>OY757000.1:6182500-8582500 GCA_963580505.1 Ennomos erosarius
AACGATATTTGAGGACCTGTTAAAAAAACGAGCTATATAAATCTTTATGGTGATTAATAATTTGAATACCTACTTCATAAAATTGTGTTACCTACTAATTGTAGATTTGGAAGGATTTAATGCATAAACTAAAGAATTTACTTACTACGTGTGTATGTTTTTTTAACTTTTGTGAAGTCAAAAGCTATTATTACGTCTTGATCTTGAGATGTTGATGTACATTCTTGACTTTCCTGAGGTTTGTCCCATGGAAATACTGAAGGAACAGCCGTTTTCTTTAAAGTTTTTGCAACAGCATCTATAAAATATTGTAGGTACATTTACATTAGTATAGGTACTTTTATGTAGCCATTCTACATCAGTAGATGACATAGATCTGTGAAAATTTACCTGATTGTAGTAAGAATAATGCTGTTATATTAAAATCAGTTGGCTTAAAGTGAGCTGAGCATATTCTAGAATGCTTTCGGATGATTAATCCAGGCTTAAAATGTTCAATTGCTTGAATCCATTGTGTTCTTCGTCCTTCATCCTTAGGAAAAACGTGAGTACCTCTGTTTTTACAAAAACCTACAACGCAAACGTGATACATTTTCTAACACGGCTAGGCTAGGCAAGGCGAATAATAAATTAAGCACAGAATTCGCCCTATATTACCTAATAGGTGTAAGTAAGTCAACAAAAACACCAAAACGCAAGAAAACTATTTAATTTGTATTTATGTGTATTTTTCCTACCTGTCCAGTGTCCAATGTAAACAAACAAACTTCCGGTTTCAGTCTTTACCAATGTACTCTGTGCCATGTGCTCTGTGCTTCCAGTCGTTATAGGTTTTTTTTTCATATATTTTGGCTCCACACATAGTGTATTTAGCCAGTGTCAAGTATTGTACTTTTTCATCATGTTAGAAGAATATTTCACGTAAAGTCAAGTCATAGTCATAGTCTAGTCTAAGTCAGGTAGTCATATTCCAGTCTAAGTCATACTCCAATAAAGTGGCAGCAACTTTACTAGAACCTTTATGGAATTTTGGAAGCAACACGGAAAATCACGTTTCACCACATTATATCACTTGCCCATGAGTGATGCTCGTAATTCAGCAGTTAATGCGTAAAACGCCACCAATTTTAAACATTAACACTGGAAAAAGCACAAGTTTTGAGAAATAATACAATGCAACGACGTGAACTTTTCCGCGTTCCCGCCAAAACTCGTTATAGACAGTGTTGCCAACACTGCATCGCCAAAGAGAGCTAAAATGTCGAAAAAAGAGCTAAAAAGCTAAAATTTTCAGTAATATGGAGCTAAACCAAGGAAATACCAATTTCTGTCCTAATAAAAGCGATTCTGCAGGTTTAAAGTGCTTTTTGCACTGTATCTGATTCAATAAATCAGCCTTCTCGGTTTAACTCGCAGTGACAATGACTACATTATAACTATACTTTTAAAATGCGGAGGGCAATGACTTCTGAAACACAGTTTCATTACTAGTTCAGATGTCATTAGTCTAAACTGCAATTTATTAAGTCTACACGTTTATTATAATTTGATAAGCACCTATGTAACTTGCTGTATCTACAGTAAAATTGTAACTCTGCGGCAAAGATTTGTTTTTTGTCAATAAATGATTATTATTATTATTGTATTATTATTATGCTTTGGGCTTTTTATTACTCACTCCTTTCAGCAGATCTTTAAAGCCACTCATCACAGAGTTTTTGACTAAAAAGCCATACTTTAATTAATTATTTCGATGAATATATCTACAACACCACATCCAGATAATACTCAGAAGTTGAAAAGAATTTAAGTTGTAAAACTGGACTACAATTTTAGGAACATTCCCCATTTAATAGAATTCTATCCAGAATAGAAAATACCGAGCCGCTTTTTTGGCCACAACACTTTCTTTTGTATTGTGTGAGCAAACGAATGAGAACCCATTTTTATTTATAATAATTTATTTACACTCTCTCACCTGAAGGTAAGTGATGACATGCCTACGGTGGTGCATATTTGCTTAGAAAAGGTATGTACATAATGAAACAAAAAGGAGCCAAAATCCTTCTAAAAAAGGAGCTAAGGAGCTAAATACAATTTTTTAAGCTGCCGATGTGAAAAAAGAGCTAAATTTAGCTCTAGAAGAGCTGAGTTGGCAACACTGGTTATAGGTGAGGGGGCCAATGACAACCATGAATGACAAGTTTTGCTGCTGCTTGGAATAATCCACAGATTAGAGAAAAAAATAAACTAGAGTCTGGCTAATGAAAGTAGAAAAGACTGAAAACCACGCGGCAAATTTAAAAACATTAGCATGGCAGCCCCAAACTAAGAAGACAACTTGAAAATATTTTTGCGAATCGGTAAAACCATGGAGGTCTATGGAGAGAGCCAATATCTGCCAATGCGGCGTTGCCGCTCCGCATCCTTCGTGTAAACATACTATCTTGTATCTCTGTCTAATACACGAATCGTCGCATAGAGTATGCGAGAAAGCGACTGTAGGAACGGCAACCTCGCCTTACCTACCACCGCGTGTCATGTCTTGACTGTTTGGTGTGTCAAGAAATTAAATGCGAGAGCATAAAACTTGAAAATATAGTGATTATATTGTTATTACGGCTAAATATTGTGTCAATAGTGAAATTGTGTCGTGTTGTGCTGTGTTTTGTGCATCAAGAGTAACCCGAGGAGTCGAAGGAAAACCAGAATCATCATTTTATACGTTAAAGTTTACTGGCTATTTTTATGTTAAACATCGAAGTTTCGAAGTAAATATGCATTTCACATTAAGAATATACATTCTTTCCAACGTATAATTACCATGCGATTGCAATTACTAAAAGATTTAATGCTTTAATTGATATTTTTGGGATGGGCGATTTTATACCTCTCGAATAGTGATGTGACCTACACTGTCCACTACATTTTGTCGATATTCGTAAATCTTCAAACATTTGCACAACATTACTTTGGTTTTGGGGAGATTAAAAAGTAGAAGATCTCTTTTCCTAAAAGTGGCTGAATGAAAGTGCAAACAGAATGAAAAAGTAGGTGCAAATCTGGCAATTTAAAAATAGGCACCTAAACTACTTTTATAAAATACAGTAGGAAGGCCAGTGTCGTCTGGCTTCAATATGAGTTATGAAATTTATAATAAACTAGCTGACTCGCCCCGGTTTCGCACGGGTTTATTAGTATTATGCCCTTACCCTTTATGGGTAAGAGAGAAGCAAAAGTGAAAAATATAGGGGAAAAGGATGAATAGATGGGACGGTGAGGGGAGACAGGCGCAGCCGTCCCATCCATTCATCCTTTTCCCCTATATTTTTCCCTAAAATAAGTATAGGGGCTTCAATACAACAAACGTGATTTTTTGCTCGTTTTTATACTAGGGAACACTTTTTACAAATTTAACCATCATTTTAATGAATAGAATAAGAAAAGGGGAATGTAAAATAAAAACTAACTATTATGGAACAATGTTATTTGAACAGCCTGAAGACGTCCACTGCTGATCATAGGCCTCCCCCAGGGAGCGCCACTTAGAGCGGCTGCTCGCCTCCTGCATCCATCGGCTCCCCGCGGCTTTCACCAGGTCGTCGGTCCACCTAGTGGGGGGCCGGCCTACGCTGCGTCTTCCAGTTCGTGGTCGCCACTCGAGAACCTTTCTTCCCCATCGGTTGTCAGTTCTACGAGCAATGTGGCCTGCCCATTGCCATTTCAACTTGTTAATCCTAAGAGCTACATCGGTCACTTTAGTTCTACTGCGGATCTCCTCATTTCGGATCTTATCTCGCAAGGAAACACCGTTCTACAAATATCTAATTTTCATTATTGTATTAAATCTAAAAAGTATCGAAATTCTGCAGCACTGTTTGGTTAGGTTTATTATATATCGATATATTGTGTAATAGGGTTCACTTCCCTACTCACGCATACTAATGCATATTTAAATACTCACACCAACAGAAAATGGACAGGCATTTTGTGAATGTCCGCCGTCCATATGATTCTATGTTGATGGAATAATCATAGCTATCCGGGGCTGTTTATATACTCTTTGAATTTTTTTTTTTTTTTATATGTTGGCTACACACATAGTGTATTGAGCCAGTGTCAAGTATTGTATATTTTCATCGAGTTTTAGAATATTTTACGTAGTCAAGTCTTAGTCTTAGTCATAGTCATAGTCCAGTCTAAGTCGGGTCATAGTCCAGTCTAAGTCATGCTCAAGTAAAGTGGTGGCAACTTTATAAGAAGCTTCTATGGAATTTTGGAAGCAACTCGAAAAACCACGTTACACCACATTATATCACTTGACCACACTCATGCTCGTAATTCAGCACTTAATGCGTAAAACGCCACCAATTTTAAACATTAACACTGGAAAAAGCACAAACTTTGAGAAATAATACAATGTGTAAAAATGGTGGAGGTCCCGTCACGACTCGTTCGGTTCGTGGGGTAAACTATCTCCCCACTGGAAACCTCCACCCGTTACTTCTCCTGACGGAAATGCGGGGGCGTCGTAGAAATGAAAACAGAGCTTAGAATAATTAATTTTACATAAATTAAAATATTATTTGGAATCTGTGGTATCCATGAAAAATTCTGTGTCTATTTTTTTCTCTGACAGCCGCGATCAAAACTCGCCTGTCACCGAACAATATTTGAATCATTGTTTCTTAACATTTTTTTTTTTTTAATTTTATTGAATACAATCAATTAAGGGCTTTGTCGCTTAGCGACCACATCGCCCAATCGGTTAACACACAAAAGGATTAGGTTCCCCGGAGATTCCCGTAGAACCTGAATCAGTAATCTGTACACACTGGTCAAGATTTCTTAAGCAGTGTATACAGATTACAGGCCTCCCTTGATAAGGGGGACGACAAAATAGAGTTACAAAAACCTACGTCAAATGACCTTTCTCTCAAAATAGCCCTTCTGTCACTAGCATTCCGGACACATTCCAGCAAAACATGTTGAACATCACAGAGCTATGAAACAAATGACGTTTCGCCTATAGATAGAGACGAAATTAATCATATTATTGCTGCCAAACTTCGGTACAAGGGTACTCCTCTGTGTCAGTTTGATATTATAGGGTAATTTCGCTAGTTTCCGACCACTTAGTGGAGTTGTCAAGTTTAGGTTGCATAATAAAATGTACCAGTATCATTTTTTGACTTGATGCTACTAAGCTACGTTTCAAATATTATTATCTTAATTATCTTAATTATCTTAACAGATATATAAAGCTAAAAAACGGTGACAGACGTTAATTGATCATTGACATGAATGTTCCCGAAAACTGGCCCATAGGATGATTTGGAAATGTACTAGAGATATGTTCGGAAAAATCCCAAGGCCAAAAATTAAATATGTCAGCATCAGAAAGTGGTACCAGGAAGAAGTTCCAGATGGGATCTCAGAAACGGTAAGAGATAAAGATAAACTAATTGAACAAAAATGTAGTAAACCTTGGGACGATTCTAAATAAACAATAAAAAAAGGTACCTCTTATACAAAAAAACATATTTTTCATACAAAGTTGTAATGCTCATTTTTAAACTGAAACTAGATGGCGCTGTACGACTCTAAAACACGCAAGCGTTTTGTTCCCGAACTACAGTGGTATAGAAATGAACAAAAATTAACTGCAAGAATATATACTAAAATGCTTATTAATCGTAAACGGTAAGAGGTAAGTGAGGGTGTTCGACTAAAATTTTCTAAACTGCAGCATCAGAAAGTCGTCTCCAAGTTGGAGAACTCCAGGGGATCTCAGAAACGGTAAGAGATAAAAAAAAAGTAATGGAATAAAAAATGTAGTAAACCTTGGGACGATTCTAGATCACTAATAAAAAAAGGTACCTTCTATCATTTTATAACTGAAGCTTATCAGAAAAGAAACTAGATGGCGTTGTACGACTCTAAAACACGCAAGCGTTTTATACTCGAAAACTACAGTGGTAGAGAAATGAACAAAATAAATTGCAATGAAACGCTTATAAATAGCAAACGGTAAGAAGTAGGTAGGGGGAGCTCGGTTAAAATGTTTTAGAGTACCATGGCTTTCGGATGGTCATGAAAATCCAAGATGGCGGCCATTTTGAAAGTTGGTCCGATCCGGCTGATTTTATGCATTATGCAAAAAAACAACCATACTAATTTTGACTGGAAATGACGGCGAAACCATGACTTTTTAGTATAAAGAGCTCGAACTGATATTGTTTGGAGGCCGGAAGGGAAGATATTACAAAATTGTTTTTTTTTTTTAAATGGCGGAAATTTCGGTATTGGCGGAAAAAATGTTTCTCCGATCCGGATGAAAATCGATATCTAGGAGTCCCCAAGGATGCTGATCAACATTCTAAAATCAAATCATAGGGTTGCCATACAAAGGTGATTAACCCCAAGGGATCTCAGAAACGGTAACAGATAAAAAAAAACTAATGGAACAAAATATGTTGTAAAACTTGGGACGATTCTAAATCAGTCATAAAAATTGGTACCTCTCATACAAAAAACATGGTTTTCATACAAAGTTGTAACTAACTGAAGCTTATCAGAAAAGAAACTAGATGGCGTTGTACGACTCTAAAACACGCAAGCGTTTTATACCCGAACTACAGTGGTAGAGAAATGAACAAAAATTAACCGCAAGAATAATTATTGAAATGCTTATTTATCGAAAACGGTAACAGGTAGGTAGGGGGAGCTCGGTTAAAATGTTATAGAGGACCATGGCTTTCGGATGGTCACGAAAATCCAAGATGGCGGCCATTTTGAAAGTTGGTCCGATTCGGCTGATTTTATGCATCGGGGGATTTTTGGGGCCCTTGATTCCATAGTTGAAATAATATTTTGGATTCCGCCATTTATAAAGATGGCTGCCATGCAATTTTTTTTTTCCATTTTCGGCGCATTGTTTCTCTATACCTATGGGAAATTTTGATTGTTTTTTTTTATAAATTTGTATGAAAATGGACAATCGAAATTCAAAATAATTCATGACCTGGTCTTCCGACCTTCCATCATCGTGACCATCGAAGGCCTGGCTAAGCTATATGAGATAGGTCATATGCGTTCTCAGGAATGTCATAGTAAACCCTGGGACGATTTTAGAGAACACAAAAAAATTCAAAATGGCGGAAAAAAAAAACAGCCATACTAATTTTGACTGGAAATGACGGCGAAACCATGACACTTCAGTAAAAAGAGCTCGAACTAATATTGTTTGGAGGCCGGAAGGGAAGATATTACAACATTTTTTTTTTCAAAATGGCGGAAATTTCGGTCTTGGCGAAAAAAAAAGTTTCTCCGATCCGGATGAAAATCGATATCTAGGAGTCTCCAAGGATGCTGATCAACATTCTAAAATCAAATTTTGACATGCGCCATTTTTCAATAGGGTTGTCATACAAAGGTGATTATATCGAAATATGAACTTTCCTTTTTTACGCCTCCAATATGAATGTAATAGATAAGTTGTTTCTGGGGATCGAGTAAAAATGTATAAAGAAACAAAACAGAACACTAATGAAATTGATTTTTTTCAAGATGGCGGATGGAGACGTTTTGACTTACAGAAAAAGTTATCCGATCCGGATGAAAATCGATATTTGAGACTCCCCTTAGATACTTAGTAAGAATATCGGGAAAAATTTTTGATTCCGCCATTTTGAAAAATTTCATACATTTTACTGAACTTTTTTATGGATCTTCAATCCGTATGAAAATTGATATCTGAGTGTCCCCAAGGGCACTGATTAACATGCTTTAGCTTCTTTTAGACATCCACCGTTTTTCAAAATGGCTGCCATACATACTGTCAAAATCACCAACGCGACGACAAACGAAGCGAGAAGGAGCTGCAAACTACCTACCGCGACGACGAGCGAAGCGAGGAGGAGCTTTAAACTACCTATCGCGACGACGAGCGAAGCGAGGAGGAGCTTTAAACTACCTACCGCGACGACGAGCGAAGCGAGGAGGAGCTTCAAACTACCTAACGCGACGACGAGCGAAGCGAGGAGGAGCCTCAAACTGCCTACCGCGACGACGAGCGAAGCGAGGAGGAGCTTCAAACTACCTAACGCGACGACGAGCGAAGCGAGGAGGAGCTTCAAACTACCTAACGCGACGACGAGCGAAGCGAGGAGGAGCTTCAAACTACCTACCGCGACGACGAGCGAAGCGAGGAGGAGCTTCAAAGTACCTAACGCGACGACGAGCGAAGCGAGGAGGAGCTTCAAACTACCTAACGCGACGACGAGCGAAGCGAGGAGGAGCTTCAAAGTACCTACCGCGACGACGAGCGAAGCGAGGAGAAGCTTCAAACTACCTCTTTGAAGAAATAAAACAAAATGGCCGCCATGCAAAATTAAAAGGCGCACACTATCTGAACTAATAGAGGCAAGCATAGCGTGTTTGGACTCATGTTAAAGAGAACGACGGAGGCTTTGTTACAGTCCTAAAATAATTCAAAGATGGCGGATTCAAAATGGCGCCCGATTTTATAGTAACTCGGATTCGGCTGATATTTTATATTTGGGGGTTTTAAAGGATGCTGATTTCAAATTTTGACCTTTTACTTGACTGATGACAGCATTTTTCAAGATGGCCACCATGCAAAAGTCAGATCAATCATCATTTTCTTTGAAAAATACCCCTGTTTTGTACTAATTCTTGCAAAATTACAAGTTTAAACACAAGTATAGCGTTTTGAAATAATGATACGCCACGAAAAAACACCCACGCGGCCCGCATGCGGGCCGCGAACAGAGCACCCTAGTCTATTACCTATAAAGATAAACAGATAGATCACTGACATGAATGTTCCCGAAAACTGGCCCATAGGATGATTTGGAAATGTACTAGAGATATGTACGGAAAAATCCCGAGGCAAAGAATTAAATATGTCAGCATCAGAAAGTGGTACCAGGAAGAAGTTCCAGATGGGATCTCGGAAACGATAAGAGATAAAAATAAACTAATAGAACAAAAATGTAGTAAACCTTGGGACGATTCTAAATAAACAATAAAAAAAGGTACCTTTCATACAAAAAAACATATTTTTCATACAAAAACCGAAAAATACTTACTCAGAAAGTCATATATTCCTGTCCTGTCATCCAGTAAGAAACTTTATCCCCTCTCAAATAAGGTCGTTAATCGTATGAAATAAGATGGCCGCATACGGCTAACTTCAGTTTCATGTTTTGACATTTGACGTATATAGCAAAGTTCTCTGTGCATTTGACTAGATAGATATGGCGGCCACAGAGATGGCGGCGGTTTAATTTTTGTTTGTAATAAGAAAAACAACATTATTTATGTATGTGAGACAAGTAATAAGGGGAATTCTGTGATGTGAGAATAGAACCAGCCTATTTGTTCCCGTGGGTATCATTTGAACGTTCTGACACGTATAGCAACAAGTAAGTCTTATGATAAACGAAGTAAAAGCAGACTCAAAATATACTGCAGAAATGCATAGACTAGGTACTTATTCTAAGCATTAGCATAAAATAATAACAATACCAGGAACAAATTATGCTCTTCATCCAGAACACACTAAAATTCTATGCTTGTTTATTAGTACCTAAAGTATTAATGTCCACCTTGTTTTTTATTAACTCAATGCTACCTTGTCTCATTTTCAGAGTTCCAACCTATAAAAGATCCAAAAAACAAGCGCTCAGTGATGGATGTTAATTATGACAGAGGAAAAACAGGAGTTTGGTTTAGCATCAGGTAAATAATTAGGTCACCTCTTCTAAGCTTATGGGGAAACTGTGAATAATAGCTTAATATAGATTTAGGGTGGGTATTTTCACCAATAGTTGAGGTAACCAATGGAAATGGTCAAAATTTGTTAGAGCTGTTGGTCACCTTAACTATTGGTGTAAACCCACCCTCAAGCTCAAGTAAGCTCAAAGTAGCCCGGCAGGTCCTAAAACAAAACTTTCATGGTTGTTACCCACTGGAATACTACCACTGAGATGACAGCATGCATGTTTTTGAAATTGGGTCGCTGGGAGTTAAAAAGTTAAGCTATGATCATAAAGACAGTGAAGTTAAAATGTTGATTGCATATTTCTATTTTTGCTCTTTGCATTCTATGAAGTCGATAATACCAAAAACAAAGCAATTTTATGAAGTAAGTATGTATATATTTATATGTATATGTAGTATGTATAATGGTGTAATTTATGTTATCTTATTTAGAATCAGCAAGTTGAAGTGGCAATGGGCAAGCCACATCACTCGTAGAACTGACAACAAAAGGGAAGAAAGGTGGGCCGACAACCTGGTGACCATAACCATGGGGAGCCGATGGATGCAGAAAGCAAGCAGTCTCTTAAAGTGGCATTCTTTGGGGGAGTTCTGGTTGTCTTCATGTTGTTGATGATGATACAAATTGGTTTTTATTCAAAGAAAGCATGCAAAATCAAAATGAAACAATATAATAATAGTTATGTATGTAGGTGTATAAAATTATATAATGAGGTGCTGCTTATGTCATTGTTATATAAACTATCTTATCAATGTATCTAAGTGTTTTTTTTGGGTCTTGGTATAGAAGTACTATATATTTATTCTGTGGTATAGGTAAGGTAATTGTGTTAAGTCCAGGTAACAGATACATATATTTCTATCTCTTGGTAGTGTGGTACAAACTCAATGGCGGCTATGAAGTGCACTGCAAGCCATCCACATGCTGCACTCATATTTCTCACCGACTTCAAAGCTGACATTGAGTTTGAATCACACTTTATGTATGTAACCGGTATATTCCCAGTTGCCCGTACATTGCCCTGAGGTGGTATTTGGGAATAATATGGGTTGCAAGTTGGTAATGTTTTTTAAATAATGCTACTTTGGATCTAGAGTAGCAGTGGAATAGTTAGGAAACTGTGGGTTGGATTCCCACCTGGTACCAACATTTGTGTGATGAAAATAGGTATTTGTCCTCTGTCTGGGTATTATATACTGTTAGTTTATCTGAGTATATCAGTTATCTGGTTCCCATAGTACAAGCTATGCTTAATTCTGGGTTAGATTAAAGTAAATCTTCTGAAGTAGGTAAGTTTTATATATATAGAAGACTATATATTTCACGAATTGTTGAGATAACTATAAGGTGATATATAAATAAATGTTTTAAATGAGATTGCCATGGCTAGGTAAATACATCATTCCTAACCTATCAACAGAAAAGAACAGTACCTATGCAAAGGAACAATGACTGACAATTAAATAAAAAAATGACCTACTATTTGAAAATCACTAACTAGGTACTAAGACATAGGTTAACTACTTAAGTTACTAACATATTGTGAGAAACAAGAGATTAAAAAACTACCTAAAACGTTTATTTTATCACCCTATCTGCTCCTTCAGTCTACCTATGAAAATAAAGCATGTAACTGTGCTGCTGGAACTTAGGAAATGATTCCAATAGTGGTAAAGATCCTGTAAGAACTATTAAAAATGTAAGATAAGAAGAATCTAAATGTAATATCCTGAAGGACTGAAACAGTGTTTGTGAATTAATGTGGTAGAATAATAATTAGAAAATGGTGTCTCCAAGTTTCTTTGGTCCCTTGATTTTTTTTATAACACCGATTTGCTATGTTCAAGAGTCCATGAAAGTACTATCACAATATACCTACCTAATTTCATTAAGATCATAGAATGACGATAAATAATTTCAAATGTAAGAGTATCAATATTTTATTATAATTTGGACTTGGATTGCATTATTAAATTAAAGGTAATCAATCAGACACAAACCAATTTTATTTATTTATTTATCTAAGATTCACAGCGTAGGCAGACCACCCACTAAGTGGACCGATGACCTGGTGAAAACTGTGGCAAGCCGATGGATGCAGAAGGTGAGCAGCCGCTCAAAGTGGCACTCTCTGGGGGAGGCCTATGTTCAGCAGTGGATGATGATGAACTATGATGAACCATCAGCTCCTCGCAGTAGGTACTGACCAGATCAATAATTACTATTAGGTAACCAGGTTTAAACATAAATTTAGATATGCCTTGCATGAGACCAGTAGGTAAGTACAATCTATGATGTATTTTTAGCTAACAGGCAATTTACTAATATTATTTCCCTTCACTTGAAACTACCTACATACATTGAAAAACTAAATAAAATACCATTAACTTTGCTAAGGTTGTATTTGGAACATCTGTGAATAAATGGATTCTATAATTAATTGTTCATCCTGTTGCAACTGAAATCATTAAATTCATTATGTGTCCCACGGGCAGCTGTGCGCTGTCTGCCTGCATAGACATGGCAAGTTATACTATAAAAAAAAATGGGAGGTAAATTCTATGGCTGTCTGTCAAACAACCTATACAATATAACCTTTTCTATTTCTGAATTAATAACACTATAAAAAGTATATTAATAAATATCAGTTATCTGGTTCCCATAGTACAAGCTATGCTTAATTATGGGTTAGATGGTGCTGTGTGTAATGTCCGCACATTTATTTATTTTCCTCTTCCTTTTCTTCTGTGTTTTTATTATAATCAAATCCTCCTTTCTAATGGGAACGCCTATGTTCAGCTGTGGACATCTGACTGGTGACATGCCTATTCATAACTTATTGGTAGGTCCTAAAATGAATAATACTACTACTACTTTCTCCATGTGTACATAATTTATATATGTTTTGCACTATAAATAATAAATAAATATCTGGACATTCACACACCGGCACCACAATCTAGCCTTAAACTAAGCAAAGCTTGTACCATGAAGACAATAATAAATTTAATACAATATTTACACCCTTGTTTCTAAATTCAACATTTTTACCAGAAATCTGCCAATACAAACGGTATATTCATGTTGCCGCAAATTCAATTCAATTATACAACTATTTTTGTTAAAAAAAGCTTACAATTGTAACTGAATTTTGAATATTTTATTAACGAATATCTATCATAATTCAATTTTGAACAGTTGACTTTTTAAATAAACATTAATAGCCCTAACACGCCCACTACTGAACATGGGCCTCCAATTTAGCAAAATTCATTAGCTACTTATATTTAAATGTGCATAGGTACTTAAATGTTTAAATATAATGATCACAATAATAAATCCTTTTTGTATTTTATCCATAGCATTCTTCTGTTACATATAGCTGGTTGGCAATATACAACTCCTTACTTAAAAGATATCCATGCCCTCATGTGTGTTATACAGTTATACTGTACTATTGCAGCTACATACAGTTTTTCTAAGTACTTTCAAACAATTTTTCACCTGAAACATAAGAAACAACACAGTTAATATAAAAGAAGGTATAATCTATACAAATGGGTAATTGTATAAAAAAATTACAATGAAAGAAAATTCATCATCAACCGGAAAACATCCATAATAATCATGTTAAATAAAACGATTGTATAATAAATTTAGTATGTGCATATTGAGCTAGGTGCTAGCTTAAACCCTCGGCTCAGACTCCAGTCAGGCGGTTAAGAAAAGGATGTCCCAGCTTAGGCTTTCAGGATGGATAGATGCAGGTTAAAATTGCATCATGATTCAAAATATTTCCGTACCAATAAAATTAATCTGTCCTAGAATGATATTTAAGCAATTTGTGTAGAAGTTTGTCTGCCTCCGCTTATTGTAACCATTCCATCTGAAAACAAATCATAATAAATTCTCATGGGATATGGAAATCAGATATAATCTGTGAATGGTCTATCCATGTTGTATGGTATCATCATCATCAGCTTAGTGTGATGTCTATGCGGCCTAATTATACTTACAGGGTCAAAATATCTTTTAGATGAATAAGTGTCAGATACAAACAGTGGTACCGATGTCTATTATTTATTATTTTTCTCTATGTTTTCTCTGTTAGGTTTTGTTTTGAGGAACTTTGTTATATAGATTGATAAATCTTCCCCACAAATAACATCAGTCAAAATGACCATAGTGACTTCTCTATAGATAAGCTCTTTCCATTGTCCAGTATCGCCGAGGTTGTTGGCAGTCAGCAGATTCGGTCTGCGAGCTGAAAATGAAAAAGCTATTTATCTTTCTATTCGTAATTACCTATGTAGTACCTGTATATGATGTTTTTGTACGAGTTGGATAATAAATTATTAGTTGGATAATAAATTAGAAGATCTAACTCTGAAACATTTATTGCTCAATACAGCTAGCAAGTGGCCTATGCTGCGCTTTTCGGTTCGTAGCCTTTACGGAAGCGTAAATAAAAAGGGAAAGAAAGAAAATTATACAGTAAGCCGATCAAATCCTGTCTGTCGTTTGATGATCTTTATACGTAATGGTGATGAAATGGAATAGTATTGTTTCAAATATGTTTGGTTGCACTTTTACTGACCTCAGCTCTATTATGTACTGCAATCAGGGTGGACCGTTTCTATATATACCAATGTACTCTGTGGTGGACCGGAGCCCCGGAGCCTTCGGCTTCAAACACTTCATTGTTGGCAGAAACAAGTCACACATCAATGTTCTTCAAAACAAAACCTAACAGAGAAAACATAGAGAAAAATAATAAATATAAAGGAAATGAATCCTAGAATAGGTATTATAAACTCTTTGAATGAAACTAAATAGCTAAGTTCTCTGTGGAAACTACCAAGCATAACGTTATTATACTCTTTGCTACCAACCCCGTATTCTGATTAACGCTATAATCGCTCGCAACGCTCACGTTAATTATTCAGTGTTCCAATTCAGATAATGCGCTCACGGCTTTGAGCTCTGTCCATGACTAACAACCAATCGCGGACGGCGATATTGCAAGATGACGTCGGTCATGACGTTTACAAAAGATTTCATTGTCACAGTCACGGCCATTCGGTACACGTTCTTAGCGCGATAACATTGATATTATCGATTTTAGCGTGAATCGAAATACGGCCCAAGTACAAACTAGACATAGACAAACGTCATTGTAATACACTGACTTTTTTTTTCTTATATTTTGGCTCTACACATAGTGTATTTAGCCAGTGTCAAGTATTGTAATTTTTCATCATGTTAATAGAATATTTCAGGTAAGAGTATATAATTTACTAACTTCAACTCTTAGTTAAAGGCAAAGAGTATCAGTTCGTTTTAGAAAAAGGTGGAGTGGAGTCTTTTCGTTTTTGACGCTGTTTAGCATTTTCTGCAAGTGTCAATGCCAATGTCGAGCGGAGAAAATGACAGCTGATAACGGCATATTGTGCTGTCAAAGTCATTTGCTACCTGACAATTTTTTTTTCTTATATTTTGGCTCCACAAATAGTGTATTTAGCCAGTGTCAAGTATTGTAATTTTTCATCATGTTAATTAATAGAATATTTCACGTAAAGTCAAGTCTTAGTCATAGTCCAGTCTTAGTCATGCTCCAGTAAAGTGGTGGCAACTTTATTAGAAGCTTCTATGGAATTTTGGAAGTATCACTAAAAATCACGTTTCACCACATTATATCACTTGCCTACACTCATGCTCGTAATCCAGCACTTAATGCATAAAAAGCCACCAATTTTAAACATTAACACTGGAAAAAGCATAAGTTTTGAAAAATAATACAATGCAACGACGTGACCTTTTTCACGTTCCCGCCAAAACCCACAAATTATTTTGATATGACATAACTGTACAAATGTATTTTTTTTAAGTTCGACTCATCGACTAAACGCTACTTAGCCAGAAGGTATCAAGTTAGGTACATTTTAGGGTTCCGTACCCAATGGGTAAAGCGGCAAAAATAACGAACTAATATTGTTTGGAGAACGGAAGGGAAGACATCACAAATTTTTTTTTTCAAAATGGCGGAATTCGGTCATTGCGGAAAAAAAATTCTCCGATCCGAATGAAAATTGATATCTGGGGGTCCCCAAAAATGTTGATCAACATTCTAAAATCAAATTTTGACATGCGCGATTTTTCAATAGGGTTGCCATACAAAGGTACTTTTATCAAAATATAATCTTTCCTTTATTACGCCCCTAATACGAATGTTATAGAAAAACTGTTTCTGGGGATCGAGTAGAGATGTAGTAAGGGACAAACGGAAATATTAATGAAATCGATTTTTTCAAGATGGCAGATATAGGCATATCGACATAGAGAAAAAGTGATTCGATCCGGATGAAAATTTATATATGGGAATCCCCCTAGATACTCAGTAATAATATAGGAAAAAAAATTTTATTCCGCAATTTTGAAAAGATTCATATATACAACTGAACTTTTTTATGGATCTCCAATCCGTATGAAAATTGATATCTGAGTGTCCCCAAGGATACTGATTAACATGCTATAGCTTCTTTTAGACATCCACCGTTTTTCAAAATGGCTGTCATACATACTGGCAAAGCCACCAACGCGACGACGAGCAAAGCGAGGAGGAGCTTCAAACTACCTACCGCGACGACGAGCGAAGCGTGTAGGAGCTTCAAACTACCTATCGCGACGACGAGCGAAGTGAGGAGGAGCTTCAAACTACCTACCGCAACGACGAGCGAAGCGAGGAGGAGCTTCAAACTACCCATCGCGACGACGAGCGAAGCGAGGAGGAGTTTCAAACTACCTACCGCGACGAAGAGCGAAGCGAGGAGGAGCTTCAAACTACCCATCCCGACGACGAGCGAAGCGAGGAGGAGCTTCAAACTACCTACCGCGACGACGAGCGAAGCGAGGAGGAGCTTCAAACTACCCATCGCGACGACGAGCGAAGCGAGGAGGAGCTTCAAACTACCTATCGCGACGACGAGCGAAGCGAGGAGGAGCTTCAAATTACCTAACGCGACGACGAGCGAAGCGAGGAGGAGCTTTAAACTACCTAACGCGACGACGAGCGAAGCGAGGAGGAGCTTCAAACTACCTAACGCGACGACGAGCGAAGCGAGGAGGAGCTTCAAACTACCTATCGCGACGACGAGCGAAGCGAGGAGGAGCTTCAAACTACCTACCGCGACGACGAGCGAAGCGAGGAGGAGCTTCCAACTACCTCTGAAAAAATAAAACAAAATTGCCACCATGCAAAATTAAAACGCGCATACTATCGGAACCAATAGAGGCAAGAATAGCGTATTTGGACTCATGTTAAAGAGAACAACGGAGGCTTTCTTACAGTCCTAAAATAATTCAAAGATGGCGGATTCAAAATGGCGCTCGATTTTATAGTAACTCAGATTCGGCTGATATTTTATATTTGAGGGTTTTAAAGGATGCTGATTTCAAATTTTGACCTTTTACTTGACTGACAGCATTTTTCAAGATGGCCGCCATGCAAAAGTCAGATCAATTATCATTTTCTTTGAAAAATACCGCTGTTTTGTACTAATTCTTGCAAAATTTAAAGTTTAGCACAAAGTATAAGGGTTTTATAAATACAACAGCCACGAAAACACCCACGCGGGCCGCTCGCGGCCCGCGCACAGAGCAAAATTCTAGTCTTAACAGATATATAAAGCTAAAAAACGGTGACAGATCATGTTGACATGAATGTTCCCGAAAACTGGCCCATAGGATGATTTGGAAATGTACTAGAGATATGTACGGAAAAATCCCGAGGCAAAGAATTAAATATGTCAGCATCAGAAAGTGGTACCAGGAAGAAGTTCCAGATGGGATCTCGGAAACGGTAAGAGATAAAAATAAACTAATAGAACAAAAATGTAGTAAACCTTGGGACGATTCTAAATAAACAATAAAAAAAGGTACCTCTCATACAAAAACATATATTTTTCATACAAAAACCGAAAAATACGTACTCAGAAAGTCGTATATTCCTGTCCTGTCATCCGGTAAGAAACTCTATTGGCCCTTGAATAAGGTCGATAATCGTATGAAATAAGATGGCCGCATACGGCTAACTTCAGTTTCATGTTTTGTCATTTGACGTATATAGCAAAGTTCTCTGTGCATTTGACTAGATAGATATGGCGGCCACAGAGATGGCGGCGGTTTAATTTTTGTTTGTAATAATAAAAACAACATTATTTATGTATGTGAGACAAGTAATAGGGGGAATTCTGTGATGTGAGAATAGAACCAGCCCATTTGTTCCCGTGGGTATCATTTGCACGTTCTGACACGTATAGCAACAAGTAAGTCATATGATAAACGAAGTAAAAGCAGACTCAAAATATACTGCAGAAATGCATAGACTAGGTACTTATTCTAAGCATTAGCATAAAATAATAACAATACCAGGAACAAATTATGCTCTTCATCCAGAACACACTAAAATTCTATGCTTGTTTATTAGTACCTAAAGTATTAATATCCACCTTGTTTTTTATTAACTCAATGCTACCTTGTCTCATTTTCAGAGTTCCAACCTATAAAAGATCCAAAAAACAAGCGCTCAGTGATGGATGTTAATTATGACAGAGGAAAAACAGGAGTTTGGTTTAGCATCAGGTAAATAATTAGGTCACCTATTACTGTAAACCTTCTTGTTAGCCTATATAATATATTAATTCTGTGGCTGTGTGGTATGCTACTACCACACTATAGATACATTTTTTATTATTTAATCTTCTAAGCTTATGGGGAAACTGTGAATAATAGCTTAATATAGATTTAGGGTGGGTATTTTCACCAATAGTTGAGGTAAACAAAGCAATTTTATGAAGTAAGTATGTATATATTTATATGTAGTATGTATAATGGTGTAATTTATGTTATCTTATTTAGAATCAGCAAGTTGAAGTGGCAATGGGCAAGCCACATCACTCGTAGAACTGACAACAGAAGGGAAAAAAGGTGGGCCGCTAACCTGGTGACCATAACCATGGGGAGCCGATGGATGCAGAAAGCAAGCAGTCTCTTAAAGTGGCATTCTTTGGGGGAGGCCTGGTTGTCTTCATGTTGTTGATGATGATACAAATTGGTTTTTATTCAAAGATTCAATATAATAATAATAGTTATGTAGGTGTATAAAATTATATAATGAGGTGCTACTTATGTCATGTAAAGACAGTTTCTCTTTTCTATTGTTATATAAACTATCTTATCAATGTATCTAAGTGTTTCTTTTTTTGGGTCTTGGTATAGAAGTACTATATATTTATTCTGTGGTATAGGTAAGGTAATTGTGTTAAGTCCAGGTAATGAATACATATATTTCTATCACTTGGTAGTGTGGTACAAACTCAATGGCGGCTATGAAGTGCATTCCAAGCCATCCACATGCTGCACTCATACTTCTCACCGACTTCAAAGCTGACATTGAGTTTGAATCACACTTTATGTATGTAACCGGTATATTCCCAGTTGCCCGTACATTGCCCTGAGGTGGTTTTTGGGAATAATATGCAGGGTTGCAAGTTGGTAATGTTTTTTAAATAATGCTACTTTGGATCTAGAGTTGCAGTGGAATAGTTAGGAAACTGTGGGTTGGATTCCCACCTGGTACCAACATTTGTGTGATGAAAATAGGTATTTGTCCTCTGTCTGGGTATTATATACTGTTAGTTTATCTGAGTATATCAGTTATCTGGTTCCCATAGTACAAGCTATGCTTAATTCTGGGTTAGATGGTGCTGTGTGTAATGTCCACACATTTATTTATTTTCCTCTTCCTTTTCTTCTGTGTTTTTATTATAATCAAATCCTCCTTTCTAATGGGAACGCCTATGTTCAGCTGTGGACATCTGACTGGTGACATGCCTATTCATAACTTATTGGTAGGTCCTAAAATGAATAATACTACTACTACTTTAACACAAACCTCATGAGTAAGGGAGAGAGCTTAGCTCGGTGTTTCCTGTGTGCAGAACTAAAGTTACCAATATGGCTTGTAGAATCATTTCCTACACAAGAGGAATTTAATCCAGGAAAGCATAAAAAGCATAGTAACTACAGTAATCCTTCAGTTTAATAAATTCAAAAATGTACAGTACCTATAACAAATACAACTGTGTAACATTATTATCTTTATCATTTTCAGGTTACAAAAGAAGAGAAAGAGTCAAAAAAACTGCCCAAAACCTAGATTTTTACCATATAAGCATGTAACTGTGCTGCTGGAACTTAGGAAATGATTCCAATAGTGGTAAAGATCCTGTAAGAACTATTAAAAATGTAAGATAAGAAGAATCTAAATGTAATATCCTGAAGGACTGAAACAGTGTTTGTGAATTAATGTGGTAGAATAATAATTAGAAAATGGTGTCTCCAAGTTTCTTTGGTCCCTCGATTTTTTTTATAACACCGATTTGCTATGTTCAAGAGTCCATGAAAGTACTATCACAATATACCTACCTAATTTCATTAAGATCATAGAATGATGATAAATAATTTCAAATGTAAGAGTATCAATATTTTATTATAATTTGGACTTGGATTGCATTATTAAATTAAAGGTAATCAATCAGACACAAACCAATTTTATTTATTTATTTATCTAAGATTCACAGCGTAGGCAGACCACCCACTAAGTGGACCGATGACCTGGTGAAAACTGTGGCAAGCCGATGGATGCAGAAGGTGAGCAGCCGCTCAAAGTGGCACTCTCTGGGGGAGGCCTATGTTCAGCAGTGGATGATGATGAACTATGATGAACCATCAGCTCCTCGCAGTAGGTACTGACCAGATCAATAATTACTATTAGGTACCAGGTTTAAACATAAATTTAGATATGCCTTGCATGAGACCAGTATAGGTAAGTACAATCTATGTATGTATTTTTAGCTAACAGGCAATTTACTAATATTATTTCCCTTCACTTGAAACTACCTACATACATTGAAAAACTAACTTTGCTAAGGTTGTATTTGGAACATCTGTGAATAAATGGATTCTATAATTAATTGTTCATCCTGTTGCAACTGAAATCATTAAATTCATTATGTGTCCCACGGGCAGCTGTGCGCTGTCTGCCTGCATAGACATGGCAAGTTATACTATAAAAAAAAATGGGAGGTAAATTCTATGGCTATCTGTCAAACAACCTATACAATATAACCTTTTCTATTTCTGAATTAATAACACTATAAAAAGTATATTAATAAATAATAATGTTTTGTTACAATCACCAGATCAATTCGTTTTTTAAATTTAGAGGATAAGTAGGTATCTACCTAATTAGATATGCTGTATAGGTACCTAAATGTAAATGAATGGTATATCTAAGTAAGTAAAAGAAATGTGTTGTGTCTTTTCGTTTCCTTATTCCTGGTCAGAGCGAATAGCATGAGATATTAGCTGTCCATTTTGACAGATTTACCCTAATTACTGAACCCGACTGAAAAAAACATCATGAGTTCTCATTAAGATAGATAGGTACCTACTAAGTGGATATTTTTAACAAACCCACACTAATCCAGGGTAAAGTTGTTTAAATAAATAAACTAAGTATAGCTACTTTAAATGTGTGGACATTTCACACAGCCCCATCTAGCTCCAAACTAATAGTCTTATTACACCTGCTGCAATCAGGGTATAAGCATAGCTTGTACTATGGGAACCAGATAACTCATATAATACATAGATACATTTTTGTTTGTAACTACATATATAAAAAGTATATTAATAAATAATAATGTTTTGTTACAATCACCAGATCAATTCGTTTTTTAAATTTAGAGGATAAGTAGGTATCTACCTAATTAGATATGCTGTATAGGTACCTAAATGTAAATGAATGGTATATCTAAGTAAGTAAAAGAAATGTATTGTGTCTTTTCGTTTCCTTATTCCTGGTCAGAGCGAATAGCATGAGATATTAGCTGTCCCAACCTGAGGCCCAACTGCCATGAAAATATGCCCAATTGTACAGCAGCTGTTACAAACTTTCATATATTGACACATTTGTGTGGACATTTCACACAGCCCCATCTAGCTCCAAACTAATAGTCTTATTACACCTGCCGCAATCAGGGTATAAGCATAGCTTGTACTATGGGAACCAGATAACTCATATAATACATAGATACATTTTTGTTTGTAACTACATATATAGAATACAATATAACACCCAGATACGGAACAAACATCTAACTTCATCACACAAATGTTTGTCTCTGGTAGGAATCGAACCCACAGCCCTCGGTTCAGAAGGCACGGCTACTACCAGCTGAGCCATCGGGCCTATCGATAATATAGCTAAGTTTAGGACACACAGTATGTTGTTGCTTGGATGTGGTTGACATTCCATGTAGGCGCCCGCGCGTCCTAAACTGAGCTTTATTTCCATGCATTTTGAATGGAATAGGAAGCTGTCTGTGCCATGTCGGCGCCCGACGCCATTTATGTGTGGCCTGCGCTAAGGTAGCAGAGGAATAGTTATTTTGTTTTTTGTTTCTCTCTGTAGTAGAAATAGGCTAAGATAAAACACTGAGTAGCTATTTCACTGTGGCCCAACTGCCATGAAATTATGCACAATTGTACAGCAGCTGTTACAAACTTTCATATATTGACTAAACAGGGGTATACTTACAGTATATTATACATATCAATCAAGTATATTACTATATTTTTTACATATAAGTAACTAACTTTCTACAAACGAAGAGGTGGCGTAAAGTAAGTGCGCATCACATTGTCACCATGGGCAAGAAGAAATACCCATGGTCTACCCAGGTGAACTCTGGTGGACCATGGATTGAATCTTGCTATAGATTGACACTTGACAAGTACTTCATATATTTTATTGTAAATAAAGTATTGTGATGTATTGTAATCTGTAAAAATAACGCTGTTACCTCGTGAGCTATTAGTTTTCATGGACCTAATAAGAAACCTTTGATTTTTTTTATTTTATCCATGTTAGTTTCATTAAAAATGTCTGTTTCATATGGTACATAATGGGATTGATTTAATCATTGTTTCCACTGCTGAACACAGGCATCCCATTTACACCCCACTTGGATGCTTATCATAGAGGGGTTTGCCATAAGCACCCATAGAGGTTTAAATATGTACTAGAAGTCTTTGTAACCACCACACTTGGCTTGGTGATCGGCTGAACGCAGACGATTCTAATGTGCCGAGGAGAATGTTGCTGTCTATTTTCTGGATATTCCAATCCAGACCACAAAACAAAAATCAAGATTCTACAAGTTGAGTTGGAAAAACTTCTTGATTTTGAGCTCTGCGACGGAATAATGTCGCAATTTTGCCAGTGTCCTCACGTACCATGGACCACGTACTGTAAGACAAGACAAGTGACGGGAATAATCTCAAGAATACTATCAGAATAATCTGTCTGGACAACTCGCAGGTACCTACGGATTTTTATCTACATTCTACAACAAAAATATAAAATTATAAATAAACAATCTTTTTTTTTCTAATTCGAAGCGCTGAAACTGACAAAGACAACTTATAAATGACATTGTCATTTAACAGCTTTTTTTTTGTTATATTTTGGCTCCACACATAGTGTATTTAGCCAGTGTCAAGTATTGTCATTTTTCATCATGTTTAATGTTAATAGAATATTACACGTAAAGTCAAGTCATAGTCATAGTCCAGTCTAAGTCATGCTCCAGTAAAGTGGTGGCAACTTTACTAGAAGCTTCTATGGAATTTTGGAAGCAACACGAAAAATCACGTTCCACCACATTATATCACTTGCCTACACTCATGCTCGTAAATCAGCACTTAATGCGTAAAACGCCACCAATTTTAAACATTAAAAACACTGGAAATAGCACAAGTTTTGAGGAAATAATACAATGCAACGACGTGAACTTTCCGCGTTCCCGCCAAAAACTTTGTAATATTTATTTACCTGTCTGTCTGCCGTCAAGCGTTAGCGTATAATAGTCTGCGCCCGTCTTGTACTTTTATCACAGATTACTTATACGTAGCATGACTTTTATCAAAGACTTTTATCCTATATCCACAGAGTAACTTAACCCAATTTCTTTACTTGGCAAGGTATATGTCGCTATGAATGTTGCAATGAACCTTACACACTCTTGTTCGTAAAAGTCAAACTTTGCTCCATCTGTATAGTGGTAGTTCATCTGAGTGTATAGTAGATTTGTTTTTCTCTAATCTGTGGCTCTGTCTTAGTTTGTGGTACTTTTTTTCTTTGGGCCAACTATTTTTTTTTCTCTAATCTGTAGGGCAGACTTCAACTCAAGAGTATATAATTTACTAACTTCAACTCTTCCTTATAGGCAAAGAAAGAGTATCACTTCGTTTTAGAAAAAGGTGGAGTTGAGTCTTTTTATTTTTGACGCTGTTTAGCATTTTCTGCAAGTGTCAATGCCAATGTCGAGCGGAGAAAATGTTAGCTGATAACGGCATATTGTGCTATCAAAGTCATTTGTTATCTGACAATTTTTTTATTTTTTTATTTTTGTTATATTTTGGCTCCACACATAGTGTATTTAGCCAGCGAAATGTATTAAACAAATTATTTTGATATGACATAACTGTACAAATGTATTTTTTTTTAAGTTTGACTCATCGACTAAACGCTACTTAGCCGGTAGGTATCAAGTTCGGTACTTACATAATCTAATAACCTAACTTCAACACTAACCTATTTTTACCTAACAACTGAATACTTTCGGGAACCTTGATAAAAATTGACACTCTTTGAAGAAACAAAACAAAATGGCCGCCATGCAAAATTAAAAGGCGCACACTATCGGAACTTATGGGGGCAAGCATAGCGTGTTTGGACTCATGACAAAGAGAACAACGCAGGCTTTCTTACAGTCTTAAAATAATTTAAATATGGCGGATTCAAAATGGCGCCCGATTTTTTAGTAACTCAGATTCGGCTGATATTTTATATTTGGGGGTTTTAAAGGATGCTGATTTCAAATTTTGACCTTTTACTTGACTGACAGCATTTTTCAAGATGGCCGCCATGCAAAAGTCAGATCAATTATCATTTTCTTTGAAAAATACCCCTGTTTTGTACTAATTCTTGCAAAATTTAAAGTTTAGCACAAAGTATAAAACTTTTATAAATACAACAGCCACGAAAACACCCACGCGGGCCGCTCGCGGCCCGCGCACAGAGCAAAATTCTAGTCTTAACAGATATATAAAGCTAAAAAACGGTGACAGATCATGTTGACATGAATGTTCCCGAAAACTGGCCCATAGGATGATTTGGAAATGTACTAGAGATATGTACGGAAAAATCCCGAGGCAAAGAATTAAATATGTCAGCATCAGAAAGTGGTACCAGGAAGAAGTTCCAGATGGGATCTCGGAAACGGTAAGAGATAAAAATAAACTAATAGAACAAAAATGTAGTAAACCTTGGGACGATTCTAAATAAACAATAAAAAAAGGTACCTCTCATACAAAAACATATATTTTTCATACAAAAACCGAAAAATACGTACTCAGAAAGTCGTATATTCCTGTCCTGTCATCCAGTAAGAAACTCTATAGGCCCTTGAATAAGGTCGATAATCGTATGAAATAAGATGGCCGCATACGGCTAACTTCTGTTCGGTGCTGGTAAATAATAATGTGGTCTATGGTCTATGGTGGATGGAGTGCGACCACTTGGGCAGATTTCTGCCATTTGGGCAGATTTCAAATTTACACTGTAATGATAAATAAAAAGTGTATACGTTTTAAAAACGTGTTGTTATGAGCATACATACATAAGATATTATGAGAAAAAATGTAGAATCCGCCAATTTGAAAATTTCATTCGTTAAACAGCTGATCTTTCTTATTACGCTGAAACTACATTAGTATTAGATATTACACACAGTATTAGATATTTTGAGCTTACGTATGTTGTGGTAGTAATAGGAATTTCAGGTTATATTGGAAAAAAAGTTTCTTCGCTCCGAATGAAAATCGATTACAACATATTTTAGTCAATTTTGACATCCACCGTTTCCCAAAATGGTTGCCATACGTTGTACTGTTGATGTGACTACCAAACGCGACGACGAGCGAAGCGAGGAGGAGCTTCAAACTACATACTGCGACGACGAGCGAAGCGAGGAGGAGCTTCAAACTACCTATCGCGACGACGAGCGAAGCGAGGAGGAGCTTCAAACTATCTACCGCAACGACGAGCGAAGCGAGGAGGAGCTTCAAACTACTTACCGCGACGACGAGCGAAGCGAGGAGGAGCTTCAAACTACATACTGCGACGACGAGCGAAGCGAGGAGGAGCTTCAAACTACATACTGCGACGACGAGCGAAGCGAGAAGGAGCTTCAAACTATCTACCGCGACGACGAGCGAAGCGAGGAGGAGCTTCAAACTACTTACCGCGACGACGAGCGAAGCGAGGAGGAGCTTCAAACCACTTACCGCGACGACGAGCGAAGCGAGGAGGAGCTTCAAACTACATACTGCGACGACGAGCGAAGCGAGGAGGAGCTTCAAACTACATACTGCGACGACGAGCGAAGCGAGGAGGAGCTTCAAACTACCTATCGCGACGACGAGCGAAGCGAGAAGGAGCTTCAAACTATCTACCGCGACGACGAGCGAAGCGAGGAGGAGCTTCAAACTACTTACCGCGACGACGAGCGAAGCGAGGAGGAGCTTCAAACTACCTACCGCGACGACGAGCGAAGCGAGAAGGAGCTTCAAACTACCTACCGCGACGACGAGCGAAGCGAGGAGGAGCTTCAAACTACCTACCGCGACGACGAGCGAAGCGAGGAGGAGCTTCAAACTACCTACCGCGACGACGAGCGAAGCGAGGAGGAGCTTCAAACTACCTCTTTGAAGAAATAAAACAAAATTGCCGCCATGCAAAATTAAAAGGCGCACACTATCGGAACTAATAGAGACAAGCATAGCGTGTTTGGGCTCATGTTAAAGAGAACAACGGAGGCTTTCTTACAGTCTTAAAATAATTAAATAAAAGACTAGACCCCATGGTGAATTGTTGTCAAATGTATATCCATTTTTACATTATTGACAGAAAAAGCGATTGGCTGATTTGGGCAGAATTTATATGCCTATTTAAGGTTAGGGCAGAATTTGTAGTTTTTACATATGGTCACACATTTATTTTGTTTCGGGCGATTTGCTTTGTTCTCAGATTAAAGAAGTTTGTTTTGCTAAATATAGTATATTATATTGTGAAACATATTTCGGTTGTGTGGTAAGTTCTTCGGCATTAAAGTAAATCTTCTGAAGTAGGTAAGTTTTATATATACAGAAGACTATATATTTCACGAATTGTTGAGATAACTATAAGGTGATATATAAATAAATGTTTTAAATGAGATTGCCATGGCTAGGTAAATACATCATTCCTAACCTATCAACAGAAAAGAACAGTACCTATGCAAAGGAACAATGACTGACAATTAAATAAAAAAATGACCTACTATTTGAAAATCACTAACTAGGTACTAAGACATAGGTTAACTACTTAAGTTACTAACATATTGTGAGAAACAAGAGATTAAAAAACTACCTAAAACGTTTATTTTATCACCCTATCTGCTCCTTCAGTCTACCTATGAAAATAAAGCATGTAACTTTGCCGCTGGAACTTAGGAAGTGATTCCAATAGTGGTATAGATCCTGTAAGTACTATTAAAAGGACTGAATGTTCAAGAGTCCATGAATGTACTTACTTTTATACCATAAGATGGTATTGTTATTTTAATATTATAATTTGCATTTGGACTTGGATTGGAATATTAGAATAAAACCTAATCAGACACAAACAAACCTCCTATTACTATTATAAGTGGAAAGAGTTAAAAATATATTATTTTCTTTTCAGTTTTACAACCCCATACTGGACTGACAGCTCAGTTGGTAACCATAGAATCCATGGATTGTGGTTTTGATTCCCACCCAAGACAAACATTTGTGTCTGGGTGTTATATTGTACTTTATTTGTGTATGTATTTACATTTCTATCAGTTATTTGCTTCCCATGGTAAAAAAAAACAAACTATGCTTAGCTCACAGAATTCGCCCTATTACATAGGTTACTTGAGGCTAGATTGATTGCACTGTGTGAAATGTCCAGACATTTAGGGAAAGGATGTATGGAGGCAGGTATTCATCCTTTTTAGGGTTCAGTACCCAAACAGTAAAGCGAACCCTATAATAACTAATACATTCTCCCTTCTCTTTCCCATAGTACAGGACAGAAGCGGTTTTGGATCACATGTATTTCTGTTTCTGTTGCCACTATAACAATAAATACATACTAAAAGCAGAATAAAATAAATATTAAAGGGGCTCCCATGCAACGGATGTTGTTTTTATTTTTATAGATAATGTGGTATTTTCATTTCTTTCTAGGACAGTGGATTTGAGATCAACACCGGCAGCGGAACCAAAAAGAAACACAAAGAAACAATGGCTAACATTATCGTCAGGCGGAAGATGACTGTCTAGATGACAAATACATTTTGTAACATTATTATCTTTATCATTTTCAGGTTACAAAAGAAGAGAAAGAGTCAAAAAAACTGCCCAAAACCTAGATTTTTACCATATAAGCATGTAACTGTGCTGCTGGAACTTAGGAAATGATTCCAATAGTGGTAAAGATCCTGTAAGAACTATTAAAAATGTAAGATAAGAAGAATCTAAATGTAATATCCTGAAGGACTGAAACAGTGTTTGTGAATTAATGTGGTAGAATAATAATTAGAAAATGGTGTCTCCAAGTTTCTTTGGTCCCTTGATTTTTTTTATAACACCGATTTGCTATGTTCAAGAGTCCATGAAAGTACTATCACAATATACCTACCTAATTTCATTAAGATCATAGAATGACGATAAATAATTTCAAATGTAAGAGTATCAATATTTTATTATAATTTGGACTTGGATTGCATTATTAAATTAAAGGTAATCAATCAGACACAAACCAATTTTATTTATTTATTTATCTAAGATTCACAGCGTAGGCAGACCACCCACTAAGTGGACCGATGACCTGGTGAAAACTGTTGCAAGCCGATGGATGCAGAAGGTGAGCAGCCGCTCAAAGTGGCACTCTCTGGGGGAGGCCTATGTTCAGCAGTGGATGATGATGAACTATGATGAACCATCAGCTCCTCGCAGTAGGTACTGACCAGATCAATAATTACTATTAGGTACCAGGTTTAAACATAAATTTAGATATGCCTTGCATGAGACCAGTAGGTAAGTACAATCTATGTATGTATTTTTAGCTAACAGGCAATTTACTAATATTATTTCCCTTCACTTGAAACTACCTACATACATTGAAAAACTAAATAAAATACCATTAACTTTGCTAAGGTTGTATTTGGAACATCTGTGAATAAATGGATTCTATAATTAATTGTTCATCCTGTTGCAACTGAAATCATTAAATTCATTATGTGTCCCACGGGCAGCTGTGCGCTGTCTGCCTGCATAGACATGGCAAGTTATACTATAAAAAAAAATGGGAGGTAAATTCTATGGCTGTCTGTCAAACAACCTATACAATATAACCTTTTCTATTTCTGAATTAATAACACTATAAATAAAAAGTATATTAATAAATAATAATGTTTTGTTACAATCACCAGATCAATTCGTTTTTTAAATTTAGAGGATAAGTAGGTATCTACCTAATTAGATATGCTGTATAGGTACCTAAATGTAAATGAATGGTATATCTAAGTAAGTAAAAGAAATGTATTGTGTCTTTTCGTTTCCTTATTCCTGGTCAGAGCGAATAGCATGAGATATTAGCTGTCCATTTTGACAGATTTACCCTAATTACTGAACCCGACTGAAAAAAACATCATGAGTTCTCATTAAGATAGATAGGTACCTACTAAGTGGATATTTTTAACAAACCCACACTAATCCAGGGTAAAGTTGTTTAAATAAATAAACTAAGTATAGCTACTTTAAATGTGTGGACATTTCACACAGCCCCATCTAGCTCCAAACTAATAGTCTTATTACACCTGCCGCAATCAGGGTATAAGCATAGCTTGTACTATGGGAACCAGATAACTCATATAATACATAGATACATTTTTGTTTGTAACTACATATATAGAATACAATATAACACCCAGATACGGAACAAACATCTAACTTCATCACACAAATGTTTGTCTCTGGTAGGAATCGAACCCACAGCCCTCGGTTCAGAAGGCACGGCTACTACCAGCTGAGCCATCGGGCCTATCGATAATATAGCTAAGTTTAGGACACACAGTATGTCGTTGCTTGGATGTGGTTGACATTCAATGTAGGCGCCCGCGCGTCCTAAACTGAGCTTTATTTCCATGCATTTTGAATGGAATAGGAAGCCGTCTGTGCCATGTCGGCGCCCGACGCCATTTATGTGTGGCCTGCGCTAAGGTAGCAGAGGAATAGTTATTTTGTTTTTTGTTTCTCTCTGTAGTAGAAATAGGCTAAGATAAAACACTGAGTAGCTATTTCACTGTGGCCCAACTGCCATGAAATTATGCCCAATTGTACAGCAGCTGTTACAAACTTTCATATATTGACTAAACAGGGGTATACTTACAGTATATTATACATATCAATCAAGTATATTACTATATTTTTTACATATAAGTAATAACTTTCTACAAACAAAGAGGTGGTGTAAAGTAAGTGCGCATCACATTGTCACCATGGGCAAGAAGAAATACCCATGGTCTACCCAGGTGAACTCTGGTGGACCATGGATTGAATCTTGCTATAGATTGACACTTGACAAGCACTTCATATATTTTATTGTAAATAAGGTATTGTGATGTATTGTAATCTGTAAAGATAACGCTGTTTCCTTATTAGTTTTCATGGACCTAATAAGAAACCTTTGATTGAGACCTAAAACCTTTTTTTATTTCATCCATGTTAGTTTCATTAAAAATGTCTGTTTCATATGGTACATAATGGGATTGATTTAATCATTGTTTCTACTGCTGAACACAGGCATCCCATTTACACCCCACTTGGATGCTTATCATAGAGGGGTTTGCCATAAGCACCCATAGAGGTTTAAATATGTACTAGAAGTCTTTGTAACCACCACACTTGGCTTGGTGATCGGCTGAACGCAGACGATTCTAATGTGCCGAGGAGAATGTTGCTGTCTATTTTCTGGATATTCCATTCCAGACCACAAAACAAAAATCAGGATTCTACAAGTTGAGTTGGAAAAACTTCTTGATTTTGAGCTCTGCGACGGAATAATGTCGCAATTTTGCCAGTGTCCTCACGTACCATGGACCACGTACTGTAAGACAAGACAAGTGACGGGAATAATCTCAAGAATACTATCAGAATAATCTGTCTGGACAACTCGCAGGTACCTACGGATTTTTATCTACATTCTACAACAAAAATATAAAATTATAAATAAACAATCTTTTTTTTTCTAATTCGAAGCGCTGAAACTGACAAAGAGAACTTATAAATGACATTGACATTTAACAGCACTTTTTTTTGTTATATTTTGGCTCCACACATAGTGTATTTAGCCAGTGTCAAGTATTGTCATTTTTCATCATGTTTAATGTTAATAGAATATTACACGTAAAGTCAAGTCTTAGTCATAGTCATAGTCCAGTCTAAGTCAGGTAGTTATAGTCCAGTCTAAGTCATGCTCCAGTAAAGTGGTGGCAACTTTACTAGAAGCTTCTATGGAATTTTGGAAGCAACACGAAAAATCACGTTCCACCACATTATATCACTTGCCTACACTCATGCTCGTAATTCAGCACTTAATGCGTAAAACGCCACCAATTTTAAACATTGAAAACACTGGAAATAGCACAAGTTTTGAGAAATAATACAATGAATGACGTGAACATTTCCGCGTTCCCGCCAAAAACTTTGTAATATTTATTTACCCGTCTGTCTGCCGTCAAGCGTTAGCGTATAATAGTCTGCGCCCGTCTTGTACTTTTATCACAGATTACTTATACGTAGCATGACTTTTATCAAAGACTTTTATCCTATATCCACAGAGTAACTTAACCCAATTTCTTTACTTGGCAAGGTATATGTCGCTATGAATGTTGCAATGAACCTTACACACTCTTGTTCGTAAAAGTCAAACTTTGCTCCATCTGTATAGTGGTAGTTCATCTGAGTGTATAGTAGATTTGTTTTTCTCTAATCTGTGGCTCTGTCTTAGTTTGTGGTACTTTTTTCTTTGGGCCAACTATTTTTTTTTTCTCTAATCTGTAGGGCAGACTTCAACTAAAGAGTATATAATTTACTAACTTCAACTCTTCCTTATAGGCAAAGAAGAAAGAGTATCACTTCGTTTTAGAAAAAGGTGGAGTTGAGTCTTTTTATTTTTGACGCTGTTTAGCATTTTCTGCAAGTGTCAATGCCAATGTCGAGCGGAGAAAATGACAGCTGATAACGGCATATTGTGCTATCAAAGTCATTTGTTATCTGACAATTTTTTATTTTTTTATTTTTGTTATATTTTGGCTCCACACATAGTGTATTTAGCCAGCGAAATGTATTAAACAAATTATTTTGATATGACATAACTGTACAAATGTATTTTTTTTTTAAGTCTGACTCATCGACTAAACGCTACTTAGCCGGTAGGTATCAAGTTCGGTACTTACATAATCTAATAACCTAACTTCAACACTAACCTATTTTTACCTAACAACTGAATACTTTCGGGAACCTTGATAAAAATTGACACTCTTTGAAGAAACAAAACAAAATGGCCGCCATGCAAAATTAAAAGGCGCACACTATCGGAACTTATGGGGGCAAGCATAGCGTGTTTGGACTCATGACAAAGAGAACAACGGAGGCTTTCTTACAGTCTTAAAATAATTTAAATATGGCGGATTCAAAATGGCGCCCGATTTTTTAGTAACTCAGATTCGGCTGATATTTTATATTTGGGGGTTTTAAAGGATGCTGATTTCAAATTTTGACCTTTTACTTGACTGACAGCATTTTTCAAGAAGGCCGCCATGCAAAGTCAAGCGCATTATCATTTTCTTTGAAAAATACCCCTGTTTTGTACTAATTCTTGCAAAATTTAAAGTTTAGCACAAAGTATAAGACTTTTATAAATACAACAGCCACGAAACCACCCACGCGGGCCGCTCGCGGCCCGCGCACAGAGCAAAATTCTAGTAACAGATATATAAAGCTAAAAAACGGTGACAGACGTTAATTGATCATTGACATGAATGTTCCCGAAAACTGGCCCATAGGATGATTTGGAAATGTACTAGAGATATGTTCGGAAAAATCCCAAGGCCAAAAATTAAATATGTCAGCATCAGAAAGTGGTACCAGGAAGAAGTTCCAGATGTAATCTCGGAAACGGTAAGAGATAAAGATAAACTAATTGAACAAAAATGTAGTAAACCTTGGGACGATTCTAAATAAACAATAAAAAAAGGTACCTCTCATACAAAAAAACATATTTTTCATACAAAGTTGTAATGCTCATTTTTAAACTGAAACTAGATGGCGCTGTACGACTCTAAAACACGCAAGCGTTTTGTACCCGAACTACATACAGTGGTATAGAAATGAACAAAAATTAACTGCAAGAATAATTACTGAAATGCTTATTAAACGTAAACGGTAAGAGGTAAGTGGGGGTGTTCGACCAAAATTTTCTAGACTGCAGCATCAGAAAGTCGTCTCCAAGTTGGAGAACTCCAGGGGATCTCAGAAACGGTAAGAGATAAAAAAAAAGTAATGGAATAAAAAATGTAGTAAACCTTGGGACGATTCTAGATCACTAATAAAAAAAGGTACCTTCTATCATTTTATAACTGAAGCTTATCAGAAAAGAAACTAGATGGCGTTGTACGACTCTAAAACACGCAAGCGTTTTATACCCGAACTACAGTGGTAGAGAAATGAACAAAAATAAATAGCATGAAAATGAAACGCTTATAAATCGTAAACGGTAAGAGGTAGGTGGGGGGAGCTCGGTTAAAATGTTAAAGAGGACCATGGCTTTCGGATGGTCATGAAATTCCAAGATGGCGGCCATTTTGAAAGTTGGTCCGATCCGGCTGATTTTATGCATCGGGGGGTTTTTGGGGCCCTTGATTCCATAGTTGAAAAATATTTTGGATTCCGCCATTTATAAAGATGGCTGCCGTGCAATTTTTTTTTTCCATTTTCGGCGCATTGTTTCTCTATACCTATGGGAAATTTTGATCCTTTTTTTTTATAAATTTGTATGAAAAAGGACAATCGAAATTCAAAATAATTCATGACCTGGTCTTCCGACCTTCCATCATCGTGACCATCGACGGCCTGGCTAAGCTATATGAGATAGGTCATATGCGTTCTCAGGAATGTCATAGTAAACCCTGGAACGATTTTAGAGAACACAAAAAAATTCAAAATGGCGGGAAAAAAAAAACAACCATACTAATTTTGACTGGAAATGACGGCGAAACCATGACTTTTTAGTATAAAGAGCTCGAACTGATATTGTTTGGAGGCCGGAAGGGAAGATATTACAAAATTGTTTTTTTTTAAATGGCGGAAATTTCGGTATTGGCGGAAAAAAAGTTTCTCCGATCCGGATGAAAATCGATATCTAGGAGTCCCCAAGGATGCTGATCAACATTCTAAAATCAAATCATAGGGTTGCCATACAAAGGTGATTAACCCCAAGGGATCTCAGAAACGGTAACAGATAAAAAAAAAACTAATGGAACAAAATATGTAGTAAAACTTGGGACGATTCTAAATCAGTCATAAAAATTGGTACCTCTCATACAAAAAACATGGTTTTCATACAAAGTTGTAACTAACTGAAGCTTATCAGAAAAGAAACTAGATGGCGTTGTACGACTCTAAAACACGCAAGCGTTTTATACCCGAACTACAGTGGTAGAGAAATGAACAAAAATAAACCGCAAGAATAATTATTGAAATGCTTATTTATCGAAAACGGTAAGAGGTAGGTGGGGGGTGCTCGACTAAAATGTTATAGAGGACCATGGCTTTCGGATGGTCACGAAAATCCAAGATGGCGGCCATTTTGAAGGTTGGTCCGATCCGGCTGATTTTATGCATCGGGGGATTTTTGGGGCCTTTGATTCCATAGTTGAAAAAATATTTTGGATTCCGCCATTAATAAAGATGGCTGCCATGCAATTTTTTTTTTCCATTTTCGGCGCATTGTTTCTCTATACCTATGGGAAATTTTGATCCTTTTTTTTATAAATTTGTATGAAAAAGGACAATCGAAATTCAAAATAATTCATGACTTGGTCTTCCGACCTTCCATCATCGTGACCATCGACGGCCTGGCTAAGCTATATGAGATAGGTCATATGCGTTCTCAGGAATGTCATAGTAAACCCTGGAACGATTTTAGAGAACACAAAAAAATTCAAAATGGCGGGAAAAAAAACAACCATACTAATTTTGACTGGAAATGACGGCGAAACCATGACACTTTAGTAAAAAGAGCTCGAACTAACATTGTTTGGAGGCCGGAAGGGTAGATATTACAAAATATTTTTTTTTTCAAAATGGCGGAAATTTCGGTCTTGGCGAAAAAAAAAGTTTCTCCGATCCGGATGAAAATCGATATCTAGGAGTCTCCAAGGATGCTGATCAACATTCTAAAATCAAATTTTGACATGCGCCATTTTTCAATAGGGTTGTCATACAAAGGTGATTATATCGAAATATGAACTTTCCTTTTTTACGCCTCCAATATGAATGTAATAGATAAGTTGTTTCTGGGGATCGAGTAAAAATGTATAAAGAAACAAAACAGAACACTAATGAATATGATTTTTTTCAAGATGGCGGATGGAGACGTATTGACTTACAGAAAAAGTTATCCGATCCGGATGAAAATCGATATTTGAGACTCCCCTTAGATACTTAGTAAGAATATGGGGAAAAATTTTTGATTCCGCCATTTTGAAAAATTTCATACATTTTACTGAACTTTTTTATGGATCTTCAATCCGTATGAAAATTGATATCTGAGTGTCCCCAAGGGCACTGATTAACATGCTTTAGCTTCTTTTAGACATCCACCGTTTTTCAAAATAGCTGCCATACATACTATCAAAACTACCAACGCGACGACAAACGAAGCGAGAAGGAGCTGCAAACTACCTACCGCGACGACGAGCGAAGCGAGGAGGAGCTTTAAACTACCTATCGCGACGACGAGCGAAGCGAGGAGGAGCTTTAAACTACCTACCGCGACGACGAGCGAAGCGAGGAGGAGCTTCAAACTACCTAACGCGACGACGAGCGAAGCGAGGAGGAGCCTCAAACTGCCTACCGCAACGACGAGCGAAGCGAGGAGGAGCTTCAAACTACCTAACGCGACGACGAGCGAAGCGAGGAGGAGCTTCAAACTACCTAACGCGACGACGAGCGAAGCGAGGAGGAGCTTCAAACTACCTAACGCGACGACGAGCGAAGCGAGGAGGAGCTTCAAACTGCCTCCGCGACGACGAGCGAAGCGAGGAGGAGCTTCAAACTACCTAACGCGACGACGAGCGAAGCGAGGAGGAGCTTCAAACTACCTACCGCGACGACGAGCGAAGCGAGGAGGAGCTTCAAAGTACCTAACGCGACGACGAGCGAAGCGAGGAGGAGCTTCAAAGTACCTAACGCGACGACGAGCGAAGCGAGGAGGAGCTTCAAACTACCTAACGCGACGACGAGCGAAGCGAGGAGGAGCTTCAAACTACCTACCGCGACGACGAGCGAAGCGAGGAGGAGCTTCAAACTACCTCTTTGAAGAAATAAAACAAAATGGCCGCCATGCAAAATTAAAAGGCGCACACTATCTGAACTAATAGAGGCAAGCATAGCGTGTTTGGACTCATATTAAAGAGAACAACGGAGGCTTTGTTACAGTCCTAAAATAATTCAAAGATGGCGGATTCAAAATGGCGCCCGATTTTATAGTAACTCGGATTCGGCTGATATTTTATATTTGGGGGTTTTAAAGGATGCTGATTTCAAATTTTGACCTTTTACTTGACTGACAGCATTTTTCAAGATGGCCGCCATGCAAAAGTCAGATCAATTATCATTTTCTTTGAAAAATACCCCTGTTTTGTACTAATTCTTGCAAAATTTAAAGTTTAGCACAAAGTATAAGACCTTTAAAAATACAACAGCCACGAAAACACCCACGCGGCCCGCATGCGGGCCGCGAACAGAGCACCCTAGTCTTAACAGATATATAAAGCTAAAAAACGGTGACAGATGATTTATTGACATGAATGTTTTCGTAAGAAGGAGCCATCGGACGACCTTACAATCTATGAGAGATATGTACGGAAAAATCCCGAGGCCAAAAATTAAATATGTCAGCATCAGAAAGTGGTACCAGGAAGAAGTTCCAGATGGGATCTCGGAAACGGTAAGAGATAAAGATAAACTAATTGAACAAAAATGTAGTAAACCTTGGGACGATTCTAAATAAACAATAAAAAAAGGTACCTCTTATACAAAAAAACATATTTTTCATACAAAAACCGAAAAATACTTACTCAGAAAGTCATATATTCCTGTCCTGTCATCCAGTAAGAAACTCTATAGACCCTTGAATAAGGTCGATAATCGTATGAAATAAGATGGCCGCATACGGCTAACTTCTGTTCGGTGCTGGTAAATAATAATGTGATCTATGGTCTATGGTGGATGGAGTGCGACCACTTGGGCAGATTTCTGCCATTTGGGCAGATTTCAAATTTACACTGTAATGATAAATAAAAAGTGTATACGTTTTAAAAATGTGTTGTTATGAGCATACATACATAAGATATTATGAGAAAAAATGTAGAATCCGCCATTTTGAAAATTTCATTCGTTAAACAGCTGATCTTCCTTATTACGCTGAAACTACATTAGTATTAGATATTACACACAGTATTAGATATTTTGAGCTTACGTATGTTGTGGTAGTAATAGAAATTTCAGGTTATATTGGAAAAAAAGTTTCTTCGCTCCGAATGAAAATCGATTACAACATATTTTAGTCAATTTTGACATCCACCGTTTCCCAAAATGGTTGCCATACGTTGTACTGTTGATGTGACTACCAAACGCGACGACGAGCGAAGCGAGGAGGAGCTTCAAACTACTTACCGCGACGACGAGCGAAGCGAGGAGGAGCTTCAAACTACATACTGCGACGACGAGCGAAGCGAGGAGGAGCTTCAAACTACTTACCGCGACGACGAGCGAAGCGAGGAGGAGCTTCAAACTACCTATCGCGACGACGAGCGAAGCGAGAAGGAGCTTCAAACTATCTACCGCGACGACGAGCGAAGCGAGGAGGAGCTTCAAACTACTTACCGCGACGACGAGCGAAGCGAGGAGGAGCTTCAAACTACTTACCGCGACGACGAGCGAAGCGAGGAGGAGCTTCAAACTACCTACCGCGACGACGAGCGAAGCGAGGAGGAGCTTCAAACTACCTACCGCGACGACGAGCGAAGCGAGGAGGAGCTTCAAACTACCTCTTTGAAGAAATAAAACAAAATTGCCGCCATGCAAAATTAAAAGGCGCACACTATCGGAACTAATAGAGACAAGCATAGCGTGTTTGGGCTCATGTTAAAGAGAACAACGGAGGCTTTCTTACAGTCTTAAAATAATTAAATAAAAGACTAGACCCCACGGTGAATTGTTGTCAAATGTATATCCATTTTTACATTATTGACAGAAAAAGCGACTGGCTGATTTGGGCAGAATTTATATGCCTTTTTAAGGTTAGGGCAGAATTTGTAGTTTTTACATATGGTCACACATTTATTTTGTTTCGGGCGATTTGCTTTGTTCTCAGATTAAAGAAGTTTGTTTTGCTAAATATTGTATATTATACTGTGAATCATATTTCGGTTGTGTGGTAAGTTCTTCGGCATTAAAGTAAATCTTCTGAAGTAGGTAAGTTTTATATATATAGAAGACTATATATTTCACGAATTGTTGAGATAACTATAAGGTGATATATAAATAAATGTTTTAAATGAGATTGCCATGGCTAGGTAAATACATCATTCCTAACCTATCAACAGAAAAGAACAGTACCTATGCAAAGGAACAATGACTGACAATTAAATAAATAAATGACCTACTATTTGAAAATCACTAACTAGGTACTAAGACATAGGTTAACTACTTAAGTTACTAACATATTGTGAGAAACAAGAGATTAAAAAACTACCTAAAACGTTTATTTTATCACCCTATCTGCTCCTTCAGTCTACCTATGAAAATAAAGCATGTAACTCTGCCGCTGGAACTTAGGAAGTGATTCCAATAGTGGTATAGATCCTGTAAGTACTATTAAAAGGACTGAATGTTCAAGAGTCCATGAATGTACTTACTTTTATACCATAAGATGGTATTGTTATTTTAATATTATAATTTGGATTTGGACTTGGATTGGAATATTAGAATAAAACCTAATCAGACACAAACAAACCTCCTATTACTATTATAAGTGGAAAGAGTTAAAAATATATTATTTTCTTTTCAGTTTTACAACCCCATACTGGACTGACAGCTCAGTTGGTAACCATAGAATCCATGGATTGTGGTTTTGATTCCCACCCAGGACAAACATTTGTGTCTGGGTGTTATATTGTACTTTATTTGTGTATGTATTTACATTTCTATCAGTTATTTGCTTCCCATGGTAAAAAAAAAACAAACTATGCTTAGCTCACAGAATTCGCCCTATTACATAGGTTACTTGAGGCTAGATTGATTGCACTGTGTGAAATGTCCAGACATTTAGGGAAAGGATGTATGGAGGCAGGTATTCATCCTTTTTAGGGTTCAGTACCCAAACAGTAAAGCGAACCCTATAATAACTAATACATTCTCCCTTCTCTTTCCCATAGTACAGGACAGAAGCGGTTTTGGATCACATGTATTTCTGTTTCTGTTGCCACTATAACAATAAATACATATTAAAAGCAGAATAAAATAAATATTAAAGGGGCTCCCATGCAACGGATGTTGTTTTTATTTTTATAGATAATGTGGTATTTTCATTTCTTTCTAGGACAGTGGATTTGAGATCAACACCGGCAGCGGAACCAAAAAGAAACACAAAGAAACAATGGCTAACATTATCGTCAGGCGGAAGATGACTGTCTAGATGACAAATACATTTTGTAACATTATTATCTTTATCATTTTCAGGTTACAAAAGAAGAGAAAGAGTCAAAAAAACTGCCCAAAACCTAGATTTTTACCATATAAGCATGTAACTGTGCTGCTGGAACTTAGGAAATGATTCCAATAGTGGTAAAGATCCTGTAAGAACTATTAAAAATGTAAGATAAGAAGAATCTAAATGTAATATCCTGAAGGACTGAAACAGTGTTTGTGAATTAATGTGGTAGAATAATAATTAGAAAATGGTGTCTCCAAGTTTCTTTGGTCCCTTGATTTTTTTTATAACACCGATTTGCTATGTTCAAGAGTCCATGAAAGTACTATCACAATATACCTACCTAATTTCATTAAGATCATAGAATGACGATAAATAATTTCAAATGTAAGAGTATCAATATTTTATTATAATTTGGACTTGGATTGCATTATTAAATTAAAGGTAATCAATCAGACACAAACCAATTTTATTTATTTATTTATCTAAGATTCACAGCGTAGGCAGACCACCCACTAAGTGGACCGATGACCTGGTGAAAACTGTGGCAAGCCGATGGATGCAGAAGGTGAGCAGCCGCTCAAAGTGGCACTCTCTGGGGGAGGCCTATGTTCAGCAGTGGATTATGATGAACTATGATGAACCATCAGCTCCTCGCAGTAGGTACTGACCAGATCAATAATTACTATTAGGTACCAGGTTTAAACATAAATTTAGATATGCCTTGCATGAGACCAGTAGGTAAGTACAATCTATGTATGTATTTTTAGCTAACAGGCAATTTACTAATATTATTTCCCTTCACTTGAAACTACCTACATACATTGAAAAACTAAATAAAATACCATTAACTTTGCTAAGGTTGTATTTGGAACATCTGTGAATAAATGGATTCTATAATTAATTGTTCACCTGTTGCAACTGAAATCATTAAATTCATTATGTGTCCCACGGGCAGCTGTGCGCTGTCTGCCTGCATAGACATGGCAAGTTATACTATAAAAAAAATGGGAGGTAAATTCTATGGCTGTCTGTCAAACAACCTATACAATATAACCTTTTCTATTTCTGAATTAATAACACTAAAAAAAGTATATTAATAAATAATAATGTTTTGTTACAATCACCAGATCAATTCGTTTTTTAAATTTAGAGGATAAGTAGGTATCTACCTAATTAGATATGCTGTATAGGTACCTAAGTGTAAATGAATGGTATATCTAAGTAAGTAAAAGAAATGTATTGTGTCTTTTCTTTTCCTTATTCCTGGTCAGAGCGAATAGCATGAGATATTAGCTGTCCATTTTGAAAGATTTACCCTAATTACTGAACCCGACTGAAAAAAACATCATGAGTTCTCATTAAGATAGATAGGTACCTACTAAGTGGATATTTTTAACAAACCCACACTAATCCAGGGTAAAGTTGTTTAAATAAATAAACTAAGTATAGTTACTTTAAGTGTGTGGACATTTCACACAGCCCCATCTAGCTCCAAACTAATAGTCTTATTACACCTGCCGCAATCAGGGTATAAGCATAGCTTGTACTATGGGAACCAGATAACTCATATAATACATAGATACATTTTTGTTTGTAACTACATATATAGAATACAATATAACACCCAGATACGGAACAAACATCTAACTTCATCACACAAATGTTTGTCTCTGGTAGGAATCGAACCCACAGCCCTCGGTTCAGAAGGCAGGGCTACTACCAGCTGAGCCATCGGGCCTATCGATAATATAGCTAAGTTTAGGACACACAGTATGTCGTTGCTTGGATGTGGTTGACATTCCATGTAGGCGCCCGCGCGTCCTAAACTGAGCTTTATTTCCATGCATTTTGAATGGAATAGGAAGCCGTCTGTGCCATGTCGGCGCCCGACGCCATTTATGTGTGGCCTGCGCTAAGGTAGCAGAGGAATAGTTATTTTGTTTTTTGTTTCTCTCTGTAGTAGAAATAGGCTAAGATAAAACACTGAGTAGCTATTTCACTGTGGCCCAACTGCCATGAAATTATGCCCAATTGTACAGCAGCTGTTACAAACTTTCATATATTGACTAAACAGGGGTATACTTACAGTATATTATACATATCAATCAAGTATATTACTATATTTTTTTAATATAAGTAACTAACTTTCTACAAACAAAGAGGTGGTGTAAAGTAAGTGCGCATCACATTGTCACCATGGGCAAGAAGAAATACCCATGGTCTACCCAGGTGAACTCTGGTGGACCATGGATTGAATCTTGCTATAGATTGACACTTGACAAGCACTTCATATATTTTATTGTAAATAAGGTATTGTGATGTATTGTAATCTGTAAAAATAACGCTGTTTCCTTATTAGTTTTCATGGACCTAATAAGAAACCTTTGATTGAGACCTAAAACCTTTTTTTATTTCATCCATGTTAGTTTCATTAAAAATGTCTGTTTCATATGGTACATAATGGGATTGATTTAATCATTGTTTCCACTGCTGAACACAGGCATCCCATTAACACCCCACTTGGATGCTTATCATAGAGGGGTTTGCCATAAGCACCCATAGAGGTTTAAATATGTACTAGAAGTCTTTGTAACCACCACACTTGGCTTGGTGATCGGCTGAACGCAGACGATTCTAATGTGCCGAGGAGAATGTTGCTGTCTATTTTCTGGATATTCCATTCCAGACCACAAAACAAAAATCAGGATTCTACAAGTTGAGTTGGAAAAACTTCTTGATTTTGAGCTCTGCGACGGAATAATGTCGCAATTTTGCCAGTGTTCTCACGTACCATGGACCACGTACTGTAAGACAAGACAAGTGACGGGAATAATCTCAAGAATACTATCAGAATAATCTGTCTGGACAACTCGCAGGTACCTACGGATTTTTATCTTCATTCTACAACAAAAATATAAAATTATAAATAAACATTCTTTTTTTTTCTAATTCAAAGCGCTGAAACTGACAAAGACAACTTATAAATGGCATTGACATTTAACAGCACTTTTTTTTGTTATATTTTGGCTCCACACATAGTGTATTTAGCCAGTGTCAAGTATTGTCATTTTTCATCATGTTTAATGTTAATAGAATATTACACGTAAAGTCAAGTCTTAGTCATAGTCATAGTCCAGTCTAAGTCAGGTAGTTATAGTCCAGTCTAAGTCATGCTCCAGTAAAGTGGTGGCAACTTTACTAGAAGCTTCTATGGCATTTTGGAAGCAACACGAAAAATCACGTTCCACCACATTATATCACTTGCCTACACTCATGCTCGTAATTCAGCACTTAATGCGTAAAACGCCACCAATTTTAAACATTGAAAACACTGGAAATAGCACAAGTTTTGAGAAATAATACAATGAATGACGTGAACATTTCCGCGTTCCCGCCAAAAACTTTGTAATATTTATTTACCTGTCTGTCTGCCGTCAAGCGTTAGCGTATAATAGTCTGCGCCCGTCTTGTACTTTTATCACAGATTACTTATACGTAGCATGACTTTTATCAAAGACTTTTTTTTATCCTATATCCACAGAGTAACTTAACCCAATTTCTTTACTTGGCAAGGTATATGTCGCTATGAATGTTGCAATGAACCTTACACACTCTTGTTCGTAAAAGTCAAACTTTGCTCCATCATATAGTGGTAGTTCATCTGAGTGTATAGTAGATTTGTTTTTCTCTAATCTGTGGCTCTGTCTTAGTTTGTGGTACTTTTTTCTTTGGGCCAACTATTTTTTTTTTCTCTAATCTGTAGGGCAGACTTCAACTAAAGAGTATATAATTTACTAACTTCAACTCTTCCTTATAGGCAAAGAAAGAGTATCAAATCGTTTTAGAAAAAGGTGGAGTTGAGTCTTTTTATTTTTGACGCTGTTTAGCATTTTCTGCAAGTGTCAATGCCAATGTCGAGCGGAGAAAATGACAGCTGATAACGGCATATTGTGCTATCAAAGTCATTTGTTATCTGACAATTTTTTATTTTTTTATTTTTGTTATATTTTGGCTCCACACATAGTGTATTTAGCCAGCGAAATGTATTAAACAAATTATTTTGATATGACATAACTGTACAAATGTATTTTTTTTAAGTTTGACTCATCGACTAAACGCTACTTAGCCGGTAGGTATCAAGTTCGGTACTTACATAATCTAATAACCTAACTTCAACACTAACCTATTTTTACCTAACAACTGAATACTTTCGGGAACCTTGATAAAAATTGACACTCTTTGAAGAAACAAAACAAAATGGCCGCCATGCAAAATTAAAAGGCGCACACTATCGGAACTTATGGGGGCAAGCATAGCGTGTTTGGACTCATGACAAAGAGAACAACGAAGGCTTTCTTACAGTCTTAAAATAATTTAAATATGGCGGATTCAAAATGGCGCCCGATTTTTTAGTAACTCAGATTCGGCTGATATTTTATATTTGGGGGTTTTAAAGGATGCTGATTTCAAATTTTGACCTTTTACTTGACTGACAGCATTTTTCAAGAAGGCCGCCATGCAAAGTCAAGCGCATTATCATTTTCTTTGAAAAATACCCCTGTTTTGTACTAATTCTTGCAAAATTTAAAGTTTAGCACAAAGTATAAGACTTTTATAAATACAACAGCCACGAAAACGTCCTCGCGGGCCGCACGCGGCCCGCGCACGGAGCAAAATACTAGTTATAATATATAAAGTTCGTTACCCACTCACTCACTCACTCATGATTGACATTTTTGTTCCCGAACTCCTGGAAGTGGTGGAGAAAAACCGAGTATGAGGTTGTATAGAGATCGGTCACGTGACAACCAGAAAAATCTGACATCAGCAAAAAATCGTCTCCTTGATGGAACCGGTCAACGGCTCTCGGAAACTACAAGTCGGATGGGTGACCTGTTTTAACTAAAGTTGTAGTAAACCTTGGGACGCTTGGAGAGAAATAAAAAAAAATGGGGGTTGCCATACAAAAAAATAAAAATTCCATACAAAATTGAAACGCTTATAAATCGGAAACGGTAAGAGGTAGGTGGGGTGTGTTCGACCAAATGTCATAGAGGAGGATGGGCGCTTTCGGATGGTCGTCATGAAAATCCAAGATGGCGGATCCAAGATGGCGGCCATTTTGAAAGTTGGTCCGATCCGGCTGATTTTTTGCGTCGGGGGGTTTTTGGGGTCCCTGATTCGATATTTGAAAAAATATTTTGGATCCCGCCATTTTTAAAGATGGCTGCCATACAAATTTTTTTTTTCATTTTTGGCTCATTGTTTCTCGATACCTATGGGAAATTTTGATCCTTTTTTTATTGGTTCGTATAAAAATAGACGTTCTTAATTCAAAACATTTGATGACCTGGTCTTCCGACCTTCCATCATAGTGACCATCAACGGCCTGGCTAAACAATGTGAGATGGGTCATAGGCGTTCTCAGGAATGTCATAGCAAACCCTGGGACGATTTTAGAGAAAATAAAAAAAATCCAAAATGGCGGAAAAAAAAATCCGCCATACAAATTTAAACCGGAAATGACGTCGAAACCATGATACTTTAGTATAAAGAGCTCGAACTAATATTGTTTGGAGGCCAAAAGGGAAAAGAACACCAAATTTTTTTTTTCAAAATGGCAGAAATTTTGGTCATGGCGGAAAAAAAAAATTCTCTGATCCGGATCAAAATCGATATCTGACGGTCCCCAAGGATACTGATCAACATTCTAAAATCAAATTTTGACATGCGCCATTTTTCAATAGGGTTGCCATACAAAGGTGATTTTAACGAAATATGAACTTTCCTTTTTTACGCCTCCAATATGAATGTAATAGAAAAGTTGTTCTGGGGATCGAGTAAAGATGTATTAAGGAACAAAACAGAACACAAATGAAATTGATTTTTTCAAGATGGCGGATGGAGACGTATCGACTTATAGAAAAAGTTATCCGATCCGGATGAAAATCGATATCTAAGACTCCCCCTAGATACTTAGCAAGAATATGGGGAAAAAATTTTGATTCCGCCATTTTGAAAAAATTCATTCATTTTACCGAACTTTTTTATGGATCTCCAATCCGTATGAAAATTGATATCTGAGTGTCCCCAAGGATACTGATTAACATGCTTTCGCTTCTTTTAGACATCCACCGTTTTTCAAAATGGCTGCCATACATATTTTCAAAACCACCAATGCGACGACGAGCGAAGCGAGGAGGAGCTTCAAACTACCTATCGCGACGACGAGCGAAGCGAGGAGGAGCTTCAAACTACCTACCGCGACGACGAGCGAAGCGAGGAGGAGCTTCAACTACCTACCGCGACGACGAGCGAAGCGAGGAGGAGCTTCAAACTACCTACCGCGACGACGAGCGAAGCGAGGAGGAGCTTCAAACTACCTACCGCGACGACGAGCGCAGCGAGGAGGAGCTTCAAACTACCTATCGCGACGACGAGCGAAGCGAGGAGGAGCTACAAACTACCTATTGCGATGACGAGTAAAGCGAGGAGGAGCTTCAAACTACCTATCGCGACGACGATCAAACTACCCATTGCTACGTTTACAATGTTTTACTAATGCGACGTTTTTTAATTGGCTTTAGCTAATCTAACCTAACTTCAACACCACTAACCTTTTTTTACCTAACAACTGAATATTTTCGGGAACCTTGAATAAAATAGACACTCTTTGAAGAAACATAACAAAATGGCCGCCATGCAAAATTAAAAGGCGCACAAATAATTCAAAGATGGCGGATTCAAAATGGCGCCCGATTTTATAGTAACTCGGATTCGGCTGATATTTTATATTTGGGGGTTTTAAAGGATGCTGATTTCAAATTTTGACCTTTTACTTGACTGACAGCATTTTTCAAGATGGCCGCCATGCAAAGTCAAGCGCATTATCATTTTCTTTGAAAGATACCGTCGTTTTGTACTTGTACTTGCAAAATTTAAAGTTTAGCAAAAAGTATAAGACTTTTATAAATACAACAGCCACGATAACGTCCTCGCGGGCCGCACGCGGCCCGCGCACAGAGCAAAATACTAGTTATACTCTATATTTTTATCAGATTATCAATCATTTTTTATAATAACCGACCCTTTTATAAATATCTAAACCAAAGGCTAATAGTAACTATTTTGCTAGTTTTCGATCACTAAATTATGTTTACGACCACTTTTTCGCTAGTTTCCTACCACTATAAATTGAAAGACGTAGGTGCCTGTGGTAAATAAATGATAGAAACAATGATCAGAAAGGCTTCTTTAGATCCTCTGTCTTGTATTTTCATGATTTCTCCAGCTTTGAGGCACTTACTTATATAAAAAAGCATGATCTTTTTTCTTACTGAGACCGCCAAAAATTATTTAAGGATATGGCTAAAATATCAGCTATAACAAAAAAAAATTGGCTAACGTAGTTTATAAACATAGTTATGTTTACAAACTAAATACGCTACTTTTTTTGTAATAAAGCCAGCCCACATTAGACCCTGGGCGAGAAATATTCAATGATGGTTCGATCAGTTGGTCACGCCTATTTTGCGACCACCAGCATTAATCGTTTTTTTTAAATCGTGTCTGGTCTAATTAGTTAAACTTACAAAGTAATCGACTATTTATGTACTTTTATATGTAAATAAATACGTATTTATAATTTTTTTGATATAGTTTGCTTTTGCGGTCGAATAGCATTTTTCTGCAGCTGGATTAGTTTTCGACCACGAGCGATTTTGGGTATCTGTAGTTTTTATACCAGATGGTGGATAAACGTGGTCGAAAACTGGCAGTTAAAATGAATGTGCTTTTAAGTTTCAAAGCTTTAAAATAGAATTGGGGATTTCTCGTATAATATTTGTTACAAAACTGAACCTATTTGGACATAAGATGTGTTCACCGCAAGCTTTTTATTTTTTGTATTTTTTCATCAAATGTACATTAAACGGTCGGGTATAGGAAGTGGTCGCAAAACCGGCGAACTTACCCTATGGCAGAAGTACCGATAGTGATGTAATGCGTTGGTTAACCTTATAATTATCGACACATCGATAGTTTCTATTATGCCATCCGGAAATTTGTTACAATAAGTTTTAAATGTTTTCAATTTATTTTGTGGTTAGATTGATTTCTACTAATTAAACTTTTAATATCTTTTATGTTTATTAGGTTTCCTACAGATCCTAATATAAAAGATAAATAGATATTCGCAACTGGACAGTGCAATTGGTTTCCTCAAAAACATGATACGGTTTGCTCTCAGCATTTTGAAGCTGAATGTTTTATGAAAATGTCTAATTATATACGTTTATACTAGTATTTTGCTCCGTGCGCGGGCCGCGTGCGGCCCGCGAGGACGTTTTCGTGGCTGTTGTATTTATAAAAATGTTATACTTTAGTTTAAACTTGTAATTTTGCAAGTATTAGTACAAAACAGCGGTATTTTTCAAAGAAAATGATAATTGATCTGATTTTTGCATGGCGGCCATCTTGAAAAATGCTGTCAGTCAAGTAAAATGTCAAAATTTGAAATCAGCATCCTTTAAAACCCCCAAATATAAAATATCAGCCGAATCCGAGTTACTATAAAATCGGGCGCCATTTTGAATCCGCCATCTTTGAATTATTTTAAGACTGTAAGAACTCTCGTCGTCGCGGTAGGTAGTTTGAAGCTCCTCCTCGCTTCGCTCGTCGTCGCGGTAGGTAGTTTGAAGCTCCTCCTCGCTTCGCTCGTCGTCGCGGTAGGTAGTTTGAAGCTCCTCCTCGCTTCGCTCGTCGTACCGTTGGGTAGTTTGAAGCTCCTCCTCGCTTCGCTCGTCGTCGCATTGGTGGTTTTGAAAATATGTATGGCAGCCATTTTGAAAAACGGTGGATGTCTAAAAGAAGCTAAAGCATGTTAATCAGTATCCTTGGGGACACTCAGATATCAATTTTCATACGGATTGGAGATCCATAAAAAAGTTCGGTAAAATGAATGAAATTTTTCAAAATGGCGGAATCAAAATTTTTTTCCCATATTCTTGCTAAGTATCTAGGGGGAGTCTTAGATATCGATTTTCATCCAGATCGGATAACTTTTTCTATAAGTCGATACGTCTCCATCCACCATCTTGAAAAAATCAATTTCATTTGTGTTCTGTTTTGTTCCTTTATACATCTTTACTCGATCCCCAGAAACAACTTTTCTATTACATTCGTATTGGAGGCGTAAAAAAGGAAAGTTCATATTTCGTTAAAATCACCTTTGTATGGCAACCCTATTGAAAAATGGCGCATGTCAAAATTTGATTTTAGAATGTTGATCAGCATCCTTGGGGACCGTCAGATATCGATTTTGATCCGGATCGGAGAATTTTTTTTTTCCGCCATGACCAAAATTTCCGCCATATTGAAAAATAAAATTTGGTGTTCTTTTCCCTTTTGGCCTCCAAACAATATTAGTTCGAGCTCGTTATACTAAAGTATCATGGTTTCGACGTCATTTCCGGTTTAAATTTGTATGGAAGATTTTTTTTCCGCCATTTTGGATTTTTTTTATTTTCTCTAAAATCGTCCCAGGGTTTGCTATGACATTCCTGAGAACGCATATGACTCATCTCACATCGTTTAGCCAGGCCGTTGATGGTCACTATGATGGAAGGTCGGGAGACCAGGTCATCAAATGTTTTGAATTAAGAACGTCTATTTTTATACGAACCAATAAAAAAAGGATCAAAATTTCCCATAGGTATCGAGAAACAATGAGCCAAAAATGAAAAAAAAAATTTGTATGGCAGCCATCTTTAAAAATGGCGGGATCCAAAATATTTTTTCAAATATGCAATCAGGGGCCCCAAAAACCCCCAGGTGCAAAAAATCAGCCGGATCGGATCAACTTTCAAAATGGCCGCCATCTTGGATCCGCCATCTTGGATTTTCATGACTACCATCCGAAAGCGCCCATCCTCCTCTATGACATTTGGTCGAACACACCCCACCTACCTCTTACCGTTTCCGATTTATAAGCGTTTCAATTTTGTATGGAATTTTTATTTTTTTGTATGGCAACCCCTATTTTTTTTTATTTCTCTCCAAGCGTCCCAAGGTTTACTACAACTTTAGTTAAAACAGGTCACCCATCCGACTTGTAGTTTCCGAGAGCCGTTGACCGGTTCCATCAAGGAGACGATTTTTTGCTGATGTCAGATTTTTCTGGTTGTCACGTGATCAATCTCTATACAACCTCATACTCGGTTTTTCTCCACCACTTCCAGGAGCTCGGGAACAAAAATGTCAGTCAGTGAGTGAGTGAGTGAGTGAGTGAGTGAGTGAGTGGGTGACGAACTTTATATATTATGATTTTGACGCTATTCCCACATTGAAAATCTATCCTATTTTTAACGAGGTATTCTAATTTCTCCCCACTAGGTGGACCGATGACCTGGTGAAAACCGCGGGGAGCCGATGGTTGCAGGAGGCGAGCAGCCGTTCAAAGTGGCGCTTTCTGGAGAAGGCTTATGTTCAGCTATGGACATCTACGGGCTGATGATGATGACTATAATTTCTCTTATCCGCATTTATTATTTGATGAGGACATTATAATGATGTGGCGTGCTCGCCCATGAAAGAGTTTTCATGTAGCCTCCATGGAGCTATTAAAAAAAGAAGGAGGGAATCCCGTCTGATCCGAAACTGAAGCTCCCTTAGGAAGCCGGTCGCCCTACTTTCAGCTGATACACATATGTAATATGTCCGCCATTTTAGGCTTCAGTTCGATGTCAATCAAAACTCAATCCTTCTTTTTTTTATTTCATCCATGGTAGCCTCATAGAAAACCATTGCTCTTGGTTGCTAAAGACAACTGATCTCGTTGATTCTACGTAAGAATCTACGTCTTAGTCGATATTGAATGAAAAAATTCACTTGCTTTTTATTTTGTAAACAGCTGTAAATTAAAATATACATCGCATGGTGAGCTGAAAAATTACCTTTATTTACTGCCAAACTAAGGACCTCCTTCTATTAAATAAGTGTTTACCTACAACACCTCAATGATACTCAATATTATTATTATTTTTCCTAAAAATTCATCTGAAAATTGTATTTTCAGATGAATTCTATCAAAAAGAAACATGACGCAACAATACTGATAAATCATCAGCAAAACGTGTTACCTATGTATTTGGAGTTTTAATATATTTTTTCGTTTTATAACTTGTTATGTTTCTTCTATTTCAAACTTTAGTTTATAGATATAATAATACTATCACACATCATCAGCCGGCAGACGTCTACTGCTAAACACTGACTCCCCCATAAAACCTCACTTTGGACGCCTATCGGATTTGCTTATAAACTTAATCTTTATAACCATAAACTGACGATAAACTACCTCTATACTTACACACATTACATTTGCCATAAAATAGGTGAGGTGGACTGTATATCCGTGACGCGAACATGACGTACCTACCAATACCAATACATTCAATTTTATTTATTTTAGATTTATACCGGTATGTTTATCGGCTGGCCATTGTCGACCCAGAATAGAGTATAATAGAATAAAATAATACTATTACACATAGAAATACGCACAAAAGGCACAAAAGATATAGGTAGGTACTAAAGTGTACCTAATGGTACAATCAGGTAAGAGGTACCTTACCGCGTACTTAACTCATATCAAACTATCGATAAAAATATATCGACTCAACCCACAGCACGTTTTGCTGACAGCAGTGGCACTAATGACAAGACAATTGCTATATATGTCATCTGCGCAGGTAAACCATAGAGGTTTCATTGTAATACCTGACACGCTTGAATTGTATGAGAAGTGTCGAAAAGGCGCCTCTATGTAGAGGGAAGCGTTTTTTTTTTTTTGCTCTGTGTTGAACATCGTCAATCGACCCACACTCTTCACAATTTGGTGACAGTACCTTCTTCATTAGGAACGCAAATTTGTTTGATGGAATGTGTCCGGAACGCAGTCTAAGTGCGGTAACTAATAGATTGCGGTTAAGTTTGTCTTGGTCAATCCATGGATGCGTCATAATTTCGGGTTGGATAGTTCGATACCAGATTCCTTTCTCTGTCGATCGTCTGTCGAAATACTCTTGCCATATGTCTTTACATTCATTTTTTAATAATCTATAATAATCTGAATACAACGGTGTAACTGCCATAGGGATACCATCCACACTAGCTTGCTTTGCTAATAAGTCGACCTTATCATTATTTTGTAATTGGATGTGGGATGGGATCCATTGTAAAATAATAATTTTATTACTTAATTGTATTTTTAAAATTGAATCCAGTATAGTGTAAGCAATCGGTGTGCCTCGCACGTGTGAGGTGGACCGAGCTATGTGTTGTAACGCACTTTTTGAATCACTAAGGATTACAAATTTGTCGTAATTAACAGAATTTATGTATGAGAGAGCCTCGGCTATGGCGATTAGCTCGACATACATAATTGTTATATTGGATTCAATTTTAAATTTCATAGAACTGTCTAGTGATGAGTCAAAGAAAGCAGCACCGCTTTCTTAACATAAAAGCAATAAGGTTGCATGGTCATACAGTACCGCCACAAATGCAACGACGTGAACTTTTCCGCGTTCCCGCCAAAACTCTTATTTATTCTGGATTGTTATTTTGTTTTGGTTAGTATAGCAAAGAGTATATAATTTACTACGTAGAAGTCACAGAGTACATTGGTAAGAAGTATATTTTCATTATATATATATACTGAAACTATAAGCAAAGTTCTGTGAGTTTTGGCGGGAACGCGGAAAAGTTCACGCCGCGCGCCGTTGCGTTGTATTTATTTTTCATAACTTTTGCTTTTTCCAGTGTTAATGTTTAAAATTGGTGGCGTTTTACGCATTAAGTGCTGAATTACGAGCATGAGTGAGGGCAAGTGATATAATGTGGTGAAACGTGATTTTTCGTGTTGCTTCCAAAACTCCATAGAAGCTTCTAGTAAAGTTGCCACCACTTGCTGCAGCATGACTTAGACTGGACTGTGACTAGACATGACTTTGCGTGACATATTTTATAACACGATGAAAATATAATACTTGACACTGGCAAAATACACTATGTGTGGAGCCAAAATAGAAAAAAAAAAGTTTTCTGTGAAACTGTGAAGCACAGAGTACATTGGTAAAGAAAGTATAGTAAATTAATTATACTTTCTGCTTTGGTGCTTTATTTTGCGACGTTGCGTGCGTATATTATATTTGTGTTCCTTAATTATTATTTTCTCAGAAGCACTCGGAAGTAATTAAATGAAATGAATGACCAGTTAATTGAAAAAGTTATCAGGTCAATGGACTGCAGCGCCTGCCCTGAATTCACTTACGAAAATCCGCTTATTGATAGAAAAGTAGCGGGTGCGCTTGCACGAAGCTTTGTGCAGATTCTTGGCGTCTCGCAGCAGGATTCTACCATAAACAACAACCTGCGGCATTCGGTGCTAGCCAATATACGCAAAATATGTCGAATAGAACCAGAAAACCACTTAGAAGTCGATGAAAACTTTACGAACTCGTTAACATTGCTGTACATGAACAAGGTCCATGATTCCCAGTCAGATTGCTCTACAAACGACTTAGATAAAAGCCTAGATGAGTTTTTAATAAGAAGAATGAAAGAAGTAGAGGTCAACTCAAAACACCTGTCTTCTATGAATCCAGAGGTTGTCCAAGCATTGGTGAATTTAAATAAAAATGAGTCAAAATTAATATCTATATATAAAGAAGTTTTACATTGGAAATTTTCTGATAAGAAAACTGTAAATTTAGTCAAAGATATATGGACTAATTGTACTCTAACAGAAAATATTAACACTAGTGCAATTTGTGATGATGTTTGTGTAAAATTGAAATCTGATATAGAAAATATTATACTCAATTTTTGTCATTGTATACTTACAGATCCAAACCTAGAAACAGAAACATTATTCTATAGAAACAACACTCTCAAAGATCTAATAATAAAATGTTCAATATCTCCAGAATGTTTTCAAATATGTAGTAGAATACTGCATTATCTATTTATAAACACAAATTACAATTTGGACATCCACAACTTTATTGTTAAATTTGTTAAGAATGTAAAAGAAAATTGTCCAAGAATTATTTCTGTTCTATACCCAGTTCATCTTAGTCCTGTCATAGTCTTAATGGATATTGATTTAGATATTTTGCCAATTGAATTAAAAAGTAAATATGTGAAACAAACAATACTTAATTTGAAAACTATACATGGAGACAATGAGACTGATTTGATTCTGTTATTATCTCATTTCCCTCAATGGCTTCATATTTATTGTAACAAAGAGTAGGGAAGACCTTTTAAGCTGTAGGTACCTTTAAATTATTCTCATGTGTGATCACCATTACAAGTGCAGATAATAATAATACTAACTACTATTTTAATATCTGTGATAATACTATGCTAGTAACATTATTATGAGTGTTGTGATGATATAATGTCATTGTTATGATGCAGCATCTGCAATGGATATCCTATGGAATATCTGCTGCTGTGATGGAGTGTGTGCGAGTGATTGTCTAGTGTGGACATGGCTGGCTATTGGAGATTGATATTGAAATAAACTAATTACATAATTAAACATCTTTTTATTCCAAAAGTTTGATCAAAAAATACTTTACTTTTCAGATTATTAACAAGTGAGTGTCCCACACTCATAAAACTAAAATCACAATTTTGTATGGCTTTATCATTTCTGACTGTACCTTTAGTCTTTACATCTCATTGGACTTTACACCTAAATCAGATGACGAAAAATACATGTAACTTGAAAACAAAATCAACCACTTACAAACTGCATACAAATTATGAAAAAAATATATAAGTAAGTATAACAACTGGGTGATTGATATACCTTACATGTACATATAATGTGATTTGAAAAAGATTTAACAGATAATATTCTTTTTCAAAGTTCAATGCAAAATTTTAGGAATAAGTACATCAGTGCTAGAAGATCATCAGGACATGCCTACAATTACCTATGCAACATATTTGGGGCTAAAATTAAGAGCTGTCAAATTTTAGCGCAGTCACTGACACTTAGCTACTGCTGGACTGCTTAGCTCATGCTAAGCAGTCCAGCCATCAGTCATTCAAGTAAAAAAGTAAAATCATCTTATGCCATGCTACCGATTAACAATTGTTAGGCCATTCTAGCACACCATGAGATCACATTAGTAATTTGGGTCTATTCCAGTTCGATCCCCTTGTACAATCCCTTGGGGGGATCAAAAATGAGGAGTACACTTTTAAAGGGCTGTGAGTGCTGTGACCTCAAACTAAGTAGAGCATACAGGTATGCTGTGACCACAAACCACTCAATGAACATTATTTTAGTTTATATTATGAAGAAATATAAAAACAATCCAACATCAACCACTAATAGTCCAGTCAATGACAATGAATGGCCAAAAGGGGCGTGTAGAGTGAATGAGAGGGGACCTAAGCGATTTCTTCTGAAACTTGTTAAGGATACTCAGGAGATAAACAACCTAAAAGGCCTGGCCCCCTAGGGGTGAGCCGGAGGGGTGAGGGGGGTCTAAAGGTGCCACTTTTGTGATTTTCGTCAATATCTCGAAAACGGTGGGTCCTAGACAAAAAATCATTCTACTATATGAAAGCTCATGAAATTGTCTACAACTTTGTTCTAATATACTCTTCCGAATTCTCGACCGTTTTTTAGCTACACACTCCGGAAAAGTGAAAATTTGGAAAAAAATACTTTTATCAAATATGCAGTCATGTTTGCATCCTCTTAGGCCGCGAGGGTCCTGGCAAGGTTTTATTGCTCTGGTTGATGACATCCTCAGCCTCGGTGGTTGCATTATCATCCGCAGTGATTGGTGATTCATGCTAAAAGAGCCCTACATTGTCTTCATCATCATCCTTATCAACACTCCATTAAGGCATTTCCCTTGGCAGTAAAGGCACGCCCAAAGAGGATATAGTCACTTCGTTTTGGGCACGCCATTGAAGCATTGCTTTGCTACATTCCCTTTGCCACTACCAAAATTCTTGGTGTAGTGGCAAAATATCGTTTTTAATTGGACCTCTTGTGCTAGTGAGACTACTATTGCTATTGGTACCAGGGTTTTCCACCCACTCTTGAGGGGCCCCCCTGGGGGGCCAGGACTTTTAGTATGTTTATCTCCTGAGTATCCTTAACAAGTTTCAGAAGAAATCGCTTAGGTCCCCTCTCATTCACTCAACAACTCCTTATTAACTGGACTATAAGCATACAAACTTTTTAAATAAAGAAAAAAATACTAACCTCATTACACACAAAACTGTTAGGCCCAAAACACTTAATAAAAAAACAATAGAGAAACTTATAATTAATTAATTATCAACAGTCTTGAAAACACGGGTACTATGTTTGAAAATTAGAGAAAAACATGATTATTCCCCCAAGTTTAAAACTAACTAGAGTTTTAAATTCCAGATCAAAAAGGTAAACAAAGAAATGTCAAAATATGCCAGTGTCAAAGTGACATTCTAGAGGTGCTGCACAATTTTTCACCCCAAAAGATTCAAAACATTAATAATATTCAAAAGAAGTACTTTATATACCTACATCTGTAAACTCATTCCGTAATAGATAAGTTCGATATGAAAAGAACCCCTGATAATCCTTTTTTGTATGCAATACATACCTATATAATTAAATCATAGTCAATTTAAAACAATACGATATAAATAATGCTTTCTATATCATAGTACTTTTATAACAACAACTTCAACAACAATGATTGCACACTACGAAAGTGAATTAGTTCTTGACAATACAATCCTCAAACTCTATAACTCACTTCAATACGTGAAGCATAAATAATAAAAAGGTGGCTACTGAGCAAAATGTTTTGAACCTCTGCAGTGTTCCCAGTCTAAGAAAAATAACTGCACAGAAATGACTTTCATTTAGTCTAAATTCGTTTAAAATGACAATCATGTAAAACTAAATGCTTTATAACAACTGATTAATTCAATTGCATCATATCACTGTTTAAAAATAAGTAAAACCAATGTCTGTCATCAAATTGTGAACCCCACAATATTATATCCATTCTTTTTGTGCTGTTATCCCCGTTGTTTACCTTTTTGAACTGGGATTCAAAAGACTAGTATAAGTAGAGTAACATTCTAAGTACTTATATGGTAATTTAAGAATTAAGAAATAAACAATACCTTGAAGAATTGATTTTGTCTGTATTGGATTAGTGTTTACTTTTAAAAATCAACCAATAACAGCAAACAAACCAACCCAACCAAACTAAGCCAGAAGCAATAAGTTACTCTTTGATTCTTGTAACTTTTCCAAGTTAATACTGTTAACTTTGAAGCCACCGAGTCTAGTTTCAAACAGCACTTTCATGATGTTTGCATATAGGACATTAGTGTTGGTGTTTAGAGGAATTTTCTTGGGTTCCGGCAGTTTTCCGTGTTCCTCATAGTATCGGGTCAGGGCACTGGTGTAATGCTTTTCCATAGTCTTCGTTTTATGGCACATTTCAGTGATGTGCTTTTCCAAAGCTTCCCAGTAAGGGAGTGTTATGTTGCATAGGCCGCAGTGGTAAAGTTTCGGCTTTATCTGTAAAATTAAAAAACAGTCTATTTCATTTTTGTGATATCATTACAGAAACAAACCCCAAGATTTTTTGTTTTATTTAGAAATAAGGATGTGTCATCAACATAGAATGGATGTGTATTAGAATTTAATCTCCCCTTAATTTTTCAGGCAAAACGCTATAACAGATCGCAAGTTCATTTACAAAAAAATTGTCATTTTTGTAAGCATTTATCATGTAGGTAAATAATATAATAAATATATTTAAAGCAAAATTATTGTATTACCTCTCTGATAAAGTTTCCCTTTTCAATCACCACCTTCGCGGACATGACATGAGATCGATGTGTTTGTGTCTCACAATGTTCTTTCTCCATCCACCATTTGAAAGTTTCATCGCACACAAAGCACTTAGATATTTTAAAGTGTGTGCCATGTTTAATCCGCTTTATCAAGAGGAAACTGTCACGATCAATACAAAACCCTGCGTTCACAGCGACAGCATCAAAATCGCTTATGTAATCAATTTTAACCATGTAACGAAAAAACATTTCCGTGCGAGTTGAACCCTTCTTGTGCTTCTTAGCTTTTACCAAGCCTTTCATCTCAAGATGGCCTGTGTGTACACATCCCCCCACATGCTGTGTGAATATATTGATATGAGCGGACAGGAACCTATCACACAACATGCAATACCCCTTACTGCCTCCTGCATTTAGTTTTATATGGTTCTCTTTACCATATACTGCCAATTCGTGTCTTCTTTTACCAGCATCCTTCTCGTGAATGAATATATAATCTTTTTTAATATCTTCTTGCATAAATTTAATTATATTTGATTTACTGGTTTTGTAATTATTATGTTTCTTAAACATGTGATTGCTGAGATCGTTCTCCGAATTTCTAACTGCTAGTTTGCATTGCTTGCAAGTTATTTCTTTGTTTTTTATGTCAATATTGTAGAACTCATCTTCAATATTTACAAGCTTTGCAACGTCAACTTCCCGGTCACCAAGTTTAGTGTATTGACTCAGTTGATAGATTTTTACCGGCATCTTGGTGTCACTATTTACTGCTTCGGATTCAGTTCGAGTTTTATCATGTTGTTCCCAATGTGCATCAAAGTTGTCTAAGGATAATATTTTCATACAAATGAAACATTGGAATGTAGTTTCATTTACCTGCAAAAATTTAAAAATGGATTAACTAAATGATCACCTAGAAATTGCCACCAAGTTCAAATATCAATTTGAGAAAATTAGGATCCACAGAACAGTATAGTGCATTATTGGGTGTATCTTGAACTTTTTAACTACTGTAAAATATATTTAAATCAAAATTAAATGCTGTTTGTTTATGTGAGTTTCACTTTTGATTGAGAATGGTTTGTGAAATGGTTGAGTCTAAATTTTGTAATCCTAATTTAAACAATTTAAAATCCTGTGTAACAGTCCATGTCCTTTTTATAGTGGTTTTATTCATGTACCTTTCTATAACACCTATTGTCTCCTTCATGCTTGGTTTCAGTTTGAATCAGTCTTATGATATGATCTTGAGATTCCATATGCTTTGATATGTTGGGAGCTGGGACATTGCATATTAAACAGGTTTTGTTCTGAATCCCATGCCATTGCTGTTGATCTATCTTTATCTTCTGGATAGTTACCACCCCTGAATCATAGCTAGCTTCGATTCTGTTGGATATGGCATATGGATTGGATTTGTTGGCTTTATGTGTTTCAGTTTCAATGTGCTCTTTTATTAATGCCATATTGTGAGCTACATGGTTGCAGAATTGGCAGTAATAGTAGTTTTCAATCTGAAACAATTTTAAGTTACGGAATTTAATAATTGAATTGAGTTAAATATAATAGTGGCTTCCGAGGTAACTACTGGTATTTAAACGATGTGTTCAAACATGAACTTGCCATTACCTTACTGAGCACTTATCAAAACATTTTACTAGGAAACAAACCACAAACCTTATAGATTCCGTCATTTTTGAACTTAGGAAGAACTGTTTTTGCTTTTATGACCTTTCTATGCTTTTCCCAACGAATATGTTTTTCAATTTCTTCAGATAAATGGAATGTTTCATTACAAAGAAGACAGTGGTGGTCTGCTTCGCCACATAGTATGAAATTCCTGTAATATTTTGTAAAACACATCTTCAGTCTTCACGCGCGATAAGAGTTGGTATGTATTCGTATTCTTTCTTCAGTCTAGCTACAGAACAATAATTAATCTTTGCGGGTATCTAGAGATTCGCAGAATCTGCTTACGTTTTGTCTGTACCAATGTACTCTGTGGTTTTACAGGCCCATTCAACTCGTCATACATTGGATGGTAGTAGTAGGTGGGCATGCTATAGGGATCCCAGTATAACAAAAATATTTATTTTATTTTATTTTAGATATGGCAACAAAATGATTTTGAGGTTATAATTGTTGGAATTTTTGTCAGTCTATTTATAGGAACGGAACGTTTTTGTTGTTTAATCCAAGGTGGCTACTATTCTTTTTTGGTGTAGTTAGTCTGTGGTTCAAGATAAGAAAAAGAAAAACATGTATTGTAGGCGGTATAAAATACAATGTGATTATCTTACAAAAAATGTAAACGCGCAGTGCTTTGTAATATTATGTAGTGGTACAATAAACAAGTTAATCTCTCTCTGGCTCTTTTTAATGAAACTTCAACAATAATTTCCACCGGTCTCGTGTTGTTTTCTTTTCGTGAATTTTCAGTGATTCTTTATTTAGCCTAGTAGAGACTCTTTTTGTGTTTGTGTATTGTGATGTTGTGTTAAAAACAATGAAGGACAATAGCCGTAAATGTGCTAAATGCAATGCATCATCAGCGAAAAAGCCGAGTCTGTTCAACGGTAAATTACACAAAACTCATACAATATAATTTGAGGTTCTGTACTTATTATTGAGCTCATTGTGGATTTGGAATTAAACATGTTAATTATGTTTTGCAGAATGCTATCATGGGCAAAGTTTTGTATTATTGTATTATGTTTTTTTTTAAATAAAATCGCTCTCGATTTATTATTTACAATATCTTGTATGCAATAGATATAAAAATTATAAAATCCTATGCTTTTATTTTTGCGAAATGATGTAGTTTTGTCCCTATTATAAGATAGTTCATCTGATAATACAATGGGGCTGCTCTACAATTAATTACTATTGACATTAATTTATTAATGTCAATAGTAATTAATTGTCCCCTTTTATCAATTCAAACCTATACGAATAGAACATTTGAATTTTCCGCCTTTTTTAAGTTTCCAAAGGGTCCCACTAAAGGCGCTAGTACTGAATTTCATAACCACTTTTTTTGTATGAAGATGCCATTCTTCTCCGCTAGGAGTAATAGTATTCTGTGTTTTAGTTTTAGCGTTTCTGAGGTTTTACCCTATTTTTACCAGTTAAAAAGAAAAGCAAAGTTCTCTGTGATTTTTACCTCGAAACGAAACTCACAGAGTACATTGGTAAACGAAACAATGCACACAAAATCGGATCCACAGAGAACTTTGCTATATACTGATTTTACCAATGTAGTCTGTGATACTGATCGGATCGAACTTGCAAAATGCGCATCCCACAGACTAGGTCTACGTGCGCAGTGCGCATCCGCATCTCATATTGTATTTTTGTTTTGTAAAAATTTGCCACAGAGCACAGATCAGAGAAAAAAAATGTACTAAGGTGGGTGACCCAAATATGGCCTATGTCCTAATAAGGCCTATTTTCAAAATTTCCCGCTTCGCGTTTTCAAATGACCGCCAATGTTTGTAGAAGTGTTCGTATACATTAACTAACGCACACAAGCACAGCAATTGGCCCGTGATGTGAGTGTGTTGGAACCTGCATTCGAAACCAACCACGACGCGAAGCGCAAGCTTGTTTTTATAAAATTCTGGCAGAATAAACGGTAAGTATTTTTATTTTTTTCGTAAACGGTGTGCTGTGTTTTATCTATAGGATAATTATACGTTTATTCATCCTCTCACATAAGTGAAATAGCTGTAATATCGGTGTATTCCATATAATTGTTGTTTTGTTTACCCATGTGCCATGCCCTAATAAAGCCTATTGAAAAAATGTATAGGCCTTAATAGGACAATAGTTTTTTTATGTAATGAGTGACAAACAAGCAGGCAGCCCACCTGATGGTAAGTGGTCACCGCCGCCTATGGACATCTGCAACACCAAGGGCATTGCCGGTGCGTTGCCTACCCTCAGAGAGGACTCTTAATACTTTTCTTAAAGCTCCCCATACTGTAGTTATACGGAATAACCTCAGGAGGAAGATCATTCCACATCTTGCAGGTTCGTGGAAGAAACGCAACCATCTAGCGAGTGGATCGACTACACGAGAGCTAGGTCGGTCGGCTATATTGACTACAGAACAAGAAGCTAGGCTTGACAGAAGAATCATACGTCTGCGTGATGTTTGAGTGCCGAAGACTTCAAAGATGTTGCTCGCACAGACTTTTACATGATGAGAAACTCGTTAAGTCTGATCTAAAATGACCGAAAGTAATTAATAGAATCTCATTAGATTTAATATTAGTTTTGACGACGTTTTGTATTGATTAAGAAGTCGAATGCTTACTTGTTTTTATTAGGGCTTTATTAAGACACAGGGTTCCCAATAAGGCCAAAGTGACATTTTAGTAATTTGTATTCAAAAAAGTGTGATTTTTGTTACTAAAGCAATTTTATTTCATTTATTACAAAGTTTAATAAATATATGTATTTCAAATTACCAGTGCATTTTTATTAATAACCTGCAAGTTAGGTAATAAAAAAGTTAAGGTAGGCCTTATTTGGTGATCTTACCTTACTCTGTGACTAGCCCATTCTGATTCTATGTTGATGAGCCCCTACTTTGGGGCCCTATTCCGATTCACGCTAAAATAGAAAATATCGATATTATCGCGCTAAAAATGCGTACCGAATGGCCGTGAGCGCCACAATGAAATCTCTTGTAAACGTCATGACCGACGCCATCTTGCGATATCGCCGTCCGTGATTGGTTGTTCCGAGTCATTGACAGCGGTCAAAGTCGTGAGCACAATATCTGGATCGTACCGCTGAATAATCATCGTGAGCGCTGTGAGCGATTACAGCGTGAATCGGAATACGGAGCAAGTTGCGACCTTTGAATTCACTGTTTGAATTCATATTCAAAGGTTGCATGCATATTTTTGCATTATGAAAAATATTTTGTGGTGTGGTCGCTAAGCGACAAAGCCCTTAATTGATTGTATTCAGTAAAATTAAAAAAAAAAAATATTTATTTTGATTCTCAAGAAATCAGCTTTTTTGTTTGTATAGTCTGTTAGAGTCTGGCTAATGAAAGTAGAGACTGAAAACCGCGCGGCAAATTTAAAAACATTAGCATGGCAGCCCCAAATTACGAAGAAAACTTAAAAAAATTTATGCAAATCGGTAAAACTTAAGATCTATTGAGGAATCAAAGTGAGTTGTTCCAAGTTTACCTCTTAGTTTGGGCTACCATGGTGATATTTTTTAAATTTGCCTCTCTTTTTTAGGCTCTACTTGCATTAGCCAGACTCTAGTACCAATATTTTGCTCTCAGGCCACTTTTCGTATGTCTTTTTTTGTACACATTTATTACCACGAGTTATTCGTGGCTTTCAGAGAATTCTCGTGGCCGCTTTTTGTCTGGCAACGGATTTACTGATCTCGACAAAGTCCTTGAGGTTGACGGGGGTCTATACCAACCACTAACGCTAACGCCTCACGCTAACTCCAAAAATGTATTGAAATGACATTCTCTGCGGAAAAGTAAGCGATTTCAGAAATTACATTAGATAAGGCGTAAAACTAATAAACCCGTACGAAGACAGGGGGTCTAGCAAAGATCACAATCGTTAACGCTAACACCTCACGCTAACTCTAAAATGTACTGGGGGTCTAGCAAAATCCCTAACGCTAACGCTATCGCCTCACGCTTACTCCAAAAATGTATTGAAATGTCAATTCGCTGCGGAAAAGTTAGCGATCTCCAAAATGTCATCCTAGTACATTTTGGAGTCAGCGTAAGGCGTTAGCGTTAGCGATTGTGAACTTTGCTAGACCCCCTGGAGGTCTAGCAAAGATTACAAACGCTAACGCTATCGCCAAACGCTAACTCCTAAAATGTATTGAAATAGGCATGATGACTGCTATTAAAAATGAACAAGTAAATATTACTTTCATAAAGAAGATTAAAAATGAATGCAATCATTGAAAAAATAGGCAACCCTAACGCTAACGCTATCGCCTCACGCTTACTCCAAAAATGTATTGAAATGACATTCGCTGCGGAAAAGTTAGCGATTTCCGAAATATCATTCCAATACATTTAGGAGTTAGCGTGAGGCGTTAGCGTTAGCGATTGGGATCTTTGCTAGATCCACTGAAATGACATTTCGGAAATCGCTAACTTTTCCGCAGCGAATGTCATTTCAATCCATCCATTTTCAATCCATTTTTGGAGTTAGCGTTTGGCGATAGCGTTAGTGGTTGGTTTGGTATCATTGCTAGACCCTCAGGGCGGGTTAGCTATTAAAAATAAAGGTCGGCAAAATCAATATTTTATTTCATTTCACGATATTTTGACATTTGTGGCTTGGGCTACTTTTTTAGGGTACGGAATCTGTAGTTCGGCTACTTTATATTATTACGGCGCGGGCGGTATTACTATTAGACTAGTCCCACAGAGAACTATGCTATATACATTAGCCCCGCCCGTCGTCGTTGGCAACTGATACTTGATACGTAGTATCCCCTACCTATTCTGTGGATACTTGTTTCGTTCGTTTCGTAAGTCAAGAAATAAGTATTAAAAAAAAAGTTAAATTTATTTCGTTTCGTAAACGTAAACTAAGTTTCGTTCGTTTATTTATTGATTTTATTTCACTGTCGCTTGGCTGTTTTAAATCAGGTGTTATAGTTTCTACAAATATATTCCGATTACAATTACAATATATAATTAGTGTCAATGAGTAAGCGACGTCGAGCTTCCTCGGGTGCCAGCCGCGGTGCTGATTTAGACGACAGCGACGATGGACTTGAGCACAATCCTGGGCCTCCACCGTCGCGGAAGAAAAAGAAGTTAGACCCTGTAAGTCTACACTCAATAGCTTATTGCAATAGGAACATATATTACACAAGAGCCTTACCTATTTATCTTGAAACAGAATTCGCCCTATTTACATTAGTATGCTAAGCATTTATACAGTATCTTAATATGACAGTAACTTTGTTCTAGCGAATTTATTGACTAAATCATCTTGGTTGAGTCTCCCTTCTCTCCTCTCATATTCTTTTGTAATCTTACAAGTTTATAATACACCATCTCCAAAAGTTCATGACACTAGCATGAAACGGACATTGGCAGAATTGTGACAACTAGCCACAGAAGCCATAAACCATGAAGTCAAGTCGACTTAGTTTAAGTGTGAAATTCAGCTTGAATGAATGAACAGCATATTTTCCTCGGTACATTCAATTTTCTGCAATCATCAAACCGCCTGCCAAGAGTGGTGATTATGGAAAATCTCGCCATAATTGATAAGCGTCCAAAGTGGGCAAATGGGAAGATGTCTTCCCGGCTGATGTTGTGTGTATGTGTGAAACAAGAATATTTAGTGTAATTCCACTAAAAGCAGACTAGATATTCTTATTACATTTTGTATTTGTCCTAGCTCGCAGGCCTAAAAGCTCTCTACATATAGATTGTAAGTTAAATCATGTAAGTCGGTGTTTGAAAGCTGTCATACTTGCAGGGGGAAATGTGCCAGCAGCTGTATGACACAATAAGATCGTTCAAGAAAGAAGATGGCACACTACTTTGTGACTCTTTCATCCGAGCTCCGAAGCGGAGGCAAGAGCCACAGTACTATGAAGTGGTGTCACAACCTATAGATTTACTCAGGGTATGATTGTTTAATTTTTTTAATGTATTAAGGTGGCATCTATAATGACCAAACCATGCATGTGTGTGTTATGTGCATTATTGTCATCTATCCATTTATATAGATTTTATGTGTGGCCACTGTTTGGAAGAAAAAACAAGATGGTGAATAGTAGGTATAGCAAAATATTTAATACTATTCATTCTAGGTTCAACAAAAACTTAAAACGGACACATATGAAGATATAGAAGAGCTGTCTGCAGACATTGACCTCCTCGTGAGCAATGCCAAAGCATTCTACAAACCCGATGCCACAGAGTACAAGGATGCAGTTGACCTATGGAAGCTGTATACACAGACTAGAAATTCACTTGAAAGCGGTATGTTTAACTTATTAATTTATCTATCATTCACCTCCAATAGAACACAGTTTGCAAGTTCACACATTTCTTGTCCTATTCTTTCAGGTGAAGAGATCAAGACACCGAAAATGTCCCGTAATGGCTCCTCAAGCAGACGTTCTGATGTTGCCGAAGACATGTCTGAAACATCTACTAATATGGAGGAAGATATTTTTGAGGAGCTGTTTAGTTCGGTAAAAATTCAATCATCATCGCCATCAACAGCCTGAAGTCATCCACTGCTGAATATAGGTGTCCCTTTAATCAATACCGTTTTTTGAATAATGCATATTAAACCAAAGCCTACAGTTTAGCTCTTAAATGAGAGAAAGATGCATTAAATCACACTACCATAATATTCTGTGAAACGATGAAACTGTCTCTGCCAAGCTGCTAACTCATAAAGTATTATGCAGGTAATGACTGCAAACGTAGAAGGACGTCCTCTGTACAAAGCCTTCCAGTTTCTTCCATCCAAACGGCGCTACCCTGAGTACTTCAGCGTTATAGAATGTCCCATTGACCTGAAGACCATAGCACAGAAGATACAAGGTGGGGAGTACTTAAACTTGACGGAGCTGGAAAAGGATTTGCTGCTGATGGTCAGAAATGCTTGCCATTTCAACGAGCCCGGCAGTCAGATTTACAAGGATGCTAAGATGTTGAAGAAGGTTTGTTCTTGTTTATTCTGCTCGTTATTTTTTGATCAATCTCTTTTTGAAATCTTTTCTTGAAGTAGGTACTGTAGTAATGAGGAAATACCTCAGGAGGAAAATCATTCCTTATCTATCTCTTGATGTTGAGTGACCCCAAACCCAAGGTAGTTCATTCACAACCATATTCATTGAACTGTGGTCTTTGGTTCTTTGTAATTCTGCACATTTTTACTGACATTAGCCTCGCAGCGCTCAACCGGTTACAATAATTAAAAGGGCGCCGCCCAACAATCACATACATACCCTGCCTGGATCCTGGACCATTCCACAACACCCAGACACAGAACAAGTATGTGTGCTTTTCTGTGCATAAACACTTGTCCTGTCACGGGAATATAACCCGCCGCTTCCGGGCTTTATACCTACAACTATCACACCACAGAGGTTGTGAAACCAGTAGATGGATTTAGTTTCGGCACGTTAAACAACCAAGTACCACAAATAATTTATAATACCTACAGCGTAGATACCTCATCCCATACAACGGATGTTTACAACGGATATTTTATGAATATATTATTTCTGCATAACGCAATATTACCAAGCGATATCGATTGCGTGTTGGCGAGGTATTGGGCTAAATGAATACACTGGACACTAACTAGTAACGCTCACGACACGATCACTACATATTTTTCACGAGCGGGCTATTTTTCGGTTGTACCTGATGGGACCCCATGCAAGTACCTTTAATGGCTTGCATTTAAATCAGTTTTTGTACGTCTTAGGTAATCCAAGTCCGTAAACAAGAGTTGGACGTGCACGGGCGCGGTCCCGCGAAGACGTCGGAACGTATCCGAAGCAAGCGCACCTCCCGAGTGGGGCCCGTCCCAAGCAGCCGTACGCTCGCCATCATGGATCCGCCCGGCTCGGAGCAAGAGCATGTCAAGGTAAATCCCCCTATCTATAATGTGACAGAAAATATCTTTGAATTTGTATGTGACCCGGAATTTAGTTGTGTACTTGAGGGGAAGACTTCTTGAAATGAGGAGAACTAAAGTGACCGATATAGCTCTTAGGATTAGCAAGTTAAAATGGCAATGGGCAGGCCACATTGCTTGTAGAACTGACAACCGATGGGGAAGAAAGGTTCTCGATTGGCGATTACGAAACCTAATACGCAGCGTATGCCCCTAATAGGTGAACCGACGATCTGGTAAAAGCTGCGGGGAGCCCGTGGATGCAGGAGGCGAGCAGCCGCTCAAACTGGCGCTCTCTGGGGGAGGCCTATGTTCAGCAGTGGACGTGTTCAGGCTGTTAATGGTGATGACAATAATGACCACGAACTGGAAGATACAGCGTAAATTCCTCCCATTAGTTCTATGACCTGCACCTTTATCGCGTTCCCATACATTATGAGTTATCGTTTGGCGTTAACGCTAATAGAAAGTGATCTTTGCTTTACCCCCTACTCAAAACCGCTGGGAGCCAATGGATGCAAGAGGCAAGCAGACGTTCAAAGGTCACAAGGACTTAGAACACGTTAAAACATTAATGTCATTAAGACTTTTCAGCACTCTGAAGATAGTGGCGATAGCGATGAAGACAAGGTGGACAACGAAGACTCGCCGCAATGGAAGCTTCTCGAAGTTGTCAGGAATCATCTGGGAACTGATGGTATGTTAGCATTCATCGTAGTTTTATAAATCTTAAATACATATTATTAAAGCGTTTTTAATTAATTTTTTTTTCGTTTAAATTTAGTTCGGATATTTAAATAAATATCCGAAAAAATATGCGAGCTTCTGCTCTTTGTACCATCAACAAATATACAATTTTAGGTGTACCGATTCTATCGCGGTAAGAAGTATTATTGGTTTTGCAAAAATGATTGGTACACAAATTACGAAGTACAAAAAATAGTTGATTGATCCTTTTATGGATTTTTTATAGTAAATGCGTAATAATAGGCATGATGCCAATTTTTTTTTTTGATAAATTAATTATATTCCTCAAAAGATAAACATTTGTGAAAACAAAAATTAAATATCTCAAAAAATGACCAAGTTACAAGCATTTTAAAAACTGGAATAGAAAGAGATAGGTCAAACGGCCAGTGACGTCAGAGGAAGGTCGTTATAGTACCTCATTACTAAGCTGTGGTAGCTTTTTATACAATCTCTTTGGCATGTGACGTCACGAGTAGATTTTTCATAGTAACTGTGGGGGCACTCTGTTTCGCGAGAAAGGGACAGGAGATGCCTCCTGTAGAAACTTTAAAATCTTATTACTCCGTGATTTAACTACCGATTTTGCTTATTTTTCAATTATTGCATTCATTTTAATCTTCTTTGTGAAAGTAATATTTACTTGTTCATTTTTAATAGTAGTCATCATGCCTAATACCGCGGGTGCCCCTAGTAACTTAATATTGGTATAATATGTCTCACACTTCAGCCTCTACTAATATTATAGGTACACCAATGTCAGAACCATTCTGGAAGCTTCCCTCTCGTCGTGCTTACACAGATTACTACAAGGAAATAAAAAATCCGGTGTCGCTCAACCAAATCCGTAACAAAATTCGAAGGGGCAGTTACGGGACCCTTTCTGAAGTTGCTGGTGATATGAACATCATGTTTGAAAACGCTAAACAGTACAACTTGCCCACTTCGAAGTTGTATAAGGATGCAGTGAAACTTCAAAGGTGAGAAGAGTTAATTTTTTGATGTCAGTTAGTACCCTTAGTAAATGGATCACGGGGACCACCAAAAATCATTTTAATAGTGTACTTAACCGACATAATTTTTTTGCATATAAATAATAAGTAACGCTCTTCAATAAATAAGCAGCCGTAAAACAAAAAAAAAAAACAAAAACGTAAATATCTCAATAAATGACAACGTTACAGGCATTTATAAATACAGGAATAGAAAGAGACAGTTCAAACGTGCTGTGACGTCAGTTCTTGCTCCTCATTAGGTACTAAGCTGGTAAAGGTATCCTTACATACAATCTCTTCGGCATGTGACGTCACAATTTGTGTTTTCATAGGTTACTATGAAAACAATGTGGAGAATGTGGTGGTTATGTGGGGAAGCTCCACTCGATCTTTGTATTGTGAGAAAGGGACAGGCGATACCCCTACCTGAAAAGGCTGGATTTTACTTATTTTTACAATTATTGCATTAAACTAAAAAATTAAAAATGCTTATTTCATGACTGTCAAGGTATACAACAGTCTTCCCGACGATTTTAAATTTTTACAAATAACAGTACAGATTAACATGTTGCCCAATAAATATTAAAATGATTATAATATACATGTCAAAAATAATTACAATATTACAATAAATTAAATAATTATCATGCCGATTAAAATTAAACTACACATTTTTATTCATATTAAAGAACTCCTGAACTGAATAGAAGCACTTCTCTACCAGCCACTTATGTAAACGAAATTTTAAAATACTGAATGGTAAAGTTTCGTTTGTGTTAAAATAAATTTATATTGTTAAGCTCAAAGTAAAGCCTACTAAAAATGTTTGCATGCTGTTAAGCAAAGAAAATGTGTCGAAACTTATACCTGTTGAACTTAAGATCCTATATTGTACCATATTTTCAGCAAATAAATGATTTGATTGATTGATTGATTGATTGATTGATTGATTGATTGATTGATTGATTGATAGATTGATTGAAACAATGGGGCTATTTTTAAAGGCTTTAGTTGACCGATGTAAAACTTCTAAAACTGTTGTTGTTCTTTTCAAATAGACGGCGATGTAAGAGGCGGATTTATTTTAAGTATTTTAAGTACTGTCATCTAAAGTTTTAAAATCAGGCAAAATATTTGAGTACTTGTTAATTTTTATAGCAGGCAACTAGCTTGTTGTATATTTGTTTGTGACAGGTTAATGCAACAGCGAGTACAAGAGCTACTCGACATAGTTCAAGAGTCGTCGAGTGATGACGAAAGCCTATCTTCCGTGAAGAACCAATCTCAGACGCCGATTGCTAGGCCCAGAGGTATGACACTATTTTTAATATGGTAACAGACACACACATTGGTTCTTTACAAACAATTTAAAAATTAAATACAAATATAGAAAGGAACAGCTCATAACACGCAGTGATGTCAGAAATGATCATTTCACAGTATCTCATTACTAAGCTGTGGTAGCTCTACACACAATCTTGCATGTGACGTCACATCCATAATTATATCGTGATTTATTAACCCATTTTACTTATTGTTTCAAAACATTAAGTATTTTTATCCTATTTTAAGAAAATAATATAAAGCTTACTCGTATTTTTTTAGTAGCAGTCAAAATTTAATAGCCTATTAAGGTGAAGGGTAGGGCAACCCAGGTGTTTTTGGCACATTTCCTGCTGAAACTAGAGCATGTGGAGCTTTGAATTTAATATATCATCTAATTCGTTTCATTAACTGGTTTGTGATGACCGCAAATACAAGATTAATAAATTCAGCTCTATAGAACAAATCGCATTCATACCTCAAGAAATTTGGTTGTATCCATTTTATACAGTTTCTATCGAACATATTTTTACAAAAAAAAAATATAGTGTATGCCCAACAAACATTCACATAATGTGAAGAATTCATAACTTTGAAAGATACTGTTACAAACATAGATATTAATTAAAAACCTCCACAATCAGTCATTTCTTGCGTTGTCTTGATCGTAAGCGACACGCGCAAGGTCAGATTGAACTGATATTTAAGTCCACGACGACGGTAAGGTCGATGTTTCTTTAAACGAATTTCGACCCGCTTATCTGGCCCTGCCCTTCGCCTTAAGACTAATAATTAATGTCTCTTGAGTGTGGTAATTACTCACACAGGCCGTCCTCGCGTGAACCCATTACCAGCCTCCGAACGCCCATCGCCGGCCACGACTCCAGTCGTATACAAACCGAATCTACCCCTCAAGAAGAAACTCCACTACGTATCCAAACAGATGGTAGACTTCACATGTTCCGATGGCAGACAACCCATGCTCCTGTTCATGGAGAAACCCAGCAAGAAACTGTACCCGGAGTACTATAATGTGATTGATAGGCCGATCGATATGATCACCATTGAGAATAATATTAAGGTAATGCTTGGATGAGAGATATGATGTGAAATGAGGAAGTCCTTAGAAATAAAGTGGTCAATATAGATTCTAGAATTAAGATGTGGATATGGCCAGGCCATATCGCTTGTAGAACTGACAACCGATGGGTAAGAAAGTTTCACGAGTGGTGACCACGAACCGGAAGATGCAACGTAGGCCCCCTATTACATGGACACCGACGATCTGGTGAAAGCCGCGGTAGCCGATGTATGCGGGATGCGAGCAGCCGCTCTGTGGTGATATGTTCAGCAGTGGACGCCTTCAGGCTGTTGATGTTGATGAAGACTGACGTGTTGATTACGTTCCTCTAGTCTATGTTAACTGTGTGATATCTCAGGATGACGTGCGTAGTGCAGTGTCACGCGGAATTTTAAATAAGAGTTCCAGGTGATACCGCAATATGTTATGGTGAGCTGCGACCCTTAACATCAGGCGAACGACTAGCTCGTGACGTCATTCGTTTACATAAAAAACCGTTTATCTATTTCCAAAAATCCTTAGAACGATCGCTACGGCTCAATCGAAGAAATGGTCTCGGACTTCCGTTTGATGTTTTCCAACTGCCGACAATTTAACGAAGAAGGCTCTATGATATACGAAGACGCGAACCTTCTAGAGCGGGTCATGAACGAGAAACTGAAGGAAATAAACAGCTTGGACAAAAAGACTCCGGCAAAGGCCATCAAGTCTAATAATAAGGCGAGGCAGTTATCAGCGTTTGAACAGAAGTTGAGGACGTTGTATGACGCAATCAGAGACTATAGAGACCCTAAAGGTATGTCAGAAGAATGGTTGATTTCTCGACTTAAAAAGATCTAAATTATACCTAATATCAATCAATCAATCAATCAATCAATCATTTATTTGCGAGAACACAAGCACAATTCACAAGGAAGGTCTTAAAATAACATATGTAGACATATTGCGTTCAACTTGCATGCAAGTGTGCAAATATTAAAAAGTATTTTTGTTACAGTACATTTGAAATTCCTTAACACTATAAAATGTGTGTTGTAATAACCAGTCATACAAAGATTTCTTGAATAAATTGCCTGTTAACATTTTTAAATCATTAGGTATACAGTTATATATTGATATGCACATATTGTAGACATTTTTCTTATATATATCTATACGACAAGGAGGTTGATGCAGTAGGTTAACAAATTTGGCTCTTTTCTGTCGTTTAATAATTTCACTGCGTTTATGGAAAAAAAGTGAATTAGCTTTAACGAAAATATAAATTTCTTTGATGTAGATGCATGGCAGAGGAAGGATGTTACATTTTTTAAATAGTGGTTTGCAGCTATCCTGAAACCAGGCCTTGTTCATCACACGAATACATCGTTTTTGAATTTTAAATACTCTATCAATATCGACTGAATTTCCCCACATTATAATTCCATAGCTCAGAATAGACGACACGTAGCCATGGTAAGCTGTTAATGCAGCTTCCATAGATACAGTCTGTCTCAGTTTTTTTAGGGCAAAAACGTACCGATCAAGTCTTTGACATACGAAATCGACATGCATTTTCCAATTTAAATTTTTGTCAATATTAATCCCTAAAAATTTAATTGTGTCAACTACATCAACTTTTTCATTATTAAAATAAAATAAAATAAATATCAAAGTATAGTACGTTATATTAGTCTTTATTTCACGTAAATAAATGCAGTATTACCGGAAGTTATGACTGATTAGACCGTTTTTAAACCGAAATTACGGTATACGCCAATATTAATGGTGGGCCAGTTTCTGTGCTAGCGTAGTGGAAAAAAGCCTATACTCTCCCTTTGAAAGAAGGCTGGTGTTTTGGAACGATGAAATAAAAGTCTGGACGTAAGGTTAATTTATGTGCTATCTATGCTACTCAAGCGCAAAAATGCCTGTTGCTTCAATTATTGTATTTTGAAAACACGGTTTTAAACTTTCGCGGTTGGTCACTAAATTTTAAATAGCACTTACGGGGATTACGGTAAAGATACCGTAATCAGAATAAAACACGGTAAAGATCCCATTAGTAATATTAAAAATGTAGGTAATTTTGTTTACCATTTATTTGATTTTACTTCTCCTTCAATATGTATTTCTTTAAACCGTATTTTATTCGCAGCAAATCGTCAACTAGCTCTAATCTTCATGAAGCTGCCAAACAAAGCGGAATACCCAGATTACTATGAGCTAATCAAAAACCCAATAGACATGGAGAAAATAGCTCAAAAGTTAAAGAACAACACTTACCAAGCTGTGAACGAGCTTGCGTCTGACTTTATACTGATGTTTGACAATGCTTGCAAGTATAATGAACCGGACTCGCAGATTTACAAAGATGCGCTTATATTGCATCGAGTTTGCCTGCAGACTAAACAAATGTTGAGGTAATTTCTTATACTAAACCTCGTTTGTTAAAGTTCAACTTAAAAATACTGAACGCTCATTGGTTGCCTGTCATTGGCTATCGTCAACCAATGACCTATAGTATGGCTTTTAGATTTGTACATTTGAAAGAAGGCAAAACTGCTTTCAAATCTGCAAAAAAGATTTTGGAAATTAATTAAGTCATACAATATAGTAACCCTCTTACCAATAAACACGGCATGACAGTGGAATAGCTACTCAGTGTTTTCTCTTGTTTAACTTCACCCATTTTAAACTCAACAGAGAAAGACATAACTCTAAATAGCTATACATCCGCTACACAATGTTTATTAGTAAGAGCGTTAATGTTTCTTTGAAATCATTCTGCTACCACAATTAATTGTTTATTATTTTATTTCAATTAAGTAATTAGAAGATTTAGTTTAGTAAAGGCATACCAACTAACCCTTGTCTGGCGTAGATATTCTCTATTTCATGTGCTTTCGCCTTAGGGTTTTGCGGTACCATGACAGTAGTTTCATAAATATTAAATTGCGCGTAATAAATAACTGTTTTAGTTTCACGAGTGTTATACATTATTGTATGAATTTGATAAAAATTAATATCACAAAACTTGTTCTCTAGTTAGTGTAGGTAATTTAAGATCAATGTTAATAAAATATGTATTTCCTGTATCTTTTAGCCGTGAAGACGACGATGCAGTACCAGACGTGGCCGCAGCAGTCCAAGAACTGCTCCACTATCTGTTCACAACTGTCTACAATCATCAGGACGAAGAGGGCAGGTAAATAAACACCGACCGAAAATAAATTGTACTTTTACTCACTGTACTCAAAGATGGACTCAAATATTGATTTTTGTACGAATTTGTTTCTATTTAGTACAGTACCTTTTCTAGACTAGATAACGTAGATAGGAAACTTAGGATTATTGCATAAATTAAGGTTTTATAATATTACAAGGAAACATACAAAATAAATGATAAAGGGAATTTTTGTTCATATGTAGTTGTGATGTGTTCTTATTTTGTAATCACTCAACTTGTGCGGAAAGATAGAAAAAATAAGTCTGTAAGGTAATTACTCTACTCTGTGGGTCCTTGTTGGATAGAGCTTATACAGCCAGGTGTTGAGGTGGTGGTGGTTGATTCTCTTGTAATTTTTGAGTAATTTTTTCTTGCTGTTTGGTATATGTATTCCATTCCTAGATTTCCTAGTGTATATTAATTCATTAATTTACAAAATAAACATTTACTTAAACTTTTTTTTAGTATCTAAGTAAGGTTCCCATAGTACAAGCTTTGCTTAGTTTGGGGCTAGATGGCGCTGTGTGAAATGTCCACACATATTTATTTTATTCCAGATGTTATTCAGATAGTATGGCGGAATTACCAGAGCACGATGAAACCAGCTCCGGTGAGAAAGTGCGTGCCATCTCACTTGATTTAGTGAAGCGGCGGTTGGACAAGGGACTTTACAAGCGGCTCGACCATTTCCAACAGGACATGTTTGCTGTTTTTGAAAGGTATGTTGAAGAGTCAAACTGACTTAAAAAAGAAGAGGTTGTTAATTTGGCTGTATTTTTTTGGGTGATATCTCTGTACTGTCCGTTTTTTGAACCGGTTTAGATTTTATTAAAATTAGTCACAACCCTTTAATTTCTAACACAGGGTTAACACCTATGTTACTTTTAAAGTGTCATAAAGGTAAGTTTTTATGACGACATTACGGGAAATTTAAAATGTTGCCTCGATGTTTTAGTATTTCTAACTGGCAACCCTAAGTGAGTTTCCTTTTATTCCAGAGCCCGCCGCCTTTCCCGCACTGACAGCCAAATATTCGAGGATTCAGTCGAACTTCAGTCGTACATGATCGCACAACGCGACATTCTATGCGCCGGCACACTGCAGTCGCCCGCGCTTACCTTCACCCGAGACACCGTCACCACAAGCGTCGAGCTCGTCAAGCAGTGCAAGCTGCTACAAGAAGCGGAGGAAGAAGACGATACTAGGTACGTCAAGCATTGTAGTCGCCGTCATACCGCTGTAGTCGGTGTCATACCACTGCTGTCACTGTTATACCTCTGCAGTCGCTACAAGCAGAGTTTAGTTGCAGTCAGACCTCTGTAGTCGTCGTACCTGTGCAGTGTGCGATCTGTCCATGTTATAGCTCTGCAGTCGCTGTCATAACTCTGAAGTTGCTATTACACCTCTGCAGTCGCCGTCATACTTCTGCAGTCCCTATTATACCTCTAATGTCCCTGTTATATCTCTGCAGTCGCTGCCATACATCTGCAGAAACCTCTGCAGTTTTTATACCTGGGCCATTATTCCGTATCGATTCCTTACTTCCGAATTCCTTGTCTTACATAAGAAATCTGCGAAACTGCAGTGCAAGCACGGATCTTTGGTTCGACAAATATATCGAGTCGATAAATAGATTTTATTTATCGATCTAATCGGTAACTCGTAGCATGGATCTAACATCGGTAATTCTTGTCGTCGTCTTTCGAAGGCTTTATTTAGTCGACATATTATCGATCATTCGTTCATAATTCTCACAGAGTAACTTTATATTACGGAAAATTTCACAGATTAGGCAAAAAATTGGAGGTTAAAGAAAATAGGTTAGACATTCATTCGTGAAAAACACCTACTTGAACAATTTATTCTAATAGGTACCTTTACATTTTTATGAAATATTACACAAAATCCATTATTTTCATGTGAAATCCGATTAATTATTTAAGAGGAACGACATAATAATAATAATATTGGCCGAAAGAACTTTACCTAATTATTCAGTTGCAAATATTTTACAACCGTATTATTATATTAGATACGTAGGTAGTGCTTAGTTGATAATATGATAGTAAACACATATGAAACTTGGAATAGGTGTTTAATACTCTTTCATTTATTCATGCAAAAACTACTTTATGGGATACTTTTTGGCCACCAGTAACTTGTCTCCTATCCCTTGCAGTGCTAGGGACCATGATGTAACTGCTCGTGAGATTTTGAACAACTGCTTGCATCAAATTCTGCACAAGCTTGCTTGTAGTCCTTTGACCAGTACAAAGTTGTGTTCTTGACCCATACACCTTTGGTAACTGGCAACGACGCGAGCGTAAAAGCGTACCGTACACCCATACAGACCTACAACAATGAATTTCCATGTATAAGTAGGATAAAATAACAATAATTAGAATAAGTATAATTTTAGCAAATAGTTTCCGGTTTGGGAAGTACTTACTAATTACTATAACATTCACGGGCAGTCCATTTGATCGGCTGCTTATAGATCGCTCTGAACAACTTGAATAACGGCGAGGGCAATTTCTTTATGAATTCTAAACAGAATCTCAAACTGTTCGTTAGGTAGGTCGAGAGAATTATTGGCATCTCTTAGGCACCGCCTATTGATTCTCAAGACATCTCGACGCTTCCATTTTTCGGCTTACAATATTAAAATATAGCCAAAATCCAGTTTGAAAATATTATAAATTGGTTATCGAGCAACTATGGAAACCCGATAAAATTCGATAAGTTTGACAAGATTAAACCGATGACAAATGTCAAAAATTAGATCCATGCGTGGTTTAGTCGACATAGAATGACATGATCGTTAAGATTTATCGAATTTATATCGAAGTCGATAAAATACATTCCGTGCTACCGATTACGTTTAATCGAAACTTTATGTCAACTTTGACATGAAAATTCGTTAAATATATCGATCGGAAGATCGGTGCTTGCACTGCTGTATTCTCTATGAAACGAAAACAAAACTGCGCGAAATGAATTTGGAATTGGCACGATTTGAACTGTCAAAAATCGTATGTTTTACGGAGACGCGTTCCGAAACATCAACACATCAAAAGATATGACCACTTATATCAATATATTTTATTCAAAATAAAGATAACCTTAATGTAAAGTGAAGGTATATCTGACGCTGTGACACGATTTGAACAAGACACGATAACGACGTGGTTTCGTATCGTGTGGAATCTGTGTTTCCATAGAGAATAACCACCCAGTGCAATCTCCATCGTACCTCTGCAATCTCTATCATATAGTCTGGCAAAGCCCACCCTGCAGCGGTGTAATATAAAATCTTGTATATGGTAACACAGTGCATACTTTATAAAATTTTTAACACTTTTAATTGGTTGAACCATTACTGATTTTCGACATCACAAGCAATCGAAAAATTCTACACTAACATGCTTATTCTTATTCTATTTGGGGGCGGTAAGGCCTGCACTGACGTCCCGCATAGGGTGTATTGTGCATTTCCCCCTGCCAGCATTCACCCAAGCCAGCCCAGCTCCTTTATGTATCGGAGTACGGCTCTGGGTCGCTGGCACAACTGTTCCAGTGATGTCACATTAGATGGTGACTTGGAGACCGATTGCAAACGATCCCGCGGTCGTTGTTCTTGTTCGTTCAATAGACGTGTCGTTTCTCTTGTCTCTTCTGTCTACACTAACATGCTTCTGACTTGTTATGAAATTGACAGGTAATGACATAAAAAACTGATTGCTATATGAAAAAGTTTTTGGGGGTTCCAAAATATGTCACTGCAGAGTTAACTTTGCCAGACTCTATCTCTGCTGTCCCTGTTATACGTTATACCTCTACAGTACCTACCATACCGTTGCAGTCGCTGTCAAACCTCTGCAGTTGGTATTATAATTGTACCTCTGCAGTCGGTGTCATACCTGTGCAGTCACTGTTATACCTCTGCAGTCGCATTCATAGCTCTGGGGCCATACTGTGAGCTCTTAGCGCGATTCAAAATTGAGCCAATATTAGATCGCTTGTCAAAATCTTCATAAAAAAAAAAACGAAGCAATCCAATACAGGCTCTGGTTTGAATCGCACTAAAGCTCACAGTACGGCCCTGATTAGGACACCAGTGGCATGTAGCCTATCTTTGTAGCACTAATAGGGAGGCCTATGTTCACCATTGAACATCCTCAGGCTGATGATCATGATGATGAACTAGTTACTAGGGACGGTCCCGATAGCTCAGTTGGTAGTATCCCTGCCTTCTGAACTGAGGGTTGTGGGTTCGATTCCTACCCGGGACAAACATTTGTGTGATGAACATGGATGTTTGTTCTGCGTCTGGGTGTTATATTGTATTCTATGTATGTATTTACAAACAAAAAAGTATATAAGTATTATCAGTTATCTGGTTCCCATACTACAAGCTATGCTTAGTTTGGGACTAGATGGCGCTGTGTGAAATGTCCACACATATTTATTTTATTTATTTATTTATAGTTTTAAACTTCCTTTTCCCCTTAGATCCAGTACCGATGACTCCATGCCCCCTGGAGGAATACCAACTCACCAAACCCAGTACTGCAAGGGCGACTTTGTTTATGTACAACCAGATAAAGGGAACAAGGACCCACCTATAGTGCAAATCCAGCGAGTGTGGACCAATAATGAAGGCGTTCCGATGATATACGCAAATGTGTATTTTAGGTAAGTTTTATGTAGTTAGTGTGTGTTGCTTGCTATATTTTAACTAAAATATAAATAATACAGGATGTAATTTAATTCATTAGCATAAATTGAGCCCGTGATAGTACATTATTTATAGATGATTATTAAAAAGTAAAGAGTGTAAATGAAAATATTTTTGTTGAAAATTATGAAGATTGCCGCGGCACCTAACGCGGTTGGCACGGATGATTTTGATACACTCAAACGTTTTTATACCTTGTATGTACTAATTAAAAACAGTACTTCATTATTTTAATCAAATTTTGTGTAGCACTTCATTAAGTAAGTTATTCCATTTTTTGGAGTTATTATTATTACCAAACCAATGTGTTAGAATTCAAAAATTATGGTACACACGTGACCGGTATCAGGAGTCGGTACCTAGTTTCAAAGGATGCTAATGAATTCAATTACACCCAATATATACACTTATTTTAATAAAAAACACTCTATTTCGTATCGGAACGATTGATAAGCGAGTTGGCCAGGTAAATCAAGCAAGTAGCAAAATGTCAAACAATATGTTTATTTGTCATTAACAAAAGCTATTACCGTCCTTTAGAAACAGGCATTTGACTAAAAATAAAATTAAACATCAAAATTTGATTTTCATTATACTTGGTAAATATTTATACCTTAGACGGATTATAACTTAGACGGACGGACGACCTGGTGAAAACCGTGGAGAGCCGATGGATGCAGGAGGCGAGCAGGCGCTCTCTATGGGAGGCCTATGTTCAGCAGTGGACATCTACGGACTGATGATGATGATGATACTTGATAACACCTTAGCTCATACATATATTTTTGTCATAAGTTATCTATTTCTTTTATGTACCCAGTTTTATTTTTCCCTCAGACCGCAAGAAACGTTCCACGTGCGCACACGCAAGTTCCTCCAACAGGAAGTGTTCAAGACGGAGCTGCACCGCACCATACCTCTCGACCAAATCGTGGGACATTGTTACGTAATGAACGTTAAGGAATACTTCAAGCTTCGTCCGCAAGGTAAATAAATCAGTAAAGCACAACGATCGCACAGATCCTGGACCTTACAGACATTACTACTAACACATTTATTTATTTTCATGCTGATCTCTTATACCAGGATCAAAAGGACGTAAGTTTAAGTTTTTTTTTTTTTTATGAGAATGAATGACATGACGAGCCAGTCGTTCACCTGATTAAGTAATACGGCCGCCCATAACAGTTGCAGTGTCACTCGGAACTTCGAAATAATAAAGTTTCGCGTGACACGGCACTGCGCACGTCATCCTGAGACATCAGGTCATGAAGTCTCATTTGCCCAGTAATTTCACTAGCTACAATGCTCTTCAAACCGGAACACAGTAGTGCTTGCACACTACTGTTTGGCGGCAGAATAACTGGCAAAGCGGTGGTACCTACCTAGACGAACTATGCAGAAAAGTCCTACCACCTAGTGAATACAATTAGTTAAGTAAATGATCGTCACTTTAGCGTTCACAGCGAAGCACGACTAGCCGTTCCTAACGGATCGGTAAAGTTAAGCAACGTTCGCTGCGGTCACTACTATGATGGGTGACCGCTACAGCAAAAAGTGATACTTACAACTTCGGAGGACACGTTAAGCCGTCGGTCCCGGTTGTTGTCGTAAGACAGTAGTAATTAAAACAGTGTTTTAGTAGTCGTTAAGCCAAGTCAGGAGCCTTTGGGCGGCTTAAAAATTCTATCACCAGGGCTGACCACTTGCCTACTTGAGATGAAGAAGAAGTCACTTTAATCAAACTCGTCAGTAGATTTTTTTTTTATTTGTGTACATTTCACACAGCGCCATCTAGCCCTAAACTAAGCATAGCTTGTACTATGGGAACCAAATAACTGATACTTAGATACTTTTTGTTTGTAAATACATACATAGAATACAACATAACACCCAGACACAGAACAAACCTATGTTCATCACACAAAATGTTTGTCCTGGGTAGGAATCGAACCCACAGCCCTCAGTTCAGAAGGCAGGGTTACTACCAACTGAGCTATCGAGCCGAGAATTGAACATTTTGTTAGAAGCCCACAACCTACGCGCATATGTGGTATATAATTATGTGGTCAAGTCGAGATATTTGAAAAATATTTCATTGTGAAAAACCACACTTATGTTTTACATCCTTTCCTTTCATGTAAGTCAAGTCACGCATAAGAAAGAGATGAAAAACATAAGCATTCTCCAGTGTTATTCTTTTCTAAACGTTTTGAGATACACCAACAATATCACTGGTATAGTGCTTAGTGGTGTTTTTACCCTTTTCTCACATGTAATAGGAGTCACGTGTAAGAAAGAGATAAAAAACATAGGCACTGTCCAGTGCTTTATCTTTATCTAAGCTTTATGAGATACGCTAACAATATCTCTGGTATACAGTGATTACGTTTTTATCCTTTCTTACATGGGGTGGAAGTCACGCGTAAAAAAGAGATGAAAACATAAGCACTATCCGGTGTTTTAACGTTATCTAAGCATTTTGAGGTACACGAAAAATATCTTTGGTATACAGTGCTTATGTTTTTATCCTGTGCTTACATTACATGTAAGAAAGAGATGGAAACAAGCACTCGCCAGTTTTATTATTTTCTAAATTTTTCGAGGCACACTAATAATAATGTTTGTCTACAGGTTTACCCGACAAGGATGTGTATGTGTGTGAAAGCCGCTATCAAACAAAACACCGCTGGTTCAAGAAGATAAAAGTATGGGAGGGTGGCGATAAGGACTCCCTTGTGCCCAGAGAGGTAAGCTAATATAACTGTTAAAACGTTTAAAATGTTTATATAGATTCGTAAGTGTGCTACCAAAATACGGAAACAAAATTTGTATTTTGTATAATATTATAGAAGGTAAGTAAAACTTATAATAGCACGTAATCCGGCTTACTTTACGTACAAATCACGTCGAATAACTCGACCGGTGTTCGGGCAATAAAGATGCCCATCCTCACGGAGTATACGCGGCGCCGATGGCAGCTCCGCGATGATGTCACGAACACCGGTCGAGTTATTCCACGTGATTTGTATACATATATGTTTTTTTTACGCTTATGCTAACATTTTATTGAAGCGCGGAACTGCGCGGACAAGCAATATTTAACACATCACCAATACATTGTCGAACCCGCTCCGACCACACAGAAATTACGTTTCTTTGATGTATTGTCATTATTGTTTTTACTCGATTGTTTTGGATGGTTTAGTTAGATGTTTGAGGGCGATTTTTTCTGTCAGAGTAATAGTAAAAATAACATAAACATCGGTATTATTATTTTGTTTTTCCAATTTAAAATTAATGAAATGAGACACGTAAATATGTGTTCCGTTTACGGACATGTGTGGCGACACAACCTTCACAAAGTCGGTTCAAGCTTTTCCAGTCTGGAAATTTAAAAAAAAAATGCTACTAGTTCCTTTCATTTAATAGAGCTCTTAAATAAAATACAAAGAAAGCTTTCCTGTTGTAATATGTAAGTAGTAGTTTCTATTGCAAGCAGGCTTAGTCTAGCATTTAAATAAATAAATAAATAAATAATAACGCCCGACGATCACATACATAGATCCTGGACCCTAACTAGGATTCCCTGTATTTAGGGACCCAGGAGACGAGATTAATAATATGTTGAAATTATGTTTCTTTCGTCCAGGTGCCCCTAGAGCCTAGCAGAACAGTATCAGTGTTCCGTGAACGTGTGGAGAAACACAAGGATGAGCTCGCCGAACTGGAAGTCCTTGAAAATGTCCAAGAAAAAGAACGCCCTGTAAGTACAGCTCGGACTTGCATTGACGTCAGAATTTGGTCGTTTATTGTTACTACACCTTGGTAGCTTTACATACAATCTCTTTGACGTGTGACGTCACGATGCCGTGTTTTCATAGTAACTGGGGCTCTGTTTAGCTAGAAAGGGACAGGCGATGCTCCAAACCAGAAACCAATCATCCAGAAACTTTGAATGCTTATTACTTTGTGATTATATTTATTGGTTATACTAGCCTGTTACGTAGAACGACAAGTACATCGAACGTACCGCATATCGCGCCACCTAGGCATCGTCACCGCCGTGTCAGCGTGACTTGCACACATGGAGAAGATGTACTAACACATGGAAAAGCGCTGACCGGAGTTTTGGCGGGAACGTGGAAAACACGTCGCGTCGTTGCATTGTATTATTTCTCAAAACTTGTGCTTTTTCCAGTGTTAATGTTTAAAATTGGTGGCGTTTTACGCATTAACTGCTGAATTACGAGCATCACTCATGGGCAAGTGATATAATGTGGTGAAACGTGATTTTCCTTGTTGCTTCCAAAATTCCATAAAGCTTCTAATAAAGTTGCCACCACTTTACTGGAGCATGACTTATACTGGAATATGACTACCTAACTTAGACTGGACTATGACTTGACTTTACGTGAAATATTCTTCTAACATGATGAAAAATTACAATACTTGACACTGGCTAAATACACTATGTGTGGAGCCAAAATATATGAAAAAAAAAAAAAAAAGAGCGCTGAGCAGCAAAAGCGTGAGACAGATCGCGACCACCGTCCGCGTACCGCCCGCGCCCGCGATCCCCTCTAGGCTCCGCGAGCCTTACATCATCCTCCCCCGGCACTTGTTCTTGTCACATGTACATATAATTTATTTTAGGACCTAATAGGCATGACGACTAAAATTTTTTTTGCATAAATTAAAATTTTGCCTCAAAAGATAAATATTTGTGAAAACTAAAATAAAATATCTCAAAAAAAGGACAAAGTTACAAGCATTTTAAAAACCGGTATCGAAAGAGATAGTCAAACGGCAAGGTCGTTCAGAGTACCTCATTACTAAGCTGTGGTAGCTTTACATACAATATCTTTGGCATGTGACGTCACGAGTGGATTTTTCATAGTAACTGTGGGGGCGCTCTGTTTCGCGAGAAAGGGACAAGAGATGCCTCCTGTAGAAACTTTAAAAGCTTATTACTCCGAGATTTATTTACCGAGTTTACTTATTTTTTCAATGATTGCATTCATTTTTAATCTTCTTTATGAAAGTAATATTTACTTGTTCATTTTTAATAGTAGTCATCATGCCTATTATAGTTAAGGATATAAAAACCTTGAATAAAAGGTAAAAAGTTCATCATTTGGTTTTACTTTATTACTCCCGCTGCAGCCCCTCTATAATCTATGAAAATAATATAATATTCACTTGTTATTTTTTAATAGCGGGTAACTAGCCTATTTGGCCGGCCACATAATTAATTTAGTACGTCTGGTCTGTCCGACTGTTCTCTACAGTTCCATTTCTGATATAATTCTCGTGTTTAGTGAACAAATTCAATGATTATATGGATTTATGGGTTAAAAACATAAAAATATAAGATTTTCAAGATTGACTTGCTAGCATTACATTTCAATAGCTCTACAGCGCAAACAGTAATTATTTACTAGCATATTTTCCCCAGGACGTAGTGATGTACAATCCGCTTGGCACCGACGATGAGAATACATACTACGAGCAATACAACACGGTTTGTTCCGGAGTGATCAAAACTGGGGACTATGTGTATGTGGCCACGGATGGCGGCAAGCAGATGATAGCGCAGGTCGACACTATATGGGAGACTGGAGAGTAAGTATATCATCATTCATTATCATTATCATTTTAACTTCATCATTACAACACAATCATATGTACCTATTTTGTTTGACCCAACTTATATTTTGGCTCCACACATAGAGTATTTAGCCTGTGTCAAGTATTGTATATTTTCATCGAGTTTTATAATATTTCACGTAGTCAAGTCTTAGTCATAGTCATAGTCCAATCTAAGTTGGGTCGTAGTCCAGTCTAAGTCATGATCTAGTAATGTGATGGCGACTTTACAAGAAACTTCTATGGAATTTTGGAAGCAACCCGAAAAACCACGTTACACCACATTATATCACTTGACCACTCTCATGCTCATAATTCAGCACGTAATGCGCAAAACAAATTTTAAACATTAACACTGGAAAAAGCACAAGTTTTGAGAAATAATACAATGCAACGACGGCGACGTGAACTTTTTCACGTTCCCGCCAAAACTGATGTAACTATGTAAAAATATGTAAAACCCTATTTGGCTGTAAGTTTTGTTAAAATATATATTTGTTTTTAGTTTAGAGCTGTGGTTTTTGTTTAATAAATAAAACTAAATAAAGCTCACATTATACAGGTGTTAAGATACATGGATCAAAATCAATCTGAAAGTGCCTTTAATCACCCGCGCCCTCGGATTCTGATACTTATCTCCGATAAAGGTTTCTTTGCTGAAATAGCCGCCGAAAGAAGGTTTCGTTTATGAGTTGTTCAACGACACAATCTTTCAACTGCGAACGATTCGACGACAGAACGATTCGTTTATGAGCGAATCGATGACAGAACCATGGTTAATCTGCAGTTTACCCCCTTTACTAATAAACACTGCATATAACAGTATAAAAACGGCTTAGTGTTTTCTCTTCTTTTTTCTTTGCCCATTACAAACTCAACAGAGAGAAACAAAACAATGATAACAATAAGTTAAACAATGTTATAAGTAAGATGGTATAAAAAAAACAAAAGAGGTGATAGAGGGCCAATTTGTTTACGTCCTCAAGTTTTGAATATGCCATTTTTATGTTTTCATTTTACCTAATACTGATTTGGAATGTACAGAAAAAGAAAGTTCTCAGTAGATCCACATTTTCAGCACTGGTTGGTTCTAATGAGAAATAAAATTCTCACTGGAACCAGTATGGATCTGGACGATGGATCTACAGTGAATGATCCCTGATTTGGGCCGTCCACATCGCTCGTAGAACTGACAACCGATGGGAAAGAAAGGTTCTTGAGTGGCGACCACGAACCGGAAGACGCAGCGTAGGCCGGCCCCCCACTAGGTGGATGATTTGATGATGATGATGATGATGATGATGGTTTTAAAGAAAATTACTCATAAATATACTAATGAAATCTTTTGTTCCAGCAACAAATGCTACTTCCGTGGTCCGTTCCTCATTTTCCCGAACGAAGTTACAAACATCATAAACAAGGTAACAGCCTGTGATTTTCTATGTTTCAAGAACTTAAAGATTCGATTCTGAAACATATTTCCGACAAATGCTTCGCTGCTGGATGATCCGCCGACAGAATGTTTCGTTAATGGGTAGTTCACCGACAGAACCTTTCAACTATGAACGATTCGGCGACAGAACCATTAATTCATGGGCAAATCGACGACAGAGCCTTTCCACTACGATTGATTCGCCGACAGAACCATTCATTCATGGGCAAATCGACGACAGAGCCTTTCCACTACGATTGATTCGCCGACAGAACCATTCATTCATGGGCAAATCGACGACAGAACCTTTAAACTACGAACCATTCGCCGACAAAACGATTCATTTATGGGCATGTCGACGACAAAACCTTTCCACTACGAATGTTGCTGACAGAGCCTGTCGTCGATTTGCTCATGAATGAATCGTTCTGTCGGCGAATCTTCTGGCAGCGAAACATTTGTCGGAGATATGTTTCAGAATCTAAAGATTCAAGAGATTTTTATGATTCCATATGTATTTTTAGATAAAATACCATTACCAATGTGTAGAATGTATTTTAACGTGATTCAATAAAGTAATGAACTGAAAAGAGCAAACATTTCTATTGCTGTCTCACTCACTCTGCACTTTAACACAATAGTGAAGGAGAGATAGCAATATATTCTTGTATGGGTCAGATTAAAAAAAAAAGCATGTTGTTATGGCATGGTGACCCTCTTCCCCATAATAAGAGCCTTATGTTCAGCAGTGGCTGCACGGATTTCTTTGTGAGTACTTAGGTACTTAATGTTGCTGGTTGTTAGCATAACAAATGGTTGTATTGTTGCTATATGAAATTTTTATTATTTGTATTGATTTCCAGCCGTTCTACAAGCAGGAGGTGCTTCTCACTACGATGCATGACACAAGTCCACTGGTGGGAATCGTGGGCAAGTGCTCGGTACTAGACTACGATGATTACCTCAAGTGTAAGTGTGTTCAGAGACTAAATTTTAATTGTAAATTAAATATAAATATTTGTGGACATTTCACACAGCGCCATCTAGTACTAAGCAAAGGTCGTATTATGGGAAATACAACTTATGGAACACTTAGACAGGTACTTCTTGTTTTGTAAATACATACATAGAATACAATATAACACCCAGACGCAGAACAAACATCTATGTATGTTCCTCACACAAAATGTTGGTCCTGGGCCATTATTCCGTATCGATTCCTTACTTCGAAACCACGCGAGTTCCTTGTCTTACATAAGAAATCTGCAAAACTGTATTCTCTATGAAACGAAAACAAAACCGCGCGAAATGAATTTGGAATTGGCGCGATTTGAACTGTCAAAAATCATATGTTTTACTGAGACGCGTTCCGAAACATCAACACATCAAAAGATATGACCACTTATGTCAATATATTTTATTCAAAATAAAGATAACTTTAATGTAAAGTGAAGGTATATCTGACACTGTGACACGATTTGAACAAGACACGATAACGACGTGGTTTCATATCGTGTGGAATGTGTGTTTCCATAGAGAATAACCACCCTGGGCGGAAACGGAAACCACAACCTAGTTCAGGCTCAATGTTTGTTCTGTGTCTGGGTGTTATATTGTATTCTATGTATGTATTTACAAAACAATAAGGACAAATCTAAGTATTGTATCAGTTATCTGGTTCCCATAGTACAAGTACAAGCTATGTTCATTTTGGAGCTAGATAGCGCTGTGTGAAATGTCCACGCATATTTATTTATTCAATATTTTTCTCACTTTTACTACTATATGGAAAACGCAAAGTGAAAGTGGGTGAGAAACATCATTGATGTTACCCCAGACAATATAACACCTACAGTACAGATGCCTCATCCTATACAACGGAATAAAGCGGGCTATTTTACGAATTATTTTATTCCTGCATAACGCAAGATTATCAAGCGACATTTATTGCGTGTTTGCGAAGTATTGGGCCAAACGAATACACTGGACACTAACTAGTAACGCTTACGACACGATCACTACATTTTTCACGTTCGGGCTATTTTTTATTTGTACCAGGGCCATTATTCCGTATCGATTCCTTACTTCGAAACCACGCGTATTCCTTGTCTTACATAAGAAATCTGCGAAACTGCATTCTCTATGAAACAAAAACAAAACCGTGCGAAATGAATTTGGAATTGGCGCGGTTTAAACTGTCAAAAATCGTATGTTTTACCGAGACGCGTTCCGAAACTTCAACACATCAAAAGAATTGTATAATAAAATATATTGACTTATGTGGTCATACCACTTATATCAATATATTTTATTCAAAATAAAGATAACTTTAATGTAAAGTGAAGGTATATCTAACGCTGTGACACGATTTGAACAAGACACGATAACGACGTGGTTTCGTATCGTGTGGAATCTGTGTTTCCATAGAGAATATCCGCCCTGATGGGACTCCGTGATGTTACTTACAATGATTGTGTCCATTGCAGGCCGTCCGACGGAAGTGTCCGAAAACGACGTATATGTTTGCGAGAGTGTATACGACGAGTCCAACCGCGTCGCGCGCAAACTTAAGTCCGGACTTAGGCGCTTTGAACACACTAAAGACGTCACAGTTGACGAGGTACGTACAGTTTTTTTTATATGTAAGCGAATGACGGGATGAGCTAGTCGTTTGCCTGGTGTTAAGCGTCACGGCCGCCCATAACAGTAACATTTCGAAAATCCAAATTATAGTTTCGTGTGACACTGCACTGCGGACTACTCACACAGTCTAAAAAAGGTTTATAGACTGTGAGATCAGTTGTTAAGTCTCATTATTACTCGCCTTGCCTGGAAGACATCGCTTTTAGCGATAAGGCCACTTTTTGTTAATAATTTTATTATAAAAATGTATTATTTGGTGTGTAATATTATTTTATTTTTGATAGAAACTTTCATATATAAGCCAATTAAAGATAAAAGGTGGCATTACATACTGGACTCTATTTATGACACTTTTTATTAAAAACGGACTGTTACTCGAAAACTATTTCTAGATTATTATTAAAGAGCTAATATAAAAAACATTTGGTTATTATACTGAGTTTTTCCCGAGTTGTTATTAAATACAAAGTAAAGATTCATAATGGTAACATATTATTAAACAAAACTGCCTGCCTAATGTTTCCTTGCAGATATATTTCTTCTCGAAGCCGCTTGGTCCGCCTGCGCTTGCGACGGCTGCGGAGGTACAATCCTCTTCAAACGCCTTCAACCAGAAGCAGTTCAATGCCAACCTTAACATGGACTCTATGGTAAGAATCACTTCTGCTCTAATTGAATAAAAAAAAATGAGTACATCAACTTTTTTTTGTTCTTCGGAAGTGAATAAACCCGAAGGATCATCATCATCACCAGCCTGAAGACGTCCACTGCTGAACATAGGCCTCCCCCAAAGAGCGCCACTTTACGTGGCTCCTTGCCTCTTGCATCCATCGGCTCCCCGCGGTTTTCACCAGATCGTTGGTTAGTGGGGGGCCTACTCTGCGTCTTCCGGTTCGTGGTCGCCAATCGAGAACTTTCCATCGGTTGTCAGTTCTACGAGCAATGTGGTCTGCCCACTGACAACAGTGGATAAAGGAAAATACTTATTTAATACTTCCATACTTTATATTATAGGCCTAATTATCTGATATCAATATAACTACATTTTTTTCGTAATTTAAGTTAAATAAATAAATAAATATGTGTGGACATTCACACAGCGCCATCTAGCCCCAAACTAAGCATAGTTTGTACTATGGGAACCAGATAACTGATACAATACTTATATACTTTTTAACACGTACGTTTTCATATTATTGATTTTTAATAACATTAATAAAAAGTTTTTGTTTTTCACAATTATTATGATCTTTTACAAAGACCATAGTCTTTTTATGAATGAAGCGGTAAGCCATCTAAGCTACGACCGCCACCAGTTATAAATTACCGTTTGTTTGTAGGACTGCAAGCCCCAGTTTACAAACCTGATCAACACGACGATCGGGCAAGATGTAGAAATGATGTTGGACAATTCACTCGACGATTCCTCGCTCGCTTCGCCCGCCACGCCACTATCCGTAGGTAAGTGCATGATCTGTAGTTAGTCTAAAACCTCACCTCTTATATAATAGGAAGATGACTACTATTAACAAGTGAATATTACTATCATAAAGAAGATTAAAAATGAATGCAATCATTGAAAAAATAAGTAAAATCGGTAAATAAATCGCGGAGTAATAAGCTTTTAAAGTTTCTGCAGTCATCTCCTGTCCCTTTCTCGCGAAACAGAGCGCCCCCACAGTAACTATGGAAAATCTACTTGTGACGTCACATGCCAAAGAGATTGTATGTAAAGCTACCACAGCTTAGTAATGAGGTACTCTGAATGACCTTGCCGTTTGACTATCTCTTTCGATACCGGTTTTTAAAATGCTTGTAACTTTGTAATTTTTTTGAGATATTTTATTTTTGTTTTCACGAAGGTTTATCTTTTGAGGAATATTATTAATTTAACAAATAAAAAAAAATGACGTCATTATGCCTATTATCACCATTCATAAACGAGCGCTTGCCACTACTCTATAAAAGAAATGCGTTTAGTTCCGGTGTACGAATAGAACCGCTCTATCTCTTCCCGTTGGTGCCGTAAGAGCCGGCTAAGGGAATATCCAGGGAATATCCAGCAGAATTCTCCACAACGCCTTATAATCTACTGCGATCACTAAGCCGCTGGCCAATCTTGGTGATTATGGCAAATCCCCCTATGATAACCGTTCAAAGTGGCACCTATATTCAGCAGTGGAAGTCTACCAGCTGTTTATGTGATGTGATTCTTATTTATAATTTTTTTTTATGGGAATGAATGACGTGGGGAGCTGGTCGTTCACCTGATGTTAAGCAATACGGCCGCCCATAACAGTTGCAGTGTCACTCGGAACTTTAAAATAATAAAGTTTCGCGTGACATTGCACTGCGCACGTCATCCTGAGACATCACACAGTCTAGTAATCAGATTACTACACTGTGTAATCAGGTCATAAAGTCTCATTTGTCCAGTAATTTCACTAGCTACAATGCCCTTCAAACCGGAACACAGTAGTGCTTGCACACTACTGCCTGGCGGCAGAATAACTGGCAGACCTAGACGAACTTTGCAGAAAAGTCCTACCACCAAGTAAAATAAAAACCAGTCTTGATTCCTAACCCCTTATTTTCCGTAGGTGGCAACAGCAACCCCTACAATCCAACCCTCTCAACGACACAAGAACGCACGCAGACCACTACCCCTGCTAGTGGGAAGAAGAAAAAAGAATCCAAGCAGAAGATTGTCACCGGTTACATTCTATACTCAAGCGAGGTCAGGAAAGCTATCATTGCTAACAACCCGGAAGGCACTTTTGGTAAGAATAACAATTTTCTATCCGTCTGCACTGAAGTTTGAAAGGTCCTAATGTCGCACTTGTCTCTGGACCAAAGATTATAAAGCCCGTTGATGGCTCGTTAACACAATTTCTCGTACAAACACGACTCACCCACGGGGGCAGGGGGCGAGGTAACAAAACGAGAAAGTCATACGAAATTACAAAGGACAGAGCAGGATGGAAAAAGACATTGGGTGTTCCGCTTTCTCTCGTAGGATTAGCAGTTGATATAAACTAATAATTTTCGTACGAGGGGAAGTTGTATCGTTGCAACTGGAAGTATAGTCGATGCTCTGGGCATACCCAAATGCATTGCAGTAGGTATGTCATAGCATAGAGGGATAAGTGTGAAATTAGCAGCGGTCAAACCTTATTGCAGACTGGCATTATACTGTCGTATTAAGTATTAACTACACTAGTATTATAAAGGAACAAATAATACGAAACTACGAAGCCCATTTGAAGCGGAAACTAACAAAATAGAGCATTGCTTTTAGAATAAGTACCTATAGAATGTAGAACCCTTACACCCAGTTGCAGAAACGATCATTAATTTTAATGGCGGCATTAAAGATAATGGAGTCATTAAACTTTAGGAAGGACAACAATGGAAGATTAAGATTTAAAATCGACCTTATAAGTTAATGATCGTTTCTGCAACTGGGTGTTAGTGCATTCGCGAAATGTAAGCCGTTTAATTGGTGCCACATATGGCACCGTAAAACGTTCGCGCCGTCATATCTTTGTGAAGAGCTCCCAGAAACTTATTTTGAATAACAATGTGGTGAAATCGTGCCACAACATCAGAAAAGCAGCATAAGAGTGGTGTGACTTTCCACTGGTGAGCCATTAATTTTCTTGCTTAAACCGTTTAAACTATCAATAATATAGCGTGTGTTTTGAAATTTGTTTTGGAATGTAACTTCTATTGGTATTTATTCTATGCTATTGCTATCTTTCCATTTATTAATTCTCCAAAACTAAAATAATGTTAAATGTTCTATCAAATAACGTTTTTGTTTCACTAGTAAATAACCCATTCCCATTTCATTTTACTCTTCTAATTTCCTACTTAGTTATTTTACCATTCTCAATCTACCCTACACTTTGTCTCTATGTAAATAATCCTAACATACTATCTAAATATAGCTAACAAGGACAAAAATGCTAAGCCAGGTAGGTTTTCCGTCCTTCTAAGATTGCATAGTTAGTGTAGGTGTTTTTATTAGGCTGTGTAAAATTTACTGCATGGAATTCGTTGTTAGGCTTTACTATTTACATTTTAAAACTATGAAATACAGTATTAGCTGCAATAGTTTCTCTTATTTCTTCTTTGAGAATTTTAAACTAATCCGAAAGATAGCTTTCTGACTGTTTTAAAATGTTTTTAATTATTATGTTCATTAAATATTGTAAATGCAATTCGTTTTGTAGTATTCGAAATGATACAGCTTTCAATAGCATGTAGATATGCATGATAAATTTGATTTATAGTCTATGCAATCTTTATTCGTTGAATGGGTATATTCGGGATAAATTGATTTAGGATGTTTACCGTGATTGGAATAATTTCTGAGTATCTGATATTTTGCACCTTTTATCTACCCCCATCAACATGAGCATGTAGCTGCGCCAAAATATCGTAAACTCATAAATGATTCTAATCACGGTAAACGTTACGTAACTACTATTAAAAATCTAACTGTGAAAACTACTTCAATTCAAAGCGATCTTGTGCTTGCGCTATTTCAAAAATCACTAATACCTGCCAATAAGTATATAAAAAGCCTACAGCTTCTTGTCTCTTTTGCGAGTAAAAATAACAATATTTATAGCTTTTACACTCGCACCATGCCATCGAAAGTGCAGGCGAGTAAGTTAACAATAGAAAGTTAGAAATCATTTGATATGTTTTCTACGTGAGGGTAGATCTGATATCAAAACTGTAGAATTATTGTAGATCTTCGAACTAATCTTTTTGAAGCTGCTAGATATTATCTAGATGTAGAAAACGCTTATAGACGTCCCAATAATTGAATAGCTTAAAGCAAAGTAGATATAATTACAATCGTGACATAATTTCTCTCGCTTTTTTTTAATTTTTTACGCATTCCTCACGGATCGCCGACAGAAAAAGAGAAAACGGAGAAAGATGGCGCGAGAAAAGTTATGTCGCGCAAAGACAGTACTAACAAGGTATGTCTAATCTAATAACCTGACCGCGCATTTGTGATGTGACACGAAAGTATCTTAGTCAATCTTTGTGCTTGATGAAGGTTGAATTGAAATATGACTCTCGCAAAATATTGTGTTGAAAGAAAAATTGCTTCATATAAGTTTCTGACTAAGACTAAGACTGTCTTTGATTTTCTATGTCGAACGTTTTTGTCACATAAAAAAGGACAACAGTGTAATATTTTACCACAACACATATTAATACTATGCTATGATTGCAGTGTAGAAAAAGTTACGCGTAATGCGTTTAGTAGCTGGTCTTTTAAAGTTATTTATTCTAGCTACTAACACCATGACCAAAAACCTATTTTCTTATATCAATTTTGTTCCCAAAAATGTCCTATTGTCCTAAAATGTCCATATATTATGACGCTCATTCGTGAATCGGTGTTTCATTTATAAAATGACAGGAAGTGAAATCTTGACTTGAACACTCATAAAATTTATTAATAAACTCTACGGAACTAAGACTCAATAGTTATGCTACTTTTGGGAACAAACAATCCGTTTCAACGTTTCCGACGGCCTCGTTTCCAATCTCTTTCATCGTACAAAATTGTTTATTAAACTCAATTTTTCTACATTCGTGTCGCATAACAACCAGCGGTCCAGCTAAACCGTAGTGTACAATAAAGGTTTCCCTACCAGGCGAGATATCACGGATAGTTGGGAACGAGTGGCGATCTCTGCCCGCGGCGACCAAGCAGTCGTGGGAGGAACGAGCGGCGAGGTGCAACGAAGAAACCGCGGCCAAGCTAGCGGAGGAAATGAAAGAGTTGACTCAGCATGTTAGTTCTGTGAAGGTAGCTTCTTCTAGGCTGGGCTCTAACTTCTAATCTTTAATTCTAACCTTTAGCCTCAATAGTAAACTCATTGAGATATGGAGAGAGCTACTCGGGGTTTCCTTGCGAGATAAATCCGAACTGAAGAGATGTACGTTCAGCAGTGAACATCTTCAGGCTGTTGATGATGAACATTTATTTAAGTATGTCAAAGATTACAACCTGCACCTTCCCATCAGGCGTAAATATAAATCTAGGTTTATAATACGTTCCTATAGTCACAGACTAGCTGACCCGCTCCGGCTTCGCACGGGTTGATTAGTTTTAAGTCCTAACTCAGTTTATGGGTAAGGGAGAAGGGAAAGGTAAAAAAATTGGGGAAAGGGATGAATGGATGGGACGGCAATAGAAGGGAGGCAGGCGCAGCCTTCGACAGAGTAAGTATAATTATTTTTTTGGTGTTTTTTTTATTCTGCATAATCAGCTATAACCATACCAAATTTCAGCAAAATCCGTTCAGCAGTTCCAGCGTGATGCGTGTTCAAAGGGACAGACAGACAGACAACAAATTCAATAAAAGTTGTTTCTATTTCTATATCGATTATGAAGCGCAATGCAGTCAAAATTTTCCAAAAATAGTCAGTGTACAGATTTAGTCCAGTTACAGTTTTATTATATGTATTGATTGATGATGATGATGATGATGATGATGATTAAAGACACAAATAATATGCCTCTAATGCTAACTTTTTAATTACTAAATCCCTCACGCGGGTTTCCATTGTTAAGCAATTCTGAAGAAAGCTATAGAATTCTGACTTCTCTTTACTATTGCTTTGTTGAAAACGTATTGTGAGTAAGATAGCAATAGACATGTGTACTATCGAGTTTTTACAATCGAACGTTGATGTTTGCATTACAAATGGTTTAAAAATCAAAAGCTGCACTGTTTTCTGTTCCTCCAGCATTCCTTGAATGAATGGTGATTGGTGTCTTTATCGCTAATTTACTTTTATTTATGAGGCAATTTATCGGATATTTTTAACTTGTATTTGTATTTTAAGCATTGATATTTTAAGCTATTCCAAGTATGCCTTCCTCTTTTGCCTTACTAATTTACTAATTAATGTACAGCATTGGTGATTCCTCCTATTATAAAGTTACATTTTCCTAGACACAGATGGAAATGACGTACGAATGTGCGTGGGACACTTGCGACATGCAGTTTGAGGACCTCTCTGACTGTTTGGAACATTGCGTTGGCGATCCAGGGAACGGTACGTACAATTTTTTTGCACACAAACACAAAAAACAAACAAATTTTACACATGCCGTTTTAGTTTCTGATTGACAACCGATGGGGAAGAAAGGTTCTTGAGTGGTGACCACGAACCGGAAGACGCAGCGTAGACAGACCCCCTAATAGGTGGACTGACGACCAGGGCCATTATTCCGTATCGATTCTTTACTTCGAAACCACGCGAATTCCTTGTCTTAGATAAGAAATCTGCAAAAGTCTATTCTCTATGAAATGAAAACAAAACCGCGTGAAATGAATTTGGAATTGACGGGATTTGAATTGCCAAAAATCATATGTTCTACTGAGACGCGTTCCGAAACATCAACACGTCTAAAGATATGACCACTTATGTCAATATACTTTATTCAAAATAAAAATAACTTAATGTAAAGTGAAGGTATTTCTAACGCTGTGACACGATTTGAACAAGACACGATAACGACGTGGTTTCGAATCGTGTGGAATCTGTGATTCCATAGAGAATAACCGCCCTGGGCCTTTATGAAAACACAGATTCCACACGATACGAAACCACGTTTATCGTGTCTTGTTCAAATCGTATCACATCGTTAGGAATACCTTCACTTTACATTAAGTTATTTTTATTTTGAATAAAATATATTGACATAAATGGTGGTAACTTTAGATGTATTGAATGTTTTTGAATGGATCTCGGTAAAACTTGTGATTATCGACAGGTCAAATCACGCCAATTCCAAATTCAGTTCGCGCGGTTTTGTTTTCGTTTCATAGAGAATAGACTTATGCAGATTTCTTATGTAAGACAAGGAATTAGCGTGGTTTCGAAGGAATCGATACGGAATAATGGCCCTGGTGAAAACCGCAGCGAGCCGATGGATGCAGGAGGCGAGCAGCCGCTCAAAGGGGCGCTCTGTGGGGGAGGCCTATGTTCAGCAGTGGATGTCTACGGGCTGATGATGATGATGATGATGATGATGATGATGATGAGGATGTTGTTTCTAGTTTCAGTATATTTACAATCAAGATTCTTTTAGGGTTAGATTTGAGTGCGTTTTCGTATTTTTTATCCGCTCAGGCGCTTCTGCCACATTTGTGACCCGCTTCGAAAAACCTAAAGTAAATAGAGACCCCAATAGTGGCTCACAGCTGATTGCAATACTAGGGATGTCAAAACATCGACTATTCAATTTTTAGAGGTGTCACTCGAAACTAGTTGAACATCATTATCGAATAAATTAAAAGTCTCTATGGTTCAGGAGGAAAAAAAATGCCTCAGTTTAAATTGCAACTCGAGCCGAGCCGGCGCGCGCCGGTGACAGAGCTCCTTCCTTTAGGTACGGCGAAGCGTCAATATCAATATTATGTGTAGTGTTGTTGTGTGTGTTTTTTATACTACAACACATGTAAAAATGCATTTGTTTAGATAGCCAAGTAATGCTACTTACCAAAACTAGTTTAGAAATTTTAAAACACTGCTAGTTTTTTCGTATAAACCGTAAATATGCAAAACCATACCGCGCTATTTGAGGTTAGTAAATTCTAATTTACTTTGGATCGCTTTGGGACCTACCTACGCCCGCCGTGCCGCGCCTGTGTGGATATGTACTTCTTTACTAAATACCATCTAAATCTTTGACCTTTTCCCCGGTCCATTATAAACTGCCGTTAAAGTTATTCATGTTCAAAATCGCAATAAAAGATATTATATTTCTTTCAAAAGAGTTGTAAATGATGATGAATATTACCATCAGGCCGATCTCCTGCTTGTTCGCAGATCGCTAATTGTGTTTTTCTTTCTATATCAGGCGCGACAGGCTTAGGGCACGTGCAAACGCATTACCGAGGCTCGCACGCGGAATATCCTTGCGTTTGGCGCGCGTGCAACCGAGTGCGAAAGGGACAGGCGCCTTTCCCGAACCTGCCGCGATTGGTGCGTCACGTCCGGGATCTGCACGTCAACAAGGGGAACGGCCGGATGATGCACGCACACGAGCGTTCCAGGTAACTAGTCGCCAGTGGAAAAACGGGACAGGGGAAATAGTGGATAGTGGAAAAGCGGGACAGGCAATTAGTTGCCAGTATAAAATTGGGACAGGTTAATAGTGGCAAGATGAAAAGCGGCACAGATAACTAGTCGCCAGTGGAAAAACGGGACAGAGGAAATAGTGGATAGTGGAAAAGCGGGACAGGTAACTAGTTGCCAGTAGAAAAGTGGGACAGGTTAATAGTCGTGAGTGGAAGATTGAGGCAGATAACTAGTAGTAGCTAAACTGGTGTGTTTTAACAATAACAACGCATATTGTTGTTTACAGGAATTTCATGCCGTCTACTAAGAAACCAAAGGCTACGAACATCCGCAGCGGCGTCATGTCTCCAGGAGGTAAAATATAGATCCTATTTTTCTTTTTAAATGTAATCTAGTTACTAGTATTATATTATGTGATCTAACTAACCCGAAAGACGTTATATTGTTTAAATTTTTCATGCTAAAATAATCCCACAGAAAGAAGTGTTCAGTTTTTATATATATTATTTATATATCGTTCTAGCTGTTTCATTCTATTCTTAGAATTTTTAAAAACTTATGACTGTTAATTTTTTTAATGTTTAATTTTTGTTTTTACCGCAGCTTTTTTTTTTGAGGAACTTTATTTATGCAATAAAATTATAAATAAATAATTATAAATATATAATATGTGTGGACATTTCACACAGCGCCATCTAGCCCCAAACTAAGCATAGCTTGTACTATGGGAACCAGATAACTGATACACTACTTAGGTACTTTATTTATTTTCTTAAATACATACATAGAATATACAATATAACACCCAGACATAGAACAAACATCACACAAATGTTTGTTCTGGGTAGGACTCAAACCCACAGCCCTCAGTTCAGAAGGCAGGGGTACTACCAAGTCTACCAACTGAGCTATCGGGCCCGTCATCAATTCAATTAAAATTAAGTATATTGCCGATGACCAAGTATTAAGAATTTAGTCCAATCCTCATCAATATTGTATTTTTTTGGTTTTATCATATTGGTGTATGTTCGGTGTAGCGCCACTGAGCGGCATGTCCCCGCTGGCGCGCAACACGCCGTCCCCCGGCGCGCTGGAGCCCGCGCCGCCCGCCGCGCCGCGCGCCGCGCTCGACCCCGTGTTCCTCGCCGCGCCGCCGCGCGCGCAGCGCCTCACGCACTCCGAGGCCTACATACGGTGGGTGCGCCACACCGCGGGACTGACGCGCGCGCAGGGGACTGACACACTTTCAAGGAACTGAGGCGCTTTCTGGAAACTGAGAGGCTTTCAGTGGACTGACACTTTCAGTGGACTGAGACGCTTACAGTGGATTGACATGCTTTGAAAGGGATTGACTTTCAGTGGATTAATACACTTTCAGGGAACACACTGTGTAAACTAGCACACATTCAGGGAACAGACACCTTTCAAGAGACTGACTCACTTCTACAGCACTAACACACTTTCAGAGAACACGCTCTCTGGAAACAAATACTTTAGGGAACTGACACATCGCCAACAAACTTATACAGTTTCTGGAAAGTAGCACATTTTCCAGGAAAATTGGATGCTTTCAGAAAACACATTCTCTAAAAACTAACTTGCTTTAATGGAACTAGCACGCTTTCAGGGGCCTAACACACTTGCAGGGGACTGACGCTTGTTTAGGAAACTAACTCACCACCAACCACCAACAAGCGCTAAAAACGAAACCATTAGAAATACAATGCATACTTCCACAGATACATCGAAGGTCTTCACTCCGAGCAGAAATACATTACTCCATGGGAAAAGTCCTTAACACCGATGCCTATAAACCCAGATCCTAACCAGTACAACATGCACAAGCTGCCCGCCCACTGGATGACTGAAGAGGCTATCAACGGCTACTTGGCCCAAGACAAGAGCCTCTCCGAGACTGATATCCAACGGATGGATCAAAACACCAAGATATTAAAAGGATTATGCGCACTGAGGGACTTTATGATGAAGGATGCACTCTGCTTGTATAAGAGTCTCAACTAAATAATGACTATGCAGATCTGAAACTAAAAGATTTAGAAGAATAAAAGATTCTGAAGTAAATAGTTATCCAGCAAACATGGCTAAGAGAAACGCTTCATACATTAAGGAACCATTTTTAAGGAGAACGATACTTTATGTTAAGATTTTTAGTAATTATGATTATCTTTTGACACGTTTTGTTAGTAATTAAGTTATATAATAGTATAGCAATATAATAAAGATTTACATTCTTAAACATTTTATGAATTTGATTTTATTAATCCATAGAGATGAGAGGACTACCAATGAAACCATTTCTATTATAGATTGCCATTGAAGCAGTACAATCAACCGCCATTAATTGGACTAGTAATAAAATAATATTGTTCTTCATAATCCACCGTTAATTTGCTAACAAATGAGACACAAGTCCCACTAGTACAGAGAATGTAACTAATAAGTATTATTGAACTGCAGAGAACGGTAGGCCTAGCACGAATATTTACGCGCGCGTAAGTATAACGTTAACGTAAATCAGTTGTATGGCATTTGATCTGCCCTATTACGATTGAGTTAGCAGCGCTGCTGTCGAAATTGTGTGAACTTTGACAGCAGTTGAGCGGCAGACGCAATCGTAATAGGGGGCCCTTACGTTAAAGTTACACTTACGCGGGCGTAAATATTCGTGCTACGCCTACAGACAACCGAAAAATGTGAATTAGGGCTATGAATATGTCTGTACCAAGTTTCATCAGTTCAGCCCTTTAGTCTGGTAACAGGGAAAGTCGCTTTCGTATTTACTTAATAAAATACCCAAATAAGATAAAGCTTAGTTTATTAATATTAAAAATATGTATAAATATGTAGCAGTAGTACAATCTTATGGCATAAATAGGCGATCACTATAATATTGTGATATGCGAAGCGACTAAATACTCTCCACCTCTTCTTTGATAAGCCGTATGTAGTTGTTGAATTTGTGGCCGTCCAATATCAGAACCTGAAACAAAATTATTGCTGATTTAGTGAGACGTTCAAAAATAAACGTAATTTACCGAGTGATTCGAAAGAGCGACAAGTTGACAAAATATTGTTGACTAAAGTGAGTCAATTTATCGTTTTTACGCTTGAGTTGGTGTGTCTTAGTACTTGACAAAGATTAAAGCCTGTTGATAGCTCGTGAACATAATTTCTCCTACAAACACGACTCACTTGCGCGGGCAAGGGGCAAAGTAACAAAACGAGATAGTCATACGAAATTACAAAGAACAGAGCAGGATGGAACAAAAGACTCATTGGGTGTCTCGTTTCCTCTCATAGGATTTGTTGAAATACACCATTAATTTTCGTATGAGGGGAAGTTGTATCATTGGCCAACTGGATTAATTGTCAATGGTACACGATATGGGCGAAATTGTGGTGAAATATGATGTAGAAGCCACAACTAAGAGTTGAAGTTGAATAGAAAATGATACAAGAAATACAAATACTATAGTAAAAATAAACAAAACTTATTTAGTTTGCTCATTCTTACCTTCCGACAAGGCGTAAGCGCGCCACCTTCGTAGTCCCATTGCGATAGGTCCGCCTGCTCCGTCACATCGACCTCGAAGCTGGCGAGCGCTTGCTCCGCTACCGGTTTCTCTTCTTGATTCGCGAACAGCACTTCTGTAGAACCTTCTAGAATAGAAACTTTTCTGAATATAAAATCTACAGGTGTCGTGTCTTTTAACGCTATTGAATTTGAATACTAGTGTTGGTGTAGTTGATGGTAAACCTATTACTTTTGCTACTGTCTAGCCCACCTAGCATTTGCACCGCGAGAAAACATGTTGTCGCTGTTAGAGTGAGACACACAGGCGCTACAATAGGCTTGTCACGGTCTCACGAGAAAGTGTCGAGATAATTTTGTCGCGGTGCACATGCTAGTCTGGTCACGTGACGAGGCAACCAACCTCAGCTAAAATAAACACTATGAGGCTGTTACTAATAATTTTTTCTTTTTCTTGGTTAATGATGATTCCATTTGCAGGTAAAGTTTTAACAATATTTAGTACACCTACCATTTATTTACAATGAAGATAAAATTGGCGAGTTTGTAGCAGGATGAGCAACAGTCACAGCTGCACAATGTTAACACAGTAGGTAAGTACAGCTGTTTTGCTATCAACAACAATGCCTCATATCCTGAATTGTTTACAAAATATGCCACGATATTGTCTTTTGGATACCTATTCATATTGCTGCATGTTGCTGGGTATGGTAATTTTTACAAATAAGAATTTAGATCTGTTCAAATCTAGAGTATAGGGGCATCTCATGGGTAAATATGTTCCACCTTAGAACCACATTGCCACTTCCCATCAGGCTAGAAAATGTATGCCCATATTAGACTAGATTTTTCTTTTACTATTTTGTTGCGAGTTAAAAATGTACATACCTCCAGTGTTGTAGGTCTTGCATATCCACACAAGGTAGTCGAATCTGTAGGGCATATCACGTTTGATGGCCTTGTCTAGCTCAGTCTGCAAGGAGGCGAATAACGGCACGCTGATTGCAGCAGGAATGTTTAGTATCCTGAAAAGATTATCAATACGTTATTATTATTACTTCTTTAGACTCTCGGGTCTAGCCCGGACATTTGGAAGGCATTGGTGGGGCCGAAGCTAACACCAAGAGGCCCTTTTGAATACATGATTAATTATTACAACAGACAAGGCATGGTTTGGCGTTATTATAGACTATTTTTCGTATAGGTATAAAATAAATCTGGGCTATTATGGTGAACTTTTGGATGGATGGTGACATTGGGTTATGGAATGAGAGAACGGCACCTGCCAATTTTGTCTCGTATCAAAATGTTTGAGGCAGGTGATTACTTGCCACCCACTAAATGGGCCTCCTGTAGTGGCTACTGCATATTGGTGCCGAGGAAGCAACATTGGTGTGGGTGGCTTAGGGTGTCGAGAGGTGTGCTGCACTTTCACTGAACGCTACTTGCGGCGTTATGCCCTTTAACACTTCCACTCTGGAGCTTAGGTTTTTAGCTCTTGCGACTTCCACCCCCAGACAGCCGGTTAAGGCAAGCCGGGGGGCAGGGGTCTCACTTAGCCGCTTGGAATCAGGGTACGCGGTTATTATTACTATTATTACGACGAGCAGCATAACTGCTGATGTATCTATATCCAGTGTTGGATTCACATGTAAAGTTCATTTTTGTAACATTGATAGTTTATTAGCTTGTAACCAGTTGTCGAGTTTTTATTGAAGTTGTTCACGGAGGTGGCAGCAATGACCTCTTCAGGCAGCCTGTTCCTATTAATTGAATTTTGAGCTCTATTACAAGATATTAAAGTTTGTGTTGAAGTAGTAGTCTACAATCACAATGATGCAACAAGCTACTTTTGGGTAACTCATGCATTAACAAACTGCATGCACCCTGGTTTGAATATTGCTTAACCCCACAGTGACACGCAAAAAGGGGCGCAGTGCCAGTGCATCCTAGTTATGGGAAGGAGACAGTGCACCCATTATCCACACAAATTAAACTAAGGAAACTGTTATGTTCAAGATTCAAAGAAATATTAAGCCATCTACCAATCCATGGAATGTTGGCCTAGTATTGGCCAGCATGGTGAATTATAGGCTCTCTTTGAATGTGTCTCCTGTGTGGTGACGATAAAAGTGTGAAACATCAATTTAACACAATTCAACAGTCTTTTGATACTTACCTTTCATTTATAACAAGTCCGACATGTTTGGAATCATCAGCAAGTATTTTTTGTATAAGAGCTTTGGTTTTATCATCAGCATTATCATCTGCTAATGTGGTCAGTAGGGTCCTAATTTGTTGTACAGCATTTTCATCCTGAAATTATAAAACCAATAATTTACCCATTTCTCATATTTGAAAAGTACAACAATACTTTTATAAGAATTAAAACCAGATAAACCACTATTTTTACTTACTTTTCTCTTAGTAATATTAACAACTGTGGTGACACCAAACACACCATCACTGCCATCGTCATCATCATCATCATCTTCCTCCATTCCATCATCCAGGCATTGCTTCACAACACTGCCTATGTAGTTTTGTGCTGAAAAAGGTTAGAATAAAAACAGCTGGAAATGTATAAATGTATGATAAAAATCAGGGTTTATTTTTAATGTGATTCAACCCATCACATTATTTTCTGTGATCAATGACAATAGCTCAGTCGTAATAACAGCACTGTTAGAAGAAAATAATGATAAGAGTGTTAAAATGGTCAAAACACTGACATGAAAAAATGCTACATTATAAGTTTTAAGCTCGTGTAGACACCAAACAAAAATTATTGTTTATTATCAGGCTTGTAGTTGCAATATAAAGTTAGTAGGTACCTATTAAGGGTTTTTAGTATCAAGGGTCATATTGAAACTCACAAATGATAATCTGCGCAAGTCCACCCAGATCCACATTAGATTTAAGGAACAGCTGTCTCAGAAGTTGCTTAATGCCATGGAAGTCACAATCCTCAGGATTACGACCTTCAAAGTCTGCTTGGAGCTCCTGACAATATAAAAAAACTAATGAAAACAATATTCTTTTCCAATCCATTCAAAGATAACTAGCAATTCTGATTGATTGATTGTAAGTTTTATTTTAAATTGAAGAAGCCAAACAAAGATGTTACAAGTTCCAAGTTCCAGTTTCATCCACATAAATAATAAAATGTATCCTATAGGTAAAACAAAACATAAAATTTAAAAGAGATTATCATGTTTCAATAGCATGGAACTTGCAACTTATTATTACTAATTATTGAATTTTAAACGAAATAGGTGGACTAATGTTCGAATTTACGATTCCCTAAGTCGACTAATAATGGACCAAACATGCTCGAACCGAAACTACAGACAAGGAAAATCAATAAGTACAAAATAGAAATACTTATACGTAAATATATCACGTTGTATTTCGTTTGTGTCATAAATTCACAAACGAAATGATGTTGTTATGCTGTATTCTGATATTTTATAAAAACTAGCACCTAATTACAGGAAAACAACGGCAAACCATGTGTTTATAGGTTAGAATTTTCATGCATGTCTCACCTTCTCTCCGACGTAGTTCCCTTCAGAATCTACATCAGAATCCTGCTCACTACCAGAGCCTTGCTCCTCTTCACTTTCGCTGTCGTGATTTTGCACTTCCTTGTTCTTTTTGCTGGACATTTTATTAAATACCGCTTCAACGCAATGCACGACTTCGACGAAAAACACAAACAAAAACAGCTGTCAAGCCAAGCAAGTCATTTTTTTTTTTTTTTAATATTTATTTCTTGACCTGGATACAGAGTCCTTCAGTCGCAAAATTAAAAGTTTACAAAACAATTATTGTGTTTAAGTTTTAACATTTGAATATTTTACATTTATATTTTCTCTACACTATCTGAGATAAACTTAAATATAGATTTAAAAAAGGCGACATTTGCTAGTAAGTCTTGGATGCGGCGGGGAACACTTAGTGAATTTTGTTCTGCAATGTCACTAATGTCACTGTTAAGTACCAGCCGTTGTATGTTTAACGTTTGACATTCAAAAATTATATGTTTTATATCAGCATTTGGCATAGAACAATATTTAAAACTATTTTCACTGATGATGTTAAGTCTATGAAGATGTACTGGAACCTGACAATGTCCGAAACGTAGACGATTAATGACTGTGATAAATTTCCTGCCGCAGTATCTAATATTGTTGTACCAAGGTGTTACTGGTAAGTCTTGTTGAATATCTGCATACCACTTTCCTTTGGTCTCAGTGATTATATCCCAATATTCCTTCCACATTCTCCGTGAGTTACTTTTGAAGAGAGTATAGTAATCAGTAAATGGGACTCTCAAAATATCTGAATGATCTTCGTCATGTTCCTGACGAGTCGCCAAGTCCACAACCTCATTTCCAAGTATGCCACTATGTGAGGGAACCCACACAAATTCCACATGTTTGGTCTGCCTCAGACTATTTAACATGTCTTTAATTTTAAATATAATAAAATTATGTTTAAATGAAAAATTACCATTACATAAACATGTCAAAACACTTTTGGAATCACTAACAACTAGAATATTCGGACTATTTACATCATTATTTACAAAATTTAGAGCAGATAGTATGGCATAACTTTCTGCAGTAAATATAGTACAATTATTATCCAATTTTATGCATTTAGTCATTCTTTTTTGTACATCATAGTATGCTGCTTTAACACTTGTTGTAGTCTTTGAACCATCTGTATAAATAACATAATAGTTGGACTTAGTACTTAAGAATTCTAGAAACTCAAACTTATTTTTAATAGAATCTAAATCACACTTAATATCTAAATAACTAACTAAAGAGTTGTATGGACATTTATATACAGGCCACTTATCATTTACATAAATATCTTTTGTAAGGTTTTTAACATGTGTCATTATGGTTACAATTTCAGGCAAAACTCCAGTAACTAGAGAATTAGCTGAGTAATTAGGAGCTGCAATTAACTGAGAGACCTCTTCGGGGTATAAAACTTTATCAAGAACTACAGCATTGTTGGAAAATAACTCCTTGAGACAAAATCTTTCAGCAAGCTGCAATCGCCGCATAGCTAACGGAGGTATGCAATTCTCAATTTCCATAGAAACAATAGGTGTAGAGCGCATAGCTCCACTGATTACTCTTAAACCTATGTTTTGTATAACATCAAGTTTTCTTAACAATGACGGGCCCGATAGCTCAGTTGGTCGTATCCCTGCCTTCTGACTTGAGGGCTGTGGGTTCGATTCCTACCCAGGACAAACATTTGTGTGATGAACATAGATGTTTGTTCTGCGTCTGGGTGTTATATTGTATTCTATGTGTGTATTTACAAACATAAAAGTATATAAGTATTGTATCAGTTATCTGGTTCTTGGCACTGTGTGAATTGTCCACACATATTATAAACATTAGCATTCATGTAAGCTAAACTACTGTAGTCAAAATGACTTCTGACTATGCTTTTATATAACATGTTTAATGTTTTGGGATCAGAGCCCCAAAAAGTTCCAGCTAAACATCTCAACACATTTACACTTTTCATAGCATTTTGGCTTATGTAGTTTATATGTTTATCAAATTTTAATTTGTTATCTATTACAACACCTAAGAATTTATGTTGATTAACAACAGGGATTATGTTATTATTATAAGTTATTTTGACAGTCGACTGAGCTAATGAGTCTCTACTAAACACTAAAACCGAACTTTTCTCAGAACTAATATCCAATTTCAAAATATTACTGTAATAGTTTTGCAATTGAAGTAATGCAGCATTTACTGTATTAACAGCCACATTCAAATTTTGATTTTCACTATATAGGAGCAAGTCATCTGCAAATTGTAAAATCTTAACATGTGGTGTTCTAACATAGTCAAAGATTTGTGATGTGTACAAGTTATACAGCAAAGGTGATAATGTTGCTCCTTGCATTGTGCCTTTATTTACAATTTTAGGTCCATGAAGTTTATTGTTGAATTTAACATACAGAGTCCTATTAGATAAAAAGTTAAATATCCATTTTAATGTTTTATTAGGTAATCCTAAGCTGTGCAAAACCTGAATAAGGCTTTCAATATTAACATTGTCGAAAGCACCTTTTACATCTAAAAACACACATACAACGTTAGAGTGACTAAGTTTAGCTTTTTTAATGTCTGATATGAGAAATACAAAACTTTCAGAGCAACTCCTACCCTTTCTGAATCCAAATTGTATGTCTGGTAGTTTATTCTGTGTTTCTGCAAAGTAATCTAAACGTAATTTAAACATGCATTCAAAAAGTTTACCCAAACAGGAAGATAAAGATATTGGTCTATAGGATGAAGCATTATTTTTTGGCTTGTTTGGTTTTAATATAGGTATGACACATTGAGTTTTCCATGACTCTGGTATAATTGAAACATTCCAAAGTTTATTATAAATATCTACTAAAATTTCCTGTGCATTAGGATGTAATTTTTTAATTAACATGTATGGTATGTTATCCATGCCTGGTGCTGTATCCTTCCTACTCTGCAGTGAAATGTGAAACTCATTCAGTGTAAAAGGTGTATTGAGAAAGAAATTAGTATCATTTTCAACAGAGTTATTTATGATGAAATTTAAATTATTATTATCCAAATGTGATGAATCTGCTAGATTGTCTAAGAAGCTTGGTACCCATTCATCGTTTAAGTGTCTGTTCCGACAACTGCCTATTCTTTTAAATTTCTTAATGTAACCCCATATGAAGGATACTGGTGTCATTCTATTAAAGCTCATGCATATTTTATTCCATGAATTTACACTTTCTTCTTTCAATATTCTTTTCTTTTTAGCATCAAATTTTTTATAATTAATGAAGTTTGCAATCGTTGGGAACATTTTATAAACTGCAAGAGCTTCTTTAGACTTTTTAACTGCATCTTCACATGTCTGGTTCCACCAAGGTGCAGGTTTTCTGAAAACTTTTAGACTGTTATTTGATTTTCGTTTTGGAATTGTCTCCTTTCTAATATCACACAAAATATTTACAAAGCTATTATATGATTCAAGAGGTTGGACATTTTCTCTTCTATTTGTGAGAAACTGTTCTCTTATAAAGAGTAAAAATGGGACCAGTCTGCTTTACTATAAATATATTTTTCTTCCAGAGGACGAACCTCATACACTGACGGCTTCACATTTACCTCAACTATAGTTGGATAGTGGTAACTACCCATCGGGTCATCGTGGACACGCCAATCACACAGATGAGCTATTGTGGGACTAACTAAGGCTAAATCTATTGCTGATGCATTCCTGTTTGGATATTGAACAGTAGTTGGGCTACCATCATTCAAAACACATAAATCAAATTCATCTATAATATTGTATAAACTATTACCTTTGCTATTATTTGTATGACAACCAAACAAAATGTGATGTGCATTAAAATCTCCCATGATGAAACATGGCTTAGGAGTTTCAAGCAATAACTTTTTCATTTTATTGGAATCAAACCTGGTGCTATTAGGAGGACAGTAGACACAAAGAATATGCAATTTACCCAGAGATGTTTCTATTGAAATGCAAAGATTTTGAACAGATTCATAGAAAGAAGTGTTTATAATGTCATACTTTAGATACTGTTTAATTAAAATTCCAAATTCATTATGTGCATTTAATGAATTTTTAAAATATTTATTATTTATTATTATTTATTGTTAATGGGTTTACGTTTGGCAACATCTCACCTGATGGTAAGTGCAGATGAAGCCTAAGGTGGGACACGCTTACCCAGAAGATACCTTAAATAAATGACAGTTGTAAGATGGAAAATTGGGTATTTTACTACTATCCTTAAGCCATGTCTCATTCAATAAACATACATCTACATTTTGTTCAGAGAGAAATTTATTTAATAAGGATTTTTTACTCTGCAAGCTTTGTATGTTAAACTGTGCTATACGTAAATATATGTCCATACTAAATTAAATTAGATAACAAAATTTCTCTAATTCTTTTATTTGTTATGGGTACATTATCGCTGCTGTTACCAAGAGCAATAAGAGACTTAACAATTGCATTCATTATTGTTTCATTGCCCACAATTTGCTCTGTCTCGAGCGGCTTGTGAGCCCTGACTACTTTTTTGTCTGATTGATGGGAGTCCCTGGGCTTAGCCAAGGAAGGAAATTGCTTAGGGTCGGAGACATTTGATGGCATACTCACAACAGTGGCATACGAACGGTTGAGGCTGAGGTGTTTATTTTTCTTATCTTCTATTTTTTGCCTCTTAACTGGGCAATCTCTCGAGATCGTCAAGTGGTTTCCGCTGCAGTTAATGCATATGAGTCCATCAACATCACATTCCTTGTATGAGTGCCGCCCAGCACAGGACGAGCACATCTGTTCCCCTCGGCAGACCTTCGCTGAGTGGTTGAACTTCAGGCATCGGTAACACTGAACCAGTGGTGGGATGTAAGTATGCACCGGGTATCTGAATAATTTGATGTAGGCATGTTGGGGTAGGGAAGTATGAAGCGCTTTATTGCGATCACTTCCGTGTCACAAGTTATATTCTTGTAAATGTCCTCATTGGACATCGTCGTGGGAACGTGTCTGATCACCCCAATGATCTCTGTCATGTACGCGGGTATAAATGCTTTTAACTTGTTTTTACTCAAAAAGCTGTCCATTTTGAGGAAATTGTTAGCCGGGGCTGGCTTTTTAAAGGTCACTCCAACTTTGTAGGCGTTTACCCTGTGGACGCCTACGATGCCCTTCACATTGTCCGAAAATAAGTTTGTCAGAGAAATTGGATTTTTATTGCTAACTTTCTCTTGTTCTGTTGATTCAACGAACACAACACAGTCACCATTATGGTTTTCGGGAAATAGTCTTTTGTACAATGGTTTAGTGTAAAGTTTGTAACTGTCCTCAGAACTGGGTCGCAACATTTTCCGTTTTTTGCCACGTTCGACGGGGTCTTCCCCGTCGCTGGTTACACTCATCGTTTATGTACACTAATTACAATTCACAAACAAGTTATTTACACTGGGATAAGAGCTATTTACATAAAAATAATCAATTTAAAATTGCACCGCAATTTAAAACTCCCGCTTCGGTCGACTTCCCGCCAAAAAAGTCCCCCAAGCAAGTCAAGTCGAACAGTGCTGCCAATAAAAAATTCTCCATTCCCCGCGTCAGTTTCACCAATTCCCCGAAAATCTTTATGATTAATTTACCGAAACGACATTTTTGGAACAAAAACACTACGTTTTACTTTACGTTTTATACATGATTTGTTTAATATACTACTATATACAACTTAGATCTAGACTAAGTCCGTAGTCTTACTATTCACAGATTTGCCCCCCTGCATTATAGTTTCAATTTCAATTAATTAATTGCAATTGTTTTTTTTTTGTTTCTGTTTATTGTTTGTTTGTTTGTTAGTTTACATACTCTTTGCCTTCCCTGGGCCAAATCCGGAATTTCTCATGCCGGATCCATCTGATTATTTTTCCCTAAAACTACACGACGCGACTTAGAGCCGAGTCCTATCCTAACTTAAGACAACTTTTCGGTGGCGCAGCGCGATGGTGGTATGGCGTCGCCGGCGGAGTTTTGAAAGCAGCAATGACTGTGTAATATGATACCGAGAGAAGCGAGTGCGAAACATTTCTGTATTTGCCACATTTTATAATCCAGAAAATAAGTATGGCCATTTGAGCAATTGATTCCACAGTGCCCATGTGCAATAAATCATCTTAAGTAATTTGTATTTAAATTTTGGGTAAATCAATAATAATTACCAATTCTCGAATAATATAAATATGATTCAATAGTTAAGGAATTTAATTTATACTGGCATTTAGGCTGAACAGAGCTGCGCTGCTGCACCAAATCAGTGTTATAAACAATTTTGCAGAATTTTTATGTCAGTACAAGCGCGCTGATTTCAGATTAATATAATGTATGTATAGAAACAATAGAAGTGCGAGCGAAGCGAGCGCGAAACACTTTTTTTTATCTTCGGATGACCAACAAAATAAAATATTTTTACCCACCAAAAACAAGGTCTGAATTCCCCGAAATTCCCCGATTTTTGTCATTCCCCGCGCTCTCCCCGCTGCAACCCTCAATTCCCCGCAATTGGCAGCACTGAAGTCGAACTAATGTGATTATGTGACTAATGTCATGTAAATGTCAAGTTAACAACACATTTTTTTTTTCTTATATTTTGGCTCCACCCATGGCGTATTTAGCCAGTGTCAAGTATTTTTTTCCCTTATATTTTGGCTCCACACATAGTGTATTTAGCCAGTGTCAAGTATTATATTTTCATCGTGTTATAAAATATTTCACGCAAAGTCATGTCCTAGTCATAGTCATAGTCTAGTCCAAGTCAGGTAGTCATAGTCCAGTCTAAGTCATGCTCCAGCAAAGTGGTGGCAACTTTACTAGAAGCTTCTATGGAGTTTTGGAAGCAACACGAAAAGTCACTTTTCACCACATTATATCACTTGCCCACACTCATGCTCGTAATTCAGCACTTAATGCGTAAAACGCCATCAATTTTAAACATTAACACTGGAAAAAGCACAAGTTTTGAGAAATAATACAATGCAACAACGTGAACTTTCCGCGTTCCCGCCAAAACTCAACAACACATTTATCAATTATCAAGACAAGTCTTTTAATTTTTTTTATGGTTTATTGCACGCGGTTAGCGCATTTAGCCAGTGTCAAGTTTGTATATTTGTCCTATGTTTTGGTCCGACGATCTGGTGAAAACTGCGGGGAGCCGATGGATGTAGGAAGTGAGCAGCCGCTCAAAGTGGTACTCTCTGGGGGAGGCCTATGTTCAGCAGCTTTTTTGATTGTTTGTTGTGTTCCTATACCCGTCCTGAACTTGCATCTCACAGAATTCGCCCTTTTTACATTACAAAGTCTTTGTTGCATCTATAGGTATTAGAAAATGGCACAAGAGTAATAAAATTGAAAATAAAACAACATTAGCTTTGATATGCATTTGACCACGTTAGGTAGGTGATACCAACTGAAAAGTCCATTTATTACTACTAAACTTAATATATGTGTGCTTTAACCTTAAGTCCAATCCAAAAAGTCGAGACTCGCGAGGTCTGCCAGCTCCACAAAGCTAAGTACGTAGTTTTGTTCATTAGGTCACAGATTACTGAATATGGTTAGGTAAGTAAGTACCTACCTAGTTATAGATTTGGTAGGTACTTAGATACTGCCTGCCTATTGTTTGTAAGTATTCAAAAGTAAAGTAAAGTAGGACCACGCTGTCTTGATAATCTGAAAGTAAAATATTAGCGATCACTTTGCGTATTATTTATAGTTACCTAAGTAGCCTAATTTAGGCTACTTTACTAGTAGGTATCTACTATTTTAATATCTGTGCTACTACTTAGGTAACTATAAATAATACGCACTGCCTAACATTTAAAAACAAGGGCGTAAGGCAGGTAGGAACATTTTGTATAGGTGCCTAGTAATAGATAATTTTAATGTAGATTTAATCAATCAACAATGTGTAAGAAACTAATGGACAGAATACTTATAACGGAATAAGTCCCTGCCAGTGAGTATGGTGGCTTACTATTTATACTAATAAATTTATATGGTTTATACCTAATATATTACGTAGGTCACGCTTAAGTACCTACCTTTTTTAAATTAAAGTTAATAAGTTTGTGATTAGTTTGTAGTTATTGACAAATGAAATCATAGTCCCGTACATAAATTACGAAGACTAGGTAATAAAAATTAATACTTAAACAAGAAATAGTAACTTATATTTTACATTGGTGTAGCTGCCCAAGGAAATAACAGAGAACCCGTAGGTGGTAATGGAAACCTTTTTCTGAGATCTGAAACCAAAATATTAATTTAGGAATAAGTTACCATTGAGCTAGATTTAATTCCAGTATGAGCGCCTGCCCGACTGCACATTATTTCTGAGAGGAGAGGAGTCCTAAGTGTGTAGGTAATTGGTATAAAGCTGGTGCGACGCACGCTGTTACAAAATTTTTTTGCAGTAGGGAGGGTAGGTACCTACCTACATTTTATTTAGCTGTCGGTCCCTTCCGGTCGTAATCGTTGTAAGAACTCATTGGTAAAACTAATAAACCGGTATCCTTTGTAATAACCACTTACAAAATAACTTTTTAGTAGGTACATAACGAATTTGTCTAGTTCTCACATTGACTACTTATTTAAAAATGAATAGTCTGGCTACTGAAAGTAGAGACTGAAAAAGTGCGGCATATTTAAAAAATATCGGCATGGCAGCTCAAACTAAGAAGAAAACTTAGACCAACTCACTTTGATTCCTCAACAAATTTTATGTTTTACCGTTTTGCATAAAGATTTCAAGTTTTATTCTTATTTAGATTGTTTTTTTCTTAGTTCTTAGTTTGGGGTTGCTACGGTGATGTTTTTTAAATTTGCCGCGCGATTTTCCGTCTACTTTCATTAGCCAGACTCTAGGTAACTATAACTTTTAAAATTACATGTTCTGGTAGGTACAGGTATATACGTCTATGAAGTCAAAAAATTACCACGTGTTAAAATGATGACACTCATTGTTTATAAACACTTTTTTTATTTTATAAGTACCCTACGATATAAGGAAGCCAATGTATGAGTACATGCTTAACTTACCTGAAAAGCATTATGAGTATAGAGCTTTTAATCTTTTTGTGTGCCATATACCATCCACAGTTGTAAAGCGCGTGTGAAATCCCTGCACTCTGAAAATCAAGCATAAGTAGTTTAGTCGAAGAAAACATTTTATCTGCTGCTATGTTATCTACTGCCTAAGCTCAAAGTCGCGCGACGAGCTATGGAGAGAGCAATGCTCGGTGTTTCACTGCTGGATAAGATCCGAAATGAAGAGATCCTCAGGAGAACTAAAGTGACCGATGGAGCTCTTAGGATTAGCAAGGTGACCACGAACCGGAAGACGCACTGTAGGTCAGCCCCCCACTCGGTGGACCGACGATATGGTGAAAGCCGCAGGGAGCCGATGGATGCCGGAGGCGAGCAGCCGCTCTAAGTGGCGCTGGGGGAGGCCTATGTTCAGCAGTGGACGTCTTCAGGCTGTTAATGATGATGATGAGGCCTGCTATGTTTATTTTATAAAAGAGTGCACACGATTTTCCGAATTATTTAACTGTTTCCCGAAAAAGTGGAAAATCGGTTTGATCCATTGTCCCATCTCCATGAAAATAGTAGGCAAACTTACAGAGTCTAGAAGCTTCTGCCCGTACCAGCAGATGAAGAAAGTTTGGGAGAGTGCAGTCAGTAGGAAAGATTTGTATGCTATGTCGTTCCACTTCTCTACAACCTGCGTAGAAACATTACAAACAAATATTTAACAGTTTCATTCATCTGTATGAAGTAGGAAGTAGAAAGAAAGAAAGGCGAGGCGCCCCATAGTTTCCCCCACGGGATAAAAGTAGCCAAATGTAACCCGTGTGATCAAAGTTTCATTCAAATTGGTTCAGCCGACTAGTCATGAATAGATAACCAATAAAGAGGATACCATAGAAAAAAGTACCTGGTAAGCCCTCTATATTTTTATAGCCAGCGTTCAATCTATTGTTTTAAAGAATCAGTCTTACGATACAGCAGAAACCGCAGAAGCAAATGATGATAGAGCTGTTGATAAAGTTCACGAGTAGAGCAAATCCGAACATGGCTTCCACATCTCCTGACAACCTGGAAGAAAATAAGTATTTTTTGTGTGTATGAGACCCTTTTTATATTTTTTATTGTTACTTCCCAATCATTTTGCTTAATTTCTAACTGTTGGAGTATAATTTTGCTACGAGTGAAGCTTATTACAGTAGCAAGGTGGAATAGTAGCGCAGCGGAATAATGAAAGCGTATCAGAGTAACAACAAAGCTGATGGGTAATAACAATTTTAGATAGATTTAGTCATTAGAGTAACAGCAGAACGCAGTAGGTACCAGAAAAGCAGAGTGTCAAAAAAGCGGTGTACCACAAGAGCAGAGTGCCAAGGAGCAGAGTATCAGAGGAGCAGAGTACCAGAGGAGCAGAATGCAGCCGGAGGATCAGAGTCATAGTAGAGCCTCCAGCGAAGCGAGTGATGAGGCTCTTTGCTACATATGTAGATACCTGATTAATGCTTGATGTTTGAGAATTATTTTAGTAAGTTGTTTCTGGTTATTGATTTCGCGTCCAGGGTTATTTAGGACTCCTGACATTGCCTCGCGTAACTGCTGTTTACTGTATTCACCTGAAGTATTTAGCTTTATTTATATGAGGCATTCCAAAGTTATAACCGCAGGTTACCAGGTTTTCCATGTAAATTTTTCATCACATAATTTTACAAGTCATAGTAGGTAGGCTATGTTGGTCTTGGTAGTTCATACAACCCGTGTCTCATTCAAATCACTGTAGCCAGTTTGACGAGAGAATCACACAAACGATAAGCATATAAATATACCAATCAAAGAAACATTCTAATTTTAGTATCTAATATTTAGTATGTACTTACTCAGAGGATAGGACTCAATAAGCTGTTTATCAATAGGCACGTAAAACAGGCTTTGTATCTTGAGAGCCAACAAGTCAAACTGAGTGGTGATGTGGTTAAGGAAGGCGAAGAAAAGGAGGTCTCCGCACAGATTGCACCAGATCACTACTAATGCTGTAAAAAGAATGCTTAAAATTGGTTAGAAGCAAACAATTAGTAGACTTAGGAGCATTTTATCTGTCTCTCACTTAGCAAAGGCTAATAGAAAACTAAACAGGCATGCATTATTGAATATGCTTTAAGTGAGTAGGTATGACACGCTTAGGTAGGCTGCCTGATGGAAAGCCAGTAATCTTCGCCTCAGTCATTTGGAACATCAGGAGCATTATCTGTCCAAAATTTGATCATATACTCTGTTCCCGAAGATCGTAAATATGCTTTGTTTACTGAATCGTGGTATTAATAACGGAAACACAGCTTTCTTTACCCTGCCAAGTCTGGACTGCCACCAGGATATCAACGTACACAGGTTGAAACGCATCGAATGGTAACCAGTAGAAGAAATGCGATATCATTTGACTGTCGTAGCCCAACACACGCTTTATGGACTCGATGATTGGAGGAGATAAGAAGCTGAGGAGCAAGGCGTTGTTACACCAGTAATATCCTAGAAATTAGACATTTATGATTAAGTATAGTGTAAAAGAACAAGCATCCAAACCAGTGCGGGTAGCATAAACTGTAGAAATCGACATAATATCTCTCATTGAAAGATCTGTGTGATCGTTCATTGGGAAAAGTTTTCTAGAGAGAAAAGATTTTTCGATTTCTATCAGCTCATACTCGTGCTGCTAAACTACATCTAACTTTTAGAAAAATAAGGACTAATAGGTATATGGATGGAACACAAAGTTAATATAGAAAACAAAAGATTATCTTAAGTACATAGATAAGATCATTCTGCCAATGCACAGAAAAATAAACCTTCAAGCTAAGAAGGTTAACATACTATACCTAAACAAACTTGTGTGAGCATAAAGTGCGAGCATGAATATTCTTTCACTATAGAAGATGAATAATCAATGGGCATTTACCAGATACATGTATTGCTCTTATGGGAATGCTTTTATATTATTTTAATGAGGTTTCCCTTGGACCCGTTGGATTCTAAGAAAAACTAACATTTGCCCAACAAGCTATAGCCAAATTTTTACAAAAATGAATTACTCTTACTCCCGTAACACAAGACGTAGGTTTACCTAAATAGCATTAATTTTCAATACAGGAAGCTATGAGTAATTAAGTACTTGCTATTTTCGTTTTACCTCTAATGACAAAAAGTAACTGTTTCCTTGCGTTTTCAATGATTGTCTGCTCCTTATCACTGATTTTGCCTTCGGGCCACATATCTCCAACTTCGTTCACCAAGTTCTCGTACACAGGCCGGTGGTACACCATCATGAAGGACTTTGCTAATGCTGTAGAATACGAATACTATAACCTAATTTCTTATTAAATACACTATATCCGCAGCAGTATTAAAGTGACCGATATGGCTCTTAGAATTAGCAAATTGAAATGGCAATGGGCAGGCTACATCGCTCGTATAATTGACAACCGATGGAGACGGAAAGTTCTCGAGTGGCGACCACGAACTGGAAGACGCAGCATAGACCTATATATATCAGCATAAGCAATTTACTCCTTGCATCCACCTGCTCCTCGCGGTTTTGACCAGATATAATTTCTTATTCCATTTTGCTAATGTAAAGATTATCACCCAGGGCTCCAGGTTACCCCCTTGTTATTTATGTTATTTAAGTAAGTTGTGCAGACCTAGCACCACCATCCCAGAGCATGGCAACATCCGGAAAACCTTCACAGCGTCGTCGAAGGACCCTCCACGAGCCGTCTGCGCCATACTGATGAGTTCCAGCGTTAGCGCAATGGACATGTTCAGGAATTCAAACCAGTAGAACCAATCCCAACATTTGCTATCACAGAAAGATGTGTGTTATGGATGTAAGAAGTATAAATAAATCTTAAGAACCGAGGGAGGGCAGACCGGGTGTGTACGACCGAATGTAGCACTTTTGCTGTGATGCTTTTTATTCAATTTGAATATAACATGTTGATATGCAAAAAACATATAACCATGGGGCAATGGTGCCAGCATGCTGGCCACTTACTTAAGTAATTGGAAATCATCATCATCATCACCATAAACAGTCTGAAGACGTCCCATGCTGAACATAGGCCCCTCCCAGAGAGCGCCACCTTGATTGGCTGGCCGCTTCCTGCTCCTTCGACTTCACCAGACTTTTTAAAATAAAATACACGGGTTTATATTGTAGAAAAAGTATCAGTTAAATAGGTCTATTATTATCCTAGATATTGCTTCCTTTATACTTAAAAAAAACTGTAAGAATGTAGGTATACCAACCTGGCAAACGGTGATATTTCGTGAGTCATTTTGATGGTGACCCATCTCATAACTTTCTTCGGTATGTAAAATGTATCGTCGTAATCACTTCGTTTGTATTCATTTATCTTAAAAAACATATAAATGATAATTTAAAGTTAACAAAACTAACACTTCAAACTTAATATTACTAATACGTAGGTACCTACTACTTACTACTAGGTACCTACTGGTAGGATGAGTAAGTAATTATTTAAAAATTACTTCTACAAACTGAGTAAGTAGGAAATGGTTATACACAACACACCTAAGTAACATACAGCATTTACACATAAATGCTACTAAGTAGTCATATTTAATTTTTACCTTACTTACCTCATGGTTTAATTTCTTCCGGTTTCTCGAAATGATCTTCTTCATATAAGACGCCATGGTAATGGTACCAACCTTACGTAATGTCTGTTTCTCTTTAATACAGAGCCAGTGCTTTTATGGTGTTTTTAATTGAGTGTGTTTTCTTTGATTGCAGTTAATTGTATGCCGTTGGAAATGTGACAGTTCCCAAATTGCATGTTACGTGTTTTTTTTTAATTTATTTTCCTGTTTTCATTTTCACGTACAGGCTGTTGTTATTTTGAAGGTTTATAAACCATGAAAGAAAAAGCTTTATTCAAAGTTTAATTAATATGAAAAACACTGGCTTTTAATTAAGATGACAAATATCTGATGATAGACCGAGCTTATATACTTAGCGCAAAGTACTACTCGTAGTTTATATTTTTAATCAGTATCTTGTACTTTTAATGTAGCCTTATTAAATTTTTAAGGATTATCATATTGAACGAGGAAACGGTAGATTTCAGATTTTAGTTATATAAAACATTTTCTGCTCGGTTTTTTTTTGCGGAGCACAGAGTCGCTAAGAGTACCTACCTGTAAGTCCTGTAACTTAGGGTTAAGAGATTTTGAATAAATTATATTATTATAAGATAATTCACTATGTGTTTCAATCGTCATACTTACTCAGTGTTAAATAAATTTGTAAGTTACTGTTATAGGCGGCCATATTACTTAACATCAGGTGAACGACCAGCTCATTCATTCTCATAAAAAAATAAAGTATCTACTTAATTTTATGTCAACAGATTAATTAAAAAATATTACCAGATGTTATATTAAATTGTCAAAATTATTGTTGTATTTACAAAATCTACCCAACATTTCCTATACTTAACATTATTTTTGAATATAAAATGTCTGCTCCAACCCTTCAATAATACCAATTTCTTTTAAATATTTTATGTTTTAATCACAACAGAAATTAAATCCTCAACAGAATTTTACCATAACCTCTTATACAAATTAACTTATGAATAATCAAACAGAGTGTGGCAAAACATATAATTAAAACGAATACAGTTTTATAAGGTAAAGTATTCATTTTAAAGCATTCTTTACATGGATTTACGTTAGTTCGAAAATTCTAATAATAAATAAATCTAATAATTTTATTATTTTAAAGTTCTGAGTGACACTGCATCTGTTATGGGCCGGGTGTCACTTAACATCAGGTGAACGACAAGCTCGTCATGTCATTCAATCTCATAAAAAAAACTATTTTTCGATAAGCAAAATATTCCAGATACTTTTTATTTCAATGCATTAACTATACCACTGAAATAAATAGCTAAGGCTTTCTTTTGTTGAAAATTGTTTTTTTAAGGTTTTTCTATGGATAGAATTTTTGTATTGTAAGTTCAGCCATTTAATATCTTCAAACATGTCGCAAGGCGCGAATGAGATAGAAATTTGGGTATTAATAAAAATGCTCCTCTATACTCCTAAATTTGCCAATCATCTAGTTTAATTTAAGCATCTAGGATGAGCTGTATAAAGAAAACGTTAAGGTTTTTGAATAGTCATTAATTTTAATAAGGGCTGATTTATCAATAGCTGGGTAAAAGTTATTCGACTCATTTGGGAACTACCCATAAATAGATTAATTTGTAAAGGAAAAATTAGGATCACGAGCGGGGATTGAACCCGAAGGAAAAATTCGGACATGAGACCACTTGTCACGGTAGCTTCAGTAAAGCATATCCCGGCTTGAGGGATGGATGGATGCGGGATCAATCCCCGCTCGTGATGCTAAATTTTCCTTTACAAATTAATCTGTAGATTACGCTGAGCAGGCGATACTGCTGTAAAAATCATAAATACCCAATAGGCTAACGTGCTACATCCTCGACTGCATCATCGCTTAACATCAGGTGAGTTGCAGTCAAAATCCTATGCTGCTTGATAATTGTAAATGCGAATATTCGTGTGTATGAATGTTACCATTAATCTATGTAACTACTTAACCTATTTCGATGAAATAATGTACTTTCTTAAAAAAAAGAAATGCGCGACTAGTAAAATTATAAAAAAAACTGAGCCGACAAATAAAACTAATTTTCAGCATTTACAATATTCACTTTTTATTTTCCGTGTTTGTTTTATCCTATGAATAAGTTTTATCTGACTATTGAAGAGGAGGGTTGGGTTGAAAGCACTGTTTTGCCTTAATAAATAGCTCTACTGTTTATAAATATTCAGCAGCAGGGTGAAATACGACCACGACGTCTTTATAATCTGAAAAAGAAATTACTTTTTAATGTCATTTTCAATGTTCGTTACCTCAAACCCTTCGTCAATTACAGTGTGAAATAAACGCAATGGCGGCTGTGAAATGGGCTGCAAGCTGCAAGCCCCCACACACATACATAAAAATATTGTTTCTGATTGTTTGAAGTTATTGATTTATTTCTATGCGTTTAACCACTGATTTCAATTATTTATTAAATGAACAGTGTTATGGAACACGAAAATTCCTTGTAACGTCGTAGAGGGCTCTACGGATATGCTACGAAATTCGTAGCTTTACTTAATTTATTTTATTTTTCCTTAAACAGCACTCATACATAGTGATTTTTTTTTAAATGAATGAATGACGTGACGAGCTAGTCATTCACCTGATGTTAAGCGACACGGCCGCCTATAACAGTTGCAGTGCCACTCGGACTAACTTTAAAATAATAAAGTTTCACGTGACACTGCACTGCGCACGTCATTCTGAGACATCACACAGTCTAGTAATCAGATTACTACACTGTGTAATCAGGTCATAAAGTCTCATTTGCCCAGTAATTTCACTAGCTACCCTTCAAACGGGAATACAGCAGTGCTTGCACACTACTGCTTGGCGGCAGAATAACTGGCAGAGCGGTGGTACCTACCTAGACGAACTAAGCTAGCTTTCATTTCTTACCGTAGTGTAGCTCGACAATGAGATGACAGAGAATCCGTAAGTGGTCACGTGAACTTCCTTTTGTGATCTAAAATAAGTCATAACATTTTCTAATTTATTTGTCCCACACTTTCTAATGTATGAAATTGACAGTCCCTTTCTTCATAAAAATCGAAATAAATTATCGCATTATCTTATAACTGATTAGCCCCCTTATTGTCTATCTCAATAAAATTGTAATCAATAAATGGGATTAATTTGATCGTTTTCGGCAAGGCACATCTCTCCATCCATCGGTATCTTCTCACTATTTCTCGTTATTATTGCTAATTAATGTCCTGTCTATTCCATTCTTCGGCTGCGTGACCATGTTGCCAAATGATGGAGGCATAACACAATGTCAATGACCAAATGAAGCCCATTCCTCAACTTGAGATAGGCAATTAAGGGACTGACTTGGCGGATACCACGAAACGAAGTAGGTAAAAGCCAGACTTTTTGGTTGCAAGTTAGTGAGTATAGAATACACTATAGAACCTCTCTCCTCTTCCTTCTTCCTTGATTGCAATATAATAATGTTTCAATCAAGAAAGTTCCATAGTATTATCTATGTTTAGTTACCAGTCGACCGATCAAAGTGGGATGTACAGATTAACTTGTGAAGGAAAAATTAGAATCACGAGCGGGAACTGAACCCGCATCCATCCATCCCTCAAGCCGGGATAAGCTTTACTCAAGCTACTGTGACAAGCGGTCTCATGTCCGAATTTTTCCTTCCGGGGTAGGTAGCGCCATCTATTGAGTAATTCTTGAGAATCATCCCAACCAGCACGGTCAAGTTACATCGACTCGCACTTGGCTGGTTATTTTGTTATTGTAAATGTGTGTTCTTTATGACTTAATTTTTATACTCTCACCTGTGCAACATGATCAGTACTGAGCTCTTGATTTTATTGGACGCCTTGTACCATCCACTGTTATACAGAGCATCCGACACTCCTTCACTCTAAAGAACAAAAAGGCTGTAATTAGCTTGATGAGTACCATATTTTGATGAGATGTCTGTAGTATTAAATACCTAGTGCTCATAGTGAAGCGTTCTTGTAACCAATCATTAAATTTTATTAATGTTTGCAGCAGTCATTCTTTGGATGGTTACAAAAATTGGTACTATTACAACTGCTTCGAACTTGTTTCTTAAGACATCAGTGCCCCTAGAACGAGTTTCGATAGTTTACTAAAACTTGATTCGTTTACGTTTTCTCCCTTTTCTCCCATACATTTCTCTGCAGCGCCCCTAGCGGACGCGTTGATGAACTAAAAATGGCAGTACAAATTTTAAATGGATTCGCGCGTATTCACGTATTGGAAAACTCGTACTAGGGGTACAGTCGAAAAAATATCCGAAATCTTATGTGTGTTTGAACGGATGAACCACAGTGGCTGAACGGATTTTAATGAAATTTGGGAAGGGAATACATTAAACGCTGGATTAACATGCAAAATACTTTTCCAAGGTATGCGGATGAAACCGCGAGGTGCAGCTAATACCTATGTATTGATATAAGTACGTAAACATGGATGAAATAAAAAAAAGAAGGATTGAGTTTTGATTGACATCGAACTGAAGCCCAAAATGGCGGACATATTACATATGTGTGTCAGATGAAAGTAGGGCGACCGGCTGCATATTATGATGTGAGTGTGTGCGTGCCCCGCTCGTACGTACGAAGCGTTCCGGCTTCCTAAGGGTGCTTCAGTTTCGGATCTGACGGGATTCCCTCCTTCTTTTTTCAATAGCTCCATGACTTTGAAAACCACAATGACAATCAAAATGATTTATTCCCTTTCTTTTCGCTAGATTTATAAGAAGTGACTGACTTACTGATTCCAGCAGCCTCTGTCCATACCAGCAAAGCAGCCATGTTTGTGACAATGCCGTCGTCAAAAATGATTTATACACCAGTTCATTCCATTTTTCCACTATCTGAAAAAAAAAAACTATTACAACCACAATAAAAAAACACATCATTTTATGTGTTTTAAAAGTCAAAGTCATTAATTGATGACTTATTATTAGGCTTTCTTTCGTTAAGTTTTTTCTTTTCAGCAACCTAAAGTCACAATCCACTCTTTTAAGGAGCTGGGCTGACTTGGGAAATGTACAATACACCCCAAGCGGCACTCGATTTGAATCGTAATTTGGGATTTGGAACGAAATCGTGGCATTTGGTACTATTAAATCCGATACTTTAGTCCTTCTGCGGATTTCCTCGTTCCGGATCTTATCTCTCAGGGAAACACCGAGCATAGCTCTCTCCATAGCTCGTTGCAGTAGCAGCCGCTCAAAGTGGCGCTCTCTGGGGGAGGCCTATGTTTAGCAGTGGACATCTATGGGCATGATGATGATGATGATGAAATCTGATACTAGCGCACAATTTGAATCTTTGTCCATGGAATTTTATGAGACTAAATAAATGTAATCGACTCATTTCTACACCATCCGAATTTTTACTAAATTATTTAACAACGGAATTGGTGATTGATTCGGATTGGAGTTGGAGTATAATTGGGATTGGATTCAAGAGTAACCCTACAGGACTCATCACCCCCATGTAGGATAAGAATAAGGGTTAGAAAAAAAAAAGGGGTAATTTAATTCATTTCAGTATACGTTTATGCCGTAACATACTTTAGATAAATTGTGACATGTTTATTGAATAATTCTTAATCCAAAACTGCATGTATTTATGAACCTGTAAATATGTTGAATATTTTGTGAGCAATATTGTATTAATGTTATTTTTGTAGTGGAAATAAAGGCTTTATTATTATTATTATACGTTTATGCCGGTTTCCTCATTTCCTTTACAGTTGTAAAGACAAGTAGGTAATATTACCACAGTAAGAGCAAATGAAAACATTATTATCTTCTTACCACACAACAAAAACCGCAGAAGCAGATGATAATGGAGCTGTTGAAGAAGTTCACGAGTAACGCAAAGCTGAAGAGACTTTCAACATCTTCAGACAATCTGAAAATTATAGATTTAATAGAGCTATTTGAAGGTCAACCCCTCAATAGGTGGGTCTGGTCAGGGGGAGCCGATGGATGCGGGAAGCGAGCAGCCGTTCAAAGTGACGTCTTCAGGCTGTTGATGATGATGATAATCGTATATAATTGTCACTGCAAATTTCTACTTCACTACATTTCTACGCGTCGGTCTCGTAATAAATTATATTATGTATAGTATTTTTGTAAGTAATTTAACTTTTATAGAAATATTGTAGGAAATATAATAAATAATAATAATTTTATTAAATTTTTGTATAATATTTGGTTAGGCTTAAGATATGTAAATAAATAAGTGTATAAGTAATAAATAATATAAAAACCAAACCACTAATCATAAAAGAAGAAGAATAAATATGTATTATTTAGATTACAGACCTAATCAAGGCACGATGTCTCAAAACAATTTCCGCTACTCCTTTTAAGTGCCGACTCTCCCATTCCTCATCGCCGTAAACTTCAATGTTTCTCTTCTCATTTTGTACGTATTCTTGGCTGTATGTAGCTAAAACGTATGTTAAAATCATATTATAAAGCACGTGACGCTTGAATACTGGCAAAAATTTCCGATATTTAAACTTGAACGGTAGATTTCTCACACAATATAATTATTATGATTCCTCATAACTCCGAACGCATACAGAATATAGCCTTATTCAAACCAGCACCTTATTCGCACCGCTGTGGATAGCATTCCGCCCGGGTAGGTACTTTGTATGATGCTTCGCTCAGGTTTCGCTCTAGCCGCGGAACTTCAATACAAAATACTTGGGCAGAACCCCGCGCGGTATACCGCTACCCACAGCGGTACGAATAATGCGCTGGTTTCAATAGGGCTAAGTATTTCCAATTTTTTGAATTGCGCGGTAATTGAACGCGCAGCTTCCCAGGTCATGAGCCGGCCTCAACCGCCACACCACAGAGGCTGTTAAAATTACTTTTTATAATATATATAAAGTACCTATCTACACGCTTTAAGCGATAAGACGGCCCAGCCTATTGTGACACTTAGTTAGTGTTTTTAATAAAGAGTTTGTCTATCTTTCTATCTATCTACACTTCTTTAAATATTACGTTAATTAGTAATTACCGAGTGGATACCCGTCCACCAGTTGTTTGTCAATGGGTACGTATATCAGCCTGTTAATCCTCACAGCGAGGAGATCGAACTGGGTGGTGATGTGGCTCAGGAAGATGCAGAACAAAAGGTCACCACAGAGCATGAACCATATTGTTATAAGACCTGGGAATAGAAGTGGATAAAGTAATTCTTTGTTTGAATCTTTCATGGTTGTTCACTATATTTTTTAATAGTACACGTAATTTTTTTCATACATTAGCATTTTTTTATCGTCCACCCGCAACGTCAGTGTACCCATAAAAATGTTATTGTGTCCAATATCGAGAATGGGAAATCCGAAATGATTCCAACCACAGTAAAAATCTCGTACGTACCTACTATTAAAAATAAACATAAAAAAAAAGGTTTTAATTTAAGAATTTTTTGGTGAGTGTATTCCCAATAGCTCCATGAAAGTAGTTCCGTAACGGAACTATTGAGACTTTTCCCAATAGTTCCATCAACTTCTGGGAATTCATGTTAGAAGGTACTTTGTGTTCTATAAGAATGAGGCGTTTCTTTTTCAGTGACGCCGTAGAGGCCGTTAGAGACCGTATGAAAAAATTTTAGGTCTGCAGTAGAGACCAAGATCATTGTTTAAAGTAATATTTAAAATTAAATAAATCACACATTTTGATTTAGGTTGCATTTTCAAAAATCTCTTCCCATAATAAATAGAAAGAAAGAAAGAAGAAGAAAGAAAATGCTTTATTTGTACAACCTGTACACAATGACAAACAACGATAATAACTTATTCTAAGCAAGTACAACAGAAAAACAGAATCTATTTCTAATTTAAAAACTTATAAATAGCCTGCCTAAAAGACCCAGTCATTGTATTTCTGTGTGCGAACATTGTTGCTGTGTACAGTGCTGTCCAAGACGGTCTGAGCTCAGCATGTGCCATGGACGAGTCCAGGGCGCTGATTTTCAGTCCAGACCTTGACTGACAAAACCACTGACAATAATAGTTATAAATGTTAGTGTAAATATTTTTTTATTTTAAAAATAATATTCAGAGTTCCCTAAAACAAAAACAAAACTTTTTAAATAATATGGTGAGTTGTGTACTAAAACTTTAATTAAGTAAAAAAAAAATATAGGTAGTACCGTACTGTATCTATTTCTTAACTATCTGAGAAAATCTGCAGGTAAACGATAAGACACACATCTGAATAAATTATAATAAATAAATAAGCTAACACGGCCGGCATATTATTTAGGGGTTAATTGTTTTTACTAGAGCTGCTACAACATAAAGAGAGAAAAATAAATAAATAAATAAAATAAAATAATTCACGATGAGTATATAAAAATAAATACTTAATTATAGCAAATAGTACAAGTATATATTTTAAAGTAAAGTAAAAATTAAAATAATTTTAAATAAAACCCTTACGCCATCAAAAGGAAGGCACCATTCCTAGGTCAAGTTTTAAAGGTCCTGCCTTAGTTTTTTCGCGGGCACGTATTGTTATGTAGATAAAAGTGATGGCTTATAAGTAATTATCAAACATGAAAAGAAAATGATGACATTTTTTTTTTATTCGCGGTGAAAACTATTTTTTAGCTTTATGCCTACTAAAAATACCAAAGGTAACCGACAGTAACTAAATTAGTCCAGTCAGACAAAGGCTAACAATTTAATTAAATTTTAGTGTTCACATTGCTTCAGCTATATTAACACTGGAGTTGTGAACACGTAAATAACGGGGTGGTTAATTAACAAGGAATTTCGTCGAGTCGCCTTTTTATGGCATGTTTATTTGAAATGGTATCAATGGCTTGTTTGTGACTGGCTCGTAAAAGTAATCAGTTTTATTGAAGGTTGTAATATCTACGATGGTAAATAAAGTTACATCTAATATCAACTAATCTTTATGAATCTGCAACAATCATTAATTTTATAATACTAGAACTCATCAGGAATTCAGAAGATACTTTTGAGTTCCCTACCACCCAAGGTATATATAGGTACTGCGTAAGCTAAGAAGGAAAAAACAAATATTGAAATTTTACTCTTTAATTGCTCATCTATCGTCACGCAACGTAAAAAAATAAAAAGAGATGCGTAGGTATCAATTTCAGCGTACGGGAAGCTTTGACCTATTTTTTCGTTTAAAATACCGCAAAGCTTAAGAACGAAAGGTTTCAACTAGTCTGTGTCTCTTGCTGTTGGCCTAATGAGTAAGCTCAAAGTCACGCAGCGAGTTATGGAGAGCTGTGTTCAGTGTTTCCTTTGCTTAAATTTGACCAGCATTCTAGGTTGTTGCTCTACCAACTGACTGCTAGCTTAGAGGTCTGGTTTAGACGGGAGCTGCTACTTACCGTTACGTAATCCGTACTAACACACTAAAAAAAAAGGCGTTTCTGCACTAGATAAAATTTAGATTATCTCGTGGCATGCATGATAGCCATTGTAAGGCAGGACCAAAGATCATAAAGCCCGTTGATAGCTTGTGAACATTATTTCTCGTACAAACACGACTCACCTACGGAGGCAGGGGGCGAGGTAACAAGACGAGACAAAGTCATACGAAATTACAAAAGACAGAGCAGGATGGAATAAAAGACACATTGGGTGTCCCGCTTCCTCTCGTAGGATAAGCAGTTGAAATAAACTACTAATTTTCGTACGAGGGGAAGTTGTATCGTTGGTGAACTGGATTTATAATCAATAGGCAGGACGCAACAACACAATAAGTTTTTGACATGTTAACAATACGCAATCAAAATGCTTCTCCTATATTCAATTGTTTTTCCTCTAATAATTATGCGGTTCATTTACTTTACTTTCTACTTATTGATTACATAACTTACTATCTTATTGATTTTTGTATTGTATTTCTTATTTTGAGGGATTTGATTAATGAATGAGAATATAAAATATTGTAAACTGTTTAGTCTTATGCTGATAACTAATCAATACAATTTACTTGAGAAGGCGAAGCCACTTATCTAACTGGGTTTATGTTTAGGCATAAAAGCTTCTTTTGGTGAGACAATAAACTCTTCGATTTGCACGTTTCATGTCTTTCGCATCTACAATTGAATTGCTGTCTCTATTATATTTATTAGAAAGACAGAGAGAGAACGTGTCTACATTTTGGCACACAATAAAGATAAGTAGGTACCTACAAGTTGTTTGAACGGACCAAATTGTTTGTCCACAGAAATAAAAAGTTAGAGCTTCGGTTTCGATAAACCTACCTATTATCAGCGATGGCCTTGGCTTGATATTGTCTGGTCTGTTGTGTCTCAGTTTCATAATATTGAACAATCATTATCATCAACAGCCTAAAGACGACCACTGCTGTACACAGGCCTCACTCACAAAGTGCCACTTTGAGCGGCTGCTTGTTCCTGGGCTCCCCGCGACTTTGACCAGATCCGTCGGTCCACCTACTGGCAGGCTGGCCTATGCCGCGTCTTCCTGTTTATGGTCGCCACTCGAGAACCCCTTCCTTTCCTATCTGTTGTCAGTTTGATGAGAGTGGTGTTGTGGCCTGCCCATTGCCATTTGAACTTGCTAATTCTAAGAGGTATATATCAGTCACTTCTTCTGAGGTTCTCGATCATTACCCGACTACCAAAAAGGAGGGTTATGAGTTTGACTGTCTATGTATGTATGTATGTATGTATGTATGTATGTTCATATGTTCCCTCGTATCTCCTAAATTACTTATCTTATTTCAAACAGCAAGGTGTCAATCGATAGATCATAACACTCTGCGTGTCATAGGCTATATAAAGTTACAATAAATACAATATCGCGGATTATATTAAAAAAATTCGCAGACGAAAAAAAATATTTTTTCGATAAACATGTCATATTTGGAATCAAATGAAAGGTCTTTATAAGTACGTTTCGAATATGTATAATTTTTATATCTATGTAAATAGGCGCGAATTTTCTGGTTTTGTTGTTCCCTGGTTGTGCCTAAACTACTCATCATATTTTATCAAGTTAGATACCAATCGATGCGTATTGACACTCTGGGTGACATAGGGTACATTGAATTTTACTAAACCCAATATGGCGGATTTTATGCTCTATCCATTCCACCTCATGGTCAAAAAAATCGCTAAACATTAGACAAACAGCCGAAATCATTCGTGTAGTCTTAAAAATTGGCACAGTTATACTTTGAAATGTACTGATGAATATACTAAAAATGACCTAGGGTGGGAGGTAAGTAGGGGGAGGGGGAAGGGTTTGAATATCACTTTTTTCGGATATTTGCTTATATCTCAGAAACCTTTAGGATTAGCATTACAATTACTTCTGTGAAATTAAAAAAGATTTCACATTGACAAAATGAAAATGGCGAATGACAAAAGATTTGACATTCGCCATAAAAAAGATTCTATCCATTTTTACTGTAGGATCAATACTTTTTTATACTTTGTGGTAATTAGGAATAGATAATTGTTTAATAATTGGTGCTCATAAAAACAAAATTTTACCATGCCATGTCTGAAAAGCCAGGATGATCTCATAATACACCCGTTGGAAGGGATCGAAGGGGAACCAGTAGAAGAACGGCAGTATAAGAGGAACCTCGTACCCGAGGGCTATCTTCATGATCTCCACGAATGGGGGCGAGAGGAAAATCACAAGGAGCGCGTTATTGCACCAGTAGTACCCTGAAAGGAAATATTTAATAAGCCTAGATTAAAAAACGTTACATGCTTAACCACTTCCAAAAAATGGCTCTTCATTCACCTTATCGACTTCAGTAGGTCGTGAGTTTGAATCCTGAATTGGACTTTCGTGAGAGGAAAAAATCTTGAAGAAAATGTGTACCTAAAGTTGAGAGTGCCTCTCCGTTTCAGCTTGGGTAAAGTAAAAACGATTTCATATGTCTGGTGGATGCCCATCTATTCTCTTTTATCTACTCATAGCAGGTTTGATATAGTATATGAAAGACTAGTAATGGCTCAGGATGACGTGCGCAGAGCAGTGTCACGCGAAACTTTATTATTTTAAAGTTACAAGGATGGTTCCAAGTGACACTTGCAACTATTACGGGCGGCCATGTCGCTTACCATCAATTGAATGACTAGCTCGTTACGTCATTCATACTTATAAAAAAAAAAGTAAGTACATGAAATTTTTGTATCGATTTAGTTTTTGGAATTTTTTGCAAAATTGGGGTACATTTTCAACCCATGGCTTTAAAATGTAAAAAAATGTGTTTTAAGCTATGAAAATACAGACTAACGAGGTCTACAGATCACAGACCCACTAGTTATACCTTGGACAACATAATTCAGCTGCTTCAACGCTGTGCTCATGATCCCGTGCTCTTCACCAGACACGGTTCCTTGAGGCCACATGTCTCGCAGTTCGCTCACCAGATTTTCATATATGGGGCGGTAGTACACTATTTTGTATGTCTTGGCCATTGCTGTTAAAAAAAGGTAACGAAAATGTTACAACAAAGATAATATAAATATAATACATAATACAGAAAAAATACAGAGATTAATCAAATAAAAAAATTGACCTAGAACATAATTTTGGTGCTAAAAGCATTCTGTCAAGATCGTTGGTTTTTAGATGACGAAAACCGTAAAGATAATCTTGGAAGAAGGTGAACTATTTCTGTAATAAGGAGTGACAAATCACGCCAACCTAAGTAGGGATAATGGTTAGATAAGAGGACCTATGTTTGGTTTAATTGTCCTAAGCCATAAAATTCTATCTATTATGGTTTAGTCGAAATTGGATGACAATGGAGATAATATTTATCCACACAGGTATAATTTTAGATGACTTTTAACCTAAGTTTGCATAATGTTAAGTTACGTTAGATTAATACTAACCCAGAAGCAAGTATCCAACGCAAGGCATCATTCTAAAAATCTCGATAGCGTCCTGGAAGGAGCCTCCTCTCGCAATCAGCGCCATATTTATCAGCTCCAGCCAAGTCACGATGAAGAGGTTCGCGAATGAGAACCAGTAGAATATGTTCCAGATCAGCCTGAATCAAAATAACATTAAAAAGAAAAAAAGATGCCAGCAGTCTTTTTTCCAAACTAAAACATTCAGCATTTTAAAAGGAGCGTCAAAAGAGTGTTAGCACTAAGTAGTGTTACTTACTGGTGTCCATAGGCTAAGAAGGTGACCTTTTCCCCATCAGGGAAATGATATAAATACAATAACTAAAAGATTGCTTAACTGGATTATGTATGACTTGCCTAAGCTGCATTCTATGGTTTTAGATGCAAGGACAATAATCCTGATTCCACACATGTTTTTGAGATTTTGCGGACGGCATCAAATGAGCCAATTTAGTAAATACTGTATGTAAAAGTTCATCAGAACTTACCTTTTAAGCGGTGAATCTTCCCTGGTAAGCCGTAGTCCACCCAGCCTGAGGATTGCCCGTGGAATAGCATAGGTCTTATCATAGTCATTGATGGTGTACTCCTAAAATAACCTTAAAATTTGTTTTTAAGCAACAGAAGCTGGTAACATAAAATAGAAAGAGATCTCTTGTAAAGGATATGCTGAAAGCTGTGTAGCAGCTGGAACATAAAATCGTAAGACTAGGCATAGTAGGTATCAAAACGGTAGTGTCCAGTAAGGAAAATGGCGAAACGAGGAAAGTGTCGAATTAGGGAAAGTAGTGAATTAATTAGACTAGCCACATAGAGAAAGTGTCGAACTGTTACCTGACCCATGTATACCTAATCACCCACATATTATGGTCTAGCCAATGTTAATGTGTTTTTTTTTTCTAATAAAAATGGCAAAGTTCCAAGGAGTAGTGCAGCAAAGTCTGACGTTTGGCTGGACTTGACCGCTCAGGATAAATAGCAAAATGTGGCAAGTTACAGCTTCAAGTAAGTGGCCATGAGAAACCAAAATACAGCCGTAGTAGAACATCCCGTAACAACTTGGCAAAACTTTGCAAATCTAATAAAACTTTAATCACTCTAGCTAATCACTCAAGAGGCGAACTCGAGCGAGCTCTTATAATTTAATTATCTTAGCCCCGCCCTACCGAACCGAAACGAATGGAAAACCAAAATGATACTTAGTTATCACACATACTTTGGATAAGTTTGGCACTCCATCTTCCTTCCGCTTGAAACATTTCTTCAGAAACGACGCCATTTGTCACTTCTATAGAATAAACTACCCATATATTAAATTTTCTTACATATTTATATGAAACTCGTGTGAAAAGACACATGCAAATTTTTTGTTTGTTGTAGTTAGAAAACTTCGAAACTAAAGTTCCGTGTTGGAAATAAAAGTTTTGTTAAGACAGTATTTTGTTTTAAGGGTTTTCAGAAGTAGAAAGCATAATAATTATGTTTACATTGTTATTTTAGCCTATAAGATGTGTGTGGCTCCTTTTAAAAATGTCTAGTTTCTGAAATCTGAAACACCTGTTTTCGAGCAAGTGCAAAACTCACAAATGAAAATGCAGCTTTTAAATTATGAAGGAGGATAAGAATAGGACTTACCAATTCCCGCCCGTGCGATAGGCATTTTCTATACGGCTACATATATCGATTTAAAAAAATTTGTATATGTATATGAGACTCATCATAAATTGGTTTGATAAGTACTTAATCATCTTAATAGCTGAATATCTCATTTACTGCTTGAAAACACACAGATACCATAACATAGGCATAGGCCTATGTAAGCAATTTTTCAGATGGCTCAACCCGTTCCGAATTGTTCACATATATTTATGCACAGTCGGCTTTATCAATGAGAAGTCACAATAGGAACTACTTTATTAAAAGCTATGCATCACAACGTATTGCAGTCACGTACATCGCCACTCAGGGCGATGGACTTCTCGTGTCGGAGGTTGAATGTGATTTGCATCTGCTGCTGAGATTGAGAGCAAAATGAAGTTTTACTTTAAGTCACAACTTTATTTTTCATCTTGGGATTTTACCTATTGAAGTATTGGAAGTAGTGGTAAATTGGTTGAAGTGACAATGGGCAGGCCACATCGCTCGTAGAACTGACAACCGATGGGGAAGAAAAGTTCTCGAGTGGCGACCACGAACTGGAAGACGCAGCGTAGGTGGTAGAACTTTTTTGCAAAGTTCGTCTAGGTAGCAGTTATTCTGCCGCCAAGCAGTAGTATACAAGCACTACTGTGTTCCGGTTTGAAGGGCATTGTAGCTAGTGAAATTACTGGGCAAATTAGACTACTAGGTGGTAGAACTTTTCTGCAAAGTTCGTCTAGGTAGGTATGTAGGCTACTTCACTACACACAACTTATAACTACCTTATATTTATCCTATATTTATTATTTTACACACTAAATATACCAATATAAAAACTACATAATTAATATTAAAACTATTTGCAAATACATATACAATCTACATCTACATTATCTTACCATCTAAATACATACAAATTAATAACAAAGTAAAATCCACTTACCAGTTGTCGATACCGCAGCTAATTGTTCGATAACTCGCGATGTTTTGTTACTTACCCATCCCTAAACGGGCGCGGCAGCTCGCCTGCGTCTACGCAATTCAAGGCCGCCTATCCGCCTTTCACCGATGCGAGCGCGCCAACCGCGGCGCGCCCCGCCAGTCCGAAATCATCTCTGACGCTGGACGCTCGCCGCTTGAGCTCTTATTTTACCATCGCGATCTCGCAACTGATACGAAACGCTTTCTTTTTCTAATCTTTTGACTATCCTATCTTCTTCATCACTCCCTACTGTGCTGTGCTTGTGCGTCTCTTACTGTGCCTTCTATATGTAACATGGTGGATTGGATTGTATGTAATGTGACCGTCGGACATAAAAAGAATTGAACCGTAAGTTGAGTTTCTTTTCGATTACCAACGAACACCTGCATTGCAACATCACACAACAGACCACCATACTGGTGACCCGAGCATGAATAGTGATTTCCGAGATGCACAGGGCCCGTCGTCGGCCGGCACTAGTGAGGAGAACATGTCGATGAAACATGTCGATGTTTTTAAGGTCGGCGTGAGAGTGCCACCTTTTTGGGCAGAGGAACCGGAGATATGGTTCGCCCAGGTAGAGGGTCAATTTGCCATTTCCGGAATCACCAGCGATTTCACGAAATTTAATTATGTCATTGGCCACTTAGACAACGTACACTCTAAGGAGGTCAAGGACCTCATTGTCAACCCTCCTGCGACAAACAAATACGAAAAGTTGAAAAGTGAACTAATCAAGCGGCTCAGCGCATCCAATGAAAAGAAGATCAAACAGTTATTGATGCATGAGGAACTCGGGGACCGCAAACCGTCCCAGTTTCTCCGTCACCTCAAAGGTCTCGCCGGTGCCGACGTTCCAGACGATTTTCTAAGGACCATATGGACAAGCCGACTTCCACATGGTATCCAAACGGTGCTAGCTGGTCAACCAAGCACAGCTTCGATTGAAGACCTGGCTGACTTAGCCGACAGAGTGAACGACCTCGCTTCATCTTCACCCAACGTGGCTTCCGTCAGCAACGCAGTTCCAAGCTCTCTACTCACCGAGCTTACCAAAGAAGTAGCTGAACTTAGGAAGCAGTTCCAGAAGCTGGCATCGGAGAGGAACAGTAGACCTCGCTCCCGCGGCGGACAGGGCAACCGAAACACGTCAAGGCAGCGATCTCAATCCAGTTACAGGAAGTTCCCGGTATGCTGGTACCACAGCAAATTTGGAGATAAGGCCAGCAAGTGCGTCCGCCCCTGCGATCACAAGTCGGAAAACTCGATGGGCGGTCGGTAATGGCGACTGACGATTGCCCCCCACACGCTACTGGTCGCCTATTCGTCACTGACCGCAAGTCGAGGACGCAGTTCCTGGTCGATACTGGAAGCGACATCTGCGTCTACCCTCGGTCAGCTCTACGTGATCGTCGTTCCCGGACTGAATACAACTTGTCTGCTGCAAACGGTTCTAATATCGCAACGTACGGCTATGTAAACTTAGATTTAGACATAGGTCTCCGCCGAAATTTCATATGGCGTTTTGTAGTTGCCGATGTAACTAAACCAATAATTGGAGTAGACTTTCTAAATTTTTATAACTTAGTCGTCGATGTGCGGAATAAGCGCCTCATTGATAATTTAACTTCTGTAGCAGCGGTTGCCACGGTGGCTGATTGTAAACACGTGTCATCGGTGAAAGTCGTAACTGGCGAATCGCGTTATCATAAAATTCTCAACGAGTTTCCCGAGATTACTCGACCAGCCGGTAGACACCACACCACACCACACAACACAGTCCATCATATACGTACGACACCAGGCCCTCCAGTTTCAGCTCCTCCACGTCGTTTGGCTCCTGACAAACTTAAAATCGCGCAAAGCGAGTTTCAGTCTATGCTGTCCAGCGGTACAGCTAGACCTTCAGAGAGCCCCTGGTCATCACCTCTGCATTTAGCGCCCAAGAAAAATAACGGCTGGCGTCCTTGCGGCGATTATCGCCAACTTAACGCCCGCACCGTTCCTGACCGGTATCCGATTAAACACATCCATGACTTCACCCATAGCATTTCTGGCTGCAATATTTTCAGCACGCTAGATTTGGAGAAGGCTTATAATCAGATACCGGTCAGCCCCGAGGACATTCCGAAGACCGCCATCACAACACCTTTCGGATTGTTTGAATTTCCGTATATGACGTTCGGTCTTCGGAATGCGGGTCAAACATTTCAGCATTGCAACATCACACAACAGACCACCATAGGTACCACCGCTTTGCCAGTTATTCTGCCGCCAAGCAGTAGTGTGCAAGCACTACTGTGTTCCTGTTTGAAGGGCATTGTAGCTAGTGAAATTACTGGGCAAATGAGACTTAAGACTTGATCACACAGTGCAGTAATCTGATTACTAGGCTGTGTGATGTCTCAGGATTACGTGCGCAGTGCAGTGTCACGCAAAACTTTATTATTTTAAAGTTCCGAGTGACACTGCAACTGTTATGGGCGGCCGGGTCACTTAACATCAAGTGAACGAATAGCTCGACACGTCATTTAACCTCATAAAAAAACAAAGCGTAGGCCGGCCCCAACTAGGTGGCCCGATGACCTGGTCAAAACCGCGATGAGTCGATTTATGCAGGGAAGCCTAGTTCAGCAGTGGACGTCTTCAGGCTGATGAAGATGATGATGAATACCTAGAGTATGAATACTTTATTCAAACATTTAAATTAAATACTCGCTCAAGAGCATCTTTAGGCTGCGAGCTTTTAAGCTCGGCCGTTGCTAGAAGAAGAGGAAAGGGTATATTTAACTGGCCTGATAGCTTAGTAGGTAGTTCTGCCTTCTGAACTAGGTATAGGTTGTGGGTTTGATTTCCACCCAGGAAAAACATTTGTGCGTTAAACATAGATGTTTGTTCTGTGTCGGAATATTATTAAAGTAGTGGTGTTTGTCCTCTTTTACTTGAGTCACTGTTAGAACAAAAATATTTTACTTTTTCAATAATTTAAGCTTTTGTTCACTGTTGTTGTGGCCGTTAAAGAGTCAAAGGTCACTTCCACAGAGAGGGGGGACAACACCAATGTTGAATACTAAATTAGGATTTAGATCAAAACACCATTAGGAACAAGATCGTACCTTAAATATTAACAAGGAAACTATTTTCAGGGTCTTTCAAGTAAAATTCAATTTTCATATTGAAGTCATCGCGGTTTTATCTATTTTAAGGTAATTTACAAATGCTAATTTATTGTTGGTGGTCTGTTTACGGCTTATTTCTAGCCTTTGACCATTTGACATTAATTAAAATCAAAATAAATCCTTTCAAAAATGCGTCTTTGAAACGCCTTAATTTCATATTCAAAACATACTTGGATGATGTTTAGTTTATTCACAGCAACTTAAATGAAAACACATTACTAGTTAGTTTGGTTTAAAAATGAAACTACTGAACCGATTTTGATAAAACTACGAGCCCATAAAAAGGACATCTATCCATAGAATTTTTGAAATCAGTTTCTAAATGACGTATATAACTATGCTAAAAAAATAGAAAAAAAAAACACTGATTTGAAAACCACCTCTTTTGACGTAGGTTGATAACATTTGGTCATCCATCTTGATCTTGTCCAACCGAAAGTTAACATTGTTTTGCGTTTCGTTTGTGTCACAAACTAATGTTTCTACTACTGTGGCATCGAGCAATTCTAACGACTTCCTTAATAATCTGCACTACGTAAGTTAGATTAGGTGCAGCACACACTTGCGACTGAAGGTAGGTATCTCTGCGACACTAATACACTTACTATACTTGGTAAGTGTGCGCTGCATAATGCAAGGCCTTATCGCCTGGTGACGGTGGCGGTTATACATTTAATTATTAGAACAGAACAGGACCGAACAGAACAAAATGAGTAGAGAGTAGAGTAGAGAAGAGCAAAGCAGAGTAGAATAAAAAAACGGTTATTCAATACTAGAATGTCTTACACATACACAAAAAACAAAAAAATAACCATACAAAAATATGATTTTTTGTAATGATCCCTTACTGGTTGATTAAACTGGAATAAGGAAATTAATTATTATATATTTTTTACCCCTCAACAAAACGTTTCAAGGGCACAAACCGGAATAGACCAAACAAGGAACTTAATGAACTTTGTTACTGAACACTTATTTAATATGAAAAACAATTTTTGCCGTAAAGCTGAAAAGGCGTTCAACTCAGCATAAATGTCAAGTCCACACCCTCGATACAGACCCTGATTTTCAGCTGAAGCAAACAAAAACACAACAAGCAGTCTGAAACAAAGGAACCCACATCTTGTAAACTTTATGTGGTGGTGTTATTTTAGGTAGGTACCCAACATAATTATAAAAAAATCATTAAAATAGCTACTATATACTTTTAGTTATCTACAGTAATTATTTTATGTATCACGTAATAAAATGTGTATTTATTTTTATGTATAGGTATATAATATATATATAATATATTTATATATATATTATATATAAATATATTATAAATAGTAATAAGCTGTGAATCTTAGATAAATAAATAAATAAATAAATAAATAAATAATATATTGTAATGTATATATATTACATATGAATATAAATTATTATATTATATTAAATTATGGTTTATCATCTATTTATTTATTTATTACTAGCTACTGCCCGCGGCGTTGCCACGCGTGGACTACATTACTTTCAGGTTTCGGTTTGGGTAATGGCTTTATTTTTAAAAACTGATTTTCTATCAGCCACACTGTGTTTTCTGCTCGTATAATCACTTCCATGAAGTAAAAATGACATGTCTTAATCATGGATGAAATAATTAATTATAATATTTTCCAAAACAGCGTAGTAGTTAGTAGGTAGTTTTTTGTTTTGTGTTATATAGGTTTATTTTATTATATTATAAATATATAATTATTATCAATAATCATATATTAAAATTAACGACTCAAATATAAAAATATCGGTAGCAGTTATAAAATAATAAGATTATAATATATTCCATCAGGTAAATATTAAAAAAAAAAAAAACAGCGTAGGTACGCTAATTATTATTCTTGATATTCCTGGACCAATTTTGATGAAATCTCCACTCATGGCTACTTAACTATAGAAAAATTTTTGATGATATTTCGATAAGTATCATCGAACTCATGATTAATTAAAACCTATATTATATTAATATCTAGGCTTTCAAAAAATTTTTACAATAGGGCAAAGTCTGGGGTCTAGCAAAGATACCAACCGCTAACGCTAACGCCAAACGCTAACTCCAAAATGTACTGAAATGACGTTTCGGAAATCGCTGACTTTTCCGTAGCGAATGTCATTTCGATACATTTTTGGAGTTAATAATAATAATAATAATAATAATAACGCCCAACGATCACATACATAGATCCTGGACCCTAACTAGGATTCCCTGTATCTAGGGACCCAGGAACTACGAGGACCCACAACACCCAGACACAGAACAAGTATTTGCGCTTTTTTTTTTCGGGCACAAATACTTGTCCTGTCGCGGGAATCGAACCCGCCACCTCCGGGTTATGAGCCGACTTCCTCAACCACCACACCACGGAGGCTGTCATTGTCATTATGGCGATGTATTTCACCAGGAGGTGCTGATGTCAAACGGCACAGTGTCTGCTCTCGATGGCGCCCAAGCGCAGACTGAGAATTCGTTTCAAGTGTTCGTTGATTTATATCAAGACGAGACACAATGAGCAAAGCAAAACCAACCTTATCTTCATACAGTTAAGATATTGACATTTGGCAAAATATACGGAGGCGTTAGCGTTAGTGATTGTGATCTTTGATGGATCTTTGCTAGACCCCCAGGGCATTTTACATAACATGTTTCGTACACAGATTAGAGAAAAAAATCTACTTCATATCATTCCATAGAGTATTAATATACTTCTGTATCATTCAAAGAGTATATAATTTATTACGTAACGTAAGAGTATCATTGGCCCACTGCATTAGCCTATGGTGGTAATAGTATGCATTGGCCCTCAGACCTGTGGGCCAAACATAAACGTCATGTAATGCCAAAAATAGGCGTAGCAAGGGTCAAGATTATACTCCCAAGGGTAAAGCTTTCACTATCACGGTTCATGAGATACAGCCTGGTGACAGACGGACAGAAGGACAGACAGCCTGACAGACGTCGTCAGTCCGTTTTGGGTACGGAACTCTATTACTAAGGCTCCGCTGTCCGTCTGTCCGTCTGTCACCATCAGGCTGGATCTCATGAACCGTGATGGTTAGACAGCTGAAATCTTCACAGATGATAAATATATTTTTGTTGCCGCTATTACAAAAAATACAGAATAAAATAAGTATTTAACCCTTAACCCTTAACCCTTAAATACTTATTTTATTTTGTATTTTAGTATTTTTTCTCTCTCATACACAGAGCTATGAAACAAATGACGCTTCGCCTATAGATAGAGACGAAATCAATCATATTATTGCTGCCAAACTTCGGTACGGGGTACTCCTCTGTGTCAGTTTGATATTATAGGGTAATTTCGCTAGTTTCCGGCTAGTGGAGTTGTCAAGTTTAGGTTGCATAATAAAATCCTACGTTTCAAATATTATACTCTATATTTTTATCAGATTATCAATCATCTTTTATTATAACCGACCCTTTTATAAATATCTAAACCAAAGGCTAATAGTAACTATTTTGCTAGTTTTCGATCACTAAATTATGTTTACGACCACTTTTTCGCTAGTTTCCTACCACTATAAATTGAAAGACGTAGGTGCCTGTGGTAAATAAATGATAGAAACAATGATCAGAAAGGCTTCTTTAGATCCTCTGTCTTGTATTTTCATGATTTCTCCAGCTTTGAGGCACTTACTCATATAAAAAAGCATGATCTTTTTTCTTACTGAGACCGCCAAAAATTATTTAAGGATATGGCTAAAATATCAGCTATAACAAAAAAAAATTGGCTAACGTAGTTTATAAACATAGTTATGTTTACAAACTAAATACGCTAGTTTTTTGTAATAAAGCCAGCCTACATTAGACCCTGGGCGAGAAATATTCAATGATGGTTCGATCAGTTGGTCACGCCTATTTTGCGACCACCAGCATTAATCGTTTTTTTTAAATCGTGTCTGGTCTAATTAGTTAAACTTACAAAGTAATCGACTATTTATGTACTTTTATATGTAAATAAATACGTATTTATAATGTTTTTGATATAGTTTGCTTTTGCGGTCGAATAGCATTTTTCTGCAGCTGGAATAGTTTTCGACCACGAGCGATTTTGGGTGTCTGTAGTTTTTATACCAGATGGTGGATAAACGTGGTCGAAAACTGGCAGTTAAAATGAATGTGCTTTTAAGTTTCAAAGCTTTAAAATAGAATTGGGGATTTCTCGTATAATATTTGTTACAAAACTGAACCTATTTGGACATAATATGTGTTCACCGCAAGCTTTTTATTTTTTGTATTTTTTCATCAAATGTACATTAAACGGTCGGATATAGGAAGTGGTCGCAAAACCGGCGAACTTACCCTATGGCAGAAGTACCGATAGTGATGTAATGCGTTGGTTAACCTTATAATTATCGACACATCGATAGTTTCTATTATGCCATCCGGAAATTTGTTACAATAAGTTTTAAATGTTTTCAATATATTTTGTGGTTAGATTGACTTCTACTAATTAAACTTTTAATATCTTTTATGTTTATTAGGTTTCCTACAGATCCTAATATAAAAGATAAATAGATATTCGCAACTGGACAGTGCAATTGGTTTCCTCAAAAACATGATACGGTTTGCTCTCAGCATTTTGAAGCTGAATGTTTTATGAAAATGTCTAACCATATACGTTTATATTTTGACGCTATTCCCACATTGAAACTCTATCCTATTTTTAACGAGGTACTCTAATTTCTCCCCACTAGGTGGATCGATGACCTGGTGAAAACCGCGGGGAGCCGATGGATGTAGGAGGCGAGCAGCCGTTCAAAGTGGCGCTTTCTGGGGGAGGCTTATGTTCAGCTGTGGACATCTACGGGCTGATGATGATGACTATAATTTCTCTTATCCGCATTTATTATTTGATGAGGACATTATAATGATGTGGCGTGCTCGCCCATGAAAGAGTTTTCATGTAGCCTCCATGGAGCTATTAAAAAAAGAAGGAGGGAATCCCGTCTGATCCGAAACTGAAGCTCCCTTAGGAAGCCGGTCGCCCTACTTTCAGCTGACACACATATGTAATATGTCCGCCATTTTGGGCTTCAGTTCGATGTCAATCAAAACTCAATCCTTCTTTTTTTTATTTCATCCATGGTAGCCTCATAGAAAACCATTGCTCTTGGTTGCTAAAGACAACTGATCTCGTTGATTCTACGTAAGAATCTACGTCTTAGTCGATATTGAATGAAAAAATTCACTTGCTTTTTATTTGGTAAACAGCTGTAAATTAAAATATACATCGCATGGTGAGCTGAAAAATTACCTTTATTTACTGCCAAACTAAGGACCTCCTTCTATTTAATAAGTGTTTACCTACAACACCTCAATGATACTCAATATTATTATTATTTTTCCTAAAAATTCTATCAAAAAGAAACATGACGCAACAATACTGATGAATCATCAGCAAAACGTGTTACCTATGTATTTGGAGTTTATATATATTTTTTCGTTTTATAACTTGTTATGTTTCTTCTATTTCAAACTTTAGTTTATAGATATAATAATACTATCACACATCATCAGCCGGCAGACGTCTACTGCTAAACACTGCCTCCCCCATAAAACCTCACTTTGTACGCCTATCGGATTTGCTTATAAACTTAATCTTTATAACCATAAACTGACGATAAACTACCTCTATACTTACACACATTACATTAGCCATAAAATAGGTGAGGTGGACTGTATATCCGTGACGCGAACATGACGTACCTACCAATACCAATACATTCAATTTTATTTATTTTAGATTTATACCGGTATGTTTATCGACTGGCCATTGTCGACCCAGAATAGAGTATAATAGAACAAAATAACACTATTACACATAGAAATACGCACAAAAGGCACAAAATATATAGGTAGGTACTAAAGTGTACCTAATGATACAATCAGGTAAGAGGTACCTTACCGCGTACTTAACTCATATCAAACTATCGATAAAAATATATCGACTCAACCCACAGCACGTTTTGCTGACAGCAGTGGCACTAATGACAAGACAATTGCTATATATGTCATCTGCGCAGGTAAACCATAGAGGTTTCCTTGTAATACCTGACACGCTTGAATTGTATGAGAAGTGTCGAAAAGGCGCCTCTATGTAGAGGGAAGCGTTTTTTTTTTTTGCTCTGTGCTCTCATACAACAAACGTTTTTTTGCTAGTTTTTATAGATAATGATACGGAACCCTTCGTGCGCGAGCCCAACTCGCACTTGGCCGGTTATTTCTCTAATCTGCGGGCACTTAAGTATAATTAACATGTTTGTATCTTAAATGCAATCGATTCATACTACTTACATATTATTTGATGGTATATCTATTTTTCTCCAAAAACCCCAAACAACCTGCAAGGGCTTAAATAGAAAAACTAATAATTGTTAATCAAATCTAATAATCTAATAAAATAATTGTAAAATTTCATTCCACTGTTTAATGCATATTTCATCAACATAGAATCATATGGACGGCGGACATTCACAAAATGCCTGTCCATTTTCTGTTGGTGTGAGTATTTAAATATGCATTAGTATGCGTGAGTAGGGAAGTGACCCCTATTACACAATATATCGATATATAATAAACCTAACCAAACAGTGCTGCAGAATTTCGATACTTTTTAGTTTTAATACAATAAGAAAATTAGATATTCGTAGAACCAGAAGACGCAGCTTAGGCCGGCCCCCCATTTGGTGGACCGACGATCTGGTGAAAACTACGGGGAGCTGATGGATGCAGGAGGCGAGTGGCCGCTCAAGGTGGCACTCTATGGGGAAGGCCTATGTTCAGCAGTTGACGTCTTTGGGCTGTTAATGATGATAATGATGATGATGACCCTAGTAAAAGTATATTGAAACACATTATATGAAATAACGTTTGTAAGTAACATTTTTATATGTGTGTTGCCAGTGATGACTTATGGAACTGAGACGTGGTCTCTAACTAATGGCCTCATTACTAAGCTCAAAGTCGCGCAACGAGCTATGGAGAGAGCAATGCTCGGTGTTTCCCTGCGAGATAAGATCCGAAATGAGGAGATCCGCAGAAGAACTAAAGTGACCGATGTAGCTCTTAGGATTAACAAGTTGAAATGGCAATGGGCAGGCCACATCGCTCGTAGAACTGACAACCGATGAGAAGAAAGGTTCTCGAGTGGCGACCACGAACAGGAAGACGCAGCGTAGGCCGGCCCCCCACTAGGTAGACCGACGACCTGGTGAAAGCCGCGGGGAGCCGATGGATGCAGGAGGCGAGCAGCCGCTCTAAGTGGCGCTCCCTAGGGGAGGCCTATGATCAGCAGTGGACGTCTTCAGGCTGTTCAAATAACATTGTTCCATAGTAGTTAGTTTTTATTTTACATTCGCGTTTTCTCATTCTATTCATTAAAATGATGGTTAAATTTCTAAAAAGGGTTCCGTACCATTATCTATAAAAACGAGCAAAAAATCACGTTTGTTGTATTGAAGCCCTATATTTATTTTAGGGGAAAATATAGGGGAAAAGGATGAATGGATGGGACGGCTGCGCCTGTCTCCCGTCGCCGTCCCATCTATTCAACCTTTTCCCCTGTATTTTTCACTTTTGCTTCTCTCTTACCCATAAACAGGGTAAGGGCATTAAACTAATAAACCCGTGCGAAACCGGGGCGGGTCAGCTAGTTTATTATAAATTTCATAACTCATATTGAAGCCAGACGACACTGGCCTACCTACTGTATTTTATAAAAGTAGGTTAGGTGCCTATTTTTAAATTGCCAGATTTGCACCTACTTTTTCATTCTGTTTGCACTTTGATCTAAATCCATTCAGCCACTTTTAGGGAAAGAGATTTTCTACTTTTTAATCTCCCCAAAACCAAAGTAATTTTGTGCAAATGTATGAAGATTTACGAATATCGACAAAATGTAATGGACAGTGTAGGTACATCACTATTCGAGAGGCGTAAAATCGCCCATCCCAAAAATATCAATTAAAGCATTAAATCTTTCAGTAATTGCAATCGCATGGTAATTATACGATGGAAAAAACGTGTATTCTTAATGTGAAATGCATATTTACTTCGAAACTTCGATGTTTAACATAAAAATAGCCAGTAAACTTTAACGTATAAAATGATGATTCTGATTTTCCTTCGACTCCTCGGGTTACTCTTGATGCACAAAACACAGCACAACACAATTTCACTATTGACACAATATTTAGCCCTAATAACAATATAATCACTATATTTTCACGTTTTATGCTCTCGCATTTAATTTCTTGACACACCAAACTGTCAAGACATGACACGCGGTGGTAGGTAAGGCGAGGTTGCCGTACCTACAGTCGCTTTCTCGCATACTCTATGGGACGATTCGTGTATTAGACAGAGATACAAGATAGTATGTTTACACGAAGGATGCGGAGCAGCAACGCCACATTGGCAGATTTTGGCTCTCTCCTTATACCTCCATGGCATATTTACTACCGAAATTAACTCCTATTACTCTTTGTTCATGGCCATACACACGTTTTTTTTTCTTTAATCTGTGCCTCCAGATGGACTTTACGTGAAACATGTGAACAACACGACGAAAAGGTTTTTGGCGGGAACGTGAAAAAGTTCACGTCGTTGCATTGTATTATTTCTCAAAACTTGTGCTTTTTTCAGTATTAATGTTTAAAATTGGTGGCGTTTTACGCATGAAGTGCCATGAGTGAGCATGAGTGTGGTCAAGTGATATAATGTGGTGTAACGTGGTTTTTCGTGTTGCTTCCAAAATTCCATAGAAGCTTCCAAAATTCCATAGAAGCTTCTTGTAAAGTTGCCACCACTTTACTTGAGCATGACTTAGACTGGACTATGACCCGACTTAGACTGGACTATGACTATGACTAACCCCCATATTCTAAGTCGTTACCACGAGATTACTCCACTTGACTCAACCTCGAATTAACCTCATTTTTGTGTTTTGGTATTTTTAATTGACAATATGTAATCAACTTGACATTTCTGCGTCAATTTTTCTTAAACGAGAGAAGCGAAGCAACTGTCAACTCAAGGTACGTCGCGATGTATTTCGAGTTTCCCTCAAAGTTAAGTAGAAGTCAAGTGAAGGATTTTTGGTGAAATGTTTTAGAATACGGGGGTAAGACTTGACTACGTAAAATATTCTAAAACTCGATGAAAATATACAATACTTGACACTGGCTAAATACACTATGTGTGGAGCCAAGACGTATAAAAAAAAAAACACGACGAAAAATTACTATACTTAACACTGGCTAAATACACTGTGTGGAGCCATAATACAACATAAAAATAAATACTGTGCCATAAACTAACCGTTGGAGTTTTGGCGGGAACGTGAAAAAGTTCACGTCGTTGCATTGTATTATTTCTCAAAACTTGTGCTTTTTTCAGTGTTAATGTTTAAAATTGGTGGCGTTTTACGCATTAAGTGCTGAATTACGAGCATGAGTGTGGTCAAGTGATATAATGTGGTGTAACGTGGTTTTTCGTGTTGCTTCCAAAATTCCATAGAAGCTTCTTGTAAAGTTGCCACCACTTTACTTGAGCATGACTTAGACTGGACTATGACCCGACTTAGACTGGACTACGTAAAATATTCTAAAACTCGATGAAAATATACAATACTTGACACTGGCTAAATACACTATGTGTGGAGCCAATATATAAAAGAAAAAAAAAAAAAAAAACTAACCGTCAGTAGCCAAAAAAATTCACCATGAAGCGGCCATGTTGTATAAAATTCCGTCCGGTTTCGTAATGATATTTTAATAATTTTGACCAAAAATTTTTAATGATATTTGTATTTTAATATATCCTATGTTGTGCGCCGGTTATTTCTAAGCATATTAGTGCAACCCGCATGAAAATCAGTTCAGTATCTAGGGTTTTGTTGAATAACAAACAAACAAACAAACAAACAGCTACAAATTATTGTCCCTAGATGGCGTTAGATACGATAAATTAGAAAATGTATGGAGAAGGGCAAAAAGCCTTGTAGTTCTGCATCGCGGTTACGATATTTTTTGTACAATAGAACCTATGGGATAAATTAGATTTGACATCATTATGTGTGTGTTCCGTAGCGCGCCAGGATTACACATTTATTATATGTAGGGAGGGATAGGGAAGGGATAGGGATAGGGATAATGTATGTAGGGGGGTCGATCTCCTAGAATAAAAGCACTGGTTTACACAATTCACTTTGTAGTTTTATTTGTCTTTCTTCCTATATTTAATTAATTAATAATTAACAGTCCGCCATAGCTCTTTTCCGTCTTACATCATAAAGTTTCTATCTAGTTTTTCTAATCTGAACCATAGACTATAGATCTACTTTTTTTTAATAGTTGGGTTCTTTACTACAGATTACAGAAAAATTGTTGTCACATAAAACAACAATTCCCACATGTATTATTAGTATAATAAGTTCTTTCGCTGTATAACTTTAGTTATAAGATTTATCATTGTATTTTCTGTTAAATAGTGTTTTCAATAAAGAGTTTATCTATATAACTATCTATCTAAAATCTCATAAACTTCAAAGGTGGAAAAGCGTTAAAAGGCACTTTTTATATGGACAAGAGGGGGTATATGCTTCTATTAAAAACAAAAGTGTATCATAAAAACGCAAGTGTGCACCACACCTAGTTCCGTCGCGTGTTCTATTGTCAATTAATTCGCACCAAAAACGACAAACAATTGCTATCTCTATGTACGGCGACCTAACGACCCGTGCGCCGCTGCCCTATACAAACGTTCAATTTAATTTAATTTGTTTTTGTATAAGGTACCTATCTCTATTGGAATTATTATTTTGGCAGGAGACCGAATAGATGGCACAGAAGGTTTACCTGGTAAACAACGGTTTAGACTCGTATTTATTTATATAGGTAGGTAACGACCACTACTTGAGACTAGTCTTTTTTTTTATGGGAATGAATGACGTGACGAGCTGGTCATTCACCTGATGTTAAGCAATACGGCCGCCCATAACAGTTGCAGCGTCGCTCGGAACTTTAAAATAATAAAGTTTCGCGTGACACTGCACTGCGCACGTCATCCTGAGACATCACAGTCTAGTAATCAGATTACTACACTGTGTAATCAGGTCATAAAGTCTCATTTACCCAGTAATTTCACTAGCTACAATGCCCTCCAAACCGGAACACAGTAGTGCTTACACACTACTGCTTGGCGGCAGAATAACTGGCAAAGCGGTGGTACCTACCTAGACGAACTTTGCAGAAAAGCCCTACCACCTAGTGAAAGTCTGATTTGGATCTCGAAAAGTGCCGGTCGTGAGTATCGACCGAGCTGCACACCGGATGCGGCGTCATTTGTATCAGTTTTCGCTAAGAGTATATAAAAATTATGACGTTTTTATATTTACGCTATAGAATTCTTTGGTTCCACGAAAAGCGTTCCTAGTGAATTAAGAATCACAGAATATTTATATATTATTCTTTGCAAAAAACTGACGCAAATACTACTACCACTACCACTAGTGTGTGATGTCTCAGGATGACGTGCGCAGTGCAGTGTCACGCGAAACTTTATTGTTTTAAAATTCCGAGTGAAACTGCAGCTGTTATGGGCGGCCGTGTCGCTTAACATCAGGTGAACGACTGGTTCGTCACGTCATTCATTCTTATATAAAAAAAAAAACAGAATCCGGTGAGCAGCTCGGCCGTGCCTATCGACACTTTTCGAGACTAAACTCGGACTAGGCTCTCTGGCCTACCACCTGGGCCTTTATTCCGTATCGATTCCTTACTTCGAAACCACGCAAATTCCTTGTCTTACATAAGAAATCTGCAAAAGTCTATTCTTTATGAAACGAAAACAAAACCGCGTGAAATGAATTTGGAATTGGCGCGATTTGAACTGTCAAAATTCACATGTGTTACCGAGACGCGTTCCGAAACATCAACACATCAAATGATATAACCACTTATGTCAATATATTTTATTCAAAATAAAGATAACTTTAATACAAAGTGAAGATATATCTAACGCTGTGACACGATTTGAACAAGACACGATAACGACGTGGTTTCGTATCGTGTGGAATCTGTGTTTCCATCGAGAATAACCACCCTGGTTGGTTCTTAGATCCTAGCAAAACTGATTTCGCAGTCTAGAAGTCAGCGCCAACCATGTACGAAACGAACTAAAGATAAAATTACACAAATTATCATCAGCATCACAGTCCACTGCTGGACATAGTACTGGATCACATAGTCACCATCATCATCATCATTAGCACCAACAGCCCGAAGACGTTCGGCTCCCCTCGGTTTTCACGGCCCACTTAACATAATACTTAAATAGGTACTAATCAATCACTAATTTACTTAGAGCCCTCATTAAAGTTGATCTACGACCTATCTTATTGTTAGAGCTATAGATCCACTCGTTAGCTACTAGATAAAAGCTAGATTTCCAGTCTGTCTTCAGTAAAAAAGTAATAAATTCTAGTTGTTCTTGTTATCCGTAAATAGATATTTAGAGGACAGACCCTTCTCTTACACGAGATCGTAGATAAAATCCCAACTTGAGAATGTAGAGAATAGAGATAAATAAAAAGCAATATTTAGTAAGTTAAAGAAATGGCTCGATTGTGTTTACGTTTTCTTCTCGTTATTTTCTATATTCTGTTGTACATAAAGCTACAGAACAAAATATCGATTCTCAAAAAACAATTGAAATTGAAATTAAAATTAAATTCAATTCAATGCGTCTAGTGAATATCAGATGTCATCCTAAACAGCCTAAAAACGTCCTCCACTGCTGAACATAGACCTCCTCTAAACTTCACTAACTGGGACCACACATCCTATCAACATGGCCACGGATCAACTTTGTGGCAGGGTTAAAGATCTGACAAAGCATCTTCTAAGGAGGGACGAGGACGTACAGGCACGTCACATCACAAGCCGAATACAAACAAATCAAGGACAGCCCATTTCAGTCCAACTTGCACAGTACGCCTGCGATCGGATATTTGCAATCGCAGTTTCGCAGATCGTCCGACGTTCGACCACGCGTCAGTCGACCAACAGCCGCCCTCGCGTCAGTCTGTGCTCGCCCTTATCTACGATGAAAAGGCAACGCGATACGAGCGCGGGAAAATCAAATTCAGAACACTGAATTTCGTGCCGTGAAAAGTTTTTTCTTTTTTCCACACGTACCAAAGAGTTCTTAGTTCTTTTTTGTGAGTGCGAGTAATAAAATTTATTCATGAAAGTGGCACGAAGCAGTTGCTGAATCTCTACTGATAAGAATAATTTTCAATTTTCACCGAGAACATCATAATCTTGTAAGTAACATTGATGGATTTGCGGCTTGGATCTATAATATGAAATAGTAGGTGCATAAATTACAAAAATAAAATCTAGATCATAAGAATATGAAAAAGTTAGTTTTTAATTATTTATAAAAATTATAAGTACTTCGATAACTTTGAAGCGATTATGAATTATGTAGGTAAGTAGAATTACGTACCTAAACCTACTTAAACAAAAATGTTAAAATTGATTTAGAGGAAATACGCTTGTGTATTATTTTAATACGAAATCCGTACATGATAATTACCTACCTAAAATATACTATACTTATAGGTATGTACTAATACTATTATAGGTATACTTGCAAAATACCCGTAATTAATTGCTAGATGACACCTTTGAGAATAGGTGTATGATGCTATCATAGGTATTTTCTCTCTTATTTGATGACATCTCAGTGTCCAATGCAGTGCCCACATAATATTTAGAGCACTGCAACTGTTTATGGATAGTCATGGTGCTTAATACCATGGTATATTTCACCTGCAGGTAAACGTCTTGACCGCCATGTAATTTCAAAATTAAATTAGGGTAAAGTATCCCACCAAATCCGTCTTTCCCCTGAGAGTGTTACTTTGAGCGGCTGCTCGCCTCCTGCGTCCCTCGTCTTCTCGCGGCTTTCACCAGGGCCCAAAGTCTGTTATTTTGCGTCATGTGTAATTGTGTCATAATGGTTCATGAATGGTAACATAATGACAGATTTTGACACAAATGTTAGTCTGCAAACCCTAAGTAGACTACTCTTAGTGTCAAAATCTGACATTATGGCACCATTCATGAACCATTATGACACAATTGAAATAGCACACTTCAGGCCCAGATCGTCGGTCCACCGCGCCCGTATATATAATAATAATAATAATTAACGCAGGGGCGGCTTTGTGGCGTAACGCAGGGGTGGCTTTGTGGCAAGCCGTCGGTTAGTGGCGACACCGCGTACCCTGATTCCAAGGGGCTAAGTGAGAACCCTAACCCCTGGTTTGCCTTAACTGGCTGTCCGGGGGTAGAAGTCGCTAGAGCTAAGAACCTAAGCTCCAGGGTGGAAGTGTTAAAAGGCTTAACGCCGCGAGTAGCGTTCAGTGAAAGTGCAGCACACCTCTCGACACCCTCAGCCACCCAATAAATAAAATAAAATAAATTTAAATTTATGTGGACATTCCACACAGTGTCATCTAGCCCCAAACTAAGCATAGCTTGTACTATGGGAACCAGATAACTGATATAATACATAGACAACAATGTTGCTTCCTCGGCACCAATATGCGGTAGCCACTACAGGAGGCCCATTTAGTGGGTGGCAAGTCATCACCTGTCTCAAACACTTTGATATGAGACAAAATTGGCAGGTGCCGTTTTCTCATTCCATAACCCAATGTCACCATCCATCAAAAGTTCACCACAATAGCCCAGTTTTTTTTACCTGTATTTACAAAAATAGTTTACAATATGCCATACCATGCTTTGTACAGCAATAATTAATTTTGTATAGGTACAACAAGGCCTTTTGGTGTTAGCTTCGGCCCCACCAATGCCTCCCAAGTGTCCGGGCTAGACCCGAGCATAAAATTAAATAGAAGAAATAATAATAATATTAGCTTTGGTTCCTCGATGAATTAGCTACTTGTGTCTACCGACGATTGTAATGTGCCGTACGCGCCAGGTGTTGCCGAGAAACTAACGTTTTAACTGACGAGTAATATGAATCATGAGGAGGCAATATTAAGCCAATATTTACTTGTAGTCGGTAAAGATATCGGCAAAGTATTTTTACGGTATTGGGTGGATGTAATTAGTCTTTATTCTCTTTGTATAATATCACACTCTGCAATGGCTGTACCTATTTGGATAAAATTTTGCACATAAATTGCTAATTCAACAGAGGATACTAAACTTTTCCCCGGAGAATGGAAACATTGCAAGCGAAACTGCCCCTGGTCATAAAAGTAACATTCAAGCAATATCTTATTTTCCCCATATCTTCATATTATTGTATTAAAAGATACAAATCTCAGCAAATAGATCCCCATTGTGTGATAAATTGCATAAAACCGCGTATTCATTGCAAATATGTTTCCAAGCCGTTTTCCCCGTTGTGAGGATAAGGAAGTATTTAGATAAGTCGTGATATAGGTATGTAAAAGTAGTGTTATTACATAATTTGTCGTTTACCTATATGAGAACTTTGAGCTTTCCAACATTAAAACACTTAAATTTTTAATGTAAACCTCGCAACAATGTAGGATTCCCATGTCGATAGCGTAAGCAATTAATTTGCGAAATTTGATCAAAATCCGGTCTACTTCTATATCACGCTTGGCTTGGTGATTGAAAATTTTGGGGAGCTAGGAAAATACTGATGCTGCTCATTCCCTAGATATTCTCTTATAATAGCCGGCACTTAAGGATGGAAAGAGACGAAGATCGAGTTCGTAAATGGTCTGAAAATGGACAAAAAGGGAAGGGATAAGGATAATGATTTCCAAAGATTAGAATAACGACTGACTACGATTCCATACGCGAACAACCATTGACTGTTCCAAAATGAACTGAGGTTATCACGGTCCCGGCTGTTGTCGTAAGACAATAGTCGTTAAGCCAAGTCAGAAGCCTTTGGGTGGCCTAAAAATTCTGACACCAGGGCTGACCACTTGCCTACACGAGAAGAAGAAGAATCATGGTCATCTTGGCAAACATTTTCTACGGGAACACCATTGACAAAGGCATTATTTGTAGCTATTTCTATAGATAAATAAATATGTCGCCGTCATCATCATCAGCGGCCTAAAGACGTCCACTTGTGTGTAGATTCCAAATCTAATTAGAAAACTTTGAAAATGTTGCTGTCCTATGAAAAAGCTTGAAATGACTAGGACTGCGATAGTTTTAGAACTGTCAAATTAGATTTATTTTAGGATTTTAGGCAATAAGATCGATCATTATCGGTTTTAATTTTTTTGTCTCACACCCAATTTTTTTTTCTCTGATCTCTGCATATAGTATAACTTTCATACTACACTTTATTATGGGGCTCAAGCCTTAGATCCCAATAAATAACGTCGACCGCCACAATCAATCTCGGTATGTCTGTAGGCACCTTATAACGCCCGTTTCACTCTATCGCGTCCTGGGGGCCAACCACAACCTCTTATGACAACATTACTTCAATCATACTTTGAAAAATGACATAAAAGTAAGAATACTGTAATGTTGTTGACGCAGAGCAGTTTTCATGACGTCACGTTAAATTGTTCACCCAAATACGTCATGTTGACACCGAACGTGCGACAGTGATAATGCTATATAAAAATGTAGACGTCTCGTTCTCACGCAGGAATATTTTATGTTCATGGTACGAATTCGAACAATATTATTGTAACCTTGAAGCATTACTGTTACGAACCATGATGGTATTGTATTAGTTTGTGGTAGGGCTGCTGTAAATGCAGCCGGAAATGATAAATTACTCCCTTCAGATCCTTTTTTATCTGTTCAGAAAAACAGGGGTGGCCAACCATTTGTTACAGCGATAGACGTGTCGCATTGCTATATCTATCTGTCATTGCCATGAGATCTATAGAAATTTTATGTGTTGTATATTATAAACCAGGGAATGGGCTGCAGCATTCTCCTTGGTCTTCACCATCATAATCTACTGCGATCACCAAGCCGCTTGCCAAGCATGGTGATTATGGCAACCCCCCCCCCCCTTCTAATGACAAGCACAAATAGTAACGGACCCGTGGCTCCGGTAGCGGTCACGGTAACGGCAGGGCAGGGGGTGAGACGTGGTCTCTAACTGTTGGCCTCATTAGTAAGCCCAAAGTCGCGCAACGAGCTATGGAGAGAGCAATGCTCGGTGTTTCCCTGCGAGATAAGATCCGAAATGAGGAGATCCGCAGGAGAACTAAAGTGACCGATGTAGCTCTTAGGATTAGCAAGTTGAAATGGCAATGGGCAGGCCACATCGCTCGTAGAACTGACAACCGATGGGGAAGAAAGGTTCTCGAGTGGCGACCACGAACTGGAAGACGCAGCGTAGGCCGGCTCCCCACTAGGTGGACCGACGACCTGGTGAACGCCACGGGGAGCCGATGGATGCAGGAGGTGAGTAGCCGCTCTAAGTAGCGCTCCCGGGGGGAGGCCTATGTTCAGCAGTGGACGTCTTCAGGCTGTTAATGATGATGATGATCATGATGATATTATAAACTATAACCTGGGTGTCTTCAAGTCTAGAGTGAACCGGTATCTTCTAGGCAAGCATGCACAAATGTAGGCCACGTCATCACTTACCATCAGGTGAGGCAGTGGCCTATACATTATAAAAAAAAATATCACAGAAGACATAATATTGCATATAAAAGCAGCCGGAAGTTTCATCCATGTATCTTCATTCAGACCTTACAACTAAAGAGTTGTATGGGCTGAACTACTAAGGGGTTGAATTTTCAAAAACATTTCCTTGACTCCCCTACGCGCCCATAAAAAAAATCCCCAACCTCCTCGACACTATGCCCCAAATTACTTTACTATATACTACTACTCTATTATTATGCTTTATTACTTAGATTGCCTAATTTCATTCAAATGAATCACCGTTAAAAGTTGTACTTATATTATTTCCTCCGGTTATGGTTATGTATAAATTAGTTTCAACTATCAAAGCAAAAGACGTCCCTCAAAGATTTAAGATCACCTATTCATAAATGTTTGAGAACTGAAACACTTTTGTATCAAAAACGTGATGGTATTGCTAAACTCGAGAAGCTGTTGATGTATTCAGGAGAGGGGCAAAAGGGCAGTGGGGCTCAAACAAGTACCAGAGGAATATATCATATTGTAAAGTGCTTAGTTTGAAATGTACACTGTTTATCGCTGCTATTTTGTCACACAATTGTTTGATTACGTTTACTTTAAAGTTTAGTCTTCCAAATGAAGCCGTTACCGTTAGATGTGATAAAAATGACAAGGGCCAGTCTAACTTTACTAAAAGCTATTATTACCCTTAAAGGACTCATTAATATTTTTAGACATTTTTAGACATTAGGACAATAAAACCAAATAGTGCACATAATTATTATTATGTCATTAATTTTTTAATGTTTTATTTATTGGGACCTGTAAGGATAATATATACCTGACTGATAGACTGATAGACAACGTATAGTCTAATTTGCTAGACTTAGAAACCTGATGTATTTTCTTTTTCTAGCGTAGACCTGTATCTACCATTATAAAACCTTTGCCTGTATTAAAAAAATTATTAACTTCGTATGAGAATGTATAGTATGAACTAACGTATTGGCGGCATATTTTATCTTCGTACATTTTGGGGCATAACTAGTAGGATAGAATATTCTGCCCCCGTTTTTCAACTCCTAGTCAAGTGCCTGTTTAATATCTCGACTATTGGTCTATAGAGGTAAGCTGGAATTTATCTTGAATAGATATTGGGCGTTTCCACGTATGACATTATTATATAGTAATATAGGTAAGCTGTAGTCTGTATAATAGTCTGTATTATGAACTATAGACAGCTCCTATAGAATTCTGTGGACAGCTCCCACACTCTTACCATAATTTACTCATCTTCCATTTCATCAATGCCTCTACTAAAGTATCAAGTGTCCAGAAAGGAATGTATCTATTCCAGAAAAGTGTCGAATTAGCGAAAGTATTTTTAGTATTTATTTATTTATTTGCTTACATAAAAACTTAGTACTTAAGTAAACAACTTAGAGTAACCAAATATAATATGTCCTCTGACAAGAGGGTTGCAATAAATTATTTATTTATAAGGCGAACAGTAACTTAATGGTAATTAAGCTAGGTACTTAGGTATTTATAAGTGAGGTAATAAGATTTACTATTAATATAAAGTGGCAATAACTAAAGTTAACCTAAGTATATCCAGGATTTTACTTTACTATAAATGTACTATTACTAATCTAAGTTTATTTACATAGGTAGGTACTAAGGAGATCGTGGTATATGAATTAAGTAAAGTAACAAAATTAAGTATTAACTTCAGTATCGTAGGGTTCTGTGAATCCGTGAAAAGTGTCGGTGAATCGTTCGTAGTTGAAAGGTTCTGTCGTTGAACAATTCATAAACGAAATACTCTGTCGGCGGGTCATTCAGCAGAGAAACGTTTGTCGAATATAAGTTTCAGAATAACTTAAATGGGATAAGGGTAGGCGGATGAAAATGATCTGGATATATGAGTAGCTACCGTTCTCATGTTCTCTCTTATATGTTTTGTCAACTTCTCGTTGACATGAATTGTTACAAGCTAAAATGAGACCGAGCATTTCAAAGTAGATTTATTTCATGGGCCTTTGTTCTATAAATTACTATAATAATAAAAACTAATTAATGCTAGGTAGAGTGTAAGTTAAACTTAATGGCGGCTGTGAAGTGCACTGCAAGCCCCCCGCACGCTGCGCACGCACACCGCTTACCTCTTCCCACGCACATCAATTTTTTTCTACTGCGCTGTGTTTTGCGTCGACTTTACAGCCGCCATTGAGTTTGGGTGCACTCTACTAGCTACACTACACTACCTACTACAAAAAATCATTCGGACTGTTTTGGCCGCGATGGCCTATAGACAGTCCAAAGGCTCCAGCCCACTGCCGGTAGGTAGCGTGCCCCAATGCTGCCAGCATTGGCTCGTTGAATTGCAATGCTGTTTCGTTGAGCCAAATAAGTAAAAAAGCCAAAACTCATTAAAAAGTATCGTTTATAAGTAAGGCTATTGGGATACTACCATCGTCGTATTACCATTTCATCAAGCACAGTAAGTCCCCAAGGCCTTTAAAAAATGCATGAGCTATTTTTAGCATCTAAATCGTCGAGAGAAGATCGCTCTGAAAGGAAGACTCTAACAGGAAGTTAATTAAACTAAGATAATCTCTGTCGCCGACGGGCCTTGTGGAAGGGCCTCACAGGGCAAGTTTTAATAATGCGGTATTTGCTCTTGTTAATTTAATGCAAAAACGTTTAAAAACCTTGTTTTAGGGTTTTTGTACTTTCTTACCTACTATCTAGGCTAACCCTAAGCTAAGTGGACCAACGACTGATCAGCACCGTGGGGAGCCGATGGATGCAAGAAGCAAGCAGCCGCTCAAAGTGGCGTTCTTTGGGGGAGGCCTATGTTCAGCAGTGGACGTCTTCAGGCTGATGATTATCTAAGTTAAGATATATTCTTGATATATATAGGTATATCTTTGTATAACCTATTATAGCTATTACTTAACACATTTGGTAATACGCAGTCTGGTTGTAATGAAAATTCACTACTCTGATTGGTCCATTTGACAGATGTAAGAATTTCTTAAGTATAATTTCTCAGTTGTGATTGATCATACCCAATTACCCATATAGGTTTATGGTCTTGTCGTAATGTGATGAATATACACACATCAACAAAGTCTAGGGATACGTTATTTCAAAATCAAACATACCTTAATTGTTTACAACCTATTTAGTTTTTTTTAAAAGTTTATATACAGATTGAAACCTTGTTTATTCCTATTTCTAAGTTTAAAAATTAAAACGAGAAACAAATGAAAACACATAAAGCACAGCGCAATCTTCGGAGTACCTTAATTACGAGAAGTTGCATTGATTTTTTTTCGGGTGTTAAGTTAGGATAAACAGCTTAAGTTGTTTTTTTCTTGAACGCTGTGTAATTAATGCCTAAGGAGGCAATACCGATTACTAGCTGTCAGATTTGATAATATTCTTATTAATTTAATTTAATTTAATTTAATTTAATTTAATTTAAATTTAATTTAATTTAAATTTAATTTAATTTAATTTAATTTAATTTAATTTAATTTAATTTAATTTAATTTAATTTAATTTAATTTAATTTAATTTAATTTAATTTAATTTAATTTAATTTAATTTAATTTAATTTAATTTAATTTAATTTAATTTAATTTAATTTAATTTAATTTAATTTAATTTAATTTAATTTAATTTAATTTAATTTAATTTAATTTAATTTAATTTAATTTAATTTAATTTAATTTAATTTAATTTAATTTAATTTAATTTAATTTAATTTAATTTAATTTAATTTAATTTAATTTAATTTAATTTAATTTAATTTAATTTAATTTAATTTAATTTAATTTAATTTAATTTAATTTAATTTAATTTAATTTAATTTAATTTAATTTAATTTAATTTAATTTAATTTAATTTAATTTAATTTAATTTAATTTAATTTAATTTAATTTAATTTAATTTAATTTAATTTAATTTAATTTAATTAAAATACCTATAATTCTTCCATTTACACTCATAACATTTTTTATGCTTATTGAGATAATCAATAAAATGTTGAATATCCCTAGACTTTGTTGATGTGTGTATTTATAAGTCGCAGATATAAATCAAAGAGGGAACATTATACTGAGTTGCTTGAATTGTAAATGGTCCCCTTAAACTAGGTGTAAAGCACAAAACTATTTGCCCTGCGAAAGAAAGATATATCAATAAGCATCCAGAAGAGCGAGATGTTAGGATAGTTTTTGACTAAAGTAAAGACGTAAGACTTAACTACATTTATAAAATAAAATATGTATATACCATGGGGTCCCATCAGGTACAAACGAAAAATAGCCCACACCTGAAAAAAATTTAGTAATCGTGCCTAGAGAGTAACTATTTAGTGTCCAGTGTATTCGTTTGGCCCAATACTTCGCCAACACGCAACAAATGTCGCTTGATAATCTTGCGCTATGCAGAAATAATAATTCGTAAAATAGCCCGCGTTATTCCGTTGTATGAGGTGAGGCTTCTGTACTGTAGGTATTATATTATCTGGGGTATATATATATACTGGGTGTAATTGAATTCATTAGCATCCTTTGAAACTAGATATCTACTCCTGATACCGGTCACGTGTGGACCAAAATTTTTGAATTCTATCACATTAGTTTGGTAATAATAATAACTCCAAAAAATGGACTGACTTACTTAATCAAATGTTACAATACAACATTTAATTAAAATAATGAAGTACGTTTTTTAATTAGTACATACAAGGTATAAAAACGTTTAAATGTATCAAAATCATCCGTGCCAACTGCGTTAGGTGCCGCGGCAATCGCCATAATTTTCAATAAAAACATTTTCATTTACACTCTTTACTCTTTAGTAATCATCTATAAATGATGTACTACCACGGGCTCAATTTATGCTAATGAATTAAATTACATCCTGTATACCTCTATATCTTACTTAGAATAATAAACGCATCTCATTTGTTATGATTGTCTTATGAATCCTTATTGTTTCCATTTTCTCACATTGTTTCCTTGCTTTGTTGCTCGTTAGTGCTTTTATGAGGACAAGTTAGATAACTTAGGTCGTAAACAAGAACGTATCTAGAACTTCTAATAGGGAGTAAATGTAATTCCTCGAAATCTTAATTAGAATTTTATGACACTTGCAATAAGGTTTAAAATCCAATAATTCGTCTGTCTACAAGAATCACAAAACTCAATAATATGATGGTATTCAGAAATCTACACTCGGCTAACGTGATGGCATATATATTAACTTTAGTAGTTAGTTAGTAATAAATATTTCAAAAAAATTCCACCAAAAATGCTACGGTTATTATACAAAAAGTTTCCACGAATCCCCAAAAGCAATGATAAGAACTACGAGTAGGCGTTTTAAGAAGAGAAAACGCAGCGAAATCTCCACCAAGTGGTTCTATAAATAATTTCGTTTATCTATGTCAAACATAACCAAAGAAATTCCAACAAAACTTTGGTAAATAATACAGTGAATTCTACGTAAGAAACTCTTTTGTGACTAAGTCAGAAGAAGCATTTCAAACATCCACGGGCGGTACAGTATACAACAATACTTACTGAGCAATTTCAAACCTTCAAAGCTTAGTTCAAAGTACACGATTTTTATTTAGTTCAAAGCCTTTGGTATCTCCAAATGTAGGTACGTAGTTCTAGTCCACAAGTTAATCTAGACAATCTTTTTTCTGTAGTCGGGTAGAAGAGTAATGTAGGGATAAATAAAAAGTAACTTTGACTATACATGTTATATTTTTTACATTTTCTGTGTAACAAATTCCCAACTCAACACCACTTGTGACGACTGGGGTTGTTAGATAACTCGACAAAGTAATTATAACCATTTAAATGTTATGTAATTAATTATTCCCTGTGAATATCCACATACGCCAGAAATATATACCAAAAGCCACTCCATCTAAAATTTGAAGTAATAAACGTGATATTAAATTCTCTATTCTATGATGAATTCGTACTCGTAGCGAAACCCGTAGCGCGCTACGCCGTAGGAACGTAGAGTTGCTACGGCGGAATATTGCGCTGTACTTTTTTTATTTGAGGCTGTATTTTCCGCTGTAATAATCTATTCACTACATGAATCAATGAATCGCGTTTTAACTAAATACCATGGAATAAACTATAAATAGAGACATTATCACGCTTTCCTTGTCTCGTCACACATTTTAAGAGTTTATATGAATTCTTTATTTTGAACCTCTATTTTGGTAAGTTTTTTCCAACTTTGACTTAACCAAGCAAGTCAAAGTTGGAATACACGACATTTTTTTTCATTGGACGCAGCTTTACTTACACCTGATTATATTATAATCTGTCTAGTTACCGATATTGGACCCGTTACCAGACAGATTACTATATTTATTTATATAGCACAAGTAGGTACACGACGCGTGACCAAAATGCTGGCACTTATTTGGCTCAACGCATCAGCATTGCAATTCAACGAGGCAATGCTGCCAGCATGTTGGGTACGCTGCCTACCGGCAGTGGGCTGGAGCATTTGGACTGTCTATAGGCATCGCGGTCTATTATACAGTCCATATGTTCTTTGTAGTAGGTATAGTGTAGCTAGTTAGTGTGTAGTGTAGTTAGTTTTAGTTTAGTTTTTATTATTGTAGTAGTTAGCTTTAGTAATAAAGGCATATTGCCCGTTAAAAAAAAAGTAGGTACACTTACAAGATATAGTATGGATAAGTATATACAATAGTGTATTATAAATTACAAGGTTGGTACAACTTATGTAAGTATTACATAATTATTATGGAGCCTTAGATCCCGCACTAGGGGTGCCTGTGTCGCAGGATCTAGCCTCTTACGTTCCTTATGAGATAGGTATTCTGTGCAAGTGTGTTTGATTGTGGTACGGAAGTGAGTGTAGATGAGTGTCAGGGATGTAAGGTATTTGTTTTGTTTTATATGATTCGATTTAATCCCCATTTCTCAGTATTTTTTTTCGAGTTTTCTTGTTTTTTTTTGTTTTTCGTTCGTGATATTTTTTTTCTGGGTCTACCCGTGAACACTGTGCATGCGCTATGCCGTATTATTGGGAATAAAAACATATTATAATCACGGTCAAGATGATGATGATACTGTGCCTATAAATTATATTAAAAAAAGATCCCTTACGTACTATTAAATATAAGTGCACGATTTATCACCCGTAAAATATTAATATATTTGTCCTCATATGAAATCTAATACACAACGCCAGACGCCTAGTTTTATCAAAAGGAGGCACCCTTTTAGTTTACGTCTATTTAATGCTATTCATAAAATCAAGGCTTTCGTTGTACATTTTCCCCGCGAGATATAATAGCTATACATATATTAAACTTAGAGCTTGTGTATGTAGCCTAGATATTGTACCTTTCCTCTAAACACCCCTAATCTTTTATAGATTCCCCCTAACTCTTGGTTAGTGTTATAAAAATCCACCCACTATCGTTTCCATCCCCTTAGACCTGAGGGACTTAACCGGTATTTCTCTCCTTCACCTCAACCTACTCTCCACAAAGATCCTCTCTCCAAATTTGCTGCACCCGACGGGGTCCATAATGAACGTACACTTAATTTTATATATTCCACTCATTGTCCCAACAGCCCAGTTGGTAGTAACCCTGCCTTCTGAACTGAGGGCCGTGGGTTCGATTCCTACCCAGGACAAACATTTGTGTGATGAACATAGATGTTTGTTCTGCGTCTGGGTGTTATATTGTATTCTATGTATGTATTTACAAACAAAAAAGTATATAAGTATTATATCAGTTATCTGGTTCCCATAGTACAAGCTATGCTTAGTTTGGGGCTAGATGGCGCTGTGTGAAATGTCCACACATATTTATTTATTTATTGTACACTATGGAAGCAATAAATAAATATATCTGAACATAATTATCCCCTGGAGGATTTATTTGTTTTTTTTTCTATAGATCTTCTAGCGATCTCATTTTATGTATCTAACTCTAGTTTACCAATAACAAAATGAAACAAGAATATCTCCAGTATCTCTAATAACTCCGGTAAAAACAAATAAACAGATTACTATTGAGCCAAATGCAACCAATGCACCCCCTTTTTTGAGGGTGGGAATAGCCCTCGCACTGCCCTACTGCCACCACGGGGGTGCGGGCAGAGGGTAAGTGGGTCTCAAACCACTTAGGTAAGTATAAATACCTATTGGAATAACACACATTACACTTTTATCTTGGAAAGTTATGTCGATGCCAATCAGCTGTATAGTAGGTTTATTACGAACTAAACACTGAAATAATGGCTAAATTGCCAACTTAACAGTGGTTAAATACTAAATAAGAAACTAAACAGTGGCTAAACAGCCAACTAAATTGTGGCCAAATTGCAAACTTAACAGTGGCTAAATACTAATTAAGAAAATAAACAATGGCTAAACAGCCAACTAAATTGTGGCCAAATTGCAAACTTAACAGTGGCTAAATACGAATTAAGAAACTAAACAATGGCTAAACAGTCAACTAAATTGTGGCCAAATTGCAAACTTAATAGTGGCTAAATACTAATTAAGAAACTAAACAGTGACTAAACAGCCAACTAAGTTGTGGCCAAATTGCAAACTTAATAGTGGCTAAATACTAATTAAGAAACTAAACAGTGGCTAAACAGTCAACTAAATTGTAACCAAATTGCAAACAGTGGCTAAATACTAAATAAGAAACTAAACAGTGGCTAAACAGCCAACTAAATTGTGGCCAAATTGCAAACTTAACAGTGGCAAAAATACGAACTAAACAGTCGGTAAATTACCTAAAAAAACCTTTGACAAACAACAAACATTCAATATTAATGGCGACACGTGCATCGATTAAACGCCCAATACATATAATAATATTACCTGATTCTTTGCAGAAAACACGTGTGAACAATAATTCCAGTTAACATGTTTACTGAGAATATATCACAGAGCCCTTTTATGTCAACTGTTATTTATTACTTATGATGTGCCCTTTGTTCCCGCCCACAGGTTTTATGGAAGCCCCGTAAATATTGGTAATTGAATTATTTTATCGTATGTTATCCGTCTTTTATCCAGTTCAGTTTTAGGGTTCCGTACCCAAAGGTAAAGTGACCCCTATTATTAAGGCTCCGCTGTCCGTCTGTCACCAGGCTGTATCTCATGAACCGTGATAGTTAGACAGCTGAAATTTTCACAGACATTTTATTTCTATTGTTGCTATAACAAAAAATACTAAAAACTAGAATAAAATCAATGTTTAAGGGGGCTCCCATACAACAAACGTGATTATTTTGCTCGTTTTATAGATGATACGGAACCCTTCGTGCGTGAGTCCGACTCGCACTTGGCCGCTTATTGAGAGTGCGCAGTGGAAGTTCATATTTTATTCCGCCATCACCATCCAAGCATCGGTAACCAGATGTACGAAAAAATTCCACCATTAATAATATCCCATATGTGCGAACAAAGCGATTTGCTTCCACATTTATCATTTGAACAATCAAAGAGTGAAAGGCTTTGTATTTCCCAAAAACTACAACCTTAAGGTCCTCAAATCGAGAGCGAACAGGGGGGTCACCACAACGTCTTATAGCATTATTACTTCAATCATACTTTGAAAAATGACATAAAAGTAATAATATTGTAATGTTGTTGACGTAGAAGTTTTGATGACGTCACGTTAAATCGTTTACTCAAATACAACTGTCATGTCATACCGTTAATCATGTTGACACCGACGTGCGACAGCCATAACGCTATATAAAAAGGTAGACGTCTCGTTCTCGCGCCGGAATACTTTATAAGTTCTTGGTACGTATTCGAACAATATTATTGACACCTTGAAGCATTACTGTCACGAACCATGATGGTTTTGTATTAGTTTGTGGTAGGGCTGCAGGTATCTTCTAGGCAAGCGTGTTACATCTTATATGTACCTTCCCATCAGCATCAGGTAAGATAGTGGTCAAACGCAAGCATGACAAACATTAAAAAAAATATTTTGACCTGCATACTAGTGATGGATTAATTAGCATTCGCATTAATTTTTAGCATTCGCATTACTTTTTAGCATGCGAAATCTCAATTAGCAAATGAAATGTAGTTGCGAAATTCTGTAAAATATGAAATTTCATTTCAATTCATTTGGTTGATTTTGAATTTATTTTTAATATAAAGTTTAATTTCATTTTAATTTATGTTTCATTTCATTTTTCAAATAAATTTTCATTTCATATTTCATTTCCATTTCATTTCATTTTAGCAAATAGCATAACAATAGCAATTAGCATGCTAAGACTCGTGTATTAGCATGTTTATGAAATTTACGCAAAATCGCATTAATTGCCATCGCTACTGCATACAGTACCACAGTATTACAATGATACATTCTAGTCCCATCATAAACACATCCTTTCTAAACACTACTTTAGACCCTTATCATAGCCATAGCATCCATGCTTGGCAGGCGCGTAGGCGGATTGGTGATCTCAAAAGATTTCAATGTCGAGAGAAGAATTTCGCATAATAATTAACTCATGTCTTATCTTACCAAGAATAACTTATCTATTTATTTGACCTTTAACATTTTCAAGTGCCAATTCCCGGAAAAGATGAAACCAAAATTTCCGCATATAATATCGTGAGAATCCTTCAAAATTATAATACTTATCTGTTTATTTATGGAGATGTAGAATAATAATTAATTAACGTTCTCAATGCGACCACAGTTTCCCCGTAATGCTTAAGAACCTAAAATCCTATAATAATTGAAACTTGAAACTGTTAATTTTTCACATAAAATATATATCATGTAACCGTCTATTTGTAAAACCCGTTTCTTTATAAACTGACGATTTATTGCAAACTGACAGATCGTATTACAATAATACGGATGATTTTTTGATTAATTATAAACAATCGGTGCCCACCGGTAAGTTTATAAGAAAACGGGTTTTAGTAGCGTTGTTTAATTGTGAACAATGCACCCATGTTTGCTGTAATTTATTGTTATTTTAGAGTCACTAGTGGCTAACCAGTAGGTAGCGACGCAAGGAGGAGTGTTAGGTTAGTTTTGACCACACTAGAAGTACACAACTCCAACTCGGCTGGGCAGCGTTCGGGAAGCTTCGACCTATCTTTTCGTCCAAAATACCACAAAGCCTGAAAACAAAAGTTTTCAATCAATGTGTGTTGCCAGTGATGACTTATGGAACTGAAACGTGGTCTCTAACTGTTGGCCTCATTACTAAGCTCAGAGTCGCACAACGGGCTATGGAGAGAGCAATGCTCGGTGTTTCCCTGTGAGTTAAGATGCGTAATGAGGAGATCCGCAGGAGAACTAAAGTGACCGATGTAGCTCTTAGGATTAGCAAGTTGAAATGGCAATGGGCAAGCCACATCGCTCGTAGAACTGACAACCGATGGGGAAGAAAGGTTCTCGAGTGGCGACCACGAACTGGAAGACGCAGCGTAGGCCGGCCCCCCACTAGGTGGACCGACGACCTGGTGAAAGCGGGGAGCCGATGGATGCAGGAGGCGAGCAGCCGCTCTGAGTGGCGCTCCCGGGGGGAGGCCTATGTTTAGCAGTGGACGTCTTCAGGTTGTTAATGATGATGATGATGATGAGAAGTACACAATTACGAAAAAACGAAGTGATGCCGATTAATTATAAATAACCAAAATATCGACCGTTTATTGTGAGATAAATTGCGATAAATATTTTTACAATAGGACATAATTGATGCATATATTGCTTACACAGGCGTATCTACATAACTTTTTATCTCGGAAATTTTTTTTTTTCATTTCACACAGCGCCACATAGCCCCTATACTAAGCATAGCTTGTACTATGGGAACTAGATAACTGATACAATACTTATAACCTTTTTTTTTGTAAATACATACATAGAATACAATACAAAGTGACCTTGAATTAGTATGTTATCCCGAAAGGGGGTTAATATACATCCCAAGATAGACAATGTTTCTTCTACGACTTTACTAAATTAATAGGTTTTCATTGAAGAAATGCCATGTAAAGTTTACGTGCGAAAATAACCTTCGCGCAGCTAGGTGGTTGAACTTCGTCCTTGACCGAGTGCACATAAATGAGTTTAACGACCTGTGTATAGAAATGAATTTATAGTATCTTGTTCACCCTCGTTGCGATCGCACGTGCAATTTTGCGAGTGGATTTATTTTTTACCATGGAGGTTTTGAAACACCCGGTTTCATGTAAGGCTCTCACAACTTGTAGGGTATCGTGGTCCCAGTCCCCCCATTTCAGGATAACATACCAATTCAAGGTCACCTTGTATAACACCCAGACGCAGTTTAGATAGTCCATAGGAATATAAGTAAATGGCGGTTAAAACCACGGGGCGCAACTAGGTTATCAAAATAAAGCACTGTTTGGAATATTTTCAAATTTTTAATAAGTAAGTATTTTTTGATCTTCGTGCAATAGATTCACGATATACTGGTCAACATAGAAATATTTCTAAGGTGATACGGTATGGTGGCGTTCTGTGGACTATGTTCAGCAGTGGGCGTCTTCAGGCTGTTAATGATGATTATGATGATGATGATGATGATGATGGAAAAAAACGAAAAATTATAAAAATGCAACTGCAACTGTTATGGGCGGCCGTGTTGCTTAACATCAGTTGAACGACCAGCTCGTCACGTCACTCATTCCCATAAAAAAAAAAAATAGACGCTAGACGGTTGGATCAAGGGGGTCAGATTCAAAAGGCAGTACTCCTTGACACGGCACGAGGAGGTTCCTCACTCTGCAGCTCTGACCACCGGTAGCTTCTGCCTTGGCACTCTAGGTTTAGGTTTTTTATAGTATTTTTGTAACAATATTGTATAAAATCTATAAGAAATTAAATAAATAATTGAATAAAAATAACTGTGTTATCCTTCATACAAGTAACTACTTAATTAATTGGCTACAAGAACGAATCCACAGGGAACTGCGTAGGAAAAATCTACACAGAGCTGGTTTTCGGCGTACGTAGTCCTCAAGCCTCAAGCAAAGGTTATTGACGACTATACGAGTCTTATTTCTAGCCATTTTCTAGCACTAGCAAAGTTGTGAAAACCGACGCGTAGTTTCAGCGTGGGCGTCAATTCGCAGCATTTTCGTGGTGAAATGGATGATCATTAAAAATAACAAGCAGTGTACAGTTTTGCTAGTGACATTTATCTAGGGCTTTCTCTTGTCTAATGGCAAATTTCATGCTTAATTCATGATCTCAGATGTCAGATTATTATTTAGTTAATTTGATAGGGAAGGCAGTTATAATATGGTGAGAAGAACTGACCATAAATATTATAAGCCACGTTCAAACACATAACCTAGACCCTAACTAGAATTCCCTAGCTTATATGATATTTATTAATTGGTATTAGGAATGATTGCCTAAAGCGTGACCTTGAGGATGATACGAAATAAAACAATATTTACCGCAATAGTATATAAGGTATTACTGCCAAAGTAAAAGAAACAATACAAACTCTCAGCAATGGTACCAAACACAAACTTCCTCGATAAAATGCCAATGGACGCTTATAATTTCCCATAACATCACGCTTGGTAGGTGGCTTGGTGATCGAAGATTTTATTTTAATGCACCGAGGAGAATGCTGCCGCCCATTCTCTGGATGATTTGTATGCTTAATAGGCATGACGACAATTTTTTTTTTGATAAATTAATTATATTCCTCAAAAGGTAAACATTTGTGAAAACAAAAATTAAATATCTCAAAACATGACCAAGTTACAAGCGTTTTAAAAACCGGAATAGAAAGAGATAGCTCAAACGGCCAGTGACGTCAGAGGAAGGTCGTTATAGTACCTCATTACTAATCGTTGGTAGCTTTTCATACAATCTCTTTGGCATGTGACGTCACGAGTAGATTTTTCACAATAACTGTGGGGGCGCTCTGTTTCGCGAGAAAGGAACAGGAGATGCCTCCTGTAGAAACTTTAAAAGTTTATTACTCAGTGATTTATTTACCGATTTTGTTTATTTTTTCAATTATTGCATCATTTTTAATCTTCTTTATGAAAGTAATATTTACTTGTTCATTTTTAATAGTAGTCACCATGCCTATTCTCTTTATTTCTTTGACGTTTGTTTGTCTATGTTCGTGGTAGCTAATGATAACGGGATAGAAGGCTTACTCTACCCAGTTAAAAAGAGACAAGTTACACGACAACTACATTACTTGCTCAGTCTGGATTGAGCTGATTTTAGCGGCTTTACCCATGAGTGGTAATTAATTATTCTTATGCCTATATGCACTAAAGTTTAACAGCTCTTAAGTTCACACTTACCTCTCTATAGGGCGTGCCCAAATACGTTGCAGTAGGTACATTATAATAGGTTAAGTGCAAACTTAGGAGCTGTCAAACCTTACCTACAGCCAAGGACAGTTGTATGGCATTTGATCCCCCATACAACTGCTTTACGTTAACGTGACACGTTCCAAGGAAAAAGACGGTCGTCGTGAATCCATAATACGACTTATCCCACTTAACATTTTTTTCTCTACGTTTTATGTCTATCATAACACGAAAGTAACAAAATTACAAAATTATGCTTCTCATATTTTACGCGGAGTGCAAAATTGTGTTTACATCTGTCATAATTTTGTTTGATTCTGTTTCTTTGCAAATTCGGGGTTTATTTGATACAAAAGTTAGGAATATAATCTGAAAAATAGACATTTCCATTGCTGTCTCACTCTCACTATATATGGTTCCTAGCCGGTTTCGGCCACGGCGACCAGTATTTCTGCTTGACTAAGTCAAGGAAAGGCTCCGTTCATGTGCCTTCATATGACTGTAGTACCCTATCTTGGCTTTGAAAGTGCGCGAGCATATGCTACACGTTAGGGTACCGTTTATATAATTATAGACGATATTAGAAGGCGGTCTGTTCTTAAGATCGTCGCGTTTGGAGTCAAGACCACGCCTTCTGTCGTCCTCAAAAGAGTAAACATTCTGCTGCACCAAGCGCCTCCACTCGGAACGATTCTGAGCAAGTGCTTCCCAACGAGAAGGCTCAATATTGCATCTTTTCATATGCCGCTTCTGAACATCCTTGTATCTCAGGAACTGGCCACCGCTCTTCCGCTTACCATCCAGGAGCTCAGAATAGAAAATGCGCTTTGCTACTCTCTCATCGGGCATCCTTGCAACATGACCACACCAGCGCAACTGACGCCGCATCAGATAAGCCTCTACCCCAACAACATTAGCGCTTCTCAAAACCTCCGTGTTTCTGACATGATCTGACCACGTTATACACTTGATGTCACGGAGATACTTGAGGTGTAACCTATCTAAAACGCGTATGTGCTTGCGATATAAGCACCACGTCTCAGATGAATAAAGCAAATTCGGCAAGACAATGGCCATGTAGACTTCGATTTTTAGTGTTTAACGTGTTTAAGTACTCTCACTATACTTTGAACATAAATGTGGAAGTGGGACAATCTTTATTTCTACGTCTACGACGCAACGTGTGATATGTATTGGTTAACTATTATATTTATCACTAACTAGCTGACCCGCCCTGGCTTCTCACTTGTTAATTAATATTCTGCCCCTTTTTACCATCCCACAATTTTTACCCTTTCTCTACACCTGTCTCTTTTTTCCTCCGAATGTATATTGCATTCCATAATGTTACAAACGTCCAATTGGACTGTAACAAAGCCAGACAGATGCTATGTTTAGCAGTGCACGTCTTCAGGCTGTCATGATGATGATGACCATGAAGATGACGATGACGATGATGATGGTGATGATGATGATAATGATGATGATGATGAAGATGAACATGATGATGATGACGACGTATCCATGGTGTGCACAGCAATACCCCCGATATATAATTAGTCCCTACTTCTTCCCTTTCCCTTTTGAAAACATAATTGGTTATTCAACACTTCGGTCGTCCATCGGCGTTGTACTACGAAATCCATTTTCTAAAGATTCCTTATCTGAAGATTGCTATTACCTAGGTTCTCCTTTTTAGATAAACCAATTTTTATTATTAAACAAACTTAAGTAAGAGCTTAAAACTACAAAGATAACAGTAAATGGCATTCAAAATCATTCCAGTGATGCGTTTTCATACAGACAAAAATGTTAAAAACTATAATATTGATTCTAAGCGCTTTTATAACCCGAAAATATTAGGTATGTCCTTGACTATTTTCATTGTTCAACCAGTCAATCAGTTTGTATTATATGGAGGTGCGAAATCCCTACATATATCCCTATATCCCTATCCCTATCCCTTCCCTTCCCTACATATAATAAATGTGTAAATCTGATGCGCTACGGAACACACACATAATAATGATGTCAAATCTAATTTATCCCATAGGTTCTATTGTTCAAAAAATATCGTAACCGCGATGCAGGACTACAAGGCTTTTTTTCCTTCTCCATACATTTTCTAATTTATCGTATCTAACGCCATCTAGGGACAATAATTTGTATCTGTTTGTTTGTTTGTTATTGAACAAATCCCTAGATACTGAACTGATTTTCATGCGGGTTGCACTAATATGCTTAGAAATAACCAGCGCACAACATAGGATATATTAAAATACAAATATCATTAAACATTTTTGGTCAAAATTATTAAAATATCATTACGAAACCGGACGGAATTTTATACAACATGGCCGCTTCATGGTGAATTCTTTTTTGGCTACTGACGGTTAGTTTGTGTCACAGTAATTTTTTTTATATTGTATTATGGCTCCACACATAGTGTATTTAGCCAGTGTTAAGTATAGTAAATTTTCGTCGTGTTGTTATTGAATATTTCACATGTTTCACGTAAAGTCCATCTGGAGGCACAGATTAAAGAAAAAAAACGTGTGTAAGGCCATGAACAAAGAGTAATAGGAGTTAATTTCGGTAGTAAATATGCATTAAACAGTGGAATGAAATTTTACAATTTATTAGATTTGATTAACCATTATTAGTTTTCTATTTAAGCCCTTGCAGGTTGTTTGGGGTTTTTGGAGTAAAATAGATATACCATCAAATAATATGTAAGTAGTATGAATCGATTGCATTCAAGATACAAACATGTTAATTATACTTAAGTGCCCGCACATTAGAGAAATAACCGGCCAAGTGCGAGTTGGGCTCGCGCACGAAGGGTTCCGTATCATTATCTATAAAAACTAGCAAAAACGTTTGATGTATGAGAGAGAAAAAATACTAAAATACAGAATACAATAAGTATTTAAGGGGTTAAATACTTATTTTATTCTGTATTTTTTGTAATAGCGGCAACAAAAATATATTTATCATCTGTGAAGATTTCAGCTGTCTAACTATCGCGGTTCATGAGATACAGCCTGATGGTGACAGACGGACAGACGGACAGCGAAGCCTTAGTAATAGGGTTCCGTACCCAAAACGGACTGACGACGTCTGTCAGGCTGTCTGTCCGTCTGTCACCAGGCTGTATCTCATATACCGTGATAGTTAGAGCTTTACCCTTGGGAGTATAATCTTGACTCTTGCTACGCCTATTTTTGGCATTACATGACGTTTATGTTTGGCCCACAGGTCTGAAGGCCAATGCATACTATTACCACCATAGGCTAATGCAGTGGGCCAATGATATACTCTTACGTTACGTATAAATTATATACTCTTTGAATGATACAGAAGTATAACAATACTCTTTGGAATGATACGAAGTAGATTTTTTTCTCTAATCTGTGTACGAAACATGTTATGTAAAATGCCCAGGGGGTCTAGCAAAGATACCAACCACTAACGCTAACGCCTCACGCTAACTCCAAAAATGTATCGAAATGACATTTGATGCGGAAAAATTAGCGATTTCCGAAACGTCATTTCAGTACATTTTGGAGTTAGCGTTTGGCGTTAGCGTTAGCGGTTGGTATCTTTGCTAGACCCGCAGACTTTGCCCTATTGTAAAAATGTTTTGAAAGCCTAGATTTTAATATAATATAGGTTTTAATTAATCATGAGTTCGATGATACTTATCGAAATATCATCGCAAATTTTTCTATAGTTAAGTAGCCATGAGTGGAGATTTCATCAAAATTGGTCCAGGAATATCAAGGATAATAATTAGCTTACCTACGCTGTTTTGGGAAATATTATAATTAATTATTTCATCCATGATTAAGACATGTCATTTTTACTTCGTGGAAGTGATTATACGAGCAGAAAACTCTGGCTGATAGAAAATCAGTTTTTAAAAATAAAGCCATTACCCAAACCGAAACCTGAAAAGTAATGTAGTCCACGCGTGGCAACGTCGCGGGCAGTAGCTAGTGATAAATAAAACAAAAGTGCTTGAACCATGGATGAAATAAAATAGATCCATGGCTTAATAGTTATTTGTGCAACAAGAGAGCAAAGTTGATTTTTGTGTCGAGTGCTAATGTTGAATACCAAGCAAGCGAAGGATTCTAGTATCGAATTCTAGATCTAAGTAAGAAAGGATTCTAGGCTCAGGAGAGCGAGCGTGGGATACAAAGGCATGAGATGCAAAAACTTTGCAGTCGAGTAGCACATAAAACTTTTCACCTCAGCAGTGAGAACATCATTACAGGTAGGTACTTACCTAGGTAGTAACGAAACACTTTCGCGTTCCCGCCAAGATCACGGGAGGGGGGGGGGGGCTAGTGGGTTCGAGTACCACATACCTCCTGCCATTACCCCCGTGGTGGCAGGGAAGTGCAAAGGCATTTTCCCCTTAAAATTTTTTTATTAAAAATCAGTTTGTCGCCCAGTGAGCAAAATGCGATTTTGCACACTGTTTTCTCGCAGAAAAGGGCGCTTGTTCGAGCTCCTGAGGTGAAAACATTATTTTGTATCCAAATTCTCAGGTCTGTAACTAAACTTATCCTGCTCCTTGCTCCTAATTTTATGTTAATCAATAAAACACGATCGAAACCTCATCTCCGAGTTTATTAAAAAGTTTTGCTTCACGTAACTTGTTTTGTTTGGAATGAACCGCCATCATTCATAATAGAAGTAAGGATGGAAAGTTATGTAATTGTTACAGATGGATAAATATCTCCTTTTAAAAAAAGGCAACCAAAGCAAAGGCAGTTAAGCAGCTTAAGCTATTAATACATTGGTATCAGTTGATGGTTTTGTGTAGCCCAGGTGAGTTAATGTGATGCCATATAATAGTAGGCCGTAAAACTCATTTATACGCTAATGGAATGAAACTTTTACAAGATATTATATAGGCCCAGCTTGCTGAATTAATTCGAGATGGGAGGTAATTTATAGTTTGCCAAGTTAATCACAAAAGTAACAAAACCTATTTTTAAGAACAAAAAGGTCTCAATTTCTTTATTACATAACAAAACACTTAATAAATATTACGATGATTAGGCTGAGATGCACCATGACTGTTACAGTTAGCAGTTAAAGTAAGCTGGTGCAATCAACACAGTGTGGGTTTTTTCACCAATAGTTAAGGTAACCAACGATTAAAAACTCTATCAAATTTTAATCATTGGTTAGAATTTGTTAGAATTTTAACCATTGATTACCTGAACTATTAGTTAAAAATACCACCCAGTTATGTTATGTTATGTAACATTGAGACTTTTTTAAAGCTACAGATTATTTAGGAAAAATTTGAACTATCGTGGCTTTTTAAACCTTAATTATATGTATTAAGTACTTCTAGTCAAAATTAATATTCACTACAAAAACTAGCCTAAACTAGTTTTGACCACCTTGAAATAAAAAAAGTCCCGCGTAAATAAATAACTAAGTATTGAAATCACGAGAGCTTGAGAAATACCACATTCACAGCGGGCGAATGTGATCCTCTTTTCTCCCTATAGACAACTTTAATTTAAAGTTAAATTCGGAGTCGTACGTCGTAAAACTTCTATTTGACTTTCCGTAGAGCTTCAAATTCGTTTATAGGTTTCTTGGTCTCTCCTTTGATCCTTATTGATCCTTGAAGTGAAATAGTTTAGAAGTCTTGTTAGGTTAAAGCGATTACTGACACTGAATATTGAGATTTTGAATTCATTAAATCTCGTGTTTTATTGATCCTTGAGACAGACACTTCTTCATTAGAGTACGTTGTACTATATAATTATGTATTCTGTAATTATGGTTTTGTGCACAGTCTCATGACTTTGCTAGTCTATCTATACATATAATAAAACTGTAGAGATAAAAAAATCTGTAAATGCAAGATATCGAAAAAAAAATTACACAGGTTGGCTTGAAATTTTTCGCTGATCACATTAAGCTATTTTTTAGACATTTTGTCTGTTTGTTTGTTTGTTTGTTTATTTGTTTGTTTGTTTGTTTGTTTGTTTGTTTGTTTGTTTGTTTGTTTGTTTGTTTGTTTGTTTGTTAAGGCACTAGTCCGAAAATACTGAACGGATTTTCATGCGAATTTCACTAATAAGCTTAGAAAAACCCGGCGCAAAACAGGATATATTAAATTTTAAATATCGTAAATTTTTTTTGGTGAAAATGATTAAGATTTATGAAACGAAACGGAATTTTAACAAGATGGCCGCTTCAAGGCTTCAAGGTAAGTTTTTTTCTAATATTTTGGCTCCACACATAATGTAGGTGTTTAGCCAGTGTCAAAAGGTAAGTTTTATTTTGGCTACTAATCTTAGATGAGAGAAAAAAATGTTTCTCTGTGCTAGTGACGGTAATGTTATCTCAGGTATATCCGGTTGCACAGATTAAAGAAAAAAACTCTGTTACTATTACGGCGCGGCTTCATATACGCCCAAACCTTCGCTGTTGAGTTGGCGAGCAAAAACATCCCTGTTCACTATCCTCGATGTTTTTGTAGCGGCCCAACCCGGACACACAGTCAATTTGTTTACCTGCTGCGCGACCGACGTGGGCTAAATAAAATGGAGGAAGCAATAGCGTTATATTGCATGTCGGCGGATAAATATGTTTTACAAACTGTCAGAGTATTTTTTTAATTTATAATTCCTTATCAATTAGAAGTAAAACAATTTTTTTTTAATTTGACTGTTTATCTGTTTCTTTGAATACGGATCACGGTTGTTATAATGGCAACAGAAATATATCATCTATGAAAAATTCAACTGTCTAACTATCACGATTCATGAGTACATCCTGGTGACTGATGGACAGACAAACAGATGGACAGCGGAGGTTTAGTAATAAGGATTTACCTTTTGAGTACGGAACCCCAATCATTTTTATTTCATTCTGAACAATCCTCACTGCACTAAGCAATAAAGAAGTAATTTAATGCATGTTTTTATTTATAACTTAAAAGACAAAAAACAGTAAATAACAATTGGCGTGCCTGCATTACCGGCAGTGTATCACACTTTTCGGGCTACGGCGAAATACATCGCGCGATAACTTCATCTGCGCTCGATGCAATGCAGATTAGAGAAAAACAGTGTGTTCATTATGTAAGTACCTATATCGATAAGTTTTTTCGTTAATCTGTGGTCCAAACTAAAAAAGAGGATAGGTATGAGAACCTTCTTGAATATGAGCACGACACAGAGAACAAGAAATTTCGAAAACTAAAAACATATTAAACTTTTTTATTATAAGTTTTAAGGCTTCACGCGATATCATATTTAGCCAATATTGAAACATAACTAAAATTATTCATGTTTTCGATATATTGGGTTCTGGCGAGGGCAAAATTCTTTATTGGCGATCTGGTATTATGTTACCAAAATCTACTACGCGTTACCATTCGAAATAAGTATTTAAGATTGTATTTATAGTACCTATAGCTTAACCTATCATCATCATCATCATCATCATTAACAGCCTGAAGACGTCCACTGCTGAACATAGGCCTCCCCCGGGAGCGCCACTCAGAGCGGCTGCTCGCCTCCTGCATCCATCGGCTCCCCGCGGCTTTCACCAGGTCGTCGGTCCACCTAGTGGGGGGCCGGCCTACGCTGCGTCTTCCAGTTCGTGGTCTCCACTCGAGAACCTTTCTTCCCCATCGGTTGTCAGTTCTACGAGCGATGTGGCCTGCCCATTGCCATTTCAACAGCTACATCGGTCACTTTAGTTCTCCTGTGGATCTCCTCATTACGGATCTTATCTCGCAGGGAAACACCGAGCATTGCTCTCTCCATAGCCCGTTGTGCGACTCTGAGCTTAGTAATGAGGCCAACAGTTAGAGACCACGTTTCAGTTTTATAAGTCATCACTGGCAACACACATTGATTGAAAACCTTTGTTTTCAGGCTTTGTGGTATTTTGGACGAAAAGATAGGTTGAAGCGTCCCGAACGCTGCCCAGCCGAGTTGGATTCTTCGGCTTAACCTATAGTAGTAACATATTCAGTAATCTGTGCCTATAGGTACTTAATTTATTGACCCTTGCTTTTGCTACTACAGATTAGAGAAAAAAAGTGTTTCCTACGCATTGTAAAACCTTTTTTATTTTGGCATCAGACAAAATTTGTATTTAGCCAATGATAGGAAGTATTTTATGAAAACTGTTTAAAAGGGTAGGTTCTTAGACTTTTTATAATCATTCATAAGGCTTCACGCGATTATCATACTTAGCCCATATTGAAGCTTACTAACATTTTTATTCAAGTTTTCGATTTATAGGGTTTTGGCGGGAGCAATGTTCTTTATTGGCGATCAGGTCAACGTATTATTGACATAAACTTACTACACGTTACCATTCTAATTAGGCAGATAAAATTATTTTTGCGCTACTGCTATATTCTTGATCTACCCCAAGGAAGTTTTAAGGTACCTGGGGGTCTAGCAAAGATACCAACTACTAACGCTAACGCCTCACGCTAACTCCAAAATGTATTGAAATGACATTTCGGAAATCGCTAACTTTTCCGCATCGAATGTCATTTCGATACATTTTTAGAGTTAGCGTGAAGCGTTAGCGTCAGTGGTTGGTATCTTTGCTAGACCCCCTGTAGTACTTATAGCTACTTATGTTATATACCCTTACCATTGCTACGCATTTTAAAATCTTTTTTATTTTGGCATTAAAGTAAGCCGGAGTGCGTGCTATTATTTGTATTTAGCCAATGATCCGAAATATTTTATGAAATTTTTTTAAAAAGGGTAGGTACATAGATATAATAATATGTAGGTATTCATTATTTATTGTATCCTCGAATTAACAACAACATGGCGCGTAACGTTCATTTTTGACTGTTTTTGATTTGTTCTTCTTCTTCTTGCATGTTCAAATAAGTTTTTAATAGTTAAAATATTTTAGATCTGTGGGCTTTTAAATAAACCACGGGAGCAAAAATGATTGATTACTCGGTTACTCCAAGAAGGTTATAGTTATTAGTAGGTAAGTACCTAACTATCTTTTGGTGTAAGTAATAATTATGTAATGACGATTTAACCTACTTCATCACTTTCATCACTAGGTAGGTACATACCTACCTACCTCATTCTGCACTTTGAACATAGAAATTGCAGTGGGATTAGTGGACATAATAATAATTATAACTGTCGATTCTGTAATAATAATAATAATCATTTATTTCAGGTAACTAGACCCATTACAATAGAATTTAAAAAATCAACTTAATAATAATGTTGACCAATGTTTTAGCATAGTAAAACAATGGTCATTGATCGATCTTATAATCACATTACCCGACTTAGAGAGAGTCTCTCTAAATCTGGCAATGCGATGTTTGATCAGTGCATCGAGAGCCGGCACGCGGGAGGAGTTGTGGTTTAGTATTTGTAATTCCTAATTAGTATAATTAAGAAAATTAATTATGAACGCATCGTACAGGTTAATGCATATCTCTAGCAATTTATAAACTTATTATTGACACTGGCTAAGTGTAGGTACTCAATTCGTATGGAGCCAAACTTAAGAAGGTAAAAAAAATGTGGTAAATGGAACACAAAGCGCGCGGATAATATGTAAAACTAAGCAAAACAGCATCATCGTGTGTGATTCTTCCATATTTTTCTAAACTGTACCTGCCTGCTTAGGTAACTACTACCTAAACAAAATTTACTGAAACTTCTGTTAAAGACCTGAGGGAAGTGATGATGATTTCTTTTTGTTGTAATATGAAGAGGTATTTATAAAATGATAGTTTTTTTGTTTGAAAGTTCTTTTACTGTTATAAATCTATATTAGAGTCAAAACATTTAATTTTAGGTAATAGCTTAAATAGCTTCCACTCACGACTATGCTTGCGTTATGTACCTATGCTAATACAGGTTACTGTGCTCAGCTTCGAAAAGATTAAGATTAAGTGGATTTTGTTGTTTGGTACGAAATGCATGAACGAAATGAATCTATTATTAGACTATAACGTAAAAATAACATAACACAAGCGTGCGAAGCCGCGGGCAAAAGCTAGTATACATATAAAATACATCTATATACGTAATCGTTGTGGAAATGGGCATCGCTATAAAACGGCTATTGATAGAATGAGTAAGTAACCAAAAAAATATAACAAAGTGGTTTTGTAATTATGAGAATAAGACTAACCCATGTCTTTCCATGGATACCGTACGATCGGCTAAGGGAACATAAAACACCTATAAATATACCTTATAAATTATACAGGTACCTAACAACCGAGTCTTTAAACCTCTTAGTTTTAAAGACTCGAAATAATCCAATTGAATACGGGCGCGTACCTAAACAAAGGATTTGAAATCAGGATCCGTTCATCCCAACGATCTTACAGATTATCTAAGTTACGATCCCTAAGCAAGACCCAGGATCCAATTCTACTGAGTGCTAGAATTTTAGAGCTTAAAGTAACGAAGCGTCCCGCACTCAGGGCCTTTAAATAAACACTTTGCCAGCCGGCAATTTGCTTCCGACCCTGTTATACGGTTCACCTAAAGACTATTAAACTACAGCACCGCATATATCGCTCTCCCAGTCACTAAATATTATGCTATTAGTAGCATACATTTCGCCAATCATAACTCAGTAATTTGAGTTTTAAATTTATCTACTTATAAACTTGTAAGGTCAATTTTACAGTAGCAAAATAAACTCTCTCGTAAGCTCCCAACAGCTTCAAGGACTGAATTCAAAAGTGAGCCAACCAATCAGCTGCTAAATGCCTGCTTTAATTTAATTCATTCCACATTTTGTCAGACGATTTTCGCCCGCATAAAAAAAATATTTTCAGGCCACTGTTTTTTCCGCTTTCAACCCAAAATAGGACGCATCATAAACTTAAAAATACGGCACCTACATGTATTAACGTTACCATTAACTTTCGATATATAAAGATCACGTCTTTTGAAAACACCCCTCGCACGACGAAGCTCGATGCTACTTTGTATATACCTTTGTACTTACCTTATAATTAACCTAACGCGTATAATCGTATAATATACACTGGGTCTCTCTAATTTGTGTTTTGACAGACAAACAGAGAACACATTCTTCTCTGTCACGACACGCTTTCTATGTATGCAAGAGTTTGTATGAGACATACGTCTCAGTACTAATCCATTTGTTTCTTTCTCCATGCGTTCAGCGGCAGTATTAGTTATATGGGTTTACCAGACACCAGTATTTTGCATTACCTATTAAGTATATCGATTTTGGATATATCGTATTCCCTTTACATCGGATCGTATAGGATCTGTTAATTTTATGATGGCTGTCGTTATGCAGTTAGTGTTGAATATTTGAGCTAGATACCTGTTTTAAAAAAAAATTTACGCAGATTGCTAAAGCTGTACATTGTTCTCATAGAGGTGACACAATTGGCTATTGCTATGCTTTTTGTGTTTATCTATCCATTATGTCTATAAATTAAACAGAAAGGTAAGTATTGGTTAGCAATCACTTATGATGAACCGCAGTCATATAACCGTATCATACTTATCTAATACCTGTGTATGTTTCCATGTGTAATATGTAATGCATGTGTGTATGTTGTCATAAAAGCCTCACATAAAAAGGCGAGTAAAAACCTTTCAATAGTAGGTACCTAAAGATGAGAAAACCAAATTACCATAATCATTTTAGTGTAATATGATTACGTCGTAAAACATACCTCAAAGCATTAAAACAAAGGAAGTTCCTTATTCAGAGAAAACGCAAACAGGGCGAAGCTAAAAGACGTAAAGTAACCTTTCTTTCCTTACTTGAATTAGGTACGGTGAGTGCTGCCCTTAATAAAATGAGCAGTGACCTTGACCCTTTATACTTACCTCATGTAATCAGGGTATTTGCCGTGAGGTCCCAGCGTGTGAATAGGACCACCTCATCTCTTCCCACAGGTGCCGTAACAGCCGGTTAATAAATATTTAGAGAATGGACCGCAGCGTTCTCCATTACTAAGCAGCCTGCCAAGCGCATTGATTATGGCAAATCCCTTATGATAAGCAACCAAATTGGGTTTTAATTCAGTGGGGAGGTCTCTGTTCAGCAGTGGAGATCTACCGGCTGGTGATGTGAGCTGTGATATTATCAGAGATGATGCCTACTTTCTGTATCAAGCTTTAAACTAAAGTCGACGGGAAAATTTCTTGCTACTGTACTGTGTGCCTGTGTTATTCTTACTGTCTGTATTGCGGTATATGACTCAACATTAGATGCATAGGTTGGGCCATTAATTAGATCTAAAGCTATTAGGAAGTGACGCAAAAATCTGTTGTGTGTGTGTAGAAATGCTATCTATTTTTTGTGGATCTTCACGTATTTACTAAAAGAAGTATGGCATAGCGGAAACTACTCCCACTCGGCTCTGCATCAAGTTATTTGCGGAATTTGCAAGAAGTTAAAGAAACACATCGTGACTCGTGAGGGAACCGGCGTGTTGAAGAATTACAAAATTCGAGAACATGACCGGTAACATCACTTATCTGTGAAATGACTGTGATTCCCCAACCTGCATTAGACCTGCGTGGAGCCTACACTACATGTAAGATAAGGCCCACGTCCCAGTAGTGGCACAGATTACTAAATATATGTTACGTAGTTCTTTTTTTTTTTTCTTTTTTTATTTAGAGGCTTTTACCCATTCTGGTATGCCAGCCCCATCGTATCCTAACCTAGTTTACACAAATCATAGTAAGTATGTATGCCAAAGCGTCTCACTTATGAAAAAGAATATCAAATAATGAAATTGCAGCATTGGCAGTAGGATTCGCTAATAATGTTACATAAGAACCAACATCATATTTGTTTAAACTATATTTTTGCATAAGTGACTCCTTTTCCCTACTAAACCTATTACATTCCATTAATAAGTGATGGACATCTTCGACGGTCCCACATACCTATACTTCACAATTAGGCGAGTTAACTTTTTTCATTTGGAAACCAAATTTGTTGGAAGGGTCCTGAACGTCCTGAAGTGTCCTGAACGTAACCTATGAGCTAAAACTATGTTACGTAGTTAGTGGCAACTATGGCGCGTGGCGACGTATATTGGGCCGATGAATGCATCACGTATTTATGTTTATTGACGGCCCGATTTGCCAGTGTTCGCATTAAGTATTTGATATAATTATTCCACACCATCATTTCTTAGTCTGTAATTTGACTATGAAATTTTGTTGTGGTGGGTCCAGAATATTATGGTTTAGAAATGTATATTTAACTTCCTTGATTATGGTCTATTCTTTTCTATATTTTTGAGCATTTACGTGAATGACCTAAACATCATTAATTATAGATCTGAAATTACTGGGTAAATGAGACTTTATGACCTGATTACACAGTGCAGTAATCTGATTACTAGTCTGATGTCTCAGAATGACATGCGCAGTGCAGTGTCACGCGAAATCTGCGTTTATTATTTTAAAGTTCCGAGTGACACTGCAACTGTTATGGGCGGCCGTGTTGCTTAACATCAGGTGAACAACTAGCTCGTCACGTTATTCATTCCCATTAAAAAAAACTCTAGCCAGTAGCAATCCGTATCTTCTTGGATTCTATGGAGCGCATCTCAATTCGGTATGAAAATAATACCTACTTATCTTAAAATTGAAATCTGAGATTGTCATTTGTATACCTTCTCCAATAAACTCTTCAATTGTTTATTTTGTTTTAGCTACTTTATAGCTGTTTTGAAATCATCCATCCAACTCACTGGATTAAGACGCTCTCCCAACTGAGTTGGTTTACACTTTGAAATCCATTTTATGGTAGATTATAGAATCAACAATCAACATATAATACATAGGTATAGGTAGGGTTATTATAGGTATTATATGTTGATTGTTAACGTTTGGGTTGGAATACCCACACTCAGTTGAAAGAGCATCTAATCCAGTGAGTTGAAAAGCGCGAATTCACAACCCGCTGGTTGCTTACATCTTAAGAACTACATATATGATTATATCTTTGTAGAATCATTATCTCTGGTGGTTACCTATTAATATACCGTTTAAGAATAATAACCTAAATCACAACTTACAGCATATTCTAGAAAAATATTGAATAAAATAAAACTAACATTCGCATTTCAGAACTCCGATAAAAAGAGTACACTAAACTATTTCCAATCCATTTCACTCCGGATCCATTTTTTGTTTCAGGTGTTCTTTTGTGATTAGAAAATACCATTCGCATCCATTCCTATTTTATGCTTATCGGGGTAAAAAACATAATGGTGGGCTTTCTTGATTCGTAGTTGTCAAGACCTTTGGACCGTGGACCAATGGTCAAAAACTCCAACAAAGGACGGGACTTTTTTTGTATGGAACTTGGGTGTTTATTCTAATCAGTATACAATTAATGTCAAATGAAAGATTAATTATGCAGGATTAATAATATTCTGCAGGAGGCGAGCAGAGGCTCTAAGTGGCGCTCCCGGGGGGAGGCCTATGTTCAGCAGTGGACGTCTTCAGGCTGTTAATGATGATGATGATGATGATGATGATGATGATGAATATTCTTATAAAGAAATTATTCACTCCTCCGATTTTTTATATTTGGCTTTAAACTAAAATATTTATGGAGCTTTTAAAATATTTACTGATTATGGAGCTAACAAAGTGAATGTTTTATATTATTTTTACCAAAAGTTTACTTGTGGTTTTATCACAAAGTAACAATTGTTTTTTTCTGTAACCTTTAGGTTTAATCCACTGATTAGCCAAAAAAAATCGAGATTTATTATTTCGTGCCATACTAATAAAATAAAATCGGATGTTTTGAAAAATCCATTTGTTAGAATTTTCGAGCTTTACTTATCTTAACTTTACATATCACCCACCTTAGTAGTTATATAATATATTTATTGTTACCAAACAGTACAATAACAAAACGTCTATCAAACCTTAATTAAACCGTAGATAAGACGTTCAATTTACCTGTTGTAATAGACAACCATTGTTTTGTTAAAGGTTCATTTAGACCAAGCTATTTGCATAACTTTCTATCTAAATGAAAATGGCGTGTAACGATGGTCTGACGGCTCTATCCAAGGCTTTATCAGACGTGTAAACGGCTCTTAGAAAACCTGGTTTCTATTAAAGAAGATTGAAAAAAGAAAATGAGACTGTATGGTGTAGATGTAATCTGTATTATGTTGCGAATACAGTAAACAGTTATTGTATTGGTCTGGGAGTTGCCAGTTACATTTGTCACTATTTCTGCGTCTTCCAAATGTAATGATGTTTATAATAGAGTTTAACTTACGAATAATAATCCCTAAGGGCTTAAAAGTTTGCTATGAGCACGCAACTTTTTTTACACTAGATTATGCATGCTTTTGTGGCGACCATGCATATTATGCATGTTTTTGTGGCGACCATGCATGTTATGGATGGGTAGCCGTGACGCTTAACATCAGGCGAACAATAATTCTTTACACTATTCATTAAAAAAAACTCAACCTTTGTAATGATTTTATTGTAAAATTTGGCATTACGATAATGGATATAAGGAAAAAATATTCCCTCGGTCCTCCTTGCCTCTCTATTGATAGAGATAAAAATATAAAGATCTTTTCAATTGACCCCATTGCTCTACTTTATTAATATGGTCAGTTTAATGCAACTAAACAATATAAAACTCAAGAAAAGTGTCATGTTCATTAAACTAACGTATATCTTGTATGTATAGGTATGACATAAATCAGAATCTCGCTAGCAATTTCCTTTCGCAATGCTCATTTTCCGTACCGCTCGCTCTCTGCATGAGCAGGGGGGGTCTTATAGCATTATTGCTTCAATATTACTTCAATCATACATTGACAAATGACATAAAAGTAAGAATACCTTTTTTTGTCTTATATTTTGGCTCCACACATAGTGTATTTAGCCAGTGTCAAGTATTGTATATTTTCATCGAGTTTTAGAATATTTTACGTAGTCAAGTCATAGTCACAGTCCAGTCTAAGTCATGCTCTAGTAAAGTGGTGGCAACTTTACTAGTAGCCTCTATGGAATTTTGGAAGCAACACGAAAAACCACGTTACACCACATTATATCACTTAACCACACTCATGCACGTAATTCAGCACTTAATGCGTAAAACGCCAGCAATTTTAAACATTAACACTGGAAAAAGCACAAGTTTTGAGAAATAATACAATGCAACGACGTGAACTTTTCACGTTCCCGCCATAAACCCCAAAAATACTTTAATGTTCCAGAGCCACAGCAGTTTTGGTGACGTCACGTTAAATCGTTCACTCAAATACAACTGTCATGTTGTTACATCATGTTGACACTGACGTGTGACAGTGATAACGCAATATAAAAATGTAGACGTCTCTTTCACACGCAGGAATACTTTATAAGTTCATGGTACGAATTCGAACAATATTATTGTAACCTTGAAATAATAATGCCATGAAACATGATGGTTTTGTATTAGCTTGTGGTAGCCCAGCAGGTGTTTCTACTGTATGCCAGACGAAGTAAAGCGCATTTAAAAGTTGACACTTTTAATACAGGTTGCCTTATGAAATGGGGCTCAAAGATTACCTATTTAAATAGAGTAGCGGATGTTGTGCTGCGATTTATTATGCATAGATTGACGACTACATTTCTTTATGAATAAAAAATGTAAACATATTTAATCTTTTTTACCTGATACAGAACGGGAAAATAACCAACCAAGCGTATGGATCGATTTCCCCTAAAAAAACCTTTAAAGGATCACCATAAAATGTTTCCTATTCACTGGTATAAATTTTGGTTTTTGGTTTTTTTGGTTATTTTTATGTTTTTTTGTTTTTTTTTTTAATAAGTATATTTATTTGGTACTTTTATAATTGGTAGTTTTAAGTTCATTATGTTTTTTGTAGTAGTGGCAATAAATCGTTTTTTTTTTAAAAAAAACCCTATTGTTGAAAATACAGGATTTTTTTAGAACAACGGCCATCAACATAGAATCATATGGACGGCGTAGCGGACATTCACAAAATGCCTGTCCATTTTCTGTTGGTGTGAGTATTTAAATATGCATTAGTATGCGTGAGTAGGGAAGTGACCCCTATTACACAATATATCGATATATAATAAACCAAACCAAACAGTGCTGCAGAATTTCGATACTTTTTAGTTTTAATACAATAAAGAAAATTTGATATTTGTAAAACCAGAAGACGCAGCTTAGGCCGGCTCCCACTTGGTGGACCGACAATCTCGTGAAAACCACGGGGAGCTGATGGATGCAGGAGGCGAGTGGCCGCTCAAGGCGGCACTCTATGGGGAAGGCCTATGTTCAGCAGTTGACGTCTTCGGGCTGTTAATGATGATGATGATGATGACCCATCCTAGTAAAAGTATATTGAACACATTATATGAAATAACGTTTGTAAGTAACATTTTTATATGTGTGTTGCCAGTGATGACTTATGGAACTGAGACGTGGTCTCTAACTGTTGGCCTCATTACTAAGCTCAAAGACGCGCAACGAGCTATGGAGAGAGCAATGCTCGGTGTTTCCCTGCGAGATAAGATCCGAAATGAGGAGATCCGCAGGAGAACTAAAGTGACCGATGTAGCTCTTGGGATTAACAAGTTGAAATGGCAATGGGCAGGCCACATCGCTAGTAGAACTGACAACCAATGGGGGAAGAAAGGTTCTCGAGTGGCGACCCAAACTGGAAGACACAGCGTAGGCCGGCCCCCCACTAGGTGGACCGACGACCTGGTGAAAGCCGCGGGGAGCCGATGGATGCAGGAGGCGAGCAACCGCTCTAAGTGGCGCTCCCTGGGGGAGGCCTATGATCAGCAGTGGACGTCTTCAGGCTGTTCAAATAACATTGTTCCATAATAGTTAGTTTTTATTTTACATTCGCCTTTTCTTATTCTATTCATTAAAATGATGGTTAAATTTGTAAAAAGTGTTTCGTACCATTATCTATAAAAACGAGCAAAACGAGCAAAACGTTTTTGTATTGAAGCTCCTATATTTATTTTAGGGAAAAATATAGGGGAAAAGGATGAATGAATGGGACGGCTGCGCCTGTCTCCCTTCGCCGTCCCATCTATTCATCTTTTTCCCCTATATTTTTCAGTTTTGCTTCTCTCTTACCCATAAACACGGTAAGGGCATAAAACTAATAAACCCGTGCGAAACCGGGGCGAGTCAGCTAGTTTATTATAAATTTCATAACTCATATTGAAGCCAGACGACACTGGCCTACCTACTGTATTTTATAAAAGTAGGTTAGGTGCCTATTTTTAAATTGCCAGATTTGCACCTACTTTTTTATTCTGTTTGCACTTTGATCTAAATCCATTCAGCCACTTTTAGGGAAAGAGATTTTCTACTTTTTAATCTCCCCAAAACCAAAGTAATTTTGTGCAAATGTATGAAGATTTACGAATATTGACAAAATGTAATGGACAGTGTAGGTACATCACTATTCGAGAGGCGTAAAATCGCCCATCCCAAAAATATCAATTAAAGCATTAAATCTTTCAGTAATTGCAATCGCATGGTAATTATACGGTGGAAAAAACGTATATTCTTAATGTGAAATGCATATTTACTTCGAAACTTCGATGTTTAACATAAAAATAGCCAGTAAACTTTAACGTATAAAATGATGATTCTGGTTTTCCTTCGACTCCTCGGGTTACTCTTGATGCACAAAACACAGCACAACACGACACAATGTCACTATTGACACAATATTTAGCCCTAATAACAATATAATCACTAAATTTTCACGTTTTATGCTCTCGCATTTAATTTCTTGACACACCAAACTGTCAGAACATGACACGCGGTGCGAGGTTAGGCGACGTTGCCGTACCGACAGTCGCTTTCTCGCATACTCTATGCGACGATTCGTGTATTAGACAGAGATACAAGATAGTAGGTTTACACGAAGGATGCGGAGCGGCAACGCCGCATTGGCAGATTTTGGCTCTCTCCATAGACCTCCATGACAACGGCCATCGTATGCTTAAGCCACAGATTAGAGAAAAAAAATCTACTATAGTTTAAGCTAAAATGCACGGCATCTTTGGAATTATTTTTTAAGATTGCAATTTTAGTCAAGGAAGTTTTTTCGTTGTAAGTACTTATGTCTTTACCCTATAATATTTTTCTGGTCCCAAATATTCTGTATCACACAGACACACCTCAACGTGCCTGAATACTTAAAAGGACAAGACTCGGCCAGCAGCTATTGTTAGAGTTTTTAAAGTCACCATTTTAGGTTGCGACTTAACGACCGACTGTTGTCTTGTGGTTATCTTTTAATAACAACGATTGATGTCGTAGGTAGAATCCATAATCAGACATACGATATGATTATTATACAGGTAGTATTCTTAAAATGCAATGCTTAATGCCCATCTGCATCAAAGTGTGATGTTTCCTAAGCTTGCGCTTATCCCTCTATTAGGTAATACTGCAAAGAATTTGGATACTTCTTAGAGAGATAAGCACGAATTTAGTATCTGATATGGATTATATAGAAATTGTATGTTCAACAGTAGATCATTAAATACCAAAGAGATGAATTGCGTATTAGACATTGCTGATGTGTAGACACTTCAATCGAACACGCCAATCATTGATATCGCATCACTTCCTGACTCGACGACTAATCGCGTCGAACCGTTCACGATCGTCAATATTTACCCTACCCGCTTTGAAGTGCTGGCTGCCAACAAAAACAATACGGGAGTAGTGGGCATGGCTTCGTGAGTCTGTGGATATTGTGTGACGTTAGTGTTACGCAAAAAATCACGTTTGAGCAATGACCGTTCGAGCAGTAGCTGATTAATTTATTTATTGACGTCATCCGTCGGGCCCTTGATACCGTCAACGTGCCGGCTATCTTAGAGCCGAACGGTATTTCACGTGACGATGGTAAGAGGCCTGATGGTATGACGTTAATCCCGTGGAGCCGTGGAAGGCCGCTGGTGTGGGATGCTACCTGCGTTGACACGCTAGCGCCTTCCCACGTTAACAACTCAGCTCGGGCGGCATGTGCAGCGGCTGAAGCTGCAGAAGACCTCAAACGGAGGAAGTATGAATCCTTAGGCGATGGATACATATTTGCTCCGTTTGGGGTTGAAACAATGGGTTCCTGGGGCCCACAGGCGCGGCTTCTTGTTAAGGAGCTGTCCAGACGGTTGGTCGACCTAACACGTGACCAAAGGGCTGGCGCATACCTCGGCCAACGAATCAGCTTGGCAATACAACGAGGGAATGTCGCCAGCTTTTTGGGCACGCTCCCCGCAGAAAGCAACCTAAATTCTGTGTTTTATTTATAGTATTTTTTTTGCGGCATAGCTTTTTTTTGATAGGGTTTTCGTTTTTAGTTAGGTGTATATATTTATTAAGATAGGTTTATATTTAAGTTGTTTAGTTTAGTGTATATATATTGTTATTTAAGTTTTAGTAATAAACAATTACTTACAGTAATAAATTTATTATATTAATTAATTGATCGGTTCACCACACAAACACACTTCTCCAAACTTCTTTACGGCAGAACCACACATTTCTGGCAGTGCTGTATTCACTATCGAGTAATTTTTTTATATGACATCTTTAGTTAACGTGTTCCTGCCGCTAGGGGCGCTGTGATTTCTAAGATGAATGTTTCAGCATTTGAAACCGTGGAAACCCTAATTCGAGCGTATACTGCTCTATAAAGTTTTAAGCTAGCATGGTGGGCGTGGATAGGAAGCTCATCCGTTGAATCACCCATATAGTCCCGTACTTCGTCTCTATTTATTTAGATGCTGACACTTTTTTACGAGTCCTATTTTGGTGATGCATCTTATAAGTCAATGAACTTGTGGTAGATGTCAAAAAGGTGATGGCAATACCAATACGCGAATTATATTATTAGGAGATATTATTTTATAATGATTTGGAGGCGAGCAGCCGCTCAAATTGGCGCTCCCTGGAGGAGGCCTATGTTCAGCAGTGAACGTCTTTAGGCTGTTGATGATGATGATGATGATGATGATGATGATGTTGATGATGAATAATTCCTTTAAAGCCCGATTACCCCGGTGGCGAGGCAGTGGAACCGGGGCCAATGGGACGACTTCGAATTCACACGCAAGTTTTTTGTAGAAACTCTTTCTTTAATAAAAACACGGGGTGAAATTCACAGAGCATGAAAAAAAAATCGCTTTGCCTCCAGGTGCGATGCGTCATAATCTTAAAGCTTTTTGTGGTGAAAATACTACCAAATTGATACTTTTTCAATTGTCATTTAAAAATGCGTAACATTATTTGAAGAACGAAAATATTCCGATCATTTTGTTTTAAATTTTAGCGATCCCGGTAGTTATCAAAAACGTTAAGTCATGTCAGATTTTGGGTGGCTTAACAATTCTAGAAAAGGTGGGATATATAGTAACTTTTTCATTCCTTCTTCAATAGAAAACCTTTCGTCTCATTGCGTCTTAAATTTTTCCCTGACTCAGTTTCTTTAGGACTTCTACATCCCTTTCGTAATGATGAAAGTAAGACGCTGTTTCTTTGTTCGTGTGAGTCGCATGTCAAAATATCTGAACCGATTGGTTTGCGTCCGGTTCGTTTGAACATTCTCAAAATACCTTATACGTCTTGTCTTATTCCCAAAATGAATGAAATTGAACATACCTCATTCTCGAAACATTTGCGATTGAAAATACCCGATCGCAGATTACGTAACAATCCTATTTACGACCGATAATAATGTAAGTACTTATTGTGAAAACCAGAAGGGATAGGGGGCGTCTATTTAATAATCATTGACTTATCTATAAAGATAATAGTCCTTAAAATTTTAGCAACCGGCGGGATCTAACTCACTGGATCAGACGCTCTCCCAACTGAGCTATGGTTGCATGACCGCTGACTAAGAAAATCAATGCGCGGGCGTTGGTTAAAATCCCGCTGGTTGCTAAAGTTTTAAGGGATAACAGTTGCAGTGTTACTCGGAACTTTAAAATAATCTATGTTTGCGTGACACTCCACTGCGCACGTTATCCTAAGACATCACACAGTCTAGTAATCAGATTACTACACTGTGTAATCAGGTCATAAAGTCTCATTTGCCCAGTAATTTCCCTATAATTTACTTTTTTAAAGTGCGGTTTACATTTTAAAAATCCATTCCATAAACATTTAAGTTAAGTGGTGTCTATTTCTCTCACACACACCAAGTTAACAATTAAGTAGACGATGTGCTCTGAAGCTGAAGCAAGTTCGTAACTAACGTGTTTACAGCTTGGCATGAGTGCTACATCTTCACTCTATTGCCACTAGCTTCAGGTATCAATCGATAGTCTAGTCTCAGATCAAAAATAAAACGTGAGATTCGAACGACTCCGATAACACACACTGGGGAGGGAAAATGCGAAATGAAATTATATTATTTTTCGGTTTGCTGGGCAAGTTTTCGTATTTATATTCCTACCTATAGTAGTCTCTAACTAAAAGGCCCTTATTATTATAATCCTACTAATTGTAAAAGTTAGTGTGCTAACACTGTGGAACGGATTTTGATAATTAATGATAATTGTGAGGTAATTAATACCTACTGTACTTAAGGTTTTGCTGGGGTAACAAACACATCCTTTCTGCCGTAGTACTTGAGTCTATTTACGGTCATGGGAAATTATTATATAACAAAAAATGCCACAAATATATTTGAAACTGAAGAACACTACTTTATGATTATGAAATCTTCGAAACAGGGAAAACTTTGAAGATGTTTTGGAGAAGTTATGAAATTCAATTCATAGAAAACCACAACTGGGTATTATTTGAAACTTTTCACAAACTAACAGTCAACGTTTCCTTCTTATATACATAAAAACTGGTTCAACTGTTTTTAGTAGGAATGACAATGGCACCTATTATTTATATTCTGTGGTGAAACCCGACTTGCGAAGTCAATGCGGTCTACGAGAACCACACTCTTTGTGATAAAGCTTTCCAAGATAGGTATCATTCATTGTTAGAATACGGTACAGCAAAGTTTGTGCGTGGTTTGTCTGTTTCTTTTCTTTTCTATTACCTCTTAAAAAGTTGTTTACAACCGACCACGAACCGGAAGACGCAGCGTAGGCCGGCCCCCCCACTAGGTGGCCGGACGATCTGGTGAAAGCCGCGGGGAGCCGATGGATGCAAGAGGCGAGCAGCCGCTCAAAGTGGCGCTCACTGAGGGATGCCTATGTTCAGCAGTGGACGTCTTCAGGCTGTTGATGATGATGCTGGAACTCACGGGCTTTCTCCCAAAAAATAGACCATATCATAATACACGCTGGCCAAGTGCGGGTTGATGGATTACACTTACTCGAAATTTGTGATTCTTAACATTAAACATGCCGGTTTTTCACGACGATGCTTTGCTTCACTTTTTTGTGGGTGTAATTTCCATGCTTATTTTGACTGTAATTGTAAAAAACCTTTTGTGTAACAATATCAAATTGAAATCTTCATTGGTTTTTTAAATTAACTTTTTCATAAGAAAAAACATTCGCCTAAGAATGTAATATTAGTTTTATTAAACTTGTTACAACTGTATTAAACAGATAAAAGCTAAACGAAGCTCTAAGCCGATGTTAATATTTTATACGAGATGCTATGCTTTTATTAAAATGCCAAGTCTGCAAAATTAATCTAAAATGCGTTGAAAATATTGCACAGCTATCGTCATAACGAGGCTTGTCTTGTGGTCCCAGCGGTGTGTGAATAAGACCACCCAATCCCTTCCCGTGGGTGCCGGTTGAGGGAATCTACAGAGAATGAGCAGCAACATTGTCCTCGGTACATTTAGATCTTCGTGTTCAGCAGTGGACGTTTTTCCGGCTGTTGGTGTGATTACGAGCTTGTACCAATATGCTGAATGCTAACAATTTAATATCATTTAGGAGGTTTTTTTTATTTATATTATGGCTTCACACATAGTGTATTTAGCCAGTGTCAAGTATTATATTTTCATGGTGTTATAAAATATAATAACAATAATAATAATAAATATGTGTGGACATTTCACATAGCGCCATCTAGCCCCAAACTAAGCATAGCTTGTACTATGGGAACTAGATAACTAGATATTTCACGCAAAGTCATGTCCTAGTCATAGTCATAGTCCAGTCTAAGTCAGGTAGTCATAGTCCAGTCTAAGTCATGCTCCAGCAAAGTGATGGCAACTTTACTAGAAGCTTCTATGGAGTTTTGGGAGTAACACAAAAAATCACGTTTCACCACATTATATCACTTGCCCTCACTCATGCTCGTAATTCAGCACTTAATGCGTAAAACGCCACCAATATTAAACATTGACACTGGCAAAAGCACAAGTTTTGAAAAATAATACAATGCAACGACGTGAACTTTTTGTTCCCGCCAAAACATATTTAGGAGGTTCTAAAAGCCGTAAAATTAAATAAGCAATGAACTTGACACCAAACCATCTTAGAGCATTTAGCCAATGGAGATGTTAACGTTATAATCCGTAAGCATTATTTTCTGTCGATTTTTAAGGGGTCGAGGTAAACTCGCATAGCACACGCGCAAACCGCGCCTGTAAACGCACGCCGCACACCATCTTAAAATGCGCACACAGTTATATAATCTAGCGTAGTTATGAAGTGTTTACACGCACACTATGATAATGTGTATGACTAAATAGCGTCATATGACCGGCAGAGTGGCACGCCTTGCCTTGCCACCTCCATTTATAAATGCTCTAAGCCAAACCATAATATTATGGATGGTACCTCCCTAAATTCTTTAGGGAGAGGAAAGAAGAATTTAGGCTCTAATTTGTGATGAGGAATCGTTTAAAACATTTTGATAATTTTATGATAAGATGACGTTTCTAGACAGAGATATTTGCGATGAATTATGTATTTTTTAAATATTTTTCGAACGAGCTAAGATATTCGACAACTATTCAACTTATAGTCAAAGGATAGTAGATACTTCAGACTTTATGGTTATTTCATAAAGTCGATTTCAAAATATCCAATTTTACCTCTACGTAGTACATTCTATTACTTTATTTTATTTTACGGCAGCGATATTTGATGTGTCTCGTAAACACTTCCAATTATTTGTTATTGGTTCTCTATGGGAATGGTAAAGGAGCTTACAAGAATTATTACAGTACTTGTTACACATAAATCACCTCTGTGACACCAATTGCTTATAATGTTGATGGCTAAAGGGTTCCCGTGGGGTTGGTTCTTGGAATATCTTGACGATTACAACCCACACACATGTCGAGTGTGCCGAGAAGGGATTCCGTCTATACTGGATATTTCTTGGGACAGTCTGTGTATCATGAACCGAATAAGCGCTTTTAAGCTTTATTAGGTGTTGTCTAAAGCACTTTTTAACTTCATTAGTGCATCATGTTGCCCCGTTTGCGTAGTGTGTTTTCGTCTAGCAGGTACGTGCGTGCTACGTGCCCTACGACTTTTTTATGCGAATGAATGACGTGACGAGCTAGTCGTTCACCTGATGTTAAGCGTCCCGCCCATAACAATAATCGCACAGTTCATTACTCTAACCTTTTTTTTCTTTTTTAACGCTGAATTTTCTGGAATTAAAGTAAATTGTAAATACGTAAGTAGGTAGTTATAATAAGCACAATAATAACACCAAGAGAAAAAGAAAACAAAGTTCGTTACACAAATTTTTGTCCTAGGTGGGAATCGAACCTATAACCTACAGCGCAAATAGCAGAGCTACTACCAACTGAGCTATAAATCTAAATAACAAAATAAAGAATAATGCGCCTTGTGCCCCAATATATTCATACGAATGAAACATAAATTCCGTTCACACGAGCAGCAACGTTTGGTTTGCTCGTTAATATCACATTAGGCACTGTAGTCTCGGCTCTTGGTCAGATTTAATTTAGGTCAGAGCACTAGATCGATGATGGCAATTAATGGTTAGGTTCTATGCATACATTAATGGGCTATATGTGAGTACGTTAGATGAAATAACCAAGTGAATACTCGATTGTTTTGATTATAATTGACTTATATTATGTCTAAGCATAGTGAGCGCTACCGTGCTTCGGAGGCCACGTTAAGCCGTCGGTCCCGGCTGTTGTCGTAAGACAATAGTCGTTAAGCCAAGTCAGAAGCCTTTGGGTGGCCTAAAAATTCTGACACCAGGGCTGACCACTTGCTTACACGAGAAGAAGAAGAACTATGCTTCTTCTTCAGGCAAGTGGCCAGCCCTGGTGTCAGAATTTTTAGGCCGCCCGAAGGCTTCTGACTTGGCTTGACGACTATTTACGACAACAGCTTACTACGGCTTACGGCAGACTGACGGCTTAACGTGCCCTCCGAAGCACGGTAGCGCTCAGGTCTAAATACCAACTTTTTGCTGTAGCGGTCACCCATCATAGTAGTGACCGCAGCGAACGTTGCTTAACTTTACCGATCCGTTAAGAACGGCTAGTCGTGTTTCGCTATGAGCGCTACAAGCATAGTTAAGTCTAGGTGTAGTTATGTCGTTCAGTTCTTAAATAATCTTCTCTTCTCAAATAATACCATGCCTGAAAAGGCTATTATAATGTGAGATCTTATTCTCATCACATCATAATAATATTAGCCAGCTAGATAGAACATTCATTAAAAACAAAAAGAGTCCCGGCATTCTTTCAACGGCGATCAATTTCATTACATCCTCTTCAGATAAAATTGACACAATAACACAATCTGTAAAAGGTACGTATATTTATATTGATTTTTGATTTAGCTAATGGCCGTCCCGCCCACTGGTTTATTCCGTTCGAACATATCGAACTCAAGGAGGGCGATAATTGATAGAAGGCTTGGCTGGACAAATAAATATGAGGGTTTATAGGTGCTTATGGTTCCTAATGGGTGTCAAAATGATTTTTATAAGCTTCATTATCAATTAGTAAGCTATTATTGGGCACTCGCGATATACTTAGGTATACTTGAGTGGCCTGACAGATCGGTTGGTAGTTGCTCTGCCTTCTGAATTATTAGTTGTGGGTTCGATTGCCAATATTATTTATATTTTATCTGAGTCTGGACGTTATATTGTTATACAATAATGTTTATGAAGGGCATCTACAGCCACAGATCTGTGTCTGTTAGAGTGTAGAAGGTAGATATAGTTTGCTACAGTACTATATATCTATTCTGTGACTTTACTGCCAAAATTTTCCTAGACATAGGTACAACATAGATATATATGTATGTTATAAACAAATAGTATCTAAGTAGTCTATCATTTATCTGGTTCCCATATTATGCAAGCTATGCTTAGATTGGGGCTACGTGCTAGCTACGTGAAATGCCGACTGCGAAAAAAAGAAATGTGACGAACTTACAATAAACAAAATTAATAGAATAAGAAATTTATCAGAATAATAGAATTGTGGCAAATTTACACATCCTTTTTTTCGTGATGAATTTACTTTGTGGCGAATTTAAAATAACCCATACTTACACTATCTATTTAGTACACCAGTTGTTTTTACACCTCAACGAGCTTTGGAAAAAGCTCGCAGAGTTCGGTGAGCATGATGTATCGGTATTCGCTAGGACTATAGTTACCAATATAAGCAAATGAGCAAAGTGGCGTAGCAATAGGCTAGTCATATCTGCCCAAGTACCAAAACCATTGAAGTAGACGCGCTCTGGATTAAAGACATCTCAACTAGGTATTGTATAGGGAGGGCACCCTATGGCAAGATTGGAACGATGGCTTACTCAACGTAGCTAGCACCAACGGAAGATTAGAGTCAGAAACCAGGCACAGTTCTTAAGAAGAACTTTTTTGTGTCTATAATGCCATAAGGCGATGCCGAGCTACAGTTGGGTTTGAGAGATGGATGTCATCATCATCATCAACAGCCTGAAGACGTCCACTGCTGAACATAGGCGTCCCCCAGGGAACGCCACTTAGAGCGGCTGCTCGCCTCCTGCATCCATCGGCTCCCCGCGGCTTTCACCAGGTCGTCGGTCCACCTTGTGAGGGGCCGGCCTACGCTGCGTCTTCCAGTTCGTGGTCGCCACTCGAGAACCTTTCTTCCCCATCGGTTGTCAGTTCTACGAGCGATGTGACCCGCCCATTGCCACTTCAACTTGCTAATCCTAAGAGCTACATCGGTCACTTTAGTTCTCCTGCGGATCTCCTCATTTCGGATCCTATCTCGCAGGGAAACACCGAGCATTGCTCTCTCCATAGCTCGTTGCGCGACTTTGAGCTTAGTAATGAGGCCAACAGTTAGAGACCACGTCTCAGTTCCATAAGTCATCACTGGCAACACACATTGATTGAAAACTTTAGTTTTCAGGCTTTGTGGTATTTTGGACGAAAAGATAGGTCGAAGCTTCCCGAACGCTGCCCAGCCGAGTTGGATTCTTCGGGCGACCTCTTTGTCGAAGTTGGACCTACCCAATTGGACAGTCTGCCCTAGATAGACGTATTTGTCGACAACTTCGAGAGTATCGTTCCCAACAATTACCGGTATAGGTGGAACATGGGCATTTGACATGATTTTCGTCTTGTTCATCTTAAGACCAACCTGTCGGGAGACTCTACTGAGGTCGTTGAGCATGGTGCTGAGATCATCGAGCGACTCCGCCATTATGACTATATCATCGGCAAAACGAAGGTTAGTGATATACTCGCCATTTATGTTGATGCCAAATCTTTTCCACTCCAAGAGCTTGAAAAAATCCTCCAATGCGTTCGTGAACAGTTTCGGAGAAATAACGCCTCCCTGTCTCACGCCTCTCTGCAATGGGATCCGTTCCGTACTCTGGTCCTGTAGTCGGACTGACATAGTGGCCTTACTGTACAAACACTTCAACACTTCGATATACCTATAGTCAATTTGGCATCGCTGTAAGTACTGCAGCACCGCCCAAGTCTCGATTGAATCGAAGGCTTTTTCATAGTCCACAATCGGCCGATTATACTCTTCGGTCTTCTGTATAATCTGGCGTAGCGTATGGATGTGGTCTATGGTGCTAAAGCCTTTTCGGAAACCGGCTTGTTCGGGAGGCTGGAATTCATCAAACCTGCGTGCGAGACGATTCGTAATGACCCTCGAAAACAGCTTATACACATGACTCAAGAGCGAGATGGGCCTATAGTTCTTCAATAAGGTGATATCACCTTTTTTGAAGAAGAGCACCACCACGCTCTTGTGCCACGCCTCCGGCGTTGTACCTTCAAGGATGACAGAATTAAATAACAACTGGAGGACTATAAGTACCGGTCTACCACCCGCTCTCAGAAGTTCGGTCGTAATTCCATCATCACCTGGCGCCTTGTTGTTTTTAAGCTGTTTGAGGGCCATTCTAATCTCGTACAGGCTGACGTCCGGGATATCTTCGGTATAGTGTCGGACTAACTTGGCTCTGGTGTCCTGAGCTGTGTTAGTAGCGGGCTCACGTGTCGAGGTGTATAACTGTCCATAGAAGTTCTCAATCTCTCTCAGAATCTCAGGCTTGGATGAAATGACACTACCATTCTCGGTCTTCAGTTTTGTCATTTGGCTTTGCCCAATAGACGAATCTTTTGCGAACACCTTTGAGCCTTGGTTCCGCTCAATTGCGGCCTCAATACGTGAAGTACTAAAAGCACGCAAGTTGTGTCGCATGGAACTCCAGATACGTCTATTGAGTTCACCGTAGGCTGACATATCAACTGAAGACTGTAGTTTCATTTCGCTCCTGTCTGCCATTAATTTAAGAGTGTTTCCTGAGAGTTTCTGAGTCCTCTTTCGGCGTTGGGTCTTGAAGAACTCAGCTCCAACAGCTTGGACAGTTTCCACCAACCCGTTGTTCAACTCGTCCACTGTGTTGCAATCGGCAAGGCACTGGAAGCGATTTTCGAGTTCCAGCTGAAAGCCTTCGGGGTTTTGGATTTGAACAGGATTTGGACGGAGCGTAGACCTCACCAGACGCGACCTTTCAAGCTTGACATTGATATTCAATGTGCCTCTTAAAATACGGAGATCGCTACCGTTTTCACCTTGCTGATCACAGAGACATCATCGAATATTCGCTTCTTGGTCGTCATCATGAAGTCCATCTCATTTTTCGTGGAACCGTCGGGGCTTATCCACGTTCATTTCCTGGATGGCCGCTTCTTGTAGAAGGAGTTCATCATAAAGAGGCCCTCCTTCTCCATGAAGTCAGCCAGCCTTTGTCCCCGAGGGTTCCGCTGCCCGTATCCAAATGGCCCCACTCTCAGCTCATCGCCATTCCTTGTGCCCAACTTCGCATTAAAGTTTCCCATCACAACGGTGAGGTATGTTTCGGAAGTATGCATGGCTTCGGATATATCCTCATACATAGCTTCTACTTCATCGTCGGAGTGTGCCGAGGTCGGTGCGTATACCTGGATGACCTTCAACGAATACCGTTTGGTTATTCTGAGTATCAGGTACGCTACCCTGGTCGACACACTGTCGACTTTGACCACGTTGTTGACGAGAGACTTGCGGACGAGGAACCCGACACCACCTTGGGACAGTTGGTCTCCCTCCCGGTAGAAGAGTAAGTTACCGGAATTTAGGATTATCGTGTCCTGTCCCTGTCTTCGGACTTCTGACAATCCCATTACATCCCAGCGTAACTTACCCATCTCCTCCTCCAATTCGATCATCCTTTCGTCAGCCCTCAATGTGCGCACGTTATATGTTGCCAGGGCCAGGGGTCGTGTTTGGTGGGGTTGGTAGCCGGGCGTCTGCCGGGGATTCTTCGCACTCCCTGCCCTGCCGTTACCGGAGCCACGGGATAGCAGAGCCGCCGGGGACTGGGGGCCGTCTCTATTTGTGCTTGTCATTAGGGGGGGGGGGGGGTTGCCTGCAGCCCATTCCCTGGATATTCCCTTAGCCGACTTTTACCACACGGCCAAAAGAGATGGATGTATATCGCGATAAATATATACTTACCAACTTATATTGTGTCTCTAGTGCATGAAACTATTGGAGCAGTACATACTTTTATTTTTTTAAAGATAAATATTTATTCTCCAAATAAAGTACATAAATGTTACAAATAAATTGTGCATATTACAGATAGATTTTTTACATTTTTAGAACACGCTAAATCAGTAGGTAGGTAATATACTATTTTGTTACAAAGTGAATTATACTTAAAAGAAACGTGAGTGTAGATGAAGGACTAGCATTCATACTAACCTCCGTATTCCAAAACATTTCTCGAAAAATCCTTCACTTGACTTCTACTTAACCTTGAGGGAAACTCAAAATACATCGCACCGTACCTTGAGTTGACAGTTGCTTCGCTTCTCTCGTTTGAGAAAAATTGACGCAGAAATGTCAAGTTGATTATTTATTGTCAACTAAAAATACCAAAACACAAAAATTAGGTTAATTCGAGGTTGAGTCGAGTGGAGTAATCTCGAGGTAACGTCTTAGAATATGGGGGTAAGTTGCCCCGTGTTATGGCTGGCCGGCTAGCATGCGTACCGCGACGAAATTTTCTCGACACTTTTTCTCGTGAGAGACCGTGTCGCACTCTAACAAGGCAAGTTTTATCGCGGTGAGCATGCTAGGGGATCTGGGGATTGTAGCCAGAGCGAGCGCTACAGTATGCCAATAGTTCTAAAACTTTTTCATAACTTTTCTAAAACCTACAATATCACTTGGCTATGTCATACTATACTTTTATCACGAAGCTCAAGTCCGAACGCGTTATGACAAAGAGAGAACATTTTGTATTGGATTTTGTATTGGCTTCCCATTTCCACGTGACCTATTTTCAGAGCTTTCAAATGCATCCGTTATAACAACGACAGCACGGAAAATGTTCCGCTGCACATGACTGTAATCCATCATTCTCGATTCAACTTTTTCGTATATACCTATGTAACTATGGTACCTATGCATATACATAGATTGGATTTTTTTAACCGCATACGTAGCGAAGTAGGTTACTCTAAATACTGTAAAAAGATTCCTTTATTTTTTTTAATGAAACAACGTTCCATTTTGGAAAACTCGCTTGCCACACACGGGTATCTGACTGCCTCCGAAAAAATTACATCTTGTACTGCATAGCGATTCAGGAGACCTCAGCGCTGAGGCTCAGCGCTGAGGCTCAGCGTCCAACCTCGATTCAACCAACTTTTATTTGAAAATAGAACGGAAATAGCGTCATCGTTTCTGCAAAAGGCATGAGCTAGGGGAGAGCTTTTCGTTCTATTTTCAAATAAAAGTTGGTTGGTTGGTTGTTGGTTGAGGTTGGACGCTGAGCCTCAGCGCTGAGGTGATGTGATGTGAAATGATACTTAGGTTAAACTTGCCCGAACGCGCATGGCGAGTTGGATTTTTCTGAAGTAGGTATACAGTAGACTTTTAGTGAATCCCATAATTATTCATAATATAATAATTTAATAACTCAGCAGAGTGGGCGGACCAAGTTACTTACTCATTTTATCTACATAATATTTGACATATTTGGGGAATCCCAAGGATACATGCGCGTATTAACTGTTACCAAAACTGCTACAATGTTTTATTAGCCAGACCCGGCTATAAGTAGCAACAAAAGATACAACCAACGAAGTCTGTCTTAATCCCATTACCCATAGATCCTTTCCCACGAATAAATACCAAAATACGCTATCCCAGCTTCCGCAGTAGGTAACGTCGAGGCTTAGCTTTGAGCTTACTAACTAATCTTTGAGACGAATCTATGGGCACGCCTCCAGTTTTATAACGGGATAGATAGATAGATAGATAGATAGATAGATAGATAGATAGATATTTCTTTATTGTTTCACCATTGAAATATACAATACACAGGAATACAACGAATCTTACATGCGCAACAATGGGCGGTCTTATCGCTGGCAGCGATCTCTTCCAGACAACCTTTGGATGGAGAGTATCAATAGACAAAGAACATACGGCGGCGTTGCAACATTTAAAATTACAATGAAATATAGATTAGTATAAACTATTCTGCATATATATAGATCTGCAAATATTTATTGATTCCTGCTTATATATATACAGGTGTAATTTAATTCATTAGCATAAATTCAGCCCATGATAGTACATAATTTATAGATATGATTATTAAAGAGTAAAGAGTGTAAATGAAATAATTTTTATTGAAAATTATGAAGATTGCCGCGGCGCCTAACGCAGTTGGCACGGATGATTTTGTTACATTTAAACATTTTTATACCTTGTATGTACTAATTTAAAACAGTACTTCATTATTTTAATTAAATTATGTATTGTAGCATTTTATTAAGTAAGTTATTCTATTTTTTGCAGTTATTATTATTACCAAACCAATGTGTTAGAATTAAAAAAATTTGGTCCACACGTGACCGGTATCAGGAGTAGGTACTTAGTTTTAAAGGATGCTAATGAATTCAATTACACTATGTGTAAGTACCTATACGCGTTTTGTTGCTAATACCACAGATTTTATAATAGTTACTGAGTTACATCGGTGATTTAACTTGCGGGTCTTCTCATTTCGGATCTTGTCTCGTAAGAAAAACCCAAGCTCTCTCCAGCTCGTTAGAGCTCGATAGAGACCACGTCTAAGCTTCGGAGATACATACCTATAATATCTCTGTCTCACGCACTCCTTCGGTTTCATCTATAGCGTCATCTTTGTCATACGTAGTACTAGACTCACAGACTATATAGGCTACGATACGAGGACTGTGACTAGAGCGACAAACCGTGATACATATAATGTACTGTAATGTAATGAAACTCAGACGTGGTCTCTTGGTTGCCAACAAACATTCTATAGCAAAGGAATAGCTATATATAGCCTTACGCGTAGTAGCTTTATACAATACTAGTATGGTGGCTTTGGATCCAAAATTTCATAGAAGCTTCTAGTAAAGTTGCCACCACTTTACTGGAGCATGAATGGACTATGACTACCTGACTTAGACTGGATTATGACTATGACTAAGACTTGACTACAACTCGATGAAAATATACAATACTTGACACGGCTAAATACACTATGTGTGGAGCCAAAATATAAGAAAAATAATAAGCAAAGATAAAACAAGAGAAAACACTGTAGCTATTCCGCTGTTATGCAATGTTTATTGGTAAAGGGGTTCCTGTTGGTCTATGTTGGCCTCATTACTCACTTAGTAAGGTCAAATTCGCGAGACGAGCTATGGTAGGTGTTTCTTTTTTTTTAAGTAAAGTAAATTTTTATTTAGCCAGAAAGATTACATGCATTCCTTAATGTAATAATAACCAACAGACAAATTCTACAAACCAAAATTTAAAAAAATAATTAAGTACGAAAATTAGTAATGAAGTGATTACTTAGTTTTTAATAGTACTTACGGGATATTTACCGTGATTAGAATCTTTTTTTTTTTTTTTTGAGTCTACCCGTGAAAATGGTGCATGTAACTGTGCCGAAATATCGGGAACTCAAAAATGATTCTAATCACGGTAAATATCCCGTAAGTACTATTAAAAACGTGGTAAACAACCGTGAAAGTTTAAAACAGTGATTACTTAGTTGTTTACCAGTTATATATACAAGGCGACATGACACTATATTAACATTTCACAGTGGGCCCCAAACTCGGCAGAGCCTGTATCTTGGTGGCCCGGGCTTCGCCGTTAACAGTTTGTTGTGTCATGGCGCGCAGCTTATGTATGTTTTAATGTGAGTAATACGATGCTCTACGAAACCAAAACTCTATCCAAAACTAGCTGATTATTTCTCTGGATAGCTCGATGTGAATTATTAACTGCCGGTACTTCAAATAAATATAAATAAATATGTGTGGACATTTCACACAGCGCCATCTAGCCCCAAACTAAGCATAGCCTGTACTATGGGAACCAGATAACTTTGACATACGTAAGCTGCTGTTATGGTATTAAACAGGAGACTTCGTATACAATCATTTGTACCTATATTATCCCAATAAATATTTGATTTGAGGTGGGATTCAAACTCAATGGCGGCTGTGCAGTCGGTGCGCGGGTAGAAGTAAGTAGTGCGTGCAGCGTGCGGAGGACTTGCAGCGCACTTCACAGCCGCCATTGACTTTGTTTATAACTGTACTGGTTGTCGAAAAGTACCTAAATAACTTTTGCATCATTTTCAGATACAGTTATCCAATCATTTCAAATAACAAAAGCTTTCGAAGCATCAAGCGTCAGCGTCAGTTTTAACAAAAAAATATACGAGTCTTTCAATAAACACTATCGAAATACATTTCACAGAACGCATCGCAGTTTTTTATACATTTCAAAGCATTCACTAGGTTTACAGCGCGCGCTGAAAAATTCACTCGATTCGATAGATGGAGATCTTTTAGCAAATATTTTATGTACCTTTAGTTCGCATAAACTGTGAATTGGATATTCTGAAATATTTCGATGGATAAATTTCTGTCCGATTTTTGGTCAACGGGATAATGATATAAATTTGATACATTGATGTTAGGCACAGACCTTAGAATGAGAAAGTACAATAGGTAGGTACACAAACTTATTCTAAGGCACAGATATCTGTAGGTATTATATTATCTGGGGTTTGATCTATAATTCCAAAGAAGATATTTCGCTAAATGTAAATCCATCCCACATCTCTACCTAAAACTGGTGAACCAAAGAATTACAACAGCTTTTTCATTATTTTCCGCTGAAAGCCAAAATGTTACATCCGCTTTAGTTATTTTCCTAAAACATCCTGGGCGGTTATTCTCTATGGAAACACAGATTCCACAGGATACGAAACCACGTCGTTATCGTGTCTTGTTCAAATCGTGTCACAGCGTTAGATATACCTTCACTTTACATTAAAGTTATCTTCATTTTGAATAAAATATATTGACATAAGTGGTCATATCTTTTGAAAGGTTGATGTTTCGGAACGCGTCTCGGTAAAACATATGATTTTTGACAGTTCAAATCGCGCCAATTCCAAATTCATTACGCGAGGTTTTGTTTTCGTTTCATAGAGAATAGACTTTTACAGATTTCTTATGTAAGAAAAGGAATTCGCGTGGTTTCGTAGTAAGGAATCTATACAGAATAACCGCCCCGCTGCTATTGAAGCGGAAAGATTGTTTGCGTACTATTTTATTCACAAATAAAACCAACCCTTAGGCTGCCAAAGTTATTTCTTTATTTAGAACTTTTGGAGTTATTTGACGCTTTTTGACGTAAATCTGCTAAATTTCCGTGTTCTCATTTTCAGAGTTTTCCCTTATACTTTTAGCTATAAACTACCCAAAACGCACAAATTCAGATTTGATTTGAATTTTGAATTAAACTAATAACACAGAAAAGATCTTACAAATATAAACACAATCAATCAATCAATGAAATATTTTATTGACATAATTTAAGTACAAAAATTTTTTATACGAAGTCTCGGAACTAAACACAGGCAACAATGATTTTTTAAGGTATCTCCGAGAAAAGGGTCAGGCGCACAGAGCTAGAATTCGTTACTCTGTCATGCGTGAAAGTGGGACAAAAATTTAGATACCTAGGTACTTATCAGGTTAGCTTACAACTAGGTATCTTCTTCGCCGCAGGTTTCACGTTACTGTATCATTTCCGATGCAATAAGATATAAAAAGAGAACGTGTTCAATAATTTAATACGACGATCTAGGTAAAGGTTTTGCCAGAATAACGTAATAAAAACATAGACATATATATTAAGGACAGGCCTAACGACAGGTAAAAACGTCGCTTCAAAGTGGGAGCCAATTTCACAGATTGGCATCCACTAGCGCTCAGTCTGTGATGGAAGTTAGAACGCATCGGTCGAATGTCACAAACAAAATATGCCAAGTTGTATTGTGAAGGGTTGCACAATCTATACTCAAAGTGCAGTAAAAAGAAAGACCAAGTTTCATACCTCAAGTAATTCAATACTTTCAATATTACACTCTGTTTTGTAACAAAATAATCGAATTTATATTTGGAATAATCATTGTAAACCTAAGCATTGACGGACATAATGGCAGCGATAGGCACCTAATTTTCTCACCTTGTCGTAGTTCACGTGAAATCTAATAGATGGCGCTGACTTTTCCCACGCCATTTTGACAAAACAAAATGTTCCTTCGGGCATATATATCCTTATTTATATATCCTGATATATAAATTTATGAATAAAAACGATTTTTTTTCTTTATTTATCTTCATAGTTCTTGCAGCAAAACGAAGTCTTGCCTTAGCCTTTGTGATGCCATCACATCTGACTTGGAAAAAACCCTGCACCTAATCTTTATTCCGCGACTGATCGTTGATCGCAAAATCATTCCAAAACAATACATTTCTATTTCAAAAAATCGTCACGGACCCGTGCCCATTTTGGGACAAAGGCGAAAGTGCCAGAGAATATTAATCAGATGTTGGAGGTCACAGACTAAAAATAAATCTAAGGATATCGAATGTTATGTACTGTAATAACTGCTAATATGCTTTCGCAAAGGAATTTCGCCAAGGTGAAGCTGGCAGAATGTTTGATGGCCAACCCATTGTGCAAGTTAACGGTGTACAGTTTGTCAGTTTATACTCCAACACAAAGTCGTTTAGAAGTTATGTAGGTACCAAATACTAAACGTACGTAACGTGCGCACGTTTCGTAAAGAGTTTATATTGAGTTGTTATTGATTCTTGAATTAATAGAATGCACAGAAACATTTTTTAAGCCGTTAAAAATAGCTGAAAAAGATACTGGTTTCATTGGAAGTTGGTTTTTGCGCTCATATCGTGGCTGGACTCTCCATAGGTATTTAAGAGCCAAATTAGGTAGACAATGCATTTGAAAAAATGCCGCTCAGTCCGTCATCAGTCACCAGTCATCAGTCAACAGCCATCAGTCATGGCCAACCATTTGATTATGTTTGCTCGTGTGGTAGTAGTGGTAGTATACTTACTACTAGTGATGAATTAATTAGCATTCGCATTCATTTTTAGCATGTGAAAACTCAATTAGCATTTCGCAAATTAGATGTAGTTGCGAAATTCTGTGAAATATAAAATTTCATTTCAATTAATTTAGTTTATTTTGAATTTACTTTTTAATATAAAGTTTCATTTAATGTTTAGTTTCATTTTTCATTTCTTGTTCATTTCATTTTTCATAAAATTTTTCATTCCATTTTTCGTTTGAGTTTTCATTTCATTTTTCATTTCCATTTCATTTAACTTTAGCAAATAGCATAGCAATAGCAATTAGCATGCTAAGTCTCGTGAATTAGCATGTTTATGAAATTTACGCAAAATCGCATTAATTGCCATCGCTACTTACTACACTACCTACGTACACTAAGCGTCACATTTCTGTATAAGTACAAATAGGTACCTTACCAAAGAAGTTAGAAATATGTACAACTTCCATGGTACCTACATAATTAATTCATCATTCTAATAAAATATATAAACACTATAATGGGGCCAATATTAAAAAGCTTTAGTTGACAGACCTAAAACTCCTAAAACGGTGGATGTTCTTGTCGAATAGACGGCAATGTAAGAGACGGATATATTTTTAGTATTTTAAGGACTGTCAACTAAAGCCTTCAAAAGCAGGCGCAATAGACGCCAGCGCGGCCCAGCGAGCATGCGCACCGCGACAAAATTTTCTAAGGGTGTCACTCTAACAGCCCGACAAGTTTTCCCGCGTTGTGCATGCTAGGCCATCTGACTGAAGTGTAAATTTTAGATAAATCAAAACGGTTATGTATTAATTGTTCTCTAAGTTCTCACATCACCAAATCACATATATTTCTCGTAATTTCAAAGATTCTCTTTTAAACCCTAGGTTAACCCTGGATATCGTCATTCCCAATCACAGCCTCCAATCGTACATCAGTCTTTATCGACGAAGCCTGCTGCCATTACCGATATAATACGGCACTTGTTAGATAGTCCTTGTGTGCGGATCTCAAGGAAAATAGATACGTAGTGTTCTAGCATGGTTAATGCCACCTGTGGCGTTGATCTTAACCACGCACGTGCCGAGATGCTTTTGATCGGAATTGAAATAGTTGGGATATAATAGAAGCTTTGATTAGTCTGCATGCTGGTTTAGAATAGTATTAGATATCTGTGGTTTAGACGCATGCCCAATACGCATCGAGCGAAATGACGCAAATCGACGAAAACACAAAATGAAATAGGTCCAATACGTGAAGTTACCGCCAGTATGTTTGTGATTATGTAAATCTCGGATTTTAAAGAACCACTTTTAACCGACTTATAAAAGGAGAAGTTTCTCTAATTACTTAGTTGTATTTTTCTTTTTTTCTTTTAATGTCTTTAAGCTTAGAGCTCCGTCATTTATGAATCGATTTGGAATTATTCGTTTTTATTTGGATGGCCATACTTTCAGATTAGTCTCATAGTAATTTCATCAAAATTGGTTTAGTAGTTTGGTTTTCATATCAAAATAACTGGAAAACGTATTTAGGTGTTCAAATAGAATTGTATTCCTATTAGTTTCACGGTTTCTTTATATCGAATCGATTTTTGAAAAATCGAAAACGGGATTATAAACAAAGAGTTCCCAAAACAAAAAAAAATCCACGTCTCGACTTTTCTCGATCTAAATTTCTCGAAAACTAGAGATTTACTGAACTCTAGTACCTATTATACCTATAATATGAACTGTCTTGTGTACCTATGTCTGTCCCATTGACGTTGACCATACTTATTTTAAAACTGGTTAAGTTATAATGATGCTCAGCTTATTAGAATCTAAACAGAGGTGCCACGGTATACGTACTTACTACCAAAATCAACGTGAAATATAATGTACTCATATTTTTACCCCGAAAATTGATCGTCCCTGTGGGACTGGGTAAAACGGATAAGTCGTGGGTAAAACCGCGAGGCCTCCACAAAACAATTATCTACAGCTAGCCACAGAAACGAGTTAACGCCGGAATCCCGCAGATAGGATGAATCGATCGGCTAGTACGCTACGTAGAGCATCATAGAACTCAGACTGGACTAGACGAACACGAACTGAGCTGAGGTACTGAAAACTACTCTATAAGCTTAGTGGTTTTAATTTGCGTAATCTGACATGTTACATTTTCCGGGATTTAAAAAGTCAATAACGGGCCCGATAGCTCAGTTGGTAGTATCCCTGCCTTCTGAACTGAGGGCCGTGGGTTTGATTCCTACCCGGGACAAACATTTGTGTGATGAACATTGATGTTTATTCTGCGTCTGGGTGTTATACTGTATTCTATGTATGTATTTACAAACAAAAAAGTATATAAGTATTATATCGGTTATCTGGTTCCCATAGTAAAAGCTATGCTTAGTTTGGGGCTAGATGGCGCTGTGTGAAATGTCCACACATATTTATTATTTGTTTATTTATAATAAGCACTGCCTGACGTTTTCAGATCGTAGACAATATTTTGAGGCAAAAGTAAAATTATATAAAAAAAGTAGAGACTGTGATTATGTTCTCTCTTGCTTGCACTCACGGACTTGTAAGTTGACGCGAGCAGGGTGTCTAGCAAAGATACCAACCACTAACGCTAACGCCAAACGCTAACTCCAAAATGTACTGAAATGACATTTCGGAAATCGCTAACTTTTCCGCAGCGAATGTCATTTCAATACATTTTGGAGTTAGCGTTTGGCGATAGCGTTAGCGTTTGTGATCTTTGCTAGACCCCCAGGACGACAAACGAAGTCCATGACCGTAACAGTTACGAGATAGGGGTGGTGCGCAAAGCAAGGGTCTAGCAAAGATACCAACCACTAACGCTAACGCCTCACGCTAACTCCAAAATGTATTGCAATGACATTCGCTGCGGAAAAGTTAGCGATTTCCGAAATCTCATTTTAATACATTTTGGAGTTAGCGTGAGGCGTTAGCGTTAGTGGTTGGTATCTTTGCTAGACCCCCAGGTTTCTTAAAAGGACAACCCAAGAAGCACTTTAATAAAAAAAAAATGCCGTTTGCTACATCCTAATTATTATTATTATACATCATTTACACAGACAGTTATTTATGAGTACCTTTTATCTCACACAATCACACGGAAAACAATTTCAGAATATTATAGTGAATTAAACTTTACGATCGCCTTCGCCATATTGGATTCTGATCACTTTGACGCGCCCATAATGGCGAGAAGAATATTATACTGTACAGCTACATAGTCATACGCACAATAAGGCATTGTGCGGCTAAAATTAGCTTGCCCATTGTTTGTGTTATTAAACAGTCGGATAGTAACCACGATCGACCATGGATGTAGAATTGTAGACATAACCATTACCATAGAAAGCAAATTTTTATGGTGCCTTATGTCAGTGAAGCTGCATTCAAGCAATTCATTGCAAGGATGCTGCAGCGTGGTCGTGGTTGGTCCCTGTTAGATCTGTGTTTTTAACAGTTTTGGGTTCTATTTCTACCCAAGAAAAACATTAATGTGTATTTGTTCTGTCTGGGTGTTACTTTCTCCAAAGTTCAATAGGTAGGTAGGTACCTAAACAAAAGTTTCCTTGCCTTCGGGGAACTGAAGTCGTATAAGAGATTTCTATGATAAAGCACTACTGTGTTCCGGTTTGAAGAGCATTGTAGCTAATGAAATTACTGGGCAAATGAGACTTTATGACCTGATTACACAGTGTAGTAATCTGATTACTAGACTGTGTGATGTCTCAGGATGACGTGCGCAGTGCAGTGTCACGCGAAACTTTATTATTTTAAAGTTCCGAGTGACACTGCAACTGTTATGGGCGGCCGTATTGCTTAACATCAGGTGAACGACCAGCTCGTCACGTCATTCATTCTCATAAAAAAAAAGCCACAGCTCACCCGCCCAGCGAGCTATTAGAGAGCTATGCTTGGGTTTCCCTGCGAGATATTTTCCGATCCGCAATAGCTTCAAAGTCACCGAAGAGCTGTCAAAATTAGTAAGGGCAATGGCAATGGGCAGCCCGCAGAACCGATAACCGATGGGGAAGAAAGGTTCTCGAGTGGGGACCACGAAGACACAGTACGCTGGTCAATACCACGGGGTGCAGCTGAATGCAAGACAAACTGTTCAACGCGACGTTGTATGATAGAGTTCTACGTTCAGCAGTGAACGTCTTAGGTTAATGATAATGATGACGGCAAATTCTTATAGATCACGTTCATCGAGCCCATTTAAATGAAGCCTAACAATAAAGTCCTGATTGATGGCACATTGCAAATCTTAACGAGCGAGTCATTCATACTTATTGTATTTGAAAGAAGATACCTACATACGTCAGACAGACCAAATTGGTCAGATAATGATCATTTGATCGTGTGCTGTGGCCTTATAATTTTTACCACGTGCATACCTACGTGATTCCAGTCAGATAAACTAATTTCCTGCCCAGTTTGACAGTGCAACCCATCTCCCGCGAGTGCGAGTGTAAGAGCTAGGTAGTAAGCTAGGTGTAAGTCACGTTAACCTACCCAATCATTTTCTTTTTTCCTTGTTAATCCCTTTTAAAATAGATACTACCTAATTCTTGTAAATCACGTTAATGTTCCAGACAAAAACCCATTTTCTAAAGTAGGTTAGTGCGGTTTGTCGCCTAGTTTCTCCTTCACAACGGTAGACCACGAAACGATATCTGTGTCAAAATTGACCTTCCAGTACGTAATAGAGAAACTTTTATGTCAGTTTTGTTTGTTTGTTGACGACAGTGGTGGTTAACGGACATAAAGTTTCATGTTTTCTATTCAGTGGGAAAGTATTATTTTGTGCCTCTATAGATGTTTTACACCATAGTGCAGTGTTTTTGTAGGGTCTCGGAATTCCTTCATACATTTTCTAATATACTCTCAGAACACGTCAGAGATGGATACCGGCGGCATAGTACTCTGCTGAGTTATTATTCGCAGGCTGAGAGGCTCTCAGCGTCGGTGACGCTGAAAATTTACCCACAGAATTCGCCCTACATTTACATAGGTGGTTTACCTACCCCAGCTCTTGTTCATAAAAAAGAGATTTTCTTAAACCCCTGTATTTTATTCGATTTCGACAGTGAGGTGAAATTACCTCAATAAATTTCGATGATTTTGTCTGTGTCTGCACAATTAAAAACTATTAACAGTTTTCACAATCTTCGTTATTAGACTAATTTTTGACGCAAACAAACCCTAAAAAAATTTATTTAGGTACTATATCACTTTTTCGTGAATGTGTAAAGAAGTATATATATGTACTTGATAGCTATTCCCAATTGGAAGGAAGCACCGTAATAACATTTCAGAAATATAATAATGTTGTAAGAGTTCCATTTCCCTAAGGTTGAAAAGGAACTCGTAAATGCTAAACGGAACCTACTTGGACGTTCCGTGAATACATATAAATACTAGTCTATTGACTCCCAAGCGGGATGACCCCAATCAGTCTTAGAGTCTAGTTTCATTTGCAAACGAAAGAAAGTGGACTGAAAAGCAAATAATGATTTAAGTATAGGACTTAACGGAAAACGTGACTTCTTGTTTTCTAAATCATCATCATCATCAGCCTGAAGACAGCTGAACATATTCCTCCCCATATTAAGTCTAGAGTGTCATTTTGAGCGGCTACTTGCCTCTTGCATTGCATTCTACGTTTTGTTCATGTTTTAGATTGAGTGGCGCTTATAGCGAAGCACGACTATTAGCCGTTCCTAACCGATCGGTAAAGTTTGGCAACGTTCGCTGCGGCCACTACAATGATGGGTGACCGCTACAGCAAAAAGTTGGTATTTAGAACTGAGCGCTACCGTGCTTCGGAGGGCACGTTAAGCCGTCAGTCTGCCGTAAGCCGTAGTAAGCTGTTGTCGTAAGACAATAGTCGTTAAGCCAAGTCAGAAGCCTTCAGGTGGCCTAAAAATCTGAAACCAGGGCTGACCACTTGCCTACACGAGTCTTTCTTTTTATTGAGTGGAGTGGACTGCAATTTTTACTTTGACTTCATTCCATTTATGATTTGAACAGTAAATAAATATACTAACTTGACACTGGCTATATAAACACTGAAATAGCGTGGAGCCAAACTTAATAAAATCCAGCCCTACATGCACTTCAAACTATAGGTTTAACCACCAAACTATAGGTAGAAAAGTAGGTAACTTGATGTTTCGGATACGAGGCCCAGGAACGGGAATAATCCGGGATTTAGATACGGATTGTTAATGGATGCGATATCGGGTTACGACCTTGATCCCTTAATCGTTATAAACCTTGGTTAAAGTTCACAGTGTTAGTGCGCTTTGATATTTTTGAGAGCTTTGCAACTTGCAACATGCAAAGTTGATCAAAAATAAAAGAAGGCAGCAAAAGTTGACACGGTACATACATACTGTCAAGAATTTCCTTAAATCCTATCTCTACAGCTATATAAATAAATGAAATAAAATAATAATGTATGTACCTACATCGCAGACAGCGCCAAACTAAGCACAGCTTGTACTATTGCAACTGATAAAATACTTATATTTTGTTTGTAAATACAATATAACAACTAAATAACAAAAGCCTAACCTAATAGCTTCTAAAAACGAATTGCTCTGTCCGTCTGTCCCAGACCTCTTTTTTATCCTACCAAAATTCCTCTATGCTACCCTTAGAGCATTTCTAAATGCTCTAAGATGATACAAAACAAATGATAGTTCTATAAGTACATAGCACTAATATTACTACGACTTCGTGGGTATAATAGTATCCGAGTTTCCATGACAATAATTATAGTGGTAATAATGTGTAATCCGATATGTAGCTGGGGAGAAACCCATTGTTTTAAGATGTCTAGGCAACAGGTCCTTACTACACAGCTATGTATTACGGGTTACAGTTGAATTAGGTAATACCTACGTGATTTTATCATCATCATCATCATCATTAACAGCCTGAAGACGTCCACTGCTGAACATAGGCCTCCCCCAGGGAGCGCCACTTAGAGCGGCTGCTCGCCTCCTGCATCCATCGGCTCCCCGCGGCTTTCACCAGGTCGTCGGTCCACCTAGTGGGGGGCCGGCCTACGCTGCGTCTTCCAGTTCGTGGTCGCCACTCGAGAACCTTTCTTCCCCATCGGTTGTCAGTTCTACGAGCGATGTGGCCTGCCCATTGCCATTTCAACTTGCCAATCCTAAGAGCTACATCGGTCACTTTAGTTCTCCTGCGGATCTCCTCATTTCGGATCCTATCTCGCAGGGAAACACCGAGCATTGCTCTCTCCATAGCTCGTTGCGCGACTTTGAGCTTAGTAAAGAGGCCAACAGTTAGAGACCACGTCTCAGTGATTTTATAACGTTGGACTATTTTTTCGTAATAATTTTGGTGCCTACTAAGGACCTATAGGTACATAATACAATAGCAAACCTACCTAAAACGTGGGGTTAGGACACCTCGCCCGCTCAAAAACCTGCCCGCAGGCGAAGTGTCCACATTTTTTTTCAGTATTCAGTCTCTCAGCAATACAAAAAATACAAAATATGTAGGTATGGTAGGTACTAATTGTACCATAATAACATAGGTATACTTAGTACCATGGAGCTAATAAAAAAAGAAGGAGGGAATCCCGTGTGATCTGAAACTGAAGCACCCTTAGCAAGCCGGAACGCTTCGTACGTACGAGCGGGGCATACTCACACTCACATCATATGCAGCCGGCCGCCCTACTTTCATCTGACACACATATGTAATAGCTCCGCCATTTTGGGCTTCAGTTCGATGTCTATCAAAACTTCATCTGAGATCAAAACTCAATCCTTCATTTTTTATTTCATCCATGCTTAGTACCTAAATATTATAAAAGTACAAAGTAAATGACCAATAGCCTTTTGTGTGACGCGAATTTTAACATTTATACTATTTTCGTTTCTTACTCCCAGGTACCAAAATGTACGGGCTTCTTCTGGAGAATATGGCGGAGTATATCCGGCAGACGTATGGTGAGGAACGCTGGGAGGACATCCGGAGACAAGCGGGCGTTGAGCAGCCATCCTTCTCCGTCCATCAGGTCTATACGGAGAACCTCATCGGCAAGCTCGCGAAGAAGGCTCAAGAGGTACCTACGTATTAGTATTTATCGACATCAGCCGGAAGATAGACTCACCTTGCCCGTAATTACCATACCTAACAACACGCAGGTGCCTTTTGGTCTTGGTGGTCGCGCCGCTGATACAATACAATAAAATACAATACAAAATTCTTTATTGTACACCAGACATTAAAGATATAGAAAATTACGCACTTAGATCTATATAGTACAATGGGCGGACTTATCGCTAAGAGCGAATCTCTTCCAGTCAACCTTTGGATGGAAGGATTTATTGAGCTATAAAATTTATTTCTGATGTAGGTACTTATAGGAGAATTCCTATACCTACACCACATGAGCGGCGCGACCACCAAGACCAAAAGACAGCATTCGCTGCTGCCCACTCTTTGGCCTGGTTTTCCATTCCCATGCTCATGCCTTAAGATGTATAAATAACAGCATTATATTTGGTATGCTTTATTATGTTTATGTATTTTTGGATATTCTACCTACCAGCAGTGCTGTGGGCTGGAGCAAATGGACATTTTGGACTGACTATAGGCCATTGCCGTTATACAGTCCATAATTATGTTCATTGTAGTAGATAATGGTACCGATTCGGTGGTACACCGACTAACCTAAATTTTCTCTAATTTTAATTTAGTGCTGTCAAACATCACTTTGCTATTCGGACATGACACCTCTAACTAAAATTTAGAGACGATACGTCTAAATTACTCAACTTAGTTTACAAGCATGTTTAAGCTATTCGGCAAACACATTTTAGAGAAGTTTCTGCCTAAAATTTTAAACGTAAAATGTCAAAATAGACGGCACCTAAAATATGGCGATTAAAATTAGATTATTATGAATCCAGTCATTTCTCTGATAAAATGGTTGTTTTGTGATAGGAATGCACAACTAAAATATTGCACAGCCGTTGCAGGTAGCGGCTAGTGTTACTAGTCCTGGTTTCTTCAAAGCATCACCAGAAAATACTCATCATCATCAACATCATCACCATCATCATCATCATCATCATCATCATCATCAACAGCCTAAAGACATCCACTGCTGAGCAAATGCCTCCCCCATAGAGCGCCACTTTGAACGGCTGCTCGCGTGCTGCATCCATCGGTATCGGCTCCCGTGGTTTTCCCCAGATCATCGATCCACCTAACGGGCGGCAGGGCTAGCTCTTTACGCCTTTACTAAAACTCAATGCAGCAAAATGTATATCCCATATTTATTGGTCAATTTTTAAATCCTTAGATAGGTACCTAGTAAGTACCTACAATAAATAAATAACGTTCTTTAAATATGTAAATAATTGCGTTATCTGTACATTTTTGTAGATTTTTTTATCACCTACTACAGCTACTCGACACTAGAGGCGCGAGTGGCGTTACTTCATTTAGGTGCACGACTAAGCAATCCTAAATTAAGTATGACGTAAATACCGAATGGCTTTTGTGACATCTCGCACCTAAACTAAAATTTTAAAGTAGGCTAAAATTAGAGTTCTCTAAAATCACCGAATCGACACCAGTGTAGCTAGTTTAGTTTAGTTTTTATTATTATATTAGTAGTTAGCTTGAGTCACAGAGTTTGAAACATATGACGGTCGCTTCAAGCGAGCAATTTTTTTTTGCTCTGTGGCCTTAGGCAATAAAGGAATATTGCCCGTTAAGATTTTTTTTTTTTAATTTTTTTTCCTTGGCGAATGTTTTTTCCTTCGGCGAATTAAACGGACACAGATTCAATTAAAATTCCCTTTATTTATAGGAACTGTGCTTACTTACTTGATAATTAATTTTATGTTAATGATTAAAGAACAATGAATCGAGGCCCCGTGACTTTGAAAGGTGCAATAAATTATTTTATGTTATTGTATTGTATAGCTTTCGTTCAGGAAACATAAATTAGAGAAAATAACATTTGGTTACTCTGTGAGAGGAACGTAAAATTACAGCATAATCAAATAGAATAATATACATAAACCCACCTTCGTACTAGAAAGTTGCATAGTAAATGCAACTTCCTTGCAACATACATCAATACTACACCAAAAGCTACGAGTAAACTAGTAGGTACTTACCTATTACCTACTATACCATATTACCATCTGATCAATTCAAAAATAAAATCGCACGTCTTTCACCTTACGCGATGATGTGTTAATCGAGCTTATAATTTATTCAGTTATAAATAGCATTCTTTGAAGTCTGCCAGCGACGGTGACTCCTTAGATTGTACGCACACGCATAATAGAGAGGTATTTGTATAACCTCATTCATTCAAATGTCAAGAAAATCTGAAGGCGTTCGCTTTATGTGAATATTTGCATAGATGTTCTTTGTGAACATTATCTCCATTCACTAGCGGCTCGATCAGGCTGTAGTGACATAGGTACTAGGTATCCTAAATAGAATAGGTAATTGGTATTTGGCTTGTAACGTGCTCGCATCGAAGCGAATGCTCGTCATCGCCGCGGTCCATTCGCTTAAATGTAAAAGCAGATTATAGACAAACAATTTGGTAAAAGATTACCTACATTCATTTTTTTACTTAAGTCATTATTAGCTTGTGGTGGGTAGCCCTGCAGGGGCCGCACTCTAAACTCGTTCGAAATAAGTTATGAGTAGTGGTGTATTCTTTATTTTCGCTGTCTCGTCAGACGGCCCATTAGCTCAGTTGGTTAGAGCGTCGTGCTAATAACGCGAAGGTCGCGGGTTCGATCCCCTCATGGGCCACATTTATATTTTGCGCTTTTATTTCGTCTATAGTTTTAAATTCAATTGAACCAAATTGGTACAATTTTAATTTTTATTAGGTAGTTAGTAGGTACTCCTAATTACATTTGTTAAAATTATTATAAACAATATATTGAAATTCAAGATTTTCAGCAAGAGCTCTGTAGTAACTGCGCAGCAAAAAGGAGTATTGTTCTATTATGCAAATAAGTTCTTTTTTGAACACAAAAAACATACAGGTTAAAACAACGTGACAACTGTTTTCTATTCCATAAAAAATGTGTAGAAATAAAGGCAACGAAAAATAAATAAGAGGGCAAAAAGTCATTTGGAGATGCTGGGATTTGAACCCAGGACTTTCAGCATGCGAAGCAGACACTCTACCACTGAGTTACATCCCCGTTAACTAAAATTGCGAAATTAAGAATCCTATTACAAGACTACGCTTACTCGATATTCTGTATATTTATACGAACTATGTATTTGAAAGTCCACAAAATAAAGAGAAACGAGAAAAATATTAGAATAGAATAGAAAAAAGAAGCAGTAGAAAATTAAGAAACTGACAAAATATTAGGCAATATTAGCAATGGCTGTTATTAGGCATCAAAAAACGTTATGATAACAAAATTATTGTGTCAATATAAAAAGTTAACTAGGTCATTGGGTCAACCACAGAGCAAAATAATTAGGCTGAAGTTGTGTTGAGCCAAGCGAAATACTTTTCAACATCATTGCTATTATATTTTTAACAGGCGCTCATTTCCAGGTGCTCGGGATCACAGAACGAGAGTTCATGGACCAAATGGGAGTATATTTCGTCGGGTTCGTGTCACAATACGGCTACGACAGAGTCCTATCGGTTCTTGGGCGTCATATGAGAGACTTTCTGAACGGATTGGATAACCTTCACGAGTATTTAAAGTTCAGTTATCCAAGAATGCGAGCGCCGAGTTTTATTTGTGAGAATGAGACAAGACAGGGGCTTACGCTTCACTACAGGTCGAAGAGAAGAGGATTTGTTTACTACGCTATGGGGCAGATTAGAGAGGTGAGTTTATAAATCCAGTCAAAAATAGCACTCTTTTCGTTATAGAAGTTATAAGCTCCAATTAATTAAAATTAGGTACATAATAATATGTGATTTCTTTAATATTGATCCCACATGGTTCCTTTCTGAGTTTCTTTCTCTTACCTACCTATAGTTGAGAATATACATAAAAATAAAAATTTGATCATAGGATCGCTTTTCCTATGATTGATAGTGATTGGACAGAAAATAAAAAACAGCTGGGAAATTACAAAAGGAATATTGGAGGCGCCGGGTATCGATCCCGGTACCTCTCACATGCTAAGCGAGCGCTCTACCATCTGAGCTACGCCCCCGTTGTAAGTGGCGTTGAAATTAACTAAATGTTGTCAATAGAGCGAAATGAATAGAAAACCGGTGACAAGAAATAAAATTTTTATTTTGTATTTTTTTTTTCTTATATTTTGGCTCCACACATAGTGTATTTAGCCAGTGTCAAGTATTATATTTTCATCGTGATATCAAAAATTTCACGCAGTCATGTCCTAGTCATAGTCATAGTCCAGTCTAAGTCAGGTAGTCATAGTCCAGTCTAAGTCATGCTCCAGCAAAGTGGTGGCAACTTTACTAGGAGCTTCTATGGAGTTTTGGAAGCAACACGAAAAATCACGTTTCACCACATTGTATCACTTGCCCTCACTCATGCTCGTAATTCAGCACTTAATGCGTAAAACGCCACCAATTTTAAACATTAACACTGGAAAAAGCAAAAGTTTTGAAAAATAATACAATGCAACGACGTGAACTTTTCCGCGTTCCCGCCAAAACTCTCTTATTTTGTATTAGCCCAGATAATAATTATAATACCACAGATAATATAATACCTACAGGTATTAGCAATGTTTTGCGTAAAATAATGGCGTAAAATCAAAGCGCGTTGTTACTATTTTCCTTAACATTTTATAGCGGTTTAGCACCATCTAACATGCTATGAAACTTTGAACTTCTAATCAAAACTAAACAGATGGCGCTAATATCAATACTTTTTGATATTGTTCGTTTTCAGGTAGCTCGCCATTTCTACCACAAAGAGATGCGAATAGAGTTGCTTCGCGAAGAACTCCTCGTCGACACCGTCCACGTGACCTTTCAGCTAACGTTTGATAACAGAGCATTCACGCTTGCTTCACTGGCGATGACGCGGGAAGAAAAACATCTGCCGATCAGCGCGTCTGTGCTGTTTGAGATCTTCCCCTTTTGTATGGTTTTTGGGTAAGGCAATAGGTAATTTATACCGAAGGATGAAATTGGCTAAATAGTAGGTACCAACACACAGGGCCGTGTTTAACCTATTGGAGGCCCTGGGCGCTTAGGATTGTAGGGCCCTATGGCCTGCAATGTGCTGAATAATAGATTTTCGTAAAATAAAATCAGTAGTTTATAAAGTACTTGGAACGCAAACACTAAACAGCACATATAAAAATAAAATTTCGCGAGTGAAGGGAATGTGATTTTTATTTCACGTTTATGAGTAAATATAGGTGAAATACAACTATGGTGTTTCTACTAAGTATATTCAAAATTACTTAGAGCTTCAAATCTTAATCAAATGATTGATATGAAAACGCGCTTGCGAAGTTAGTGAAAAAACTTCATGCCTAGGTATCAGATTGCCTATGTGGAATGGTAAAAAATAGACACGCACGAGCGCAGCGAGCGGGAAAATTCTTCCATGATTATAAATTACACGTATTTCAGTTGTTATTATTATTGGTTGGTTGGTTGGTGGTTATTGCCTTCCTATACAAGTTGACCTTGAATTGATATGTTATCCCGAAAGGGGATAAATCTACACCCCAAGGTAGACAATGTTTCTTCTACGACTTTACTTTCAGTTGTTATTATTATTGGTTGGTATTATTGGTGGTTATTGCCTTCCTATACAAGGTGACCTTGAATTGATATGTTATCCCGAAAGGGGATAAATCTACACCCCAAGGTAGACAATGTTTCTTCTACGACTTTACTTTCAGTTGTTATTATTATTGGTTGGTATTATTGGTGGTTATTGCCTTCCTATACAAGGTGACCTTGAATTGATATAATATCCCAAAAGGGGATAAATCTACACCCCAAGGTAGACAATGTTTCTTCTACGACTTTACTAAATTAATAGTTTTTCATTGAAAAAATGCCATGTAAATTTTACGTTCGAAAGTAGCCTTAGCGCAGCTGGGTGGTTGAACTTCGTCCTTGACCGAGTGCACATAAATGAGTTTAACGACCTATGTTTAGAAATGAATTGATAGTAATTTGTAACTCTCGTAGCGATCGCACGTGCATTTTTGCGAGTGGATTTATTTTTTACCATGGAAGTTTGGAAACACCGAGTTTCAAGTATAAAGGCTCTCTCAACCATGATACCCTTCATGGTCCCAGTCCCCCCATTTCGGGATAACATACTAATTCAAGATCACCTTGTATACTTAGTACAATATTTGATTTAAAAAAATAATATAGTACTTAGGTTCGTGGTCCTTACAAGTTTTAAAGCGACATAGCATAAATACCAAACAATATACTATTTATTCTGTGCCCTTACTGCCTTTGCGGCTCGCATATTAATCTCGATTATGCATAAACTAAGTACAATACCTAATATCACAGATATTAAACTAGTAGTCTAATATCTAGGTCAGACATGGTGGTGCGCAGCATCGGCAACTCGTTGATGGTGATATTGCCAGATCTCGTCGGCAAGAAGATCACCAACTGGTTCGACCTCGTCCGACCGCTCATCGCGTTCAAGTTTCAAACGGTGAGAACCATTGGCAGAGAATAACCCTACGTTTTATTTTTAATGTTTTCAATTATTTAGGACCTGAATAGTAAAACCCCGTGAGATAGCGACACTATATATTAAGGTCTTTTAGGTCCCCAGTCCCAAGGAGTGCTTAGGTATATTCTATATGACAAATATCATTATTAAATTCAATTTCTGGTGAAAACCGTGGGGATCCGATGAACATAGGCCTGAACATACAACAAACAGTGGACGTCTTCAGGCTGCTAATGATGGTGATGATGTTGGTGATGATGATGATGATGTTGGTGATGATGATTATGATGATGATGATGATGATGATGATCATTATTAACTCGCATACACTACACAGATCCTGAACCGCACCAACAATATCTTCGAGCTGGTGACGGTGGAAGCTGTCATCCATGAGAAGGCGCCTTCTGACAAGAGGAACGAACTGCTCCGCCTGTCAGACGAGAGTGATGTCCAAACGGAGAAGAACTTGAGGTTGAAAGGTGCGTGCCATTTTTCTACGAGCGGTGGCCTGCTCAATGCCTTAACAACTACAACCATCAACCCATTCACCATCCATTATCCATTTCAACTTTGAGTTCGGTACTAGCACATTCGTATTATATTATTATCTGTGGTGACGGTAAGTATAGTCCTCTCTGTATGTTAGATTTAGATAGGTAGGTAAGCAGTTAAGCACCTACCATAGAATAAGTAGAGGTACCTATTAGAAGGTACGTTTCCAAACAACGCTTTCTCAAAACGTAGCCTAGGTACCTACTTAATTTTTGGTATTTTAGACGATTTAAGCAAGAAAATTCATAGCTTACGAATGGAAAGTCACACCAAAACTCTTATACTGCTTTTCTGAGTGTTGTGGCATGATTTCACCGCGCAATTGTCATTAAAAATAATTTTCTGGGAGCTCTTCACACAGATATGTCATGACCACGCGAACGCCCGTACGGTGCCATACATGGCACCAATTAAATGGCTTAAGCTTTGCGAATGTACTGTAGTTCTATAGGTAATAATTCTAAGGTACCTACGTAGAAGTAGGTGTTAAGTGCCTGTTCGAAGATCGATTGAGTTTCCGCCCGAGCCCATATTGACGAAGCCTTCGACCCTCGTCAAGTCAGCCGTCATGTTTACGTGACTCTTCTAGCTGGCATGGTTTCTTGGTTGTTTACTGTTTTATCCTTTAATGATCTTAATATGTACCCATTTTCAAAAAGCAGGTCATGCTGAAATTAAGGATCATGGATCTTTAGATAACTCACAAATACCAAAACCTCGAGCACGCTTAGGGTTGCTAGTTTGTTGGTCTTCTATATCGGCTGAATTTTGGGGAAAGTGCTCAGGATCTCCATTAGCTAATCCTATCACCCCCTTTTAACCATCGGACAGGACGCAACGACTCAACGGGACGACTCAAAGGGATGCAATGACTTGCCACGCCTACTTTGTCGTGAACGTGCCCCGAGCCCGTACAAAGCGTTTTTATGTATCTCTCATTTCATTATCCGAACAGCTGAGGAGTTGAATGCACTTCCTGCTTAATTTGTTTCCGACAAGTTACAATCTGGGTCTCTTCAAATCAAGAGTGTATAGGCACATGGGCAAACGTGCTCTAACATAGACCGCGTCATCATTTGCCATCAGGTGAGCCCATCTAAGCATAAAAAAGATATTTGTATATTTTGCAACCAGCGAGATTTTATCGTGTGTCATTTATTTCACTGGGTGAGGTAGTTAGGCTCACTCTAAACTGAAACTGCTGGAGTGATGGTCGCATGCCCAGTGACTGTAAAAATCTCTAGGACTCAAGTTACTAAATACATCAGTTGCTGTAAAGATAACGCCTCCCAAATCTAACTAAAGCCTCGCTAAGCTCCGCCGAGTGCGCTATTACAAAACGTATCAAACGAAACAATAAAATACTAGTCTTAAGTAGGTATACCTTAAGTGTAGGTACCTACCTACTACTTAGGTATTTGGTTAGGTATAGGATATGGTTATAAGTATAAGATACATCGTGTAATAACCTGTTTAGACTTTCACCGCTGCCGTCACAAGTAGAAAGAGAAAATGGAAACTTTGCGAAACATCGCGTGAATTATTAGGGCTGCTTTAAGTTAGGTAGACCAGACATATGGCTTAACTTCACCACAGGATAAATATATAGTAGGTACTACGTAACTTCACTTAAGTTTAAGTTCATTTGACTACAAATTTTGTCATCAAAGCTTGGAGGCACTTGAAAAGTAGGTACAAAAGCTAGATGTACAGATAATTATATATCTAAGGCTGTTTTATTCGAAATGTGAATAAATATGGTAATTCCCCATCAGGCTAGACCCTCGTCAAGACTGACTCAAGATTCAAAGAGTTGCAAGAAAGTTAGTATAATATTAATTATGTAGTAATTAAGATTTAGTGAAATTAACCTACTAAGTAAGTGAATCAAGTCTGTTTTAGGCACTTAAGAATTAGCGCCTCTAAAGTTGTTTCTGTAATCTATAGAAATAATTATAGTGAGATATGTTAGACCATATACTAACTATTGTGTTCTGTAGTGGGCTACGAACAACCGTGTTATTTTGGGAAGTGGTAATTACGAGTACGAACACATTTGAGGGCGAACTTGTAAAATATAAGCCCGCTTTCCCACTAGGTGACATTGCAAAAATTAGTAGAGACTTTTACAGCCCGTTGAAAAACTAGGAAGGTACCTGGATTTTGGATATTTAACAACAGCGTTTTGATCATTTTTTTGGGACCTGCCGCTGAAACTTCTTAAACTCTACGAAAAATTCAGCTTACCTAGTTCTTACTTGATTCTTTGCAGGGATGCCACGCAAGAAGCGTTTTGCGTACGATGGAAGACCCTTGCCAGATGTTATAATTTTGCATCTTAAAGGTAGCTAGTTAAAATGATACATCTTGATGTGAACTAGGCCTTATGAATGACTGAACGGCCAAGCACTTAGCAAAATGTGAGCACATCGAAATATAGATTGTTTCTTTATAGAAGAGTTAGCTTAAAGTGCACTGCGTTAATGGGGCCAGGGAGAACAAAATGTAAGGAAAGGAGTCTGAATATCGCACTTTTTCCTATATACTTATTTTGGAAAATAATTGACATTTAGTTAAACGTCTACCTACTCTACCACTTAACATAAGCAAAGTTTTATCACAAGTAGGTAACCTAATTACAGCAGGTATCTGAACAAAATGTGCATCCGTTTCTAGTATAACAGTTTCCCTGGATCCAAAGGGAAAGGGAGCTCATCGTGTTGTCCACTGGTTCGAACGCCTACTCTATAGTTTCGTTCGTAATTGTGTGAGGCTATGCGGGTACTTTAGTAGGTTAGGTACCCGCAGATTCGAAAAATCCTTTTATCTCAAGGATTAAATCTATTAAATTTTAGGCAGCCTCAGCAAAACTGTTCCAGAAAATTCCCAATACCATTCACGTCGATGTATAATAAATATTTTAACCTAGGCACGTGCATAATTTCAGCGGTTCGTCAACACGCAAGATACGGCACGTTGACGCACGTATTCCGCCATGAATGCGGAATACGTGATACGTGAAAATAGCTGAATAAAATTCATATTCACGTCTACCTTTTCCTTTATTTGTATTATACACTGAATATTTTGTGGTCGTGTACTTTGTTAAATTAGATTTGTTTATTTGTAAATGTATATTTGTATGTGTATGCGACGCAAAATAAAAACATAGGTGTACTTAATTATCGTGAACTTCAAAGGTGTATTGTACCTACAATACACCTGCACTACACTGACATACCTATGTAGCTACAGCTTATATTATTTAAGAGGTGCCTGAATCTTGATGATGATCCAGCCAAACATAAAGCCAGAATTGCAGGTGTCTCCTACACCTACTTCTTACCTCTACTATGTTCATCATTATAAACTTTGTGATAATTAACCTTAGCCCTCAGGCTCCAGCTGTAATCTCTACCTCTCTCTTTACTTATAGCAGAAACTACTAAATTTTTTCTATTGTTTTGTTGTTTCTTATAATATAAATATGTGAGGCATCTCTTTTCACGCGATTCATTGAAACTTATTCTTGTAGCTCTCAACTCAATCAAATTCATTTTTTTAATGTATAAATAGACCAACGTTTGATTTCAACTCAGCGCTGTAGTTGAAGGTGTAGCACGTTGACCCATGAAAGCTCTTTGCTTGCTACTCTACTACTTTTTACTACTCATGCCAATCTGGTTTTAGTCACACATCTGTTAAACTCAACACTAAACGCCGCTACCAAAGTTATATTTTGAATCTCTAAATCATTATCATTGGCAATATCGCCTTATGTAAGAACATTTCTTAATAATCAGGTCAAATGATCTACATGGATAACTGGCGGATGATGATGTACCTTGGCACGCCGGTGATGCCCGACTTGTCTGCGTTGGTCTCCACGGGACTTTACATCAATGATCTGTCCATGCATGACTTCAGTAGGTAAGTCTACAACTAGGTGTTTAGTACAATGTTTTAAAAGTATTGAAAGGTTACAGCATACGATATTTTTTTTTAAATGACTGCGAAGCAAAGATACCTTTTATATTTTTGATAAAAATAACTGCAAGTTGGCATGCCAACAACTATTACAATAAAATTACTTATAATAACGTAACAAAAAACTACTTACTACTTTTAAAAATCATTACAGATGACCAGTAAGTCATCGAAGTATGCAAAGACAGATATTTACTCATTAACTTTTGATGGAGTAAAAAATCTGTAGTTTAGAAGTAGAATCAATAATCGTGCATTTCAGAGACTTGATGCTGGCTGGGACGCAGCAGTCAGTCGAGCTCAAGCTGGCCCTGGATCAGGAGCAGCAGAAAAGTAAGAAGCTGGAGGAATCCATGAGGAAGCTCGATGAAGAAATGAAAAGAACTGACGAGCTGTTGTACCAGATGATACCGAAACAGGTCGCTGATCGGCTGCGGAATGGAGAAAATCCAATTGATACTTGCGAGGTGGGTAACAAATCAAAGTACTCTCAGACTTTTTATCAAGAGTAGCTAAACGCAGAAAAACTTAATATTTAGATAGGTGCTACGTAATAGGTGATTATGGCACGTCATTTATATTTTATTAACACTATCTTATTAATATTATAAATTTAAGAATATAAATCAAATATTGACAACTGGAAAAACTATTAAAAATTCATCCTGTACCTCTATATGGTTGGGTTGTCTGGAAGAGATCGATTTAAGCGATAAGACCGCCCATTGTGACACTTACTTAGTTATAAGATTTATTACTATATTTTCTGTAAAATGGTGTTTTCAATAAAGAGTTTATCTATCTATTTATCTATCTATCTATCTATCTATCTATCTATCTATCTCTCTCTATAGGTAGGTAATTTCAGTAAATCTACAGTAAAGTTCTTAATTAGGTCAGTTTACCTTAAAGTCTTAAGCTAAATTGAATCAAGCCCTAAACCAAAGCGATAATATTCCTGTACAAAACAGGGTCCAATAACAGAATTCATCTCATCGGTAGAGCCAGAGACACGATCCTATGTTTACTTGGGCTCGGGCGAGCTTGGGGCCGATTGTTGGAAGATGATTAGAGGGATTTAGCTGTTGAAAGTACCTTTTTAAAATTAAATTGCGTTTGCGGGTATAAAGGTTAGGAAAACTACTGCTGCAAAATAGTGATACTGAGGTAGTTATCTTGGTAGGAATCATGCAAGTTGCGGACAGAAGGGAGGTATAATATAAATCTATTTACCGATACAATTTCTCTGTTAGCAGGAAACTATAATTTGTTAGGAAGTCATAAACCTGCATTATATATTATAATATTTTTTTTGACCTTAGGTCTTAGGACACCTGGCATAATTGTGGAAGAAGGACAGGAGTAGACAATAGTGAATGTTTTCTAATAATAATGATAATGAATGGTCACTTTTATGTTATTTTATCAACTTTCAGATGTTCAACAGCGTTTCGATCCTGTTCTCGGATGTGGTGACGTTTACGGAGATCTGCTCTCGCATCACTCCGATGGAAGTCGTCTCCATGCTGAACGCCATGTACTCAATCTTCGACACGCTCACTGAGAGGAATCGGGTTTACAAGGTAACTTTAGATAACTTAAAACATTTTAAATAGTAAAATAAGAATGAACACAATTTAAATCAACACGATAAAGATAGCGGGAGTACCTTAAGTCAACTACAAGTTAGCACAGCCAGCAGGTGTGCCAGAATCACAAATTTCTACTCTTTTAAGAAATTCTTAAGCCAGCGGTAGCGGTTCCAATGAAATAATAAGGTGTTATATGGGGTTACAGGTAGAAACGATTGGCGACGCGTACATGGTGGTATCAGGTGCTCCGGAGAAAGAGGACAACCATGCGGAGAAGGTCTGTGACATGGCGCTGGACATGGTCGACGCTATCACTGACCTCAAGGATCCCAGCACAGGTAAGTTGGGTGCCTCACGTGAATGGTAAAAATATTGTTTGAAAATACTACAGTTGTCCATCAAAGAGGATCATAAGATTCTGTAGTAGAGTCACCAGATTCATTACCTACTTATAAATGCTATGTATTCGTACTCCACACTCCACTGCTAGACTAGTCCTCTCACAAGACACGCTACTGAGACTTGAGTAGTAAGTATCTAAGCACATATCTGTATTTTTTAATTTCAGGTTCTCACCTCTCAATCAGAGTAGGCGTCCATTCCGGCGCAGTGGTCGCTGGAATTGTCGGCCTGAAGATGCCTCGGTACTGTCTTTTTGGAGACTCGGTTAATACAGCCTCCCGCATGGAGTCAACTTCTGAAGCTATGAGGATTCACATCTCCCAGACCACGCAGGAACTTCTCTCCCCTTCTTATATGGTCCAGGAAAGGGGAGAGATACAGGTCAAAGGGAAAGGTGGGTTTTTAAACTATTCGGTCCTGTAAATTTTTTGCAGTAGTTAAATAAACCAAACACCTCACAAAACAATACACAATATCCTAGAATGACCTATTACATAAAGTAACAAGAAGTATCACCTTCCTTTACCTAATACGTGACACCACTGCTGTAATTAGATGAGCCGTTTTACTATTAAAACCACGCCAGCAAATAAATCTGGGCGCAATGAAGATTGACTGGTTAGAAGGTAGTGCGAGCCTCCCCATTCTTCAAAAAATTGAGTTTCTCCCAACGTACGTAGCTCGAATTTAGAGTGGGAGTAAGTGGTGGAATGGGCACAACCATCGCAGAATAAGTATTCCGCGCAAACGTTAAACATTAATTCTTGTTTCCTATTAATCCAGGTGCGATGAAGACTTACTGGCTAGAAGGTCGCGAGTCCCGTCCGTCCCTCACAAAGGTGATCTCTCCCCAACTGTCCCCCTACTCAGAGTTAGAGTGGGAGCGTGCAGCAGACGTACGTGACAGCATCGCGGAACATTCCGCGCAGCAGATGAACAATAAGGAACATCTGCCGAATTCTGTCAACTCTGCGCCGACTTCGCTTGTTTGTGGCATGCAAGTTGCTGCGAGGATGTCTCAGGTGAATTGGCAGTTGGCACTCGTATTTTTTTGAGTTGGATTCTTTTTATTCTTAATTTTATTAAATATGAAAAGAGCCGTGCCTCTGTTACTTCCCTATAAAAAACCTATAAAAAATATTATATGTGCCTACAAAAGGTTTTGTTGAGATTTGGCGGGAACGCGGAAAAGTTCACGTCGTTGCATTGTATTATTTCTCAAAACTTGTGCCTTTCCCAGAGTTAATGTTTAAAAATTGGTGGCGTTTTACGCATTGAGTGCTGAATTATGAGCATGAGTGTGGGCAAGTGATATATATAATGTGGTGAAACATGGTTTTCCGTGTTGCTTCCAAAATTCCATAGAAGCTTCTAGTAAAGTTGCCGCCACTTTACTAGAGCATGACTTAGACTGGACTATGACCTGACTTAGACTGAACTATGACTATGACTTGACTACGTAAAATATTCTAAAACTCGATGAAAATATACAATACTTGACACTGGCTGTATACACTATGTGTGGAGCCAAAATATAAGAAAAAAAAAATTAATAAAAAGGTTTTGTTTATGTTAGGTATTCTATTTGTGTCTTAGTTAATAGCCATTATTCTGTTCATATTAGGTGGTCATAATAGTATTTTACAATGGTCGTTTTTCCAAGTTATAATATTCTCATCCATTTTAAGATACAAATGTCACTAAAAACCCCAAGACCGCTCCCGGCAAGCAATTCGCTCGTTACAAAAAATTTAAACGCATTATTTTCTTTCAGAGGTCGTTCCACACCCCAGCTCCAACCATGATGTCACCAGTGGAAGACAGACGGATGTACTCTCCTGTCACCTTTCAAGACGTGGCTCGCAGGAGCATAGCCAACTCACCCAACAGGGCTGAGAGGGAACGAGGTAGGTAGCTTCCTTCCAGGTCCTTTAAAAATACCGGAAACCGGAAACCTACTAATTATTTCAAGTATATCCATTGCACTTACTGGCATGGTGGCATGTCATCTCTAATTCCACAGAGTCAAGATCCAACTCAACGAGCTTAGCGTTAGTGTACAACGATGCTGAATCAATAGATCCACCACGCACCATCGACAGCCTAAACTCATCTTTCTGGTAATTTGATTTCAATCTTTATTTAATTTTCTTTACAGATTTTCTATACATATTTGATTCTGTTGAGTTTCACTAGCAATCATATTTACTCATTTTCCTTTAAAAACTTATTCGGAATATCATTATGAAGGGAATCAAAACGTTCAAGTTACAGTTCGACGTCCCCTTGCAGAGTCGGAACTGCGCCAGTCGTGAAGGACCGCGATAACACTTTCATTGAAACGGTAAGTTTTATCTACACATTATGAGTTTACCTTCTCGTAGTAGGCATAGGTATTAGGAAGGTTAGGTGCTTATTCAAAGTTAGTTTACCTATTTAAGCACTTTTCTATTGATTCCAATAAATATTTAAATACCTACTGTAAATTACCATCTAATTTTTTTTTATGTGAATGAATGTGTTGACGAGCAAGTCGTTCACCTGATGTTAAGCGACACGGCCGCCAATAACAGTTGCAGTTTTAATCTCAAGTTTAGGAATATCATTGTAGTTGAAACTTTGTAATCCATTTCGTTCCATTATTATCTGATCGTTCCTAAGTAATGTCATATCCGACAAGACACAAACTAGTTTTGCAAGTAGATGTATACTTTTAAAATCTATAATAATTGAATCTGAAAGGAATCCTATTTGATAACCAAAATACTTATAGAACCATTGACCGGTTCTCTTGAAAGCTTTAATCATGTCTGACTAACTAATCTAGCTAGTATTAATAGTTTCTTTTGAAACATATTAAAAGGTCTTACTTAATATTCTATCACCGACAGTGGAAAAGCCGCATGTCTCCTACACACTCCGCCCCGGCAGCTGTCGGCTCCATCGCGGATTCATGTTCCACTCTCAGACCTGACACTACTTCTTCAATTGCACCACGAAACAGCACGGATGAAATAGGTAAGCGGAAGGCATTAAAAAGAAAATAAAATTATTAGAATATTGTTATACAGAAAACAACATCATCAAAATAATACAAAGACCAAAATATATTGACTGTCAGTGAAATAATGTTGAAATTGATCATTTAATTACATGAAAAAATGTTATAAGATGTAATGCGTTCATTATTTTAAGCTATTTAGACGTACCTGTTAAACGACGACTAAAATAGTATGAAAAATGTTCACATTACATTTGATAGAAAGCATTAGACCAATTCACACTAGAGAAATATAGTCACACCAATGAAACTTTTATAGTAGGTAGACAGCCTCCGTGGTGTGGTGGTTGAGCAGGTCGGCTCATAACGCGGAGGTGGCGGGTTCGATTCCCGCAACAAGACAACTATTTGTGCCCGAAAAAAAAAGCGCAAATACTTGTTCTGTGTCTGGGTGTTGTGGGACCATGGTCCTCGTAGTTCCTGGGTCCCTAGATACAGGGAATCCTAGTTAGGGTCCAGGATCTATGTATGTGATCGTTGGGTGTTATTAATTTATTTATTTATATTTTATGCCGCTCTGAGTCAGTGGAGTGGTGGTCAATACTCTGACACCGCTGCTCAGCAAACTTCGTTTTCATAATATTGAATTCTTGTAATTAAGAAACCACTTCATTTTTTTCAGAAACTGATACGGAATATCAAGATGCTCATACAGATCGTCAGACGGTCCACAACTGCGACCCAGAACCCATCGAAGAATCGAATCCGAAGCAAGGTAAAGTGGGACGATTCAAAGCACGAATAGCTCCTGGACACCACAAGAGTTCCATCTGCCGCAAAACAGTCACCAATGATTCGATTAAGGAAAAAAATCAACAGATACCCGCTGGTAACGTTCAGCCCCATGGCCACCATCATACAAAGAATGTCAATCATCATCAATGTTGTGGCGCGTTCGGTAATCCACATGTTAGACACAAATCTAATCATTCTAGTTGTCATATAATTTAACATTAAGGACTAGTTTTAGCATGTAATGTGCATGCATTTCGAATCAAATATGAATGAATTCGTGTTTGGCAAGATTAGCTAAAATATCAGTATTGTTCATGTTTTTGATGTTTCAGTAAAATAATCGGTACCTACTTAATTATTTTCCTCATTTGTACAAACTCTAGTCCAGATGCATAGTTACGAACAGTATTATACTAGATAGTTGTTATTTTTTTATTTTAACAATAATTTTATTAATATTTAGATCTCAAAAACATGACATCCCAAAAAGTGATTCCAAAGATCATATAAATATAAATCTCAAAATGAGCTTTACATTGATGACAATAGATATGTTTAAAAAATCATTATACTTATAGTTAAAGATTCTATATCAAAGCGTTGTAACTCTGTATAACAGAGATTTCATCATTCTACTTAGTTTTTAAGATACTTAACTTTGATGGTATTAATAATGATGTTTAAAATAAAGACGATATTTTTATGATAATTAGAAACTACTGTAGGTATTTGAATCAAATTTTATGTACAGGTAAAGCTGTTACTTAGAGTAAGGCTTTAAAATTTTACTGATAATATATTGTTTTTATTTTTTATATTTTGTTGGTAGTGTGTTTAACACGATTTTATAAATGACTAAACCAAATTCTAGAAAGTTAAGCTTTTTATTAAGTGTGAGCAGAAACATTATTCTATCGGTATTTATTACTACCTACATATGCAATGAATTTTGATCAATTATAATTAAGTAGATAAATAATAATTATTATATAAATTAAAAATAAAACAGGCTATTTATACAATTATTTATTTTATGTTACGTAAGTTTAAGTCACATCGCAGTTCAGTGTTGTGGGTCAATTTAGAAAAAATGATTATCTAGTCGTTTTGAGATTATAATGTAATTCTATGTTATAACATGTACCTATGTACTTAATCTTACTTAATTTTAGTCTCAACATGTTCGTTATTGCGAACAAAATAAATCAATATTTAAATGATGTACAGAAGTCTTATTATGTATTTATTTTGATTTTAAATGTACAACTTGTGCTTATATAAAAACCTTGATTTGCCAATTTGAATCCACTTTAATAAAAATTGCATCCAGTCAGTTGTCAGTAATTTTATTTTAAACAATCTTACACAGAGAGAGTAATTATAATAATTAAAATAAAAAATAACACAATTTACCTATGGGTTAAATATTTAATAGTAAATCATAATAGTCATACATATTATAATACAAATCATAATTTTTTCAACTCTCAACCACCATTGACCATAACATCTTAGAGAATTTAACCACACAAACTCAGTCTACTCAAAACTTAGCTCCGTTCCCTTCAAATGTTGCTCAGCCCAATCATCAAACCTCCGGGATAAGTCATCGGACATGTAGTTCTTCCAGTCACCTATCTCACCCTTCCTAATAAATCTCAGATCCGTCGCTTCTAGATAACTTTTTCCGAAAGACTTTTCAAGAATGGCTTCGAGGTTCACAGCTCGGTTTGTCTTCATATTGTTGAAAGACAGGTGGTCGCAGAGCTTGTCGACTTGTTCTTCGCTCATGGCTTTGTTAAGAAATTTGGCGGTCTTTTGCACGACTGTTGGCAGGTCCCGCTTCATTTCCTCGAACTTAATGAAGAGGATATTTGGGTCGTCACGCCTGTTCCAGAAGCCTGTGGAAAATAACTCTCGTAACATTCTAAGGAATCAATTTGTAAGTACTTTCAGAGAGATAGATGGCACACAGTCACACACACACATGATACACTGCTACAAGACCTATACCTATAGGACTCCCATCGAGCAACCGAAGAGGACTCCTCATCATTGTGCGCTGCAACAAATGGTTGCTGGCCGAACATCGGTTTCAATTTTCGATCTATTTATGGTCGGGACCACCCCTACGCTTGGTCTTCGTCTGTGGTCGCTTAATATTTTATTATTAAGTGCTGAAGTTATTATTACTGATCATAAAAATAAAAGCGATGGGTATTTTCAGTTTTACTTTGCTATCAAATCTATGACCACGTCCATATTTTACATAGTTAAGGCTTGACGGGTCCTAGAAATCCTTAACTATTTTTATAACATTGTAGGTACCAAAGTGCAACAAATAAGACGATTGCTAATAAAAGTGATTTGAGGTTTATTACTTTTTCTGCACTTGTGGATTCCAGTTTCCACTTTTGAAACCGAATACCGAATATTAGGATGCTAGATATAAAGAGCTTGACGTCAAAATCCGTTATCTATTTAAATAAGTATTTTGTTTACATAAATCATTATTAAGTTTCCGTACTTTTTGTCCAGGTGGTACTATAAAATAAGGATTCCATTATTATTAAGCAAAGTATAGAGAATCGTAAAATCTGTTATCTTTTGAATTTTGCTACTGGCATTCCATTTTCATTGGTTGAACATAAAAAAATACGTCGCATAGCAAAAATGACTAGGTTTGATAAGCAAAATGGTATAAATTAACCGCACACGACGCCTGATCCTTATTACCATTGCAAAACAGTTATATAAAGCTTCATTACGTCCAGGATAACTTAGCAAAATGTTGAAGGTTTTGGTTTTTATATTATCAGCTGTCGTCGCCGTCAAGAGTGATATTAAAGAAATCTTAGAAACAAAAACTTGGACGTTGGCTGCAGTACCTACAAAGTCTAACAAGTTTGGTGTGAGTTGTCCGATGAAGTTTGACATCACCATGAATGGAAACCGTGCTTGTAATTGTGATGGAATAGACGCACCACTTCTAACGGTCACGGGAAAATTTAGTAGAGAAGAACATCCTTTTATAGTAGTCAATAATATGGATGAGTTGGACGCTGCAAGAAAATCTCTATGCTATTGTCCACACGAGTTTTCCTGGCGTGACAATGCCATTCTGGCTTTGAAGATAGGAGAGGACAACTATCTGATTGAAGGTTGCCGTTATATGAATGATCATCATGATATGCCATATTGCAATGATGCAATTTTCGGAAAGCGTACGCTGACACAAGCGAAACTACGAGATATATCTGGCCGTGTTTCGAGGATCGACAGCGCATGGACGACTATTTGCTCCTAATGTGGCGGGAGATCTAATACTACAGAATGTGGTAAAAATCTATGTTTACTATTTTATTCTATTCTTGTTTTGTAAATCTCATATTACTTTGTACCTACTAACATTTTTTGAAATTAATTTTCGGCAAATATCTGCGAGGCTTGAAACTCGAGCCCTTTGTTCAATAATTTTGTGCACAGAATAAATATTTAAATTCTATTTAAGTACTTTCTTCATTTTCTGTTAGCTCAAGAGAGGGATGAAACGCGTACGTAGGTAGAGGTTTATGGCAATATGTGCGTCTGATGAGGGATCACATCCTAAGATCCTTGAGTCGAAAAAGGCTGGTTCAGTAAGCGTTTGAGTCCTCACACCAGGGCCATTATTCCGTATCGATTCCTTACTTTGAAACCACGCGAATTCCTTGTCATACGTAAGAAATCTGCAAAACTGTATTCTCTATGAAACGAAAACAAAACCGCGCGAAATGAATTTGGAATTGGCGCGATTTGAACTGTCAAAAATCGTATGTTTTACCGAGACGCGTTCCGAAACATAAACACATCAAAAGATATGACCACTTATGTCAATATATTTTATTCAAAATAAACATAACTTTAATGTAAAGTGAAGGTATATCTGACGCTGTGACACGATTTGAGCAAGACACGATAACGACGTGGTTTCGTATCGTGTGGAATCTGTGTTTCCATAGAGAATAACCGCCCAGGTACACATTCGAACAAGATTAAAAAGATAGGTATTAGGATTTTCACATGGGAAAAACATTTCTAAGTACTTATCATTCTGTTTCTCAAAAGAAACAGAATGATAAGTACTTAACGGTAAAATAAAGAAAGGTGTAGAACTCACCAAGTATGTGGTTCCAAACGGGCCCGAAAGGCGCGCGGTCCCTCATGAAGATGTCGCAGAACTCCTCGAAGGTTCCCTTGAGGCCGTGCACCAGCGTGCAGTAGTGGTAGTATGACACCACCATGTCTTTGGGATTTCGTGCTGTGTAGATTACCTGGAGATGACGAAGCTATGATAAAGTCTGCTAAAGTTTACAAGCTTGCGAGATAAATACGAAATGAGTAGATCCTCAACAGAACTAAAGCGACCGATATAGCTCTTAGAATTAGCAAGTTATAGTGGCAATGGGCAGGCCACATCGTTCGTAGAACTGACAAACGATGGGGAAGAAAGGTTGCCGAGTGGTAACCAAAAACCGGAAGACGCAACGTATGCCGGCGCCCTATGGATGAATGAGCCAGAAGTTTTGACCAGCTCATTCGTCAGAACCGCGGTGAGCCGATGGATGCGGAAGGTAATCAGCCGCCCAAAGTGACGCTCTATTGGGGAGGCCTATATTCAGCAGTGGTGAGTTTATTGGGTAAGTTTTTAGTTGTATATATAAGCGATCTCCTGCTTCCAGGCTATGAGTTTAGTTGAGAGGATGTATCAAATATTGACGAGCTATGGAGAGGGTATGGTTGGTGTTTCCCTGCGAGATAAAATCCGGAACGAGGAAATCCGCAGAAGGAATAAAGTGAACGATACAGCTTAAAATTAGAAAATTGAATAAATAAATAAATAATAAATGGCGCTGTGTGAAATGTGGGCATTTCACACAGCGCCATCTAGCCCCAAACTAAGCATAGCTTGTACTATGGGAACCACATGACCGATACAATACTTATAAACTTTTTTGTTTGTAATTACATACATCGAATACAATATAACACCCAATGTAATGAAATGGCAATGGGCAGGCCACTGCTCTTAGAACTGATAACCGATGGGAAAGAAACGTTGCCGAGTGGTGACCAAAAACCGGAAGACGCAACGTAGGCCAACCCCCACTAGGTGGAGGGACGACCTGGTCAAAACCACGGGCAGCCGATGGATATAAGAAGCATGTAGCCACTCAAGGTGGCGCTCTAGGGGGAAGGCCTATGTTCAGCAGTGAACGACTTCAGGTCGGATGATCGAATATCAAAGAGTCGCGGGATGAAAGAAAAGAAAGAAAGAAAATATATTTATTCGAGAGTGACACACAACATTACACAAGAAGCAAGAAGCTGCTCAAAGTGGCACTCATTGGGCTCCCCCAACTATGCTATGCCCAAATAAATATACCTTAGGTTTAGCGGAGCCGTCTTCCCTTTGTATCTCCAAAGGAAGCAGGTCCCAAGGCAGATGGCTCCGGATGTACCGGGGGGTCGGAAGGCGGTGCTTCACCAGGTCTACGGAGGTGCCCTTCACGGACTCGTCGTGCCATTCCGCGTGACCGTCTACCATTATACAGGACAGTTCTACTAGGGGGCAGCGAATCTGAAACATGGTAAAGAGCAGTCTTGTTATTAAAATTAAAAATATGTTTATTCACATTTTTCTAAACTACATAAGGTATAAATGTTGAGGAATTACATAGAACCATTACTTATTTAAAATTTAAATTATATGAAAAGACACTAATATAGGCTTCTATGAAAGATTTCTAACACCAAAAAAATCTGCAGCCTTATTCAAAACCCATCGGAAAAGTTACGATTCGGAATCTTGTGAATCGGGATATAGATTCAATAATCTAATAAATTAATATGACTGGTCAACAATACAAATACAAATACAAATTTCTTTATTGTTCAAATATAAATGTTACAGATAACAAGTTACAACCCTGCCCCCTGCTTTAGTATCAACTGTGTTGCAGGGGGCAGTTGTTATATTAGTTGAGAGTAGGCAGCGGGTAGGTGATGGGCATACTTGTGTAACCACAGGCATAGGCAGTATAGATAGAATACCTTTTATATGGGTAGGTATAGTAGCTAAACCTAGCATCTACTATAAATATAAGTAATAAGCCTATAATCTTCAGTGTAGACATACATATGTAGGTAGTAGGTTGAGTAGGTTGAAGAATTAAGTCAGCCTTCTGTGGTTCATATTCTAGTGGAATCCATAGCCATCCTCTTAGACAATTAAGTAAATTGTCAAAGCATGCCGCGGCTTTAGGGAGATGGATACGGATCAACAAATTTATCTTTACATTAACAATTAATTTGCATTAGAAGGGAACTCTGAAAGGGAAATAATAATCGGTCCAGTGCGATTCGGAGTCATTTACAAAAATGGTCAAAAAACTCACGTTTGTTATATGGGAGCCCTTAAATATTTATTTTATCCTCTTTTCTATTATTTGTTGTTATAGCAGCAACAGAAACACATCATCTGTGAAAATTTCAACTGTCCAACTATCACGATCCATGAAATACCCTTACCTGGCCATCCTGGTGACATACGGACAGACAGACAGTCGGATAGCGGAGCCTTAGAAATAGGGTTCGCTTCACCCATTGGGTAAGGAACCCTAAAAATGTGAAGTTAGTAGTAATATTTTACGTAGGTAGGTGCTTAACTTTTTATTGTGCAATACTGAACATAATGCATACTTATTATGCCCGTTTATACATGTAGCGCTAGATCAGTTGTGCATTATTAAATTATTACGAACAATTCGGCCCAACCGTCTGAAGCGGCGGCGTCAGCGATGCGAAAACAATTCGGCACCCATCGCTACTCGCAGCCAAAGCGGCGCTGCCGTCTACAAACACAGGCAGCGATGGGTGTGGAATAACCGATTTTGACGCTTCGCTGATGCCACTTGACGTGCAGGTGTGGCCGCAGAACCTAGAGTAGAAGAAACAGTAGGCCTAGCACGAATATTTACCCGCGCGTAAGTGTAACGTTAAAGTAAAACCTCCCTATTACGATTTGTCTGCCGCTCAACTGCTGTCAAAGTTCATACAATATTGACAGCAGTTGAGCGGCAGACGCGCGTCAGCAGCGCTGCTAGCTTAATCGTAATAGGGGGGCAGATCAAACGCCATACAACTGGCTTACGTTAACGTTACACTTACGCGCGCGTAAATTATCGTGCTAGGCCCACTATTCCAACTGGAAAACTTTCTTCTATGCCTGAAGTAGGCAGATCAGGAAGTAACGGTGTATTGCTGTAATAGGAACTTAGTAAGTGCCTACATTAGAGCGGGTCAACAAGCGAAACGAGTTAGCAACTCCTTCACCTACTCTAAAAATCGAAATCTACGGAATCGGTACCTACCTAACGTCCTTAATACATACTTATCTATTTATGAACCGAATAATTACAAGGATATGTACAAATCATCAAATCAAGAATGGAATTCCTGATTCGTCCAAGCTACGTACCCTAAGCTCATAAAACCTAGCATGACCACGGCGGCGGCGGCGGCGTAAGATTACGACCATCCCATCTGTTCCCGTGAGTGCTGTAACAGGTGGCTAAGCAAATATCAAGGAAATGGATAGCAGAATTTTCCTGTCTGCCTGAATATGCCTGTCAAGCGTGGTAATAGGTAGGTACGGTAATTGGCAAAAAACCCTCGCCCTAATGGGCCTACGGACATAAAATTATAATCTACATTAGCCATAGGTAGTCCAAGGCAATCTACAAGAAGAACTCTCACCTGCTGAAGAGATTTAGCGCCGTCGTAGTCCAAGTCATGTCCAATCAGCCAAACCATTTCCTGCGCCCACGTAGACCCTGAGAAATTATCTCAGTTAAGATCTATCAGTTTTCTTAAAATTTTATTTCATGGAATGAATTTTTAAAGTGTAAAACGGGTAAAGATATTATAGTTCTTAAAATTTTATCAACCAACGGGATTTGAACCCGCGCCTTCCTACACCGGATTACGTTCTCCACACTGAGCTATGGTTGGTTACATGACCACTGGCTGCGAAAATCTTTAGGACTGTGTCGTACTTTGTGTCGATTGAGAGAGTGTCTAATCCGTTGAGTTGCAATGAGTATATAATTTTAGAAAAACTCGGCAGATTAAAAATTTTTGCTGTGTGCTCTGACAAAAGTACGCAAATATAAAACCAAATAGGTTGACTCACCCGTTCTTGGATAAGAGCACATCCAGACGTCGCTTTCCCTGACTTCCATGTCCAAAATGTCCTGCCCAATGGTCATGTAATCCGCTGGAAGGATCACTCGACCAGGGTTGATCTCAACCATGCAGTCCTTTTTCTCAAACATGCGATCCAGCAACGTCCCTGTGCCTTCATCCAACTTCGAAAAGGTCAGCTCTGGTTTTGGCCTCATTTTGCTTAAAATGAGGGTCAGCTGTTTCACAGAATTCTATATAACCATGGATTTATTAAACACGTCTGCTGTCGGCACCCCGATGAAGAGTTGTGATCGCGTGCATTGCCTGTTGCAGTTGCATCGTTATTTCCGACTCTCACTGCAGATGTTTGAATTAGGCGAGTGGATGTAGCCAGTAACTGGCACGCCAGCATTGACGTTTATTTCGAGCTATATGGCTCAGAGTCCTACGGGAAGCCGTCGATTATATAACTCAGTCTTAAACACCAATCTCTTCATTAGGACGATGGCATTGATTTAATTAGGTACCTACCTATATAAATGTAAAAGAAGTGTTTCAGTGAGAGTGAAGTAAGTACTTAATTCTCTACGACAGGCTTTTAATTGTTTTAGCTAGGTACTACCCCAGATAATATAATACCTACAGTAGTATTACGCACTTTCTATTGAAAGCTGCTTTGCCTACAAAGAGAATCCCTTCAGCCGCCACCGAAACCAGCTTCAGCCAAAACCGGAGCTTCTTAACCTGTTAAAGACAATACGGTAATATGATACTACTTAATTTTACAATGTGACCTTGAATTGGTATGTTATCTCAAAATGGGGGGACTGGGACCATGATACCCTACAAGTTGTGAGAGCCTTACTTGAAACTGGGTGTTTCCAAACCTCTATGGTAAAAAATAAATCCACTCGCAATATTGCACGTGCGATCGCTACGAAAGTTAACAAGATACCATAAATTCATTTCTAAACACAGATCGTTAAACTCAGTTATGTGCACTCGGTCAAGGACGAAGTTCAACCACCCAGCTGCGCTAGGATTATTTTCGAACGTAAATTTTACATGGCATTTCTTCAATGAAAAACTATTAATTTAGTAAAGTCGTAGAAGATACATTGTCTACCTTGGTGTGTAGATTTACCCCCTTTCGGGATAACATGCCAATTCAAGGTCACCTTGTATAACTAATAGTAGGTACCCACCCTTGCAGGAAGTAAGCCCTCCTAATAAAATATAATAAGGAGAGGTGATAAATAACCTAACCTATTAAAAGTATAGGTAGAGCAACTGTTTTCATTGTCTGACACTATAGCTACTTGGCTAAGCTACTGGAACAGTGTAAACCAGCTTCACTTTCATTTCCCTAGGATTAATAGTATAGGCCCAGATAGTATAATACCTACAGTAGTATTAATATAAGCCTATAAGCTATAAGGTGTATTTTTCAACAAACTATGTATTAGGTAAACAAGATTAGTGGGAAAGTGCAGGTCATAATCGTGAACTTGCAATCTGTGCAAGCCACAATATTGCATTTGCAGCATTTCTCTGAGTGTTCTAACTGATTAACCAGTTTCCGTTTTTCAACGTGGTTTAACTTAAGTACGTGTCCTACTTGGGTTTGGCATAAGGCACTTCTCTCGAAGCTACCATCTTACGGGCTTCCTGAGGGGCTATGCACGTGGATTACCGATTTTTTGTCTGGTCGGAGCATCAAAGCTGTCGTCGATGGCTCCAGCTCAGAGACTGTGACAATTAACCTTGGCGTACCACAAGGCTCTGTTCTATCACCGACACTGTTCATTTTGCATATCAACGATATGTTGCTAGTCAATAATATCCATTGTTATGCTGATGATAGTACCGGTGATGCGCAATACACAGGCCGCATAAATGCCCCTCATTACGAAGTGGAGGAAAGCAGAAAAGAACTTGTGTCCAAAATCGAGAGCTCCTTAGAGCAAGTCTCGGAATGGGGACGACTGAACTTGGTCGAGTTTAGCCCCACAAAGACACAAGTCTGCGCATTTACTGCCAAAAAAGCCCCATTTTCTGTAGCTCCGCTGTTCCAGGGCATTGCTCTTACTACCTCGGTGAAACTTGGGATCTTAGGTGTTGACGTCTCTAGCGAGGTCCAGTTTAGGAGTCACCTCGAGAGTAAAGCTGGTCTCGCTTCTAAGAAGCTGGGTGTACTCAACAGAGCCAAGCGGTACTTCACGCCGGGCCAACGACTTATGCTGTATAAAGCACAAGTCAGGCCCCACATGGAGTACTGCTCTCACCTCTGGAACGGTGCGCCAAAGTACCAGCTTCAGCCTCTTGACTCCTTGCAGCGGCGAGCCGTTAGACTCACCGACGATCCTGAGCTCACCAAAGATTTGGAACCACTGAGTTTGCGCCGAGACATCGGTTCCCTCTGTGTATTCTACAAAATCTTCAATGCGGAATGCTCTGAAGAGCTGTTCAACTTAATCCCAGCGTCGCGGTTTTATAATCGCATAGCTCGTCACCGTCAAAAAGCTCATCCACACCTCGTGGACCCATGGAAATCTCGCACAGTCCATTTCTCGAGGTAATTTCTGCCACACACGTGCAAGATGTGGAATGAGCTTCCCTCTGATTTTAGATTACAAATTAGATATTTGTAAAACCAGAAGACGCAGCTTAGGCCGGCTCCCACTTGGTGGACCGACGACCTGGTGAAAGCCGCGGGGAGCCGATAGATGCAGGAGGCGAGCAGCCGCTCTAAGTGGCGCTCCCTAGGGGAGGCCTATGATCAGCAGTGGACGTCTTCAGGCTGTTCAAATAACATTGTTCCATAATAGTTAGTTTTTATTTTACATTCGCGTTTTCTTATTCTATTCATTAAAATGATGGTTAAATTTGTAAAAAGGGTTCCGTACCATTATCTATAAAAACGAGCAAAAAATCACGTTTGTTGTATTGAAGCCCCTATATTTATTTTAGGGAAAAATATAGGGGAAAAGGATGAATGGATGGGACGGGTGCGCCTGTCTTCCTTCGCCGTCCCATCTATTCATCCTTTTCCCCTATATTTTTTACTTTTGCTTCTCTCTTACCCATAAACAGGGTAAGGCATAAAACTAATAAACCCGTGCGAAACCGGGGCGGGTCAGCTAGTTTATTATTAATTTCATAACTCATATTGAAGCCAGACGACACTGGCCTACCTATTGTATTTTATAAAAGTAGGTTAGGTGCCTATTTTTAAATTGCCAGATTTACACCTACTTTTTCATTCTGTTTGCACTTTGATCTAAATCCATTCAGCCACTTTTAAGGAAAGAGATTTTCTACTTTTTAATCTCCCCAAAACCAAAGTAATTTTGTGCAAATGTATGAAGATTTACGAATATCGACAAAATGTAATGGACAGTGTAGGTACATCACTATTCGAGAGGCGTAAAATCGCCCATCCCAAAAATATCAATTAAAGCATTAAATCTTTCAGTAATTGCAATCGCATGGTAATTATACGGTGGAAAAAACGTATATTCTTAATATGAAATGCATATTTACTTCGAAACTTCGATGTTTAACATAAAAATAGCCAGTAAACTTTAACGTATAAAATGATGATTCTGGTTTTCCTTCGACTCCTCGGGTTACTCTTGATGCACAAAACACAGCACAACACGACACAATTTCACTATTGATACAATATTTAGCCCTAATAACAATATAATCACTAAATTTTCACGTTTTATGCTCTCGCATTTAATTTCATGACACACCAAACTGTCAGAACATGACACGCGGTGTCGGTAAGGTGACGTTGCCGTACCGACATTCGCTTTCTCGCATACTCTATGCGACGATTCGTGTATTAGACAGAGATACAAGACAGTATGTTTACACGAAGGATGCGGAGCGGCAACGCAGCATTGGCAGATTTTGGCTCTCTCCATAGACCTCCATGACCTACACTAAAGACCGGATCTAGGGGGGCAACCAAGAGTGTGCAGCCAGCAACCAGCACGGTGTGGCAGGGCAAATGGAGATGCGAGAGTATGCCGCTCAAAATATCACCGGCTGTGTGATCCTGACCCTAGTTTTTATTTTAAATGGATACAATAGGGTGGGGTTTTCTATCCATATCCATAGCCATTGGTTACCCTTAACTATACGGATGAAAACCACTCGGACTACCCTAGTCTGTGTTGGTACCAAGGTAGGTATCTACTACAGTAGTCACTGCACTACAGTGATGCTCTGGGTTTAGGCAAGTCAGTGTAAGTACCATGTAAGTACCTATAACCATGGAGCTAATAAAAAAAGAAGGAGGGAATTCCGTCTGATCCAAAACTGAAGCACCCTTAGGAAGCCGGAACGCTTCGTATGTACGAGCGGGGCACGCACACACTCACATCATATGCAACCGGTTACTATACTTTCATCTGACACACATATGTAATATGTCCGCCATTTTGGGCTTCAGTTCGATGTCAATCAAAACTCAATCCTTCTTTTTTTTATTTTATCCATGCCTATAAGCTACAAAATTACAAATAAGCAACTCTATAAAAGTTTTCAAAAAACACTTTCTGCGCACTTTCTCTCGAACAAGAAATCTGAGCAGAGCGTTGCGCGCGCAAATAGTCGGTCTATTGACCCGTCGTGCGTGCCCATACTGCGCGGCGCCACTTCCGCATCCAGTTTTCCTTTCCTTTACGCCCCCGCCCCCCGAAAACTGCTTTGGTCGTGCAAGCAACGAGATTGTAAACAAAAAAATTAGTTAACTTTATTTTCCGAATAACAATGTCTAAAGTAACAAACGTGAACTCTAGCTTAGCTTACGAAATACTGTTGTACTTAAATAGCTTTTATTTAGGTATGTTTTTCGTGTGTGAAGTGGCTATAGGTATTCTAAAAGCAATCAACGTTTCCTATCCTGAAAACGCCTTGCTAACAGAAGCAGGAATATTCAGCTTACTGTGCCTTGTTGAAGTTTTCCGCATCTTTTTGGGAAGAAGAGGAAATCTGGCTAGCAGAAGTAAGTCTAAAGTAAAATAGATTGATACGTCTACTTTAGACTCTATTTACCTGGTACATTCCCGGTTACTCCCACATGGACCGCCACAGGTGGAAATTGGAAATTTAATTCCTAGCAGTGACAACTGGGATGCTATTGCCTCCACTAGGTACAGGAGCTCTTCAGATTTCACCATCCATACTTACTTAAGGAAAATTGCATTAATCTCATAAATATTCTTTCAGGGATACCAGTATTCTTCTCGATCCTGTTAACCATACCATCTGCGGTTGGTGTCTGCTACTTCCTAATCTACCAGACTTACATATTACGGTTGGAGTACATTTGGTGCGCAGTCATGCTGATGTTCCATGCTTTGGAGCTCGGCTTTGCTCTTCTTTTCATCTTCACCGTGTGTAAGAATCAACAGTATGACTAGAACAAGTTTCAAAGTACCTCGCTGCCAAAGAGATACTAGTGCCAATGAACTAAGTGATTGTTAGATTCCATCATGGATAAAATTGACTAAAATTCTTGTAACCAGTGCTTTAATGTGAAAAAGTTAATAATTAGTAGTAATTAGCAGAATTTTTCGTAGTAAATGTATGTAAATGTTTACTAGGTATTTGAGATGGTTAAGTTCATTATGGATGTTGCAACTCTAATTAATAAGATTTTTGAAATAGGTATAGTTATTAATTTAATGAATCACAAATTGTAAATAATAAATAGATTAGACTTATCTACTTACTGCTTTTAAGTGCCTTGATGTAATTGCCAAAAATGATCAGAACATGGTATCTCAGTCAGCCTTTAGTCTTGAAGATTATAAAGGATTTTAGATCTTAGGAAGATAAATGCCTTTTTTGTCACCTAGTTATAAAAAAATATTTATTATGTGTATAGTTACTACCTACTGTATACCATAGTGTGATTCTCAAACTTTTGAAATGCATCAAGTAGTAAAAAATAGATGTGTAGCAGCTGAAAATGATAAGTAATGTGCAGCACAAATCACAGCCACCGTTCATTTTGAATTACTCTACTTTTCAGTAGTACCATATGTGTAATAAATGGTAGTACTAAAGTTTAATTCTGCATTGATGTCAAAATAAATAACATTACTACTAAATAAAAATTTTATTTCTAAATCTAATACAACACATATTACAGCAGCTTATGATTCATTAGGTGGTACAAGGTGGTCTGGGAACTTCTGACACTCAACCTTTGTAACTTTTAGAGCACAGCCTTCAGGGAGGTTCCGTTCTATGTACTCCAAGTATGTATCGCAAGTAGATTCTGTAAGCCTCTGAAGGTGGATGAAACGGAAGTGAGTTCGGATCTCGTACTGAACTCTGTGCTTTTTAAATATATGTACACTTCTGAGAAGGGTGTGTCGTTCTTTCTCTGCTTTTCTCAAGGCCCAGCTGGAAAAGATTTTTTCAATGAAGTACGAATGTCTACTCTCTAATCACAGGTAAATTCATAGTGAATAATAAACAATAAAATACAAACCTCTTTGTAACTTCAATGCCCAAATGTGAAGCGGCAGCCACACAAAACCATGAGTAACTTAACAGCACTGCAGGGTCAATACCTCTCATTTCTAATTCCACTTTTTTGTACAGTTTGTCTAACTCCACTGTTTTTGGTGCATTTTCTATTGGCTTCGACATAGGAGCAATGGTGGCAGTTGAAAGATGCCTAGCAGCATAATTAGGAGTCCCTGAATAGCGAAATAGCGGTGCAGCACGTAAAATACTCTAAAAGTAAAATAATGTTTTGAATCCGTACATAATATAGTTGTCTATTTTCAATGAAAATGTTTTCCATAACCTTACCCAGATTGCATTCATTTTTTTATCCTCTGATTTTTCGTATAACCGGTTTTCAACCCTATTATTAACCAACTTTGAAATCTTTGAATTATTCGAATCTTCTAAATCTAATACTATTCACATTTTATATAAATTACACAGAATTCCCCCTATTACATAGGTCCAGAACCGAAGTCTCCATACTTAACCTTGTTTGAACATGAATCAAACCATAGAGCACATTTTTTTTTCTTCTAATGTCAGTTTCTCTTTCAACATACCATATAAATAGTATTACCCGATTTAGTCGGGTACCTAAATAAAAATCTAGCTAGATGTAAAATGTAAATAATAAAAATTATATAACGCCTACATTAAAAAAATATAAAATAATAAAATTAATTACCATCATACTACTATCTATAGACAAGAAAAAGTTCTACAGATAGCTCATGCAATCTTTTAATAAAAAGGATTCAAATTAAGTAAAACCAGCAGTTTATCCAACATATTTTCTTTTAATAACTCACGAGTTTTTCAATATTACCAAGTTAAAGAGATTAAAGAACAACAGTTATGTAGGTACAGGGGGTCTAGCAAAGATACCAACCACTAACGCTAACGCCAAACGCTAACTCCAAAATGTACTGAAATGACATTTCGGAAATTGCTAACTTTTCCGTAGCGAATGTCATTTCGATACATTTTTGGAGTTAGCGTGAGGCGTTAGCGTTAGCGATTGTGATCTTTGCTAGAACCCCTGGGCTTCAACCAAAATAATGTTTCATATTTTAGGGTTAAAAAATAACCTTAAAAATGGAAAAACAGTGGGCGCGTGGAACGTTTATAGTTGACAATAAAACTATTATCAGTAATTGCACTTCTGTGTTCTGTGTGTCTTTACTATAGAAATGCGCTGAACATATTGTTGAGCGAGTATTAGGTTTCCACCAATCTTCATTTCGACTTTTTCGAACTACTTTTATCCAACGATCAGCTAGACATGGATCTGTTGGAAATCCATACAAAAGAAATCGGGTAATTATTCAGATGTCGTGTGGCAATACTGATTTTGACATGTCAACTTTTTATTGTAAAATGGTTCTAACTCTTCGTCAAATAGAAATAATTAAAATAATCTTATAAAAATACATGATTAAGGCCACTTACAAGTGAAATGTGATCGTGTGCTTGTGTGATTCGTGCCTCGAGTGATTTCGGCACAGTTTTAGCACGCAAGACGGCATTTTTTTGGTATGTATTCAAAAGCACACCCAAGTAACGACTGATTTTGATTTTGACAGCTGAGAATCAATCACACCCAAAGTGGTGTGTACGGTTTTGCCCTGCTTTAATTTCATATTAGTGGTCTGGATAAAAAGTCTTTGATAAATTATTTATTTCATTAACAAAGAGTATATAAAATATAATTTACTAGCAAAGCAACTTCAACTCTTGGCACAGAGTACATTGGTAAAAACTGAAAGATTCAATCAGTGCTGCCAACGGTGACGGGACTAATATCGCCATTTTTCCCAGCTTAAGTAGCCTAAAGTAGCCGAATTTTAAGTCCTGTCGCCTAAAAAGTAGACGAGACGAGAGTAGAAGTAAACGTTAAATTATTGAACTATAATACCCCATTCCAAAATCTTAGATATTATTTTATGTAAAAAATAAATGTCTCGAAAAGTTACAAGTGACATGCCAGTTGTATAAAACATTTTTCCCTTGTGAAAAAAATTATTTATTTATTTTGATTCTTAGAAACTCAGCCGTTTGTTTGTACAGTTATTTTATGCTTATGTTTATTCAAAGACTTCCCACGGCCGTTTTTGACTGGCGACAGATTTTCTGTTCTTGACAACGACAAGGTCCTTGAGGTTGACAGACTGGCTGAGGATCCATTTAACAAACAAATTTCAGGATGAAATTACTGAAACTTAACAAAAATGGACCAAACATTCATAATAAAACTGTGGAAATGCAGAACATTCGCGTTTGAGAGAGAAGGGAGGGGATAGTTATGGGAATAGGATGAATGGGTGAAGATGAAGGCAAATTCATCGATTCATCCTTTTCCCCTCTTCCTTCTTTCTTCCTATTATACTGAGATAAGGCGTAAATCTAATAAACCGGTACCAAGACAGGCGGGTCAGGTATTAAAAAAGAAAGTTCGTCAAAAACTACTATTTTACTTCATTTTAACATTATAACACGACAATCCAGCTATCTATAACAAGACAAGGCACCAGCAATAACAAGACAAGGCTTTCGTCAACGTAATTTTGTGTTAGTGGAAAATGGCAAATTTTGGTTGATTTTCTTTAATTCGTTGCCAGTTTTGGCCAGTTTTTTACATTTTAACACTGTTAATTATGTTGACAGAACGATTAACTTTTGCCAGTCGTTCAAATTACTTTTACACAAAACAAAATCAATAAAATTATTTTTTGTAGATTTTTTAGTCACGTCATAACATCAACATTCCATCTTAATTTGTTTCTACTTTATTGATATTTCAGACCATAAGGTGGCTATAATTTTTATGAAAGGTGTTTAATTACGATTTGGCTGATTTAATTGACTTGTCCCTGAGGTAGCCTAAAAGGCGACCAGTCGCCAATCAGATTTTTACGTCGCCGGTTCCTAGTCCTGAGTAGCCTAAATGGCGATATATCGCCTACGTTGACCACACTGTCTGCAATAGCTAAGTTCTCTGTGGTGGATATCTGTTTATTATTTGCTCATTTCATTTGCTCAACTGTATTTAATTAATCCTTTGACGGGAAGATTAACTAAATCTAAACTTCTATAGTGATTAGTGTATTGCATATATATTATATCCATCCTCATTGTCAAATAAGTAAATATAACTACATAAATAGAATTTGTAACATAAGGACTGGAGTAATATTGTAACCTATCATCCTATGCCAATTCATGTAATAAGGCGAATTCTGTGGCCAAAGAGAACCTATAGGCCAATTCCTAACTACATCACAAGGGTGATCCTTGTTGCTACCGTCTTGTGATAGCTAATTAACTACAAGCAAGTCCAGTACAATGTACATTCGCTCCAGGAAAACAGAGACATGGTTGGACTTCTAGCGTTTATGAAGATCTTGCACTGCAGAAACAGTAATAACAAAGTTCAGGAGAGTGCGCGACCAACGCTCTCGTTAACTTATAGCTCTTCTAAGAATGCTCCTTTAAAGCGAATTAATAATCCAAGTAAGGAAGCTATGGCAACGCCACGAAAGAAAGCTCTGGCCAATTACAAAACGAGTTATAGAACTGTGAAAACAAAAGTTGATATTAAACTCTGTAGAGTTTGTTTAAGAGAAGGGAAATATCCAATTTTTGGAGACACTGAGTACCTAGTTAAGGGTCTCAAAATTATTGGAGGTGTAGATGTAAGAGTTGATGATCCTCATCCTAAACACCTGTGTCAGTCTTGTCATGCATTACTTCAAGGTGCATTATTGTTAAGAAAAACAGCTAAGCATTCTGAAGAATTATTAAAAAAGAAGGAACATCAAGAAACAATGGTTGAACATGATCACAATTACAGTGACTTCTCCGATAATGAAAAGCCAGAACAAAAATCTAAATTTCTTAAGTTCCTGTCCTGCAAAACATGTGATCTGCAATTTAGTTCATATAAAGAATACAATGACCACACAATGTCATCAGAGCATGAAAACAAAAAACATATGTGCCCCATTTGCAAGAACTTTTATGTTCCCCATTATCTCAAAACGCACATGGCTACTCATGATAACGCAGTATCTTATGTGTGTGATGTTTGTGGGAAGTACTATAAAGTACAGTCTCAATTTGCCCGTCATCGCTTAACTCATTTCTACAGCTTGCCATTTCAGTGTTCTTTATGTCCGTACAAGGGGCGGTTCAGTGAATCATTAAAAATGCATATGAGGTCACATACAGGAGACAAACCATACCAATGTGCCCAATGCCCCTCTCGCTTCATCAACAAGAGCAATCTTAACAAGCACACTCTGACACACAAACAAGAGCGTAATTTCAAATGTGAAATGTGTGGACGAGGGTACTATACTAAGCGAGAGCTAGAATTGCACCTTCAAGTAGATCACACAGGTATTAAAGAACATGTTTGTAAAATATGTGGTAAAGCGTTTGGTTATAGAAAACAGTTGATGAAACATAGCCTCAAAGTCCACAAGAGGGAGAAGTTGAGAAGTGGTAGAATGCCAATTTATTTAAAGGTTGAAAAAATGGAGCAAGAAAAACTAAACTATGTTGCAAATGAAACTGTACAAGAAGACATGCAACAAATTGAAGATATAAGTTAAAATTACATCAAATAATAAAAAGGTGTTGTGTTATGTTATGATAATGAGAACATGTTAGGTATAGATTAAGTCCAGGCTCTAAAAGTATAATCCATTAAAAATAAATCCAAGGAATGTTTAAGTATGTACTATTGCAGCTTTTAATTTTTATCTATTGTTATGAAAAACATCAACATTCAATTTGTATTAGATTAAAAGGTATTGTTAATTTTATAGTTTTAGTTTGGTAATAGCACTACTATTTTAATATCTGTGGTAATAGTTTAAGTTTTATAAAATAGTTTAATTGTATTTAATCTAAATAAAAGATTAAAAATATTTTATATTATATTTGTACAATATATAATTTGATGTAGGTAGTACATACTTATCATACTAATATTTTAATTCAATTTTAAGATTGAACTTTTATAAGTTGTAATAAAATACAGTCATGGATGAAATAAAAAAAATATTATCTTAAATTAATGTTTAAACACATCTTTTTTTATTAGCTCCATGAATACAATGTTTATGTTTTATTTTAGCTGTACTACTAGTTAAATGATTAACATTAGCTCCATGTGATTAACTATGTACCACTGTACAATAATAATTTAGTGTGGGAGCTTATCATCAACATAGAATCAATGGAGCATATAGTATACGTACGTAAAAGTTCCTTTTTTTATATATATTTTGGCTCCAAACATTGTGTATTTAGCCAGTGTCAAGTATTATAATTTTCTTCGAGTTATGAAATATTTCACGCAGTCATATCCTAGTCATAGTCATAGTCCAGTCTAAGTCAGGTAGTCATAGTCTAGTCTAAGTTGTGCCCTAGTAAAGTGGTGGCAACTTTACTAGAAGCTTTTATGGAGTTTTGGAAGCAAAACGAAAAATCACGTTTCCCCACATTATATCACTTGCCCTCACTTATGCTCGTAATTCAGCATTTAATACGTAAAGCGCCACCAATTTTAAACATTTACACAGGAAAAAGCACAAGTTTTGATAAATAATACAATGGAACGACTGAACTTTTCCGCGTTCCCGCCAAAAACTCGTGTAAGACTATAAGTTCCTTGGGGAGCATAGAAAACAACTTTTTTTTATACATATTATACAAAGAGTATATATGTATAAAAATGTTACCTTTTTGCTGAATACTTCTACCGCCTCTACCATAGTTATTTGTCCAACTGACATACATCAAAAAATTTCAATAGATGTCATCTTTGGTACCATGTACTCTGTGTTTGGTACTATTTTCTCTAATTTTGTTTCAATATAAATAAAAAATGGCAAACGAAGCTGAAGAGACTGTTCGCAAACTCGCAACACATAAAGGAGTGGCCGGTGTCATTGTGGTCAACGGCGAAGGCATACCAATAAAGACAACTTTGGACAATCATGTCTCAGTACAATACGCTGGCCTCATGAGTGCTTTAGTTGACAAAGCTAAGGCTGTGGTAAGGGACTTGGATCCTACCAATGACCTGACATTTCTGAGGATTCGTAGCAAGAAGAGTGAAGTTATGGTAGCACCGGACAAGGAATTTATTTTGATAGTTGTGCAAAACCCTGTTGAATGACCAAGGCCTGTGGCGATGAGGGCCACTTATTTTCTATTTAACAATGTATGTAGAGTAATTGTTTAGTTTTAATACTTTATTGTGGTTACTTTAATTCGTTTCAATGTTGTATTGAAAATAAAACTAATTGTATAATTTTTTAATTTGTATTTGATTTAAAATCATACAGTCACTTAACTAAAGGAATGGTCTAAAATTGTCTAATGCCAACTGCCTTGGCCTCCACCACTGCTGTAGCCCCCTCTCCCGAAACGGTTGCCAAAACCACCACGGTTGCCGAACCCTCCACGATTACTATAACCGCCGCGACCACCGAAACCACCTCTTCCGTATCCGCCACCGCCGTAACCGCCACCGCCGAAACCACCTCGGTTGCCGCCAAATCCTTGGTTGCCGCCAAAACCGCCTTGGTTGCCACCAAAACCACCTTGGTTGCCGCCAAAACCGCCTTGGTTGCCGCCGAACCCTTGGTTACCACCAAATCCTCCCCGGGGTCCATTTGTACCCCATCCCCTAGTGTTTCCCCTCTTGGCTCCATCGGATCGGAATATAGGTGTGCTGGATTCGCGTTGGATCTCGTAATCGCCGGCTGTCATTACGCACAGTTCTCGAAGGCAGTGGATTACCTGGCGAATACAAAATTTTACTAACTTAATAAAATCTTGAAAGGCGTCAACAAAACATAAAATTTATCTATTTATAAGTACAACCGATCAAAATTCTACTAATTGGCCAACTAATCTGAGCTCTCTTCAACCTCCCTGATTTCGAAGTTCAATTCCTTCTAACTACATGATCACGATGTCTACCAAATTTAAAACTTCAATCAGCAAACCACAACAAAAATTTTCGACACTCTCTTTAGAGACCGTAACAAAACTATGGGAGCGTCTAAGTGCGTCTCACTCAACAAGCGACGACAAATTTTCTCACGGTGCGCATGTGATCTGATCTAAAAGTTCAATCACATATCTATCTGATCTCCAGGTTCAACAATTCGTTCATCTAAACAGCTTATGGGTAAGACATACCTTTTCTTCTGTGGGAGTGAACTGCATAGCTGCATCAGGTTCAGCGGCTGCTCTTTCAACAATGCGCTCAAGCGCTGGGCGAAGCGCCGCAACTAGCGCGGCGGATCGTGGAGCCATTTCCAGGTTCAACCAGTTGTCCAGACGAACCACGTTGTCTACCTGTTGAAGGACAAAATGTAAATAGATTGTAGTGTGGAAATTCGGACTTGTAGCGGGAATGCATTAGGGATTAGTGGCGAGGATAAAATGTAAATAGATTGTAGTGTGGAAATTCGGACTTGTAGCGGGAATGCATTAGGGATTAGAGGCGAGGGCAAAATGTAAATAGATTGCAGTGTGGAAATTCGGACTTGTAGCGGGAATGCATTAGGGATTAGAGGCGAGGACAAAATGTAAATAGATTGTAGTGTGGAAATTCGGACTTGTAGCGGGAATGCATCAGGGATTAGAGGCGAGGACAAAATGTAAATAGATTGTAGTGTGGAAATTAGGACTTGTAGCGGGAATGCATCAGGGATTAGAGGCGAGGACAAAATTTAAATAGATTGTAGTGTGGAAATTAGGACTTGTAGCGGGAATGCATCAGGGATTAGAGGCGAGGACAAAATGTAAATAGATTGTAGTGTGGAAATTAGGACTTGTAGCGGGAATGCATCAGGGATTAGAGGCGAGGACAAAATGTAAATAGATTGTAGTGTGGAAATTAGGACTTGTAGCGGGAATGCACTAGGCATTAGAGGCGAGGACAAAATGTAAATAGATTGTAGTGTGGAAATTCGGACTTGTAGCGGGAATGCATCAGGGATTAGAGGCGAGGACAAAATGTAAATAGATTGTAGTGTGGAAATTAGGACTTGTAGCGGGAATGCACTAGGCATTAGAGGCGAGGACAAAATGTAAATAGATTGTAGTGTGTAAATTCGGACTTGTAGCGGGAATGCATTAGGGATTAGAGGCGAGGACTAAATGTAAATAGATTGTAGTGTGGAAATTCGGACTTGTAGCGGGAATGCATTAGGGATTAGAGGCGAGGACAAAATGTAAATAGATTGAAGTGTGGAAATTAGGACTTGTAGCGGGAATGCACTAGGCATTAGAGGCGAGGACAAAATGTAAATAGATTGTAGTGTGGAAATTCGGACTTGTAGCGGGAATGCATTAGGGATTAGAGGCGAGCACAAAATGTAAATAGATTGTAGTGTGGAAATTCGGATTTGTAGCGGGAATGCATTAGGGATTAGAGGCGAGGACAAAATGTAAATAGATTAGAGTGTGGAAATTCGGACTTGTACCGCTACATCATGCGTCCGAACTATTTGTAAGGACGACCCAGCCAGTATAAACTCACGCCTTCCAACATGTAGACGCCTAAATATACACCAGTACCACAGAACACCTATTACAATCATCACATCGGAACCAGGGCCAGCTCCCCAGACAGGTAGCGACACCACCAGCGCTATCTGCCATTACATATGGCAACACTGCCAGTGGAATCTTCTGTAATTACAAGATTGATAGAACTGACAGCCAATGGGGAGGGAAGGTTCTCGAGTGGCGACCACGAACCGGAAGACGCAGCGTAAAGTGGCACTCTATGGAGCCCTATGTTCATCAGTGTACATCTTCAGGCTGTTAATGATAATGATGAGGGTTCATGATATAACTGTATATATACACAGTATATAAAGTAGTACTTATTAGCACATACCCACTCAATCTTCCTGCATGCAAACAGCAGTAGATGCAGTGGCGCCACCATAGTGGTTTGCTTGCAACTGATGGCGCGCGTGCGCACTTTCTCTCCGAACACGAAGAGCGGAGACGGAAACCGTTGTTCCAAATTGCTGCAGTTTACTGACGTCTTGTGGATCAAAGCTGGCTTTCCTTCTGTTGTTAGTACCTGGAAAAATAAAAATAAACTTCATACATAACATACATGATTGATGAATATTAATTAATTAATTTATAACATGAAGTGATCAATCATAATGGTTACAATGTATTATATTAACTGTACCAAAATACAGAATGTAGATTACTGTAAGGTTATATGTTCTATAGGGTTCCGTACCCGAAGGGTAAAGCGAACCCTATTTAAGGCTCCGCCGTCTGTCACCAGGCTGTATCTCAAGAACCACGGTAGTTAGACAGTTGAAATTTTCATCGATGATGTATATTCAGTTGCTGCTATAACAAGAAATACTGAAAAACAGAATAAAATAAATATTTACAGAGGTTCCCATACAACAAACGTGATTTTTTTGTTCGGTTTTGTAGAAAATTGTATGGAAACCTTCGTGCGCGAGGCCGCCTCGCACTCGGTCGGTTATTTTATATTTATATAATAACTTTTATTTATTTATTTGACCAGTATCACGTGATGGTAAGTGATGACGCGGCCTATGATGGTGCATGCTTGCCTAGAAGATACCTGTTCACTCATGACTTGAAGGTCATAGTTAAATAAATAAATAAATATGTGTGGACATGTCACACAGCGCCATCTAGCCCCAAACTAAGCATAGCTTGTACTAAGGGAACCAGATAACTGATATAATACTTAGATACTTTTTTGTTTGAAAATACATACATAGAATACAATATATAATCACACAAATGTTTGTCCTGGGAAATCGAACCTACAGCCCTCAGTTCAGAAGGCAGGGGTACTACCAACTGAGCGTCGTCGATAGTTAGCTGGAAACAAGGACAATGGCAAGGTATTTATATACTCCACTTACTTTTCTCTTCCCCTGATGAATGCAGACGTTAGGATAAAGTCCCATGCACATGAGACCAATCACCATATCCAAGTTGGAATCGGGACCGGTTGGGATCCAACGTTGGGAGATGCAGCACTCTTCGGGGAAACCTATCGCTGTCGTCAGGATGTCTGTAAATAAAGTTATTAACTTATTACTATCAAGGAGTCAATATACTCGTGCTCTTTTTCAACAGATTTGAAAAAAAGATGAGTTTTTCAATTCGGGTGTATTTTTTCTTTTTAGGGTTTTGTTCCCATAGGGTAAAGCATACCCTGTAGCGATGGCAATTATTGCGATTTTGCGTAAACTTCATAAACATGCTAATTCACGAGTCTTAGCATGCTAATTGCTATTGCTATGCTATTTGCTAAAATGAAATGAAATGGAAATTATAAATGAAATAAAATATGAAATGAAAAATGAAATGAAAATTTATATGAAAAATTAAATGAAAAATTAAATGAAACATAAATTTAAAATGAAATGAAACTTAATATTAAAAAATTAATTCAAAATCAGCCAAATAAATTGAAATGAAATTTCATATTTCATAGGATTTTGCAACTACATTTCATTTGCTAAATGCTAATTGAGATTTCGCATGCTAAAAATTAATGCAAATGCTAATTAATTCATCACTAACACCCTGTTATCAGGCGCGGTCAACTATTAAGGTTGGAGTTGAGAATGACACAGGGGCCACAGCTGTATGAGATGGAAATATCTTCTGTATCGGTCATATCCGTAGTAGAGAATATTGATACGATAAAAAAATAATGTGAAAAACTTTTTTATTTATTTTATATTAGAGTATATTTTTATTGAGTATATATTTTGTCTGAATGTAGAATTAATATTAATTTAGTTTATGACATGACGGTTCAACAAGAAAACTTGTGTTTGTGTGACGTTGATTGAAATTTTGTGATATGGTAACACAAGAAAAATGTCTGCCGTGACTAAACTTTGGATTTTTGGATATTTTCTGTTGCTTAATTATGTAGTTCTAGTTGAGCATCGTATTAGTGGTGGTTAGTGGTGAACAAAAGTTTGTGAAATAGTGATAAAACGAGATAGTGACCCTGAATTTGTTTTTCATCATGGAAGAAAACCATAGAAAGTGCCTAAAATGAGGAGTTCACTGGCTGTTTTTTAGGTTGTTAGTTGATTCGATTAACAATAATTAAGTTTTTTTTGAAAATAAATATCCTATGTTAATTTATTTGTTCGTTTTTGTTATGAATAAATAGGTAGGTACGATAGGTAGGCACCTATAATATAGGTACCTATATGTATAGTAGGTACATTTTAAATTCCCGCCATATTAAAACTGAGCAAGCGGGGCCACGCAGAGATGGCACTCTCCTTTTTGATCTCATTTTTTTACTATGGAGTCGTTATTCTTCTCGGGAGAAGTAATAGTATTCTGTGCCTGTTATACATCAGACTTATCTGGCATTTGACCACGCTCTCACCTGATGGAAAGTGACAATGCGATCGAAGGTGAAGCATGCTAAGTAAGTACCTATTCATTATTCTCTTGAACACGCCCGGGTCATATTTTGCCGGAAAACAGACGCTGGCAGGGCATTCCATTCCTTAGCAGTCCTGATTGGGAATGTAGAATCAAACCGCTTGGTAGGAATGGGTGGAACTTTGCCCACGAAGGGATGGCGCTTGGCCGGGCGTTTAGAGATCCCGTAGTGGAATGGTGACGGTGGAATAAGATCGTGCAGTTCTTGTGTACAATCACCATGGTGCAACCTGTAAAAGACTGGCCAATATGGTTGAAAATAGCTTGTACATTGTATACTCACTAATTAGCTGGTATTTAGCTTCGGATGTAACCCGTAGTGTGGTCTGCTGAACTCCTTTCCACTCGCACCATCTCAGTTCAGCCTCTTCTCCTTTCGCGTGCTCTCTTTCCCACATCTGAGAACAATGTCATGTTGTAACATCAACAATATTGTTGGAGTTTTGGCGGGAACGCGAAAAAGTTCACATCGTTGCATTATATTATTTATCAAAACTTGTGCTTTTTCCAGTGTTTATGTTTAAAATTGGTGGCGTTTTACGCATTAAGTGCTGAATTACGAGCATGAGTGTGGGCAAGTGATATAATGTGGTGAAAAGTGACTTTTCGTGTTGCTTCCAAAATTCTATAGAAGCTTCTAGTAAAGTTGCCACCACTTTACTAGAGCATGACTTAGACTGGATTATGATTACCTGACTTAGACTGAACTATGACTATGACTAAGACTTGACTTACGTGAAATATTCTAAAACGATGAAAAATTACAATACTTGACTTGACACTGGCTAAATACACTATGGGTGGAGCCGTAATGTAAGAAAATAAAAACAATATTGTTTTACAACAAAGTAGTCCAGTTATCTTCAAAAATGAATAATGACTTTCTCATCTCACGGCCAACAACGAAGGTCCACCACATAAGTGACAGCCAACCTCGAATTCTTTCTATGAAAACGTTGGCGCTTTAATGTAAATTAGGCAGGAAAATAGGAAAGCCTTAAAGCCACGATTCCAATCGACAATCGTCATCAACCACGATTGTCGTGCATTCGTTGACTGTTCCCTTCTTTCGAAAATAAAAATGTAAGTCAACCAGGACAAATCCACCATTCATAATGTTGCTTGTTGTGTCACTTCCAAACATTCTTACAAACAAGGCCAGTCAATTGACCAAGAAAAACCAACCAAGCAAAAGATGCCCGTAGGCAATTCCTTTATCTCTGCCAATAACAACTGTCTACCAACCAAATAACAGCCAACCTCGTCAAATAATAAATGATCCCAGATAATATAATACCTACAGTACAGATGCCTCATCCCATACAACGGAATAACGCGGGCTATTTTACGAATTATTTTATTTCTGCATAACGCAAGATTATCAAGCGACATTTATTGCGTGCTGGCGATGTATTGGGCCATACGAATACACTGGACACTAACTAGTAACTCTCTAGACATGATTACTACATTTTTTTCAAGTTCGGGCTATTTTTTTTTTGTACCTGATGGGACCCCATGAAGTAATCAATATAATGGCACTTGACAACAACGATGACCAACCAAAACAGATAAAAACTTTCAACCTCGATGAGGGCATTGCCATTGTTGAGTGTGGAATAAATGCTCCTTTAAATACTCGCATGGGAAAGCGAAAGACGTTCTCTGCTGAACATAAGCCTCTCCTACAAAACGCCATCTTATACGTTTATCATAGGCGGGATTTGCCACAATCACCGCGCTTGTTATACGTTTATCATAGGCGGGATTTGCCATAATCACCGCGCTTGTTATACGTTTATCATAGGCGGGATTTGCCATAATCACCGCGCTTGTTATACGTTTATCATAGGCGGGATTTGCCATAATCACCGCGCTTGTTATACGTTTATCATAGGCGGGATTTGCCATAATCACCGCGCTTGTTATACGTTTATCATAGGCGGGATTTGCCATAATCACCGCGCTTGCCAGACGGCTTAGTGATCGCAGCTGAATTTAATGTATTGAAGAGATTTTTTTTTAATGTGAATAAGCGTGATGATTACTATTAAAAATGAACAAATAAATATTATTTTCATAAAGAAGATTAAAAATGAATGCAATAATTGAAAAAATAAGCAAAATCGGTAAATAAATCACGGAGTAATAAGCTTTTAAAGTTTCTACAGGAGGCATCTCCTGTCCCTTTCTCGCGAAACAGAGCGCCCCCACAGTTACTATGAAAAATCTACTCGTGACGTCACATGCCAAAGAGATTGCATGAAAAGCTACCACAGCTTAGTAATGAGGTACTATAGCGACCTTCCTCTGACGTCACTGGCCGTTTGAGCTATCTCTTTCTATTCCGGTCTTTAAAATGCTTGTAACTTGAGTCATTTTTTAAGATATTTAATTTTTGTTTTCACAAATATTTATCTTTTGAGGAATATAATTAATTTCTCCAAAAAAAAAATTTTAGTCAGCATGCCTATTGATGTCGTGTTGAGCCAGTCGTTCGCCTGATGTTAAGCGACACGGCCGCCCATAACAGCTGCAGCGTCACTCGGAACTTTAAAAAAAAAGTTTTCGTGAGACTGCACTGCGCACGCCATCCCGAGACATCACACACTCCAGTAATCAGATTACTAGACTGTGAGATCAGGTCATAGTGTCATTTGCCCAGTAATTTCACTAGCTACAATGTCCTTCAAACCGGAACACAGTAGTGCTTGCACACGTTACTTGGCGGCAGAATAACTGGCAAAGCGGTGGTACCTACCTAGACGAACTTTGCAGAAAAGTCCTACCACCTAGTATAGATTTACGCTAATGATAAGCGTCCAAAACTGCGTTTTGTGCGGGAGGCCTACAAAACGCCATCTTGTTTAACGTTTATCATAGGCGGGATTTGCCATCACCACGCTTGGCAGACGGCTTAGTGATCGCAGCTGAATTTAATGTATTGAAGAGAATGTTCTGAATGTTCCACGAACTGGAAGACGCAACGTAGGCCGGGTCCCCACTCGGTGGACCGAAGATCTGGTGAAAGCCACGGGGAGCAGATGGATGCAGGAGGCGAGCAGCCGCTCTAAGTGGCGCTCCCTCGGGCCTATGTTCAGCAGTAGACGTCTTCAGGCTGTTAATGATGATAATGATGAAGAGAATGTTGCTGGGCACTCCCTGGATATTCCCTTAGTCGGCTCTAACTTACGACACCCACGGGAAGAGATGGGGTGGTTCTATTAGCAAACCGGGATCACACGGATTTAAATAATAAATACTCTGATATATTACGTAAGAAAGAAAGAAGAAAGAAAAGACATTTATTCAGGACATCACACAACATTACATACAAAGTAAAAATAAAACATACAGAACAAAAATAATGGGTAGGTAAGGTACCATCGTACGATACGTATGTACGTAGGTAATGTTGCGTGACGTCATGACATAGGTCCCGACTCAGCATGCAATCAAGGTCTTACGACTCAATAACTGATTTTCAGTCGGAACCCATCATCATGACATCACGAACTTCAGGACAAACAACTTTAAAAATAAAGCAAATACAATAACATTACACTATTTTGTTTTGTTTATTTATTGTATGTTTTCTTACCTGGAAAGCGTTAAGCATAGCGACGTGGTCCGAAGCCCTATCGCCGGCCAACGCGCGCTGATGGTTGGACAAACGGCGCCGGCCCTCGCGCAGATCGAATATCTCGGGGAAAGTGGTCGAGTTGGCTGCCATCGTGGTCAACGCGTCGCCAACTCCCAACACGAAGCCTAGCACCATCATCTTGCCGAGACGAGGCTCTGGAATTAGTATCATTAGAAATAAACTAGTATTTGGAAAGCTGCACTGTTACAGTTTTTGTTTAAAGGCATCATTTCATATTTAGAAAGGTATCAAAATTCAAAAACCATTTCAAGAATAACTCTTACCTCAGCTGAAGTGCTCATAATTAAAATAAACATCAGAGTTTTATATTCAGTATTTTTCAAGATATTGTTAAAAATAAAAGTAAGGCTAAATAACAATAGACGTGTGAAGCCCAATGCTTAAAACCAAGCGATTTCAAAATAAAAGCATTAAACTTTTTTCCTCTGGTTCCTACCTAATATCTTCATTTAGCCTCATCATCAACAGACTGAAGACGTCCACTGCTGAACATAGGCCTTCCCCACAGAGCGTCACTTTGAGCGGCTGCTCGCCTCCTGCAAACATCGGCTCCCCGTGGTTTTCATAAGGTCATCGGTCCACCTAGTAGCGGATTTAGAACACTCACTTAACACAACTGAACTGAGACGTGGTCTCTAACTGTTGGCCTCATTACTAAGCTCAAAGTCGCGCAACGAGCTATGGAGAGAGCAATGCTCGGTGTTTCCCTGCGAGATAGGATCCGAAATGAGGAGATCCGCAGGAGAACTAAAGTGACTGATATAGCTCTTAGGATTGGCAAGTTGAAATGGCAATGGGCAGGCCACATCGCTCGTAGAACTGACAACCGATGGGGAAGAAAGGTTCTCGAGTGGCGACCACGAACTGGAAGACGCAGCGTAGGCCGGCCCCCCACTCGGTGGACCGACGACCTGGTAAAAGCCGCGGGGAGCCGATGGATGCAGGAGGCGAGCAGCCGCTCTAAGTGGCGCTCTCTGGGGGAGGCCTATGTTCAGCAGTGGACGTCTTCAGGCTGTTAATGATGATGAGGATGATGACTTAACCCAAAATTTAAAAAATCTAGCAATTTTTACAGCGTTAAAAACTAAATGAAATGAATGAATGGTTCTGTCGGCGAATCATTCGCAGTGGAAAGATTCTGTCGTCGATTTGCCCATGAATGAATCGTCCTGTCAGCGAATCGTTCGTAGTTGAAAGTTTCTGTCGGTGAACTACCCATAAACGAACATTCAGTCGGCGGCTCATCCGGCAGAGAAACATTTGTCGGAGTTACGTTTCAGAATCTGAAAAATACGTGTGTACATTTAACATAAAAACTCCTTAACTTACCTATAGGTAGTTTAGCGAGTATAGTCCCCAAAGGAGTGAGCGCATCGTTAGCGTCGAGACACCCGAGCTCTCTCAAAAGCGCTTCCGCTTCGATCACAGCGTCCAATGGCGGAGGCTCTGGGGCTTTCGATAAGAAGTGGCCTATGCTTCCCAGGCGTAGTAGCTTGATGCTGGAATATAAATAATACAAATTACAAATTTATTTGAGCTATGCTCGGTGTTTTCCTGATAAGATTTAGATTTAGACTTATTTATATTATATTACACATTATTATTTTATTAATTATTTATTTTTTAGAGTTTTTATGTGTTTAGTAATGTGTGTAAAATTAGCAATGTTGATGCTAATATTTTTCATATTGATTAAAGTATAAATAATTATAATAGGAAGTTAGTAATTTAGTGATAAAATGTAACGTATTGGAATACTCTGTGATGTTATGTATTAAGGTTAATAAATAAATACATAACAAAATAAAATAAATAATGACACGTGTTCCTGTGGATGGATATCTATAGAACTCGAGTGGCGACCACGAATCGGAAGACGTGGTCTCTAACTGTTGGCCTCATTACTAAGCTCAAAGTCGCGCAACGAGCTATGGAGAGAGCAATGCTCGGTGTTTCCCTGCGAGATAGGATCCGAAATGAGGAGATCCGCAGGAGAACTAAAGTGACCGATGTAGCTCTTAGGATTGGCAAGTTGAAATGGCAATGGGCAGGCCACATCGCTCGTAGAACTGACAACCGATGGGGAAGAAAGGTTCTCGAGTGGCGACCACGAACTGGAAGACGCAGCGTAGGCCGGCCCCCCACTCGGTGGACCGAAGATCTGGTGAAAGCCACGGGGAGCGGATGGATGCAGAAGGCGGGTAGCCGCTCTAAGTGGCGCTCCCTGGGGGAGGCCTATGTTCAGCAGTGGGCGTCTTCAGGCTGTTAATGATGATGATGACCACGAACCGGAAGGCGCAGCGTAGGTGACAGGACGACCTATGTCTGCGACAAAATTTTCTCGGCGTTCTTGTGAGAGACCGTGACAAGACTATGGTAGCGCCTTTGTTACATTATTTATTTATTATACTTAATAATGCTATGTGTTTAGTTTGGTTAATAAATCCATGCAGTGTGCAGTGCTCTTAGGTGTTCACTTCATTTCAATTTACTGTTTTTTTTTTTCTGTAAAGTCTATCCGTGAGGACCTTTAATTGGTTTTTGTGTAATTTATTGTTTATATTGTTATAGCAACTGTTGGTCTTCCAAAAAGGAAATAAAAAAAAATTTAAAAAAAGTGTGTCTCGCTCTAACAGCGACAAGTTTTCTAGCTGTGCGCATGCTAGGCCATCTGGTTTGGGTGGCATTAAAATAATACTGACCTGAGAGCCAGCTCGTGTAGCGGCGTGCGGAACATTTCGGCGGTCTGATGCTCCTCGAGCCGGTCGTACCGCGCGCGGGCGCACAACGTGAAGCATACGCCGGGCCGCACGCGGCCCGCTCTACCCTTCCTCTGGCATACCAAACACATATAAATAACACCCAACAAACAGCCATAGATCCTGGACTAGGATTCCCTGTATAGGACCATAGATCCATGTCGTTAATTGATTATTTTTTTTCCTATATTTACAAGCTTTTTATTGAGTTGAATGTTTGTATGTAACTATATGTACTTATTGTATGTAAGTCTGATCTTCAGATTCAGAACAAATCTTGCATAATTATGAGTTTTAAAGCAGTTATCTTCAACGGATTCAGATTAAACTGTCTTTTTTTTGTTATGTTTTGGCTCCACGCATAATGTACTTAGCCAGTGTCAAGTATTATAATTTTCATCGTGTCATTAAATATTTCACGCAAAATCATGTCCTGGTCATAGTCCAGTCTAAGTCAGGTAGTCGTAGTCCAGTGTAAGTCATGCTCAAACAAAGTGGTGGCAACTTTACTAGAAGGTTCTATGGAGTTTTGGAAGCAACATGTTTCGCCACATTATATCACTTGCACACTCATGCTCGTAATTCAGCACTTAATGCGTAAAACGCCAACAATTTTAAACATTAATACTGGAAAAAGCAAAAGTTTTGAAAGACAATACAATGCTACGACGTGAACTTTCCCGCGTTCCCGTCAAAACTCGAGATTAAACTTTGCATGCTATCAATTTAGTTTTGATGACATTGCATCGTCAGCTGACGTCATTCTAACTCCAATATAGCGGACGGGCCAAGATGGAGGACTAGTTATTATTTATACACGCCCATCATTTACTGACGTATTCACGGACTCCTTTGGTAAATTATTTAAGTACAGCATGCTCTACTCTGAGCAACACACTTTATAATGATTTAACTTAACTGATTGTGTACAACTTATAATGTAATTATTTTTTCTCTTTTCATATTGTTATATCCTGTGTTTTTATTGATTATCTTTAGCTCTTAAGAATGTAACGATTTGGACCCTGTTATGTTGCATTTCTTTTAATAAACTGAATTGAATTGAATTGAATGATATAGATATCAAATGAAAGGGTTTGCTGAGAATACGAAAAAATAAGACTTGTATCCAATTATGTTGTTTTTACCAATATTTGTTGGCTTTTTATTTCTATTTAAAATTATGTTGGTTGAGTATTTCTTGTGGTTGGCAGCACTGACTGATATTATAATAGGAGAAAATAACGATTATTCGCTTTAGTTTCTGATTTACTAGTGAAAAGTTAGGATGTATTATTGAAAAATGAAGGACAAACCGAAATTAAGAGGTGTTTCATATTTGAACATTCCTTTGCTTAATAACTAAAAAAAATATAATTTTTGTACCTGTTCCAAGTTAGTCCTGCTAGCCCAGACCGTGGCGTATGACGTCATATTATTGTGTGACGTAAACAGTTTCACCTTCGCCTTGCAAGAGTCTATGACGTAGACGACGTCATTTATAGTCACCGACGTCTCGGCTATATTCGTTGAGAGGATCACCTGAATAAAATAAATGATTAATAAAAATAACGCGAAATAGTTTATGAACATTAGTTTAATATTAGGCATAGTTATTCTTTGAAATTGACCCACTAGGCTGACGATCTGATGAAAGCCGCGGAGAGCCGAAGGATGCAGGAGGCGAGCAGTCGCTCAAAGTGGCACTCTCTGTGGGGAGGCCTATGTTCAGTAGTGGATGTCTTTAGGCTGTTGATGGTGAAGATAAATAAATAAATAACGCCCAACGATCACATACATAGATCTTTGACCGTAACTAGGATTCCATGTATCTAGGGAGCCAGGAACTACGAGGATTATGATCCCACAACACCCAGACACAGAACAAGTATTTGCGCCTTTTTGTTCTGTGTACAAATACTTGTTTTGCACCGGAAATCGAACTTGCCACCTCCGGTCGAGTTGTCCTACCAACCACCACACTGCAGGGGCTGTCAGCAAAGAAATATCGCTGCTGTGTGGTCTGAGAATAGGACCATCTTTTCCCGTGGGTGCCATAAGAGTCGGCTAATGGAATATGCAGGGAATGGAAAGCAGCATTCCCTTTGATCTGCATTATAAACTATTCTTAAAAACTAAACTAAGCAACCTGCCAAGCGTGGTAATAAGGGTCCAAATTTTATGTGGGAGACCTATTTTCGGCAGTAGACATCTTGTTAATGTGAGGTCGACAGCATCCCAGGGCGGTTATTCTCTATGAAAACACAGATTCCACACGATACAAAACCACGTCGTTATCGTATCTTGTTCAAATCGTGTCACAGCGTCAGATATACCTTCACTTTACATTAAAGTTATCTTTATTTTGAATAAAATATATTGACATAAGTGGTCATATCTTTTGATGTGTTGATGTTTCGGAACGCGTCTCGGTGAAACATACGATTTTTGACAGTTCAAATCGCGCCAATTCCAAATTCATTCATTCAAAGAAATCTGCAAAACTGTATTCTCTATGAAACGAAAACAAAACCGCGAGAAATGAATTTGGAATTGGCACGATTTGAACTGTCAAAAGTCGTATATTTTACCTAGACGCGTTCCGAAACATCAACACATCAAAAGATATGACCACTTATGTCAATATATTTTATTCAAAATAAAGATAACTTTAATGTAAAGTGAAGGTATATCTGACGCTGTGACACGGTTTGAACAAGACACGATAACGACGTGAGGTGTCATATCGTGTGGAATCTGTGTTTCCATAGAGAATAACCGCCCAGGGCCATTATTCCGTATCGATTCCTTACTTCGAAACCACGCGAGTTCCTTGTCTTACATAAGAAATCTGCAAAACTGTATTCTCTATGAAACGAAAACAAAACCGCGCGAAATGAATTTGTAATTGGCGCGATTTGAACTGTCAAAATTCGTATGTTTTACCGAGACGCGTTCCGAAACATAAACACATCAAAAGATTTGACCACTTATATCAATATATTTTATTCAAAATAAAGATAACTTTAATGTAAAGTGAAGGTACATCTATCGCTGTGACACGATTTGAACAAGACACGATAACGACGTGGTTTCGTATCGTGTGGAATCTGTGTTTCCATAGAGAATAACCACCCAGGGCGAAAAGGTTTAGGGTAACACTTTTTGTCCTGAAAAATCTTGCCTGAAAACGTGGCTATATACGTAAACATATAACCTTGGTCTGGTGAAAGCCGCGGGAAGCCGATGGATGCAGGAGACGAGCAGCCGCTCAAACTGGCGCTCCTTGGGGGAGGCCTATGTTCAGCAGTGGACTTCTTCAGGCTGTTGATGATGATGATGATGATTACCTTGGTCATTCCAGGTGGTGGCGTCACAAACACTTTCTTCTGATCTTCCCTCGGTATCTGACTATGTAACGGCAGCACCACAAACTTGGAGGTGTCTCCGAACATGCTGTGGTTCGAGAGATGCTTCATCAGAGCGAAGATCAGGTTCCAACCGGGAAGGAAGACGAGAACTGCTCCATCTCCTCCTAGATTGGCTATGTAGATGAGGATTGCTTCGATCAGCTCGAAACTTAGCTGCAGAAGAATGAATTTCAAAAAAAATTATATTATCTATAACAGTTTGAAATTAGCTTTGCAAATAAAAACCACCGGTGGCGTGGTCCCGGTACACGAATAAGACTACCTCATATCTTCACGTGAGTGCCGTAAGAGCCGGCTAAGGGAATAACCAGGGAATGAGCAGCTGCATTCTCCTCGGTGTGCATCATGGTCTACCACGATCACCAAGGCGCCTGCCAAGCGTGGTGATTATGACGACCACTAATGGGGAAACCTATGTTCATTTTTCATCACATTTATGAAACTTTTTTCTAAAATGGCAAAGTGCGGGTTGCGCGATAAGTATGTAATTATTATGCCAGAACTTTTTATCTTTCTATTTATACTCCTTCTGTTGAAGGGAAGAGAAGAGGGAAAGGGAAAAAGGATGAATGGATGGGCCGGCGATCCTTCAAAAGCAGGCTAGACTTGCCTCCCGTCTATTACCGTCCCAACCATTCATTTTTCCCATTTCTCTTCTCTCTTACAAACAAGGTTAGCACATAATCTAATTAACCCCTACGCAGACGGAGCGGGCGGGTCAAATAGTGTTGAATAAAAACATATTTTTTTTAATAGCACTAGTTTTGAGGACAATTGAAGGGCTGTTGCACCAACTTACATCTTTCTCCGAAAGCTGCGACATAGAATTGGCGGTCTGCAACGAGTAGTCATTACCCAGTTGACAGTTCTTGTTCAGATCCTCGTCTTGCTCATCGACCCCGAGTCCTAAAAACACCCGTGAAAATAATAATTTCTTCTTTCTGTTAAGGCCCTAGTGGCAGAATTCTTAGGCCGCCCAGAGGCTTAACTTGGCGTAACAACTGTTATCTCACAACAATACCCGGGACCGACGTCTTGACGTGCCCTCCGAAGCATGGTAGCTTTACCAGCGCTCATTTGTAAATACCCCATTTTGCCGTAGCGGTCACCCATAATAGTAGATAGTGGCCCATATCATATAATACCTACAATACAGATGCCACATCCCATACAACGGAATAATGCGGGCTATTTTACGAATTATTTTATTTCTGCATAACGCAAGATTATCAAGCGACATTTATTGCGTGTTTGCGAAGTATTGGGCCAAACGAATACACTGGACACTAACTAGTAACGCTCACGACACGATCACTACGTTTTTTTCACGGTCTGGCTATTTTTTATTTGTACCGGATGGGACCCCGTGATAGTAGTAACCGCAGCGAGCTTGATTGATTGATGGCTTAATTAATTAAGTAAGGATACCAGATCCAAATTTTCCACTGAAAAGACAAACAGCTGAATACCAAAACGTCGTATCTAACCTTCATCGTCATCATCATCTTCATCCTTATTGTTGGCGCGCTTCCCGCTCGCCTTACGCTTGCGAGTCTCTACTGGCGGCACAAACTTGGTCAACTCTATGGCGTCTTCTAGGAAGTATTGTTGTACGGGGAACGTACGCCCTGGGACCTGGGAAACAAATTTTTTAATTTGTTATCATCATCATCATCAGCATGAAGAGATCCGGAACGAGGAAATCCGCAAAAGGACTAAAGTGACAGATATAGCTCTTAAAATTAGCAAGTTGAAATGGCAACGGGCAGGCCACATCGCTCGCAGAACAGACAACCGATGGGGAAGAAAGGTTTTCGAGTGGCGACCACGAACCGGAAAACGCAGCGTAGGCGTTCCCACTAGGTGGACCGACTATCTGGTGAATACCAGCGGGGTGCCGATGGATGCAAGAGGCGAGCAACCACTCAAGGTGGCGCCCTCTGGGAGAGGCCTATATTCAGCAGTTGGCGTATTTAGGCTGTCGATGATGATGATGAATAATCTTCTTGCGTTTGATAATTGCTGCAAAACACTTAAATATTGTCGACAGTAGAGTACGTACCTCGATAACGGGACAATTTCCGAAGTACTGCGTAAACAACGTAGTATCGACTGTGGCGGACATTAGTATAATCCGAACGTCAGGGTACGTATGCGCCATGTCACGGAGTAATATAAGAGCGAAGTCTGTGTCCGCATCGCGTTCGTGAACCTGCGGATTGGGTAAGTTTGGTTATAAGTCTGAAACGAAGCCGGCAATGGACGTTTAAATTTTTGGAGGGTATAGAAATTTGAAAACCATTTCGAGATTATCCTCTAAAGAATGAAAATATCAGATTTTTATGGTCACAATGTTTAAGTTATTATTAAAACTAAGTGAGGCTTTATGATGTAGATGACGCGTGAAGTCTTTCGAAATTGTTAAAAAATTAATATTGCAAAAAAATAAGACTTCAAAACGGTCTTCTTTCTAAATTTTCTGACTCCTAAGTTCTAGCTAATGTCTTAATTTGCCTCACAACAGTGCATTACAAAAACTCATTGTTGACACCAATATAAAAAACAGGCGGAAATGAGAATCAAATAATAAGATAGGTACAACGGGCCTCACTTTACCTAACATTTAAAACAAAAATCTACAATATTAATGAATGCATTAACAACAAAATAAAAAAATGACTTGTTTTTCAACTAATTTGTACCACAAACAATATTAATTGTACACCGAACACGGTAGAATATTTGGAACACAAGAAAACGTAATATCTTAAGGATAATATTCTGACAAATAAATTATTTTGAATTTGAATTTTGTATAAGTTTTAATAAAACCAAATAAAAGTGAGGGTTAAAAATTGAAATTATACTATTTCTTACATTCTCGCGATTTGATCACATAGTTTTACGTTTCACACAGGAAATAATCGCGCTTAAAATATTATACAGGATGTAATTTAATTCATTAGCATAAATTGAGCCCATGATAGTACATCATTTATAGATGATTATTAAATAGTAAACAGTGTAAATGAAATGATTTTTATTGAAAATTATGAAGATTGTCGCGGCGCCGAACGCAGTTGGCACGGATGATTTTGATACATTTAAACGTTTTTATACCCTGTACGTAATAATTAAAAACAGTAATTCATTATTATAATTAAACGTTGTATTGTAGCATTTGATAAAGTAAGTTATTCCATATTTGGAGTTATTATTATTACCAAACCAATCCGTTAGACTTCAAAAATTTTGGTCCACACGTGACCGTTATCAGGAGTAGGTATAGGTATCTAGTTTTAAAGGATGCTAATGAATTCAATTACACGCTGTATATTTACCTCGATGTTTCGGCCAAGTTTCATTGACCGTGGTCACGAGAAGACCGCATGCTAGTTTCGTTTTTAGCGCGATTAGGTCGTGAAACGTAAAACTAATAGAAATTATGTCGATTAATTTTTTTTAACTCACACGGTTTACTTACCTCATCAACAAGCACGTGGCTAACTCCTCTCAACCCTCCTTCAAGCTTCCTCAGTAGAACTCCGACCGTACAGAACATCACTGACCCATACGGCCGAGGTAGGACCGACTCGAAACGTACGGAATACCTGTAATTAATCATAATTATTTATCAATAACTTTGCTGGAGAAATAGGAAGAAAATTAGGTGAAATCCTAAAAACATAGCATAGGAAAAAAAAAAAAACATCTGTAAAATATGGAAGTATTGCTCTATGGACAGACGCGTTAAGAATGTTAGTTATATTAGTAATCTCTGGTTTTTTAAAGCTTTAAAATTACAGCTTAGATTTATCAATGTGTTCTATATGTATGCGAAAGAAAAGGCTGCTAATTGAAAATAAAAGTAGGTTTTTATTTTTATGAGAATGAATGACGTGACGAGCTAGTCGTTCACCTGATGTTAAGTAATACGGCCGCCCATAACAGTTGCAGTGTCACTCGGAACTTTAAAATAATAAAGTTTCGCGTGACACTGCACTGCGCACGTCATCCTGAGACATCACACAGATCAGATTACTACACTGTGTAATCAGGTCATAAAGACTCATTTGCCCAGTAATTTCACTAGCTACAATGCCCTTCAAACCCGAACACAGTAGTGCTTGCACACTACTTTTTGGCGGCAGAATAACTGGCAAAGCGGTGGTACCTACCTAGACGAACTTTGCAGAAAATTCCTACCACCTAGTAGGTTTTTTTTATTTATTTATTATGACTAAAGATTGAGCTTAGCAAAAGAAAACAAACACTATCCAACTATAAACATGGGGTCTCATCCGGTACAAACGAAAAATAGCCCGAACGTGAAAAAATTGTAGAGATCGTGTCGCGAGCGTTACCAGCGCCCTTATTCCGTATCGATTCCTTACTTCGAAACCACGCGAATTCCTTGTCTTACATAAGAAATCTGCAAAGTCTATTCTCTATGAAACGAAAACAAAACTGCGCGAAATGAATTTGGAATTGGCGCGATTTGAACTGTCAAAAATCATATGTTTTACCGAAACGCGTTCCGAAACATCAACACATCAAAAGATATGACCACTTTTGTCAATATATTTTATTCAAAATAAAGATAACTTTAATGTAAAGTGAAGGTATATCTAACGCTGTGACACGATTTGAACAAGACACGATAACGACGTGGTTTCGTATCGTGTGGAATCTGTGTTTCCATAGAGAATAACCGGCCTGTTACCGTCCAGTGTATTCACTTGGCCCAATACTTCGCCAACACGCAATAAATGTCGCTTGATAATCTTGCGTTATGCAGAAAAATAATAATTTGTAAAATAGCCAGAGTCATTCCGTTGTATGGGATGAGGCATCTGTACTGTATGTATTATATTATCTGGGCTATAAAACAGATTATACACTGCATCTGTTATGGGCGGCCGTGTCACTTAACATCAGGTGAACGACTGGCTCGTCACGTCATAAAAAAAAGAAAAGATTATTAAAATGTAGAAGGGTGTAAACTTAATCAAGAACAGTTTTAGCTACAAAAAACTGAAATCACCATAACCGCACCATTGAGGCAAGTACTATGAACTTGTAGCTTCATATACAAAGTGCGGAGTGGCCTAGATCAGTTAGCCATAAGCACAGATAATGCAAAAGTATCAAAGAATTTTACCCAACGCTGTTCCCCAGATCCTCGCAACGTTCGTTAGCGACGCGCTCCGCGACGCTTATAGCGGATATCCGGCGCGGTTGCGTCACGCATACGTTGGCCCATGCGCCTTGACCGCTCGCTATGTAGTCATCCAGGATGAATTGGCACACCTGACAGATATTAATTTAATTATTTTTTCTTTTTATTTTGGCTCCACACATAGTGTATTTAGCCAGTGTCAAGTATTATATTTTCATCGTGTTCAAATATTTCACGCAGTCATGTCCTAGTCATAGTCATAGTCCAGTATAAGTCAGGTAGTCATAGTCCAGTCTAAGTCAAGCTCCAGCAAAGTGGTGGCAACTTTACTAGAACCTTCTATGGAATTTTGGAAGCAACACGAAAAATCATGTTTCACCACATTTTATCACTTGCCCTCACTCCTGCTCGTAATTCAGCACTTAATGCGTAAAACGCCACCAATTTTAAACATTAACACTGGAAAAGGCAAAAGTTTTGAAAAATAATACAATGCAACGACGTAAACTTTTCCGCGTTCCCGCCAAAACTCCAGATATTTATTACTTTATTTTCTAATTTATATTATTACCTTGATGAGGGATGTAAGAGGATCGGACACATGGTCACGTGACGTTCGGCACTTTTTCACCACAATATGGTGCCAACTCCGCCCCATTGTATACTGCGTTTGACAGTTGACGCTTGTTGACGACTGACGTACTAGCTAAAAATACTACTAGAACATGGCAGATTTGTTGCCGCAGGGCGGTCTCAAGTGACGTCAGCAACAAATTATTATCAAAAATGAAAGTTTAAACGATATACTTGTCTCTTGTTAGCACGTTCAAAATGGTATTTGCTAAAATGAAATGCGACGATTTTTGTTTATTCTTTAACGAAGTTGAGTGATTAACTATAACATATTCTGTGTAGTTAACTTTATGCCACGTCCTCTTACTTCCCTCGTCAAAGATTATAATAATAATAATAAATAATAAATAACGCCCAACGATCACATACATAGATCCTGGACCCTAACTAGGATTCCCTGTATCTAGGGACCCAGGAACTACGAGGACCATGGTCCCACAACACCCAGACACAGAACAAGTATTTGCGCTTTTTTTTCGGGCACAAATGTCGCGGGAATCGAACCCGCCACCTCCGGGTTATGAGCCGACTTGCTCAACCACCACACCACGGAGGCTGTCATTGTCATTATGGCGATGTATTTCACCAGGAGGTGCTGATGTCAAACGGCACAGTGTCTGCTCTCGATGGCGCCCAAGCGCAGACTGAGAATTCGTTTCAAGTGTTCGTTGATTTATATCAAGACGAGACACAATGAGCAAAGCAAAACTAACCTTATCTTCATACAGTTAAGATATTGACATTTGGCAAAATATACGGAAATCGTACGGAATAGTGAAATAAACTGTTCTTTTTTCTTGAGTGTCTATGACATTTTTTTTAATATAAGCTTCCATATTATTATTGTCGAGTATATAAGCTAATTTAATGTATTTTTTTTTAATTACTAAAATATTACAGTTTTCATAGGAGGATGCTGCGGAAAATGAATTTTATCAATTATTGGTTAAAGCCAATGAAAAACTTTCGTCATTAAACTTACGGCATTGGATAACCCTATCAAATCTAGCCGTAGGTATATGTGGAAGGCACACAAAACAAAAACAAGGGCAGGACAGAGGTGCTATAATTTTTCAGGATGTTTTCTATACCATGAACTTAACAATACACTAAATCTAGTTAAAGACACAAAACGGATATGTAGGAACAAAATAAAGCAATACCTTCTGACGCTTGACTACAGAAGCACAGAAAAGCTACTCAAAATACAGGCCTAAACTAAACTAAAATAAACAGTTATACACTAAACCACACTCACCCATACCCACCCCCTCACCCCCCCCCCCCTACCCTACACTTCCCTACTCTGGTCTCCGTTCCATACTCACATACATCCATCCTATCCCTCATCCCTACACACATACACATCCCATCCTCACCCACCCTTCCCACCACAGAGCAAAAAAAAAAACGCTTCCCCTCTACATAGAGGCGCCTTTTCGACACTTCTCATACAATTCAAGCGTGTCAGGTATTACAATGAAACCTCTATGGTTTACCTGCGCAGATGACATATATAGCAATTGTCTTGTCATTAGTGCCACTGCTGTCAGCAAAACGTGCTGTGGGTTGAGTCGATATATTTTTATCGATAGTTTGATATGAGTTAAGTACGCGGTAAGGTACCTCTTACCTGATTGTATCATTAGGTACACTTTAGTACCTACCTATATCTTTTGTGCCTTTTGTGCGTATTTCTATGTGTAATAGTGTTATTTTATTCTATTATACTCTATTCTGGGTCGACAATGGCCAGCCGATAAACATACCGGTATAAATCTAAAATAAATAAAATTGAATGTATTGGTATTGGTAGGTACGTCATGTTCGCGTCACGGCTATACAGTCCACCTCTCAACTATTTTATGGCAAATGTAATGTGTGTAAGTATAGAGGTAGTTTATCGTCAGTTTATGGTTATAAAGATTAAGTTTATAAGCAAATCCGATAGGCGTCCAAAATGAGGATTTATGGGGGAGGCAGTGTTTAGCAGTGGACGTCTGCCGGCTGATGTGTGATAGTATAATTATATCTATAAACTAAAGTTTGAAATATGCCGAAATAGAAGAAACATAACAAGTTATAAAACGAAAAAATATATTAAAACTCCAAATACATAGGTAACACGTTTTGCTGATGATTCATCAGTATTGTTGCGTCATGTTTCTTTTTGATAGAATTCATCTGAAAATATAATTTTCAGATGAATTTTTAGGAAAAATAATAATAATATTGAGTATCATTGAGGTGTTGTAGGTAAACACTTATTTAATAGAAGGTAGGTCCTTAGTTTGGCAGTAAATAAAGGTAATTTTTCAGCTCACCATGCGATGTATATTTTAATTTACAGCTATTTACAAAATAAAAAGCAAGTGAATTTTTTCATTCAATATCGACTAAGACGTAGATTCTTACGTAGAATTAATGAGATCAGTTGTCCTTAGCAACCAAGAGCAATGATTTTCTATGAGGCTACCATGGATGAAATAAAAAAAAGAAGGATTGAGTTTTGATTGACATCGAACTGAAGCCCAAAATGGCGGACATATTACATATGTGTGTCAGCTGAAAGTAGGGCGACCGGCTGCATATGATGTGAGCGTGTGCGTGTTCCGCTCGTACGTACGAAGCGTTCCGGCTTCCTAAGGGAGCTTCAGTTTCGGATCAGACGGGATTCCCTCCTTCTTTTTTTAATAGCTCCATGGAGGCTACATGAAAACTCTTTCATGGGCGAGCACACCACATCATTATAATGTCCTCATCAAATAATAAATGCGGATAATAGAAATTATAGTCATCATAATCAGCCCGTAGATGTCCACAGCTGAACATAAGCCTCCCCCAGAAAGCGCCAATTAGAACGGCTGCTCGCCTCCTGCATCCATCGGCTCCCCGCGGTTTTCACCAGGTCATCGGTCCACCTAGTGGGGGGAAATTATAGTACCTCGTTAAAAATAGGATAGAGTTTCAATGTGGGAATAGCGTCAAAATATAAACGTATATGGTTAGACATTTTCATAAAACATTCAGCTTCAAAATGCTGAGAGCAAACCGTATCATGTTTTTGAGGAAACTAATTGCACTGTCCAGTTGCGAATATCTATTTATCTTTTATATTAGGATCTGTAGGAAACCTAATAAACATAAAAGATATTAAAAGTTTAATTAGTAGAAGTCAATTTAACCACAAAATAAATTGAAAACATTTAAAACTTATTGTAACAAATTTCCGGATGGCATAATAGAAACTATCGATGTATCGATAATTATAAGGTTAACCAACGCATTACATCACTATCGGTACTTCTGCCATAGGGTAAGTTCGCCGGTTTTGCGACCACTTCCTATATCCGACCATTTAATGTACATTTGATGAAAAAATATAAAAAATAAAAAGCTTGCGGTGAACACATCTCTAAAATATATTATGCCTACACAATTATGTCCAAATAGGTTCAGTTTTGTAACAAATATTATACGAGAAATCCCCAATTCTATTTTAAAGCTTTGAAGCTTAAAAGCACATACATTTTAACTGCCAGTTTTCGACCACGTTTATCCACCATCTGGCATAAAAACTTCAGATACCCAAAATCGCTCGTGGTCGAAAACTGATCCAGCTGCAGAAAAATGCTATTCGACCGCAAAAGCAAACTATATCAAAAACATTATAAATACGTATTTATTTACATATAAAACTACATAAATAGTCGATTACTTTGTAAGGTTAACTAATTAGACCAGACACGATTAAATAAAACGATTAATGCTGGTGGTCGCAAAATAGGCGTGACCAACTGATCGAACCATCATTGAATGTTTCTCGCCCAGGGTGTAATGTGGGCTGGCTTTATTACAAAAAAAAGTAGCGTATTTAGTTTGTAAACATTACTATGTTTATAAACTACGTTAGCCAATATTTTTTTTGTTATAGCTGTATTTTTCAGCCATATCCTTAAATAAGTTTTGGCGGTCTCAGTAAGAAAAAAGATCATGCTTTTTTATATGAGTAAGTGCCTCAAAGCTGGAGAAATCATGAAAATACAAGACAGAGGATCTAAAGAAGCCTTTCTGATCATTGTTTCTATCATTTATTTACCACAGGCAGTCAGGCACCTACGTCTTTCAATTTATAGTGGTAGGAAACTAGCGAAAAAGTGGTCGTAAATATAATTTACTGATCGAAAACTAGCAAAATAGACACTATTAGCCTTTGGTTTAGATATTATAAAAGGGTGGGTTATTTTAAAAAATGATTGATAATCTGATAAAAATATAGATTATAATATTTGAAACGTAGCTTAGTAGCATCAAGTCAAAAAATGATACTGGTATATTTTATTATGCATCCTAAACTTGACAACTCCACTAAGTGGTCGGAAACTAGCGAAATTACCCTATAATATCAAACTGACACAGAAGAGTACCCCGTACCGAAGTTCGGCAGCAATAATATGATTAATTTCGTCTCTATATAGAGGCGAAGCGTCATTTGTTTCATAGCTCTGTGCTTCCCACACATTTAGCCTATTCTATTACGCTTGTCTTATTGACGGGCCCGATAGCTCAGTTGGTAGTATCCTGCCTTCTGAAGAGAGGGCTGTGGGTTCGATTCCTACCCAGTACAAACATTTGTGTGATGTACATAGGTGTTTGTTCTGCGTCTGGGTGTTATATTGTATTCTATGTATGTATTTACAAACAAAAAAGTATATAAGTACTGTTTCAGTTATCTAGTTCCCATAGTACAAGCTATGCTTAGTTTGGGGCTAGATGGCGCTGTGTGAAATGTCCACACATATTTATTTATTTATTACCCCTAGTATATGTATATCGGTATATAATATATAGTATTAAACTGTATAAACTTTAGATTGGCTTAGTATTATAAGATGAACCTTGAAGAGAACTAGCTCCCACAGACTCAGGGTATCCTACCGTGGGTGCTAGTGACTTATAATTTGTTATCTTTTATTGTACAAATAAATAACTTTCTTTCTTCTTTCTTTCATCTATAGATAATAATAACATTTCACTCATTTCACAGACTGTTCTCACCTGCGTAGTTTTCCCGCACCCGGTGTTGCCTCTTATAATAATAACAGGGTTATCGTTGATCGCGTTCATTATCTGTGACCGCATCGCGTGCACTGGCAAAGTTTCCCTTTCACGGACGCTTTCCTGGCAACAAAAAAACACGTTTTTTATTTTGAACTGTTTAGAGTTACAAGCCGCGGGGAGCCGATGGATGCAGGAGGCGAGTGGCCGCTCAAGATGGCGCTCTCTGGGGAAGGCCTATGTTCAGCAGTGACGTCTTCAGGCTGTGAATGATGATGATGATGATGATGATGATGGAAGTTACAAGTCTCTGGATCATCGAGAAGTTACTTTTTTTTAACAAAAGACAGCCAAACTTGGCACTTTTTGTTCATCTTCACCAATCTTCAAGCCATCTGCCCAATATGGTCCCTCTGCTGGGATAAGGGCCTTTCCTTCTATCACATGGAGAGTGTAGGCCATAATCCACATTCTATGTTATCTGTGTTAAGGGCAGTCAGTTGTAGAACTACTCTTTATCAAAGAAACTGCAGGCTAATGGCCATAAAGGTGTTTAATAAGATACCAAGGACAATCAGGGAACTGCCATTTAAATATTTTAAAATTAAGTTGTTTAAATGGTTGTCTGAGAAATGTTTCTACAATTTAAAAGAATTTTTCGAATGTAAATTATAATAATTGGTGGTTTTAGGCTAGAATTTCAGACATTATTAATAATTAATTGAAAACATTATTTTATTTTTAGACATGTTTTATCCAAATATTATTTTATTAATTGAGTTTATTATCATTGTTATTGTTATTTGTTATTTAAACAATTTTTATTATGTTATTTACGTACTTACACTGCATGACTATTTTGCCAAATGGATTAACATTGAATTATTTTGTACACCTAACATTTATCAATTGTAATAATTTTTGTATGCCAGTTCTGGTGGAATATGCTGAACATTTTATATTATAACACCTACATTTACCATATTTCGTGCAAATAAATTAATTTCATTTCAATTTCATTTCATTTCATTTCATTTCATTTCGTTTCGTTTCGTTTCGTTTCGTTTCGTTTCGTTTCGTTTCGTTTCGTTTCGTTTCGTTTCGTTTCGTTTCGTTTCGTTTCGTTTCGTTTCGTTTCGTTTCGTTTCGTTTCGTTTCGTTTCGTTTCGTTTCGTTTCGTTTCGTTTCGTTTCGTTTCGTTTCGTTTCGTTTCGTTTCGTTTCGTTTCGTTTCGTTTCGTTTCGTTTCGTTTCGTTTCGTTTCGTTTCGTTTCGTTTCGTTTCGTTTCGTTTCGTTTCGTTTCGTTTCGTTTCGTTTCGTTTCGTTTCGTTTCGTTTCGTTTCGTTTCGTTTCGTTTCGTTTCGTTTCGTTTCGTTTCGTTTCGTTTCGTTTCGTTTCGTTTCGTTTCGTTTCGTTTCGTTTCGTTTCGTTTCGTTTCGTTTCGTTTCGTTTCGTTTCGTTTCGTTTCGTTTCGTTTCGTTTCGTTTCGTTTCGTTTCGTTTCGTTTCGTTTCGTTTCGTTTCGTTTCGTTTCGTTTCGTTTCGTTTCGTTTCGTTTCGTTTCGTTTCGTTTCGTTTCGTTTCGTTTCGTTTCGTTTCGTTTCGTTTCGTTTCGTTTCGTTTCGTTTCGTTTCGTTTCGTTTCGTTTCGTTTCGTTTCGTTTCGTTTCGTTTCGTTTCATTTCATTTCATTTCATTTCATTTCATTTGTGGTCTGACAAATTAATCCAAATAATCCAATCCAAAAAACAAAAAAAAAACAATCCAAAACCTAAACCAATGCAATAAAATAAAATGTAAAAAAATTAAAAAAATTCAAAATCAATCACTTATTCATTATTTTTGTTTGTTCAATTTTTTTTCCGATTGGGTTAATCCATTTAATGTTATTCATCTTACCTGATACAGTGTGCTGTTTTGACAAATATCTCTGTGATGCTTCTCCAGGTCGGTGCTGATTTCGTCCAAGGTGGTCGTAGCTAACGGGCCCTCATCTGACAAACAAATAGTTTCAATTAATTTAGCAATCAAGACTAAACGAAAGGAGCTAAAGATCAACCTGCTTTGAGAGGCATTGCATTTAGATGTTTGTTCGGTGTCTGGGTGTTATATTGTATTCTACGTATGCATTTACAAACAAAAATGTATCTAAGTATTATATGCGTTATTTGATTCCCATAGTACAAAGTACTTAGCTAGGCTTAGTTTGGGGCTAGATGGCGCTGTGTGAAATGTCCACACATATTTATTTATTGCGTTCAGCAGTTGACTGATGATAATTATGGTGGTGGGTATGCCATATAGTTCCGGGCGGTGTGAGAATAGTCCCATCTCTTCCTGTGGGTGCTGTAAAAGCCAGCCAAGGTATTGCAGAGAATTGGCAATACAAGGTGACCTTGAATTGGTATGTTATCCCGCAAGGGGGTAAATCTATACCCCAAGGTAGACAATGTTTCTTTTCTACGATTCTACTAAATTAATAGTTTTTTTTTTAAGAAATGCCATGTAAAGTTTACATTCGAAAATAGCCTTAGCGCAGCTGGGTGGTTGAACTTCGTCCTTGACCGAGCGCACATAAATGAGTTTAACGACCTCTGTTTAGAAATGATTTTATAGTATCTTGTTAACTCTCGTAGAGATCCGCACATGCAATTTTGCGAGTGCATTTATTTTTTACCTTGCGGTTTGGAAACACCCAGTTTCAAGTAAGGCTCTCAAACTTGTAAGGTATCATTGTCCCAGTCCTCCCATTTCGGGATAACATACTTATTCAAGGTCACCTTGTATTATCATCTCAAATGCTGGTATTCCAGAGGTTAAGGCGCTGAATGCTCCCAAATCGACTATTTTGAACGTGATTATCTCAAAACGTATACCATTTACAGGATTGAAAAAAATTCACGTTAATACTGGTCATATCTTCTTTCCATCTGCCGAAACCGAAACACGTTTACGAAAAGTTTTCTCGATAGAAAAAATTCGTGAAGTGACCTCTAAAAAATCATTCAAACGTCCTAAAATGTTACATTATAATAAGACACCCCATTGAAATAAATCATAGTGATAAGTTATGTTTCAATGCATCCGTCTATAAGCTTATTTTTTTTATAACACTAAGCATTTCTTTTATAACTAATTATTTGTACCAAAAAATGGAAAAGTCGAAGTGCAACGCAACGTAATCGCCATATTTTTGCTATGCATAAAGTGACCCTATAGCGTGTACGCTAAATAAGTTTCAAATTTGTCTGCTGTAATAAACGTGCTCGCATTGGGTCCTGTCAGCACCATAAAATATACAATCACCAAGCCTGCCAAGCATGTGCATGGGGATTTTGTACATGATAAATACTATCTATATTCTGAACTTCATTAAATCCCATTAATTACACACAGAAATTCAATCACTGCTAATAACATTAAATTTCAACGTGTGTCATTCGAAAGAACAAGTGTCTATTGATTTCGCATCACTATTATTACCTTAAAATAAGGCCACAAATAAAAGTTTCTATTATAGGTTCACAGGCAAAGAATCGTTACTTTTTTAAACAGAACAGAGGTCTGTGGTTTTTACTTACCAATATTACACTGAGTCCAAGCATTCCAGTTAGCTTGCGGTGGTGACCATGAAACTACTCCGCCTGGCGTCGGTCTCGCATCTCGCATCGCTTTGACTCGATCCATCTGTAATATTGTCACTACGTTCTTCCCATCCTCGCCCTGATCGGATTGGTTAGGGGCTGCTGTTGTCACGTCTACTGGAACTATTTCTAGCTCTGTGGAGTAATAAGTAAAAGTAATAAAAATATTTAGGTACAATAAGTTTTTGACTTTCTCGTGCCCCTTTGTCGAAGTTGAATCTACCCAATTGGACAGTCTATCCTAGGTACACTTTGTCGACAACTTCGAGAGTATCGTTCCCAACAATTACCGGTATAGGTGGAACATGGGCATTAGACGTGACTTTCGTCTTGTCCATGTTCATCTTAAGACCAACCTGTTAGGAGACTCTACTGAGGTTGTTGAAAATGGTGCTAAGGTCCTCAAGCTAGTAAGTTGTAGGTGTGAACCCGCTAGGTGGACCGACGATCTGATCTTAATTCTTTTTTTTTTATATATATATAATTGTAATGACTGCTTGACTAAATGTAATGTAATATTCTATCAATTTATTTATTGTTTTAAAGATCCGATAAGATTTTATTTGACATTATTTTTCCTTTAAAAGAATTAAACATTTGATATAAATAATTTTATCATAAGACATTCTTCATGCAACATTACTCAAATATTGTTTATTACGGGATATTTGGCATGGATGTTTAGAATATTATAATCTAAATGTATAAATACTTAATTGAGGTCATTTTTAGATCTTAATAAAATTTCAAGCAACTTAAGTACATATAACATTGCACACCACTGTCGTGGTAGAATGTACGGCCTATATAATGATAATACCAACTATTTATGTACTATGTAATAGAGCAGCATGAGCCTTGGAATATAGAAATTAATTAAGGCTTGAATTGAATGATAATTTACCTTCCAGTGTTTCTTCCAGCTTCGCTACTAGTTCCGGACTAATGGCGACGGGATACGGCTTCATAATGCCTTCATTGGATCTGTAAAGTAATTTAAATGTAAAATAAACAAACAAACAAACAAACAAACAAACAAACAAACAAACAAACAAAAGGAAAAAAGAGCGCTTTTTTGTTCAAATCATTTTAAACAAGTTACGAAAATTTGAGTTCCCATGACATTTTGCTAATACTGTTTTTGTTTTTAAGACTTTTGGTTGACCTGCAGCATTTATTGACTCAACTAAAATAGTCATATTATGGCAGTACAAGTGCTAAGTGTAGCTCATTGGAGGGACAGCGGCAGTTTTATTGACAAAAAGGTTTTGGGTAACTGGGTTTTGGTTTCATGATTTATTACGTGGACGTTAAAGAGATGGAACACCTTACCCGCATCTTTGGTTCCTGTAAAACATAATCTGGGAATTTTCAAAACAATAGTGAACCAACTACCTAAAATATTCAAAGAAAGTATGCTCCATCATCAACCACGAAACTTACCATTTCGACGTTCAGTCTCTGCATACATAGCTTCTGTTTCATTTGTCAAGTAAAATGCCAAATGCAAGACATCCAATCCTAATTTGTACCTACCTGTCTTTCTTCAAAGTCCCACTGAAAGCCTCAATCACACCGAGATGGTACAGTTGCCTCACAAGGGAAAGGGCGCAGGACTTGCTAGCGGTTTGCTTGTTCGACGCGGTCTCACGACCGGTCACATTGCGGCCCAGTTGGCGTACGTAGATCGTCATCTCGCAGCAGAAACTCCTGTAAAGTTACCGAATTCATTATTTTTGAAAGAATTGCAAGGAGTATTTGTATTAATCAGGGGGCTTTTTGGATAAATTTCGCTAATGGGAAATTAAAAAGTTAATATTATTTTCGGAAAAGTACGTTAAAAATAAATGCAATAATTGAAAATGTTAGTTAACTCAGTAAATATAGATTACGGATATGCTTTTAAAGTGTCTGGAGGGGGCACAACATACCCTTTTCTCGCAAAACCTCAGTTAAATCCTCCCCACAGTTACTCAGTCACACGTTGTGTGAGGTTGTATTATTCTCGAAACAAGACAAATACTGTAATACATTTGTCTATCATTCAGACGGAGCTTTGTTTGAAATCCTCAGTATGAAATTAAGGCGAATGAAGCTACTTATAATCTTTTATTCAAACAAAAATAATATGATCTCTCTTATCAATGAATTATAATGTTGTTATTATGTAATTACGTATACGACAGGCCCGATAGCTCAGTTGAAAGAAACCCTGCCTTCTGAACTGAGGGCTATGGGTTCGATTCCTACCCAGGACAAACATTTGTGTGATGAACATTGATGTTTGTTCTGTGTCTGGAATATAACAATATTGTATCTATGTATGTATTTACCAACAAAAATGTATCTAAGTATTATATCCGTTATTTGGTTCCCATAGTACAAAGTACTTAGCTAGGCTTAGTTTAGGGCTAGATGGCGCTGTGTGAAATGTCCACACATATTTATTTATTTTTATATAGGTACTTACCAAGATTAACTGTAGCACATAAACACATGATATTTTCTGGAAGTGTGGCCAAGTTGGAGGCTGAAATCACCTTAGGGGCACAAATGCACCTCTGTTGAGAAAAAAATCCAAGATATTATTTCAGTGGTAGCTCTCAACTCACAACCTTCTCTCAAGCTTTATTTTGAGTACAGCCCATAGCAATAGTGGCTTTAAAGTAACATCCCCATTTATAAACTTAACTATTATTAAAAATATAGTGAAATTATGACAATCATGTCCTTTTGAGTGGTAGTTATAAGGTAAATATGTTTTAACTAGATAGGTACTTTGTGAACTTGATTTATTTATTTATTTATTTATTAAACAAAAACCACTGCTCTTAACTAAAAACAAATAAATCTTTTAAGAAAACTTACAGTCAAATAGGGTTTTTTAGGGTTTCTCAGTACTTTCTAAAACCTCATGAGATGGGCACATATAGCAATATTTTTGTCTTGGATTTCTTCCCCTTTTTACAAGTTTTATAGCCAATTTTGCTTGTGCTATTGCAAAAGTAGCTGCAACAAATATTTTTTAAAGATTTTTGTCTACTATGTCGTAGATAAATATCTTATTTTTTTATGAAATCTTGCTCTAAAGTGAGTGCTTCAAAATTTTAATTAGTTTCACTTACTTCAGAGCTCTCGGAGTACAGTCAAAGACAAAAATGCATCACCATTAAAACTTCGATAAAGCACTTCCTTCATTGACTGTACAAACATGGCCACACTTCTAGATTTTCTAAGAATTTTCAGCCAATTGTTTTTCAATACTCATGAATAACAAATGGCTTTAAAAAAAGCAAGTAAATACATAAACAGATAAACAAGTATAGCAAAATTATGACAACAATGAAAAATGTAAGAATAGTGCATATTATTATGAACTGTGACAATAAAATTACATCTAGACTAGACACTAGATACCATATATTAGCCACAAATACTTCTATAAAAATGAGATAATGATAAAGATTCAAGCAAGAGATCGGGGAAACCATCAGGCTGTTGATGATACAGATTCAAAATGACAGCTTCATGTTTATTGTTAATAAGGATGCACCAAATATTCAATAATTATTTGTATTGGGCTTGTTTTTTCCTTTCCGATATATTGCCCAAATATTCAGATGAAGTGTCGAACTGTACATTCTTCACACATTATGTACACATTTTGCGCTTCAACTTCAACTCTTGGTTAATGGCCTTTGTGGAGGGGTGACCACAATTTTGCCAATGTCACGTAGACTGAGAAAGCACATCAAACGAAAATTGTTCAATAAGAAAAACGGTGCAAATTCTTTGTTGCTCTGTCTTTATTTTATAAAGTCCACGACACTAGCGTGAAATGGATATTGGCAGAATTGTGACAACTAGCCACAGAAGCCATAGAGCAAAAGTCAAGTCAAGCCTCTTTATCAGAAGAACACCCCCATAATTCATGTTTAGTTTAGCCACAGATTGTATACTATACAAGTAGTTACTTAGGTTTGAAATGCAACATGGAATCAACACCCAAATACATGCAATATAAAGAAAAGTATAGTGCTTAGAATTTGATAGCAAAGAGAATCTAGACAACGAAACAATAAATTGTGCAATGTAAAAAATTCATTATTGATCATTATTCTCTATTGGAAAAATCAAAACATGCTGTAACTATCAGGTGCAGAAACTTGATTAACCTAGCTAATAATTATCGTTGTCAAAGACGTTTGGATTACTGAAAATCATAATATATTATAAAGCTTAATTCGACACATTTTTTTATTGATTATAGACATGTTTGACCACTGTCTTGCCTGATGGAAAGTGACGCTTGCTTGCCTAGAAGTTACCATTCATTTATTTATTTAATTTAACCCATAATTACAATTTATTATCCTTTCTGCAAGCTAGGGTAAGGGGCCGTTTCAAAATAACATCTTATAGGTACCTATGTTGTCTAGAATTTATATATTAAGAAAGAAAGAAAGGATTCCAAGCCATGGTCAAATTAATCTTGCTCATGAACTGGAACATGTTTCCCCGAAGTTCCAAAAATCACAAATCTGTTGTCCAGCTAATCAAGTTCCCACTGTGATAAAATAGGTATGGTGCAAGATATTATGAACATATAAATAATGACAATGAGATAACATTGAAACCAAATATCTAAGCCACATTAAGAACAAACCGTGTGTGATCTGGCCCTACAGCCTTGTAAACGTAGTCTCCGCTGATCTTGTTAACTTGTAAGAACTGATGTAGCTTAGACTTAGCATTCTCCATAGTCCAGTTGCCATGGAGACTGGCGTTGACGTCAAGGTCTTCAGCTTCTTCCACATTCTTTTGTTGCTGCATTCGGTCCATGTATGTGAAGTGCTCACGCGGTTCAGTGTCTCCGCCATATGCTTGGTACGCCGGACCCATTGTATCTGGGCCCATACCACTCTGAAAATAAAGAATAGTTTGCCATGTGTGATTATTGTTTGGGGCTAGATGGCACTGTGTGAAATGTCCACACATATTACTATTATTATGTCTCACATGTCTATATAATATTGAAAGAGTAACCTTGTAAGTTGTAACATTAGAGTAAAATAATTATGCCTTTAAATGTTTACCAGAATAAGGGAAGCGAAGTATTTTCATATTCCTTTGAGTCTGAAGAAAGAGTTCAAATTTTCTTCTCATTGCTGCTTAAGATTAGTGCTCAGAATGGTATGGCTTTGATAATCGGTATAAAAATAGGCAGCTTTAAAAATAGAATCCATTACGTAGCTAATATAACATGATTGAAAATATACATTCTAACTACGTTGCCATTTTCTTTGGCTAAAGATATAGGTGGTACTTTATGTTCAATATTAATGTTATGATATTAATTCACCTATTTACAAATAGCTCAGCAGCCGGACTTAAAGAACCATATCTGTCATTTGGCAACTTTATTTTGGGAATGCTGAAAATTTTTAATTACCTGAAACACTGGTCTCTGTGCCTGCATCCCATTATCCTGACTTCCATTACCCTGTCCTGGTCCTGGTCCCGGCCCTAAATTAGGCTCAGTCTTCACTCTAGCTTCCTCGGGTACCTCTGATGATGATACACTACCACTCCTCACAAGGTAGTTCACAAAGTCTCTAGAAGCATTCACTTGGGCATCCTTCTTAGTTGTTGAGTTCCCTGCGCCAACGTATCCTATCCCTTCAACGCGGACTTCACACAGGAACCTTTGCCGATGTTTCGGCCCTGAAAATTAGGAAAATGGCATCATTATTTTACAGATACTTTCCGAAAAATTTTCTAGAGGTAATATGTTTTAATATGAAGATGACGATTTATTAATGTATTTGTAGACTGTTGAAACGTGTTAAGTAAAGGTTTTCAACAGAAAATCATGTAAGCGAGAACTATTCACTCACCCGTTGCCCGGATATCAAACACCGGCGACACGCTCTTTTTGGTGCACCAAGCGTGAAGAAACGATTTTATATCCATCTTGTAAGTACTTTACTATACGAAATAGTGCAAAAATCCAGTGCGTAAATTGCAAAATCCAAAGCTGTAGATAAAATTATTAAAACTATTGAAAATGAAAATTGATATTCGACGTTTCTATATATACCTGTATACCAATGTACTATGTACTCTGTGATTCGGGAGACCGGAATGCACGGCCAGCGTAATGTACAGCCAATATTGTACAGCCCGGAATGTACAGCCCGGAGTCCGTGTACATGGCTTCGAATTCCGTGGCCGTGCAATACGGGTCGTACAATATTGGCTGCGCAATACTGGTACAGGAAGTAATGCACGGCCAGGAATGTACAGCCCGGAATCCATGTACATGGCTTCGAATTCCGTGGTTGTACAATACTGGTCGTACAATACTGGCCGCGAAATATCGGCACGGGCAGATAATGTACGGCCTGGAATGTACAGCCCGGAATTGGAAGCCAACCATAGACAAATATAGAACCATTATATGTCATCGCGATGCCTCGTTTATAGCAGGCGAGTAGTTATAATCGATCGATTAGGCGGTGCAAACCAAAGAGTATACACATATTGAAAATATCTAATTTGGCCTAGAATTTGTCTGTGTGTGTTTTCCCGCGTGTAGCTTTAGCCAACTGCCAAAGAGAATCTAATTTACTTATATAGATCTGCCGCTAATGCTGATATTGTTGAATGCATGTTTAATGCTGCTAATATGAAAACAACTAGCTGCTGATGTGGTTGTTAAACTGACCTCTATAATACAAGTATATATAAACGCTATTTATATGTAGAGGTCAGCGTGGGATATTAGGATCAAAGAGGTACCTATATGTACTACCATTGCAAGATCCAGGATCTCCATACTTTTGTTGCGAGTCAACGCAGGTGCACTTTTACTTGCTTTCCTACGTGTAGCTTTAGTAAAAGAGGATCTAATATACTTATCTAGAACTGTTGTAATACGTAGTATCCTCTACCTAGTCTGTCCATGGAGGTATATATTCCGATTCACGCTATTATCGCCCTAAATTTGTGTTCCGAATGACCGTGAGCGGTAAAAAATACAAAAACCTGTGATCGCTGTCAGCGATTATAGCACGGGGCTAGTTCCGTAGTTCTAACATGCAAGCGTTTTCTTTGTATAAAAAGAGTATCATTCTCAGACCGTAGATGTCCACTGCTGAACATAGGCCTCCCCCAGAGAGCGCCACTTTGAGCGGCTGCTCGCCTTTAAGTCCTTGTCATAAGAGAGGGAGGGTCTGCCATATGCCATAATCACCACGCTTGGCAGGTGGCTAGGTGATGGCAGTAGATTACAATAGTGAAGATCAAGGAGAATGCTGCAGCCTGCAGCCCATTCCCTGGATATTCCCTTAGCCGACTTTTACGGCACTCACGGGAAGAGACGGGATGGGCAAAGAGTATAATAATATTATAATACCTAATGTATCAAAGGATTTATAATTTACTACGTTACTAATTGGTACGATAACGATCCTCCTTCCTTATTATTATTATTATATCTACATATACTTACTATTGATTATTTTATTTATTTGTAATATAATATATTAGATAATTATACAAGTATTAACAAAATATTATTACTAAAACCCCAGATTAAATTCTTACATACAACATGATGTAATTTGTCAAAAATTTAAAACTTAAAACTAAAGATCCCCCGCGCACTGACCTGGGCCAAAAGTACCCAATACACTGGCGGCGTTGCCCCGCTGGATCGCCAAGGAAATTTGTTGGATTAGGTACCAACCCGACCGGGGATCGCGACCTTTCTCCCGCAGACGGCTCCCCAGGTCCTGAACAAACTTGATTGCTTCAGACCCCCACGGGCCAGCCGTCTCGACAGCAAAGGGCACGAAATCGTACGCCGACTCCAGGCAAGCGTACTTAGTGTGCTTCACTTTAGCAGCAGCCTCAGCACCGGCACCGGCACACTGCTGGGTAGCAGGGAGGTGGCAAGATGCGTATGTGCTAACACACGTTGCATCCCATATGAGACACCTCCCTCTCCGCCAGGGAACCAGTGTTAATCCATCCGGCCGTTTGCCGTCTGAGCGGGACAGACCGGGGGGCTCCAAAACACATGGGACTTCGGCTGAAACAAGGGCACGCCTGATGACTTCATTTATGGCGTGGTAATATTATAATACCTAATGTATCAAAGGATTTATAATTTACTACGTTACTAATTGGTACGATAACGATCCTCCTTCCTTATTATTATTATTATATCTACATATACTTACTTATATATATAACAAGTGGATACTTAAACACACAGAGCAAGAAAAAAAAATTTGCTTCGCCTTACGCGCCGTGACATTATTCATAGTTCTGTGCTTAAACAAGTACCTAGTATAATGATAAATGATATGATATATTAAAATAAATAATTGTATGCAGCATAAAATACATAAGGAAACGTGGTAACATTTAACGTAGTGCTATAAGTACCATTACAAGAATACGGAGAAAACTCAAGCTGACAAATAAAACTTTTTCGCCTGATCTTTAAAGATGTGCAATGAGGGTTAGGTGCCTTTTGTATATTAATATATATAATATATAATGTACATATAATTATTTGTAAGTGTTTGTGCACTCAAAAAAAGCGCAAGTACATGTTTTGTGTCTGGGTGTTGTGGGACCATGGTCGTCGTAGTTCCTGGGTCCCTAGATACAGGGAATCTTAGTTAGGGTCCAAGATCTATGTATATGATTGTTGGGCGTTATTTTGTGTATGTGTGCATGTTTGTTACTCTTTCACGCTCAAACGGCTGGATCAATTGGGATGAAATTTGGAATAAGGATAGCTTATGTACTGGATTAACACATAGGGTACTTGTTGTCCCAGAAAATTCACCTGTTCCCGTAGGAAAGAATAAAAACTTAACTTCGTAAGTACTTAATGAGTTTAAATTTAATTAAGTTAAATTAGAGGCTGCGGCATGTTACTAACGGCCAAAAAGTTATAATCCCGGAACTCCAGGTAATATAATATCTACAGTACATACAGATGCCTCATCTCATACAACAGAATAACTCGGGTTATTTTACAAAATTTTTTTCTGGATACCGCAAGATTATCAAGCATCATTTACAATAAACGGTAATATGTAGGTATAATACTTGTGCTTGGGTAAAATGTATTTAACTGTTATAACCTTTAGGAGAAAAAAACGTACACCGAACAAATGAACAGTCGAATTAAATTTTGTATGAAATGAATCTTATGTCTACTGAATGTTAGATGAGTCGACATAGGTGAAATGTAATAAGTTGAAACGTGTTTTGGTCTGGCGTATTGAATCCATAATAAATATATATATCCTGCAACTGCATAGCAGAAAGAAAGGCGAAATGAGTTTTGGCTGAGACGAGAAAAAGTTCACGTCGTTGCATTTGTATTATTCTCAAAAATTGTGCTCTCTCCAGTGTTCATGTTTAAAATTGGTAGCGTTTTACGCAACAAGAGCAGAATTACAAGCTCGAGTGTGGGCAAGTGATATGAAATGTGATTTTATGCCTAAAGCCGTGCGTCCACTGGGTCGGCATCGGAGCGTACGGAGCGTACGAATTTGTTGCTTTGATTGATTTGTATGGGACTGCGTGCACTAGATCGGCATTACCGTGCTAGTAGAGATCGGTATTTCTGCCGATGACGTCACCCGAAGTGTACGCACCATTCGAATCCCGATTGCTTTGAGTTCAGCACCCTTATTCCCCATTCTTTTCGGTTCGAATACGGGAGTGTTCTAATGTCGAATTGCTTTGCAGCGATTCCCAAACCTGAATTCGAGATCGTTCGACAGCGAAACTCCAGCCTCTCCAAATCGACACTCCAGCTGATTTTTCTTCGAATCGATCCCGACAGCAAAAATCTGGCAGAATCATTTCCATACACTGCTTACCAATGCGGCGTTGCCGCTCCACATCCTTCGTGTAAACATACTATCTTGTATCTCTGTCTAATACACGAATCGTCGCATAGAGTATGCGAGAAAGCTACTGTAGGTACGGCAACCTCGCCTTACCTACCACCGCGTGTCATGTCTTGACAGTTTGGTGTGTCAAGAAATTAAATGCGAGAGCATAAAACATGAAAATATAGTGATTATATAGTTATTAGGGCTAAATATTGTGTCAATAGTGAAATTGTGTCGTGTTGTGCTGTGTTTTGTGCATCAAGAGTAACCCGAGGAGTCGAAGGAAAACCAGAATCATCATTTTATACGTTAAAGTTTACTGGCTATTTTTATGTTAAACATCGAAGGTTTGAAGTAAATATGCATTTCACATTAAGAATATACGTTTTTTCCAGCGTATAATTACCATGCGATTGCAATTACTGAAAGATTTAATGCTTTAATTGATATTTTTGGGATGGGCGACTTTACGCCTCTCGAATAGTGATGTACCTACACTGTCCTTTACATTTTGTCGATATTCGTAAATCTTCATACATTTGCACAAAATTACTTTGGTTTTGGGGAGATTAAAAAGTAGAAAATCTCTTTCCCTAAAAGTGGCTGAATGGATTTAGATCAAAGTGCAAACAGAATGAAAAAGTAGGTGCAAATCTGGCAATTTAAAAATAGGCACCTAACCTACTTTTATAAAATACAGTAGGTAGGCCAGTGTCGTCTAGCTTCAATATGAGTTATAAAATTTATAATAAACTAGCTGACCCGCCCCGGTTTCGCACGGGTTTATTAGTTTTATGCCCTTACCCTGTTTATGGGTAAGAGAGAAGCAAAAGTGAAAAATATAGGGGAAAAGGATGAAAAGATGGGACGGCAAAGGGAGACAGGCGCAGCCGTCCCATCCATTCATCCTTTTCCCCTATATTTTTCCCTAAAATAAATATAGGGGCTTCAATACAACAAACGTGATTTTTTTGCTCGTTTTTATAGATAATGTTACGGAACACTTTTTACAAATTTAACCATCATTTTAATGAATAGAATAAGATAAGGCGAATGTAAAATAAAAACTAACTATTATGGAACAATGTTATTTGAACAGCCTGAAGACGTCCACGGCTGATCATAGGCCTCCCCTAGGGAGCGCCACTTCGAGCGGCTGCTCGCCTCCTGCATCCATCGGCTCCCCGCGGCTTTCACCAGGTCGTCGGTCCACCTAGTGGGAGGCTGGCCTACGCTGCGTCTTCCAGTTCGTGGTCGCCACTCGAGAACCTTTCTTCCCCATCGGTTGTCAGTTCTACGAGCGATGTGGCCTGCCCATTGCCATTTCTACTTGTTAATCCTAAGAGCTACATCGGTCACTTTAGTTCTTCTGCGGATCTCCTCATTTCTGATCTTATCTCGCAGGGAAACACCGAGCATTGTTCTCTCCATAGCTCGTTGCACGACTTTGAGCTTAGTAATGAGGCCAACAGTTAGAGACCACGTCTCAGTTCCATAAGTCATCACTGGCAACACACATAAAAATGTTACTTACAAACGTTATTTCATATAATGTGTTTCAATATACTTTTACTAGGATGGGTCATCATCATCATTAACAGCCCGAAGACGTCAACTGCTGAACATAGGCCTTCCCCATAGAGTGCCACCTTGAGCAGCCACTCGCCTCCTGCATCCATCAGCTCCCCGTGGTTTTCACCAGATCGTCGGTCCACCAAGTGGGGGCCGGCCTAAGCTGCGTCTTCTGGTTCTACAAATATCTAATTTTATTTATTGTATTAAAACTAAAAAGTATCGAAATTCTGCAGCACTGTTTGGTTAGGTTTATTATATATCGATATATTGTGTAATAGGGTCACATCCCTACTCACGCATACTAATGCATATTTAAATACTCACACCAACAGAAAATGGACAGGCATTTTATGAATGTCCGCCGTCCATATGATTCTATGTTGATGGGTTTAACAAATTAAAACTTGTTTGCAGGATTTTTGAAGGGATATTACCTTGAAAAGAGGCAATGTTTCTTGCGGTAACATTACCTGATTTCAACATTCCCAAACCGCCCTGAGGCTTCTAACTTGACTTAAGGGCTGTTCTCTTACAAAATACATATAATCAAAATAGAAAGCTCATTCTCATAATTAAACGGAGCAAATACAAAACACAAAATGAAAGCGTACTCACACAATAAAAATATCAACTAACCTAAATTGGGATGACGAGCGGGGATTGAACCGCATCTATCCATCCCTCAAGCCGGGTTTATGCTACTTAGCGCTCCTTTGTTATTTTTAATTATTTTTTTAAAAGAAGGTTTTGAGTTCATACATTTTATAATATTTTTTACGGCCTCCTAAAATAATGATGTTATTTTAATAGTCAAATTAATAATTAATAATAAATTCGCTAAGAACCTATAAATCAAATATTCGATTTAAAAAATAAAACATGAATTTTACCAGCTGGGGGGTTGTTCGCTATGACACATGAGATTCCATGCCAATTACGCGTAACGTGTAACATCCTCAAGACGTAAACGCGGGCTTTAACACGCCACGACATGGAATTAACATGGAATCAAAAAATTGTATTCTGTATGCCACGCGTTAGATTTTTGTGCCCAGTGTTTTCTATTTTTTGACGTGCGTGTAACGTGTGCTGTCGTGTTTGTCAAAGAGCATCAAACATTTTTGTATGGAGTATGGCCTGGCACGAACCGACATTTAAAAAAAATACAATTCATTGGCCAGTGATAAACTAGTGCCAATCGATAGAAAACATTATAAGGAACAAAAATGTTCTGTGAAAAATCACCTAAGTTTCAAAATGGCGGACCGTTTGACTGTCCAAAAAGGTTGGTGCACTTTGACAACGACATACAGAATAGGATTTTAAATTCAAAACCATTCCACGAAGATATCGTAACGCGCCGCGTTACGTGTCTAAATGATCATACAGAATAAGGGCCCTGGTTGTAGTTTACGAAGTCAGCTGTGTCTCATATTTTGTTAATCTAAAATGGCGTTTAGATGAAATTTTATTAAGATTGTTGATAAAACAACAAATGAATAATATAAAATAGTACGGTTTTGCTAATTGGTGAGTAGTAACTAAGATTTCAAATATTGGGATTCTGTTTTTGTACTAATATAAGTAACAATAAGTAATTTATTTGCCATAATAAGAGTTAATATGCACAACATTATCTGCAAACGCTTTTATTAAAACCATTCTATCGGAAGAAGCTGACGAATTCCGAAGTTCAATCCGCACGGGTTTCTGAATTAGGTTTTTACTCTCCTTCGAAACCATATCCGCTCTCGAAGTAAAATGAAGATATCGATTCAAAACTTTTCGTCTAGGTTGGGAATACCTATGTTGATTCTTTTTACATATTGTAGTGTCGGTTAACGATCTACATAATAATATAGCCTATTGAGGTACTCGATGACGTAAGTATTTGTGCAGTGGGCTCTCGCACCATATCCAAAAAATCTTTTTTCATATTCTAATAAATCAAAATATGTATAATATATGAAATTCTCTAAAGGTAGGCCTTTTTAAGTTTATGCTATGAACCCACATTTTTCGTTTTCTTTTGTTTTTGTTTTCATCTGCTGATAGTAAACAACTAATGGTTACAATTTATCCTCGTCACCATAATGTGAATACGTGCACAGGCAAACACGATTGCTTTGAAAATAACTATATTGGCGATGCAAAATCCGAATGCAGTGGACGCACCCTATTGGCATTTTGTAAATACCGACGCTCCGTACACTCTGTACGCACTGATTCCGACCCAGTGCACGCACGGCTTTAGGCTTGTGTGTGGAGCAAAAATATATGAATAAAAAAAGTTGGCAAAAAGAGAATATAACCCATTATAATATAGACCGTACTAATGGTATAGTCCTTAGATGAACTACCTGTATACCTTTTCTAGACCCCCTTGGGGTCTAGCAAAGATCCTAAACGCTATCGCCATACGCTAACTAAAAAATGTATGAAATGACATTTCGGAAATCGCTTACTTTTCCACAGTCAATGTCATTTCAATACAGTTTTGGAGTTAGCGTGAGGCGTTAGCTTAAGTTTTCTCTCTATGCGTTAGCGTTAGCGATTGGGATCATTGCTACACCTCCTGGAACACAGAATTCCCCCTATTACATAGATACAAAGTCTTTGCCCTGGAACGTATCAAGTAGTAAATTACAAGCACAGAGAAAAAAATCTACTAATAACAAGTGATTATATTCTCTTTGGTAAATTATATACTCTTTAGGGTTTGGTGCCGTTTTTTGCCACGCAAATTATGAAATTACTAACCGCGCTTATTCATTATCTAACTTCCCACACTCAACGCTTATAGTTATTCCTTTTGACTTGAGTTACGTGTTTGATGTTGATGGCACACAGTGCAGCAGTGTAACAGAAAGCTTTAGTTTTATCACAGATATTAAAATAGTATTATTTTATAATTGTAAAATAAATCTCTAGGAAACCTACTTATAATAGGCACCCACTCACTTCTTACTTTGACTGGCCTGGGGGTCTAGCAAAGATACTAACCACTAACGCTAACGCCTCACGCTAACTCCAAAATGTACTGGGGGTCTAGCAAAGAAACCAACCACTAACGCTAACGCCAAACGCTAACTCCAAAATGTACTAGGATGACATGTCGGAAATCGCTTACTTTTCCACAGCTAATGTCATTTCAATACAGTTTTGGAGTTAACGTTTGGCGTTAGCGTTAGTGGTTGGTATCTTTGCTAGACCCCCTGAAATGACATTTCGGAATCGCTAACTTTTCCGTAGCGAATATCATTTCAATACATTTTTGGAGTTAGCGTGAGGCGTTAGCGTTAGCGATCGGGATTATTGCTAGACCCCCTGATAGCTGTTACCTGTTAGTAGAAGTCTAGTAGCTCTGCATTATGAACTGAAGGTTGTGGGTCAGATTCCCATCCAGCCCAGGACAAACAGTTGTGTTTAACACTGATGTTAATCGTGTTTGTTTTGTGTCTGGTTGATTGTATGTTTGCGTCGCAGAATTCGCCCTATTATATTTACAAACATTACAAAGTAGGTATCTGAGTATTATATCAGTTATTTTTATCTGGTTCTCTATATGCTAATATGCCTAGTTTGGGTCTTGATGTTGTTGTGTGAAATAAATAAATAAATAAATGTTCACGCATATTTATTTTCTCTAGGTAACTAAACTAACCTGAATCTAAAAAAATCCAAAGCTACTTATAGGCTATGTTTTAATCAGTACTTCCCCACTGCTCAACTAAATTGCTCAACCAGTTGAGCAGTAGGACATAGTTTGTATTACCGACCATTTTATGCCCTATAGCTCAACTGTATTTTGCTCAACTAAGTTGATCAGTAGGTCATCCTATATGACACAAGCTTCTGTCCGTGGCTATGCTAAAATTAAAATGGGGCAGGTCACCTGCTGTGTAATGTTATAGCTAAAGTTTGGTGCAGTCTGCAAAAAGGAGGCAATTTCTATGTAAAAATTTTAATTTTTATCTTTGTGATACATTAAACAAAAAACAACAATGGTAAGAGTTAACAAATATCATGGTGATTTCATGGAGTAAAAAAATATGACAAGTGTGATTATGTGATGTATGTAAGCCACTGATTATCCTGTCAAAATAAATTTGGAAGGTAGAAAGGTGTACGATACTCTGCGCGAAGGCTAGAGTTCGCTTGGCTCGAGCGAGGTACTATTTAAGGATTGTGTCGAAATAAGAACACCCAAAGAGCATGTAACGCTTCGCTAGTAGAACAGTGTTAAATTTCCCCGACATTCATTAATACATGGTTCTTACAGACCTAAACATGCAGGAAAATATCGCCACCGCGTGCTAATTTTTCCTGTGCTGCCATCTAGTTTCATTTTGAACTAACTAGTATGGGTGAACCTATATACAAAACAAAATGCTTCTACAAGAGGAAAAGACTGAAATCCTACTTTCTTTTGACATGTTTGGTGTAAAACTAATCAACTTGTGCAATGTTGGAATTGATCAGATTAATAGTTCTTCATCCTGATTTAAATGATTTGTATCTGCACATTACCATCAAGATACATGAGAATTTGATGGTAAATAATAGGTACTAACAGGGAAAAACTACTAGGTACCAACTAATAATCATAATTCCGTTCTACAGAAATGGTTGATGGTTAGTTCTTCACTATGCTATAACAAACACTTGCAACTAAGGGTTACTTGGTGGAGTACATACCCTACCGAGTAACCCTTAGTTGCGAGCACAGCACAGAACAGTATTAGGTATACCTACCGTTGTGCTTGCAACTGCTTTTGACTGGACACTATCATGGCCTTTTTTGTTTCTTTTTCATGAAGGAATTCTGTCACTGCCTATAACTTCACACCAATTCAAGTTCCATGATTTAAATATTATGGTTCCAGGCACATTTTATTTGTCCATCATGTCAAATAGCTCTTATTACTTATGGCAGTGGTTCCCAAAGTAGACTGGACCGCAACTCACCTAACAAAAAGATCCAAATTGGGGACTTGCCTGTTGGTTTTCAAAACAGAGAAATTGGCATGAATAACTAGGTATTTATGAATAAGACTGTTCAACCAAGAAAAAAGCATTTAGTTCAGATTTAAGTTTTGATGCATTTGTTTTCTATTTTCTTTGCATTATAGCATCAACTTCAAATTTAGTTACATTTAATCGCAATGAGATTGATACATCCAATTTACTAAGGTTTTTAGTTTTAATATTAATCATAGCTGAAAATCCCGCTTCACATAAGTATGGTACTGAATGGAAACAAGGCAAGGGTAGTTATCAGCAACTGGGAGGGCCCACTCAGTATCCACTCGCGACCCACTGGTGGGTCCCATAGTTTGGGAACTACTGACATATGGCATCACATGTATTGCTGCTTGTGAGGGCAGAGGGTCTGAAATCAAATCAATATCATGTTATTACTCTATAATCATCTAGCAATGCAAGTGGATGATACTTTATGCAAGTAGAATACTTTATTCTAACCTATAATAATAATTATGTTTTATGAAGATGATTATCCAACCCAACTTCTTTTTCCATTTTTTCTTTATATCTTGATTACATTTTATTACTACAAAACCATAAATTCTTTTTTTTATATCGATCAATACTGTACCACAAAGAGTACATACATGGCCTTTTCTGCCTGTTTGCAGACGATAAGCAGTGTGTTGCCTGTGAAAAACTTCCGTTGATGACTATAAATATATAGTATGTATGATTTTTATAGCCGTATCACCTGCCCAATCAATGCAATGTAATCCGATGAATTCTGATGACTTTATAATAATTATATAAGCCAACACGGGAGCGGCAAGCTTGACCATACTCTGTGCAAGTGTGTTGCTGTAGCGACAGCTGGATTTTCATCATTGTAATGCTCTGATGAGGGATAGTAAGTTGTAATGCCGTTTGGCTCTCTTTGAAACAAGAGAAGAAAGCAAACTTTGGTGGTGAAGCTTTTGACCTTCAGAACTCCACTTGTGCATATCTTCTGCAAGCTTTTCTCATTCTGTCTGAGAGTTAATTTATATTTATAATCATAGAAGACCTATGTAATAGGGCGAATTCTGTGTTTATAATTTACCTTCGCCGGAGTTCGCCGTACCGTCGCGTTGTATCGTATCCATAGATATATTGACCGTATCCACTTCAGTTAGTATCACGTTAGTATCTCTCAGCCAGCGGTAGCGGTTAATTTAATTATTACTATACCATATTGAGAAAAATAATATAAATAATAAATAAAATATTCTCTTTTCCTTCTCTCCTTGATCAAAGAGTATATAACCTTGAGCTTGACCTTATCCATGACCGGTGCTGCCAATTCTTAAGGATTTTTTCCCCTTAAGATAATTATAAATCCCCTAAATCTGTTGTTTGTTTGTAACAGTATCATGGTTTTAAGTCATATAATACAAAATAAATAATAAAAAAATCATTATTTATCATGGGACCGGCTAAAAACGAGTTGGACTCGCGCACGAAGGGTTCTGTACCATTATCTAATATATCTATAAATACGAGCAAAAAAATTGCATACACTTATTGTATGGGAGCCCTCTTAAATATTTTATTCTCTTCTGTGTTTTAGTATTTTTTATTTTCGATTGCTTTGAATGATCAGTAAAAATTGCAATCATCTCACGATCACGGTTCATGAGATAGGTACAGCCTGGCCCTGGTGAGAGACACACAGACAGACGGAGAGACAGATTATTTCACGCAAGCCCAAATATGTTGTTAATAATATTGTATGTTAAGGTAAAACGTAGTGTTTGATTATTCAAATTAATCGATAAAGATTAAGAAACTATTAATATTCCTTATTTATGATTTTTAAAGCAGTATCGCGTAATCTACAGATTAATTTGTAAAGGAAAAATTAGAATCACGAGCGGGGATTGAACCCGCAGCCATCCATCCCTCAAGCCGGGACATGCTTTACTTAAGCTACCGTGACAAGTGGTCTCATGTCCGAATTAATATTCCTTCCTTTTTAAAATATATCCGATGTAATAATTGAACTCATTAGCATCCATTGAAACTATACCTACTCTACAGAATTTCCCCTATTACATACCAACAGACCAACATTTATGAAATCAAACGCACCGATTTGATGTTGATACTCAAAATATGAAATAATTTACTAAATCAACTGCTACAGCACGAAATTAAATTAAAACAGTTAATTTCTATTATACATTATTACATATAAGGTAACAAAGAAAACTTTTTGGAATTTAATTTATTTTGACCACTGTCTTACCGAAGTGAGGATGCTTAAAATTATAATGTTTTAAAACTAAAAATCAATCGAGCCAACCATGGTAGGTGCTGCGCGCGCCGCGTCTAATCTAATAATTTCCAAAAAAATATATTTACTTATTTGTAGTCATTATGAATAAATGGTAGGTACTATTATGCAGTAAATATATTATGCTAATGATTAAATTGCACCTGTATAATTATATTATATTATTATCATCCGAATCACTTCATACCTTAAATTTAGGGTAAAAACTCCCAAGTTGGCAGCACAATACAAATCGACTTTTTATATTCTATGGATAATGTATCTCGATTAGTTTTGGGTTCAACTCGTACAATGCAAACGAGGCTTTGACTTTGACATTTGAATGTAACATGTACACGGATTCCGGGCTGTACATTCCTGGCTGTACATTGTCACCCCGTACCGATAATGCTCAGCCAATATTGTACAGCCTGGAATGTACAGCCCGGAATCCGTGTACATGGCTTCGAATTCCGTGGCCGTGCAATACGGGTCGTACAATATTGGTTGCGCAATACTGGTACAGGCAGTAATGCACAACCCGGAATGTACAGCCCGGAATCCGTGTACATGGCTTCGAATTCCGTGGTTGTACAATACAGGTCGTGCAATCCTGGCTGTACATTATTTGGTTGCGCATTCCTGGCTGTACAATACAGGGACTCTGTGATTCGACGCAATCGATTATTTTTATTTTAGGGTTGCATGTTGCACTCGTTGTTTGTATTCCATTGATAACGATACATCGATGTTTTAATCGAGAATAAGAATAAGAATAAAATGTATTGAGTGAAAACTGTGTACAATAAATAAAGTGATCTTTGGGTACCTAACAACACTTTATCCATTTCGAACGTACAATAGTTGTGCGTATAATATAAGCTAGCGATGTAGGTATCTAATAATGATAAGTACCTATTAATGATGCTCGAACATCAATACATCATTCACAAAGACTTTTTATCCAGACCACTAATACGAAATTAAAGCAGGGCAAAACCGTACACACCACTTTGGGTGTGATTGATTCTCAGCTGTCAAAATCAAAATCAGTCGTTACTTGGGTGTGCTTTTGAATACATGCCAAAAAATGCCGTCTTGCGTGATAAAACTGTGCCGAAATCACTCGAGGCACGAATCATAGAAGCACACGATCACATTTCACTTGTAAGTGGCCTTAATCATGTATTTTTATAAGATTATTTTAATTATTTCTATTTGACGAAGAGTTCCATTTTACAATAAAAAGTTGACATGTCAAAATCAGTATTGCCACACGACATCTGAATAATTACCCGATTTCTTTGTATGGATTTCCAACAGATCCATGTCTAGCTGATCGTTGGATAAAAATAGTTCGAAAAAGTCGAAATGAAGATTGGTGGAACCCTAATTGACAGCCTCCGTGGTGTAGTGGTTGAGCAGGTCGGCTCATAACCCGGAGGTGGCGGGTTCGATTCCCGCAACAAGACAAGTATTTGTGCCCGAAAAAAAAAAAGCGCAAATACTTGTTCTGTGTCTGGGTGTTGTGGGACCATGGTCCTCGTAGTTCCTGGGTCCCTAGATACAGGGAATCCTAGTTAGGGTCCAGGATCTATGTATGTGATCGTTGGCGGGCTCCGAAATGTCATTTCAGTACATTTTGGAGTTAGCCTTTGACGTTAGCGTTAGTGGTTGGTATCTTTGCTAGACCCCCTGTACCTACATAACTGTTGTTCTTTAATCCCTTTAACTTGGTAATATTGAAAAACTCGTGAGTTATTAAAAGAATTGTTGGATAAACTGCTGGTTTTACTTAATTTGAATCCTTTTTATTAAAAGATTGCATGAGCTATATATAGACCTTTTTCTTGTCTATAGATAGTAGTATGATGGTAATTAATTTTATTATTTTATATTTTTTTAATGTAGGCGTTATTTAATTTTTATTATTTACATTTTACATCTAGCTAGATTTTTATTTAGGTACCCGACTAAATCGGGTAATACTATTTATATGGTATGTTGAAAGAGGAACTGACATTAGAAGAAAAAAAAAAAAGTGCTCTATGGTTTGATTCATGTTCAAACAAGGTTAAGTATGGAGACTTCGGTTCTGGACCTATGTAATAGGGGAAATTCTGTGATCATTCATTACGAATAAGACAGGGCACGAATAATAGTCAAATTATGTAGATTCTAATACTACGTCACAGTAAAACCGGGTTTTATTGAGAACGGGTTTTATTTTAGTCTTCTAGATCTAATCTAACCTATCACGGCCAACTCACTTATCGATTTTAAACTTCACACATTGTCGGTGGACCAGCAGGTACCTTTTTTACCCCTTTTTTATCTAATGACTGGGTATTTTATACATTACTAAAATATGTACTATCACAGATATTATAATAGGTACTATACACATTAGATTAATACTATTTATTAAAATTCGGAGGCATCCAGATAATGTATATCTGGATGCCTCCGGCATTCCAAGAGTTGCCTCGGCATTCTATAAAATGCCTGATTTATACAGATTGCCGGTAAAACTATGCAACAAAATGGCGTAAATATAGCGATGACGCAAACCAGCATCCGGTCCGTATAGCGAGATAACATTAATATAGAAAGTGTCGACCTGACCAAATATGTGGTTTACAATATATTACCAAGCATTAGGTCGTAATTAAAATATTTTTATTAAAATATTTTTAACCAAAAATTAAAAAAAAATTGTTGTTTCCTGTATGTATCGAGCGAGAGTCGATGTTAACCTTTCGTTTTCATTATCGATTATTTTCTAACATCGCTCTCTCACCTCTACTGACAACATCCCAACTGACAGTGACAGTCTGTGATAAGAACTGACCACAGAGTAACTAAAAGTAGATTTTTTTTTCTAATCTGTAAGACTGACGTAGATTTTTTTTTCTCTTGACGGTGACATACTAAGGCAGTTTTCCAAGACACGATGTTGATGCTAAAATCGATAATATCGATATTACCGCGCTAAAAACGCGTACCGAATGGCCGTAAGCGCGACAACTAAGGAACTTATACGTATACATACTAAAGTTCCTTGGCGACAACGAAATCTCTTCTTCTTCTTCAATTAGTGGCTTTTAAACGCTGTTTTTTCTGCCAGTGTCGGACGAAATCTTTTGTATTGTAAACGCCATGACGGAGTTTTGGCGGGAACGCGGAAAATTTCACGTCGTTGCATTGTATTATTTCTCAAAACTTGTGCTTATTCCAGTGTTAGTGTTTAAAATTGGTGGCGTTTTACGCATTAGGTACTGACTTATGAGCATGAGTGTGGGCAACTGATAAAATGTGGTGAAGCGTGAGTTTTCGTGTTGCTTCCAAAATTCCATAGAAGCTTCTAGTAAAGTTGCCACCACTTTACTGGAGCATGACTTAGTCTGGACTACGTCTACCTGACTTAGACTTGACTATGACTAAGACTTTACGTGATATATTCTTTAACGATGAAAAATAACTATACTTGACACTGGCTAAATACACTATGTGTGGAGCCAAAATAGAAGAAAAAAAAAACGCCATTGCCGACTACAGATTAGTACTATGTAGCAAGCTACCGACGCCATCTTGCGATATCGCCATCTGTGATTGGTTGTTCCGAGTCATTGACAGCGCTCAAAGTCGTGAGCGCAATATCTGAATCGGAACGCTGAATAATCAATGTGAGCGTTGTGAGCGATGATAGCGATTACAGCGTGAATCGGAGAGATAGGGAGATAATATACAAAAAAACAGATTGTGTGATGCTCCGCTATTTGGGTCAGCGACACTTTCCTCAATTCAATTCAATACTTTCCGTACTTGTACAAGGAAGCAAAGCAAGTTTGGTATAAAAAGATTTAAATGTATAATATGTAGTTCTTGTTCGTTACTTCCCCTCCCTGGCGCTATAGAACATATTCAGTAATCTGTGCTATTGGTATATAATTGCAAACCTCATTAGTTCCTTCCTACCCACAGAGCAAAAAAAAAAAAAACGCTTCCCTCGAAACGTCATTTGTTTCATAGCTCTGTGTTCCTACCTAATGACACACTTGATTTGATCAGCAGTTCCAACAGTATATGCAAGCTTAGTTTTATGGATATGTACCTACCTAGTTTATAGGACTAGCATAAAAGACGCATTTTAAACTTTTCGGGTTTTTTTTTATTCAAAAAGACACCATTTAGATACAATATAGCATATTCAACTCTCGTTCAATGAGTAGATTAGCTGATACAGCACTTTTGGAACCCTATCAGTAACAATATTGGGCTTATGCTTGACTCTTACTTGTACCTACCCCTAGTACAAATTTTAAATTTACTAATATTACCTACCCCGTTATCAAGTAATTCACAATCGATCTAATAAACTCGTAAACAGGGAAGTTGAGAAAAAAGATGATACTTTGCTACTCTATTGTAAATCTTTTTTCAAAAAATCAGATGAAATATAGTTCACGCAAGGTAAAGACATTTTAACAACTCGCTCAGCATCTTTGTTAAAGTCCGACCGCTGAGAGAACGCGTTTTGACAGCTTTAATAAAATTACAAGCTGAATTAAAACATTGATACATTTTACTAAAGCTATAAATGTAGTATAATCAGCTACCACAATTTCAACTCTTGGTTATAGGCCTTTGTGAAGATATCACCAGAATTTTGCCAATGTTATGCTCATGTAGAATGATAGCACATAAAACAAAGACAGTTCAGAGAAATGGCCATGAAATGAATGAAACTCTGAGAGATCAGCTATGAATCTTATACAAAAAACCTAACATAGGTTTTTTCTTTACAAGAAACTAGCATGTGATGAGAATCAGTGAATTCCATTCAACTTTTGAAAATTTCATAGCTGTCAAAACGCAGTTTATTAGCGACCGGACTGTAGCGATAAATTAAAAACCTAATAAAAAGCCTAGCTAGTCCCTATAAATATATATTATTATCGTATTCAACAAAATTTAATCAGTAAATAATATCAAATCAAGTCACACTACTTTACTAACATATCTGATAAGTTTGTATTTTATGAATCAAATAATTATTACCATACATTTTTATATAATGAGGAGCCACAGTACTCAGTAATCCCGCTAGATGGCGCAACATCTCAGTTCCATTTCGATACAAAAGGTCAATCAAACTCTAATAGCTCAATGAAAAATAATTTAATAAAATCTGAAATCTGTGTTGAATAATATTTGACTATAATGGATCACCGACTCTTTCTTATCTAGGTGTGCCCAGCACCCACCACCACCACACACCCACACCCACACTTCACAGACATACAGAACAGTAGGCCTAGCACGAATAGTTACGCGAGCGTAAGTGTAACGTTAACGTAAAGCCCCCTTATTACGATTGCGTCTGCCGCTTAACTGCTGTCAAAGTTCATTCAATTTTGACAGCAGTTGAGGGGCAGACGCGCGTCAGCAGCGCTGCTAGCTCAATCGTAATAGAAGGGCAGATCAAATGCCATACAACTGCCTTACGTTAACGTAAATATTCGTGCTAGGCCTACAGTACCCGCGGCGGGCGCGGCCAGTTCTTTGCAGATTCGGAACAAGAGTCAACTTACTCTTCGAGTCTGTGCGAAGCGCCGCTCGCCTCACCTCACCTCTTGCTTGCCTCGCACACAGACATAAATTGTACGAAGTCGCGTCGGAAGGCGGACTTCATATGGACTACCAAAATTTTGATTTAAAAACGCGCCACAGATTACAAAAAAACGCGGCAATCTATCTTTACTTTGCCTGTGTCTCCCCATTAGGAACATGATTTCGTCGAACGCATTTTACGGACACGTGCTTACAGGAAGCGAATGCTCATTTCAGCGCCGCTTTTAGGTTGGGATTGCGTTAATTATTACATCATCATCATCATCATCTTAGTCATTATAATAAATAGATAGGTGAATATGGTATCCGGCCGCGGCCACGACCGTAATGTGGCGGCATACTCTATACAACAAGAGCCTCATACTTGTCACTGTCAATGTCGCTTTGATATCATGCCAGTCATATGCGACGTTGACAGTGACAAATGTGGCACCTAGCCACAGAAGCCATAAACCAAGAAGTCAAGTCAGTGACAAATGTGCGGCTCTTGTGGTACAAAAGTATGCCGCCAGACATTGAATCTTGGCTGAAAAACAAATCTGCGCACTAATAAAAATGCAATATGAATCGTGTACTCCTTAAATTAAATTATCTCTCAGCCAAGGATACTTATTTGGCAGCCACTATTCGCAAGATCAGACTTAGTTCAGAAAAAAAAGAAAACTAAAAACATTCCTTATAAAAATAAATTGTGATGTTTACGACCTCCTTAATTGAACTACAGCGAAAAGGTAAGGAATGTCAAAAGTTCCTCGCTGCCACTGTTTGAATTCCGAACGAAAATGGCGTCCTCAGTATAACCTCTTTCTCGAATGTTCTTGGCGTTTCTGGTACCACATAATGGCTAGCACAACTAGGACTATGATCACGATTGCTATGCACATCATGTAAAGGAAGGTTTTGACTCCGGACATGGCCGGTTTGACATCCTCAACGCGTTCTCTCGGAGCTTCAAAGGATGCCGCCGATGGAATGATGTGCGAGCGGTCCTCTTCTTTTTGCTGTCAACAAAAACGTGCGCAATGAGGCGTTTTATTAAAAAAAAGCTGTAATTTTATAAAGACTCGATAGATGGCGGTAAAGTGGGGGTTTTAAGTTCTGTCATTGTTAAGATAATAATGTATCGAGTTTAATATCCTATCCTTATTTTATGGAAGACATATACTCTAATGGCTTTCTATCGACAAATCGACAACATACTCTGTGATTCACTCAACTGAATTTGACATTTCCTTGTACTCTGTGTATTGAAACTACAACCATGTTTGATATACGTCGTTAGTACGCCATCTAGTAACAGAAGCCGAAACAGGTTGTTTTTTTAAATAAAACTCCTCATTATTAGGCGGAAACTTCGAGCATTTAACCAAAAAATATTATATTATTATAAGTACTTAAACAGAGATTAAATTCCTTAATTGCATTCATGAAGGGCACTCTTTTATTTCTTTTAATGTTGGGTCGAAAGTCACCAGTCCTCTTTATGTTATGAAAATATATCAGTCAGTCAGTCTGTGGTCTCTTACTTACCGCTTCCAAAAGATCCAACTCGTACATCTTCATAGATATCAAGTCGTGGTTGTCGCTAAGATCGCCTGTAGTGGCCGAAGCTCCGAAGTAGTAACCAGTTGGAAGCCTCACGTTTTCCACTGTGAAACACTCTTTCCATGCGTTCTTCCCATCGAGGTCTGTTGATACTGAAAAAAAAAAAAAAAGAATTAAGTACTATCCTGGAGCATTACGCACTTTAGGTATGGAAGAGTAATTTGAAGTGACATTTTGAGAAGTAATTTAATAAATAAATATGTGTGGACATTTCAAACCGCGCCATCTGTTCATTATATGTCTTCCATCTAATACTGATATTTATATCTATTTATACTTATGTATTTTTATTATGTATTTAGTTTATGTATAGTACCGAAATGTATTTATTAATTTATTATATTGTAAGTGTAATATTGTGTATTGTATAGTTATTTAATTATTATTATTACTGTTGTTTTTCTGTATAGGTTCTTATTGTACACCACCGTCTATTCTTACTTCAACCAATACTGTCCATCCAACGGTTGCCTGGACGAGATTTTAGTGATAAGGCCGCCGATTGTAATACCTACTATAAGCTGTTATGTATCATTAATTACTTCTTGTGGTATACAATAAAGAGTTTTTGTATTGTATTGTATCTAGCCCCAAACTAAGCAAAGCTTGTACTATGGGAACGAGATAACTGATATAATACTTAGATACTTTTTTGTTTTGTAAATACATACATAGAATACAATATAACACCCAGACGCAGAACAAACATCTATGTTCATCACACAATTATTTGCCCTGGGTAGGAATCGACCCACAGCCCTCAGTTCAGAAGGCAGCAAATAAGCTATCGGGCCCGTCATCGTTTGTTACCTTTTAGTGTATCGTGTTTAAGCGAGAGTCATTTGTTACCATTTAGTGTCATGTTTGTATAAAACTCATTTGTTACTCTTACGTGTCGAAGTATTTTTTTGAGTGTATTGTGTTATTTCAACAGCAACCATTTGTTGCCTTTTAGTGTGTCTTGTTGTGACACACTAAAAGGCGTGAAAATCATTTGTTACCTTTTAGTGTTACGTTTTTACAAGAGTCGTTTGTTACGTTTTATTTTGTCATGATTGTGCAAAGTCATTTGCTATTTGTTACCTTTTTGTTTAGGTATCATGTTTGTACAAGAGTAATTTATTTCCTTTTAAAAGTAACATTTTTGTTACACTTTAGTTTCATGTTGTGCATGAGGCATTGAATTTAGTCAACTTTTGCTGTTGTTTCTTAAAAGAGTCATCTGTTATCTTGTAGTTTTTAGTTTTGTTTTAGTATTTATGCTTGTAATAGTAATTTCAATAGCCATATTTGTTACCTTTTAATGTCATGTTTGTGCAAAAGTCATTTGTTACCTTTTAGTGTCATGTTTGTGCAAGAGTCATTTGTTACCTTTTAGTGTCATGTTTGTACAAATGCCATTTATTACCTTTTAGTTTAGTTTTAGTATTTATGTTCGTAATAGTAATTTCATTCAATAACTATTTGTTTGTTACCTTTTAGTGTCATGTTTGTGCAAGAGTCATTTGATTTTTAGTGTGTCATGTTTGTAAAAGAGTCATTAGTTACCTTTTAGTGTGTCATCTTTGTAGATAATCGATATATGCGTGTCGTGGTTGTAGTTACGGAACTTGGCCTCGCAGCCCGCCACTTGCGTGTGCGTTCCGTCACGGTCATGGTCGTAGTGCAGCGTGCCGTTGTTTACCATCGCCGATATGAACGGATGTTGGTGCTGGAAGCGGAAGTCAAATCAGCTACTGTGATATTTGGAATTATAAATATAGGGGGAATATTATAAATTATTTTATATTTATGTATTTCATGGCTATCACATAAAACGATGGTGCGTGACAATTAAACAAAATCTTTATCTATCTAGGGCACTGAGAACTATTAAGGATTAATATCAACCACAGCCAGATATTGTGCATAAGAAATTACAGGTATTTTTAGTTGCATAAAAACGACAAAAGTAAAAGACCAAGATGTAAGCTACATGGCCTTATTTCTGACTTTCTGACCCATTGCGGGAATCAACACCTTGATGTAGTTACACTATTATATAATCTGTGACGTAGTCTTACTTAAGCCCTATGCAGTAACTGTCATCTAACCTGTGGTCTTACTTTATAATCTAGCATTTGAACATTATTGTATTTGATTTTAAGCTATGTGCCAAAGTTTAATTTTTCACCTTCTGTTTCCAACAAAGCAGGGATCATTCCCTGCTTTGTTGGATGATAAGAAGTCATCTTCATCAGAATAGAATGGCAATAGAATGATAAAAACCGGGGCCAATGCCACCTTACTTACATTGTGAGCTCCATTATGGTTGCTGTATGTGTCTAATATGATTGCCAGTCCCATATAATAGTCCTTGCTTCCGAAAACTTCTCCCGGTTGCATCCTGTCCCGGACGTACCAGATGGCAAATCCATCACCAAAGAGATCCTTGCCTCGACCATGGACCTTGAACTGTACTTGGAGCTCCCAGTTGCGAGTATAGCATGGCTGTAGACAATGTGACATAAAATAGGAAAAGTACACCACAAATATACAAGGTGACCTTGAATTGGTATGTTATCCCGAAAGGGGGTAAATATACACCCCAAGGTAGACAATGTTTCTTCTACAACTTTACTAAATCATTGAAGAAATGCCATGTAAAGTTTACGTTCGAAAATAGCCCTAGCGCTGCTGAGTGGTTGAACTTCGTCCTTGACCGAGTGCACATAAATGAGTTTACTGACCAGTGTTTAGAAATGAATTTATAGTATCTTGTTAACTATCGTAGCGATCGCACGTGCAATTTTGCGAGTGGATTTATTTTTTACCATGGAGATTTTGAAACACCCAGTCTCAAGTAAGACTCTCACAACTTGTAGGGTATCATGGTTCCAGTCCCCCCATTTCGGGATAACATACCAATTCAAGGTCACCTTGTATTTTGGGTATACCATTTTTTAATTCGATTGAATAAGGTGAATCTCTATCCATGGGTGCCGTCAAAGCTGGCTGAGGAATACCCTGAGAATGGGCAGCACATTCTCCTCAGTACATTTCTACTGTGGTCACCAAGTCAAACCAAACTGGTGATTGTGGCAACCTCTATGATAAGCGTCCAAAGTGGCGTTTTATATTTTACCTATGATCAGCAGTGGAACTTTTCTAGATGTTGATTTGATGTGTAGGTGACTTATGTTTTTTTTTATATGATGAAGCACCGAATGCACCTTTAAAATTACAATTTAGCCATTTCTACGGCTAATAAGTAATTTAAATTTGGACTTAAACTGCTAAGGTAGAGTAATCCTAAGAATGTGTCCATTAACACTTTTCTTAATGTCTTTATTAAGGGGTAGACACCTTGTTCACGTGTCTTTTTGAAAGGAGACTTCTTGAAAAAATTAATTTTGTTAAAAATAAAAATTTTACAAGAACAGGTATATAAGCGCATCCCCATTTACGTCACAGAATACAATATAATAATAAATAGCACTTTTACGTGTTGAATAGAATATATAATATAACAGTATCTACGCGTTGACTCGCCGGGAATACTCATTCACGAACAAAAGAACAAGTTACAATAAACTAAGGTAGAGATTAAGAATGGTGAGTCATAAAAAGCAAACATCACAAAAGCAGGTCCTAGTTAGGTTTACAAAATAACTGACCATGTAAGTACGTAATAAAACTATTCCAATATTACTATTACTTAGTAACAACTTCTAGTACCAACTAATATTTATCTGTGGCAACAATAATGGACCATGAAATGTGATTTGGCATTGACAAGTGTTAACAATTATTGTATATAAAATTAAACCTTTTCGTTCACAACATAAGAGAAAGAATTGAAAATTGAATATAAAGAAGCTATTTTTGCGAAGCCTTGACCAGGCAAACTGGCCTTGATAGCTGATTCCATCGCCAAAACACTGAAACACTGTTGTTTCACAAAATATTTACCTACTTGGGTTTGAGATTGGAGAGAGATTATTGTGTTTGTTTTACTATGTGTAATCCCAGTTTTTTATGAATAAAAGAACCATTGTTCCAATAAAATTGTACTAGACTCTTCGCAATTTAGGTATACATGGAAGTTAGAACAGCTTGAGTGGATGCTGATGCTGGCAAGGGGAAAATGCTAGAGCATAGAGTAGTATAATTATCGGGGAATAGAGAGCCCTCTTGAGGAGATTTTTGTCACCCAAAAAAAAAACTGGTTTGTAATGCCCTCTGTTAGAAGATCCGTGGAACTATCAAACACCTATATACCTACCTATACTGTAGTTGGGTATATATATGTATTCTATATCCATACCTACATACCTATAGATAGGTGCTTACCTCAAGGTCTGTGATTTTAAATTCTTGATTATCCAGGGGGTCTAGTAAAGAACCCAATCGCTAACGCTAACTTCACAATGTATTGGAATGATATTTCGGAAATGGCTTACTTTCCGCAGCGAATGTCATTTCAATACATTTTTGGAGTTAGCGTTAGCGTTTCGAATCTTAGCTAGATCCCCAGATGTTTCAACCACCGATATAGCTGTCAATATGAATTTGACAACTTCGCATGTTACATTTATGAACAGCGCCATCTATTCGAAATCCAAGTACATTAAGGCTGAGTTTTACCGGGCATTATAAAAGATAGCGTTACTTTCCATACAAAAAAGCCAAGGGAACAATATGGAAGCGTCCCCCCCCTGTGCTAGAGTAAACCTAGTCTAGGCAAGCATGCTCCATCTTCGACCGCATTGTCACTTACCAATAGGTAAGACTGTGTTCAAATGTTAGCCCTTTGTTGATAAATAAAAAGAAAAAAGCATAACCTCAAGCGGGATGTCAGTGTAGGACTTTATCAACACATGTTAGCCAAGAATAGAACCAGGGGGTCTAGCAAAGATCTCTTTCCATTAGCGTTAACGCCAAACAACCAAATGATAACGCCAATAGGCATGATGACTACTATTAAAAATGAACAAGTAAATATTACTTTCATAAAGAAGATTAAAAATGAATGCAATAATTGAAAAAATAAGCAAAATCGGTAAATAAATCACGGAGTAATAAGCTTTTAAATTTTCTACAGGAGGCTCCTGTCCCTTTCTCGCGAAACAGAGCGCCCCCACAGTTACTATGAAAAATCTACTCGTGACGTCACATGCCAAAGAGATTGTATGAAAAGCTACCACAGCTTAGTAATGAGGTACTATAACGACCTTCCTCTGATATCACTGGCCTTTTGAGCTATCTCTTTCTATTCCGGTTTTTGAAATGCTTGTAACTTTTTAATTTTTTGAGATATTTAATTTTTGTTGTCACAAATGTTTATCTTTTGAGGAATATAATTAATTTATCCAAAAAAAATTTTAGTCATCATGCCTATTCTATCAGAATGTATGGGTATAACATTACCTTAGGATCTTTGTTAGATGCCCCAACATCTGGGATGCACCCTTTGCCTACAATAAAATGCAGTACAACAGTAGTAACAGGGATAGAAGGAGATGCATGTTATTAGTTTAAGCTTGCAACACTATGCAAATTAAGCTACACTTTATTCTGTTGTAGTAAGAATTGTAACCCTTAACTGGACCTTATGTATTTATCTGTATTTGTATTATTAAGTCTTTTGTGACAGGACTACTACTACTATGTACTGTTATCAGGCAAATTTAATTCAATTCAATTTATTTGTTGTATTAATTTTTCGAAGTATTATTTAAGGTAACAACCACATAAAAATGATAATATCCTATCCCTCTATTACTTCAACAGGCTCTTTTGAATGTCATAATATCTACAACATAGTATTCAAAGTACTCAATGTAGTTAATTTAAAAACACTTAACATGTACACTGTTATCATTGGTAAACATAGTTCCAGTAATTTACATTTTATGTGGCATAACATGAGTCAGATAATTGGTTTTTATATCTTTTTCAAGTACCTACAGCATTTTGTTCATATTCTTTTAATCATACCATTGTTACTATTTGCCGTACATTCATTAAGATAATAAGTAAACAGGGTGTCCGTGTATTGATGGCTATCCCTGTAACTGCGGGTAGGTCATGTTGTGTCCGACTATATGGCAAAATCTTTTCACAACAAAAGTACCATCATTTTTGAAAAAATCCAACAATATTTTTGAAAAAATTATATGCATCGGATTTTTCAAAAATGGGGTGCTTTTGTTGAAATAAAATTTTGCCATAATAGTCTGACATGATTTGACCTACCCGCAGTTACAGGGATAGCCTTCAATACATGGACACCCTGTAGAGAGTTCAATTCCTATTAAGGAATCCCTTTTGAGGTGTATCATGCATTACTTCCTTAGATGCCTTTTAGAAAATTTTATTTTGCCAAAAGACAATAATCACTAATTACAAAAATGTGCAGGGAAATTTAATGGTTTGATAAGTAATAGTTTATGGAATGTAGATGTGTAGTTGTGTTTGTCTTATATACATATAATATTCCTGGAAAACCCCACACAAGAATGTGCTGTGGATTTCCCAAACTAATGTAATGAATAACGGTTTATTGGGTTATTTCCTAGCCTGGTCTTACTTATTACTATGATAGAAGTACTAAAATAAGTAAGCAAACAAATAAATAAGTACATCTATCTTAGTACTCTAATCGGGCTTATAAAAGTTGTCTAATACTTGAATTGATATTGTAAATATTCTGATAGTTGTTTGTGACCTTAATTGGTCGTTTTGGAGTAAATAGGATACTGCGCCGATTATACTCCATTAGTATAACAATAGTTGTAGTATAGCTACTCATTTGTACCTAGGATAGCTAAAACATACCACTGTGTTCCAGATAGCACCAGACTTTGACTGCAAATCGGGCGTCAAGCGGACGTAATTCGAAGTAACTATTGTGCTACCTAAAAAGTCCCAGTAAGGCAACGACATCCCACTACCTGAAATTGAATAATTCACTGTAGTATCACCGCAAATTGAGTCTTGGTACACCAAGATCAAAGTCATGTCGAGAGGTCACTCACCTTGGTAGGGTTTTGTGAGGGAATGTTCTCTCCTCACATAATCTCGTGTGTTCCATTCCGCAGTTATACAATTAAATAACACAGCTATGTACAAAAATTGGACCCAATTTAGCTTTTCATAAAACATTTTTGTGATTTCGTGGACGACTCGTTTGACAAGATAAACGCCAAATCATGGCCACCGGGCGCAGGGTTTCCAGATTGAGTTTTCAAAGTTTCCCCATAGGTGACAAAAAATTCCCCAAAATGATACAATTTCTCAGACTTTTCCCCAAATATTTTGAAACTACCTGCGAGATCATTTTGGTGATTATACACTTTATACAGGTTGTTTGGTAGAGGGTTAGCCAAACATGGTGTGCGTGGTGATCTACTTGGAAAATACAAGTTCGCGTAAAAGCCGTTAAATGTAAAATTTTTTTATTAATTCGTTGAATAGTATTTATTATTTGGAATTTTCCGAAACTATGACGCCCATAAAGATATTATAGTCCTAAAAATTTCAGCAACCAGCGGGATTCAAACCCGCACCCTCCAACTCACCGGATTGGACGCTCTACCAACTAAGCTATGGTCACTCAACCGCTAGCTGCAAAAATCATACCGTAAAATAAATCTTTTTAAAGTGTGGTTTACACTTTATAAATCATTCCTATGACGCCTATGTCCACAATTTTTTTTCCTTGATGTTTCTGCTCTCTTTGTATTATTACTTAATGACCACAAATGTATATTTGCTCTACTAAAGGCACTTTTAGATCCTTACAATACCACAATAAGCTCTAAATGTTAGAAAAAGAAAACTCAAAATCTAGCAAGGGAAATTTCTACTCAATTACAAAAAATTAAATCTGTTCACTTGTTCCATCATCATGCATCTGAAAGATCCCTATTGAAGAAAATTGGAATAAAACAATTATTATAAATACAAAATAAGTAGTCCTGAAAAGGGGAGAACAACTATATCTCCATTACAGAAGGAGATAATAGATCAGATGCTTCTGTATCTTTTTGATATGGCACGAGTGGCACGTTAGATCTTAGCAATAGGCAGTTCTGTCGGTTTTGGCGATGTTTTAGTCTAGCATTGGCTGCCACTACTTTAAGACCAATTTGCTACATCTTGAGCGATTTCACGTTTTTTATTATTGTTATCTTGTTTTCGGTTATAATCATACAATTATGAGCATCAGAAATATATTAGATGGCATTAAACGTACGAATGGCAGGAAAATACTTCCCCAATTTCCCCGGTCTTGAAAGTTTCTTCCCCAAATATTTTCCCAAGATTTTCGTTTCCCCAAAACTTCCCCAAACTTTTATTTTTCCCCAGTATTGCGAAAAAAATCATCAATCTGGAGACTCTGACCGGGCGAGATTTGAGAATTTGTGTTGCCATAAAAAAGTATAAAACTTCACTACTTCTATCGCGAATCGCGAAGTTTATCGAAGTTAAGCGAATACGAGAAGTGTGTAGAAGAGCACTCCAGTTCGATTCGTGCAGTCTAGGCTCGACTTGAGTGATTTCTGATCGTTGTTTTTTGTACCCAAGTCAAAAGACTTAGCAATGTCCTTTTGTTCTCTCGTTGTGAAGCGTCTCAAGTTCTCAACTTGGTTCATTTCACTTCAGTTTAACACAATACAATACACGAAAGAATTGTTCATCAGTTGAACATTATCCATGTTGCTTAGCATTTTAGCATACGGGTGTATGGCGACGGGTCAGTGGGCCTAGCACGAATATTTACGCGCGCGTAAGTGTAACGTTAACGTAAGCCAGTTGTATGGCCGTTGATCTGCCCCCCTATTACGATTGAGCTAGCAGCGCTGCTGACGCGCGTCTGCCGCTCAACTCCTGTCAAAATTGTATGAACTTTGACAGCAGTTGAGCGGCAGACGCAATCGTAATAGGGAGGTTTTACGGTAACGTTACACTTACGTGCGCGTAAATATTCGTGCTAGGCCTACTGGTGACTTATAGAATATGAATTTCGGTTTAGTGTACGATTTGTATCTGTAGCTTTTCATTTTTCAATGCCTATTTTAATAAAAGCCTAACCACTCAGGCGCGGTGCGGTGGGCGTAGGTAGGTCCCAAAGCGCTCCTCAAATAGCGCGGTATGGTTTTGCATATTTACGGTTTATACGAATAAACTAAGCAGTGTTTTAAAATTTCAAAACTAGTTTTGCAAAGTAGCATTACTTGGCTATCTAAACAAATGCATTTTTACGTGTGTTGCAGTATAAAAAACACACACAACAACACTACACATAATAATTGACGCTCCGCCGTAACTAAAGGAAATTACTCCGTCGCCGGCGCGCGCCGGCTCGGCGCGAGATGTAATTTAGACTGAGGAGTTTTTTTTTCTCCTGAACTATAGTGACTTTTACTTTATTTGATAGTGATGTTCAAAACTAGTTTCAATTTTAGTCGATTTATAACGAGTGACACCTCTAAAAGTTGATTGACATCCCTAGTAGCGCAATCAGCTGTAAGCCACAATTGTGGTGGGGAGTGTTCGACGTTGCGCGATGCCAGTTGAAGCACCTGAGCGGCTAACATAAATATTATGCTTTTTTCTAACAGGCAGACATAATAATACCCAACTAACTATAGTTTCTCTTAGCACTTCGTTCTCTATATTCGATTAAAGTTACAATTACCTTAGCCAGTGAGTAATACTGATCGGGACGTAAAGGCGGCGAGTAGTTCTTCCCAGTTTCACGAATGAAAACAAAGTTTCGATCAGCTACTCAGTGGGTAAAAATTTAGGGTGATCTGTAGCAACGTCAACTGTTCATTTCGTTCGTTCAATAGTCACCCTGACTGCTGTCAGTGACGCCATTTTGGAATTGTTTTTTATTTATTTTTTGACATTTCGCCAGTTATATGCTGCGGTGCGGTAGGTGCCCTTCAAAGAGTATTTATTCCCTACCTAAAAACAGTAAGTAGGTAAGGATTTACCTTTACAAAATAGGGTATCAACTAATTAAATTAATGTAATGAGGAACGAATTTAGATTACATACCTATAGGTACCTGAAATATGGTTTTATCTTGACGCAATAATAAAAATTAAAACAACACAAAACAAAAATATCATAATATTATGTAAGTACTTAAACATATTATAATTGAGCAAAAATTTTTTTATTAGTCATCATCATCATAATCATCAGCCTGAAGACGTCACTGCTGAACATAGGCCTCCTCCAAAGAGCACCACTTTGAGCGGCTGCTAGCTTCCAGTATCCATCGGCTTCCCACGGTTCTGATCGGACTGTTTTAGTAATTAAATACAATGATTTCTATATTCATAACTATCAGTAGCGTAATTAACAGGATTGGTACTTTTTAGTTCCGTAGATAAACACATGCGAGCTTGCAACAAGTTTTGCTATAGCCGTCGGTTAACCGTACTAATCGGCAGCTGATGTGTCCTGTAAGTAGCAGCCTGGTTTACGGGTCGGCTAGCGCTACTCGGACATTCTGAAATTCGTTACTGCAGTTAAAAGTGACATTACGTGATGGCTAGCCAACTCGGAACTTTACTCGAACAAAGGCCTAAGTATTCAAAAGGCCTCTTGGTGTTAGCCTCGGCCTCACCAAAGCCTCCAAATGTCCGGGCTAGACCCGAGAATCAAAATAAATACCTAACAACTGTTAGATAGGTAAGGTAGGTACCTAACCAATCGAATCATCAGAGAGTAGAATGTTTGTTAATAAAATTAAAAAACTCTGATTTAAATAGTAAAAAAGTATACAAATAACAATGTAGGTACTAAGTACTAATAATGCATGTTGCGGTAGTTATCAGAACTAGATTAGTGGATGAGAAGAAATATTTGTATTATTTATGTATTATCTAGACACAAAAATAATAAAAATAAAATAAATAAATATGTGCGCACATTTCACACAGAGCCATCTAGCCCCAAACCAAGCACACTATGGGAACCAGATAACTGATATAATACTAGGATATTTTTTGTTTGTAAATACATACGGCATGGCACCCAGACACAGAACAAACACCGAATCACCAATGTTCATCATACAAATGTTTGTCCTGGGTAGGAATCGAACCCACAACCTGTAGTTCAGAAGACAGAGCTACTACCAACTGAGCTATCAGGGGGTCTAGCAGAGATACCAACTACTAACGCTAACGCCTCACGCTAACTCCAAAATGTACTAGGATGACATTTCGGAAATCGCTAACTTTTCCGCAGTGAATGTCATTTCAATACATTTTTGGAGTTAGCGTGAAGCGTTACCGTTAGTGGTTGGTATCTTTGCTACACCCCCCTGGCCTGTCATCACCGCCTAATTACTTGATAAAAAAATACGTAGTCTTCATTATCAATCGTTTCGCGACTTCTTTGTTATTTCCTGCTCATAAAGGTAAAGATTTAATACCGGCAACACTGTAAAATCGCTGTCAAAAATGTGTCTAACTAATGTCAAAGTGTCAGCAAAGCAGACAGATCAATTCTGTTATAAATTATACCGCCAGATGTCATTAAAATAAAAAATGGCATTGTTCGTACCTTGAGTATGTAAAAGTTCGTACAGTACAGCTTCAAAGCAAATAGTCTAGATGTCACTGTTTAGCAATTTCCGGAAGTTGTTGTTGGTGGTGGATCTGAATTTTCCGGGATGTAAATGTAAAGCACCACTGCCACTGTTGGTATAAATATACAATAATCAACAATCAATAGTCATTTATTTATTAATAATACATTACACGTCAATAAATCATATTTTAGTTTAATAATTATTATAAAACAACTAATAATATTGTTAATTTTTCAGTACCCCAGCTTGGATGTGTAGGTACCCCTCCACACGCCTACACCACCCGCCCTACTAATGAAAACAGCCTTTCTAAAGTCACAAGAAGGAGAGTAGGTACTTAACTTAATCTAGTTCTATGATTTTTGTCAACGTCTCTACTGATAACTGGTGAGGTGGATGCAGTGGAGGTCGCAGGATATAATTAATCCTGGCTTGTTATCTAGCTAGGTAGTATATTTACTCATAAGTAATAACATAAATTGCAACTAACGTAAGTACTTAGTAATACTATGATTGCAACTTAAATTGCAGGTGCAACGGACGCAATCTGCCGTGTGAAAAGAATGGATGACCCCACCGTACTGTGCGACAAAGGCGTGAAAGACGACAAGGCAAGTGCTTGACGTTTTGACTAAATATATGCTCAGGACAAAGACTTGACCTATGTAATGGGGGAATTCTGTGGCTCAGGACTTCCTGAGGCTTCTCGATTTCCCGTATAATAAATAAATCAAGACGCGCTCTGATTTTTAATTGTTTTGCACCCACTGGTACCGCTCTCACTACCTGCCTTTGACAATTAACCCCCTATAAATACCCAGGCCTAGCACTCACACGACACCCATAGCAAACCACACCTACCAAAAGCAAAGCCAAATAGCGAAGCACCAGAGTGTTTGGTAAAAGTAGCAAGTGTAAATGTCAACGACCCCGACCACTGCGGTATTGACCTTCCCAGGTTTGTGTAGCAAAATGGAGTGAAAGTGGGTGATGGTGATGAATGTATGGGGAAAGTGACCGCACCCCGCATATTGTTGGTTCGGCATGGGATGTGATTTGCAGGTTTTTGTAGGACGCCTCTTTGTCGGTGCAGGTCTTTGTATGGAGTTGTAGGTACCTATATATGTAAACGTATTGGTTGGATGCTTTTCCTTCATTGATATTGACTACACTCTGAGCTCTTACATGCGTAGGTAGGTAGGTAGTCCCTACCTACACTTACCTACTACGTACGTAATAGAATCATTATTTTTATAGTGCAAGACTGAGTACCGAGTACCTACTACCTAGGCAGAAATAGGTTTTCTACGCGACGACGTGGACGTGTCGAAAAATAATATTATATTATATGGGGTGTAGGTATTATTTTTATCACTTAAAAAAGCGTTTTTGACCAATGTTTTATTTTGTAAAAGTATTCTGACTCATCATCAACTTCAGCCTGAAGACGTCTAGGTACTGCTGAACTTAGGCCTCCATCTCCCCTAGAAAGCGCCACTTTGAGCGGCTGCTCAACTGTCTATTTCTATTTGCTTATTTGACTGTGTTAAATATATTTTATTAGACACTATTTAAACTACAAAAAGGTACACATAACATGAGAATTGACATAACATGAGAATTGAAAATTGTTGTAGTGATCATAGTGAAATAGACCATGTGCGATAGCTAAGGAAGGAGGCTGACTTGACTAGCCAGTGAGTAATACTGATCGGGACGTAAAGGCGGCGAGTAGTTCTTCCCAGTTTCACGAATGAAAACAAAGTTTCGATCAGCTACTCAGTGGGTAAAAATTTAGGGTGATCTGTAGCAACGTCAACTGTTCATTTCGTTCGTTCAATAGTCACCCTGACTGCTGTCAGTGACGCCATTTTGGAATTGTTTTTTATTTATTTTTTGACATTTCGCCAGTTATATGCTGCGGTGCGGTAGGTGCCCTTCAAAGAGTATTTATTCCCTACCTAAAAACAGTAAGTAGGTAAGGATTTACCTTTACAAAATAGGGTATCAACTAATTAAATTAATGTAATGAGGAACGAATTTAGATTACATACCTATAGGTACCTGAAATATGGTTTTATCTTGACGCAATAATAAAAATTAAAACAACACAAAACAAAAATATCATAATATTATGTAAGTACTTAAACATATTATAATTGAGCAAAAATTTTTTTATTAGTCATCATCATCATAATCATCAGCCTGAAGACGTCACTGCTGAACATAGGCCTCCTCCAAAGAGCACCACTTTGAGCGGCTGCTAGCTTCCAGTATCCATCGGCTTCCCACGGTTCTGATCGGACTGTTTTAGTAATTAAATACAATGATTTCTATATTCATAACTATCAGTAGCGTAATTAACAGGATTGGTACTTTTTAGTTCTGTAGATAAACACATGCGAGCTTGCAACAAGTTTTGCTATAGCCGTCGGTTAACCGTACTAATCGGCAGCTGATGTGTCCTGTAAGTAGCAGCCTGGTTTACGGGTCGGCTAGCGCTACTCGGACATTCTGAAATTCGTTACTGCAGTTAAAAGTGACATTACGTGATGGCTAGCCAACTCGGAACTTTACTCGAACAAAGGCCTAAGTATTCAAAAGGCCTCTTGGTGTTAGCCTCGGCCTCACCAAAGCCTCCAAATGTCCGGGCTAGACCCGAGAATCAAAATAAATACCTAACAACTGTTAGATAGGTAAGGTAGGTACCTAACCAATCGAATCATCAGAGAGTAGAATGTTTGTTAATAAAATTAAAAAACTCTGATTTAAATAGTAAAAAAGTATACAAATAACAATGTAGGTACTAAGTACTAATAATGCATGTTGCGGTAGTTATCAGAACTAGATTAGTGGATGAGAAGAAATATTTGTATTATTTATGTATTATCTAGACACAAAAATAATAAAAATAAAATAAATAAATATGTGCGCACATTTCACACAGAGCCATCTAGCCCCAAACCAAGCACACTATGGGAACCAGATAACTGATATAATACTAGGATATTTTTTGTTTGTAAATACATACGGCATGGCACCCAGACACAGAACAAACACCGAATCACCAATGTTCATCATACAAATGTTTGTCCTGGGTAGGAATCGAACCCACAACCTGTAGTTCAGAAGACAGAGCTACTACCAACTGAGCTATCAGGGGGTCTAGCAGAGATACCAACTACTAACGCTAACGCCTCACGCTAACTCCAAAATGTACTAGGATGACATTTCGGAAATCGCTAACTTTTCCGCAGTGAATGTCATTTCAATACATTTTTGGAGTTAGCGTGAAGCGTTACCGTTAGTGGTTGGTATCTTTGCTACACCCCCCTGGCCTGTCATCACCGCCTAATTACTTGATAAAAAAATACGTAGTCTTCATTATCAATCGTTTCGCGACTTCTTTGTTATTTCCTGCTCATAAAGGTAAAGATTTAATACCGGCAACACTGTAAAATCGCTGTCAAAAATGTGTCTAACTAATGTCAAAGTGTCAGCAAAGCAGACAGATCAATTCTGTTATAAATTATACCGCCAGATGTCATTAAAATAAAAAATGGCATTGTTCGTACCTTGAGTATGTAAAAGTTCGTACAGTACAGCTTCAAAGCAAATAGTCTAGATGTCACTGTTTAGCAATTTCCGGAAGTTGTTGTTGGTGGTGGATCTGAATTTTCCGGGATGTAAATGTAAAGCACCACTGCCACTGTTGGTATAAATATACAATAATCAACAATCAATAGTCATTTATTTATTAATAATACATTACACGTCAATAAATCATATTTTAGTTTAATAATTATTATAAAACAACTAATAATATTGTTAATTTTTCAGTACCCCAGCTTGGATGTGTAGGTACCCCTCCACACGCCTACACCACCCGCCCTACTAATGAAAACAGCCTTTCTAAAGTCACAAGAAGGAGAGTAGGTACTTAACTTAATCTAGTTCTATGATTTTTGTCAACGTCTCTACTGATAACTGGTGAGGTGGATGCAGTGGAGGTCGCAGGATATAATTAATCCTGGCTTGTTATCTAGCTAGGTAGTATATTTACTCATAAGTAATAACATAAATTGCAACTAACGTAAGTACTTAGTAATACTATGATTGCAACTTAAATTGCAGGTGCAACGGACGCAATCTGCCGTGTGAAAAGAATGGATGACCCCACCGTACTGTGCGACAAAGGCGTGAAAGACGACAAGGCAAGTGCTTGACGTTTTGACTAAATATATGCTCAGGACAAAGACTTGACCTATGTAATGGGGGAATTCTGTGGCTCAGGACTTCCTGAGGCTTCTCGATTTCCCGTATAATAAATAAATCAAGACGCGCTCTGATTTTTAATTGTTTTGCACCCACTGGTACCGCTCTCACTACCTGCCTTTGACAATTAACCCCCTATAAATACCCAGGCCTAGCACTCACACGACACCCATAGCAAACCACACCTACCAAAAGCAAAGCCAAATAGCGAAGCACCAGAGTGTTTGGTAAAAGTAGCAAGTGTAAATGTCAACGACCCCGACCACTGCGGTATTGACCTTCCCAGGTTTGTGTAGCAAAATGGAGTGAAAGTGGGTGATGGTGATGAATGTATGGGGAAAGTGACCGCACCCCGCATATTGTTGGTTCGGCATGGGATGTGATTTGCAGGTTTTTGTAGGACGCCTCTTTGTCGGTGCAGGTCTTTGTATGGAGTTGTAGGTACCTATATATGTAAACGTATTGGTTGGATGCTTTTCCTTCATTGATATTGACTACACTCTGAGCTCTTACATGCGTAGGTAGGTAGGTAGTCCCTACCTACACTTACCTACTACGTACGTAATAGAATCATTATTTTTATAGTGCAAGACTGAGTACCGAGTACCTACTACCTAGGCAGAAATAGGTTTTCTACGCGACGACGTGGACGTGTCGAAAAATAATATTATATTATATGGGGTGTAGGTATTATTTTTATCACTTAAAAAAGCGTTTTTGACCAATGTTTTATTTTGTAAAAGTATTCTGACTCATCATCAACTTCAGCCTGAAGACGTCTAGGTACTGCTGAACTTAGGCCTCCATCTCCCCTAGAAAGCGCCACTTTGAGCGGCTGCTCAACTGTCTATTTCTATTTGCTTATTTGACTGTGTTAAATATATTTTATTAGACACTATTTAAACTACAAAAAGGTACACATAACATGAGAATTGACATAACATGAGAATTGAAAATTGTTGTAGTGATCATAGTGAAATAGACCATGTGCGATAGCTAAGGAAGGAGGCTGACTTGACTAGCCAGTGAGTAATACTGATCGGGACGTAAAGGCGGCGAGTAGTTCTTCCCAGTTTCACGAATGAAAACAAAGTTTCGATCAGCTACTCAGTGGGTAAAAATTTAGGGTGATCTGTAGCAACGTCAACTGTTCATTTCGTTCGTTCAATAGTCACCCTGACTGCTGTCAGTGACGCCATTTTGGAATTGTTTTTTATTTATTTTTTGACATTTCGCCAGTTATATGCTGCGGTGCGGTAGGTGCCCTTCAAAGAGTATTTATTCCCTACCTAAAAACAGTAAGTAGGTAAGGATTTACCTTTACAAAATAGGGTATCAACTAATTAAATTAATGTAATGAGGAACGAATTTAGATTACATACCTATAGGTACCTGAAATATGGTTTTATCTTGACGCAATAATAAAAATTAAAACAACACAAAACAAAAATATCATAATATTATGTAAGTACTTAAACATATTATAATTGAGCAAAAATTTTTTTATTAGTCATCATCATCATAATCATCAGCCTGAAGACGTCACTGCTGAACATAGGCCTCCTCCAAAGAGCACCACTTTGAGCGGCTGCTAGCTTCCAGTATCCATCGGCTTCCCACGGTTCTGATCGGACTGTTTTAGTAATTAAATACAATGATTTCTATATTCATAACTATCAGAAGCGTAATTAACAGGATTGGTACTTTTTAGTTCTGTAGATAAACACATGCGAGCTTGCAACAAGTTTTGCTATAGCCGTCGGTTAACCGTACTAATCGGCAGCTGATGTGTCCTGTAAGTAGCAGCCTGGTTTACGGGTCGGCTAGCGCTACTCGGACATTCTGAAATTCGTTACTGCAGTTAAAAGTGACATTACGTGATGGCTAGCCAACTCGGAACTTTACTCGAACAAAGGCCTAAGTATTCAAAAGGCCTCTTGGTGTTAGCCTCGGCCTCACCAAAGCCTCCAAATGTCCGGGCTAGACCCGAGAATCAAAATAAATACCTAACAACTGTTAGATAGGTAAGGTAGGTACCTAACCAATCGAATCATCAGAGAGTAGAATGTTTGTTAATAAAATTAAAAAACTCTGATTTAAATAGTAAAAAAGTATACAAATAACAATGTAGGTACTAAGTACTAATAATGCATGTTGCGGTAGTTATCAGAACTAGATTAGTGGATGAGAAGAAATATTTGTATTATTTATGTATTATCTAGACACAAAAATAATAAAAATAAAATAAATAAATATGTGCGCACATTTCACACAGAGCCATCTAGCCCCAAACCAAGCACACTATGGGAACCAGATAACTGATATAATACTAGGATATTTTTTGTTTGTAAATACATACGGCATGGCACCCAGACACAGAACAAACACCGAATCACCAATGTTCATCATACAAATGTTTGTCCTGGGTAGGAATCGAACCCACAACCTGTAGTTCAGAAGACAGAGCTACTACCAACTGAGCTATCAGGGGGTCTAGCAGAGATACCAACTACTAACGCTAACGCCTCACGCTAACTCCAAAATGTACTAGGATGACATTTCGGAAATCGCTAACTTTTCCGCAGTGAATGTCATTTCAATACATTTTTGGAGTTAGCGTGAAGCGTTACCGTTAGTGGTTGGTATCTTTGCTACACCCCCCTGGCCTGTCATCACCGCCTAATTACTTGATAAAAAAATACGTAGTCTTCATTATCAATCGTTTCGCGACTTCTTTGTTATTTCCTGCTCATAAAGGTAAAGATTTAATACCGGCAACACTGTAAAATCGCTGTCAAAAATGTGTCTAACTAATGTCAAAGTGTCAGCAAAGCAGACAGATCAATTCTGTTATAAATTATACCGCCAGATGTCATTAAAATAAAAAATGGCATTGTTCGTACCTTGAGTATGTAAAAGTTCGTACAGTACAGCTTCAAAGCAAATAGTCTAGATGTCACTGTTTAGCAATTTCCGGAAGTTGTTGTTGGTGGTGGATCTGAATTTTCCGGGATGTAAATGTAAAGCACCACTGCCACTGTTGGTATAAATATACAATAATCAACAATCAATAGTCATTTATTTATTAATAATACATTACACGTCAATAAATCATATTTTAGTTTAATAATTATTATAAAACAACTAATAATATTGTTAATTTTTCAGTACCCCAGCTTGGATGTGTAGGTACCCCTCCACACGCCTACACCACCCGCCCTACTAATGAAAACAGCCTTTCTAAAGTCACAAGAAGGAGAGTAGGTACTTAACTTAATCTAGTTCTATGATTTTTGTCAACGTCTCTACTGATAACTGGTGAGGTGGATGCAGTGGAGGTCGCAGGATATAATTAATCCTGGCTTGTTATCTAGCTAGGTAGTATATTTACTCATAAGTAATAACATAAATTGCAACTAACGTAAGTACTTAGTAATACTATGATTGCAACTTAAATTGCAGGTGCAACGGACGCAATCTGCCGTGTGAAAAGAATGGATGACCCCACCGTACTGTGCGACAAAGGCGTGAAAGACGACAAGGCAAGTGCTTGACGTTTTGACTAAATATATGCTCAGGACAAAGACTTGACCTATGTAATGGGGGAATTCTGTGGCTCAGGACTTCCTGAGGCTTCTCGATTTCCCGTATAATAAATAAATCAAGACGCGCTCTGATTTTTAATTGTTTTGCACCCACTGGTACCGCTCTCACTACCTGCCTTTGACAATTAACCCCCTATAAATACCCAGGCCTAGCACTCACACGACACCCATAGCAAACCACACCTACCAAAAGCAAAGCCAAATAGCGAAGCACCAGAGTGTTTGGTAAAAGTAGCAAGTGTAAATGTCAACGACCCCGACCACTGCGGTATTGACCTTCCCAGGTTTGTGTAGCAAAATGGAGTGAAAGTGGGTGATGGTGATGAATGTATGGGGAAAGTGACCGCACCCCGCATATTGTTGGTTCGGCATGGGATGTGATTTGCAGGTTTTTGTAGGACGCCTCTTTGTCGGTGCAGGTCTTTGTATGGAGTTGTAGGTACCTATATATGTAAACGTATTGGTTGGATGCTTTTCCTTCATTGATATTGACTACACTCTGAGCTCTTACATGCGTAGGTAGGTAGGTAGTCCCTACCTACACTTACCTACTACGTACGTAATAGAATCATTATTTTTATAGTGCAAGACTGAGTACCGAGTACCTACTACCTAGGCAGAAATAGGTTTTCTACGCGACGACGTGGACGTGTCGAAAAATAATATTATATTATATGGGGTGTAGGTATTATTTTTATCACTTAAAAAAGCGTTTTTGACCAATGTTTTATTTTGTAAAAGTATTCTGACTCATCATCAACTTCAGCCTGAAGACGTCTAGGTACTGCTGAACTTAGGCCTCCATCTCCCCTAGAAAGCGCCACTTTGAGCGGCTGCTCAACTGTCTATTTCTATTTGCTTATTTGACTGTGTTAAATATATTTTATTAGACACTATTTAAACTACAAAAAGGTACACATAACATGAGAATTGACATAACATGAGAATTGAAAATTGTTGTAGTGATCATAGTGAAATAGACCATGTGCGATAGCTAAGGAAGGAGGCTGACTTGACTTTTTTACTTACTACATTAAATCAATGTTGTACCTACTTACTTTAGCTATACTATTCTCTGGACTTATAGTAGGTAAGTTCATCCCTGTCACTGCAGTTCAAGGGTCGAGAGACAGTCACGAGCATTTCAGTGATCGCATTCGTGTTCAAGTTGAAATGGAAATGGGCAGGCCACATCGCTCGTAGAACCGACAACCGATGGGGAAGAAAGGTTCTCAAGTGGCGACCACGAACTGGAAGGATGGAATACTAAGTGGATCGAAAGCTGATCAGAACCTTGGAGCCGATAGATGCAGCATCAAACAGCTGCTCAAAGTTATGATCTGTGGGGGAGCCTTATATGTTTAGCAGGGGACGTACAAATATAAGGATATGGATGATGACGATGATGTCATACATAAGCTTACTTATTTTCGTTTGGAATAATCTGCGCATACATGTACCTACTGCACTGCATAAATTTAATGTGCGCAATGTACATAAAGTAACTTTTTAATGAATGACGTCAGTTCATCCCTGGCACTGCAGCTCAAGAGGCAATCACAAGCAATTCAGTGATTTTGATGTCAGTTTCAGATCGCACCGCACCCCCACGCCTCCCTCCAACGGTTTTTATATCCCTCCTAAGCCGGCGTCAGTTTGTAAACAGTGAGTCACCCGCAGTTCCGATAAATAGCTCGTGTTATAGTCGTTTTGTCTGTCTGTCTTGGCTCGGAAGTGAAAGTGCGTATAGAAAGCGGTGAAAACCGCGGCCGCACACCATCTTGCCGACGCTTCTAGACTGCAATGTCTATGCACTTCGTATTGTAACCCATACATTTTACGATCTTGCATTCGAAACTTGACATTGGTTTGGGAAATGTGAAATCGTTTAACCATCCGATTCGAAGCCGCCGATTGTTCAATCGAATCGCCGATCAATGAGTTTGAGTTTCCCTTTCCCAATCTCATCTTGATTTACGACGTCGTAATTGCTTTGAATATTTGATTAAAACAGTGAAAACTCTACATTGTTACGGTGAGTAAATTACTCGCTTGTAAAATTAGAAAGATATCATCATTATAGTACAATCAAAATTGTCCGATGTGACCTAGTTTGGTCGCACGCGATTCAAGCATCAAAATGCAATGCGATAAAGCTGTTAATTCCGTAAAATTGTTAAGAAAAGTGAATGTTTAATGTCAAGACCACGATAAAAATATCTAGGGAGAGTGTGAAGAGTAGATCACGGTCAAATAGACTTTCACTGCTTTCTCTGACCTAAATGTGAGTTGTGGAAGGTCGAGCCGTTGGCCTTCGGGGTGGCATCACTTTTGATTTTATCTGTCACTTTCATTAATCTACGTCTGGTGCAATGGAAAGTTAGGATGCGTTTTTGGGTCATAGACGGTAAAAGTAATGGGGGGTCTGGATATAGGTCATAGTTTCGGCTGAGGTATGCAGGCGGTCAGTGAAAGAAACGATGCGCTTGGAAATGAATTGGTACAATTGTATATACATACAAGTTACAGGAAAGACTCATGGAACAGACAATGAAGGAAAAATGTGCGAAATGAATATTACGTGACGACCTAGCCCGTCCAGTTACTATTCGAAATCCTCCAATTATTTAGGGGTGTGGAAAAGCATATTGGCGCTTTTTGAGTGAACAGGAGGGGTACCTATAGGTACACTTCCCAAACCACCTATAATATAAGTACTATCCATTCCATCCTAACTCATTCATTTTGTTCCAATTGCAGATTGCATCACTGCAATACTTCATGCAGTGTTGCAGTAATGAAATCCGGACGGTTACCCTCCACGTGCGTAACATGTGTTGGGCAGGCCACATCGCGCGCAGAACTGACAACCGATGGGGAAGAAAAGTTATTGAGTAGCGACCTCGAACCAGACGGCGCAGCGTAGGTGGACCGACGACCTGGTGAAAACCGCGGGGAGCCGATGGAGGCGAACAGCTGCTCAAAGTGGCACTCTCTGGGGCTCTGGAGGAGGCCTATGATCAGCAGTGGACGTCTACGGGCTGATGATGATGATGATGATGATGATGATGACCCCCACGTTGGCTGACGATTTGCTAGGCGATTGCCTTACTTGATTGCAACTCATAGAAATACAAAAATGTATCGAGTTTCAATAGGTACGCAGTTTATGTGTTATAGTTTAGTTAACTTTGGAATGAAAATTCTTCTTTTGCATTGCAATCAAAGTTATATGATCACCCCGCCGGTAAAAACCGGGAGAGATAGATCAACATCAACTACTCACCACCACTATCGCTATTTCAAGATCTGTGGATTTTGTGAAATAAATATAAAATAAACTAAAATGTCAGAACCAAAGAAATCTCGTAGCCCGTAGTGGTCCGTAGGTCATTTTGACTACGCAGCCAAGAACTAATTCCAGCTTTGTCGTTTATTTATCCTGTTAATGCCATGGTAGCTCTTATTTATTCATTTTATGTTATGTGGCCTCTTCTGTCTTTTTTTGGTGCTCTAGCTCTTATGGGTAGAAAAAATAAATCACGTTTACATTCAATATTTGTTTTTGGAGAAACTTCGCTAAAATTCTAGTCTAATAAATCATCTTTAAGTGAAATATAGTTATAGTTCAATTATTAAGAACAAGTGGGAGAAAAAATAATTAAAATTAATTTGTACCTTGTTCCACGGGACTGTTCAGACAAAAAGTCTCAATAGTTCCGCTACGGAATTACAGAAACGGAACTTTTGGGAATACCAAAACGAAAATAACAATTTTTTTTATAATTACAGTTTTCTTGAAGCTCCCCGTACTCTACTTGTGCAAAAAACCTCGGAAGTAAGGTCATACCACATCTTGCAGGTTCGTGGTAGAAACGAACATACAAAGCACGTCGTCACACTTCATCATCATCATCATCATTAACAGCCTGAAGACGTCCACTGCTGAACATAGGCCTCCCCCAGGGAGCGCCACTTAGAGCGGCTGCTCGCCTCCTGCATCCATCGGCTCCCCGCGGCTTTCACCAGGTCGTCGGTCCACCTAGTGGGGGGCCGGCCTACGCTGCGTCTTCCAGCTATCTTCGACCTATCTTTTCGTCCAAAATACCACAAAGCCTGAAAACAAAAGTTTTCAATCAATGTGTGTTGCTAGTGATGACTTATGGAACTGAGACGTGGTCTCTAACTGTTGGCCTCATTACTAAGCTCAAAGTCGCGCAACGAGCTATGGAGTCACACTTACGCGGGCGTAAATATTCGTGCTAGGCCTACTGCAGCCCTATGTAGGTATATAGCCGCGTACGTACGGTGTACCATTTTTCATGCATGTAGGTACCCTCTTTTTCTTCATTGTTTACAAGCTTGTACAAAAACATTTGTCGCAATTCGTAAACACAACCACATGCATGAGCTAGTTCATCATTATGATAATGACCCCTAGTTTGATTGTGATTCGTTTGTTATTCCACCAAAACAGCGGGGTCAACGACCACCTCGTTCTTATTAAGGCTGCTTGTATTCACGGAATTAAATAAGGCTTGGTACCCACCAGACTATTAAAATGCTAGTCGGACAGTATTTTTTTATGCGATGGTAGGTGATTTGCTAATAATCTTTAGGTCATAGGATTCCACTGCTGGGGCACAGGTCCTATCTAACAGAGAGTGTAGGCCATCCATTACTAGCCAAGTGCAGGGTGACATAATAAGCCACACTTGTCCTCTTTCGTTTCATCATCATCATCATCATCATTAACAGCCTGAAGACGTCCACTGCTGAACATAGGCCTCCCCCAGAGAGCGCCACTTAGAGCGGCTGCTCGCCTCCTGCATCCATCGGCTCCCCGCGGCTTTCACCAGGTCGTCGGTCCACCTAGTGGGGGGCCGGCCTACGCTGCGTCTTCCAGTTCGTGGTCGCCACTCGAGAACCTTTCTTCCCCATCGGTTGTCAGTTCTACGAGCGATGTGGCCTGCCCATTGCCATTTCAACTTGCTAATCCTAAGAGCTACATCGGTCACTTTACTTCTCCTGCGGATCTCCTCATTTCGGATCTTATCTCCCAGGATCTTATCTCTTATCAATGTGTGTTGTCAGTGATGACTTATGGAACTGAGACGTGGTCTCTAACTGTTGGCCTCATTACTAAGCTCAAAGTCGCGCAACGAGCTATGGAGAGAGCAATGCTCGGTGTTTCCCTCATTCGTTTAATGGTGTCGAAATGCAAGCCGTCGTATAGTTCGTTTCGAATTGAGCTTTTGCTGAAAGAAAACATTGTGACGAAAGAATAGCTTAGTAGTAGAACATTCTCTAGTGCTTACGCACGGCCTGTTTCGCCGCACTCCATTGCGATCTCGAACTCCTATCCATCCGTCAGTTTATGAAGGATGCATCCCGCCGCTATTTTGATGCACCCCAACCCTCTCGTAGTCCAAGCATCAAGCTACTCTACAGACATGACAGACCCACCACCCCGTCCTTGCCGCCCAAGCCACGTCTTAAGCGACCCGGAAGATCATATAGCATAGCAGCCGTTGTTTCGGCTGCGCTAGGCACCGGACCAATCTAGCCCTTCTGGCTCAGGTACCGAGTTTGGCACCGGTATAGGATACCAGCGTTATACAATCAGTCACCGACCCCGCGGGTGAGCTCGACGTACCCCCCGTAGGTTAGCTAAAATGGTTGCGACTTTCCACCCCCCCTTTTCGGGCTCCTCCAGGGGACGTAGCTTTCTCGATCCTCTTATCCCGGCAACAACCCAAGCCGAGGTCGCATCCCAGGGGTGCCCTTGAGCTAGTGGCCCCCACGTTTGTCGGCTGGGTGCCTTAAGCGCCTGCCCTACCGCCCGGTGCCTATGTAAAGGTCGGTAGAGACCAACAGCATTAGCCCGTTAAATAACCACTCTTAGGTTTAAAAATCTCGCTCAGTGGTTACCATCAGCGTATTATCATCAACTTTGCACGTAGGCTTATTGTTCAGCAAAACAACAACACCGACAAGTCGCCATTGGCTACTCCTCTTTCTAAGTATTCTTTTTATGAAAATGCATGACGTGACTAGCTAGTCGTTCATCTGATGTTAAGCGACACGGCCGCCCTAAAGAGTTGCAGTGTCACTCGGAACTTTAAAATGAAGTTTCGTTTAAATTGACATACTGCGCACGTCATCCACACAGACTAGTAGGTAATCAGATTACTACACTGTGTAATCAGGTCATAAAGTCTCACTTGCCCAGTAATTTCACTAGCTACATTGCCTTTCAAACTGGAACACATAAGTATATAGTGCTTGCATACTACTGTTTGGCGGCAGAATAACTGGCAAAGCGGTGGTACTTACCTAGACGAATTTCGCAGAAATGTCTTACCACCTAGTAATCATAAAGCTCCTACGAATCATACGATAAGACTAAATTAAGATGGTCACGACGACGGCGAAGAAAACAGGCCAATTATAAACCCCAGTTTTACCCGGTGAGTTTCGATCCTAAGTGAATACCAAACTGTCATGAGAAAGCTACCAGAATCATAATTTCATTATAATAATTTCGAATATTTTAATGCAGCGCAAAATTAAGATATCTGTCTGCTTTCTTAAAAGATTTGCCTCAAGCTGTAATATCTAAGACTGTCTTTTGCCTGCGTCTCTGCCTACAAAACAGTGTTAGGCAAAGCATGGGAGACTGAAGGTAGACAGAAGGCGGTAACACAAATAAATACCAGCCGGAAAACGTCCACTGCTGAACATAGGTCTACACAAAATGCCACTTTGGACTCTTATCATGAGGGATTTCCATAAGCACCACGCTTGGCAGGCGTCCTGGTGAATCACAGATTTTATTGTACTGATAAGGCTACTCTTTTTCCCTGGCTATTCCCTTACCCGGCTCCATAGACATATATATATACTAAGGACAGGCCTAATGACAGGTTAAAACGTCGCTTCAAAATGGGAGCCAATTTCACAGATTGGCATCCACTAGCGCTCAGTCTGTGATGGAAGTTAGAAGGCATCGGTCGAATGTCACAAACAAAATATGCCAAGTTGTATTGTGAAGGGTTGCACAATCTATACTCAAAAGTGCAGTAAAAAGAAAGACCAAGTTTCAAGTAATTCAATATTTTCAATATTACACTCTGTTTTGTAACAAAATAATCGAATTTATATTTGGAATAATCATTGTAAACATAAACATCGACGGACATAATGGCAGCGATAGGCACCAAATTTTCTCAACTTGTCGTAGTTCACGCGAAATCTAATAGATGGCGCTGACTTTTCCCACGCCATTTTGACAAAATAAAATGTTCCTTCGGGCATATCCTGATATATAAATCTATGCCCGGCTCTTAAACCCACGGGAAGAGGTGGTTTTATTTTCACTGGGATCACATGGCGAAGTAGGTATTGGTTGTGTGACTAAACCTGGGAACCATGAGCTCATCGCTTTTACAAGTTGATCAGATCTGTAGGGTTACTCTTGAATTCAATCCCAATCTTACTCAAATTCTAATCCGAATCAATCACCAATTCCATTGTTAAATAATTTGCTCAAAATGCGGATGGTGACGAAATGGGTCGATTACATTTAGTTCCATACAATTCCATGGGCAAAGATTCCAATTGTGCGCTGATATCGGATTTAGGAGTATCAAATGCCACGATTTCGTTCCAAATCCCACATTACGATTGAAATCGAGTGTCAAGAGTAACCCTGCTGGTCGGTGCAACGCGAGACCAAAATGCTGGCTTATTTGGCACAACGAATCGGCATTGCAATGCAACGGGACATTGCTACCAGCATGTTGAAATATTAGCACAGATATTCAAATAATAGTACCTACTTGTAGATACTTACAGTACCTACCCCTGATTCATAGAAAAGTAGCAGTAGTAGCAGAGTTATTTTTAGGGTTAAGTACCCAAAGGGTAAAGCGAACCCTATTACTGGCTTCGCTGTCCGTCCGTCTGGCTGTCTGTCCGTCGATCACCTGGCTGTCTGTATTTCATGAACCGTGATAGTTAGACAGTTGGAATTTTCACAAATGATGTATTTCTGTTGCCGCTGCCGCTATAACAAAGTTACTAAAAAACAGAAAGAAATACATATTTAATAAATTTTTGGTCGTTTTATAGATAATGGTACGGAACCCTTCGTGCGCGAGTCCGACTCGCACTTGGCCAGATTTTTATGATCTATGCTATGTAATAGCATTATTTTGTCTATGACCAGACCACAGACAACATACGTGGCTGTAATATTCGCGACCAGAAGTTCAGCGACCGGAGAACGAATCGGTCAATCAAACGGGCAATTAATGGCGATCGATCGATCGTTTTGGCCACATCCGTCAATAAAATAACTGAACCTAATTCTAATTTACAACGTTATCAATTATTTATAAATAGATGTCCTGAGAAAAAGATGAATAAAATCTAAAAAGAGGAGATTACTAGAAGCTTTTGATATGAGGCTAGTTTTTTACTATACATTAGCGCTATGCACCTACCTAAAATGGTTCAAAGATTAGCTTCTGTGCAATTTAGCACTCAAAGACCCAGCTAGTTTTTGCTTATTTCGTCCGAGAACTTATATTGTAAATTATGGAAATGATATAAAGTGGCAACAAGAACTATTATCCATCATAATCATTAACAGCCTCAAGACGTCCACTGCTGAACATAGGCCTCTGGAGCCTGACGACTTGACGAGCTAGTCATTCACATTAGGTTAAAAGATTCTGTGGTTAAAAGTCACGGCCGATAAAGTCTCATTTGCCCAGTAATTTCACTAGCTACAATGCCCTTCAAACTGGAACACAGTAGTGATTGCACTACTGCTTGGCTTGGCGGCAGAATAACTGGCAATGCGGTGGTACCTACCTAGACGAACTTTGCAGAAAAGTCCTACCACCTACAAACACTATACCATCTTCTTATTAATAAAATTGAAAATGCGGCTGGCAGACGTCCTGAGACTCCAAGCAGGTGTTTGTCGTCCGTCGCAGGTGTCTCATTTACTATCTTTAAAGACGCTTTCGATTTCAGCCGTTTTTTTCCCGAGCAAGCACTTAGCGAACATAAATGAACAGCCATCGATGATGATATTTACGACCAGAGAATTTATTGGCTAAATGATTACGCTCTACAAAGACCATCGCGAAGAAAATTTATTTTTTTCTTTAGCACTACAACCAATTTTCAAACTTTGTTTTTGGCTTTTAATCACTTTAATCGTATATCTAGGCTCAGCGGTGTAACTATTATCTAATCTGTTCCAAGGGTGTTTGGATCGAATTTCGAATGGTTCCCTTTTTTTGGCAGTAGCGCAAAAACTTTGAACCTTTAACTATAATATCAAAATGTTGAATGTTGTAGTTACGACGGAAATACTAGGTTTTAGCAATTAAAATAGACACGGCAATGAAGAATTCGCCTGCCTTCACGTAGTTTTATTAGTTACATAGATGTGTTACATAGACCGCGAATAGATATAAATAACCAGGCGTGCAACAGATGCAGGTGGTACAGGTTGTGTGAACCCGCGCCGACTCTGTGTGACCGCGAAATTATTTTCAAGACTACACCAGCATCGCGACACACATGCAAACCTCGTACTCATCCGCATGTACGTCTCACTACCGGATTGCGGATGTAGGGGTACTCGTGAGAATCTTGCTCTTCATTTACCAAAGAGAAGAGGTCTTCTCAAACGCCAAACAAATTTAAACTTTATTTATGCATCTTAAGAATAAGTTTTACGATAATTTGAAAGGTGTTTACGTTGTTATGCTTTCAGGTGGGTGTGGTAAAGTTGCTATCTTGTTCGTAATGTCCGCGAACGGAGGTACATTCAACTTTTAGCCCAGTAAACTCCCAAAGTTCATTCACCCACTGCTTGTCAACTGACGTAAGGAGAAAGAGAACGCGGGTAGCGGCGTCCCGCTTCCGCCGGTTCAAGTTTAGAAGTTTTTATTGAACTGACGAAATAGTTTACCTTTGCGCCGGTTATGAGAGCCTGGTAGTTTTGACGGTTTACGTTGTCTATGTCGATATGCCGATAACGTGACGCGTGCGCGTATTACTTGTCGATACGAGTGCCTGTATGTAGAGATGCCCACTAATGCCCACTAACTTAGTGGGCATCTCTACAGGCACTAAGTTCCAGGAAGTGACTCATAAATAAAACATGTCCTGACTTGACTTATTTATGATGATTATTAATCTAAATAAATGAAATCACAATGTTTAAATGAAATAATCCTTAATGCCTAATTTTTATGATTTGGAGAATGTAACATTATTATCCTATTTTACTTTTTCAGACGGCAAAATAGCAAAATACAATCGAAATAACACGTTTATTTATTTTGCAGGAAGTGAAGATGCATATTACGCGTGCCAAATAATTAAATATGGTTTATCGTGAAGGATTTGAAGATAATTTTGAAGAATACGGTCTTGGCGATAATTCTTTTTAGCATTCAATATTTTGGGTTTGAATGTTTCAATTGGTCTGACTGAAAGCTAAAAGAATAAGGTAGGTAAGTAAGCGATACGATAACAATTTAAATCAAAATACCATTGCAATACGACTTGCCAACCACCAAATCGATAGCAAGAACTGATTACGAAATCCATACGCGTTCGATACGGGCGACGAATTCTATATGAACTAGAGAAAATGTTCACACGTACTGCCGAACGCCGAATTGAGAAATGGCGCCCACACTTACTGGAGGACCAGTGTAAATTAAGCTGTTGGTGTACTTTCCTAACCAAGAAATATTAACCAAATGGAAAATTGAAAATAGATTCTTGGATATTTTCAGCAATAAGTTAAAAGGTTATCAGGTTATAATAACTTTTGTGTGGTCACCATTCCGTCTTTGATCAACTATAAATCAAAGCATTCCAAATATAATTCTAAATTATAATGCGTTCACGTTCACAAATAAGTCGTCTTATTTAGGTACCTATATATACAGAAGTCTATGATCAGTGATTATTTAATTTTTTCTGAAGCTCGATCCCTGTACACTTGTACAGAACAGGCAATATTAGCAATATGTCATGTTCTTGTTGACTACTAGTGGGTGAACTGGTATGGTATGTACTATATCCCATTTTGTCAATAGTGAGTGTGGTTAAGTAAAAATATTGCCGTGTTCAGTGCAAAGTAGTTTCTCCCATACTTCAACTTCATTGGTTCAGTGATCTCAAGGAGGCTTTGTCAGTCTGATGAAGGTATATGAAATGAAATGCTACTGGGCAGCCATTCTCATCAACTTCAGAGCTGTTTCGTTGACATCTCCGAAGTATTTATTATATTATAGCGAAAATTAAGCCTTCGTGGACAAACGGATACCACCACGAAAATAAATCTCGTTCCTTAAATTCTATGAATTGTCTTGAAGTATGTCTAAATGATTTTAGAGCTCTCATTAAACTGGTTAAGTAAATTATTCATTGTCTCATATTTACTCTGGTAGGCGTACCGGTTTTTTATTACGCTTTCCTAAGTTCATTCAATGGTGGTAACACACAATGATATAAGTTTGTGTCGAAGTGCGATTGTGTTAAGCTTATTACAGGGTATATTGCTACCAAGTTTAGGTACTTAAAAGATGAGTCACACACTCGGTGGTTCCCATGACAGTTGAAAGCCAACCATAAAATTAAACATCACAACCGGCAAAGCCTCATACAATAATGGCTTCCAAAGGATACAAATCTCTGCGCGTGACACAATCTGAAGAATCATGGTTATGGGCGACCATAGACAAGCATAGACGCAGTTACTTCTATGTGGACATCCTTTTTGGTCGTCGCCATATTCTACTCTATGGTCGTCTCTAGCGAGCGAGTCTAGGCTAGGTAAGGGTCTGTTTGCATCACTCCATCTTAGAACAAGCGCCCTACGTGCTCCCCATTCAAGAACTTGTTTACCAGCGCATTCCTGGCGGCGCTATGTTTATGGTCCATAAAATAATATAAAGGATTCCCAATTTCTAGTAGAGTTAAACTCAGGAATATGTATGCTATAAATAATAGACGATTAAATGAAGAATTTCATGCTGAATAGCACTTAGTTTATTAAACGTGCTTGAACCGATGATAAAAATAATGATTTCTTAGTTGTAATTAGCCGTGGCTAGTAGGTATACTTAGGCCTTCGTTCTCTATATCCGAGTAAAGTTCCAAGTTTGCTGGCCAGTGAGTAATACTGATCGGGACGTAAAGGCGTCGAGTAGTTCTTTTCAGTTTCACGAACGAAAACAGAGTTTCGATTAGCTACTCAGTGAGTAAAAATTTAGGATGATCTGTAGCAACGTCAATTGTTCATTATGTTCATTCAATAGTCACTCCAACTGCTGTCAGTGACGTCATTTTAGGTTCGTTTTTTATTTTTTTTTGACATTTCTACGTGCCAGCTATATGCTGCGGTGCGGTAGGTGCCCTGCAAAGAGTATTTTACCTACTTAAAAACAGTAAGTAAGGAGTTACCTTTACAAAAAGGGGTATCAACTAAATAAATTAATGTAATGAGGAATGTAATACGAATTTAGATTACATTGTTTAGTTCAACGGGAAATATAATAAGTACTTAATACCTATAGGTACCTGAAATATGGTTTTATCTTGACGCAATAATAAAAATTAAAACAACACAAAACAAAAATATCATAATATTATATAAGTATTTAACATATTATAATTGAACAAAAACTCTTTTAGTAGTCATCGTCATCATAATCATCAGCCTGAAGACGTCCACTGCTGAACATAGGCCTCCTCCAAAGAGCACCACTTTGAGCGGCTGCTAGCCTCCAGTATCCATCGTCTTCCCACGGTTATGAGCAGACTGTGTTAGTAATTAAATACAATGATTTCTATATTCATAAGTATCTGATCTCGAAATAGAAACAGGAATAGTCGATGTTTTTATATTTGTGGCATGCAAACTATAATAATAAATTACAAACACATGCGAGCTTGCAACAAGTTTTGCTATAGCCGTCGGTTAACCGTACTAATCGGCAGCTGATGTGTCCTGTAAGTAGCAGCCTGGTTTACGGGTCGGCTAGCGCTACTCGGACATTCTGAAATTCGTTACTGCAGTTACAAGTGACATTACGTGGTGGCTAGTCAACTCGGAACATTACTCGGATATAGAGAACGAAGGCCTTAGTGATGTAGATGATAATTAATAATTTTCAAAAATAAAATCTTAAAAATTTATCAACAGTTATGTCTAAAGTCGCGTTTCTATTTCTAGATACCAATTAAGTATACTTTAGTACTTACTTACTTTTCAAAAACATTGTTGCTGTCTGCCAATAATTTTAGTCAGTGGATCTACCTCATTCAGTAAGATATTAGTTGACCGATAGAATAGCCACAGCACTATTAACACCAAAATATTCGTGCAACCGCCTAATATATTATGCTCTCCTAGTAACTCGCTGGCCCGTGTTGCGTCTCTTTGCTTTTTGTTTTCTAACAACTAATACATACATACATCCATATTTTGTCATTGCAATAGAAAAAAAATGTCAGATAGAATTAAATATTCTAAAAAGGAAGAAGCTGCAGCTTACGTGAGTGTCAGTGTTAATGTTAATTAAACTTCTCTATTACTTTGTTGCTGATCTTTTGCGGTGGTGTAGCGGTAGCCGCGGGTTTGTCGTCACTCTTCAGTATTAGCGAGCAATACAGAATTTGCAGAAAACCGAAAATGAATTTTTAGAAAGTTTTACTGCAGTAGTATTTAAACCAATCTGTGCAACCACCAATCATTTGAAATGCTTTCAATTAAGTGGTAGTTAATAGTGAAAATGGTGATAAAATATTAATTTTATTGAGGGATATTTAGCTACACATTTTAAAGTGATTTTCAAGATCAGAAAAGTATTTTATTGTAATTTATTGCTTTTAATTTGGCAAAAGAAATGATTAAAACCTTTAAAGCCTTTTTATTCTATTTCGAGTGGCAAACCGGCCAGTGTTGGTCATCGAGATAAATGAATGTCCTGTCACACGAGGACGGGTGTCGGTCGTTGAACTTTTAGCCCAGTGCCTGCATCGTCGGGTCGGGGAAGCCAAGGGGAACGTGTTTCTAATGATGCGCGCCTGGTAGGGCTGACGCAGAGGTATTGGGAGTACGGATAATATTTTAGTTTTTTTAATTTGTCGTACCTGTAGAGCTTCATAATTCTGGAAGGTTCAGGCAAAAAGTCTTGTATAGATTTAGAGAATAAAAGAACAGTTTTCCTCAGTAATGATAAATTCACTCACGGGCTCTATTGCCTCTATCACACATTTTTTTTATGTGAAAGTTTGACGTGATGAGCTGGTCGTTAACCTGATGTTAAGCGACATAGCCACCCATAACAGTTGCAGTGTCACTCGGAACTTCAAAAAAATAAAGTTTTGCGTGACACTGTACTGCGCACGTCATCCTGAGACATCACACAGGCTAGTAATCAGATTACTAGACTCTGTAATCAGGTTGTAAAGTCTCATTTGCCCAGTAATTTCACTAGCTACAATGCCCTTCAAAGCGGAACACAGTAGTGCTTGCACACTACTGCTTGGCGGCAGAATAACAGGCAAAGCGGTGGTACCTACCTAGACGAACTTTGCAGAAAAGTCCTACCATCTAGTAAAATAGCATGCAGATCATCCCTCATTGTCATCAACAGCCTGAAGAAATCCACTAGCTCTGCATCCATCGGTTCCCCGCGGTTTTGATCAGCATTATTACGATTGAGCTAGCAGCGCTGCTGACGCGAGTCTGCCGCTCAACTGCTGTCAAAATTGTATGAACTTTGATAGCAGTTGACCGGCAGACGCACGTCAGCAGCGATGCTAGCTCCATCGTAATAAGGACCAGTCGTCGGTCATTCCATCTAGTAAGGATCGGCTTACGCTGCTTCTTCCGGTTCGTGGTCGCCACCCGAGAACCTATGTGATCGTGGGGCGTTATTTATTTATTTGCTATGAATTTTATTTATTTTTCTTTACCAGCCAGCCCTTAACCATGCCGGAAGTATCAACGCACTAGCAGGTCCGATATACACATTGCAGATAAATACACCGACGCGACTCGATTACGCTACTTCACTCGATAAGCGCGTCACTATAATCTAACATCGAGACTCGATACGATATAAAACATTTAAGTACATGCCTTACGTGTCTATGATTCTAATAAAGGAATGTGGATTACGGCTGGTTTTTTTTCAATGTGGGTTTTGTGGCGCAAAAACGAACATAATTGCCATCAGTTGCAATAGTTCTCTTTTCGCACAGACGCATTATATTCATTTTAATAATAATTTATTTTAATAATCCTCTCGGAACGTCTGATCGAGGCAACACGTGACCAAAATGCTGGTCTATTTTTGGCGCAAAGGCTAAGCATTGCCATACAACGGGGCAATGCCGCCAGCATTTTGGGTACGTTGCCCACTGGTAGTGGCTTTTTAGATTAAGTTTACTTATTATATAGTTTTTTACTTTAGATTTATTTGAATTAAGTAATTAATTTGTATTAAATAAAACATCGCACCAACAGCTGGAATATGCCCACTGGTGTACACCCCCATTAACACCAAATTGGACGCTTGGGTTTGTCATAATCACGACCAATTCTGACGCATGGCAGGCGACTTGTGATCGCGAATTTTAATTTAGAGAATGCAGCTAGCTATTTTCTAGTTATTCTCTGATCCGGCGCTTACGGCGCCTTACCTATTGGTCCTATTCTCACACCATCGGGACAACACGGCCACACTACTACTTGGCTATATGGGACATATGGTGGTACCTATCCAAACCAACACTTATAAAATTCCTATACATTTTCTTGGAAAAATCCTACTGAATAAAGTTTGTTTTAAAAACAGAACCAGACACCATTTCTTCACACAGCAGTTTCGTCCATTTTCCGGTTAGTTTCCCCCCACACTAGCGTGGGTTCCGCACATTTGCATCAGTCGTTCAACCCGGATGGCACTCGGTTCGCCCGCGATAACCCTACTACTTTATACCTTGGACTAGGAACACTTACACTGAAAGGAAGTTCGTAGTTTATTAGGGACTGGTGAAGCAATAACTAATAACACTTACTAGATACGTTGTTACATTACGGCTTAATATACACTACTGTGTTCCGGTTTCAAAGGCGTGTAGCTAGTGAGACCTTTATTATCTCACACTTTAAGCTTATTATTTACATTTTGTCATTATAACAGACACATATGTAAGTATATGTCACCGCCTTTTTGTAAAAACCGATTGTTCATAATAAACGCGTTTATTTATAAAAAATAGGTTTTCACAAAAACACGTTGACAGTATATTATACTTAGAATACTTTTTCGTCGTGAAAGAAATTCTAAAGTGAATAGATCCGTAGCAATATAAGATCTCTCTCGCACACTCCGGGATATAAATCTTTCTACTGCATTCCCCAAAGAGTGCTTAAATACTTAAGCCTAATTTTGAAGGCTTTAGTTGACAGTTTTAAAAATGCTAAAAATATATCCGTCTTTCACATTGCCGTCTATTTGACAAGGACAGCAAGAGTTTTAGGAGCTTTAGATCTGTCAACTAAATCCTTTAAAATTGGACGCTACATACACTGCCGTCTTCTGCGTCAACTTTTCGCGTAGTATATTCGTAGCACATAGAACTAAACGCTACGAGATTCGTAGACGCATAGATGTTACGCTGTTTTTTTTGTTTGTCTATGCAATTAAAGTATTTAGCCAGCCAATGTCAAACTCAGACGCATTATCCAGTCACATCCAAGTCTAGCATAGTCTAGTTCGGTCTAGTCAAAGCCTAGCTCAAGTGAAGCGATGGATACTTCACTGAATTCTTGCTACTTGCAGTTTTCAAAAGAAAATATATGATACTATTTCATCTTCATTACTTTAAATGATCTGCTTACTTAACTTTTAAAACTTTTAAAATAAGTCATTCCATTTCAAGTTATTTTCGGTTGCCTAATTAAGTAGCGTACGCATTGTTAATACAAACAACGAGAAACTTACGACTTAATCGTTTTAAATTTATTCAAAAATTCCAAACAAGCGACGAATTTGTATTCAGTCAAATAAACTCAAGAGTCAAAAGATATTTTAGGCGCAAATGAACCCTTTTTACTTTTCTCAACGCGGAAATGCTAAGAAGTTTTTAAGAAATGGCCAGTCAAGCCGGTTTTTGTATTTTAAAGTCAAGTGAAAAAAAACTGGTACTAAAATGTATGCCCAAACGAGATCCCAAGTACCAGGGTTACATAAGTCGACGGAGTTCAAGCGAGTTGCGGGGAGATGTAAGCTCATTGAACATTGTGACGGATTAAAAACAATTAAAAGTAATTACAATATCTCTTCCTAATATCGCTTTTAAATCGTCGCCAAATTACAGTAGCGGGTGCCACCGATCGCTGATAAATTATAATGTTTATCATCAATTTGTCTGCCGGTACGTTCCGAGCAGACGTGCCATGAATGCCCGATTCATTTGCCAGAATGCGAGACAACAGTTCGTTCACACGAACAATTCGATTTTCAAACCGTGTTGATTTTAACTTCAAACTCGGAAGTAACTCTGTACGCGAGTGAGTTATCATTATTTCTCACGCTTCGTCTTCGTCGGTGTGTGTTCCGTCCATCTTTCCTTGTGTATGTTGTACTGGTACTCCCGCGTGTGTGCGCCGCTGAGAGCAAAGAGACGATCGCTTCCTAGGTTCGTTCAACTTTTAGCCTAGTAAACTCTGAGCTATACATATACTATACATAGCTACATAGCTACAGGTTGCATGGCGAGATAGCATGGTGTCTATCCAGCATATTTGCTGGCGTGTTTACACTCGGGCCTTTGTTCTGCGATGCTGTCATTTGCTATTCCGCTGTTATGTTCTTGCATTCTTGTAATTGCTGCTTGTTCAGGAAATCTATTAAACTAGACCGGTTATACGGTGGTGGTAACAATGTTTTCCTATATTTAATTTTTAATTTGTTTACGGTTTATATACCACAGACATGTAATACTATACAGGTATATACAATATTCAGAAAATTTAAAATGAATCAACCGAGAATTTGACAGCCTCCGTGGTGTGGTGGTTGAGCAGGTCGGCTCATAACCCGGAGGTGGCGGGTTCGATTCCCGCGACAGGACAAGTATTTGTGCTCGAAAAAAAAAAACGCAAATACTTGTTCTGTGTCTGGGTGTTGTGGGACCATGGTCCTCGTAGTTCCTGGGTCCCTAGATACAGGGAATCCTAGTTAGGGTCCAGGGTCTATGTATGTGATCGTAAAAAAAAAAAAAAAAAATTGCTCTCAATTTTAAGTCAGTATAAGTAGGTACTTCTTAATACGTATAAGTAGTCTATAGGTATACTGAAGATCTGGTGAAAGCCACGGAGAGCCGATGGATGCGGGAGGCGAGCAGCCTCTCAAGGTCTCTGGGGGAGACCTATGTTCAGCAGTGGATGTCTTCAGGGTGTTCATGATGATGATAAGTACTTACTTCTTTATGTAACTATATTGTGATATCACCCAGGTGATCATAGTGGAATAGACCTGTACTAATTACAGGACATTGACAAGAACTTCCAGAAAAAAAGGTAGGTAAGTATTCTTTTTCTTATAATTTATATTGTATCTAAGTACTTATTTGTAATAATAATTGATATATCAATTATAATTTTGTTACATATAACATAAATAAATACATAATATAAATATCAAAGCAAACTCCTGCCCCCGCGTACGTGCCCCTCGCTATGGCAATTTGTGAGACAAAAGCATAAATTTTTATCACCAAAAAACTCTTGCAAAATATAACTAACCTCAAATAAACTTGTAATGCAACAGATGTCAGCTAATTTGAGTGGATGTAGGTGTAATTCCGCGAAGCGCATGCGCCGACGATCACGTAGCTTTATAAAGGCGGCCATTCAGGGGCATGCTTGTCCGATGACATAAAAAATAATATAAAAAAAAACTTCAAAATTAAATTCCTAAAAACACTACTGCGTATCACTATGGGTGACCTATCATGTATAATAATTTTATCAAAGTGCTCGATCGTCTGTCACCAGGCTGTATCTCAAGAACCATGATAGTTAGAAAGTTGAAGTTTGCACAGATGATGTATTTCCGTTACCGCTATAACAATAAATACTAAAAACAGAATAAAATAAATATAAAAGGGGGTTCCCTAACAATAAACGTGGTTGTTTTGCTCGTTTTATAGATAATGGTACGGAACCCTTCGTGGGCGAGTTGCACAGAGCAAAAAAAAAAAAAAACGCTGCCCCTTTACACGAAGTGTCATTTGTTTCATAGCTCTGTGGCGAGTTGACTCGCACTTGGCCCGTTTTTATTTATGGATGAAATGTTGAATATTGTATGTATCATCTCAATGGCATTGAATGATTAATTGATTGTATTAAAATTGTGGCTCAGACAAGATCTGGTCGGTTCAGATTGTAAATTCGCCTTTACTATGCATTAAAAGTGAAGTTCAGTTTTACTCGTTTTTGAGTATTTTTTACTTTAGTCATGATCTTTTCTTGCCTTGCTAATTAAATATAAAACATTCGAAAATCAGCCAAGATGACTCTGAGTTGTCGGAGTAGGTACTTACACAAAGAAAAAACAAACGAAAAATATGAAATGCTATGTAATGAAAAAAAACAATGAAATGAAGTGAAAATTTATTGAGACAAAAATAAAAAGCAGTAGTTGTGAATCTTAGAATTTAATACATTTATTAACGAGTGCGCCTATTATCGAATAAATAAATAACAGATGTATCTGCGTTTTAAAAATTTTCAGATCCGAAAATTATTTTCTTGCTAAATGGTTTTCTCATCAAGCACCGCCATCTACCGTCGAGTAGTGACATACTTTGATACTAACGCTGCCGGAATAATTTTTAATTATTTTAAGCTGTTTGTGTGAGTTGTTTGTTGTTTGCACTTTATTGCAACCGATTAGAGTTAGAAGTTAAAATCAGCTATGCTCAGTTTAACCATCACCATCAGCCCGAAAACATTTGAACGAAGACCCACATTAAGCGCCATTTTGAGCGGCTGCTTGCCTTCTACGTTTTTTTTATTATGATAATGAATGACGTGACGAGCGGGTCGTTCATCTGATGTTACAATACAATACACAATACGGCCGCCCATAACAGTTGCAGTGTCACTTCGAAATTTAAAATAATAAAGTTTCGCGTGACACTGCACTGCGCACGTCATCCTGAGACATCACACAGTCTAGTAATCAGATTACTACACTGTGTAATCAGGTCATAAAGTCTCATTTGCCCAGTAATTTCACTAGCTACAATGCCCTTCAAACCGGAACACAGTAGTGCTTGCACACTACTACTTGGCGGTAGAATAACTGGCAAAGCGGTGGTACCTACCTAGACAAACTTTGCAGAAAAGTCCTACCACCTACCACGTCGCGCCGCGTCTTCCAGTTCTTGGTCACCACTCGAGTACCTTCCTTCCCCATCAGTTGTCGTTTCTACGAGCGAAATGCTTACCCGCTGCCACTTCAAAGTTTTTAGATCAGGACTGAAATTCCTGTTGCATGCTATCGAAGTAAGTAAGCCCCAAAACGTCGAAAGTACCAAGCAACAGCTTCGTTAAGAAGTCTTTCTTCACTTGACAGGTTCTCTTTGCAAGTGCCTTCAACCAACTGCGGCCGGATGCTCATTATCATCTTCCGTCCTTTTCGTCCATATTCCAAACTTAATTTGCACGATAAGGGCTTCGGATGAATCGAATTGGCTATTTATAAATGCTGTACAGAAGCTTTGGCAAATGCATCGAAGCGATTAAACGAGCTGAGTTAAGCTACCTCAATATATCGTGGAGTTTATTAGGTGTACCGAGACTTGCGGACTTATTCTGGACTTTAAAATAGTTTTTGTCAAGGCTAATTCGATGTGAAAATCTATCATTGAATTACCGAATCTAATAATACTAATAATACCAAAATAATACTATGCTAACTATTTTAGAGCTAATATAAGGATTAGTTTTTTTTGGGGATAAAACCTTTACTAAACATGTTGATTTGGCAAAAAGGTCCAAGTACTTATTTAAAAAAAAATATCGTGAAATTATCTTGATTAATATTGTCTTGAATTATAGCTAAGCACTTGATCAAGCCACGTTCCAAATAATATAAAAGAAAAATCAATTATAGGTCCATTTTGAGAGCTAAAGCGTGGAAGCTATCTCTTATAACACCCCATTTTGTAGTTTAAAACGACTTCTGCAAAGAGTATATAATTTACTAACTTCTGGCACCGACTAATCACCGAAAAGAAATTATTTGATGTTGTTTTTCGCCAATTTTCGACATTCATCTGTTTTCTTTTGTGGACATATTTTGTTTCACTCAACGTGACCCATAAAACACATTTTTTTTATATTAAGGCTCCACGAATAGTGTATTTAGCCAGTGTCAAGTATTGTAATTTTTCATCATGTTAATATAATATTTCAAATAGTCAAGTCTTAGTCATAGTCCAGTCTAAGTTAGGTAGTCATAATCCAGTCTAAGTCATGCTTCAGTAAAGTGGTGGCAACTTTACTAGAAGCTTCTATGGAATTTTGGAAGCAACAAGAAAAGTCACGGTTCACCACATTATATCACTTGCCCTCACTCCTGCTCGTAATTCAGCACTTAATGCGTAAAACGCCACCAATTTTAAACATTAACACTGGAAAAAGCAAAAGTTTTGAAAAATAATATAATGCAACGACGCGAACTCTTCCGCGTTCCCGCCAAAACCACACAAAACACTTTTTTTTCTTATATTTTGGCTCCACACATAGTGTATTTAGCTAGTGTCAAGTATTGTATATTTTCATCGAGTTTTAGAATATTTTACGTAGTCAAGTCTTAGTCATAGTCATAGTTCAGTCTAAGTCGGGTCATAGTCCAGTCTAAGTCATGCTCTAGTAAAGTGGTGGCAACTTTACAAGACGCTTCTATGGAGTTTTGGAAGCAACACGAAAAACCACGTTACACCACATTATATCACTTGCCCACACTCATGCTCGTAATTCAGCACTTATTGCGTAAAACGCCACCAATTTTAAACATTAACACTGGAAAAAGCAAAAGATTTGAAAAATAATATAATACAACGACGTGAACTCTTCCGCGTTCCCGCCAAAACCACACAAAACACATTTTGTTTTCTGCCAATTTTCATTTGTTTTACTAAAATGGAAGCGATTCTAAACTTAAATTGCAAGAGATGCTATATAAGCTCTGCGAAAGAGTCTCATTCGGAATAGACGGGCAGTTCAATGCCCTTTAGTTTTCGGTAGCACGGCTCTAGAATCCTAATAGAGTCTGAACAAGTCTATTAGGATTCTAGAGTCTATTATTAAGCTGGGTGCATTGGTTTATGGCTACATTAATTTATTTGTTCTCTTAATTGGAAGCATAGTGATTTGTTATATTGAATCATCTCGTTTTCTAGTGTTCCTTACCGAAAGGGTAAAGCGAAGCCTATTACTAAAGCCCCGCTGTCGGTCTGTCCGCCCGTCAGTATGTCTGTCTGTATCTCATGAACTATGAAATATTCACAGATGATGTAGGCAACGCGCCTCCTTCAATATTTTATATAAAAGAAAGTGTTAAAAATTAGAATAAGTATTACGAATGTGATTTAATACTTACTCTGTCATTGATTTTCACGAAAAATGTACACCGCAAAGATCTTTAGCTACCGATTTCTTTAATTTCCTCGCTTTTGAGACTATTTATTTATTTATTTATTTACTTATTTATTTATTTATTTATTTATTTATTTACTTATTTGTTTATTTATTTATTTATTTATTTATTTATTTATTTATTTATTTATTTATTTATTTATTTATTTATTTATTTATTTATTTATTTATTTATTTATTTATTTATTTATTTATTTATTTATTTATTTATTTATTTATTTATTTATCCCCTGGGCTATAATCTAACGTCCCTTATAGATGATGTATAATCTGCTGCCGCTATAAAAACAAAATACTAAAAACGGAATAAAATAAATATTAAAGGGGGCTCCCATAAAACAAACGTTATTTTGTTGCTGTTTTTATAGATAATGGTACGGAACCCTTCCTGTGCGAGTCCGGCTCGCACTTGGCCGGTTATTTTATTTTTGTAGAGTCAGAGATATATTGTTTCAGTTTTGATGGGTTTATAATAGTAGCTGATTTTTTCGGTAGTTTTTCTAGTACTTTACCCAATCACCCACGAGATAGTTCTGAAAATGTTGACGGCAAAATGCTGCTCAATAGGTATTAAATAGAAACTTTTTCCCAATCAATTCGACTTTTCCAAACGACTACGACTTTTCTTGTTATATAATAATTCGGTTCAAGTTAGGTAAATGTTTTTACCTTTATACCATTAGCATAAAAAAATTTAGGTAAAACTAGGTATTGCTACATTTATTTAATTAAATGAAATATAAAAATTAAATCTTTTCATAAAAAAATTAATTTATTGACTGTCATGTAAATTGAAAGGAAATGAAAAAATCCGATGTTCTTCGCGGAATTTTCTGCGATACCAAGTTTCGGCGAGTGACTATTTTAGTTGCTACGCGAAGGTTCATTCACCTACCGCACAACTTATCAGGTCAAAATCAAGCTGTTACAAGGTTGCGCCGGCGCACTTGCAGACACGCGGGCTGTGTGACGTGATATATGACAAGCACGTAGATCGCGTCACGGGCTGTGCGTTAGGCCATGTATGTGTGTTACAACCTTTGTATCTATGAATTTCTAGGGTTTCGTACCCAAAGGGTAAAGCGAACCCTATTATTTATTTTACATTATATTCTATTTCAGGAGTCAATACATCATTTTATTCGAACAATAACTACTATCGCTTTAAATGTCGAAAAAAAAATGTTTTGGGTTTCGTCATTATCATCATCATCATCAATGGCCTGAAACGTTCAATGGTGAACAGAGTTCTTCCCCAGAGAGCGACACTTTGAGCGACTGCTTGCCTCTTGCATCCATCGGTTCCCCACGGTTCTGACCAGATCATCGGTCCACCTAGTGGGGGGCCGGCCTACGCTGCGTCAGTTTTGGGGTTGCCATCCCGTGATTCTTAGCACCCCCTGCTCTGCTATTACCGTGGTCGCTATTATAGCTGCGGATAGCAGAGCCACCGGGTACTGGGGGCCGTTTTTTTTGTTTTGTCTGTCTTGAGGGGGGGCTTTTGCCATAATCACCACGGTTGGCAGGCGGATCGGTGACCGCAGATTTTAACGTACCAAAGAGAATTCTGCGGCCCATTCTCTGGATATTCCCTTAGCCGACTTTTACGGCGCTCACGGGAAGACATGGGGTGGTCCTATTCTACAACCCGGGACCATACTATCCATAACTCGTTGCACGTAATCACCAGTCTAACATCAAAATTCATGCAATAAAATTAATCAAAGCATTTACTGAGACGAATGGTTCCAACAAAATTTTCGCTGTAAATTCTGGTACAATGCTCCTAGCACGAACCACAACTACCGGCGGTTAAAAGGCTCGTCCAGAATCCAGACCACCTAGAATGCGCACTATGAGAAAACTTGCCGTCAATGTTCGAGCGAGACATACTTAGGCGCTACTATAGCCTTATCACTGTCTATCACGAGAAAAAAAAGTCGAGAACTTGAGAAAATGTTGTCCCAGTGCGCATGCTAGGCCGGCTGGTATTTGTAAATGTTATTGCCGTCGCTCTGCTATCTGCACGTGTGATAGAGACAATAGAGTCTGCAAGATTTTCCAACATTTTAGCGTTTCGGGGAAATTGATCTTTTTCCTCTAAATCTTAACAAACCTTTCTTTTTGTTTTTAGGGTCAATCGTGTGAATAGATTATAGCCTATATCGCTACGTTGTAATTTTTTTATAGATTATTTTGTTTTCTAATATCAATTACTTTTCTTCAATGCGACTAAGATATTGTGAAAACTCTATAAAGGAAGAGGTGCAAGCACAGTTTTTCACTGTGTAGATAACTATGAAAAAAATAAAAAATAAAGGTTAACATTTAGGGGATTTAGGGGATTCACACAATTGATAATACCATAAACACACTCGGAGATGCACATTTAGATAAGCAGCTTGGTAGAGCATCGTTGTTTCTGTCACTCACATGGTGATAGTCAGCTTCTTTACTTACTTTGTATGCGTTATTTAATAAATATGTGTGGACATTTCACACAGCGCCATCTAGCCCCAAACTAAGCATAGCTTGTACTATGGGAACCAGATAACTGATATAATACTTAGATACTTTTTTGTTTGTAAATACATACATATAATACAATATAACACCCAGACGCAGAACAAACATCTATGTTCATCACAATGTTTGTCCCGGGTAGGAATCGAACCCACAGCCCTCAGTTCAGAAAGCAGGGATACTACCAACTGAGCTATCGGGCCCATTTACTGCCGGTACCTACCTGTAAATATAGTGAGGAAACTAGCAGGCGTTAACAATGAAAATTGGAAAACTCGCTTCGCTTTTGTTTCGTTATTTACTACTGCTTGAACTTACTGTCAGAAACGCTAATTTAGTATTCTTTCTAAGTCAAACATAACAGTAGATAATCATCATTTCAGACTGGAATAGAACGTGTATGATAATCTAAGCGCTAGAAGGACAGCAAAAAACTTTTATGCTTTAAAATATTTTTCCGTGACAATGAGGGATTCATAATTTAACGCGTACTTACCTAATTATGTTCAAGGGTGATTGCAGTGACTGGAGCAGATTGCAAAATCGAAATATATATTTCCAGAATTATTAAAAACAACCTTTCTATTCTAAGTTGAGACACTTGATAAAGTATAAAACTATGAACTTTTTTTTTTTTAATGATAGCCACATAAATTTTCATTTAAAATAGAGAAACGTGATACCCAAAAGTTAAATTAAAAAATCTATATCAAATAAATTAAATGATTTGGTGGTAAGCAATAAAGCTGCCAATCTCGCTCAGAAACCCACGTTTAATCACTTCCTGTAACAGAAATCCATCATAATTAGACTTTTTATTGCTAATTACCAAAAGCAGAGATCGGCCGTTGTCAGGTGCCTTAAGCATAGGGGGTGAAGCGGGGCTAGGACGGCCATTGAACTTTGCAAGCGTGAGATGGCCCTCGCACAAAAAACGGCGTATATCTGCAAAACCCTACCATAGGAAAATACGACCTATTGTATATGAAATAAGGAAAGATATGGTGAAAATCCGGAAGCGGGATCATTGAGCTTCACAGCAGTTTAATTTTCAGACACGAGATAATATAAGTGCCATTACGACTGTTATAGCAACATCAGTCTTATTTACATGCGAGTATAATTTATTTTATGATCTTAGGTCTAGAAGAGGTCGTATAGAAGCTTCCTTGGTGGTATCATGTCAATTATAATAAATTGTTCGCTAATTTGTTAAGAAAATCGGAGCAAAATGATCACGTGCGACCTTTGACTGCTCCTTGGAGGTGGAATCATTTGTTTGGAGAAAGTTATGTGACAGGTTAAAACAATTATTTATTACGAGATTATTAATACCACAGATTAGAGAGAATTTATATCGAAACCAGCCAAGTGCAAGTCGGAACCGCGCACAATGGGTTCCGTACCATTATCTATGAAAACGAGCAAAAAAATCACATTTGTTGTATGCGAGCCCCTTAAATATTTATTTTATTCTGTTTTTTAGTATTTGTTATTATAGCGGCAACAGAAATACATCATCTGTGAAAATTTCAGCTGCCTTATTCACGGTTCACATGAGATACAGCCTGATTACAGACGGACAGACAGACAGAAACATGGACAGCGGAGCCTTAGTAATACGTTAAACGTTGCGTATTGCGTTTAACCCTAAAAAATACAAAAATCCAGGATTTCTGTCTCATCCTCCCACACTTGGCTTATATTATAGGCTGCACTCTCCCTTGTATCCCAGCAATGGGAATCTATTGGGCTGATGACGTAGAGGCCAGTTTTGCCGACCTTCTTTAGAAAATTGATAAAAAAATTCATACTGAAGGTAGGTCTCATACCGCTACCAATAAATAAACCATAGCGCATTGATTACAATTTCAAATCCGCTGCAAGCGCATGGAAATCCATAGCACCCATGTAACAGTATGAAATAGGTACGTAAAGTTTGGAAAACACATGCGCATTGGCATGGAGTAATTGTAATACAGAAAGGGATACATTTGTACGTGATTGTGCAAGCTTGTTTACTGTATTTTATAGGTTAGATTGAGCAACATGTTTTGCTCGTGTATATTTGTCATACCAGGGCGGTTATTCTCTATGGAAACACAAATTCCACACGATATGAAACCACGTCGTTATCGTGTCTTGTTCAAATCGTGTCGCAGCGTCAGATATACCTTAACTTTACATTAAAGTTATCTTTATTTTGAATAAAATATATTGACATAAGTGGTCATATCTTTTGATGTGTTGATGTTTCGGAACGCGTCTCGGTAAAACATACGATTTTTGACAGTTCAAATCGCGCCAATTCCAAATTCATTTCGCGCGGTTTGTTTTCGTTTCATAGAGAATAGAGTTTTACAGATTTCTTTTGTAAGACAAGGAACTCGCGTGGTTTCGAAGTAAGGAATCGATACGGAATAATGGCCCTGAAATTGTAAATGTAAATTAAAGCGATGGCTTCTCAAAAATTGAGATTAAAATTAGGTGCAACGCAAACAATTTTCCGTGCGAAAGAAAGAGAGGGATTATACGCTTCACAGCGGCTCTTGTTATTATTATGAAAATCATCCTAAACCAATGATTTTACCTAAACTCACTGTCCTAAAGTGTCTTTTGCAAGCGGGCACGTTATCCATCATGCATGATAGAGTGTGTGGCGTGTGTACGCGCCACTATATTGTTATTATTATATTATCTGCGTTTCAATGTGTAAGTAGATTTAGATTTAAGAACGAACTATGGATTTGGATAGTTCGGTGGCGCCCTCTGGCGTGTGGCTGGAGAGCCAAATTGTGTAATGTAATTATCGCGTTTTACTGAACGGCAATTATAAGACTGTTCGTGGAATAGATCCGGTAGTTTTGCTTTGACTACACCCGGCATCCTCTCTCTACGCTCGCCACCAAATACGAGCTAAAAGTGCATCCGAATAATTTTAAATAACTGGCGCATAAATCGGAATTTTCCAGAACAATCACCATTTTCAGAGATCTATTGCAGTTTGGCTTTATGACTAAATGCAGTGAATTCATTTTTTTTGTTATATTCTAGCAATATAAAAAAAAATGAATTCACTGGGCTATTCGCATACTGGGCTATTGACAGCGCAACGTTCACCTGGCTGCCTATAGGCAGCCAGGTGAACGTTGCGCTGTCAACTCAAAAATAAAGGTACTTATATCAATCGAGAATTTATCGGAGTTTTAAAACTACAGCATTCTGTACGGAACCCTTCGTGCACTAGTGCGACTCGCACTTGGCCGATTATTTAGAAATTGAATAAATTATTATTTAAGCCCTGCAAATCTGGGGTGGGTCAGCTAGTATAATTTTATTATATTACTAGCTGACCCGCCGAATTATGATCAGGTAGGTCACATTTTTGCAAGGGAATACCACTCGTTTATAGTAAGAGAGGAAGTCACAGAAATACATGTAAAAAGTCAATTATCATCGGCGATCCCTATGTATATGTACACACACGGTGACAGTTCTTGCGTGTGCGATAATTACACTTAATTACTGTCGCTGATTGTATGAATAGGTACAGTCGATATTAAAAACAGCATCCAATTAATAAAAGTATTTTAGGCTGTGTAACAAGTTTACTACTAACATAACTCTTTAAACATAGCATTAGCAGGTTAAAATGGCAGTGGGCAGGCCACATCGCTCGTAGAACTGACAGCCGATAAGGAAGAAAGGTTCTCGGGTGGCAACCACGAACCGGAAGACCGGCCTACCACAAGGTGGAGCGACGATCTGGTGAAAGCCGCGGGGAGGCGATGGATGCAGGGAGCTGTCGCTGAAAGTGGCGCTCTTGGGGGAGGTCTATGTTCAGCAGTGGACGTCTACGGGCTGATGATGATGATGATGACTTTTTGTTTATCAAATGCGTTACATGAAAATGTCTTGATGGTGTAATTTAAGAGGCTAACTAAACAAAAGGACAGATAACAATAAAATTAACTTCAAATAAAGAATTTTCATTTGAAAGTTTAGATTTTATTGAAACTTTTTGTCTCATAAAATCATAATAAAACTAATGTGAAATGAGGTCACCATAGATTTCACGTGGTTTTCGGAGTGCTTCTTTAGAGTTTAATACAGTTTTTTTAATGTAGATTAATTAATGCCTAATTCAAGTATAACTCAGACATCAATGGTATAAAATCGGGAATTTTATTGAAATCAAATTGCAAATGAAAATTTAATAGAACCACTTGAGTTAGTGACTGTCTGTAGGTATGTATCTAAGCTAGAAGCCACCCCGCTGACACTTCAACAAGAAATTATCTTCCAAGATCTAATTAATGTTCTTTAACTTTATCGCATTTCATTTGGAGATGAAGATTATTTATTTGATAACGTAAAAAATAAAATAACTGAAATATATAATGACTTAACTAGCTCAAAATATATACCACAATACCTAAAAAGAATTGACGTAGATATTTCCATGCTGAAAAATTAAACCAGGTTGAACGGCGGGGAGTCGATGGATGCAGAAGGGAAGCCGCCGCTCAAAATGGCGCGCTTTGGGGGAGGCCTATGTTCTCCAATAGACGTAAAAACGGCTGATGATTGATGGTGATGACAATGATGAATAAATTAAAATAAAATAGTAGATTTCATTATGACAAATCTTTAGACTAGAGGTTGAGGTAACCAATGGTCAAAATTTAAACAATTTATACAATTTATTTTCTTGCGAAATAGGTAGTACAATATAATCACCACCCGGATTAGAGATTGCCAAAGATTTTAATTTACCACGATAAGGAAATAATCATTCACACTATTGAAAGAGATGCCCTTTCTTCCGCCAAAACCACAGGGCTTACTTATAGTCGTAGACATACCAAGATTCTGTGGGGCATTTGAGTACTTACAGAAGGTAGGTAAAAATAGTGCGATGCGAGTCAAAAATCAACATTAGCAAGGAGAGTGACTGCGACTCTCATTATCTCTGTCTGTTGTTTCATAATTGTGTGTTTTCAGCGAGTGACGCAGTTGAATATCTCCCGTAGGTTGTTGACTGTGCCGTGCGCCTGATATTTTATTTATTAGACTTATTGCATGCGAGATTTGATGTGGACATGAATTGTTCCAGCTGAACATTTGAATGATGTTTTTTCGTAAGATTTTGGATATTTTTTTTTTATTTTAGGTAACTTCCTATAACTCTAGATGTAGCCTTCGCCGAAAAATTTTAGAAAAATAAAATAATCATTACTACTGAAAATTGTTACTTAGGTAATTAAAAATTTGAAATTAAACAATGCTCAAGGCATCGAAAAAACACCTGAGTCATTTCGCCCACTTGTATGAAAAAAAACCGAATAGATTGTTATGAGTATGTAGGATAATTGCTCCACTCTATGAAAGATTTTCATCACTCGCAGGGTTAACATAATCAATAGCGAGGAAAGGTTTCTGAGTGGCTACCACCACAGAGGCTGTAGGTAGGGCTAATAGGCTGCGCTAGGTGGACCGACTGGTGAAACCCCGGGGGTTATGGATGCGAGGCAAACAGCTGGTCATAGTGACGCTCTATGGGGGAAACCTATATTATGTTCAGTAGATGGATGTGTTCCAGCTGATGATGATAATGATGATCATGATGATGAATAATAAGATTCAAGAGGTAAGGTAAGAAAGTACCTACCTACACAGTTTTAGGGTACAAGTTTAAATCATATCTCATTTGACTTTCATCGGAGAAATGATATCCAAAATGTTAAGTTACGATTATAGAGAGCTCTTTATATTCAACCTTCAGCTATCGAGTGAGAATAATCACAATATTTCCAGTAACGAGTACCATAAGCAGGTCAAAGTTATACGGAATAAATCAATAATTCCCTCCATCAAATACTAATAATCTGTATGTGGCGAAATGAACCTTCGATGGAAAGAGAGTTATTCAATTTAACTGTTTTAAGTACATTTTAAATAGAACAAACTTATTTTGTAATTTGTATTACCATATAAGAAAGTATAGGCGCTCAGTGCCTATGGTATAATTTCTTGGACTAGGCACTTTTTGGACGTGGGACTTGTCTGCGTAGGTACCACCGTTTTACCGAATTCCTTTGCCACCAAGTGTACAAAGCACTGCGTTCTACATAGTTCGAAGGTACTGTAGCTATTCGTGTGCGCGCGACTGTGTTAGAAGACGCTATATCTCTTCCCGAGTGCTGTAAGAACTGGCTAATAAATATCCAGCAGCAGTCTCTTCGTCTTCATTTATTTATTTATTTTATTTATTTATTTAATACATACAGAAATACAACTGTTTGGTATAATATGCCTTAAAGGTAAGGTTTGTCTAGACATATGGTTCTCGACAATTATCATATAAGTAACCGGTTTGAGTATCATTCTTACAAAAATCACCAGCTCCACTGCTGAACATAAGCCTCCATCAGAGAAAGCATCTTTGGGCAGCTGCTCGCCTTTTTCATCGTGCGGCCTCCCGCAGTTTTCATCAGATCGCGATCCATATAGTGGGGGCCAGCCTACGTTGCGTTTTGGTCTTGGTTCGTGGTCGCCACTCGAGAACCTTTCTTCCCCATCGGTTATCAGTTCTACCAGCGATGTGGCCTGTCCAAGTGTCTGTCCATTGCCATTTCAACTGCCATTCCATTGCATTCTCTTTGGTACATTAAAATCTTCTGTGATCGTCAAGCTGCCTGCCAGCCGTGGTGATTACAGGAAACCTCCCGGCAGCGTCTAAAGTGAAATTTTATGGAGGCTTGTGTTCAGCAGTAGACGTCTTCCATCTGTTATTGTGATGTAATGTGACGTTGCTTAGTTTTCAGCTCTTTCCATTTTTTACAGCATCACGTCGACCGTCAAGTGCAGGTGGATAAACAGCTTTGATAGCAATGTAAATATTATTATCCCGGAGTCATACATCGACCAAAACATTGCTGCTATCATAAATAACTCGAATGTTAAATCATTAGTTTCTACTTCATTTCCACAACTAATGACAGCTCCAAAACAAACTTCTATGGTCTTCGATAGTCTTTTATGGAAACACATTTGATTTTTTAGATACATTTACAATTTTACAGCATTGTCAGGATAATCCTATTGTAGTGAGTTAATAAACCATGAGTTTTGGAGCCGCCTGTGTTGTCTCATTGTAGCCGAACAAGGTGGAAAAAACTCTGGACATGAATGACCGATGTACTAGAGAAGTTATACATGGTGTTTTCTAAAGAAATTCTATATGTCTAATGTAAGATCAATATACTGTGGAAACAGAAATAAATGAATATGAATAATGAATATCATTTATTTAACAATCGTAGACCTTACAGCCTATATGTATCATGTGGAATAAATAGCCACACTGCCTAAAGTGAGAGAAACAATTTACATATCTATGTAAATTACGTTAATCTAACGTAAAGTGAGACGCATTGGTGGACTATGTCACTTTGATCACGTGGTATCACGAAGTGATCCAGGAGATGCTTTAGTGTAATATGACCTCCCATAAATACAGCCACCGGTCTACAAAATAATACTTATAGTGCAGCCCATAAAAATACATTTAATTCAAATGAATATTTACATAATTTTTTTTTTTTAATATGTGTCTTACACGTTTGGTCTGATTCTCAAGTAATGTGCATAATTGGTGCTTGACGGCGCCATCAAATCAACATTACATAATTGTTATAAGCAATTATGTAATATTGATTTTATCCAAGACTCCCTCGTGTTCCTCTGGAAATAAATATTTGAATACTGAATACAACCTTTTTTTTATAGGTAAGGCAAGTGCCTTATCTATACGAAAAGGAAAACGGATGATATTTCAGAAATTTTAAGCCACCCAAAGGCCTTAGGGTCATTGCTTACTGTCCTAAAAGTACGGCGGTATAACGTGCCCTCAGATCCATGTACCTATAAGCAAACATTATTATACTGATATAAGTGGTTTTATGAGCAGCCTGTACATCACAGTGGCGTAGTGCAACCCAGCGCCGAAGGCCAAGCTGGCAGGACAGCCTTACATCGACAATGAAAGGAATGGGCCTTAATTCGCAAATCCACACTTCGGACACTGGCCACACCGCACGTGATCTGCACAGCTGCACGAAAGTACTGATGCCATATTAAGAAAGAATAAGAATAAGAATAAATAATATTTATTGCCAAAGAAAAACTACATAAAAACATAATACACAGCAACTATAAACACATAATTTTAGCTGGCAACAGGAGCAGGCTCAGCACTGTGCTGTGTAAAAAAGAAATCTACGCAGGGCTGGTTATCAGCATACCCCGGTTCTCGCACAAAGGTGTTAGTCGAGTCATGGTGAGAGTGCGGGTCAAAAATTTACTTCAACATAAGTTATTAATTGCACAGCTTACTTTAAATAGAAAAACAAAATATACTTATGCACATTGGAGACAATTCTATAAACTGGATCATCCAAGTGAACAGAATTATACAGTAAGATACAGGTTTATCATGTTTAGTATTATAAGTGGATTAATTTTAATGTAAAAGGAAAAGAAATTCAGTCATCTATGGAAAAAGTCTAAATAATTAGGTATGGTATTCTAGCATGGACTAGTGTAACTGTAATGTGATTAAGAAATACTTGTTGAATTAATACCACGAACTGACGTCACAGTCTAGAAATCCTTTTTACTGTCACGCGAAACTATAATTTAGAGTTCCGAGTGACACTGCAATTTGTTATGGGCGGCCGTGACGCTTAACATCAGGTCAACGACTAGATTATGACGTCATCGTTTAAAAAAAAAATGTATGCGATGTTCATTTGTCCATAGGCCACAGTGACCTTTTCCCAGAAGGCTGTATGCTTGTTTGCTATAGAAACCATAAAAAAGTTATAAAGCATGGTGGTAACCCACTGACTTCTTCTTTATTTTCTTTTTCATTTATTTAAATCTTTACAATAAAAAACACGCTTAAGAACAGCAAATTAGGTTTGTCATATTCTCTCAGTGTTTTATTCCTCTATTATTCTTGAAAGTGGGCCGCATAAATTAGATGCATACACAATCTAAATATACTAGGTGGTAGGACTTTTCTGCAAAGTTCGTCTAGGTAGGTACCACCGCTTTGCCAGTTATTCTGCCGCCAAGTAGTAGTGTGCAAGCACTACTGAGTTCCGGTTTGAAGGGCATTGTAGCTAGTGAAATTACTGGGCAAATGAGACTTTATGACCTGATTACACAGTGTAGTAATCTGATTACTAGACTGTGTGATGTCTCAGGATGACGTGCGCAGTGCAGTGTCACGCGAAAAATTTTTATTATTTCAAATTTCCGAGTGACTCTGCAACTGTTATGGGCGGCCGTATTACTTAACACCAGGTGAACGACCAGCTCGTCACGTCATTTATTCTCATAAAAAAAAAACAATCTTCCGTGTGAAAGGAAGAGATTGTATTCTGAGCGAAGAGCGCGACTAGGGTCAGCCAAGTTTTTAATATTATAACGAAACTCATGTAGTAAACACTAACATTTAAATCATCTACCTGTTGTTACGACTAAGGTTCCGCTGTCCATCCGTGTGTCTGTCTGTCTCATGAACCGTGATGGTTATACAATAGAAATAGTCACAGAGAATGTATTTTTGTTGTCGCTTAACAATTAAAAACTAGAATAAAATAAATATTCAAGGGGGCCCCCTCCAACAAACGTGATTTTTATTGCTCGTTCTTATAGATACTGGTACGAAACCCTTCGTGCGCGAGTCCCACACGCACTTGGCCGGTTATTTTAAACGGTAAATGTGCCTTTTTCATTAAGCTAACAACAATACTTCAAATCGCTACTATCCACACTAACTTCTACAAAAAACATTTGTACTTTCATTTGTACCAAATCATCATATCTGCTAACACACTTCAACACCTCAACACTAATTTGGTTATGATTTGACTACCACAACATTACACCTAGACTCATCTAGTCCATAACAAAAGTTTCACTGTTCGTCAGGAGTAACAAATGACCCAACATTAAGTTCGCTTTTAGCCCATTCAAGTAACGACATGAAATATTAGCTCGCATTATTCGCTCGATCTAGAGCGTGCTAAATGTTGTTTACATTCTTTTGAAGGTTAAGGTCGAGTTTGTTTGTAAATATTGGTTCGGTTTGCATGCATTTTACGTATTTGAAAGAAATTAATGTCGTTTAATTTTTTTGCTGGCATGGTCATTATTATTTGCCGTGTGTTTATGGTTTGCGAATAAGACCATCTCTACCCGTCGATGCCGTAAGTTAAGAGAATATCCGGAGAAAGGACAGCAGCATAATATTCCTCGGTAGGTACATTATGCTTGGGCAATGTATGTGATCGTTAGGTGGTACTATCAATGATTTTTGATTAAAATAATATATAATTTATCGTAATTTCTTCATCCCGTACCCTTATTAGGAAGAAGCCATCCCATCCGTCAAATCTTGTCCACAATATGGTCAAGCGTGTTCCCATTATGAAGAAAGGATTAGAGTCGTGCCCTGCCGATAGAGGGCAGTTGGACGCGATTTTTTGCGAAATTAGTTATGTATGAATGTGCGCTAGACGTGCTTGTGTGGAGAAAGGGTTTTGATAGGGATGCGCTTAATGAAATTGAAGGTGCAGATATCGATGTTTTTGTTCGTATAATCACTTGCACCGTTTTCTTAGACTCAGTTTATGAATGTGGAAAATGGTAACAGGGACAATACTTTACGAGTATTATAAACAAGGCCTTATGCGCTGGATCGAATAAAACACTATTGTCAGTGCATATTCCTGCTATTCAACAATGTACAAATAATTATTCTTATTGAATTTCTTGAAAATAACTAAAGCCTTTAACCACTGCTTTAAAAAAAATTACGACATATTACAAGGTAACTACTTATACAAGGTGAACTTGAATTAGTATGTTATCCCGGAATGGGGGGACTGGGACCATGATACCCTACAAGTTGTGATAGCCTTACTTGAATCTGGGTCGTTCAAAACCTCCATGGTAATAAGCAAAATTGCACGTGCGATCGCTACGAGAGTTAAAAAGATACTATAAATTCATTTCTAAACACAGGTCATTAAACTCATTTATGTGCATACAAAGACGAAGTTCAACCACCCAGCTGCGCTAAGGCAATTTTCGAACGTAAACTTTACATGTCATTTCTTCAATGAAAAACTATTAATATAATAAAGTCGTAAAAGAACATTGTCTACCTTGGGTTGTTGAGTTGTTACCCCCTTTCGGGATAACATACCATTTCAAGGTCACCTTGTATACCTATTCTTTTTGATAATATGCCACCAATTTCATTTTCCTGGCAAAGCATTTAATTTTTGCATTAGTTCATCAGTTTTACGTGATATTATCGAATGACTTGTTGTTTGTTGACTGCAGGTATAAAATGTCACAATCACAGTTCACAGCATCTCAATAAGGCTTTAAACCATTGTTTGATTTATTTAATTACGTACAATATGTTCTTGTCAAGCTGTCATATGCCTGTTTCCTTGCACTTGGAATGATACTATCCATACAAGACCCACTACCAAACTCTGCGGTTTTAGGTTATGTATGACTCAATATCAATATTAAATTTATTTATTCAATTAAAACGTCTAAAAGCCAATTACATTAATTAATCAACAATTATTGATGATTAATTAATGTAATTAGACATGCAGAAAATATTTAGGAAAATACACAATAATGTAATGAATTAATTCTAAATGTTATGTGTGGGTATGTATTATGTACCTATGCTTATAACCACTAAATGCTGTAACAGCATGAACTAAATAAAAGTCTATTTAAAATCTAATAGAAGATTGTAAATAACTTTAGTCCGCGCAGTTACGATTAAAATTTAAAATATCGATAAGTTATTATCATTTCACGCCAGCACTACTTTAGAAAAAATGCGGATATGTCGCAAATAACTAACCACCTTGTCGCGAGTGACCACCGGGTATTTTGGAAAAAAAAAAGTACAAGCATGAACATGAAGTGAACAACACAATTGCATAGATGATGGATTGACAATATGCGTTTTACTTTGGTTTTGCTCGAGTGTCTGAATCGTTCAATGAGGTATGAAGCTTGGCAAGGACGGAGGCGGGATAAAGCTTTTTGAAGTTAACTGTTGCTAGCTTAAATTTGGATCTACTTTCTCAATCCCGGCATTTATCGAATAAAAATAACATAATAATACACCTTTTATACTAAATATTGGTGAAGGTGACAATCTTACCGATGGACGCGACGACGCCGACGCGACGCCGACGGCTACGCGATGTTTTTACTAACTTGCGTATTTTTAGTTTGGCTCTAATAGTTTTAAGGATATTATTGACACAACAATGTGAGGTCGGATCCACTAGGTGGACCGACGACCTGGTCAGAACCGTGGGGAGCCGATGGATGCAAGAGGCAGGTAGCTGCTCAAAGTGGCGGTCTTTGGGAGAGGCCTATGTTCAGCCGTCTACTGCGTATTCAGGCTGACGATCAGGATTATGTTGATGATGAATATGAGGTCATCTTTCTCTACGCTGCCTTGCCCCTTCTCAAACATGAAATATAGAATCAAAACTCAAAGAAAAGCGCCTTTGTTCTCCTGACACAGTTCAAACTTTACGCGGAAAAAATTACTCATTTACATCTAAAAGGATCCAATTAGCACCGTGTGTGTAAAGTAGGTCGCTCTTCTAAAACACTATAGTCAGGAAATTTTGTTTGAGTTTCATTGGGTTTACGTGTATCTGATAATAATAATAATAATAATAATAATAAAACAAAATCTTTATTGAACACATCTTATACAAACATTTAGGTGACACCACTTCCAAACTAGTAGTAAACTGTGCTATGGAATGGAAGCCAGTGCCCTCCCTTACATTGACATTAAAATAATAAGATAAGAAAATGTTCTAGCTTACTTATGCTAGATAATTTAGATACAATTTTTTTTAATATTTACTAATTAATAATATATATTATATATATATAATTATAGATTGACTACGAATGTATTAATTTTGAAAGCATATTTATTAATCGTATGGTTCAACCAGTTTTTCAGTATCACTGTAGTCAAAATCCTTAAGCCAGTCTATTATCACCCTTTTCACTTGGAAATTACTGTAACGTTTAATTTTATGTTCAGCGCTTATCTTACTGTATACAAATGGCGCTAGATAATTATAATGTTTTCTTGCGAATCGATGTTTAATTTGTGGTAATGGAAGTCTTTTAGTTCTTTTTTTAGTTTTTGGTAGAAAGGGTACTGTATAGCGATGATACCTACGAATGGTCTCGTACTCGTGATGACTATTTCATTTTATATTTTTCTATAATCACCACAGGCACTTACTTACATGATGGTGCCTTATTCTCACACCGAGACCACGCAGCAACTACGTCACACATCATCACATCAACATCTTGAAGACGTCCACCGCTGAACATAGGCCTCCCCCTCCCCCAAAGAGCGCTACTTTGAGCAGCTGCTCGCCTCCTACATCCATCGGCTCCCGCAGGTCTAGCAAAGATCCTAAACGCTAACTCCAAAATGTATAGAAATGACATTAGGTACGGAAAGTAAGCGATTTCCGAATTATCATTCTAATACATTTTTGAGCTAGCGTTCGGCGTTAGCGTTTGAGATCTTTGCTAGACCTTCCAGGTCATCGGAAAAACCACTAACCACAAATGTAGGATATTTTTGTGATACTCTCAAAGGTCTCTATGGGAAAAACTGATTATAACAATAATACGTCATCCAGTATTGTGTTGAGTGTGTCTTTTGCCAAAAGTATGCCAATGACCTGCAAACTCTGAGCGTTCGCCATTTTGGCGGTGTGTTTGTATACCTAATAAAATCTACGTATAATACGACCTCTATCTGAAGCCATGATTAATGACAAATTTTTCATGAAGTGGAGCTAATATAATTTTATAGTTAGGTTTATTTGAAAATTTACCTTTTTTATGTGAAAGAATGACGTGACGGACTGGTTGTACTAATAAATAGTCAGACTTTACGATAGGCTTGCAAATATAAACATACTAGAGTAGTAAATAGTGTCTAACTTCTCGATATCGAGTACGAAACCCCTTTTAGCATGCCCCTCGTAATTGTTCATATAATCAGCCCGAAGATGTCCGCTGGTGAATAGTAAGTAGGCTTTGGATGCTTCTCACAGGGGGTTTGCCATAATTGCTACACTTAGTAGGCGCGCTTGGTGATGGCTGCAGGCTTTTATGACACCCACGGGAAGGTACGGGGTAGTCCTATTCGCACATCGGAACCACATGGCTATGTCGTACATCTGCAAATTATCAAGTATTATTATTATTATTCACTTCATCATCATCATCATCAACAGTTTGAAGACGTCCACTGCTGAACATAGGCCTACCCTAAAGAGCTTCACTTTGAGCGGCTTTTCGGCTCTTGCATCCATCGAATCCCCGCGGCTTCCACCCGATCATCAAACCACTTAGTCGGGGCCAGCCTACGCTGTTTCTTCCAGTTGTGGTCGCCATACCTTTCTTCTACATATTCACTTGCTTCAAACTAATGATCCAACGTTATCCACAATAAAACATCATAGTTCAAACATTCTTAAACTGTCCCCAAACCATGCCGAAAGCAAATGCCATTCGTTTTAAATCGACTGTTCTTTTCATGTCCATCAATAATATACCCACTTTCTTATGTTAATATGGACACAGAATGACCAATGCCCATTGAAGCGTAGACAATTGCGCTCAATAGCTTCCTGTATATTACACGCGCACAATAGGCTTCGTTCAAGAGCAATCTGGACAAAAAACCTTACATCAAGTTATGAACAAAATGTTAAAATTGTCTAAGATATTTTGCAAGGGTTGCTGCTCCTTGGGGATTATCGTTTTAGGAAGTTAGCGCCGCGCCGCTTTCTTAACTTTTTTTGAAGACTCAGTTGTTGCAATCGAATTATATGTTCCTGGATTTAAGGGACAAATACAAGAGATATAGAGAGACAATACACAATATTATTTTAGATGTGCTTATTAATTATGCTTTGGTAACTCGTACTATTAACAAGCTTATCTACTTATTATCTTTAGAATCAATTATTAAAATGGCCTGTCAAGTTTTGGGTTTAACTTTGGATGAAATGCGTTTTGTTTTCATGCTAAATAGATTTTTTTAAGGTTAATGACTGGTGTGACGATCTAGTCGTTTGCTTGATGGTAACAGGTCGCCCATAACAGTTGCAGTGTCACTCGGAACACTGCACTACACCGCAGTCAAGCTACATTTTCTTTGCAGCACTTTCACACTACGGCTTGGTGGCAGAATAACTGCAAAACAGCAGTATAGTTATCTAAACTCCTAGACGAACTTTTCAAGTAATGTCTTACTTACTACCTAACTAAAAAAACTTGAAAATGCTACTTGTATATATTTTACTAGCATTAGTATGTTGCTTTAGTAAATAGTTCCAACAATAGCCGCACTAAAAGTGGCCGTAATCTGTTCAATCCTTTAAACAAATACTTCAATAGCCACTTACAAGCTCATTCTTCTTGAATAATCTTACCACCCAAGAATGCTCTTACTATAAATGCGTAAACACCCAGTTTTGCATCACTAAACACGAAATTAAACGACAATATTATTCGGGATGAGATTTTGTGGCAATAATTACAGTTTTGGGTGGCATATTCTTTCAAAAATTGTCCACGGTTAATCGTCTTTCGGACCACTGTGCGGCATTGAATACATTCTATCTATGCCGCGCGTCGGGTTGTGTATTTGTGTAATCTGTAATTCTTAATTAGAAATGATCTTCATGATTTGAGTTTTGCCACTCATTGTCTGTCTGATTTTTATTATAATATTGTTGCTAGAGTGCCCAATTAATATTAAACATCCCGTTTAAATTACAAATGCCATACCTATTTGTCTAATGAGTAATTTGAATTTAAAGTTTAACCTAAACTAACTAACTACTTTAATAACTAAACACAAAATACAAATACTAAAAACTAAATTAAATCTAAACTAAGTAGGTACTTATCTAAAATTATAAAATACACTTATAAATAAAAAACCGCGTTTAAGTCGCTGTGAGTGCCCAATTAATATTAAACATCCCGTTTAAATTACAAATGCCATACCTATATGTCCAATGAGTAATTTGAATTTAAAGTTTAACCTAAACTAACTAACTACTTTAATAACTAAATACAAAATACAAATACTAAAAACTAAATTAAATCTAAACTAAGTAGGTACTTATCTAAAATTATAAAATACACTTATAAATAAAAAACCGCGTTTAAGTCGCTGTCTGCGTGGTGCCCAAAAAGCTGGCGACATTACCTCGTTGAATGGCTAAACTTACCTAAACTTGTAAATGAACAACTTTTCTTATTTTCTCTGTCATTAAGGTAGACACTTTGTTCTTGAGGTCAAGTAAATGTGACAATGAACGGTGTTCTTGTAAAATCATCATCATTATCAACAACAGCCTGAAAACGTCCACTTATTCTGAGCATAGTCCCCCAGACAGCGCCACCTGAGCGGCTGCTCACCGTCTGCATCCATCGGTTTCCCGCGGCTTTACCAGATCGTCGATCCACCTAGTGGGGGGCCGGCCTACGTTGCGTCTTCTGGTTTGTGGTCGCGACCCTTTCTATCTTGTAAAATATCTACTGTTTATTTCAGCACTGGTGCTTCCATAGAGTACTTAACTAAAGTGCTTTCAACGACACCTATTGATGTCGTTGGGGTTCCATCCTTTCGTCTGTCTTTTACTAAAACAATTCTGCTGTTCTTTAAAATAATTCTTTTATTTTACCTTAAGAATGGTGTAAAACAACGAGTTTTATCAGACAATCAGCGCGGTGGTTCGTTTTTTTTTTTAATTAAACTCATACCTAAACCTCCACCCATTTACCAATTATTTACATTAAGAAACAGTAATGAAATTCCTATTACAACCACACCAATAAAATAGTTATTAAACTGCAAACAGCAATATACGAGTTATTCAAAGATCGTCGCGCCCAGTGAAAGGAGAAACCTGTAGACACTGGCACCGGTCACCACAGTCTTCCTGATTCCGACGGACTTAGACTGGATAGAACGACATAGATCGCGTGCAGCTAAAAAAAAATATTTGCAAATTTTGCATGCTTGAGGCCCGAGAGCTACTTTGAGCTACTAGCTCTTTTAACCCTAAGAATCACATAAATAAATAACGCCCAACAATCACACGTAAAACCTGGACCCTAACTAGGATTCCCTGTATTTACGGACCTAGAAACTACGAGGATCATGGTCTCACAACAACCACATTTGAACTTTTTTCCTGTGCACAAATACTGCTCCTGTCGTAGAGATCAGTAGATCCGCCGGTTATGAGCCGACCTGCTCAACCACCACACCACAGAGGCTGTCAATTAGAATAATCTACTTATATACGTTCTAACTCGTCACTGGAGAGTTCTAAATATCACTGCTTTGCAATAAATGTATACGGGGCTGGTAGCGTCATCTATTGAGACGTTGTTGAAATCATTCCAACTACGATGATCAAGTTACATCAACACAAATGCTGTAAAGACAACGCCTCCCAAATTAATATTTATTATGATTTTTATAGCAGTATCACCTGCTTACCATAATCTACAGATTAATTTGTAACGGAAAAATTTGAATCTCAGATGGGAATCGAGCCCGCATCCATTCATCCCTAAAGACACGACATAGATACTCTTAGCTACCGTGAGAACAAATAGATGTTTACCCCAATCATGCAGTATTTTATGCGTCTAGCACCAGCTTCCGAGTTAACGCTGGTTTGCCAGTGATAGCGTGTAATTTGCGATAGAGATCTATTGCAATTTGCAGCGGCGGCGTGTTATTGTTTGTCTTTATAATGACAGCGGCAGGAAGGTGGAAAGATGTAGGACGTACCTATCCATTAGGTAAGGATACATTGTCACATAATGGTGTTGCTTTTATGGGTTGGTTCGATGTCCGGCTGCTTGTTTATACATTGCGAAGGAGCGAAGTGTAGAGTTTGGTAGCGAAGTAGAGAGTTTGGTAGCGAAGTGGAGAGTTTGGGAGTGAAGTGGTGAGTTTGGAAGCGATGTGGAGAGTTTGGTGGCAAAGTAGAGTTTGGGAGCGAAGTGGAGCAAAGTAGCGAAGTGCAATGCAGCGGAAAGCAAAGCAAGGTCTTGCATGCTGTACCTTAGAATCAAATTCACGGCAAATTGCGTTTAGTCAGTGATATTAAGTTGTTACAATTACTTGTTATAATTACTTTAAAAAAAAATGTGTGTTTCGGGTTTAGTAACTTTTGACGTACAGATTTAATTAAAAAGCTATTTAATGTATCATTTTTTTCGGAAATCTGTCGAACGACTGAAGACAAATTGAAAAATAAAATTTGTGTATAAATACTAAATAGGCGAAGTAAACCCCGCGGAAGTAGTCAACGAGACGACTTCCTTGCTTTCTCTTCCACAAGAAAACGCTTTCCCGGAGATTGGTCATTTTTCTCAGCTACGAGTTGGTAGCTTTGAGACTCAGAGCCTTTCCTCAATTTGATGTCAACCTCAGATAATATAAACTATGCTACCAAGCCAAAATATTTCCACCTAGTCCTTCACTGTATAATTTGTTTTTTTATTTTGAGTTTTCTGTTTTACTTTTTTTATTGTAAAAAATCAGTCAGTCTCAGATACTTTCATTTAGCCCAATTCACGGATACGTCCCAACGGATCCACGCCGTTCATAATACCGCGTGGGATTCCGCGCGGTATTTTGTGTAACCCCAGGTATAACATTCCGCGACTTCCGCGGCTAGAGCGAAATTCAGCGAAACTTCCTACAAAACACCCGGCGGAATCCCGCGCGGTATACTGCTCAAAGCGGTAGCAACAAACGCGCCCGGTTTGAATAAACCTTACTGACAGAAACGCGAAACGTAAAATACAGGGCATGTTCGTTTTTACGAGCGCTAATAAAAGGACCACTTCACTAGCTCCCGCTAGACTATTAATAGTATATAGGGCAGAACTACACTACGAGGCTAGTCATTTCTAAGGGTAAAATGCGTAACAGTTCTTGTGAGCTATCGGTGTGAAGAGGTTTTTTGCTGCCATCATCGCTAAGATGGTTTATATTTTAAGGTTTTTAGTACTACTGTGATTCAGACCAGACTTCTATCTTATGAAACGGTGATAACGCCAATTATTATTACTATAGATGAAAAACTTATGAACAGAAAATATTGTTAAAAAAGTAATTGTGTTTAACTAAGTAGAGGTCACTGAACCCCAAGTGTAAATTTTTCAGAATTTTCGTTTTATCTTCTGGACTCTGAAACGGATTGTTTTTTTTTGTTTGTTTGTTTATACCACGGGGTTGCATCAGGTACAAACGAAAAATAGTTCAAACTTGAAAAAAATGTGGTGATCGTATCGTGAGCGTTACTAGTTAGTGTCCAGTGTATTCATTTGGCCCAATACTTCGCCAACACGTAATAAAAGACTATTGATAATCTTGCGTTATGCATATAAAATAATTCGTAAAATAGCCAGAGTTATTCCGTTGTGTGGGATGAGGCATCTGTACTGTAGGTATTATATTATCTGGGTTTATACTAAGTTTCGTTAGTCTTTGTAGAGCAGGAAACCGGGCCTTAAAAAGGGGTTTCCAAAACTCTCCAAATCCTGATGGTAATGAAAATTGAGGCAATATACGTTGATTTTGACATTACAGCTAATAGTTATACCTATCTGTATCAATATAAATAAAAAGTAGAGGGTTATTTACGCTTCAATATAATTATTACTGTACGAAATATCACATAGTCACTCATAGATTCATGAGTGATTCATGTGATGCTTCAACTCTTTCCATTGCCTAGTATAAGGCCTTCGTTCTCTATATTCGAGAAAAGTTCAGAGTTGGCTAGCCACCACGTAATGTCACTTGTAACTGCAGTAACGAATTTCAGAATGTCCGAGTAGTGCTAGCCGACCCGTAAACCAGGCTGCTACTTACAGGACACATCAGCTGCCGATTAGTACGGTTAACCGACGGCTATAGCAAAACTTGTTGCAAGCTCGCATGTGTTTGTAATTTATTATTATAGTTTGCATGTCACAAATACTGAGATCTACGGAACTGAAAACTACCAACTATTCCATCTATAACATCGACTATTCCTGTTTCTATTTCGAGATCAGATACTTATGAATATAAAAATGATTTTATTTAATTACTAAAACAGTCCGCTCAGAACCGTGGAAAGCTGATGGATACTGGAGGCTAGCAGCCGCTCAAAGTGATGCTCTTTGGAGGAGGCCTATGTTCAGCAGTGGACGTCTTCAGGCTTATGATTATGATGATGATGACTACTAAAAAGATTTTGTTCAATTATAATATGTTAAATACTTATATAATATTATGATATTTTTGTTTTGTATTGTTTTAATTATTATTATTGCGTCAAGATAAAACCATATTTCAGGTACCTATAGGTATTACTTATTACATTTCCCGTTGAACTAAACAATGTAATCTAAATTTGTATTACATTCCTCATTACATTAATTTAATTAGTTGATACCCTTTTTTGTAAAGGTAAATCCTTACCTACTTACTGTTTTTAGGTAGGGAATAAATACTCTCTGAAGGGCATCTACCGCACCGCAGCATATAGCTGGCACATAAACATGTCAAAAAAAATAATAAAAAACGAACCTAAAATGGCGTCACTGACAGCAGTCAGGGTGACTATTGAACGAACGAAATGAACAGTTGACGTTGCTACAGATCACCCTAAATTTTTACCCACTGAGTAGCTGATCGAAACTCTGTTTTCGTTCGTGAAACTGGGAAGAACTACTCGACGCCTTTACGTCCCGATCAGTATTACTCACTGGCCAGCCAACTCGGAACTTTACTCGGATATAGAGAACGAAGGCCTAAATGTAATTTCACTCAGGTAATAATAATTATGCATGTACTTATCCTAATTTAAGCAAAAATAAACAAATTCTTATTCTTAATATAACGCCAAAAACTTGTCGAAAACCTCAAAATATTTGGCCTAGAGAGGAACGATTTTTTTATGTATGTGTAACTAACCTTAACCGTGCAGCGACACAGGCTTGAAGTTTTAAAATAAGAATTGCATATCTAGCGCAAAACAAAACTCAGCGAATATACGGACGAGAGCGGTTGTATTCTACGCAATCTTTGATTACACAAGAGCCTAGTATCTACCTACTCCTACTTACTTATAAATAGAATACAGGACAGGATGCAACCTCGGTAAGTAGTTCAGCTGACGTTTATATTCCAAGCTCACCTCTATGAGTAACAATGTCAGTCCCTCTGTTACAAGGACAGCGCTTTGCATTGGCATGTGCAATGTAAGGTCTAGGTGAAAACAATTGCATGGATTTCTCGTGAATGGTTTAAAAATGACACCTAGTGCAAGGGTGTAGAGCGCACTCTTCTTAGCAATTTGGTGCAGTTTATTCATTTTCCAACTCAACTTACTTACTTTGAGTTGGAAAATGAATAAACTCTCCTTTGACTCTCCATTGAATACAGGACGGTGGTCTTTTATAATTTATTTAAATTATAGATAACTTTATATCTCAATCGTGTTATCAAATTATCCGCTGTTTAGTTTTTCTGGAGTCAAAGTAAGCCTGAGTCTTTTCAAGTCTAGCGTTAATGGGCATCTCATGGGTGAACGTGCTCCACCTTACAGTTACAGCTTCGTCACTTACCATCAGCATAGCGATTCAGGAGACCTCAGCGCTGAGCCTCAGCGCTGAGGTCTCCTGAATCGCTATGCAGGTGAGTTGTTGTCAAACGTATGCCTATTTTAGCATCAAAAGCTATCAACAATAGTTTGTTTTACATTTGCTTTCGCTTTAGTGTTTACTGTTCACACATTTCTTTCATTTCTTCTTTCTTAATGTCTTTTTCACCATGCACAAACAGTTTTAGAATATTTAAAGAATCTTTAGGCTATGCTGTGTTAGACCTAATACGTGGTCAATTCGGTGCAGCATTTTTTTCTAAAGCTACCAAAGAGATGATGATTTCTATGTTTTTAATTTCTAACGAATTAATAGATTTATTTCATTTAAAATCCACATATTACTAAAACTCCTTAAAAAAAAAACTTACATATTTTGTAACGTACATTATAGTTTTTTTCTTGTGTTTTGGCTCCACACATAGTGTATTTAGCCAGTGTCAAGTATTGTAATTTTTCATAGTTTAAGTATATATCACGTAAAGTCAAGTCTTAGTCATAGTCCAGTCTAAGTCAGGTAGTCATAGTCCAGTCTAAGTCATGCTCCAGTAAAGTGATGGCAATTTTACTAGAAGCTTCTATGGAATTTTGGAAGCAATACGAAAACTCACGTTTCACCACATTATATCACTTGCCCACACTCATACTCGTAATTCAGCGCTTAATGCGTAAAACGACACTAATTTTAAACATTAATACTCAAAAAAGCACAAGTTTTGAGAAAAATACAATGCAACGACGTGAACTTTTCCGCGTTCTCGCCAAAACTTGGTACATGTGATTAATTAGTGTTGCCAGTTTCAGAGAATCGACTGAATGGACTACGATACGGGAGCCGTCTCCGAATTACCCTAATGCCCATACCCTGCGCAATATTAATTGTGATTCTCACGTTATAAAAACAGTAAATATGCATCAGCACATGCTCACCACGTCCCTAGAGCGTGTAACATCCGTTTGTATGTACTATTTAATACTATTTGCAAGTCGTTTCTATTTAGGGAAGGGAAATACTGTCATACGGGGAATCATCATGAATCACAAAAGAAAGTTGAGTTAATTAAGGTTTTCGTAGAACCAAACTTAGTCTTAACGATTTTTAGAAGAAATTAATTATGAATTAAATGCACTAGCCAATGCAGCATGTGGTGTCAGTGTAAGAATAGGACATCTCTTCCCGTAGGTATATAGGACTGCAGCAGAATTATCTTCGGTATATGCATTATCTGCGCCACCTTAATGCGCTCCGTGACGCCAACATTGATTTTGACTTTTCTTATGACAAGTGGCCTACCATTGTTGCGGCAGTATTGGCTTATTGTGAAAGCATAAGTGACCAATGGAGCAATACGGGTAATCCTGAGAGTAGTGACAGTGAATAATTTTTCTAATCTAATAATTATTAACTCTGACATTATTCAACATTATTGCATAGTAAATTATTATACTCTTTGCATTATTGTACCTAATAGTAATAATAACCCATTGTGTAAATATTTTTATTTTTATTTAATAACCTGGCCAAGGTATTTTTTTTTAAATAAAATTCTGTCGTTTTTATCACAATAAACAAACAAATAAATAAAATAAATAAATAAATAACCTACTGCGATCACCAAAACGCCTGCCGAGCGAGCTGATTATGGCAAATCCCAAGTGGAAGCAAAAAGCTTAATCCATTCTTAAGAACACTACACATGAAGCATCAAGTCACAATTCACAAGCGTAAAGTAGCGTTTTGTAAAGCACCATGGTTAAAATAATCAACATATTCCGTTGAAACCACTCACAACCTGGCCTTTAAATTTGTTGATTATACCCCCATCCCAGACAAGTACAAACGCAGAGCCAGCTAAACTTAGCTAAGCATGTAAAAAGCTAGGATAGTTCGAGTAAGTAAACTGCATATTTTGATAGCGCACTTGCAATTTACCCCCCAGCCTGCCTTTCATCACATTCCTATTACCGAAAGCATTGAAATCATAACATTTCAATGCTTTCGGTGATTGATTCTTTTTACGACTACCTATGATACCGTGAAAGTGGAAGGCACTACAGATTATCAAGTCTCTTAACTTGGGTAATATACTAAGTACCTACGTTAATATAAATTACTTACTTACATTTACAAATCGTTCAATTAGGTACGCTATAGTTGGTTTCCGTCAATAATAATGAAATAGCAACAAACACTTCAAAGCAATGGTTCTAAAAGTAGGTGGTGACAGAAGATAGTGGGCAGTTGCTGGAATCGACTAGCTCTATGAATGACAATGCGGCCTCGAACGAAAGTACTTTTACTATGCACACGCGTGATCAGGGTAGGGTATGGGGTGTAGGGTAGGGAGAGTATAGAGCTTGCAATTTATGGAAGCGATGAGATTTGAGGCACTTGTACTTGGAGCGTGGGCTGTTTTCCGTAACTAGGCCGCACAGCAGCGTTTTTTGCATGATGAGGACTTGAGGAATTGATAGGTGTCACCTATCAATTCCTCAAGTCCTCATTTAGGCTTGCTTAGGCTTGAACTTTAGAAAAACATCGTGAAGAGAAAATTAAGGTACAAGTTCTTAGTCGACTGCAGGCAGCAGCAGCAAGTGACGTGGCTCCGCGTTGCTAATATTTTCAATCTTTTTCTATAAATTACCTACTGGCAACGACCAACCGTCGTCGACAATAGAAACATTTAATAATTTCTAATTAATTGTAGTCTCTGTCCAACATGGCTAATCTACAAAGAAATGCATTAGCAGTTGGCATGGTGCCTGCAGACTGACTGCGACTTAGTCCAGTGCACCATTGACCTGCCACGTAGGGTAACTATGATCACCAAGGACACAAACGGGTAAGACGTAGAGCTTAAATTATATACTATACCTGACCTAGACGTTGTACTTATAAGTAGTACATAGGTAAACTGTATTGTACTTCAAGTCGGAGCAGAGTTAAATCTTGGAGCGCTCCTATCTGCACACAAAGATCGTTTTGCAGGTTACGGTGTCAATTTTGATAAAATAGGCATAGATTTGACAACATCTCACCTGATGGTAAGTGACGAAGTTGTCTAAGGTGGAGCACGTTTCTTGACTTGAAAAGATCCAGATTATATCCAGGAGGAAATTATTTGGTCCATAAAACTTTATTGGTGGCTATGACAGATATTATTCTTATGCCTGAATGCACTTAAGTTTGATAGCCCCCTACGTTCACACTTATCTTTCTATGACTTACCTACTATCAAATTTGAGTGCAGATTGGTAGATAAATAATTCTCATTACTGTCTAATACTAAACCAGACCTTTCTCATTCAATGTCACAAAAATGGTAGTTCATGATTTAATTTGTGCCACCTTTTGAAACCTCTCTTTCTCAAGCCGAATCTGAAAGAATGTTGGAAGATACAAATTATTCAGGGGTTCTTATTTACTGATTTCAAATGCTGGCAGACTATTTCTGAAGATAACGTTGTCACTTCACACATACGTTCTTATAAAGCATCACATATACGTTCTTATAAAGCATCACATATACGTTCTTATTAAAGCATAGTTAAGCTTGACTGGGTGGAAGTTCTTAACCAATTGGTAAAGTGAAGCAATATTCTCTGCAATCAATGCTATCACCATACAGCCGACGTTACTTATGTCATGCCCAAACTTTTGGATGGCAAAAATCCTAGCCTTTAAAGGTGTCCAAGTCAACAACTGAGAACCAAAATAGCCAATGGACACCTACAATCATACTGCTCCTACTTTGTCTCTAGGCTAGGCCAAGTATGCGCGGCAGCACTAGGCAAGCGTCGAGCATAGACAATCGCTCACGGACGTGCTACCACTGCAAAGTGGAGTGGACAGGACGCATAACAAAGGCTGCTGCTGACCTCAAGTGAAATGCTATTATTCAAGCTCTAGTAATCCCATGACATAATCTAGATTATGGATATTATGAATCTTTCTTGGACTGAGGAGTCACTTCCAGTTGTTTTATATTACAAGGTTGCGTTAGCCGCCCCATCTCTTCCTTTGCTAAGGGCTAAGAGAATATCCAGGGAATATGGAGCAGCATTCTCTTCGGTACATTATAATTTTCTGCGATGACCAATCCGCCTGCCAAGAGTAGTGATTATGGCAGATCCCCTGCATGGTAAGCGTCCAAAGTGGCGTTTATGAGGGAGGTCTGAAGTTCAGCTGTGCACTTCTTCTGGCTGTTGAGTGAGGGTATCTTTTGATTCCATTTCATCTATAATGTAAGGAAGGAAAACATTTTAAGGAAACCGGGCATATCTGAAGTACACAAAAATTTCAGAACATCTGTTATGCGCCAACGCAAACTAAACTTGTCCAGCGTAGAGGATTATGGCCTATACTCTCTACCTGTGAGAGAAACTCGTGCCCCAGCAGTGGAAAATTATTGGGCTGATGACGTGTGAACGGATATTTCAAAAATGAACTCTGTCACCTAGGAATTACAGACACACGATGAGTCTACGTCTCAATGTCTCCTTGACAAGGACCATTATGTTCCAAAAAATTTACCATCCACAATTTTTTTAGATTGCCTTGATTAATCTGGATACATCCTATTGCAGCTACATTCTTTATGCACAGCCGATCTATCAGCACTGTCTCAATCTGGCACAATTGTTGGGTAACAGCAATTTTCTAGTTATTTATCTTATTTATATAAATTCCCCGCATAGCAGCCGCGTTGCCGACAGCAGGTAGCTTGCGGCTTCCTTTCGTTGACTAATACTTATTGTTTATTGTGGCTGTGTTATGTATTTATAGTACTTCGTGTATGCATTGTCGGAAATTGCAATCTGAAAGACTAACGACGTACCTAGATGTCCTAATTAAAATATTGTTAACATAATTTATCAATACTTGTGGCAGTTGCTATGTGCTGCGATATAAAATCTGTTCTTTTTAAACGGGCTATGCTTTTGATCTCTACCAACTTTTATAGCGTTACCAGGCACCCAGCCGTCAAAAGTGGGAGGCAACTAGGTCAAGGGCACCCCAGAGGTGCGAGCCTCGGCTAAGGCCGTTGCCGGGAACAGAGGAGCCAAAAGAATACACTGGAACAGAAGACTCTATGAAAATTCGTCTCGATCTCATAGGCCATCCACTACGCTCACCAACCAAGTGGTAGATGACACATATTTTCTTACATAAATAATAGTTAGATAGATGGACAGATATACTATTTATTGAACAACGCAAATTATTAACGACGAAAACAAACTTTACGAAAGTATTACCATGGGTGGTCCGCTCAAAGCGATCCCTTCCAGACAACCCAATAATACGTGCTGGTGTAGTTTAATGTATAAAGGATAAATTAGATAATATGATAAGCGACTGTTTTTCGTCGTAGTTGTAACGAGGAACCTTATTATGTATACTTTGTATTTATTACTTATTTTTATTGAAGGGACAAATGTTGCTGGTCTACTAACCTTCATAGCAACACCTGGCTGTGTCACCGGGCCTAGAGCCAACAGACAACTTTGTTCAAGGGCATCAGAAGTAAGGACTATGAATTCATAATATATTTACATATTATACATCATAACACCTCGATCACCTGCTTTAAAGTTGGAACAAACCACGCGCCTGCCAGAGCGCGATCTATGGCAGGTGGCGGCTAATTTAGGCCGCGCTGCCTTCCGCGTCGGTTTGTCTCACCCTTTACACGTTTGTGTAAAGCATGGGAAAAATGAACTCTATAAAACCCAAAGATATTTTAAGCACTTGGCCAAAGGCAACCCATTTAAACCACCATCAGCCACAAGAAATCCACTTGCGAATACAGGCCTCCATCAAATCTACAGTTACTGACTCCAATGGTTACCAGCAGCTTTGGTCAGGTCGTAAGTTCACCTAGTAGGCAGCCGGGAGTTACGCGTCTATCATAGCATTGCTGTTGGGGCGTATTTTAGTGCTCCCACTTTGCCAAGCGCGTTCCCACAGTGTGAAACCAGGCGTAAAGTGCTACTAAAGCTAAAGCGTCCAGTAAGGAAAGTGTCGAATCTAGGAAAATGTCGAATTAGCGAAAGTAGCGAATTAATTAAGGAGTCAGAGAACGTATCGATATGTTACGTTCGACTATATCCTCAACATCAAGTCAAATTATACTGTATTTGATATAAAAATTGCAACGTCACATTTCCGGCTGAAAAATTAAAACTATAAGCAGTAAAGAAATACTTCAACAATTTAATTTAAAAATTAAATTTATTAAGGAACAAAATAAATTAAGAAATTTTATTTCCGTGTGTTGATAACGCAGACAATAGTTTCCTACTCTCGTTACATAAACAGTGTTCATTAGTCGATGCGATGTCAGTTGCAAGTGGCGCAGGGATGAACTAAGTGCCTACATAGATTCGGTTCGGGGGCAACTTTAAAATGTTATTGCCAGCTAGAATTTAAAAAATCATTTGTCGCAAAGTTACATAACAGCTAAAAATAAAGTATGCTTAATATACGCATAAAACAAAATTCATAAATGAGCTAACAGGATACAAGTCGTTAAAACCAACCTTAATCGGTGTAAAACAAAAACATAAGCTGATAAATCACTGATAAGTAGTATTAAATTAAATTGAAGATGTATTACCCCACCCCCTTACTTGAGTACGTCTATTCACTTGACTGTGATTCACTGTTGCTTCCCTGGTTTTTGCTTACGTCCGAGGGTGTTGCACCTACCACGTGCGCGACCCGGGCATCGAACCCGCAGTCCTGCTATAGGCATATTATGCGTTTACAGCATTGTGCCACCGTACACACGCTAGGCACGGGTAGTCCTAGAGTACACGTTCAGGATCATTACTAAACGTTATCAGAAAACAATCGCAGGTCCCCTAACACTAGGACACTATTAAAGTTTCATCTGATCCGTTCATTAAGGCGCTGAATGCTCCCAAATCGACTATTTAAAACGTGATTATCTCAAAACGTATACCATTTACAGAATTGAAAAAAATGCACGTTAATACTGGACATATCTTCTTTCTATCTGCTGAAACCGAAACACGTTTACGAAAAGTTTTCTCGATAGAAAAAAATTGAGAAGTGACCTCTAAAAAATCATTCAAACGTCTCAAGTTTGTCTGCTGTAATAAACGTGCTCGCATTGGCTCCTGTCAGGGCCTTAAATCGCTTTTTTATCGCTTAACTTTTATCGATTTTTGACACATTTTACTTCAACAAATCTGTCAAGAGCTGACTAGTGACTACTACAGCGTGCCAACGCGATATAAGATGCAGAAAAAGGGTTGGCGCCAATTATGGGCAAAGGTGGCCCCAAGTTACGCCTAAGTTGGAATCTGAAACAGAACAAAATATATATGAAAAATTCGTGCGCGAGTCCGATTCGCACTTGGCTGGTTTTTCAATTTCTACAGATCAGTTTGTGGTTCAGGATTTGATGTTATTGCTTACTAAGAATTTTAATTAAGAAACTGATGTGAACTGACTATATTCCGCGAGTAGATAACTATCTACTCGCGGAATATAGTGACGCAAAAATGAACAGTCTGAAAGTGATCTTGGAATTTGAAAAATATACCTTTATTATTTTTGTCTATTACTTACATACAGATTGATTTGTTTGTTTGTTAGGCGATACTGCTATAAATATTGCTTACATAGTTATTTTTTATTTTCTTTATAGTTTATCTTGTAATCTTCAATCGGAGATGGAAGCGTAATCTAAATGACCGCCAGCCCCTATTCCACATCAAGGAGCTAAACATGAACATTCTATTAACTTTTTTGCGTCAACAAGAACTAAGGTAAGGCACGACTACGTCGATTTCAAATTAAGAGTCGTTTCACTGTGACGTATTGGAATTTGGAACATGCGTTTTTTATCATAATAAATAATATGATGCTGCCAACGTGTTAGAACTTACACCTTACTCAGGTGGCGTATGGGTCTGGCCTTCTTGATTTTTAATACCTCTTGTGTCAATATACACATCACATGGACATCCGGAACATGTTCACTGTTGAGCATAGGCCATCCCCATAATGTGCCACATTAGACTAGGGAATGAGCAGCGGCATTCTCCTCGGTACAGCAGTCATCAACCCTGGGTCGCCCAAACACTTTGTACTCTGAGCATAATAGCCCTACGATAAATGTCCCATCTGGTGGCGCTTCATGGGGCAGGCCTATGTTGAGCAGTGGACGTGCCAGCTCTTACGGTACCCACGGCAAATGATGGGGTACCTAGCCCGCTAAAATTTAACCTTAGATCAGAAATAATTACTAAAGTTGTGGATCCTTGGGGATCGTTCAAATTAAAATCCTTAAAAAAGATAAATACCTACTTAAATCTCTTTTATCGTAAATAATTTAACCAAAACATCTTTTTATACCCTACAAATGTCCATAACGAACAATATAAACCCGATCAAGCCCGCCCACTGCCATAAATGACATAAGCAAATCACGAAAAATCTGACCACCACCGCATCAAAACAAACAGCGGGACCACGTGGTCGAAGCAGCGAACTTTTTAGTTTTTATACGCAAGGTCGATGACCGCAATCAGCACTTGCTATAGTGAGATATTGATCAATCGACTTCTGATTATGTAATAGAGGGGATTTTCCGGTGATTGATCTTGATAGTTATGTCCTCGACCGTGACGCATGCATGGGTCAATGCGTTCCCCTGAAATTCAGTTAGAGATTTAACATTTATGTCTGTCTATTAGCGCGTGCCTTTTCAAAGACGAATCAAAATCAATAAAATATCGAGTACTCACTTCCACCTTTACGTTTAAGTGCAGCGGGAGTGAGAGTCTACTGTTTTCAGAGAGATCATTCCTTCATTGAAACGCGTTATTCTTTTTTACGCGGGCTCTTTTGGCATGGCGCCAATGAAACGTTGATGCATTATCATTATTTTTTTGAGTCTTGCTGTGTATTAACAGTAGGTATACAGGTGTTCTAAACTATGATAATTAGGTAAGTGTCTATCTAATATAAAAATAAATTCAATATTGTAGAAAAAGCCACGCCATATATAAGACAATTCGTATCGTTTTAAAAATGCTACTAACTAATCAGTAAGTAGAGATTCTGTAGAGATTATAGATAAAAATGACTGTGTTTATATTTTACTACATTCCCTTTGTTGGATATCAGTGGTTTCAAATGGATTAATAACAATTTAATTAGTAAAGAAATTTTGACATCATTGGCTGAACGTGAAATCATGCGAAGCAACAAAAGGGCACTAAGCATACTTAGCAGGGCCCTTATTCCGTATCGATTCCTTACTTTGAAGCCACGCGAATTCCTTGTCTTACATAAGAAATCTGCAAAACTCTATTCTCTATGAAACTACAACAAAACCACGCGAAGTGAATTTAGAATTGGCGCGATTAGAATTGGTGAACTGTCAAAAATCATATGTTTTACCGAGACGCGTTCCGAAACATCAACACATCAAAAGATTATGACCACTTTTGTTCCATATATTTTATTCAAAATAAAGATAACTTTAATTTAAATTTATTCCTAATATTCATGTAATTAATTCAAGTTAATAGGAAGGTATTCCTAACGCTGTGACACGATTTGAACAAGGCACGATAACGACGTGGTTTCGTATCGTGTGGAATCTGTGTTTCCAAAGAGAATAACCGCCCTGGTAACCTTGCAATCAAAACTTCCTAATTATAAACTCTTTCTAAATTAACTTGGTTATGTAGTTATAATACAAAGATATGTTGCGCTATTTTAACTGTTATCAAATGCGTTAAACTAAGAGATGTAAATCATCACAGAACATCAGACCACAAACGGCAAAATTCTCAAACATTATGTAACAGAATGGCCAGACATTCTTTAATTTTCACAGCCGTTGCTCCAATCACGTTTCAATTAAAACAATTGCAGTTCGTTCGCCTCGGGGCGACCCGACGACAATGAGTTGCAACTTCTTCCGACATGTAATGCCATCTGGCGTGGCAACACAGTACTATAGGCGAGTTCGTTGCCAAAGTCATGGATTATTACGTCTTTTATCAAACGTAGTCTTTCAGGAGAGCTTTTTGGGGTCTTTGGTAGTAATAATTGTTTTGGTCCCCAATATTCACATACAGATTTCGAAGTCTGATTTTACCATTTGGTGAGGTCAGTGCTACGTTTCGACCATTAATTGGGATGAACAAAACAGATTCCTGCAGCTCTTGGCTTTTAGGTAGCATGCTACTTAAAAGCCATTAAAATCTCTCAAGCGGATATATCTGTTCTGAGTCTACGTTGTGGGACCATGATCCTCGTAGTACCTGCTGGGTCTTTAGATACAGGAAATCCTAGTGATGTTCCAGGATCTAATTTATGTGATCGCTAGTTGTTATTGATTTATTTATCTAATTAATATCAAAATTTATTAAAAGTTTTAAAGCTTTAGACAATATATAATTATACGTGTTTTACACACATTCGCGGAAAATATTTTGTTCTGGTTTCATTGCTAGAGGTTGGAGAGCTTTTCTTACTGCTTCTACTGTTTAATGAATTGGGTGACGCCGAATCATCGGGCCTATAAGTTTTACTGATCGCATTTAATTCTTGAACTCACTGTTTAAAAAAATCGGTTCATTCTCCGTAGATCCGTGAGAATGTATTTTCTCATTGGATCTATTTTCAAATCTTTAACACAACATGTTATCTAATGAGATTTTTTATTCTCAATAGATTCATTTTTCACTCAAATCGGTGCAGAGAAAAAATACCGATAAAAGAAAAAAAGACTAGTTTCACGTAAATTTAGAGTTGATAACCTTCTTCAGTGTAACAGTGCTTAAAACTACCAAAGCCAAACCATAGACAAGGAACAGGAAAAGTCTATCATACGTACCATAAACAATGAAACAATTCGTACGTGAGTTCTCTCACGTTTTCGGGATGTCACTACGCAATACGCAGGTGTATGACCGGCAGAGGATGTAGACCTACTTATCAGTACCTAATCAGGCTATAATTTACAGACTAAACAGGCTATAACATGCCAGACTATTAAAAGATACATGGTCTTAGGTACTTAATTTATTAACTTGATTTTCATATTATTCAGATTTTTTGAGATTTTTATATGTAAACAAATGACGTTTTAAGCTATAGATTTTGTTATAGATTGAGAAGAAACAATTGACCAGCTATATTTTATAGAATTGCTCTATCTTTCATTATAGCTAATGAAATCGCCTTAAATTCAAACCTTCGTAAATTATAAAGGCCAACAGTCAGGGATATGGGAAAAATATTGGATGTTATATTGCAATGAAAGTGCCTATAAACTATATTAATAAGTAGGTACCTACCTACTTATTAATTATTTTATTGGAGATACAGTCTATAAACTCAGGCTTAATTTAAATTTAAAACTATTACTGATGAAATGTTTAATTATTAAACAGTCTTTATAGATTAATTTGTAAAGGAAAAACTAGAAGCACGAGCGGGGATTGAACCCGCATGAATCCATCCCTCAAGCCGGGATATGCTTTACTTAAGCTACCGTGACAAGTGGTCTCATGTCCGAATTTTTCCTTCACCTTTACAACCAACTTACGGGGTTGGTACCTGTAGATTACGCTGAGCAGGCGATACTGCTATAAAAATCAAAAATATTAAAAATGTTAGTTAGGAACTTGTGAAATACTTGGCAAAATCGATTACTTGTGTTATTATTTTTTCAGACTAAATTTCTATCGAACCCATTTGTTTTAATAAGAGAATGATGAGTCATTCGTATTTATACCTACTTACAGATGTATACCAAATCCGCAGTAGCACTTTGACCGATCGTTCATCAGCATCGGAGGAGTCAATGCACTCCTTAATTTCATCACTTCCCTTGTAGTTAAGCACTGCTTGGAACCACTTAGTCCAATTACTTTACTAAAATTTAATAAAGCGGAATCGTTTAATTAACACTTACGCAAAAATTTTGCCTAGGCAGTTTCTTTTGCTATGGTTTGTTTATTACTGTTATGAATATGGCTTTAAATTGTGTTACACAGGATTATAATGTCAATTATTATTACAAGTGATTATGGTATTAGAGTCATGGCTAAATTTTGAATAACTAAATGAAATCCCTCTAAATTTCTGGCTTCCTGGTAATCTTTGTTAATTTTTGTACCTTGGTTTCCTTCTCCAAGCATTTCCATATTCATCAACAAAATAACAGCCACATAAAAAAAACAATCTGACGTAGAAGGAACTCCGTTTTCAGGAAAATAGCAACCTAATACTTATTCCGACGAAATCGGAAACTTAGCGAACCAAATGGTAAAAATATGGGTTGATTTCTCTTAGATTCACAATGACTAATGCCACTCGATTGTACACCAACATTCATGATTGTAACCAAGCCCGTGTCAACGCTCGTGGAATTATTTAACCCCTTTTACGCCCCTTTGCTCAATCACAGTTCATTCTCCCCATTAGACCCGCGCTGGTTTCATCACAGGCCAATGGTATTTGCATCACAAGTTCACCAATCTTTGCTCAATATTGCCCAATATATTTTAGTTAAATGTTTAGACAATGGTAGATGTACGACCTAAAAATTATTATAGCTTACTACTTATTTTTTATCATACTGTTTCACCTTTTTTTATTAGTACAATTATTTGAATTCAATTTACCCAGTTTGATTAACTGACATATTGTTCATGAAAAAAACAGTTTCAATTTTCAGCAAAACATCATGTGAGGATGAGGAGGTGAAAAATGGTCTGGGAAGCTGTAGTGCTACATTTTGACTCCACCAAGCCATTATTATCAAGAGGTCCACTGCTAAACATTATACTCCTATGGAACATTACTTTGAATAGCTACTTGGCTCTTGCATCTATCGATTTTGAACTGTGTGGGGCTGGCATACACTGCATCTACCAGGTGACGACCCGAGAACTTGTCTTCTTCATCGATTGCCGGTTTGCTGAGAGATGTAGGCGACTTATTGCCATTTTAGCTTGCTAATTTTTTCTTTCATTGCTCTCTTAACTCTGACGCCAAGGTTACGGTTTAAGTTAAGGTTAGAGAGAGCTATTGAATTTATCGCTTTTTTTTAGCTACAATATGTTTCATACCGCATTCAAACTTTTTATCAAGGAAATTTGTATGAAAGAGCATAACATATAGTTCAAAAATTCTTCAACGTTCAACAACAAACAGCATGGACAAATGACAAGACGCACCGAGAAGTTCCAAACAGTGGAATTATCTTATCTGTTGCATAACAATGTTTATGCTTCCATTCACCTCGGCCACAGATAAGTAGCACGTGCTAGCATGCATACTAATGTACGGAGATAATCTCTTAGCTTTTGGTCTGGACAAGTCATGGATATATTGTTAATGATCATGCATTTGGGCAGGGCCGTCTTAAGCATATTCGGCGCCGGGGTGCGAAAGTTGGCCAGCGCCCACCCTACCCTGAATCGGTACTAAGCTTGTAATCATAACGCATTTTTGCGTTTTTTGGATTTAAATCTAAAAAACTGTGAAGTTTCACTTATTGATAGAATAAGAGCTCCCAACCTTCATGACCCATGAAAACGCATACGAATCCAGTGCAAAAACCTCAGTAGTTAATAATTAAATTAGGAACCCGATTAATAGGAACGGACCAGGAGGCACGACTTACGCGCGAGCGAAGCGAGCGCCGAAAATTTTACGTTTTTTTAATACATACATTTTGATAAAACACGTCAAATTTCAGCTATTTTAAGTAAATAGAGCTTTCAATTTTGATAACACATGACAACGCATGCGAAGCCAGCGCAAAAAGTCAGAACATAGTTCATTATTATAGTAATGCGTACATCCGATGGTGTGAACGACACGTCTACATTTTTATATGGCGTTATCACTGTCTCACGTCAGTGTCAACATGATGTAAAGGTATGACATGACAGTTGTATTTGAGTGAACGATTTAACGTGACGTTATCAAAACTGCTCTGGCTCTGCAACATTAAAGTATTCTTACGGAGTTTTGGCGGGAACGCGGAAAAGTTCACGTCGTTGCATTGTATTATGTATTTTTCAAAACTTGTGCTTTTTCCAGTGTTAATGTTTAAAATTGGTGGCGTTTTAAGCATTAAGTGCTGAATTACGAGCATGAGTGAGGGCAAGTGATATAATGTGGTGAAACGTGACTTTTCGTGTTGCTTCCAAAACTCCATAGAAGCTTCTAGTAAAGTTGCCACCACTTTGCTGGAGCATGACTTAGACTGGACTATGACTACCTGACTTAGACTGGACTTATGACTATGGCTAGGACATGACTTTGCGTGAAATATTTTATAACAAATATAATACTTGACACTGGCTAAATAAATACACTATGTGTGGAGCCAAAATATAAGAAAAAAAAAATATTGTTCTTACTTATATTTATGTCATTTGTCAATGTATGATTGAAATAATATTGAAGTAATAACGCTATAAGAGGATCTTTGAAGAAAACCTGTGAATTTTTGAATTTTAATGTGTAATAAGGGTGGATTATAATTCGTTAAGTGTTCATAGACGTGCACGAGTGTTGGCAAATGGTTCCAAGTTTATTAGACCATGCATTACCGTTTTCTCTTCAACGGCTTTTTAAAGGCTTCAGTAAAATATCCACCATTTTGGGCTGGTCATCATATCTGCCAAAAAACTGAGAGCATCTATAGAGATCCGGCAGACGTCGTTATAGCGTGATGCAGCGAAATGAAGCTATGATATATCTACGCAAGGTAGCTGGCAGTAACTGGAAGAATATAGCCGAAGATCAAATACAGTGGTGTGGTGTGAAAGGTGTTATTGAAGAGGCTTACTCCGAAGGAGGACCTAGGCTATAGTAACTAGCTAATGATCATGATGAACATTTTTAAGAATATATTAATATCTTTGTAGAAATACTTACATTTTCGAATTCATTTTATCTAACAATGTACCAGTTCGAGGTCTGAAGAGTTTTGTTTAGTGCTGTGGCCGTTCACACCCAGTGTAGGGTGACGAACTCTACGAATTGTTTTGATTAAAGTGTAATCAGTTCAGTACCACCTGGTATAATAGTTAAGGTGGTTAACACTTCGGTTCAAGGTTAGATACGTAAGTTTATCGAGAGCATAATTATTCCGGCGCTAAAAAGATGCCATTGAACCAGCACAGATAATATAGATACTAGTCTAGTAGTTGAACTAAAAGATATGAAAAAAATGTGATGTCAAAAGTATACCTAAAACAGGTAAAACCAACTTTGTTTGGATGACGTTTTGTTCCAGTTAATTTGATTTTATAACTATACTACATATATAATTCATATACTGAACCGATTTTGATGCAATTTAAGGCACATCGGGAACATTACATGGTCTCACAATTAACGTAAAAGTAAGAATTATTTTACTTAAACTATTCAATTTAAACGAAACTCTTCATTAGACATTCAACTGTGGTTCAATGAACTTGTAATTGCACATTATTGGGCAATGATAGGCTAATGTAAACAGATAGGTACGTGCGCTGAGGGGCTTTGTCTTTTTCAAATTTCGAATTTCGAACTATTTTGGCTATTGCTAGGTCAACGACACACATTTATAGAACATTCATCCGTATATTTTCAAGTTTTGCGCGCTAAAATCGTAATTCGTAACTCTGTTTTCAACAACTGGAAGACCTCCACTGCTGAACCTAGGTCTTCTTCTTCTTCTTTAATGGCTTGCTATCGCTTTTTTGCAATAATTCTGCCAATGTCAAGTGAGTAAAATTTGTACGGTTATGTCAAGTCAAAGTCATATTTTGTCAGTTAGTCAAAACGCCAACAGTAAACTGGTGGATATTCTACTGAAGGCTCTAAAAACGGCCGTTGAAGCGAAAACGAAAATGCATGTTTCTATAATCTTGAAATCATTTGCCAACAATCGTGCACGTTCACGAACACTTAACGGATAATAATCCACCCTTATTACACATTAAAATTCAGAAAAAAGGTTTTAAAAATAAATTAAAAATTCGCAACTGCCATTGTCGGAGTTTCTTCAAAGACCGAACATATGTCTTATTCATTAAAACGCCAGTTTTCTTTTTTTTTATATTTTGGCTCCACACATTGTGTATTTAGCCAGTGTCAAGCATTATATTTTCACCGTCTTAAAAAATATTTCACGCAGTCATGTCCTAGTCATAGTCATAGTCCAGTCCAAATCAGGTAGTCATAGTCCAGTCTAAGTCATGCTCCAGCAAAGTGGTGGCAACTTTACTACAAGCTTCTATGGAGTTTTGGAAGCAACACGAAAAATCACGTTTCACCACATTATATCACTTGTCCTCACTCATGCTCGTAATTCAGCACTTAATGCGTAAAACGCCACCAATTTTAAACATTTACACTGGAAAAAACAAAAGTTTTGATAAATAATACAATGCAACGACGTGAACTTTTCCGCGCTCCCACCAAAAATCCAAACGCCACTTTGGACGATTATCACAGGGGGGTTGCCATAGTCACCAAGCTTGACAGGCGGCTTGGTGATCGTAGAAGATTTTAATGTAGGTACCGAAGAGATAAATAAATAAATAAATAAATAAATGCTACTGTCCTTTCCCTGGATATATTTATGGCCCTTACGGCACCCATGGGAAGAGACAGGGTGCTCCTCACACACAGCACGGGCGGGTGATTTGCGACTCACCACTGACTCGCAAAAGCAATAGGTTACACCTATCATAATATTCTGCACACAAATGCTATTCTTTTTCTGTAGGTAATATTCCAAATTCAAAAGTTCCAAGAACGTTTAGTCGTAAATCAGAGCATAGACCAGACGAGCTTTCAAAGTAGATATAATTGAGATTCACCAGCAGTCACATTTCGTCACGTTTCGTCACGTAGTCGTCACGTATTCGTCACGTGGGTCCATGGCCGGTCAGGGTCGAGATTCGCTGGCCCTGAGTTCGATGTCCGGTCAAATATTTTGAAACTATAAAAAATCTACAATCCTCCTCCTATCCTATTATGATGTCATATCTTGCATGACCAGTTTTTGCAGTAACTTTATCGTTTTTTTATCTTTTTGCTAAACACAAATTCGATCCGTAAAAAGAACTATCATCGCTCAATCGCTCACCCAACGCTTCCTCTTAGTTAGTTATAAATTGTATGGTTTCCGAACGTAATAAAAATAAAATATCTATAAAATATTGGAGACATCGAATTTTAATTAACGAATTTTACGCATTTTAATATCACACACCGAAAAGTCAATCAGTTACATCATTATTTATTGCTTTAATCGATCACGGATCAAGGTGTGCTTTTATAACACCGCCGCCAATCGAGATGGCGAACGAATTTCAAGATGGCGGAGTTTTTATTCGCGCCAAAATAAAGTGGCGGTCGTTCGTTGACCCCGACGCGCGGGCGTGTTGACCGCGTGACGTCGCGTGACGTAGCGAGTGTGACGTCACGCGGGGCCGGGACGTAGCCGGTCGCTATGAATCATTTTCAAGGTTCCTTTTTGTCATGGTTCGCACGCGGTGTAGAGGCTTGTAGTCGCTTCCTTCGGCTGATTTTATGTTGAGCCATTAAGTTATTCCCACGCGATGCTTGCTCCCGTGGAAGGCTACGGTTTTGTCACTGATTTATGAGGCGAAAGTCTCAGTCAGTAAATTATCATCAAAATCGTGTAGTCGAAATCAACGCTCGTTTTCCAAGTCCAAGGTTCCAAGGAGTTGATTACAGTTGGTATATTACGCGATACAGGGTTGACAAGTACCTATTTAATTGATATGGAACTTGCTACCATATTTTTTAGTCTTGTTGACAGTTATTACAACTTGACATTGCTTGAAATTAATTAAATTAAATGAAATTAACTTAAATTGTAATTAATTAGGTACTTACAAGCAGAGGGACCTCAGGGAGACGGTGCGGCTGGCCACGGTGGGTACAACCCTCGTGGTCGACCGCATTCGCTCCCTGGGACTGGAGGTTGCCCTCTCCAAGACTGAGGCCCTGTTGTTCCACGGGCCTCGGGGGGGACCCCCTCCAGGGACGCGGGTACTCCTGGATGGGATCCCGGTCCCGGTTGGGACCCAGATGAAATATCTGGGTCTCATCCTGGACGGGAGGTGGACTTTTGGGGCCCATTTTACCCAACTGGCCCCAAGAGTCCTGGGTGCGGCTGCCGCACTGGGGAGGCTGCTGCCCAACGTGGGTGGCCCGAACGCCACGTGCCGTCGGCTATACTCCGGAGTTATCCGGAGTATGGCCATGTACGGGGCACCGGTCTGGGTGGACGCCCTCGGTCGCAATAACAAGGCCCTGCTGCGACGTCCGCAGCGGGTCATTGCGATGAGGGCGATCCGCGGATACCGGACGGTGTCCTGGACGGCGGCGTGCGTGCTGGCCGGTGATCCCCCCTGGGAGCTCGAAGCGGAAACCCTCGCCGAACTTTACCACTTTGTGGCGGCGAGGAGGTCCCGTGGAGAGCCTCCAGCGTGGGAGGAGGTCAGGCGCCTGCGGAGGCAGGCGCGGGCCGCCCTGTTGCGGCGGTGGACGGAGGACCTGGCTCCACCGGTGCCTGGGCAGAGGACGGTGGAGGCCATCCGCCCGGTCCTCCGGGAGTGGGTGCGGCGGCCATTTGGGTCGCTGACCTTCCGATTGGTGCAGGTGCTTTCCGGACACGAATGTTTCGGAAAGTACCTTATAGAAAAATAGCATGAAACTTTTTAAATTAGTTTTTAATATACAATTAAAAAAAATTACTAGAAATCTTTTAGTAAGCTATAAGTGTGTTAATCAAATAATTATTCATATTAATTAAAACCCCGATGCGAAAACCGCTCAAAGAAGTGCTCTCTGGGGGAAACCTATGTTCAACAATGGACGTCTTCAGGTTGTTGATGATGATGATGATGATGATGATGAAGAATACATCCTGCTGCAGCCCATTCTCTGAATATTCCCTTAGTCGACTTCTACGGCTCCCAGAAAGAATGGGGAGGTCCTATTCGTAACCGGGACCACACGGCTAATCTAATCGGTAATCTAAAAATATAAAAATATTCAATTTCGACAATGAACAAAGTCGTGATAAGTGGTGATAAAAATAATAAAAACTTGTAAAAACAAACCTACTTCAACACAATGTCTTGTGTATCTTTCTTTTACCTATTCATTGCAACTAGGCTAAATGGCCGCGAGGTAATTACATCTTCACTGTCCATCATTCAACAAAAAGTTCCATATAAATACCGCATAATAGCTAGTATTGTCATTAATATTTTGGCACACATTTAGCCTCTTTGTCAGTTGCTAATTCATAACAAAACAATGGATTGGAACAGTTATTCTTAGTGGCTAGATTTAGACCAAAGCCATTTGTAAATGAGGCGAAAAAAATAAAAACAACTAGGATAGGGTTGCCATAACAAAGTTCCAGTTTAGATAGAATAAAATAATTATTGGCAATTTGGGAGCTGTAGGGTTACTCTTGAACCCAATCTCAATTTCACTCAATGATTTCGTAAAAAAGCGGATGGTGTAGAAATGAGTCGATTACATTCAGTTCCATAAAATTCCATGGACAAAGATTCCAATCGTACGCTAGTATCGAATCTAAGAGTACCAAATGCCGATTTCGTTCCAAATCCCAAATTACGATTGAAATCGAGTGTCGAGAATAAACCTGCTGCTTCCGATTGGCGAGGTACCTTTAGTACACACCATACAGTACTACCGATTATAAACATGCAACCATTGTATTTTTAAAAAGACGTGAGTTTAATTTTGAACAGTATCTTAGAATTAGCAAACAGCAATGGGCAGGTCACATCGCTCGCAGAACTAACAGCCGATGAGGAGGAAAGGTTCTCAAGTAGCGACCACGAACTGGAAAACGCAGCGTAGGCCGGCCTCCCACTAGCGACGGTCTGGTGAAATACAAAATGAAACAATAATATTTAGTGAAATCCCTCTAAAATAAAACTGTAAGATTATCTATATTGGGAAAGCTGTAAGGGGTTGTTGCTGGTAAATGTATGTGACAAAGAATAAGAAAAATATTTGTATTTGTTTGTGTTTGTATTCTTGTTACATTTTGTATTTAAGATGAACTTCCGCGAGGTCACACCTGATTCATTCAATGATCTGGTGAAACCCACACGGAGTCGATGGATGCAGGCGCCGAGCAGTCACTCAAGATGGCGTTGTCTGGGGAGGCCTATGATCAGCAGTGGACGTTTTCAGGCTGTTGATGATGAGGTTAATTTTAACAAAAAATATGTACCTAGCAGAACACTAGGGTGAGTAAATTGGTTATAAAAAGATGACGGATAATTTGGAGATAAAATAATTTGTCACGGTACGTTAAGAAAAGCATGTCCTGGTTTTAGGGACTGATCAGAATGTTGGGGAAAAGTAGGTCCTTATGTTAATTACTGAAATTCCAAAACCCACTTGACAACCTTAACTTGAACCAAACACATTTCCTATTGACATGAATTTGTAAAGATCTGACGCACGGTTCAACGACCTCAACACAAGAAAGGTAACTATGACCTAGATCTTTGCCTTAGACACTAACTCATAGAGAAAATAACCCGTGTCTAAGTAGTATTCAAATATTTCAGATACGAATCAGCGTGAAACTTGCCGAATTGGCGGTCGAGGTCTTATGAAGGCTTATTCTGTAACAGTAAGACTAAAATGTAAATTAGATTAACTCATTTGTTTATATATTTGAATTGGCACGTGTGGTATTCGGCATAATGCAGCAGTGTTGGAATTTGCAAAGTATACTTAGGTGCGACGGCCTGGCCCTGGGTGTAAGTTACGTAGTAACATATTCAGTAATCTGTGACGTAAGTGTGGAGTACCTAAACTAATTTCCAATTTTCATTTATCAGCCTCTTTGCGTCCACTGTTAAATATAGGCATCTCCCATTAAGGAGGGGGGCCATATTCACCCCATTCCCTGGATATTCCACTAGCCAGCTTTTACGGCACCCATGGGAATAGAAGGAGTGGGCCGTATTGAAACAACGGGCTAAAATAATTTTCATATTTCAATTTACACGGCGGCAAGTCTGTCTAGTTTTCATGCATTTTGTTTTTCTAATAATTAGAAAGCTTTTTCGGTTGTGACGTGGTTATTTTTTTAAGTAATTGGGATTAATAGGTATTGAATATATCTGAGTAAAGTGTGTCGCAGTTGTTCAATATCTGTATAAGTTATACAATATTTGACACTTCTATTATTTTGTCAACTTCTTTGATTTTGAATAAGAACTAAGTACATTCTTAACTTAAATTTAAGTGACCAAAGAGCTGGTTCTTACCTCGGTCAAAGACTAACCCCCGTATTCCAAAACATTTCTCCAAAAATCCTTCACTTGACTTCTTAACTTTGAGGGAAACTCAAAATACATCGCGACGTACCTGAGTTGACAGTTGCTTCGCTTCTCTCGTTTGAGAAAAATTGACGCAGAAATGTCAAGTTGATTATTTATTGTCAACTAAAAATACCAAAACACAAAAATGAAGTTAATTCGAGGTTGAGTCGAGTGGAGTAATCTCGAGGTAACGTCTTAGAATATGGGGGTAAGTTTGGCCATTCAACGAGGTAATGTCGCCAGCTTTTTGGGCACCTTACCCGCAGACAGCGACTTAAATGCAGTTTTTTATTTATAAGTGTATATTATAAGTTTAGATAGTTTTAGTTTTAGATAAGTACTTAGTTTAGATTTAATTTAGTTTTTAGTAATTGTATTGTATTTTTTATGTTTTATTCAACCATTTTAAACGTAAACTTGATTTAAGTGACATGTTTTAATTTAATTTTAATGCTACTGATATTGCAGATAATAAGAGCTTCATTTGCATCGTAACTTCATCGATATACGAGTACCATCCGTACAGAATATGCCCGCCTGGTTCAATGCGAAGGCGAGGCACAACGGTTGCCCTACATACCGGTCGTCTTTATCTGACCTCAACAACCTCACTGTCAATACTACACAAGAGACATGTATGTAACAAGCTAATTTAAAACCTAACTCTCAATATTAAAGCCTAAGATCTGATGGACAAAATTAGTCACTGAAAACTGGGTCAAATACAAGGTGACCATAATGGAGCTTGGATTTTGTGGACAAGGAAGGAAATGAAAGGTTTTTTTTACATTATTTGAATAAGATACTAACATTTTTTGGTATTAACACAAGTGAAACTGCTAAGATTTTTCGATTTCCATAATTATGGTAAAAATAGTTTTAAGCTGAAAGAAAAGAAAGAAAATATTTTTTTATAGTTGCTAATTTCCAAAGCTGTAAAATAAAAATATAAAAAAGATTTTAATAAGTATAGTTCAAAAGATTACAATAAGGTAGAATGAAATTTTACAAAGAAGTCCGAAGTTTAAAATTTGATAGATTTTCAATGGCTTAGTCGTGGTGTATTTTATGGGTAGCAAATTCTACAATATTTTTTTTGGATATATTATTTTATGTTGCATTATCATCGTTACTACCCATAATGCTGCTAAAGGCAAACAATGTACCAGAAACTGTACCATGTTTTATAGACAAGACTTATTTTTAAGCACATTCATGAACCATAAGTTTGCAACGCATCATCAATACAAATGAATAAAGATATACACGTTTAGGAAATAAATTTGAAATCAGAAAAAGCACACATTTCTGCCTAACACAAGAGTGAAAGAAATTGTCCCAGAGAAAGTACCAGACATGGCCACCCCAACAACATACAGCTAACGTCATTCAAACACACAAACGGAGTTTTTATTGCTAAGTTATTACTTATTCATGCTAAAACGCTGTCAAAATAATAAATGCTACTTTTGTTGGCTGACCCAGAAGCAACCTGTGAAAATTGGTTTCGTCCGCTTCTTAAGAAGGTAAGTAAATGATATGTTAATGAAACCTGCAAATATTGTGGGGTCTTTCTTGTTGAGCTATATTTTTTTTTAAAATGCGGTTGTATTTAGTGAAATAGGTTTTCTGTACGAAGTTTTTTTCACGGTAAGAATTTTAAAGTGTGAATCATAGGTACCTGGGGGTCTAGCAAAGATACCACCCGCTACCGCTAACGCCAAACGCTAACTCCAAAATGTATTGAAATGACATTTCGGAGATCACTAACTTTTCCACAGCGAATGTCATTTCAATACATTTTGGAGTTAGCGTGAGGCGTTAGCGTTAGTGGTTGGTATCTTTGCTAGACCCCCTGGACACTAATAGGTTCTTAAAAATATTAGGAACCAGCGGGGTTTGAACTCGCGTACCCGATTAGACGCTCTTCCAACTAGCCCTCGGTCGCATGGTGATGTGACTCCGAAAAAACTCTTGATGACCACATTTTGAAAATATGGTCTCATTTTAATTACATGCCTAATTGAGTTTTTTTTTAAAGTAATAACGTATTCGGATACTTTGTAGAGTGTTTTTACATGGAAGTCACTCCCAGACGTAGTGGCAGCCTGGCACCACTTTCGGTCATATTGTCATTGTCACTTACATAAGGTTTATGTATTAACATCATCAACAGCCTGAAGACGTCCACTGCTGTACATAGGCCTCCCTCACAGAGCACCACTTTGAGCAGCCACATGCCTCCTGCATCCATCGGCTCCTAAGCGCCACTCATTCAGTAAGCATCTTACTAGGTGAGCCTACGCTGCGACTTCCGGTTCTGGATCGCCGCTCGAGAACCTTTCTACCTCTTCTGTTGTCAGTCTCGGTTCTGTAAGCGATATGGCCTGCCTATTACTATTTCAACTTACCCATTTTAACTCGTTCGAAAGATAAATCTGAAAGATCAGACCTTTAAATATTCAAATCTAAGTTCAAGAACAATTTAGAACAATCCCCTTCAGATGGAAAACACCATGAGCCATTGGTTTCTTGCATCCTGTTCAGAAATAGGATCCTTTCCTATCATGCGCAACTTTGGCAGTCACCTTTGACAACTTCCCTGTTTGAATCTTAGAAAATGTCGTCACGGTTATTACGAGTCGTATCCATGACGTCAACGTCAAAATATACGATGTCTGTTTAGGCTCAGAACAGATTAAAAGATTGGTAGTGCCCGTAGCATCATCATCATCATCATCATCATTATCATCATCACCATCATCAGCTTGAAGATTTCGACGGCTGAACATAGGCCTCCCCATAGAGCGCCAATTGGAGCCGCTTGCGTAAAGCATCCATAGGCTTCCGGTGGTTATTTGCTTTACCCACTTCTGTCTTTTAATACTATGATAGCATTTGACTACTGTCCTGTTTGAGACCTTATCTGATGGTAAGTGATGACGTGGTCGACGATGGAACGTGCTTGCATAGAAGATACCGATTCACTCTTGCTTTGCTCCCTGATTATATTTTTCAAAAAACAAAGACGATTGGGTTGTTCCATCCCGCCCGCGCAATAGGCATGATGATTAAATTTTTTTTTACATAAATTAAAAATATTCCTCAAAAGATAAACATTTGTGAAAACAAAAATAAAATATCTCAAAAAACGACAAAGTTACAAGCATTTTAAAAACCGGAATAGAAAGAGATAGCTCAAACGGCCAGTGACGTCAGAGCAATGTCGTCATAGTACCTCATTACTAAGCTGTGGTAGCTTTTCATACAATCTCTTTGCCACATGACGTCACAAGTGGATTTTTTCATAGTAACTGTGGGGGCGCTCTGTTTCGCGAGAAAGGGACAGGAGATGCCTCCTATAGAAACTTTAAAAGCTTATTACCCGTGATTTACTTACCGATTTTACTTATTTTTTCAATTATTGTATTCATTTTTAGTCTTCTTTATGAAAGTATTATTTACTTGTTCGTTTTTAATAGTAGTCATCATGCCTATTAACGTTGAAGCAAAATGATTGGAGATTGTTAGTGTTGCTTCTGTCGATCATTTCTTTCAAGGAGCCGCGCGCCAATCTGTGCTAACCCTTACGTATTACGATACCATTCAATACACTCTGTTACGTATACGGAACTCCAATCACAATACTTTACAGATCCGCTGCTTTACGGATACAGCCCAGCTGATTGACGTCTGTCTGCTCTGTCTACTACTGGACTACTGGGAATGAAATACGTAACCACTGAACAATTTAGTGGGAATTAGTATTATTTAGCAAGCTAATTATATTGTTTATTAACGGGATATTTACCAATTAAATCATTTGTTTCGAGTCGCCGATATTCCGGTACTATTAATAAACAATATTTTAGTAGTCTTAGGTAGATTTTTTTGAATGTTAGTGTTAAAATCTTATATTTGGCAAGTGTATGAGGCAGATAATGTACTTTGTCTATCTGTCTGCCATTTTGAATGCGCTTTACACTGAAAATACTGAACGGATTTCGATGACACTTTGGTTTCGTTAAAGCAATTTTTTTGGAGTAACATTTAGAACACTGATTGTCTATGTTGAAATGCTAGGTTCATCATCATCATCATTTATTAACAGCCCGAAGACGTCTACTGCTGAACATAGGCCTCCCCCATAGAGCGCCACCTTGAGTGGCTGCTCGCCTCCTGCATCCATCAGCTCCCCACAGTTGCTAGGATATTTAATTATTCATCGAAAAATATAGATTATATTCGGTAAAATAAACCAAGAAGGTTAAGTTTGTCCAGACGTAATATTATATGTTTTCCGACAACAATCAACTAAGTTTGGGCCGCCCGCTTGTTTGTCACTAAGGGTAGGCAACGCACCGGCAATGCCCTTGGTGTTGCAGATGTCCATAGGTAGCGGTGACCACTTACCATCAGGTGGGCCGCCTGCTTGTTTGTCACTCATTACAAAAAAAACCCAATATAAATAGCATTTGAACTGTGACATCTAAATAATTATCGTAATTTGTTTGTAAAACCAAAGGACCCTATAAGTACTATAATAAGTACTAAGTGTGGCCTGATATGCTCTAGAAAATTAGAAATTTAATCTCCATTATTTTACAGAAATAATATAAGGATAATATATTCCTTCGGTTAATTAAGATAACGTGACCGGATACATACCGACCTATACCTATCATGTCGAATTTAGGTACAGAAATTTAGTATCACCAAATAGGTATCTAATTACTAGCAGTTAGCAGTACTTGCCTTATTGTGTTATCCCCGGATATTTTTCGCTTTCTTCCCTCTTCTCTTCCCATGGGCTATGGCTTAAAACTAACAAGTCCGTGCGCAGAGTCAACTAGTGTAAAAATAAATAACCAGCCAAGTGCGAGTCGGACTCGCGTACAAAAGGTTCCGTACCATTATTTTTAAAAACGGGCAAAAAAATCACGGTTGTTTTATGGGAGCCCCCTTAAATATTTATTTGATTCTATTTTTTTGCATTTGTTGATATAGCTGCAACAGAAATATATCATCTGTGAAAATTTCATCTGTCTAATCACGGTTTCTGAGATACAGCCTGGTGACAGACGGACAGCGGAGCCTTAGTAATAGGCTCGCTTTACCCTTTGGGTACGGAACCCTCATGAAGGACATAGGTACCAAGGTGTGGCATCCTCGTTATTGATGAGTTCCGCCGACATACCCACACGCAACATCTTGTTAGTGGTGACGGCATCCAAAGTAGGGCGACCGTTAGACCAGTATACCAGCCTCCGCAGTCGACGCTTCCTTAGAGACTGCTTATTTCATCTAAGATGTTTAATACAAAGTTGCCAACTTCTTGAATAAAAAGCATGTGTCTATAGACAGGTCTAAAATAACTGGATTTGTAGTTATATTTGGAGTGGAAACAGTGCCATCGGCCCCGGTAGCCTCAACAACGATCACCGGGGCTGATGGTTCAGAAGTGACACCGGTGAATCTCGGTGACACCGTGGGGACGATAAGAATTAGGTAAGGTCCTAACGGGTCCTTTTTTGGAGCTGCATAGGTAATTTATGTGTAAACGTTGTTTTATAACAACCTTTGTAAATAGGGCGAATACAATTACATCAAATAAAAAATAAATAAATAACGCCCAACGATCACATGCAAAAGATCCTGGACCCTAACTAGGATTCTCTGTATCTAGGACCCAGGAACTACCCAGACACAGAACAAGTGTTAGCACTTTTTATTCTCTGCACAACTACTTGTCCTGTCGCGGGAATCGAAACCACATAAGCCTCCGGGTTATGAGCCGACCTGCTCAACCACCACACCACGGAGGCTGTCCGACATTACATACCACGTAAAACAATATACTCACTTTTAATCTTCTTTCAATCGATAAGCTAAGCTGTTTAACACATATTTGTCTCGTTTCTTTGCATATAGGAGAGAATTATAAGTGGGGTCAAAATGATAATAGTGGCATAAGATACAGGGTTACACATAAAGTTAATCCGTGATAGTTTTGGATTTTTCTAAACCTCCGACTTTGTTTTTTTTTTCTTTTTATATTTTGGCTCCACTCATCGTGTATTTAGCCAGTGTCAAGTATTGTAATTTTTCATCGTTAAAGAATATATCACGTAAAGTCAAGTCTTAGTCATAGTCCAGTCTAAGTCAGGTAGTCGCAGTCCAGTCTAAGTCATGCTCCAGTAAAGTGGTGGCAACTTTACTAGTAGCTTCTACGGAATTTTGGAAGCAACACAAAAAACCACGTTTCACCACATTATATCACTTGCCTACACTCATGCTCTTAATTCAGCACTTAATGCGTAAAACGCCACCAATTTTAAACATTAACTCTGGAAAAAGCACAAGCTTTGAGAAATAATACAATGCAACGACGGCGACGTGAACTTTTCCGCGTTCCCGCCAAAAATCCATAATTAATCTTTCATTTGACGTTAATCGAATGCTAATTAGAATAAAGTTTCATACAAAAAATGTCCTGTCCTTTACCATAGTGCAATTTCACAGGTTATTTTATAACATATATACATGTGAGCTATTCCTTCTACCAATTTCAACGAATCTTTGAAGAATAATTAGGTATATTTTTTTAATTAGAGGAAACAGTGTGTGACCGCAAACTTTCTCCTGACTTCTATATAATTATAGAAATTAGAATTTTATAGTGTCATAGGTTAAATTTAGTATCTTTAATATTCTTGTTGTCTAAATTACGTATTGAATTATATTATAATGTGGAATCGTAGAATCCATGCTATTGACCGAGCGAGCGCAAAGCATCTCCTTCGCTTGCTTGGCCATGAATTTTTTACTATGCGGATGTCCGGCTGTTCTCTTCCACACTCAACCCATCGAAAACATTTCGAATTTTACGCTCTCTGTTTCCTTCGTCTACAGAATGCGGAAAGAGATGGAAATCGTTTTCGAATCAAAACTTTTTCGGTGGGTTGGAAATGGGGTGGTTTTACAGTCGATTTTTGTGAATATTTGTGCGATGGTTCGAGAATTACCCGGGACAAAAAGTACCCTATGTTGATTTATATATAGTGTAATCAATCTTTGTGCAAAACTTCATACAAATAGGTGCAGCCGTAAACATACTTTTGATTAGTAGGAATAGGTTAAATCAAAGGAAATTAACTAGTCTTTCATGTGGCTTAACGACTTACAGCTAGTTAAATCTATTACCCGTAAGCTAAATCACCCTTAGGCAAATGACAAGAAAATTATTAAATGATAAAGTACTAATGTAAAGTAATTCCCAAGGAAAAATCCATTTGTTTTTCCGGGAAATGGTCCAAGCTGTGATGCCCTTGGTGATTTCCACGTGATTGCCGCTAGTTTGTTAACGATGGTGGTATTCGGTGGAAATGAATCCAAAGCACCCCTACGAGAACCGAGTGCGTAACCTTGAAAATTTACTTTTATTAGAAAGTAGTTCGTAATTCGTATTATTTTCACAATCCTTTTAACCTTTAGCGTTCACCCATCCGCTGAAGCAACGAATAATAATAGTATCAAGTCTACAAATGCTACAGCCAGTATGTCTGTTCTGCGACTGAATCAGAATACATGGATATCAGCAGGAAATCCTAAATACCCTTCTTCTTGAACCGTTTCCTTAAGCGGGAAAACCCTGGGGATGGGAGGATTGTTACCCTTCTACTACGCACTAAATTTGACAGCTCCTAAGTTTGCACTTATCGGTTTAGCACTTTGTTTTCGTACGTTTGTGACGTTTGTCAAACTTGTGTCAAGTCACACACCAAATACTAAACGTTCATTGTTTGAAGATATCTTTTGATCAACCCGGCAACCAAAGAGCGTTCAGTATTTGGTGTGCCGAGCACCCAGGGGAAAGCGTTGCTTGGACTAGTTGTATTCCAATAGTCTTTAATGCAAACGGGTATATGACTCCTAAGCTATCAACCAACGTTGGGTGGTCAACTTAGATCATCACTTAACAACATGCTAGCTGATAGTCAGAGCCGAGTTATAAGGCATCGGTAACGGTTGACCTAGATACGACTAGTCGCGAACAGTTACGCCCTGATACAGACTTAGGAGTGGATGGGATAACGGCAGAACGCCTTATGACAATGATGCTGACTGAATAGAAGTGGCTTGGAAGGTTGGTTCACTGCTGCGTGCTGTTTTTCTTAGCTCATTATTGCCATACTTCTTAAAAGGTTATGTTCTCCATTATGGTACGCGAATCAGTTGAACAGCTTATAGCAATGATTAACCGAATTATCTTAAAAAAATAAGCTATTAAAATGCTTATTGATATAAGATACGCTGTCTTTTGGTGTAATTATTATTTTAATCAAATGTTTTAGGTATAATGTGTTTGAGGAAATTGGAACAAGACTGTGGAATTTGGATCTGTTGAGAAAAGTTAGAAGGAACATCTTCTACACCAGAAGCTATTAAAATGCTTCATTGATATAGCAGGCATATCTTTTGATGTAAGTAATGGTTATTATTGTGAAACGTTTTATTTAGGTGATACAAAAGTCATGAAGGAAATTGAAATAAAGCTGTGGAATTGGGTGTTTTATAAAAGTGAGTTAGAACTGCTTGAAATAGGTATACCTCCTAATCCAGTTGTTATCAGAATTTGGTGCGATAGATCTTTGTTTAGGGCTTTTAAAGGCCCACTTGTCATACAAGGGTTTTTGAGGTTGGGGTAAAATGGAACTTACCCCAATTTCAAAATGCCTTGATCATAGATATTTCATCTTGAAAAGTGGTAGTGGTGGTGTGGTGGTGGTGGTGGTATGGTGTGATATGTGAAAGAACTGCCCCTTTACAGGTTTGAGGTCTTTGGGAACTTGAAGAACACTTGGTGGTTTATGATGATGCTTTAAGAAAGTCACCTACAATAAGTTTACGTGTTTAAAATATATCTAAATTATCCGGAAAATCTAATTGAAAATTGTGTTCTTACAAAGGCGGATAAATTGGAAATCCGATGAGGAAAATCAAGTTACACATCGGAAAACCAATGATAAACTTGATGTATGAATAATTTGGATCACGTTTATAAAAACACAATCTGAGGCCTTTGAGGTGGGTTGGGGCGATCATTTATATACTTCTGTATTTAGTTCTGTAAGCAAATATCTTTATCTATTTAACCCATTAGCAATAAATTCAGTTGACCAACAATACAACTTCCCCTCGTACGAAAATTAGTAGTTTATTTCAACTGCTAATCCTACGAGAGGAAGCGGGACACCCAATGTGTCTTTTGTTTTAACTCGCCCCCTGCCCCCGTAGGTGAGTCGTGTTTGTACAAGAAATTATGTTCACGAGCTATCAACGGGCTTTATAATCTTTGAATTAACCACACGATTAATGAAATCAGTGGGCCTAGCACGAATATTTACGTGCGCGTAAGTGTAACGTTAACGTAAGCCAGTTGTATGGCATTTGATCAGCGCCCCATACAACTGCCTTACGTTAACGTTACACTTACGCGCGCGTAAATATTCGTGCTAGGCCCTCTGTTAACATAATAATTCGCTGCATAAGTCCCAATGAAGAGTAACACAGCTTTATAAAACTGTGGGACTACCGAGATCCACACAGGGCTATTTTTTCTATACTTTGTATAAGGGGTAGTTCTTAAAGGAAAGACGTTAGAGTGAACAGCGGTCACAGGAAGGCGTAACGGCTCCATGATTTCCACTGACGTCGATGAAATCTTATTACGATAGACTGGGAAAAACAAAAGCATCTAAAAAACATATAAGAAACCTTTAAAGCCGACGCCGATACTGAAGGCATTCAGTATGCAAAAAAGTGTCAAAAAACTAAGATTCATCCATAACTAGAGGCATCACATGGTTTCTGTTTTCTCTTAAGGGATTTTAATTTTCCATGATTTTTAATCTTGGAAACACATGTCTTAATCTTGGTAGAGAGAACCGTTCATGTGGAGTGCCAAATTGGGTGAGTTGTGATACTTACACAAAAAATAAAATCAGACCATAGTCACTTTTATAGTATAGGATATAATAGCGGTGTTTTAGCTTTGAATGGCTTCTTTCAATAGTTTTCATCATTTCTCTAATTCTCTATGTCACTTCCATCACTTCTATGTCCTCCTAAACGTTTATTATCGAGTTTTCTGAAGCGGTCCCGGATCTTGTACATAGTTGGCGATATATTTTCTTTGGTAAGCTAATTATGGACTCTATATAGCTTGCTAGAGTCACCGCTGATCGTTATTCCTAAGAAAGCTTTTTGCGGAACTTGCTAATCTCCACTTATCCAAGTTCTCGGTTACCTATTCAGTAAGCTTGTCATAAACTTTAATTAAATGTTATGCTATGGATAGCATACATTTTTGAAACCTCATTGCTACATACAACCTCTGTGACGTGGTAGTTGGCCAGGTTGGCTTATAACCCGGAAGCGCTAACCACCAGCATTCGTGCACAAGAAAAAACGTGCAAATACTTGTTCTGTATCTGGCTGTTCTGGGACTTTGGTCCTCGTGGTTCCTGGGTCTCTAGATACAAGGAACCCTATAGGAATCCAAGATCTATTTATATGATTGTTGGGCGTTATTCATTTGCCAGGGGCTGGTGATGATGAGTTTGTTAAAACTGCCTAAATCAAAAAGCTTAGTACCAGAGACGTTGAATTGTAATTCTTGAGTTGTAGGTTTGAATCTGAGAGCTTGAGCTTCAAATCTTCAATGCACGGGGGAACCGTGAAGTTTCCTGTCTTGATCCCTGTAGTAAGGCATGGTCTAGTCCTCGACTACTTATAAAATAAGCATAAGAATAATTTTGTTTCCAGATAAAAATTGTGTTTATCATTATTACAAATAATATAAAATCAGGCTTTTTTTGAAGTATCCAACGGGCGCTAAACTAGGCAAAAGCCTGTATCTTGGGTACTCTAGTAGCTACCTTTCAAGAATCAGTCGTTATAAGAACTTAAGGCCATTATCAGCCCAATTTATCAGCCCACATTCCCACTACTGGGACACCGGCTTTCTCGCACAAGAAGATAGCGTAGGCTATAATCCACCACACCCTTGGTGGATAACACAGTATGTTCTCGAATTTTGTGTTTTTAGAACATGCCGGTTTCCTCAAGGTGTATTCCCTCACCATTGTACGAGTATTCCGTATATAATTTGAAAAGCCATTGGCACAGGACTGAACAAGAATCAAACAGGGTGCTGAAAATTGTGCGGTCTGGAGACCGTGCATTTTTGGTGGAACCAAGCCACATGCACTACACTTAAAATGGTGTTCTGCCTCATTTGAGAGCCAACTTCTAATCTTGACGTAGGGTGGGTGGCGTACTGCACAAACACTGGTCTTCTAAGAAAGAAAGAATAAGATACCAAAACAACTTGTTACCGACCGCTTCCTACCAACATGACCTATAAAATATAAATGGCAATAAAAAACAAACGCGTCCTTTGATTGCCGTTGTAAATAAAGCCAAATTTTGGCCGCTGTATGTAGGTCCATAACGGTATGCCGAGATTATCTTTCCTTTTAGTCTGTGACTCACGTATTAGGTTACCACTGTGTTGAATAAGAATTTTTATCGTTTATTTTCGGGTATTTTTACCCCCGGCCAAACAGAAGGGTGTTGTAAGTTAACGTGTGTATCAGCGGGGTACATATTTTCCAGTTTTCTTTGAAAGGTGACTTGCCCAAGAGTGTTTATAGAAATTATTCAAGAAAGACGTTGAGTTGATGATCAGTACTTTTCTACTACTAGTGGAAATAACGGGGTTCTTAAAAAATTACGAGCTATATGAACACGCCTGAGAGTGCCACGGAAACTTTGATTTCGACTCGTTGTTGACTCCCCCCGCCTTCTGCCCTTTTCAGTGAACAACTTAGTTATAAAAATGTTAAAGACTAGCAGACATAACTGTACTTATCCAAAAATAAAATAAAATGCGGACAGGTTCAGGAGTTTTCTTTTTTTGGACACGGCTTCCTATAGGTTCCTCTGCCTAAACACAATAATTCCTCTCGACCAAAATGAAGGATCCAGATATTTTTTGACGTGTAACTAATTTCGCTTTACCTACCGTACATTAATTATTTTATTTTTCTTCTTTCCTTCCTGCTTTTTTACTAATTAAATGAACATACTATTTACATAATAACATGTTTGTGTATGCTACTCGATTTTATTTTTAACTCTCCCAATGCTAAAGATTAACGAGGAAAATATTATGTAGACCTAAACTTGCCTAGTTATTTTTGAGCTTTTTGTACATTTATTTACATTATTATTTGTTTATTTTCAATAACCTTTAAAATGTACCTATTTTATATTTTAGCGAATTTTGAAACTGGGTATCGGTAACTTTTTTTTGCATAGGTGGATAGGGCTCACCTGATGGTAAGTGACATCGTGATCGACGATGGAGCATGCTTGCCTAGAAGTTACAGGTTCAATCTAGCTTTAAAAACTCCCAGATTATTTTGTCAGGGAACAAGGACGCTAGGAAGGTGTTCCATTCCTTTACTGTCCAAATTATAAATGCGGAATCAAAACGCTTGGTAAGTTTGTACATATTCGAGGAGTTTCTATACCATATACGGATGCCGTGTTTATATATAGTTCCGCGGTTTGATAAAATTCAAAGCGCGGCATATCTCCGTCACCCATATTCGACCTGCCGCAACTTCGCAGCCATTTCCCCTAAGCCAAGCCTCCGCCGGGGTGCGGGTTCGACGTCCGTTAACGGTACCACAAACTGGGTCACGAGGCTTCGCTAATATCATCGGGTACCGTTACAGATCTGAGAGCATTTGTATCTACTGTCAACCAGTTTTACCTGACCCGTTTTATGTACATTATTGAGCACACTCAGGCTCAATGTGTGTTTAGAAAGGGTTCAGGGTATGCTGGCAAGGCTGCAGCAAAGGTCCAGAATGAGGTTGTATAACTGTTGGTTCGACACGTGTTTTGCTTGTGGGAGACATAACATATTTTATGGGTATTAGATTACATTGTGTTGGATATTCCGGCACTACTTAGTGCTGGCTGTGTTCTGTTAGATAAGGTAGGTTTATTATCCTGTTATCCCGAAGGAATTCAGCTTGAGAGTGGTCTGAGACTAGGATATTCCACACAAATCTAGACGCGTTTAAGGCTATTATCGCAAGAAGCATGGTAACCAGTTTGTTAAAAAATGACGTCATCGTTCCTCTGTAGGTCACAAAATTCATGAGTCATATAAATGTTAGTAATGTGACACATCAGTGATTGTATGTAAGGAAAACGTTAATAATTTAGGCAATTTATATCATGAGAAGAAATTTATTTTCCTTCATTTTAATCCACGCCACGGGTGTCAGGAATGGCGGTCCCGCACTCGAGGCTATGGCCTCATCTTCACTCAGCACGATCCTAACTCGACACGAAAAATAACTCAAGACAGTAATGTGAAATGAGGTCCTAATGTTGACCTTACTCAACAAAATTAAAAGTTGCCTAAATCCTCCAACAAAAATAAGAAATATAGTAATCTTAGATATGAAGAAAAATCATACATTAGAATTCCCTACGCACCTGAAAGCAGTTACAATGAAAAGAGCAGAAAACCCCCGTCTTTGACTTTTCATTTACTTTCAGCGTACATCTCTTACGTTAGTTTGTAGTAGCACATGCCTATGAGCAGTGAGCACTTTCTAACTTATTGGCACTATGCCCTGAAACTTGTAATTATATACCCATTTGTTATCTAATCTATCACATTCCCCAAGCCGACTGGTCATCGTGGGGAATTAGACCACCACCCTCCACCTGAATATAATATCAGCACAACCAAGACAAAATCCAAAGAAGGAAAATTAAAAATATGTACCTACAACGTGAGATCTCTCTCGTCAACAGAAAAATATTTAGAACTAACAAATGCACTTGAAAGTATAGACTGTGACATATTGGGACTTTCGGAAGTAAGAAGAATGGGTTGCAATATCGAAGAATACCATGATTATGTATTTTGCTATATTGGACAAACAAAAGGATTACATGGAGTAAGTTTCGTAGTAAAAAAGACGTGGAAAGATAAAATAACAAATTTCACTGGTATATCAGAAAGAGTAGCAGTACTTGATTTAAAATTTGACGTCTTAAACATTTCATTAATCCAAGTATATGCACCCACAGATAGATCTAGTGAAGTTGAAATTGAAGAATTTTATACTGATCTTAAAAAAGCACATACTTTATCGCATTATCTAGTGTTTGTACTAGGAAACTTTAATGCAAATATAGGACCAAAAAATCTTGATTGGAAAACTAGAACATAATTCTAAAGAAACTTAAACGAGGAAGAATATCATAGAACATGCAACAACTTTCTACAAAGATCTAACATTTAACGATGCCAATATAAATGAAATAAAGCTAATAGATGAACGAGAAGTCTATGAACATATAAAACAATCAAAAACAGACAAGAGTCCAGGTCCAGATGGGATGACAAACGAAGCTCTGAAACTTGGTGCACCAATATTACTTAAACAGCTTACACACCTATTTAATATGATACTAGACACAGAAACTGTCCCAAAACAATGGTGTTCGTCAGATATCATATTATTATATAAAAAAGGAAATCTATCAAACATAGAAAACTACAGGCCGATTAGTTTACTGGCAAGCATGTACAAGCTTTTTTCATCGATAACTTTACTAACAATTAATGATAATATAGATTCAACTACTAATAATACTAACAGCATTTGAAATGTAAATTTAGATATGGAAATAAAAGGCTTATTATTATTATTATTATTGTTATCTAATGTTCCTATAGTTATAAGGAACTTACAATTTAAAATATAAGGAGTCTTCAATAAAATTTACTTCATGCATCATTTGACGTTTATTTATTTATTTATTTATTTATTTATTAAGTTATGCCGATTTCCATTCTTCAAACATATTAAAGGAAAATAAAGGTGCAGCCGCAAGGCGTCCTCAGCTAAACACAAGGCTCCCTTAAAAAGCTATAGGACGCGCTTTTATCATAAAGGGGTTTGCCATTATCACCACGCTTGGCGGGCGGCTTGTAGGAGAACACTTTAATGTACCAAGCAGAATTCTGCTGCCAATTCCCTAGATATTCCATTGGCCGGGTTTACGGTTTCAACAGGAAGAGAGGGGTGGTCCTAGCCCCCTTTATTACTTATAGGACCAGCGTGGCTCAGGTTATGTTCAATTATAAGCCGTTCATCTGTGGAATGCTCTTCCTACAGAAATTAGACAAGCTAAGTCTCAGACCATATTTAAAAATATGGTGCACAACATGGATGAAATAAAAAAAAGTAGGATTGAGTTTTGATTGACATCGAACTGAAGCCCAAAATGGCGGACATATTACATATGTGTGTCAGATGAAAGTAGGGCGACCGGCTGCATATGATGTGAGTGTGTGCGTGTTTCGCTCGTACTTACGAAGCGTTCCGGCTTCCTATGGGTGCTTCAGTTTCGGATCTGACGGGATTCCCTCCTTCTTTTTTTAATAGCTCCATGGTGCACAATTATTATTTGTCATGTTAACTGCTGCTATCTATTATTATACTGTTACTATTCCATGCTTTTGTGATAAATATGTATTAGTTTATTCTATTGTAAAATATTTATGTATTAAGATGTAGGTTTAATTAGTTTAAGTAATTAGTCAATAGTTTATACTAATCTAAATTTCATTGTAATTTTAAGATGTTTGCACCGCCGTATGTTCTTTGTCTATTGATACTCTACATCCAAAGGTTGTCTGGAAGAGATCGCTGCCAGCGATAAGACCGCTCATTGTTGCACTAGTATGTAAGATTCGTTGTATTTCTGTGTATTGTATATCTCATTGGTGAAACAACAAAGAGTTATCTATCTATCTATCTATCATATCCTTTGAAAGACGACGGCAATCATAACTTAATAGCCTCGCGCTCAAAGTGCGCTCTATGGGGGAGGCCTTTCAGCAGTGGATGCCTTCGGGCTGCTGATGATGGTGATGAAGATGCTGAGCCTTGCTGATGAGATGGCGATAGATTCGTGGATGGAAAATAGGAAGCATACTAAAGGAAGTATATATACTAAAAAGTATATTTACTTCCATACATCTTATTAGGTATACCTGTTTTTCGGATTAGGTACCTTCGGCGGGGTTATTACGTAAATCGCAATCAGTTTGCAACAGGCGCAAATTGCGCAATCATTGCTGTCAAACGTCACTTTGACAGAGTAGAAAGAGATCGAGCGCTAGATTTCCGACTGTCGGACAATCGATGAACTAAAATTACATTAGTTTGTTTCCATTCATTTGTTTGACAGCCTCCGTGGTGTGGTGGTTGAGCAGGTCGGCTCATAACCCGGAGGTGGCGGGTTCGATTCCCGCGACAGGACAAGTATTTGTGCCCGAAAAAAAAAAGCTCATATACTTGTTCTGTGTCTGGGTGTTGTGGGACCATGGTCCTCGTAGTTCCTGGGTCCCTAGATACAGGGGACCCTAGTTAGGGTCCAGGATCTATGTATGTGATCGTTGGGCGTTATTATTATTTATTCATCTATTGCTGTTCCGTTGCTAGGTAGTGGCGCTAGTGGTGTCGCATTGATACTGCTGTTGCTTTGCTACTGCTGTTACAATTTTTACGTAATACAGTTGCAGGTCTTCAATACCGAAAAGGATAACCCAATTTTTTTTTTTTTTGTGGACATTTCACACAGCGCCATCTAGCCCCAAACTAAGCATAGCTTGTACTATGGGAACCAGATAACTGATATAATACTTATATACTTTTTTTTTTGTTTGTAAATACATACATAGAATACAATATAACACTCAGACGCAGAACAAACATCTATGTTCATCACACAAATATTTGTCCTGTGTAGGAATCGAACCCACGGCCCTCAGTTCAGAAAGCAGGGACACTACCAACTGAGCTATCGGGCCCGTCAAAAAAACTTACACAAACCAAATCACAACGTTCTCTTTTTCCGCTTTTAGGTAAAACCTAGACCCGCAAATAACTAGATATCACCAGTAATAACATTTATTTTCGTGATTTATTTCCGGGGCCGTGGGGACCGGGTGCCTTTGACATTTACATGGATTTGGCGGGGCGTTTGGTTGAATCGGCACGTGACCAAAATGCTGGCATCTACTTCGGTCAAAGGATCAGCCTCGCTATACAACGGGGCAACGCTGCCAGCATTATGGGCACGTTGCCCGATTCCATAGATTGCTTGAACTATCTATAGACCTTTTACAGTCTATAGATAGTTCAAGTATTCTTTAGACAGTTATTTTTATTTTTAAGTAGATATAATATACAGGGTTACAGGAAAAATTGTGCTAGATCCGCTAAGGGCGTGGAGTTCCCACCATTTCTAATTTATTTCACTATGAAACACCCTAGCCTAAACTTATAATATTATTTTTAGATATCCGTTAGAAAAAAATACAGATTCAAATATTTTTTTATTTCTTAACTTTCACTTGTCTACTATAGTCTATTAAATATTATATTATGTACTATTTTATTGATTGACGTCCCAAAGCATCTTATTACACATGTAAAAATGCAATAATAATAATAATAAGACACACAAAATATTAAAAAAAAAAAATTAAAAGTCGAATATTTCGAATAGGGTTAAGTTTAGGCTAGGGTGTTTCATAGTGAAATAAGTCAGAAATGATGGGTACTCCACGCCCTTAACGGATCTAGCACGATTTTTCCTGTAACCCTGTATAGGTTTATTTTTGTTTTGATATTAAATATAAATAAATGTAATTGAATTTTCGTGATAAGTTCTGTAATAAGCGTTACTTATTTGTCTTGTAATTGTTCTACATTAGCAGTACAATTAGTAGTACTTACTTAGTATTGTACCTGTACAAAGAGTAAGTTTAATATTAACAAAATATGGATAATCTTTGTCTAAATTGAATTAATATTGATTTATTTTATATTATTCGTTTTTATCGGCTTACCATCGATACTTTTCTTTATCAACCTATTGAATATTTAATTCGCTGATATGTGTTAACTAGTCGTAATAATTAACTTATCTTTATTATTTTACTTATCATTTTAATTAATATAATTTAATTAAAATATATAACTTACTAGGAGAGCATGAGTACGGAGAATGTTAATTGCACATTCGTCACGTTTACATACAATTTTGCGATTATCAGTTAAAATGATAACGATAAGTTTGAGCGGCATAATAGTGTCGACGATGAAATAGTGTATAAGTAGGTATATAAATTACAAGGACATAACTTAAAAAAACTGTTTTTTGGTAACCGATTTTGTATAAAGAAATTATTAGGGACTCAGGTTTATTTATTTAGGAGCGACACGACGATTCGTTGAGCCTCATTTAAGGTTTATGGCCAAAAGAAAGAAATGAACTCTCAAATTTAGTTGACATTACAGGAGAAAAAGATGTCGGATTAATTTTAATTCATTATGTAAATATTTTAATTTTTCTATTGGATTTTTGCACAATAATAAGCTTTCATTTTATATCGCACTTTATTTACTTTTCTACGGAACCTTTACCGCCGTCGGCAACACTTCCAAAAAAATCGCCGACGTGTGCGACATAATTTACTTATCTTCCTATTATTTGTACCGCCTATATTATACAAATGTCAGCGCTACGCCTATTGTCATTCATTGCTTCAAAACTCATTGGCCTCGTTTTTTTTTTCAATGTTAGCATCACTGCTTCGAGGTACCAGGCAAACATGACTGTGTGAAAGGTTACCAAAACAGTCCAACGTCTATATCGTATTACAACGTGCACAACAAGTTGTTTAGTTTCTGATTTAATTTATCTACTTGCAAAACAGATATGCGGATGTTTTGGTGTTAGGTTGTCGTTTGAGATTAAGGCGCTGAATGCTCCCAAACCGATTATTTTGAACGTGGTTATCTCAAAACGTATACCATTTACATTGAAAAAATGTACGTTAATACTGGTCATATCTTCCTTCCATCTGCCGAAACCAAAACACGTTTACGAAAAGTTTTCTCGATAGAAAAAATCGTGAAGTGACCTCTAAAAAATCATTCAAACGTCCTAAAATGTTACATTGAAATAAGTCACTCCATTGAAATAAATCATAGTGATAAGTTATGTTTCAATGCACCCGTCTATAAGCTTATTTTTTTTTATAACCATAAGCATTTCTTTTATAACTAATTATTTGTACCGAAAAATGGAAAAGTCGAAGTGCAACTCAACGTAATCGCCATATTTTTGCTATGCATAAAGCGACCCTATGTGGTACAAAATAAGTTTCATGTTTGTCTGCTGTAATAAACGTGCTTGCATTGGGTCCTGTCAGGGCCTTAAGTATGGATTTAATTTACCTAATTAAAGACCTTATCATCGTCATGCCTGAAGACGTGCACTGCCGAACACAGACCTCTCCCACAGAGCGCCACCTTGACCAGCGGCTTGACTCCTGCATCTATCGGCTCCTTTAGTAGAGCTGCCGGGGACTGGGGCTGTTTTTTTCTATGATTGTCATGAGTGGAGAGATTTGCCATAATCACCACCTGGGCAGGCATCTTAATGATCACAGTACATTATAATAATGAAGCCTGAGAAGAACGTAGCCCATTCCCTAGATATTCCTTTAGAGGCTTTCTACGACAGCCATGGGAAAGACAGGTCATATTCGTAACTGGGACCACAGCAGTCGCCATACTCATAAAAAAGGAAAAAGCTTGCATCTAACCAAATGCTCTAAGGGAAAAAGGTTTATATATCATTCACCACCCGCCCAATACGGTCTCACTGCTGGGACACTGTTCTTAGAGTAATGAAAATTCTGCACATAACTTGAAGTCATTGGTGCAGGGGCCGAGCAAGCTTTGAACCTGGGCGCATGGGTCACAAGAGCTATCTTTGAGCGACCCTCGGTCTTTGCATTGCAAAATAACACATTGAAAGTACCTACTATATAGCAATATCAACGTTGTTGTCCGCGTTAAGGTTGTTTGGTTTTGTTTTCTAAACAATCCGGATCTATCTCATGGGTGTTGATCGTAACGCATCACTAATGATGCAGGCTCGAAAGTAGTAAAAGTTGCGAGTTAGAACATTCACGCGATTTTCTGTTGATGCATTTTATAACTGACGACACCATTCTTTGTTGGCCAAGAGTATTAATTTTTTCTTTTTTATATTTTAAGAAATTTTAGGCTCACTGCAGTAGAACTAAAGAGCTGTAAGCTACTATGCTCATTATGGCTACTAATTATGCTCAAAATTCACTCGTTAGTCGATTGCACAGAACTTATAATAAATTATTTGGCTCCATTGATATTTTCCACATCAACAATGTGCGCTTCAAACGGAAGGTTCTCCAAATCCTTAATGATGAGGGTGCAGTTGGAGTCAAAACGGGATAACCCCAAAATCACACGCAAAAGTAGGTACATGTTTACAAGCATATAGTGCATACCTACGTTGTTTAACACTAGGCAGTAGGCACACTACAAGGAAAGACACTATTTATTATTAGGTACCGTTATTCTATTTATATAACTATTTAGTTATATGGTTTTTTATCTGTTTAGTGATTGTCGTTTTTACTTATTCAAAGATAAATTCGTAAAATGTAAATCCATTATTGGCTTTTAGATTTGTTATAAGTTTTATATGTATTTGTTTTAAGAGCTGTGGATTTTGTTACAGAAATAAATAAATAAATAAATAAGTAAGCAAAGCTGTGTAACTGTAAACCAAGGAAATTATATTCTTTGGTGTAAACTTATATATGTTCGCTCCCGTTAGCTCCCGTCATATTTTATATGTTACTTCCTGCGTACCTAACGTACCTACCTTTAAGTAGATTTTTTTTCTCTAATCTGTGGTACCACATCGTCTACTTCTTACATGCCACCTCAATATACTGTTTTTTACCCGACTAACAAAAAGGAGGGTTATGAGTTTGACTGTCTATGTATGTATGTATGTATGTTCATATGTTCCCTCGTATCTCCTAAATTACTTATCTTTTTTCAATCAGCAAGGTGTCAATCGATAGACACACATATTTATATTTATTTATTTATGTATAGCCTACGTATGAAAAAAGGCGCGAATTTTCTGTTTTTGTTGTTCCCTGGTTGTGCCTAAACTACTCATCATATTTTATCAAATTTGACACAAATCGATGCGTATTGACACTCTGGGTGACATAGGGTACATTAAATTTTACTAAACCCAATATGGCGGATTTTATGACCTATCCACTCCACCTCAAAGTAAGAAAATTCGCTATACATTAGGCAAACAGCTGAAATCATTCTTGTAGTCTTAAAAACTCCGCCATAAAAAAGATTCTATTAATTTTTACTGTAGGATCAATACTTCAGGAATTAAACGATGTTGGAATTTGAAAATATAGCTTCTTCCCACCTCAGTTTAACGCGCAACTGCATAGCGCTTGTAAAGCTGTACCCACAGAATTCCCCTTATTAAAGTCTTTGGCTGTACCATAGACGATAGAAGTAGGTACCTACTTGAAAGTATAATTATCAAAAAAATTAAAATTTCTGAATGTAATCACACATTTTTCACATAGGTTTTTTTTTATTAGAATGAATGACGTGACGAGCTGGTCGTTCACCTGATGTTAAGCAATACGGCCGCCCATTAGTTATAATACAGCACTAGTTATACAATTCACTTGGGCGAGGGTAAAAATGCCATCATAAATAATTAGGTAGTCGGGTTTTAGTTTTTGAACTCTATCTTGTTTACTATGCGATAAATTGTTTTCAATTCCATATCGATAACGAAGTGTAATGCAAATTTTCTTAAAATATTTAATGTCCAGATTTGACCTAGTTACAGTTCTATTATATTTTAACTTATCGGTTCATTGCATTAGTTTTTAAGTTATCTGCTTTTTATAGTAATATAATGGGAAATCCGCTTTTAATTACTAATCTGCCACGTAATAATTAATTCTGTAATGAGAAACATGATAAATTCCATATTTGGTGTTTTATAGAAATAAATCCAATAAACGTGTATCAGGATAATTGGAATGGGTAAGTACATAGTTTATTTTAGTACTTAGTTACCATACAGTTTAGGTATAAGTTCTGTTTAAGGCACATGTTGCTAACAATTAAATTATTATAATAATAATTGTTCGTTGACTTGTGCCTCAGTTAAGATTAACTATTATCGCTTATGACTCATCCGTCTCCGTCTACTGGGGCTCCCATGGGATCCTTCCCCTCACTGATCCTTTGAGAAGTGATTTTTTTCTCGTTACGTTATACAATACATGTTGAAACTCTAGGGGTCTTCAAGTCAACAAATATATCATAGTATTCCAAACCAGTTTTCATAAAATATACAACAGTATACAACCTGATTTTGAATTGGTATAATTATCCCGAAAGGGGGTAAATCTACACTCCAAGGTATACAATGTTTCTTCTACAACTTTTCTAAATTAGAAAATTTTTCATTAAAGAAATGCCATGTATAGTTTACGTTTGAAGATAGCCTTAGCACAGCTGGGTAGTTGAAGTTCGTCCTTGACCGAGTAAACATAAATGAGTTTAACGACCTGTGTTTAGAAATGAATTTATAGTATCTTGTTCACTTTCGTAGCCATCGCGCTTGCAATTTTGTGAGTGGATTTATTTTTTTGGATGGCCATGGAGGTATGAAAACACCCAGTTTCAAGTAAGGCTCTCACAACTTGTGGGCTATCATGGTCCCAGTTCCCCCCTTGCGGGATAACATACCAATTCAAGGTCACCTTGTATATAAGTAGAATATGATTTGGGACACACTCAAACTCGTATAGAATTTTCAGCCATGGTTCTTTTACGATTGGATTTTTTCATATAGATTACATTAGATAGAGACCAAATTATTTGGTCCGTAAAACAACGTCATAACGACTTATTTGTGAAGACCTTAGCTTAACCGTGTTTCTATCGGCCTATGTTCTTACCGTTCCGATTCTATACAAATTCACATTTCTGAGCACCTCTTGCAGTGAGCGTCAAACCTAGACATATAGCGATTGATACAAACACAAACACTGAAAAACTGACCAACCTGTTCAGCTACCGGAATAACTATATAGATTGTAAACAAATTAGCTACTTTCATGCACCAGTAGCGGCGAGAAAGTTATGTTCAGAGAATATGAATATTCCAACACGATAGTCCCTTGTCATAATGAAATAACGTATGTATCCTTTGCGAAGTACAGTAAAGTGAAGAAAATCTTGTAGCGCTAAGGTAATAAACGGAAACCCGTTTTCCTTGTAAATTAGGTATAGGTTGTGTGAGGTTGAATATCTTTAGCGTATTAAGCCAATATAGTAATAAGTTCGTTGATCTTTCAATTTCTTATAACAACTTGATTGCGCTATTAAATTGCATCTACAGCCTAAATACGCCAACTATGCTGAACACTGCCCCCCCCCCCCCCCCATTAAATGCCACCTTCATTTCATAAAGGGGATTCGCTACAATCAGCACGCTTGGTAGGCGGTGTGCCTGTTCTCTGGTTATTCCTTAGTCGGATGTCACGGTACCTGCGGGAAGAATGGGGTAGTCTTATTCTCACTCACCACAAGACATATTTGCAATAGACTGGTAAAATGCAAAACAGCAAAAAAGCAAATTCAATGATGATTTTAAAACAACCCTTTTTTATAGTAGGCACTGATTGAAGAATTTCTGGATGTAGGTTGTATATAAATAAACTAAATGAAATATCTTCATTATACTTGTTACCTCGTCCACATTTCAGAGACGGATTTCCCGTCGCAACGCGATGTGGTTCCGCGGCTTTCGCGCCAACCTTTCACATTTGGACGGCTTAATTATAACCAAATCGAGATACGAAGCTTTTTTACTAAAAAGCCATGGATTTTTATTGAAGGTTGCTTTAATTGTGTCTAAATGCAAGTATTTTAAACTATGTTAGTAGCCAGTAAGTATGAAAATTTAAAATTGTGCATACTGCAGACTTTATTAATTACGATTCCTATTTAATTGTATTCTTGTTATTATTTTTGTGAGTGTAGAATAAATATTTTTTCTTTCTTTTTTTGTTCATTCTTTATTGATTTATTTAAAGACATGGTTCCTAATCACAGATAAAAGGTATTCCATACAGTATATGAATAGGAATTAAGGTATTCATTGGATGAAACAAAATAAGTAGGTACTGTGAAAAGGGTGCAATTCGTTTTGGTCGGTTTAAAATTAATTAGTAGGATAGCCTTTCCAACTTTCCAGCCTGTTATAAATCGCCCCGTAAGAAGGAGCATTTACATTTACAATTAATGCTACCGAAATCCGCAGGCCAAAATAAGGTTTTCGTACGTGTTATATGAAGGCATGGAAAAACAAAACGTCAAACGTGCGCTTACAAGAACTTCACTTATTCTAACTTCAAGCGCTTGAAGCTAAGTGACTAATAGTCGAGGACGCAAAGCTGCTAAGTCTGGGACGTAGACTGTCTCTCTTGAGGTTCGCTATCTATTAGATTAGACTCGTCCACTTGACCCAGTTTTAACACGAAGCTATGCAAGCAATATTTGACAGTTTGTCAAACCGTTTCACTCGTTCTTCCAATGTAAACATCGCTGGCTGAGCTTTCTACTATTCGCCTCTCACCATCGTCTGTGTGCGTCTACGCACACCCGTACAAATATATGTATGTACAGCCGAAATTCAACCTTTCTCTAGTTCATTTTCTCCTGGTACTTGTGGTGCCGAATCTTTTTTTTACCACGAGTAAATGGCAATTTGGGCGGTCATCGTACCACTTATGAGAGTTCATTGCCGGTACCGTTTGCCGACCTACCTTCACAATTCGCTGGTATTTATTTTGGACAGTTACTTTTATGCGACATTAAAATGCTGTGCGAGATGAGATCGCAGCGATAAGGCCGCTTATTGGCAGACGCGGTATACGTGATGCGAACTTCTTAGGCGCACGTTCCGGAAGCTAATCGATAAAAATAATAGATATTCGTTATCGTTATTTTAATTTTATCGATTATTATCAGTTTGCAAACATGATTGATAGGTACTCCATCAGTTTTATCTCTGAAACAAAAAAGTCCGATTAAATACGTACTCACGAAGTTATGTCATAGTCCCTACTCTATATACGAAAGTAAAGTAGGTACTACAACTTAACTACGTAATGGAAAATCTTATTTTTAAACTTTCCATCTGTATTTTTTCTTGGTAAAAGTACAAATACTTCGTAAAGCCCAAGCAATTTCAAGCATCACTGAAATTTTCCAATGGAATCTCCTACTGAAGAATATAAAGTAAAATGCAATAAGGTATGCAAATTTTATATTTACTAGCCACTTAAGGGTATTTCCCAAGTAATCGTTATTTTGCAGCGGTAAAACCATGTGCAATAATTTTAAAAGAAAACTATAGCCATTTCGAAATTGCTTCGCTTGTCTAAACTCCTATTTAACCTATTTTAGTTACTAGTCCTTAAATGATTAAAATAATATTATGAAGAATGCCCTGAATATTCTTATTATGAAAAACCCAATAGAATATACTTTAAAACTTCCTTGGAAAAACCTTACAAAAATATGCAGGCCTGCCAACTGTTCAGCATGAAAAAACCGCCAGTCACGCGCGGCCAAATTATAAAACACACACGAATTCGACATGCTCTGCCTGTACGCACCGTATTCACGGCCGTGTATCTTGCATATAGGCAAATTAGGTCGAAAGGTGAACGTCCTCCGATCATTTCACCGATCCACAGAATAAATACCAGTTAGTATGCAGGCCGTTGACTCAGAGATTACAGTGCTATCAATTTTATTTTAATGTTGTCGGTTTTCGGCGACAGTCGATGTTTGAATTGGCATGCCCTCGTTTCGCTGTTCCTCGAACTTTGAAAAGTGGATGGAGAGGAAAAATGTTCAGCAAACAGGTTTTAATGTGAAATGTTTGTTACTCGAGTTCCTGAAATAAATATAATGTGTTGCTTAAGGCCCTACAGATCCCTTGCGAGTTGTAAGATCTGATATGAGAGAAAAAATGGTTTTATGTTCCATTTAGTTCAAAATTGTGAATCATTTTCGGTCGTCGCATAACGCCCCGCCTTCTCCTACTTAAACGATCGCGGTGCACGAGTATCACTTTTAACTTCAATATTTTTCTTTTCTTTCATCATAGCAAACGTTCATGTTACCTTTAATAAAAAAGAAAATAAACCGCCAAATCATAGACAAACTTTTTGCACCAAAGCCCCACGCAAGCAGCGCCACGACACAAAATCGTAAGTGGTGAACGGCGTACCCACAGTGCGGTGACTTTCGAAGGCGGTAGAAAGTTAGGGAATTAACTATTTGTGAACTGGCGAAAGCGCTTTGTATTCGACTTTGACCATGGTGGCCATGGGAAACCGTGGAAATAGTGAAAGGTGCTAAAATATTGGTTTTTCTCTTTTCCGTACATACTTTCTGTTGATTTGTTTGTGAAGGCATGATACCAATTTTACGACTATTTATAGCTAAGCAAATTTAAAATTATTCGAAAATCGAATCTTTACGATTTTGGTTAACCTTTGTGATATCAAAAAAATAAAGGTGTGAATGTTGTGGGTGCTGTTCTTTAATTTAATATCTACATCGGAAACTAAGAGAATGGATATTTTCCATGAAAGCGAAGCGCTTCGTATGTAAGGCATACAATAATAATAGTAATATTATGAGAAAACTTGTGAATATATGATTGAGAAGTTATATATATATATATATATACATATATATATAACTTCCTTGGGTAAAATCATAGGTAAAATATAATTATTGCAAGTAGGCTAAGTATCATTTAGGGACAGTCAGGCAATTGTTTTCATTTTTGTCCCCTCATAGGTAGAGACAGAATGTGGTGACTTACAGGAACAACCCGTAGCATTTACAGTTAGTATAAAGAATACAGGCACTTTGCCCATTAAAAAAAGGTAGAAAATATCCGAACTAAACTTCAGAATACAAAATCCACCGTCCACAGTCTACACCAACATCGTATTACTGAATGGACGTCAAAAGTTACGAAACTTGTACGTTACGATACTACGTTTACTATTACGAAAGACCTGACCATTGGAATGAGTCAGTGGATCTTTCCTTGAACTCGGATCTTGGCATCATATCTCTCCGGGTCAGTTACGCACGACCGGATATCACGGATGACACACGGAGCATTGGGGTATCCGTTACACCAGATTTTAGATGACCTTAGGAATAGAGTGGCTAAATATCTGAGGTAATTCCTAATTTCTGAGCAAAACAGTAGCAGATATGAAGGCTGTTGTGGTTCAGGTATTGTTCCATGGAGTAATAGTAGACATTTCTGGGGTTTAACCACACTTCTAGATCAGTTATTCAGTATCTATAAGTTCTATTAATAACATTAAACATTGGGGTATCTGTTACACTAAATTATAGATGACTTTTGTGACGACTGCGTCAGTGATTGAATGTTAGAAGCAAGGAACTTATACGTATACTATACCTCTTCCTTGGTTAGAAGTTCTAGTAAAGTTGCCACCACTTTACTAGAGCATGACTTAGACTGGACTATGACTAGACTTAGACTTGACTTTACGTGAAAATTCTTTATCACAAAGTAAAATTACAATACTTGACACTGGCACTTAAATACACTATGTGTGAAGGCAAAATATTAGAAAAAAAAAACCCGATTTACAAGCAAAACCGTAGCAGATAATAATAAAGCAGAATAATTATTGTGGCTCAGATTTTGTTCTGGTGAGTAATATAGTTTCCTATATCACTTTTTTCCTCTGCACAAATACTTGTCCTGTCGCGGGAATCGAACCCCCACCAACCACGGAGGCTGTCAAAGTCTATTAGGGGATAGATATAGGAATCTCTCTTTACCTCGGTGAACGGTTCGAATCCACCTCCGTGGTGAATACAAAAGTACATTTCAAAAAATATTACTTTTCAAAAGACTCCAAAGAGGAGGCTTTTGTAACCTCATTTGTTTGTCATTTAAAAACAGACTAGCTGCGCCCTGCGGTTTCACCCGCGTATAAAACTTCTGTAGCAAATTCTATTTGTTCTTTTTTCTTTTTATTTTGTTTTTTTTTTCTTCTATTTCCTATTGTGGCTGTTGTGGCGTGAAGAGGGAAATTAGTAAATTCCTTTTTTTGATTAAAAGGTTATCTTTCAAACCGGCATCATATACATTTTATCTAAATTGGTTCAGTTGTAACCGATGGAGAAGGAAGGTTCTAGAGCAGCCGCTCAGCCGTTCAGCAGTGGACGTCTTCAGGCTGATGATAATGATGATGACTGTTTAGTAGTTTGGTTTTTAGATCAAAATAACTGGAATGGATCGTTGAAGTATTTCTTAGTATGAAATCAAGGTTATTGAAGTCTGCTTCGCCCCTTTTCTATAAAGGATAATATTAAACATTCTATTATATTTTCAATCAAGGGTCAATACTTCAAAGTCTACGTCTGGCTTTGCAGTTGCCTAGCGGAAAGTGGTGTCCGAATCCGGTGATTGACCCCATATATGCCGATCGGAAGCCCACTCCAATATCCGCTAGGTTCGGGTAGCAACAGAAACCTGGCGTTGGCAAAATTCAGAGAATAAAGAAATAGAAAATATTCATACAAAAGTACCTTCAGCGAATGAAACTGTAGATAAATATGAATAAAAATAAAAACATTTTTGTAATCAACTAGTTTTTTGTAATGAAATTAAGAAGAATACAATTGTTAAAAATTAACAAATTAAAATTATAATGGACGCAAAGTAATCAATAAGTAGGTAGACGCGTTTTTGGAAAAATGTTAGTTGTGGCTTGAAATACGTATGTTCAAATATAAATTATATATTATTAGCGTGTAGCCGTGTACATAATTATAATTAGATTATTTAGATTTCCGTTTAAATAAAGGTTTGCTAAAATTAAAAAGATAAAGCAAATTGATTGAGTCACGATTGAATTTATTTATTGTATGATTTTTTATTATTTTCTTTCCCCGCTACGAATGAATTATTCTTTTCTGTCCTCGAATAATTTCACGTAAAATCATTATCATAACCATTTGCTTTTCTGCACACTGCAAGCCACTAGTACTATTTTTTCTAAATTATTTCACTATGCAATTCAATCTCACCTTTTACTGACCATATCCTATGTGAACGACCTGTGTATCGGCACCAATTCGGCCGCCCGATTGCTAAATACAGTATTCCATACAAACTGGAGAAATGAGTTATTCCGGGTTGTAAATCAATAAATCTACCACACACCTGAACTTGCCTGAACTGTAATCATAGGTTTATAGTTGTAGTTGGTTGCCTCCTTAAATTGCTGGTGCCCTGGTACATTTTGATTTTTTATGAGATGAGTTACAAATAAGCAGGCGGCCCACCTGGGCCATTATTCTGTATGACCATTCAGACACGTAACGCGGCGCGTTACGATATCTTCGTGGAATGGTTTTGGGTTTAAAATGCTATTTTGTATGCCGTTGTCAAATTTGACAAACACGACAACACACGTTACACGCACGTCAAAGAACAGAAAACACTGGGCACAAACAACCTAACGCGTGGCATACAGAATACAATTTTTTGATTCCATATTAATTCCATGTCGTGGCGCGTTAAAGCCCGCATTTACGTTTGGAGCATGTTACACGTCACGCGTTATTGGCAAGAAATCTCATGTGTCATAGCGAATAACCCCCCAGGCACGTAACGCGGCGCGTTACGATATCTTCGTGGAATGGTTTTGGGTTTAAAGTGATATTCTGTATTCCGTTGTCAAATTTGACAAACACGACAAGGCACGTTACACGCACATCAAAAAATAGAAAACACTAGGCACAAACAATCTAACGCGTGGCGTACATACGACTTTTTGAGTCCATGGTAATTCCATGTCGTGGCGCGTTAAAGCCCGCGTTTACGTTTAGAAAACGTTACATTGGCAAGGAATCTCATGTGGCATAGCGAATAATCCCCCTGATGGTAAGTGGTCACCACCGCCTTTATGGTGAGCATAAATGGACAAATGTTCACAATTTACATTTTATTGGGAAGTCCTATGGGGATTTATGGACTAACTCATTATTTTACTCTCATCACAGAAACGGATTCATAAAAATGCTATTATTACGATTACTTTACTTAGAAGAGCGAATGCAAGATTACGAAGTCAAAAAATTCTATAATTTAATCACAAATTACGAACGAACAAGACAAGTTAAAAGCTACTTCGCTTGTAATTAACTAGCAACATTGTTTAAACATGTAAATTTTAATTTCAAATTAATTTATTACAATCTAGATACACGTTACATAGTTTTGTTTAATTATAAATTAAATTATCAAGATAGAAGGATACAGCATATAGTGGCTACAGATTTCGTAGCAAAGTGCTACGAAATTACAATTTTCGTAGTTAACACCCAATAAAAATCATTGTATTGTTTATATAACCTTCATTAATTTCCATAAAATTTAGCTAAATGAGGCTTTAAGGTGTCTACTGATTATGAAGGAAATGGACCGCGACGATTCGATGGATGCAAGAGGCAAGCAGCCACTCAAAGTGGAGCTCTACAAAGGAGGTCTATGTTGCTTAAAAGGTGCAAGATGTATTGCAAAAACGAATTCAAACAGTAAAGATCATAACAACACACAAAATAATATCTACTCGTGCCAATTCGAAAAATAACAACAAAGAATTTCACTAGAATATGTACCGGAAATGTCTTATTAGACTACCTAATGTGCATCAAAAATAACTGAAAACTCCCACATAAAAATCTGTTTTAGCATATATTTTGTGCTTTCTCTATATCAACATGAGAGTTCAAAATTCTTGCATTATAGGTCAATGACCCCACTTTATCGCACCAGCACGAACTTTTGGCTAGCTCTCATACTTTACGTGGAGGATTTTTTTTTAATTGCCTTCCTCTTTTGCATGCCAGTATACATGTATGAGAAAATAAGACAACTATACTCGTTGGGAATACAGACGTGAGAAATTTTTCATAATCGAATTTCTTTTAAGGTCAATGACTCGAACAGTGCATTTCGCAAGTCAATGCGCTTGGATATCAATATTGATTTGATTAACACAAAAAGCTTTCTAAATAGTTAAATTATCAATATGTCTTATTAACTCTTTTGAAACTCTTTAACTGAGTTCACAGAGTAGGAAAAATATAAGTCTTATGTAAAAAATACATAAAAATACTTGACGAGCCCGATAGCTCAGTTGGTAGTACCCTGCTTTCTGAACTGAGGGCCGTGGGTTCGATTCCTACCCAGGGCGGTTATTCTCTATGGAAACACAGATTCCACACGATACGAAACCACGTCGTTATCGCGTCTTGTTCAAATCATGTCACAGCGTTAGATAAACCTTCACTTTACATTAAAGTTATCTTTGTTTTGAATAAAATATATTGAAATAAGTGGTCATATCTTTTGATGTGTTAATGTTTCGGAACGCGTCTCGGTAAAACATATGATTTTTGACAGTTCAAATCGCTCCAATTCCAAATTCATTTCACGCGGTTTTGTTTTTGTTTCATAGATTTTTTATGTAAGACAAGGAATCCGCGTGGTTTCGAAGTAAGGAATCGATACGGAATAAGGGCCCAGGAAAAACATTTGTGTGATGAACATAGATGCTTATTCTGCGTCTGGGTGTTATATTTTATTCTAAGTATGTATTTCATCCTTTCATTCTTTTCCCTCTACCTTTTTTCTTCCTTAAGACTGAAATAAAGCGTAAAACTAATAAACCCGTGCGAAGCTGGTGCGGGCAAATCAGTTAGTTAGTACCTATCTCATATTATTGGTTCGACGCATAAAATAAAACAGCTAAAAATAAATTCCAAACTTCCGGTATATATACGAATTATCACGAGTATGAATGGCAGTGTATTTTTCAGCTGTTCCATTATATTAAACTAAAATGTCCGTTCCTTGAACCTCGTTATAATACAGCAGAAATAAGCTTTTGCATTTGTTATACACTGAAAACTTCATTAAGAATTTTTATTGCACGATTTCCGAACGTAATCTATTCAGTTACGTCATAGCGACAAATATTTACATTATCGCTACGTTATCATTATCATGGACACATTGTAAATTATAATTTTATCAATTACAAAAAAGAAATTTATATACAAAATAGAAATTATAAAAATTGTATCTATTTTCATGACTCTTTCTATATTGAATTGTAATGGCTATATGGTAATTACTATGAGTAATTTCTTATTTGAAAAAAATATATAAACAATTTTCATCTTACTAGGTTAGTGTTACGAGTAATACGATCATTAGATATTTTTATCGACGAAGCAGTAATTCGAGTCTTGTCTTTATTCATTTATAAATAGAAGTCCATTTTTGTGAACGAAACGTCTACACTCTATTAAGTTTATTTATTTCAAAGCTCGTCCTGCAGCAAATACAGTTACACATTATTAACAAAAAATGTATTAACACATATTTGAAATGCACACACATTAAACTTTTTTTAAGGGCAATATGCCTTTATTACTCAAGCTAACTACTACAATAATAAAAACTAAACTAAACTAAAACTAACTACACTACACTTTATCTAGCTGCACTATACCTACTACAAAGAACATATGAAACTTATGAAATATAACGTGTAATTAAACATTATAACTTATGAAATTGTTTTTATTTGAGATTTGATAACTGAAACTCTTTTTTTAAGTCGGTTAACACGCAACTCCCAGACACACGCTTCTCATGAAACTTTCATGAACAGAGTTCATTAACAACATGATATATTTATGTTTAGAGTTCAACGTCAGTAGAATAGATATATTTAAATATTATTTTGCATGACATTTTTTCTTTTCGTTCATACCTCGAACAACATGATATTGGATACGGTAATGTTAGTATTTTTTCCTTTTTTTTAACGCTTATTTAACAAAAGAAGCCATTATCCATTTCTAAGTTACACCCAAGTTCACTGGAAGAGAATGCTCTCTAGCATTAAGTTCGCCTATGTCCCTACATTTTTGTTGATAAATAAAGCATTTTCTATATATCTATCAAAACAAATGAATTGGTTTTATCGTGTTGCAGTTCGATAAGTTTATGACAAAATATTTTGTGGTTTTTGCGGTAATTGAATTGGTAATTAGTCAATCCAATCATGGATTGGTTTACAAATTAATGTAGTTATTACATTATCGTTTAATATTTGTTTTGTATTTCGTAAAGTATGTTACTTGTTTATCTATTTTTATTTTTATTATTACTTTTCTTGACAAGATAATAATATGTATAGTCAAGTTTAGGTGTCGGTAGGTATAGGTATGACTGTAATTATTTCTACTATAAATGCATCAATTCATCCGTAATTTCCGCTCTTCTCGTGGAAACTCTTAATTTTTCGGACTGAAAGTACCTACATTCTCAGAATAACTACCTAAGACCTACTCTATATTAAGTTTATTAGTGTCAAAATAATGTGAACACTTCGGTCCTTAATGCCAATGAAATGATTTTTATTCATTTATTTTATTGGCATATTATTCGTTTCGTGACTAGGTTGTAGGATTTTTCAACCAAGTTCTTCTGAGGTACCACCGCTTTGCTAAGTAGTTTGCAAGCGCTACTGTGTTCTGTTTTGAAGGGCAATGTAGCAGGGAAATTACTGGGCAAATGAGACTTTATAAACTGACCTCACAGTCTATTAGTCTTAAACTGGACTGTGTTGATGTCTGAGGATGACGAGGATGACGTACTTAATCATGGTATTCATTAACATAAAAAGATCATTATTATTTCACGAAAATAAATGGTTCCCAATTGTTACATAATGACAATTAAATTTTTCGTAAGATTATACATACATATATTTAAACAACTACAAGTTATGCGTTTGAAAAACTCAATAATTCAAGAGTAGATTAGGCCAATAATAATAATAATAAATATGTGTGGACATTTCACACAACGCCATCTAGCCCCAAACTAAGCATAGCTTGTACTATGGGAACCAGATAACTGATATAATACTTAGATACTTTTTTGTTTGTAAATACATACATAGAATACAATACAATATAACACCCATGGAATAGATATCTATTTAATTTATTCATATCTATACATTTTTTTTCTAAGCTATAAAAAAATACCTTAGCACAGCTTCCAAGCTTTTATTTTAACTGTACACAATATCAAAGGATAATGATATTCAAAATTGTAAAAGAGTTTCCGGAATCAGCCACTGTCAGATTTCACGCAATAAAACTGGTCAAAGATTCTGTTGTTTCACGAAAAAGTAGAAAAAACTTTTTATCCTGCGGCGAGATGCGACACTGTCCACTGTCCAATAGCGGTGTTGTAAAAGCACAGCTAGCACAGTGGGCCCGCACGGTCGTAAATTAGACAAAAATAATATTAAACGGGATCGTTTGTGGAAACGTTTTTTTGTTTATGAATGCACAGGTCTGTGATGACGTAGCACTAGTGGTCATTTTTCAAAAGTTTTGACATTTGTCATTTCGTCATCGGGAGTCCGTTAGACCGAGTCTTTGTTATGAGATGTGACAGAATTTTTGTTGTTTTACCGCCGCTGCATTGCCGTTATGTGTTACTCATAGACTATATTATAGTTATAAGTGGTTTTATAGTATAAATAGGATTTTGATATAAAAATACATACACGCAGTCAGTCTGTTTACATTTGAAACAAGAGCAAAAAAGATCCTTACATTATAATTTATATTACGGAATTTAAAAATTTAAAATTATTATCGATTATACCTACCTATAATAACGCCAGGAGCCTACTCAGAAAACTTATGCTGCTAAAAAACACATCCTTAGCAGAAAACAGAATGCTTCAAGTCACAAACAGTCTTCAAGCTAGATAAATTCCGCTCTCAATTTTATACCTATCTACTGTCTATTAACAAAAAGCGACGATCGCGACATAATATAAAACTAAAGCTCCTTAAAAATATATTCACTTTAGTAATGTACCAACGCCCCTTTCCACGTAGCTTTATGTTTGCGACAGGACCCAAACAAAGCTGTTCAGTAGCAGTGTTGGACAACAAACAATTAGACCACAGAAAGCTTTAAAATTACTACTTTCAAACAATGCAACTGGTCACCTTCCAGATTTAAAAGAAAAAGAAGATATTCTATTCTTAAACCATTGTCTCAGTCTTATGAATATTGAAACCTTTTCAAAACGTAACGGTTTCTGGAACTTAAGGGTAGTAAACGGTAGTAAATCATAGAAAGGGTTGCAACGGTACAGTGGCCAAATTTTATGTGCAGTGGCATCCTTATATTGCAGGCAGTTAACTGGCTGTTAGCTTATCTTTATTTTAGGCACGTACCTTCACTGGAAGGTGGTTTTCTATAACTTTATCTATCTAAAATAAACTTTAGCGTGAACGTATTTTAGGACTTTTTTACGCTAATGAATGACGTGACGATCTATAGTCGTTTGCCTTATGTTTAGCGACACAGCTGCCTCAGTTGTAGTGTCACTCCGAACTCTAATAAAGTTTCGCGTGATACTGCACTGTGCACGTTCTAGGATGTATTGTCAGGATGACCTGAGGCATCAGCTTTGTTACTAAACTGTGAGATCAGATCTTAAAGCCCCGTCTCTTTCTTTTATACTCTTCCAATGTTCTTTGAGGACTTTTTCATATTGGAAGAGTAACCAATATAAGTTTACCTATCTCTAAGTAGATACTGGGCAACATTTTCTCAAGAATATGAAATGTCTGTTTTCGTCCCGCCGCGCGCCACCGCCCGCCACCACGATATACTTCGACAAAGGCTGACATAGGCCGCGTCTATAGACATACAATAGATCTTCGTGCATCCAATAGATTGTCGTGGTTTTGATGGACATTGGTCCATGTGGGGCCGGGACCTGGCCTCGTCTTCCGAATCGTGGTCTTCATTTCTTCCCCATTTCTTCGTCTTCTTTCTTTCTTTGGTTCTTGGTTCTACGAGCAATATGTCCATTGCCCATTGCTATTTTAACTTGCTAATCTAATATCTATATCGGTGTCTTTCCGTTTCCCGTGGATTTATTTCATTACCCAAAGAAATAATTACGAAAGTTATTATTATAAATGATTAAACATTTTGTGTAAGTACTCCATTTCGCAGTTGATATCGCAGGGCTCCAGATTTTATTTATCTGTGCCCGCATCAAAAGATTTTTTATATATTCCAAGCTCATTACATTTTTGTGAATTAATTATAAGAAGATTATTTTAATATTAGTTTAATTAAATGAGATCAGTATTACCAATAAAACGAAGAAACAAACAGATTGAAAATTAGTTTATTATTGTATAAATTTCACAGTTTTTATTATTATAACATAAATCATCTATCATCAATTCATCAGCTATTGATACATCGAGTCCCTAAAACGATTTTAGAAAAGTTCTCGGTAAAGCTATTGCCCCAATAAAGACCATCGTACCGACAAAGATATGTTTTTTTACTCAAAAAGTATGTCTGGTTACATTTTTATTCATATTCAAATCCGATGTTTGCTTACTTTAAAATGTTCTGTAAGTAAATATAATTAAAAATAAAATTGAATTGTAATTTTGTCTCCGAATCATAAAAAGTACGAGTCTGTGGCACAGAAATACGGATATAAAAAGCTCACAAAACACTATAAGTAAATGGTAATAAAGATATGGAAGGGTTTCGTTTCGCTGTCACAGTTTATTATTATAGTTTTTATATATATTTATAACTTTTTGTACTTATTCTTAGCTTTTTGTATTAAAAAATATTGTTTGGAGGGTATGCTATTTATTGATACTGAAAATAAAATTTAAATTTTGTGTCTGTCGGCATCACACCGCAACTACTAAATTAATTCAAATGAAACTTGGCATTGGCATGATTTGAGTTCATACAACGAGGTAGGACACTAGATACTTTAAAACACTGTTTAAAAGCCTACCAAGCATCAGCAATGAAGATGGTGCATGTAACTGTCCCGAAATATCGGGAACTTAAAAGGGATTCTAATCACGGTAATGATCCCGTAAGTACCATTAAAACATACTTGATACTTTATCCTGAAATTCAGCAGCAGCAGAGAGAAAGGAGTGGGCAAATGCTATAAGAAAAATATGAATGGGTGACGGTAAAGTATGGGACATTCGCTGTGTCATCCATTCATCCCTATCCCTTATTTTGAATGCGGTTAGGGCGTAAACCTATTAACACAGGTACAAGCCGGGCGGAAAAACTAGTTAAAAATTAATAAAACAACGTTAATTAGTTAGTTGATAGGTAAACTATAACTTCCTCAAGTTTTGTAGGTATAATATTTCCCAACAAATTAGCATCACACGATTGGAGCTAATTAAATTAACCAAAATGGGAATTAAAGATTAAATAAAACAATAAGAGTAGTGAGTCAACCATTTTGCATTTAAATTGCAGTTTATAATAAATAATAAATATGTGTGGACAATTCACACATCGCCATCTAGCCCCAAACTAAGCATAGCTTGTACTATGGGTACCAGATAAATAAAAAAAATACAATACTTATATATTTTTTTGTTACTCAAAAACACACGTGAACAAGGTGTCTACCCCTCAATAGAGACATTAAGAAAAGTGTTAATGGACACATTCTTAGAATTACTCTACCTTAGCAGTTTAAGTCAAAGTTAAATTACTTATTAGCCGTAGAAATGGCTAGATTGTAATTTTTACGTACTACATACGGTGCTTCAGCATTAAAAAAAAAAAACTTTTTTGTTTGTAAATACATACATAGAATACCATATAACACCCAGACGCAGCACAAATAAGATCATAAATTCTCATTTGCCCAGTAATTTTTATCTAGTAATTAATATTTTATATCAAGGCCATAGTTTACATGAAAGGGCTTTATGTGAATTATTTGTGATTTTAAAGCGTCATTGACAATGACCAAACATTAAAATAATAGATGAATCTGTAAAGAAAAAATTAGAATCACGAGCGGGGATTGAACCTGCATCCATCCACCCCTTAAGCCGGGATATGCTATTAATCTGTAGATTACGCTGAGCAGGCGATACTGCTATAAAAATCGATAATATTAAAATAATATACCTAGTATCACCTATGCCACACGTAGTGTGTTCCTGCTAAGGAATTTTGTATATACCTAATACTACGTAAAGGTTTACTGATACAAAAATGCGGGTTGAATGAAAGAGACTAACTATTAGAGACCTGTGTCTCTACTAACTTGTAAAAAGATATCCCACAACATGGATACGATGCTTTCTTACATCCACGACACAAACAAAGGACACAGTACCTACGCCGTGCCATTACTTACCATCAGACAAAGTGGTATGTATTACGTAGCAGTAGCCGCAGCTATGGGAAGCACAAATAGTGTATACATAGAAGTCAGTGCCATCAGATGAGACAGTGGTCAAATGCTATACTTACCTATAAATTGTAAAAAAATATCTCCAGACCATTTTTGTTTACACCCAAATCAAATTATAAAGAAGCGTTATTCAGTGGTTGAAAGTCCTTATTTTTACGTTAAATGTCTAGTAAACCTTCCAAAACCTTCGACACAGGCATGTACTCTGAGTAAAACAAAACCATTAGGGCACAAAAAAATTATTTAACCAAACACAAAATCTCCTATACTTTTGTCTTATAAGCGGTTGAAAAATTGTACAAAAAGTATTACTTTCCTAAACTGTCGACTTTCTAATCATAAAGCAATTATGTAAGTAAAATTACTTAAAACATCAAAAAAGGTTGCAACTTTAGCTCAGTATTTAGCACCATTATGAAAGAAAGAACGTTTGTTTTTTATTTATTTACAACCTTTAAAAATGCTGAGTATAGTGAACCGCTACTTATGTCTACAGTAAATTATTGTGCAAAAATTATTTTATTGTGTTACCTAAATTTTGGGAGAGGAAGGAGCGAACGGGGTATAAAGTAGATTTGAGTTGAGTAGTATAGAGTTGGTAATGTTAGGAAACTCTTGCCTATAAAACTATTTTATGCTCTTTTTTATATATAGGGCTGTAAAATTGGCTTGCAATAATTAACAACTCCTGCATACCTTAGCAATAATAATGTTTTGAAAGAAAAAAAAATCTGATAAAAAAAAATTGCTACAGTTTGACAGATTTCTTGAATGATAAAAGTAAGCCATTTTAGTAAAAACATTGCCAAAGATGTTTTGTAGAATTTTTTTTTTGTAGATTCATTTAATGAATAGGCCTGGTTCTGGACCTAACTGTTGCTATACCCTAATGGGGTAATATGTCCTGCACACTCATACATAAAAATATGTATATATGCTGCAATAAATAATTGAGTATACAATGACACTAATAATCTTAATATGTAAAATTTCAAATCAGGCTTTGCCACGTAAGAGAAACCTGTATGCGGAAGGCCTTTGGGGGAGGCCTATGTTCAGCAGTAGAAGATTCAAATTCAAGTCATTTTGTCGGAGAAATGTTTCAGAATCATATTTATTAATGACCCTGATTTAATGGTGTAAACACTATTGGCCTAAGCACCAACACTAATTTTATTATCTGAACACGGCACGACCCTACCTTAATCCCATCTATAGGTAATAAAGTTGTGTTTAAAGCGTACAATTATTCTTTACTTACTTATATTTAATTCCTTCCTTCAATCCAACCTCAATACTAATATTTTGTCAAATTATCTTAATCTTTAGATACAATTTTATTGTTTTCACAAATCGGATTACAGTAAGTATGCTCTACGTATCAATATTGAAGTTTGAAGAAACGTTCTTTAGATTTCGTGAGGCTTTGAAGATTTGTGCGCTTTTTTAATTCCGAAAAGAAGGCGGTCAGCACTTCCTAAATATGCGGGTGGATTGATGATTTAATTTATCTTTTAATTATTGGCGGCAGACTAACTGGCAAAGCGGTGGTACCTACCTAGACGATACTATTACTTTTGTACTGTATGTTATATTTTCGCGTTGTATGTAATGTGGTGTGTGTATGTATATATTGCTATGTATGTATATATGTATAGTATATGCTTATGTAAGTATTATAATTAATATTGCTTTATTTATTCCTGCAATAATATGTATTGTAGTCTATGATATTATTATTTATTTATTTAGTAGGTATCTAATCTATTCAGTACAAGTTGTTTACACCACCGACCTCTATCTCTCCAATATTTCTTTCCATCCAAAGGTTGACTGGAAGAGATTGCTTTTAGCGATAAGTCCGCCGATTGTACTGTAGATTACGCTATTTATTTCTGTTATTGTTTATTTTATGCTTGGTGTACAATAAAGAATTTTTGTATTGTGTTGTATTGTTGTGTGACTGCTGAATTAATATCTTTTCTTTCTTTCTTTTGTAATTAATATCATAAAAGGACTTGGCAAAACTTTTACTGGAGACGACTGGTGGTGGAGCTGGCTGGTATTTTACTCAAAAAATCAGCATTCCCAAACAGCCTGGCAATGCAGCCAGCCGTCTGGGCACTTTTCTCTCCACCAAAGGCCTTTTGGAAAACCATTTTACAACAATTATGTAACAAACAAAAAAGTATATAAGTATTATATCAGTTATCTGGTTCCCATAGTACAAGCTATGCTTAGTTTGGGGCTAGATGGCGCTGTGTAAAATGTCCACACATTTAAAAAAACAAATGCATTATAATTTATAATTAAATAATAGTTTATAATTTTTCTTTATTTGGATTAACTTTTAAATCTTTACGTTAGGGAAAGCTTCACTATTAGTTTCACTATTATTATTATTACCAAAAAGGTATGTAATCTAATTCATACATAGGCTGTGTAACCGCATTAATATATATTCACCATAACGGCAGACAATTAAAATGTAATGGGGTTTTTGGGTGATGTAATGTTACATTTTTAATCAACCTTTTATTTTCTAAAACTTTCCGTATTAATCTTAGTAGTACATACTTATCTATTTTTCAGTTACATATCCGAGGCGTATTTTTTTTAATAATAATTATGTAAAGCGTTACACAGAGGAAACAGCATGTTAAGGCCCTGACAGGATTCAATGCGAGCACGTTCATTACAGCAGACAAACTTGAAACTTATTTTGTATCTTATAGGGTCGCTTTATGCATAGCAAAAATATGGCGATTACGTTGCATTGCACTTTGACTTTTCCATTTTTCGGTACAAATAATTAGTTATAAAAGAAACGCTTATTGTTATAAATAAAATAAGCTTATAGACGGATGTATTGAAACATAGCTTATCACTATGATTTATTTCAATGGGGTGTCTTATTATTATGTAACATTTTAGGACGTTTGAATGATTTTTTAGAGGTCACTTCACGATTTTTTTCTATCAAGAAAACTTTTCGTAAACGTGTTTCGGTTTCAGCAGATGGAAAGAAGATATGACCAGTATTAACGTGATTTTTTTTCAATCCTGTAAATGGTATACGTTTGTGGGATATTGACGGTATTGTACAATAGGCGGTAGGACGTAAATAAATCAGTTGTGTTGTCGACTCGGTGTTTCATTGCGTGGCTCCGCTAAATTACCTTTATATTTAACTGGCGACGAGTAAATTACGTGCTATCAAGTGATTTTAGTGATAAAAGTGATTAATAACAATATGCCAATCGGAAAAATAGAACAGTTTGACCTTTCAAGTAAAAAATGGTCGGCATACATACGACGCGTGGAACAATTCATGACGTTAAATGAAATCAAAGCAGAGCTACAAGTGGCTACCTTGGTTACTTTAGTTGGAGAGGCCACATATGATTTGATGTGCGACTTGTGCGCACCACAAAATCCAGAAGATAAGTCTTTTAAGGAGTTAGTAAAGATAGTCGGCGACCATCTCGAACCAAAACGCTCCGAAATTGCAGAACGGCATATGTTCCGGCTGAGACGCCAAAATGGCGGTGAAAGTTTGAGTGATTACTTACAAGTGCTTAAACATTTGGCCAGTACGTGCAATTTTCGAAGTAGTTTAGAAGAGAACCTTCGCGACCAATTTGTTTCTGGCCTGACGAACGACGATATGCGATCTCGACTTTTCGCTGAACCGGAATTGACTTATAAAAGAGCAATCGAGCTAGCGTTTGCATTGGAGGCAGCAGAGCGACATGCACAAACGAGCAGTTCTGGCAGCACATCCGGAGCGGCAGCTGAGCCACTGCATCGCGTGGCGGCAGGAGCGGGGCCGCGCGAGCGCCGCGGGCCGCCCGTCGCGGCTGGTGCCAGGCCGGCGCCCGCGCCCGCGGCGGCACGCGGCCAGCAGTGCTGGCGCTGCGGCAGGGGGCACCAGGCACGTGTATGCCGTTTCAAGAGCTACTCATGCGACGTGTGTGGTCAAAAAGGCCATATCAAAGTGATGTGTAAACGAAGTGCAAATACGAATCAAAGTGGAGATCGATCTCGTGTAGGTCAGTTTAGGGGCCAAAATTATATTGAAAGTGATAGTGGTTCTGAGTGCGACATGTTCAATTTAAAAGTAAAAAGTGCTGATGACAAGCCGTATCACGTGCAAGCGGACGTGAATGGACAGGTGATCACATTTGAACTGGACACTGGAAGTAAGTTGGCAGCCATTAGCTTGGATTTTTATAAACAAAAATTTTATGGTTCGCCTATCGTAGAAAACAATGTTTGTTTACGTTCTTATACGCGCAGTTGTTATTAGAGGAGGGCTCTCAGGCTTGTACTGCGATCACCACACATGTTGGTACCTTTGTCTATAAGCGTACTCCGTATGGGTTATCATGCGTACCAGAGAAATTTCAAAAATTCATGGAGGAAACGCTTAAGGGCCTCCCGGTGGTAGTGTACTTAGATGACGTGGCCGTGACGGGTAGAACCCATACGGAACATGTAGCTAACTTAAAAGCCGTATTTAGCCGCTTACGTGAGGTCGGTTTGAGAGTCAAGTTAGAAAAATGTTCTTTTATGCAGGATAGCATCAAATATGTCGGATTCATTATAGACAAACACGGCTTGCATCCGGACCAAAGTAAGGTGACTGCGATAGTTGATGCACCGGCACCCAATGATGTGACTCAACTCAGGTCGTTCCTTGGGCTAGTTAACTACTACGCGAAGTTTATACCCAAGCTCAGCACTATTTTGCACCCGTTACATCAACTATTGCGCAAGCAGGTTTCATGGGCCTGGTCGCCCGAATGCAGCACGGCTTTCGAAGATGTAAAAAGGGCCATTTTGAGTAGCAAAGTCTTGGTTCATTACAACCCTGACCTACCGCTGGTGTTAGCTGTGGACAGTAGCTCATACGGTATCGGCAGTGTGCTATCGCATCGGTTAGAAAATGGTGACGAGCGGCCCATATGTTTCGCGTCACGAACTCTCACAGCAGCCGAGCGAGCGTACAGTCAGCTCGATAAAGAAGCGCTGGCGATTATAGCAGGGGTTATAAAACATCACCAATACTTATACGGGCGACACTTTATCATTAAAACGGATCATAAGCCGTTGACATTTATTTTTGGGCCTAAATTTGGGTTACCACAAACCGCCGCGAGTCGCCTGCAGAGATATGCCACACGGTTGGCGTCTTACGATTTTGAAATCGAATTTGTAAAATCCAAAGATAATGGGAACGTAGACGCGCTGTCTCGCCTGCCACTGCCGTATGAGAAACGTTGTGATGAGCAGGAGTCGGTTTCGTACGTACATTATGTGGAAGAGTCTTTTCCAGTAAGTGCAAAAGAAGTGGCCTCAGGGACGCAGAAGGATGGCGTATTGAGTAAAATATTGACTTATATTAATAATGGATGGCCAAATAAAATTACCGATGACGCAGAAAAATCTTATTTTTACCGGAAAGACCAGTTAAACATTGATAACGGCTGCATTTTATATAATCACCGCGTAGTGATTCCGGAATCGCTACGAAAACAAATATTGAGCGAGTTACACGAGGGCCATTTGGGAATCGTTAAGATGAAAAGCACCGCCAGGAGTTACGTTTATTGGCCTAACTTGGACACCGAGATTGAACGTATAGGCAGGCAGTGTGCAGCATGCCAACAACAACGAGATGCACCCCCCCGCTCGCTGCTGCATCCGTGGCCGTTCCCCGCGCGCCCTTGGCAACGCGTCCATATTGATTTCGCTGAGTTTTAGGGTAGGCACTATTTAATATCCGTAGATGCTCATAGTAAATGGATCGAGGTGCAAAAGATGAGTGGAACAACCGCAAACGCCACCATACTGAAGTTACGAGAACTGTTCGCTAGGTTCGGATTGCCTTCTCAAGTCGTCAGTGACGGCGGTCCCCCGTTCGGCTCCGCAGGTTTTGCCGAGTTTATGTCAAAAAATTTCATAACTCATACTATTACGAGTCCGTATAGGCCGGCAGGAAACGGTGCGGCTGAAAACGCTGTCAAGTCCGTTAAGCGCGCCATGAAAAAGGCTGCGCAGGATGGAGTCGATATCGAAACGGCGGTACTTAAATTCCTACTCCAGTACCGCAACTGCGAACATGCCACCACGGGTGTGGCCCCAGCCGTAGCGATGCTCGGGCGACGACTTCGCACACGTCTAGACGTGGTGCGACCGAGCGCGGCGCGGGAGCAGCGATGCGAGGCGGCCGGGGAGCGCGCCGCGCGCCTGCGTCCCGGCGCCGAGCGCAGCGTCGCGGTCGGAGATAGCGTGCTCGCGCGGGACTACCGCGCGCGCCCCGACAGGTGGGCGCCCGCCGTGGTCACGGCACGGGACGCGCCGCTCACATACCGAGTTAGAGGTTCGGATGGTAATGAGTGGAAAAGACACATCGACCAGCTCGTCACTCGATCGGTATAGGGAGCAATCAGGACAATGATGAAAATGCACCAGAAATTTTTGACGACGCTTTAGACGAGGAGTCGGGCAGTCCAAAATCGACAGCATCTGCCTCCAGTGAGGACCCTTCGGACCGCACTTACCATCCAGATAGGGACGAGAATCCGACTCCCCCTCAAAGTTCTCGGACAGCAAGACCTATACGCACGTGCGTGTTAAAGAAAGGTCTCAAATAAAGAAATTTTTATATTATATATGCCTATACCTACCGATACCATATACTTACCTACCATTATCTGCTTACCGAATACCTACCTAAATCTACCTACTGTCAGGTAGATTAAAATAGTTGTAGTATATCTAAGCGTCCTATGGTTATGAAGATAAGGAAGTTAGTTGTTGCTCATTCTTTATGCTTTTGTTTTTTTTGTGTTTTTGGTTTTTTTTATTTTTCTCTCAATAGTTTATAAGATTCATACTATTTTGTTTACTTGCTTAGTTTTGTTTTTCCATCAATAGATTATAATTTTTTTTGTTGATTCGCAAGAGATAACCCACCGCTATACCTACTACCTACTAACCAAAAATCATAAATATGTAATACGGTCACAGAAGATGCGTATTAGTTACGCTAGGCCATAATTTATATTGATAGGTATTTGCACATGTAAACATTGGGTACCGACTCACAAAAAACAAAAAAAAATGGAATGCTAGCTCATGCAAGTTTTGTATTGTTAAAATAAAACTTCATCGAAGTGGGTATTCCATTACCTTCGCACAGGAGACATTTTTTGTTAGGCGTTGTCCTAATCTAAGTTATGTTTTGAAGAACAATGGTTCGGGTGAGTGAGTACCCGATTGTCTATAGCTACAATTCACATAGTTATGCCTTGTGAAATCATGTAAGTTTTACATTACCTTCTCCATATATAAACTAGCTAGTAGCTACCTACCTTTTAATGTAATACTGTATTCAAATAATTAACATTAAGTTTTTATTTTTACTCTAAGGGGGGCGTGTGGGATATTGACGGTATTGTACAATAGGCGGTAGGACGTAAATAAATCAGTTGTGTTGTCGACTCGGTGTTTCATTGCGTGGCTCCGCTAAATTACCTTTATATTTAACTACGTTTTGAGATAATCACGTTCAAAATATTCGATTTGGAAGCAATCAGCTCCTTAAAGACTCACAAAATATTTCTAATGTTCTTACTCGAACTCCATATTTATTTTTTAATGTAGAGAGGGCAAGTAAAGAAAGCAATCTAGTTTTTTCCTTTAAATTTTTTTTTTTTTTAATCTGCTTTACCACAAACACCTGGGTCCGTGCTCTTTGTTAATTTATCGTTTATTGTTATTTATTTTTTTATTTTATTGAACAAAATATCATACAAGAGAGGACGTACACCTAACTAAAAACTAAAAACCTAATAAAAAAGTCTATATTGCTAAAAATTGCTATAAATAAAACACGGAATTTAGATTGCTTGGAGGAGGACTAGAGAGGACAATGAAGTACTTAACCTATATTTTTTTTTTTTTCGATTTGTGCATACACCGCGAGCAGACCAGCTCCCGCAAGCAGCGCCCGTTCACGAGCTTGACGCATGCGCCAGCCATCGCCCTCCTCAACCATTTTTGAGGGAAGAGGACGATCCAACGCATGACGCCGCCGCAAGAAGAAGCTTTTAAGTGAGCGTGAGTGCTCTCGGTTCCTTTAAATTTGATGCAGTCATTTTCGCTAGGATCACTGGACCAGTCTAGCCCTTCTGGCTCAGGGGGCCCACCACACCGTCTTATAGCTTCAATCATACTTTGAAAAATGACATAAAAGTAAGAATATTTTTAATGTAGTTGACGCAGAGCAGTTTTGATGACCTCCAGCGGACGTAGCCTTATCGATCCTCTTATCCCGACAACAGCCCAAGCCGAGGCTCGCACCCCAGGGGTGTCCTTGAGCTCGTCGCCTCCCACTTTTGTCGGCTGGGCGCCTTAAGCGCCTGCCCTCCCGCTTGGTGACGCTGTAAAGATCGGTAAAGACAGCATTTAGCCCGTTCAGAAAAAAAAATACTAAGCCCGTATACGGTATAAATTCCTTGAATACGTAGAAAGCGTTTTGATTCCTCGTTTATGATTTGGACAGCGAAGGAATGGAACACCTTATCAGCGTCATTAAATATAATCTGGGAGTTTTTAGGCTAGAGTGAACCGGTATCTTTTAGGTAAGCATGCTCATCGTCGACCGCGTCATCACTTACCATCAGGTGAGACTGTGGTGAAATGATAGCCTGTTGATGATAAAAGAATAACAACCACCACCACCTGCAAAAATAAGAAATAATCATTAGACATAATAAATCGGATAACCTTTAAATCATAGGTACCTATTTTACCTTACCTTTTATGACCTGGCTAAAAACTCTACGTACCCCAATACACGATTTGCATTTTTGCTAATACGTCACTACCTGGGTCGTCCATTGTTCAAAAGTGGGCCAATAATTTGCTAAACACAAGCGAGAAGAAAACAAAAGATGATCGCCAACAAACTCAAACACATAATGGCTTTATGGCTTGCGATTGGTTAGGTAACTTCATAAATAAACTATAACTGGTCATTGATACCACACGCGTTGAGATACAAAGTATCTAACGTATTTTTACTGCATAAATTAACAATGTTGCTTAAAAAAAAAACAGTCGTGAAAACAAAGATTCAATTTCTGCGTTTGCCTATAACTTGTTATCTTCTACCCGCAAGATCTTCAGTTCGTCCCTGATTATGATGCTTGCAACAGTACCGAAATATTGGTAACTCAAAACAATTTTAAATGCCTTTATTCCTCACACTAACTACTATAAAACTACACTACGCACTACTTATCCAATCTCAGCTAGTATTATATTTTAATTAAGTATATGTATGTTTAATGCGTAGGTATTTATATATATATATATATATATCTATTTTGTAATAGTAAGTATGTATAATATGTGTATGTTTATGTATGTTATGTTGTATTATATGTATTTTAGTAGTTTTAGGATTCGTTTTCATTTCTAATATTTGTATTTACTGTACATCGCCAACCTCCCTAATTCATAATATGTTTCTATCCATCCAAAGGTTGTCTGGAAGAGATCGCTTTAAGCGATAAGACCGCCCATTGTACTACCCTTGTGTATATTTTTTTCGTGTTGTTATGTATCTATGTGTATATTTGGTGTGCAATAAAGCATTCTTCTATTCTATTCTATTCTATTCTACGCACTTAAAACTACAAAGAATTTTGAACAAATAAATTACACGGTTATCTTATGTCACTCTTCTATTCGGAAAATAATCTCTGCACAAAAATTCAACAGTGATCATTTGCTACCAATACCCTGCTCTGTGTGAATGAAAAATAACCTAACTATAAGATTAGTCATCATCATCATCATCATTAACAGCCCGACGACGTCCACTGCTGAACATATCGCCACTTTGAGCAGCCACTCGCCTCCTGCATCCATCGGCTCCCCGTGGTTTTCACCAGATAGATCGTCGGTCCACCGAGTGGAGGGCTGGCCTACGCTGTGTCTTCCGGTTCGCGGTCGCCACTCGAACTTCTCCATCGGTTGTCAGTTCTACGACCACGGTCTGCGCCCATTGCCATTTCAAGTTGCTAATTCTGAGAGCTATTTCGTAGTAATATAAGTATGAAATGTTATTTATAATTATAAACACCTTGAGAAACTCTCTAATTTTGAGAAAGCCATAATGTCGTCTTTAGAAAGGGTAAAATACCAACCCTAAAGTTAGAAAAAGGTGTTAAATTGGCACCCGAAATTCCCAGAACTTCAAACTCTCTCTTCGTCTTACCTATATATATTACATTAACAAAAATGGATGCAACTTTTTTGCCAAACAATATTCTTCTATGCCGCCAATAATAAATGGCAAAACAACGAGCAGTAAAAACATTAAAAAGCAACTAAGCACACTAAAAAATCTCTAAAAATTTGCGTCCTTTGAAATTATTTGCACAATGCCGCTTGTAATAAAACAATTTAGGAAGATGTAACAATGATGAAAAAGGAACGAAAAATGGGAATATGTATTCATATCTGCTTAATGGCGTTTGCACCATTGTCTCCGTTTCATCTATTTTGGCACGCAAAATTATCGGAGATTCTTTTTGTTTGAGTCTAGTTACCTGAGCAATTTCATATATTATTTACTCTTCTGTCACTGCCCGCCCGGTGACACTGTAAAGGTCAGTAAAGAGAGACCAACAGCCAGTCTGTTAAAAAAGGAGGTAATCGCAAATCATTTAGCTCGAGTTTCAGCTCTCTGGGTGACCCCTATAGTTCGGGCGGTTCTAAAATTTTCTTTCCTCGTTTTTTGCTACTTGCAGGGAAAATCAATGCTCAAGATGAGATTTCATTCACAAATTAGTAATATTTTTTTTACTTGGACACCGATCGATCTAAGCATCGTTCTGTAATACGGGCTTTAGTCTACCGCCACTGAGGATCACTTTATAAAAAAAATATATTTAATTTTTGGAATGTGTGTCAACACAGAGCTATGAAACAAATGACGCGTCGCACTTAGAAAAAAGCGTTTTTTTCTGCTCTGTGTGTGTCAAATTGCGTCAAATTTTTATATACGACAGAAGTTACCTGTTAGTTTCCTGAGAGTATAGTTTGCTACATTGCCTTAACAAAACTTGTATGTTCTAACAATTTTTTAAGGGGTGTAAATGCCCCGCACTTCACTGATAACTCTCTTCCTGTAAAGAAATGCCCATGCCAGCAATGGAAACGTATAAGTGGATGATATATTACTTTTTTTAGATAGCAATTAGCAATGCGATAAAGATCAACACTGCACGACAATAAGGATCCTAATTTGATAATACTTACTGTAGGTACTGTTGCGTAATTACTTATATACTCTTTGGTAGGTACCTACGTCCTAGATTTTATAATGTAAGTACGTAATTACGTGCTGACAAAAGTGCAAATCAATAAAATAATCGTTTTAGTTATTAAATACCGATTAATTAAAACAGGTTCAATATAAATAACATATTTAGTACAATAATATAACAACTACCAGATGGTTGTTGTTATTATGTGTTATAAGTTATTAAGATAAATTGATCATTATGATAGAAACTATAAATGACATTAGCAGTATCAATTTTGTTTTTGTTATCATATTCATAATCAGCGTGAAGGCGTCCACTGCTGAACATAGACTTCCCTCACAGAGCACCATTTTGAACCTACCTCTTGCATCCAACGGCTCCACGGATTGTCCAGGTTGTTTGTGTATATAACTATATAATAATATATATTGAAACAGAAATGTGTCAAACGATATGGCTCACAGTCCCTCAGGCAAGTCGCTGGCTCGTCACATCATTCATTAACATTTAAAAAGCTTTCTTGTCGTAAACAAAGAAAGAATCAATAAAGAACCGCGTTAAGCGGTCGGTCCTATCTGTTGTCATAAAACAAGATCGGCAAGACAATTCAGAAGCCTTTGGGCGGCTTAAAATTATGACACTTCTGAACTTTGCTAATGCGATAGGAAGAACCACTATTAGGTGGTAGGACTTTTCTGCAAAGTTCGTCTAGGTAGGTACCACCGCTTTGCCAGCTATTCTGCCGCCAAGCAGTGCAAGCACTGTGTTCCGGTTTGAAGGGCATTGTAGCTAGTGAAATTACTAAATGAGACTATGACCTGATTACACAGTGTAGTAAGTCTATCTATCTATCTATCTATCATTTAACATCAGGTGAACAACTAGATCGCACGTCATTCAATCACATAAAAAAAGAAGAAGAATAAAGGAGTAACCTTAGATGAAATACCTGGGAGTAACTTAAAATCTGCGGACTAGACCAACATAATCCGAGTAACAGAATTGTTCTAAGAAGCTTTGAAACAGATTAAAAAATTTAATGGCGTACTTAAAACACCGCCAACTCATTACCACAGTCTTATGTTTAGCGGAAGACCCTAAGTCGAAGGATTAGCTACTAGTCCTATTTATTTAGACCCAACATTTATCAACACCCGCATATTTCTCCAAAATTCCTGAACGTAATATTTTAATTCCATTTACTCGATATTTTAACTAACTACATTGGCTATCGCAAAAGTCGAACCTCGTTTTAGAATATGCAGAGTCATATTATTATCATTTTAATCCGATTAAATAGCATCCGACTAATTTTATGTAGGTGTTAATGGTTATCTAAAACAGTCGTGTATTTTTTTTATTCAATTTCTTGTTCCTAACTATGAAATACTTCAATAACCCGAATATTTCCAAAAAAATAGTGAATATAATACCATGAATATTATTGTTCATTTTAAAAGTACTTGGTTTACTTAATTACACTGTTTCCCCATATTTATAACTCTCACTGACCAATAATTAATTAGTTTGACTTTTCCTTCCTTTTCTATGATGTAATATCAGTATTCCTTGCATAAAAATATGTAACCGCCTTTCAAAACGGAGGATAAATTTATTTTTGGTCTGGCAAAGGTAAGATGAGTGTAATTCATCATCATCATCTCATCATCAATAGCCCGAAGACGTCCACTGCTGAAGACAGGCCTCCCCCAGAGAGCGCCACTTTGAGCGGCCTGCATTCATCGGCTCCAAGCGGCTTTCACGCGATTGTCGGTCCACTTAGTGGTCGACACTGGAGAACCCTTCTGCGCCATCGCTTGTCAATTCTACGAGCGATGTGACCTGCCCATTGCATTGAATGTAATAGGTACATAATAATTATGAGTCAAGGTAGACGCTAATGCCTCTACCCTTCAACTAAATGGACTACAATACAAATATATGTTATTTGTATTGAAAATCAGTCTATTACCTGTGCCAGAACATACTTTAGGGCTCAATGTTCAAAAATTAAATCAAAACAAAATAGGTAATGTAAGAGTTACTTGACTGCGGTGATTAGTTACCAAATAATGTTTTTTTCATAGGTTTTTGGTTCCGAACGGCTTAACCGGAACACCTTATGTTTTAGTAAACTGATATGCACCGTTCCATTTTTTCTTACATTTTGGCTCCACACATAGTGTATTTAGCCAGCGTCAATATTTTCATGGTGTTATAAAATATTTCACGCAAAGTCATGTCCTAATCATAGTCATAATCCAGTCTAAGTCATGCTCCAGCAAAGTGGTGGCAACTTTACTAGAAGCTTCTATGGAGTTTTGGAAGCAACACGAAAAATCACGTTTCACCACATTATATCACTTGCCCTCACCCATGCTTGTAATTCAGCACTTAATGCGTAAAACGCCACCAATTTTAAACTGGAAAAAGCAAAAGTTTTGAAAAATAAAACAATGTAACGACCATGGACCACGCCTTCCCGCCAAAAACACGTTCCAATTTTAATAAGGAACACTTATAATTTGTATAAGGTAAATTAATGCCGCAAGCCATCTCTATAGACTCTACCGATATTAGATGGATCTTTGCGGTAATTTAATAACTCTAATTATCATCACGTAACTTAAATCCCTATTATCCCTAGCAAGGATTAATGATTTAAGTTCCTCAAGTTTAATTTAAGTTAGGGATTCCCTACTAATATTATAAGATGTCTATGTCTAATGTCTGTTTGTTTAGCTCTCACTCCAGAATGACTTGACCAATTTAGATGAAATTTGGCACACGGATTTCTTATATTAGATTTATTAAAGTTTTAATAGGCTTGCATTTGACCACTATCTCACTTGAAAGTAAGTGACGACGCGGTCGATGATGGGACATGCTTGCCTGGAGCATACACCGGTTCACTCTTGCCTTGAAAACTCCAAGATTATATTTTTCAGGAAACAGAGGCGCTGGTGATTTTTCAGATCCTTTTTATTTTGAAACTACAGGTAGCGCGCGGTTTCACCTGCGTTTATTAAATGCAATCTTGGACCTCCCGTTTGGCCACTTAAGGGGTTGTATGTTCACCCTCCCACCCCACAAAACACTTTCTTACATTACTACGCCATAAACGAAGACGCTCGCGAAAAGTTAAGGACTGCCTTCAACATTGGGCCTTATATCTTTATCCGCTCAGGCGCTTCAACCACATGTGCGGCCGGCATCGCGCAACGTGGACCGCTCCCCACCACATTTGTGGCTTACATCTGATTGCGCTACTAGGGATGGCAATCAATTTTTAGAGGTGTCACACGTTACAAATCGACTAAAATTGAAACTAGTTGAACGTCACTATCGAATAAAGTAAAAGTTTCTATAGTTCAGGAGAAAAAAAAAACGCCTCAGTCTAAATTGCATCTCACACCGAGCTGGCGCGCCGTAATTTTCTTTAGGTACGGCGAAGCGACAATTATTATGTGTAGTGTTATTGTGTGTGTTTTTTATACTACAACACACGTAAAAATGCATTTGTTTAGAAAGCCAAGTAATGCTACTTATCAAAACTAGTTTTGAAATTTTAAAACACTGCTTAGTTTATTCGTATAAACCGTAAATATGCAAAACCATACCACGCTATTTGAGGAGCGCTTTGGGACCTACCTACGCCCGCCGCACCGCGCCTGAGTGGTTATAAGTATGTTTTGTTCGGTTCCCGCACGAAACCGTACAAGCTACGGGGCAAACCGTGGTTTCCAATAGTTTATTCACCTAGTAGTTTATTCACCATTAATAATTAACTTTTATCCTAAATCGGTACTGTAATTGTATGAATAGGCATGATGACTATATTATTTTGCATAAATTAATAATATTCCTCAAAAGATAAACATTTGTGATAACATAAATAAAATATCTCAAAAAATGACAGAGTTACAAGCATTTTAAAACCGGATTAGAAAGAGATAGCTCAAACGGCCAGTGACGTCAGAAAAGGTCCTTATAGTACCTCATTACTAAGCTGTGGTAGCTTTACATACAATCTCTTTGGCATGTGACGTCACAAGTTGATTTTTCGTAGTAACTATGGAGGCGCTCATTTTCGCGAGAAAGGGACAAGAGATACCCGAGAAACATTAAAAGCTTATTACTCCGTGATTTATTTACCATATTTACTTATTTTTTCAATGATTGCATTCATTTTTGACGGGCCCGATAGCTCAGTTGGTAGTATCCCTGCCTTCTGAACTGAGGGCTGTGGGTTCGATTCCTACCAAGGACAAACATTTGTGTGATGAACATAGATGTTTGTTCTGCGTCTGGGTGTTATAATGTATTCTATGTATGTATTTACAAACAAAAAGTATATAAGTATTGTATCAGTTATCTGGTTCCCATAGTACAAGCTATGCTTAGTTTGGGGCTAGATGGCGCTGTGTGAAATGTCCACACATATTATTATTATTATTATTATTATTATTATTTTTAATCTTCTTTATGCAAGTAATATTTACTTGTTCATTTTTAATAGTAGTCATCATCCCTATTCGTCATAATAATCTATAAAGGTTTCATCAATTGAGAGGATGACGCTATACATGTTGCTATGCAAATATTTTCCTGTAGACTTGGGAGGGCAAATTTTGGAAGGCAAAGGCTTTTGAATCAATGATTATTTGACTAGCCTGACAACTCGTAGGCCTGCCTTCTATGAACAGTAGGTTGTGGTTTTGATTCCTATCCGACAAACACTTGTGTGATGAACATAATTATAGTGTTTGTTCTGTCTACTACCAACTGAGCGAGATACAGTCGAGTTTTACTGCTTCTACCGATCCTTCTAGATAAGTCTCCTATTGGTACATTTTAAAAATACATAAATATCCTGTTTCTACTTGTTTGTTGTATTTAAGCCTTTTAACATTATACTACAGGGGTGGTTATCAACCCTTATAATCCTGTAAAAGTGCTACCGCACCCATTGTTTTCATTAAATCCCTTACCACTAGCTTCCTACCGAGACATAATAAAATATTAATGAATTACGACTGTAGTTCCTAAGAATTATACTGGAGCTTTGTTAATTTGTGAACAGATTACGGTGTTATAGATGGATTAAATGGCATAATGCGGTAAAGGCACTGACCGCATCGTGGGCTTCCTCTTGTTACTGATAAACAGAACTAATTTACACAAGAACATTTTTTTATAATTTTGGACATCTAGTTTATGTGTTTCCCTCTGAGATAACAATTATGTGCAGCAGTGAACGTCTTCAGGCTGTTGTGGATAATGATGATGAGGACAACAAGAGCTGTCTTGTGGCATCATCCGCAATTCCTACTGACTGAAGAGAATGCTACTCATCATCATCATCGTCATCATCATCATCATCATAGATAGATAGATAGATAGAGCACTCTTTATTGTTTCACAAATAAACATTCAAATAGGAATACAATAAAATTTACGTACTAGTGCAACAATGGGCGGTCTTATCGCTGACAGCGATCTCTTCCAGACAACCTTCATCATCATCATCATCATCATCATCATCAACAGCCTGAAGACGTCCACTACTTAACGTAAGGCCTCCCCCAGAGAGCACCACCTTGTAAGCGGCTGCTCGCCTCCTGCATCGGCTTGCCGCGGTTTTCAGCAGATCGTTGATCCACCTAGTTGGCAAAATGCTGCTCATTCCCTAGATATTCCCTTACCTTTTTTTTATGGGAATGAATGACGTGACGAGGTGGTCGTTCACCCGATGCCAAGCAATACGGCAGCCCATAACAGTTGCACTGCACTGCGCACGTCATCCTGAGACATCACACAGTATAGTAATCAGATTACTACACTGTGTAATCAGGTCATAAAGTCTCATTTGCCCAGTCATTTCACTAGCTACAATGCCCTTCAAACAGGAACACAGTAGTGCTTGCACACTACTGTTTGGCGGCAGAATAACTGGCAAAGCGGTGGTACCTACCTAGACGAACTTTGCAGAAAAGTCCTACCACCTGGTGAAGTTACCTTGCCACAGGAATAGATGGGGTTGTCCTAAATTCTTTAGCCATGGCCACACGACTAGAATATTTCATTAGTCATTAGTATGTGCTGCTATTTTTTCAAATAACTAATTATTTGTCAATCACTGTTTAATAATCCTTCAAAGTCACGTGCAAGTCTAGTCTTATAGCCATTCCATTTAATGCCCAGACTGATAGAAAACAAATACGAAAATTGCTTACCTAATTTCTAAAAACTGTGGCGCCTTATATTCAGCAATAGAAGATAATGTTTACATTAGAAATGTAACGTTTGAGGCAATTTGAAATAATTTCTTGTAGTATGTGTACTTATGTGACACAATTAGTTTTGTCAGCACGTTTGTGCATATATAGCGATAGACACGTCTGCTTTTATGTCGTAGGCGTAAAGAATAACACGGTACTTCGTGAAAGGTCTTTTTAATAGAATATCTGAATGATCAGTTGATCACCACTCACTTAGAAAAAAAAAACCTCTTTTTTTTTCCAAAATAGATTCATTGCAAAATAACTGTTTTCATTATATACAAGGTGACCTTGAATTGGTATGTTATCCCGAAAGGGGGTAAATCTACACCCCAAGGTAGACAATGTTTCTTCTAGGACTTTACTAAATTAATAGTTTTTCATTGAAGAAATGCCATGTAAAGTTTAAGTACGAAAATAGCTTTAGCGTAGCTGGGTGGTTGAACTTCCTCTTTGACCGAGTGCACATAAGTGAGTTGAACGACCTGTGTTTAGAAATGAATTTATAGTATCTTGTTAAATCTCATAGTGATCGCACGAGCAATTTTGCGAGTGGATTTATTTTTTACCATGGAAGTTTGGAAACACCCAGTTTCAAGTAAGACTCACAACTTGTAGGGTACCATGGTCCCAGTCCCCCCATTTCGGGATAACATACCAATTCAAGGTCACCTTGTATACTTAACTTCCTTTTTAGGCCCCTATAGATTGAGTTTTTAACTCATCATTATTTTAAACTAGTTGACATAGTAAGTTTCGACATAATTATCTTAAAAGCCCTAGTTGATATAGTAAGTTTTTTAAGCCGTAAGGTAACCATTGCGATTGCAGGCATTTTCCTCGAAGCTATTTAACCTAATTCACTTAACGCAATACTTCAGCTAACTTATGCTGTGTCACTTTCAGTAAAATAAGTTAGAAGGGCACGTTAAGCCATCGGTCCCGGCTGTTGTCGTAAGACAATAGTCGTTAAGCCAAGTCAGCAGCCTTCGGGCGGCCTAAAAATTCTGACACCAGGGCTGAAGAAGTGAAGAAGTGAAATAAGTTGAGCTATGATTTAATAGATCAAACCGAAATTGCCTTTAATTCAATATGATTATTGATTATTATTTATTATTACGTACCTACGAAAACATTCTGCGTTTATGTCAAAAATTACTTAGGAAATTTTTAGGCACTATGCAGATAATTTTAATTTTATTGTTTAAACGTAGGTATACTCAATATACACAGAGAGAGGGCTTAACACATTTTCTACCAGTCATCCACAAATAATTTTAAACTGTTATAATAAGGCATTATTTTGACTTCTTGAAAATTGTGAGTCATTTGATCCCAATCGGAAAAACTCGCTAAGTGGCCGCGTTTCAAAAAGTTTTTCTGGACTGTTCGCGAAACGCTGGGTTTCGATATACGTCAACTACACGATGTTGTACCTATGTTGAGTATGTATACCTCAACACTATTCTTACTGTGTATTAGGACTAGCGGTTAGGTAATTTTGATAAGTGTAGGTAATGCAATCACGGAATTTTCCATATGACCTACTTTTGTTTCACTAATTTTTTATTACTTATTTTATAGGTAATATATACTATATAATATACTGAGATAAATAATAAGAAATTACTTTTTTTCAATAACTTATTTTATATTACAGTCGGTAATACTCAAGAGTGTGCTGAAAAAAATTCAGACATAATTTTGTATGTATTTGATTGTATTATACGAATTAAAATAATAACGATTAATTTAATAATATAAACCAAATATGCTGCGTAATTTTAGCCGATGATTCTTTTCGTTAGGGTGTTAAAGTTAACGATTAAATACTCATCCTATATGTTATTATTATCATTTAATTCTCTGTAAATAAATATTGTCGTCCTACTTATTATTATAATTAATAAGTATTGCACCTTTAAATTATTTCCTAACTTTGTATTTTTTATCTACAAGAAATACGAAATTGTAAATTTATATAATACGTCTGTTACGAATTAAACATATTTTTAATTTATATGGAAACATAATAATTATGTAAATACATTTAGTACCGATAACGAATAAAAAATACAAAATATTTTAATAGATATCTATAAAAAACATGTTTAATTTGATTATTATCTTCCGCAACATGTGCCAACTGGCAGCATGGCATTTTTTATGTTTTTATTGCAAAAAAATCGTAAGGGCGGGGGCGCGAGCGCACCCGGCTGAAATCTTCCGAATTCAAAATGCGAAAAAAATTCACAAGCGCCCGAGACCTGGTTATAAAAGGAACACACGTGGTCTCCGCCGCCAGTCGTAAGACAATCTCTAACGTGAGCGCACGTCGCTTTGAACGGTCCGCGCGCGCATCGTAAATAACATCGATATTATTTCAAGTTCAAGATACAATTTTACAACATGGACATCAAGGTTTTGGATCCCACCGGCGTTTACTGAAACAGATTCGTGCATTGACCTCGAATCTACCCAACTAGGACAAGTTGGACTTTTGAAGAAAATTTAGAGAAAATTACTTCCTGAAGAAATTTTATGAAAGCTGCGAAAATGTTCGGTCTGGACCCCACCGGTGTCTACTGATTTTTGAAGTGTTGAAACGTATAATTTCAAAATCAAGATGTTTGTGCTAGACCCAACCGGAGTCTACTGAACCTGAGAGTTTTGAAGAATTTTCCCGAAAATCCAGCAAAATGTTCGTGCTCGATCCCACGGGAGTCTACTGAAAATTTACGGAAAGTTCAGAAAAGTGCGTGAAAATGTTCACTTTAGACCCAACTGGAGTGTATTAAGAAAAAAAGACTTTTTAGTGTTAATGTGTTTAATAGATCAAGATGTTGAATCTTGATCCTACAAATGTGTATTAAATTAGCGTTATTTTCAAAAACTCTTCAAAATGGCTTACGGCTTAGACCCAACAAGAGTTTACTAGGTTACTTCTAGTAAAACTTTCCCATCTCTTCACATCAAAAATGTTACAACAATGCTGTTGCTCCTCAAATCGCCATAAATTAATTTCTATAAGTAGAGAAGTGTCGTCGAATAGAAAAAAAAGGAAACCATGCAGCGAAGTGGATACAAAATGAATTGTGTAATTAGTTTTAGTAACCAAAGACTGTCGAATGCCTGTACGGAACGATGGCTGATTAGCATTTACTCGTAGTTATCATCTCAGCCTTGCTTCTAGAGCTTTCTTAATTTTATTTCTAGAATAAAGTGAACTCTCAAGCGATGTTATGGGTAGTAAACTCCAAACCCGGCGGTACGTCCGCCGCAAGACTAAAGGACTTTGCGTTCTTTTAATTTATTAAAGTTACCTTAGATTTAAGTGATTATTTATTAACTAACACTATCAGTTTTAAAGTAACGATTGTTATTTTGTATCCTGATGTAGTTTCCCTCCGTCTAAGAGGATATTTCTTGCATTTCTTAATTGCATTTCTTTTGATTTTGTTATACTCTTGTATATTAATAAGACTGTTAGATTATACTAGCTAAATGTTGCTGATTAGGTATCATTGAAATAAATATGTTATAAAATATATTTTACACATTTTTTATTATGATCCTTTCCATTATTTTTATTTAGGAAATAGTGTTAGTAAAATGATTTAGGCAGGGTAACTTACATAATTAACTACTTAGGTACTTATCGATAACAAATTTCATTATTAAAATTTTAAGCATTATTTTCGACTTTTATTATTTTTTAATAATATATTTAACGATTGTATTAAACTCTATGTCATTTTCATTTATGAACGTTTTCATGTTTTCTATTTTATATGAATGAATTAGGAAAAATAAAATTCATATCATTAAATAAGTAAATAAACTTCGATTATTCGTTACACTCACTCACTACTAGCTAAATTCGATGCTACAAATAGGTATAAGACTTACATTTATAACTATAAGGTAACGATTCGTAAGCTAAAAGGTCTGGCTGGGTCTGAAAAAATAACACTTATAGGTACTTGAAAAGCTTCGGCATCATCTTCGCGTATGGATAAATAATTGTAAGTATACTATAACTAGTGTGTATATAATCTCAGTAGCAAAAAAGGCCAAAATTGCCTAATGGGACTAACAAAGCAATGTTTTTTATACATTACATTACCAAAGCTAAAAAAAGGGAAAAAACTTTTACAAGCCATTAAAAAGTTTCGAATACATATTTTAATTTAAATTTAAATTTAATTCATATTTTTTAATGTTCCCATGATTTTCATACTATAACAAATACATAAGCTGTATTTAATTTTCTTTGTACTAGCTAGTTAAATAAATGTGACAATGTCCGAATAATTTTTTACGCTCAATTAACACATGCAAAGATTCTGAACCTGAGGACCAATAGTCCCATAACACCGAGGCAAAAAAAATGTATTTACACACATTTTTCACAAATATTTGTTCTATCGCGGGAATCGAACTGCAGCTACAGGGTTACGTGCCGACATGCTCAACCACCATGCCTCAGTCTTCGGTACATTTACATACCATTTTTAATCAAAGATTTTTCTACACTAATTTGTAACTAGTAATTAAAAAGTAATATTAAATCCATTCACATAACTGTGTTTCATAACGAAGATACGAAAATGGATTTAGTTTTCTTATTTTAGTAAAAATTGGCTGTCCAGTGTCCATACATAAAATTTCCCATATGATTACATTTTCTCCATCAACATTGCGTCAGCCGGTTGCATTGCAGACATCGGAAGGTTACCACCACCACCAGTCACTAGAGACTGGCCTCACCTCACCCTCGAATTACACGTATGGAATAACATTGATTATAAGTACTATAACATGATCGAAAACTGATGTAAAGTATACGCAATCAGTCTGTTTCTGGAACGTTCTTTAAAGTTAAACTCAGGTCATTTTAAAAATCCTGAACGCTCATTGGTTGAAGACAATTGATGATCAACAGGTAACCAATGAGGTTTTCGTATTTTTAAGTTTTCGTCGGAATCGGAAGACGCAGCGTAGACCGGCCCCCCACTAGGTGGTCCAATGATCTGGGGAAAACCACGTAGAGCTGATGGATGCAGGAGGCGAGTGGCCGCTCAAGGAAGCGCTCTTTGGGGGAGGCCTATGTTCAGCAGTGGACGTCTTCGGGCTGTCAATGATGATGATGATGAGTTTGAGTTTAACAAACGTACGGGCAAAGCTTTGAAAAAAATGATGCTTCGTACGAAGCATATTTTTTTGCTCTGCGCATACGAGTCTGCAAATAAAAAACAGTGTAACAATGTAAAGCTTCTCGTAGCTTCTTCGGTGGAAGGTGCGTTTTGTTTTCTGCTGGATCGCTATAAACCAGTAATCATCGATTGTCATGATCTCTAACATTATGTTAAACTAAAATGAATATAATAAAAATAAAATATACTTTTTTCTACTTAAGTAGGGTTTTTTAAAATATTATTATAATATTATTATTATTTTTTTATATTATTAAGTATTGCAGAACTGCAGAGAAGCAAGGATGATGCAACAGGGATATGAGATCACTGGACCTCAACCCTCACAGGACCAATGCACACATACACTTCTGCTCATGGCGCAGCCGATTGCAGAAAGAAAAGGAAATAGCAAATAAAAAATAAATAAATCAATAAAATACTTATATTCATTCGGACGAGCAGAAAGAGCAACGTTTTTGATAAGATTAAGAAAAAAATTAATAAACCTAGGTTAAAGTAGGACGTTCACAGAATTGGTCCTATTCACATGATGTTATAAGTAATTAATACTCACTCTTAGTGATAAGGCTGCCCATAATTGTACTAACTAACTATAAGTACTTTAATGTTCAAATTTCTTTCATGTTGGTATGTGCAATAAAGAGTTATTCTATTCTATTCTAATACTTGGAAATCTAAGATAGTTGCATATTTTGGAGTTGGACATAATGAGACTTGTACAAATAATACCTAAGCCGTCGGTTCCTGATTGAATAACTTTGACATTTTGAAGTAGTTTTAGATCCGTCAATTAAACAAATTATTTAACCGGCTCGCCCCTGATAAATCCATCATACCAACGGTGTCAAAGTAGCTGTTTCTAATAGTTGTAGTTGAATGCATAACAATTCTCGGAACGAGATATAAAACCCGGTATTCGTATGCGGATCTCTGCGCTTTAACCACAAGGCCCTTCAAATAAGGATCTATTTAGTAAAATAGAGATAATAAAACTTATGTAACATAAAAATAGTCTTAAGGTAAATTACCCTACCACCACGAACTGGAAGACGCATCGTAGGCTAGGCCGGCTCCCTACATAGGTGGACGGTGAAAACCGCGGAGAGCCGATGGATGCAGGCTCAAAGTGGTGCTCTGTGGGAGAGGCCTACGGTTAGCAATGGACTTCTACCCTAGTTAGACCCCGACCCCTCTCCCCTATATATTTTTTTTATTTGGTTTCGGGCGGTAACTTTGAACTGTCCGGGATAAAGTATACCTGCCGATCTCGGTAGTATTATCAGAGATTTCAGAGTGCAAATTTTCTTAGAAATAGGCTTAGCCGTGCTACACAAATATAAACAAACAGGCATTTATATATTAGTAGTGTGGATACTTGGTATTTATATATATTCTAAAAAACCATTTTACATGATCACATATTCAACTTTTGTGCGTCTACAACTAAACATAAGCTTCCCCTTACAGGAATTGCCATTCCTAACTTCTACGGCTTCCCTCATTATTAGGGGCACCATAATCACCAAAGCTTGGTAGACGTCTTGGTGATCGCAGTAGATTATTATCGATTATGATGCAGGCCGAGGATGGGTGCCCATTCCCCCTTAGCCGGCGCTTACGGCATCCACGAGAAGAGATGGGATGGTCACCACACGGCCAAATACATTTACTGGAATAGAAAAATATCTTGACATGATGAATATCGTTACATACGCAATCTATTCTTTAAGTATATAGTAGGTATCATCATCATCATCATCATCATCATCATCATCATCATCAGCCCGTAGATGTCCACTGCTGAACAAAGGCCTCCCCCAGAGAGCGCCACTTTGAGCGGCTGCTCGCCTCCTGCATCCATCGGCTCCCCACGGTTTTCACCAGGTTGTCGGTCCACCTAGTGGGGGGTCTGCCTACGCTGCGCCTTCCGGTTCGTGGTCGCCACTCGAGAACCTTTCTTCCCCATCGGTTGTCAGTTCTGCGAGCGAAGTGGCCTGCCCATTGCCATTTCAACTTGCTCACTTTAAGGGCTATATCGGTCACTTTAGTCCTTCTGCGGATTTCCTCGTTCCGGATCTTATCTCGAAGGGAAACACCGACCATATCTCTCTCCATAGCTCGTTGCTCGACTTTGAGCTTACTAATGAGGCCAACAGTAAGAGACCACGTTTCAGTTCCATATGTCATCACTGGCAACACACACTGATTGAAAACCTTTGTTTTCAGGCTCTGCGGTATTTTGGACGAAAAGATAGGTCGAAGTTTCCCGAACGCTGCCCAGCCGAGTTGGATTCTTCGTGCGACCTCTTTGTCAAAGTTGGACCTGCCCAATTGGACAGTCTGTCCTAGGTACACATATTTGTCGAAAATTTCGAGAGTATCGTTCCCAACAATCACCGGTATAGGTGGAACATGGGCATTAGACATGACGTTCGTCTTGTCCATGTTCATCCTAAGACCAACCTGTTGGGAGACTCTACTGAGGTCGTTGAGCATGGTGCTAAGGTCCTCGAGCGACAGTAGGTATACTAACTATAGTGTAATTCTTGGAATCACTGCACAACACAGAACAACAGCACTGAATAGATGGGACACTTTTCATACCGGAAAATAGCGTCGCGAGCTTAAAATAACTAAGGTCGCGAGGTATAACCTGCGATAGTATTATCTAAATAACTATGCTATGAAAAATTGCAGGCAGACGTTTCCGAAAAAAAAATTCGACGTCATCGTCAGACCACGGCAGCGGGCATTGAACCTGTCGGAGTTTTACAAGAGCGAAAGTTGCCAGATCTAAGTCCAAACATGAATCATTGGGTCTACAATGATGAGCAGAAATTAACATGCCTTGGGCACGTGAATGGGGTGAATTGAATAACCACGATTAACTTTTTTACGCCAAATGCTACGCAATTTTTCATGTGTGACAGAAATGTTGAGTGACGATAGGTCTTTAGCCACAGGTGCCAAGTTATGCTCGAGTTAGAAACTTTTTTCATGTCAATGACCGACGTGACGAGCTGGCCGTTCACCTGGTGTTAAGCGTCATAGCCACCTACATCTTGTTCTCAATTGAAGCTACTGGAGACAATACTAGGTAACCTATAACGTTATAAAGTATTGTACTTGTAAAGTATTGTGTACTTTTATATTTTTTATTTATATTTGTGTGGTATAGAATGGCTAATTATGATCAGTAAAAACAGTCATCAAAATTAAACCTTAGGTCATTTACAGCCGAACGGCTTAACGTGCTCTCCGAAGCACAATAGTGCTCTATTGTTAATACCACTTGCTGTAGCAGTCACCCATCCAAATAGCGACCGCATCGAGCTTACAACCGGCTACGATAACAATAAGTAGTGACGTAAAAAAAAAGACGTACTGCCTGTTCTATTATTAGTCTAAGGTTAGTTTTATGTTTATCCTGTATGTAACTACTTTCATGATAGATAAGTAATAAATAAAATAATAAATATGTGAGGACATTTCACACAGCGCCATCTAGTCGCAAACTAAGCAAAGCTTGTACTATGGGAACCAGATATCTGATAAATAATACTTGTATACTTTTTTATTTGTAAACACATAGAATACAATATAACACCCAGATACAAAATAAACATCCATGTTCATCACACAAATGTTTGTCCTGGGTAGGAATCGAACCCACAGCCCTCAGTTCAGAAGGCTAGGAAATCTTAATGTATATTTAAAACCGTATCACCGTACACCATAGGACAGAATGATATGCTAATGACCGTGAAACAAAGTTGCGGGACGTATGCAAGACGCAGGCGCAGGTGCGCAGTTCGCGACGAGACGCTTTCTTGAGCTAACCTAGTTCGTGGACACAGGTGGCGCAGAGAGGCTATGGCTTAGTTTTCTTTTTTTATACGATTTGCTTGTTTGATTTTAAAATGATCATTATATAATTGCTCGAACTGAAATAAAAAGTTAAAAGTTACTTTTTTCAGTTTCATTCATCATTTTTGTTTATCTTCTTGTTCTAGAAAATAAACACAAATGATAATGAAAAAAAATTATCGTATGGGAAAGAAACAAATAACAGGCCTTTAAAACTCTGTATAAATCAAATTTAAAAGATTTATCTTTTTGCATTCAAATCTTATAAGAATGTTTAAAACTTAGGTTTTAGATACACTTTCCATTGTTATTCTATTAAATTCACTATGACTACTTTATAAAAAAAATATTGGGGACTTTTCCAATCCTATATCATTTCATTTCTCCGTCGTTTCTTTTCACAATGTGTGTTTCTTGAAAACTTTGTGAAAATGAGATGTAAAACAAACTTATCCGCTTCCTTACTGATACGTAAAAGTGACAGTGTCTGTTTGTTTATTTGTCTGTGTGGTTTTCACCTCAAAACTGCTAAACGGATTTGCATGAAACTTTTTAGATATATTGCTCACAACTACCAAGGGAAAATAAGATAGGGGTTCCCACATGAAAATGATCAATTAGGGTGCGTCTATGATCTATGATTAGTTTGTATTACAATAAAAAGCATATTTAGTATTAAATAACAAAATAAAATTTACTGCGAGCGATGGACTAAGATTAAGAAAGAAAAATCCTCACATATTTGTACAAAAAATTGTATAAAACAAATACGACTCTACACGTCTCTCTGATCTAAAATGCATCTAAACAAAGCTAGGTGTCAGACGCATAGTAAGCAAGCTTATACTCTCTCCATCATACAGTATACATTAAATAGCTACATAGATAGTATAGCAGCACTTTCTGCAGGTAATCTGACATCATCCCATGTACATTACCGAGAAAAATTGCTAATCTATTCGCGATAAGTGAATGCATATTCGGCCTTCTTCATTAGGTCTGCCGTGCGAAGTGTTTAATTAAACTAATTAAAGACTCTTTGGAACGTTTAAAATGTATTTTTTTATTGATATTTCCTTAGCCGTCTCTTACGGCATGCACGGGAAGAGATGGGGGCTTATTCTCACACCGCCAGGACCGCGCAGCTAAAACCAATAATGTTAATGATCATCATTAACAGCCTGAAGACTTCAACTGCTGATTATAGGCCTTCCCCCGGGAGCGCAACTTTGAGTGACTACTCGCCTCCTGCATCCATCGGCTTTCAGTTCTGGTCCTGAACCTACGCTGCGTCTTCCGCCACTCGAGAACCTTTCTTCCCCATCAGTTGCTAGTTCTACGAGCGATGTGGCCTGCTCATTGCAATTAACTTGCTAATTCTAAGAGCTATAAGTTACTTTAGTTCTCTTGCGGATCTCCTCATTTCATAATATTTTTTTTAACGGGAAATATGCCTTTATTGCTCAAGCTAACTACTACAATAATAAAAACTAAACTAAACTAAAACTAACTACACTACACACTAACTAGCTACACTATACCTACTACAAAGAACATATGGACTGTATAATAGACCGCGATGGCCTATAGACAGTCCAAATGCTCCAGCCCACAGCCGGTAGGTAGCGTACCCAACATGCTGGCAGCATTGCCTCGTTGAATTGCAATGCTGATGCGTCGAGCCAAATAATAATATATAATAATGCATAATATTAATATAATAAAACAAACAAATACCTAGTTTTCATAAGCCAACTTCCCCATTAAGTAATCCATCCCAAAACCTGCGCATGAGTTTTCACCGCGCACGCCGCTCGCAAGCCAATGCATCTAGTTGGTATTCCAGACGCGGCGAGATCGCTTGCGCAATATACTGATAAATAACTCCGTTTCTTGGGAGAATACTAGTGGGTTTTAGTTTTAGAAGATATTTTCTACTTTTTATGTTGTAAAACTTGACAAATGTCAACTTTTTAAGAGTCTTTTTTTGAAGTTTTGACGGCTCTACTGACTGTAATGCTTATACACAGATTAGAGAAAAAAATCTACTAGCTTATCATCATCATCATCAGCCTGAAGACGTCCACTGCTGAACATAGGCCCCCTAAAAGAGCGTCACTTTGAGCGGCTACTTGCCTCTTGCATCCATCGGCTCCCCACGGTCCTACTAGCTTATACCAATGGAATAATCTATAAAACTTCCTTGACTTACACAGAATTTGGGGAAAAAAATTGACATAAGTATATGCAAACCAGCTTACCGCTGTAAAGTTTTTTTGTGACTTCTGTGGTGTGCTGCTTGAGCAGGTTAGCTCATAACCCGGAGACGCCAGGTTCGATTCCCGCGACCGACATGACAAGTGTTTAGGCTCAGGAAAGCGTAAAACTTGTTCTTGGGTCCAAGGTCTTCGTGGTTGCTTGGTTCCTAGATACAGGGAATCCTAATTAGGGCCCTGCGGTTCCTGATCCGTGTGTGGTCATGGGGCGCTATTTTTTTGCTGCTTCTCGTGATGTACCTCCCCTCCCCCCCATCTTAATAGGGAAAGCCTATGTTCAGCAGAACAGCACATCGCTTTCAGAACCGAAAAACGATGGGGAAAGGTTCTCGAGTGGTGACCACGAACCGGAAGAGAGAACCGGCCAGTCGCCCACTAGGTGGACCAACGATCGGCTGCTTACCTCCTGCATCCATCGGCTCCGCACAATTTTCTCTATCTAAATAATTGTACAAGAGAAAAATAAATAAAATTGTAAAAGAACAATTTGCGGATTAGAAACTGCGGAACCAGAAACTAAGCTAATAGTAAACTATACCTACCTGTTTTCTAATAATACCGGTACAGGTGGTGATAAAATTACTTGGAGTTTATCGTGTTGACAATTCGTTATCAGAGTTTTTACATTTAAACATGAATAGTTTATTCATTCGTATCTTTGGCAAACCTGTAGCCGGTGGTTGTCTCTACTTTAATTTATATTTTATTACTTTATTTATGCTTATTTAAACTTTACATATTTAGATATTTTTATTATATAGACTCGATTCAATTATAATTGCCAAACCCTGGTGTTACAATGATAAATTGACTACCAAGAATTCACCGTGAGCGCTACTTACAAGTACCACAATATTTCGTACAAGTCTACAACCGATGAAGAAGAAAGGTTCTCGATGAAAGGAGACCACGAACAGGAAGACGCAGCGTAGGCCAGTCCCCCATTAGGTGGACCGACGCGGACGATCTGGTGAAAGCCGCGGAGAGCCGATGGATGCGTGAGGTGAGGAGCCGCTCAAAGTGGCGTTCTGTAGGGAAGGCCTATGTTCAGCAGTAGACGTCTTCAGGCTGTTAACGATGATGATGGCAAATCACCAAAAAAATAAAAACTAAACTCTATCACCTCTGTCTCCAACAGTACCTTGTCGGACTACATGTAAAGGTAGGTACACACACTATTGGATATCAGAGATAAGAAAGTAGTTCCAACCCAACCGGGAAAAGGAAACCTTCCGCCGGTCTGATCACAGACATTTAAGGCGTATCTGCGGAAAATTGTTAGTAGAGTTCAGTTTTCAAGACGAATGATGTATTGCAAGGAAGCTATTTTTATAATCAAATATCAATATTAGAAATGAAAAATATTTAAATTGATGTAATACTATATTAATTGATTTTTAATATTTATTTTGTTTATTTTCATTTAGGAGTTAGTTCAAAGAATAATGGCGCTTTGGTCATTTAAAATGTTTATATTGTTCATCAACATCCATGATATTGTTGCTAAAACCAAACTTCTTAACCGTTTTTGTTAAAATGGCTTCGGAACTAATTTATAAGGTTTGCAAACAAATAAGAATGCTTTTTTAAATCAATAATATATTTATTGGACATAAAAAACGGAATATAATTATTGATAAAAAAAACTAAAAGATTGATCTAGTTTATTTAATTAGATGTAAAATAAGAACTTGTCTAAAACTAAAATCATCTGAACTTATAAATATAGCATTTTATTAATATGAAAAAAAATTACGGATTTAAGTGGTAAAAAACACAAAAATTACAACCAAATCGAAAACCTCCTTTTTGCTTTGAACCCGGTTGGATAAGAATAGGACCATTCAGCTGGGCTAGCATGGATGGTAGACAAAGTTGTTTTTCCCGTTTTATGTCAATTTCTTCATACAATTGGAGTAACTTGTCAAGTGGAGTAAAACAGGGGAAAGACAATTTTGTCTACCGTCCGTGCTAACCCTGCTGGAAGGAATAAGTTCGGAAGAGGACAATTTTGGAAATGGACAATTTTGAAATAGGGCCAAACCGACCGGAGCGGAAGGCAGAAGGTGAATGAACTTACCGAAAATTATAACGATGCCAAAATTACACACTCTTTGGCAATAGCCACACAAAATATTTTCACATTCAGTGAAAACTTTGTAAGGAAAGCGGCTTATCCAATACCACACAACAACAAATGTGGCATCAACTGGACCATTTTTCTACTAATCTTTTAATTCAAACTATTCAGTAACTAATGTGACTTATAAGAAAGATTAGTGCTCAATTGACGCAATACACAGTTTGCAGAAAAATCCAAACAATTTTTAAAGACGATAAACGGGAATGAGTAGGCGTGTGCCGAACATGGATTTTTGAACCGAACTGAATAACGAACATTATTCGGTTTAAAGCTTACCGAACCGAATATTCGGCCGAACGGTTTCGGTTCGTTTTACACGAATTTTCCCGAATATTCAGTCCCTATAAAACTTCAACAACAGTTCCACTGCAATGGAAACCATTTTTTTTTTTTTTTTTTTATATGTGTGGACATTTCACACAGCGCCATCTAGCCCCAAACTAAGCATAGCTTGTACTATGGGAACCAGATAACTGATACAATACTTATATACTTTTTGTTTGTAAATACATACATAGAATACAATATAACACCCAGACGTAGAACAAACATCTATGTTCATCACACAAATGTTTGTCCCGGGTAGGAATCGAACCCACAGCCCCCAGTTCAGAAGGCAGGGATACTACCAACTGAGCTATCGGGCCCGTCAAATTTTTATTCTACTATTTTTTGCGTAAAATTTCATTTTTATGAAAATTTCCTATGAAATTGCTAATAAAGTTTATGTGAATTTAATAAAAATAAACCAAACAAAAAAGTACACATTTCTAAATAACAGAATTCTTAGAAACAATCGAAACGTTGTATTTAGCGCATTTTTGTATTGTAATTGCAATTACTTACCTAAAAATGTATTCTAATTAGATATTGGACCAAATCGCATGCTTTATAGGTCGGTAGTACCCGTTAGACACAAAATCATAGTTTTCTGGTGACCAAGCGTTTAGGGCCTAGGTAGAGCAAGATATTAGTATCTAGAAAAACGATTAAAAATGCTAAGTACCTTAAAATGAGTTCCCATAAAAGATAATTTTGGAAGTATTTAACAGAAACTATTTAATAAAATATTAGGTAATTATTCGGCACTTTAACCGAATATTCGGCCGATGTCCATAGGCTACGGTGACCTCTTCCCATCAGGAGGGCCGTATGCTTGTTTGCTACCTATAGCATAAAAAAAAGAATACCGAACATGAAAAATATGCCGAATATTCGGTATACCGAATAATTACCGAATATTCGGTGCATCCCTAGCAATGAGCTATGCGAACGCAACGAATGTCTATATGTGTAAAACAATTTTTAAAGACGTTAAACGCAAATGTGAAATGTGTGTGCAATGATTGTGTAACTGTAGCGCTTACCATCAGAAGAAAAGACTGGTTTCATTATGAATTAGGGAACGTTAATGGATGTTATAATAACATTCGGTGTAAATATGCCAAGCAGTAATAAAGTCTGAAGGGTTTCCCAAGAAACAAGCCAGAATGAGGCAAACAAGAAACTCGTTGATGTCTTTTATATGAATCACTTGAAGGTCGAAATTTAGGCTGCATTATTATTAAGTAAGTATTTTTTTAACTGAGTCTTTTTACTACATTTGCTGTTATTATAAATATACCTAGTTTTTATGATAATGCATGATGTGATGAGCCAGACGTAAACCTGATGTTAAGCGACACGACCGCCCATAACATTCCGGTGTCACTCGAAACTTTAAAATAATAAGGTTTTGTATGACACTGCACTGCGCACGTCACCCTGTAATATGTCCTGTAATCAGATTACTAGACTGTGAGATCAAGTCATAAAGTAATTATCCAGTACTTTCACTAGCTACAGTGCTCTTCAAACCGGAACACTGTAGTGCTTGCACACTACTGCTTAGCGGTAGAATATTTGGCAAAGCGGTGGTACCTAGGCGAATTTTGCAGAAAACTCCTACTATCTAGTAAACAGCTCTGTACGTACAAAATATTGAAAAAAAAAAGCAACAAAAATTGTACGAAAAGCTGCAAACTATTTCGCATATGCAACTTTAAATTTAATGACCCACACATTAAGCTGCCCATGTCTATATTTAACAGCATTTACAATAAAAATATTGAAATGCGCTCTATGTTAAGAATTCAAGGTGCACCTTGTGAACCCTACATCATACCATGCGGTCTAAATTAGTGTCACACGCCTCCAAGGCAAAGGCTCAAAGACTTGGAAAAGCGAGTCTACTCGCCACCAGAGGGCGGTGGAACTTGCCTCATTTATATAAGCAAGCGTAAAAGCCGTCCTCTCATTGCCCGAACCGGCACCCGCGTAAGCGCACGTCAGTGACCCTCTCAACCGTGAACTTTCGATCGTTTGTGACAGTGCTATAATGGATATTGTCACCTTAGACCCCACTGGACTGTACTAAAATGGACTCCACCCTCGATCCCACCGGTCAGTACTAGATAATGGATAGAGTACTCGACCCGACCGGACAATACTAGATGAGAGAATGATCGGGTTGGACCCCACTGAGATTTACTGATCGAAAATGTGTTGCGGAAGACGAAGGATTTTGACTGGCACGCATCCGGAAGAGACTTCATCCTGCAGGAAGAGGAGGTTTAACCAGAATCAAGTGTCAATTCTGTAAATAGTAATGCCTAGAGGGAGCGCCCGCAAGGTCATCGGAACAGCTGACTTGCTTGCCCGGAAATGTATCGCTGAAAACCTAGGGACAGCCTCCGCACGGATCAAAATCAATGTAAGTTTCAAATTTCTTTTTTCAATTCCATTTTTAAACATTGAGCTTCTGTCTTAAACCTTATTTGACTTTGAACTTCTTTTACACATTTTCTTTTTTCTCGGTAAGTATTCTTTTTCTTCGTGTGTAAGACTTTTCCAAATTTAGATAATTTATTTGTGCATGGCTACGAATGCATCATTGTGAAGACGAAGAGACAAAGAGGAAACTGAACAGGTGGATCATTGCTTCAGGACATCCATGCTACATCGAAGTTAAACTATATTTATCTCGTGTTTAAGTTACGTGTTATAAATAGCCCAAAGCCCATGCCTCAATTCCTCGCACACTGTCGATAATATAGCAATGATAATGATGCGTGAGTTAAAATACTACGATAAGACGGCAAGATACTTGGTTTGTTGCCCGAATTTCGTTTGGTATCGCGATTTTTATGGCACCAACCGCGGGGTCGTTGACCGGACATATTTTATTTCATCGCGCGCTTCCACGTTCACACACAGACACAGGTCACACCCACACGCGCGCCGCACGCACACCAACACGGCATCTTTACATGTTTGCGTGGCTTTTCGCGTAAACTCTACATCGCTCGTATTGCGAATGTATAGTTATTAGTTGTTTTAATTAATTATCATTATTGTGTCCTATAATAATGTCTTACACAACTTTTGAAAGTTTAAAGCTTCGATAGTCGTAAATAGTTCTTCAATTATCTGATACAGATCTTTTGGCGTTTGCAGTTTAAAAATTAACTTCCTCGACGTACATAAGGTCGTTTCGTTACAGATTATCGTGCTGATAGGTATTTTGTAATGTACGGGTCGCTGGTGTTGCCAGATTGTTTCTTCAAATTCCCTCAACAGAGCTTTCGATATTACTTTCAATATGTTAGAAAGTCAACAAAATGAAACAGTCTAACAATGTTCCGATCCTCTAAAACACTTTACTAAAAAATTTGCCAAAGTTTGTCTTCACCCTCAGTTATGGTTATGACGTCACGGCTCTCAGTGTCGCCATCTACGTTTGTTTTTTTATTTGACTGAACTTTATTACCATCCTATCTATCGATATCGATATCTTTTATTATCAGCCTATCATTTCTTGTTTTTATTCAAGGCTTTTCTTTGATTATGCCATCCAGGTTAATTTTCTAATTTACGTTTTCAATTGCTGCATTATTCAAGTTCTAGTTCAAAGCATACACTATTATTATTTATCAATGACACGTCATCAGCCGCCGCCATGTCTAGCTTCGTGTACTTGCTGACTCCTCTTGAGGATTAAAAGCTGTCGTTTTTTTCAGATGTCATTTTAATTTTAGGACGACGATTTTTAGACGCCATCATTATTAATATTATGCTAAAGTGCCATGCTACTGTTACCATTCAAACTCAATGGTTGCTGTGAAATCGCCGCGGACGCTGCGGAGTATCAAAAATTATATGTGCGCGGGCAGAGGTAAGTAGTGTGCGCAGCGCACTTCACAGCTGCCATTGAGTTTGAATCGCACTATACCTACTATTTATATTGTTACGTTATATATTATTGTAGGTACTATAGCTATCGACATTTCATACAATTCAATTTATTACGGTAGTATTTTATTCTACCATGTTTGACCACATGTCATCACAATAGTGGTGTGGTACTCATCCATCATCTCATCGCCAACTTCAAAGCGGCAGTCTCTCATCACTGCGCTTTTGGATAAAAAGCTAGAGAACCAAAAATCCCCACACTCTTCTCCGTTTTCACCAATCAGAGAAATCGTCTTCATCACTGGCAACACTACCGCCAGGCACTCGGCACGTAATATCGGGAGATTAACAAGCGCGTAATGCTGCCTGTTTGCCGAATTATTCAGTTCAATAACCGGGGAACGTCCGCCGGGCCCGCTCCGGAATAGACGACGCGGCGATACGTTGCCGCGTGCCAATATGACGATTGATTTTACATTATACTTTGCACAATATAATATTTTAGCAAAACATTAGAGATAAATTTTACATACAATATTTTGGCAAAAAAACATTGGTATTGGTAATAAAATGTATTTCCAATATTTTGCTAAAATATATAGTCAGAAAAAGTCTGAAAGACGATTTTGACATAATTCGTACGTACAAAATAAAACAAAACAAAATTAACGGCCACAATTTTTTGTTTCTAAATAACGTGGGTACTTGTACCTACTCAGTACTGTCTTTGATAAGTAGGAATTATAGGTATTAGTGTATGCATCAAGTCAATTATTATTATGATAGCTTATAAACTTTTTTTGAATAATAAAAATACTTCATTAATAGAATTACCTTCGTATGCCATATCCATCCATAGGTACTCAATATACAGGGTTACAGGAAAAATCGTGCTAGATCCGTTAAGGGCGTGGAGTACCCATCATTTCTGACTTATTTCACTATGAAACACCCTAGCCTAAACTTAACCCTTTTCGAAATATTCGACTTTTAATTTATTTTTTTTAAATATTTTGTGCGTCTTATTATTATTATTATTGCATTTTTACATGTGTAATAAGATGCTTTGGGACGTCAATCAATAAAATAGTACATAATATAATATTCAATAGACTATAGTAGACAAGTGAAAGTTAAGAAATAAAAAAATATTTGAATCTGTATTTTTTTCTAACGGATATCTAAAAATAATATTATAAGTTTAGGCTAGGGTGTTTCATAGTGAAATAAATTAGAAATGGTGGGAACTCCACGCCCTTAGCGGATCTAGCACAATTATTCCTGTAACCCTGTATATGTATGTTGCATCATCTTAATTTTAAAAATCAATTAATTATATTTAAATATTCATACTTAGGTAACAAAAATAATTGCACGACGAATTGTTGTTATCGACTTTTCTAAAAAAACTTACTTTTCATGTTTTACCTAAACCCTCCACCATTTATAATTAAAAACCGGTGTTACAACTTCTCAAACAAATCTATCACAAACAACAAGCAATTCAAAATTGGATTTGAGTCATTCTTCCCACATAAGCAGTTTTAAGAGCACCCCAACAACTCTACGAAGCCAGCATTATCACAATCAAATTACAGGACATTAACTTACAAAATCGCCCGCCGTGTCTATATAAAGCTACCTAAACCAAAATAGTTGAGTTAAAAAGACTAACAAAGGAAGGACCCAACGTGTTTAGAATATTTGAGCAAAAAATATGGCCGAACTAGGGAGGTTGACCTATGATGACGTAAGGCCGAAAACAGGCCACTGCAGGCAAACCCGGGGTCAAGGAGGTTCATTGCGAATATTATATTGCCGAATCACATACGACAACGACATCACATGTGAAATCGCGTCGCCTCTAACTCGTTTTGATGCCGCCCGAAAATAGACAAGATTTGGGTTTGGCACTGGTTTAAAATAGAAACAAGATAGAGTTCAAAAACTAATACCCGACTACCTAATTATTTATGATGTCATTTATACCTTCGTCCAAATGAAGGGGTGTTGTATTGTATAACTAATAGTTACACTTACCTATTTGCAAAAATGTGTGAGATGACTAGAGATTTTAATTTTTTTTTTGTTAATTATACTTTTAATTCTATCATTTATGCTATAACGAGGTTGGAGGAAGCTACTTTTTCAAATTCCAACACCGTTTACCGTCACCGTTTTTTTCGTTTTTAAAGTATTGAACCTACAGTAAAAATGAATAGAAACTTTTTTTTGGCGGATGTAATATGATTTAATTTCACAGAAGTAATTGTAATACTAATCCTAAAGGTTTCTGAGATATAAACAAATATCTGAAAAAAGTGATATTAAAGCCCTTCCCCCTCCCTCTACTTACCCCCCCACCCTCGGAAATTTTTAGTATATTCATCAGTACACTTCAAAGTATAACTGTGCCAATTTTTAAGACTACACGAATGATTTCGGCTGTTTGCCGAGTTGTTTAGAGAGTTTTCTTATTATGTGGTGGAATGGATAGGTCATAAAATCCGCCATATTAGGTTTAATATAATTTAATGTACCCTATGTCACCCAGAGTATCAATACGCATCGATTGGTATCAAATTTGATAAAATATTATGAGTAGTTTAAGCACAACCAGGGAACAACAAAACCAGAAAATTGGCGCCTATTTTTATACGTAGGCTATACACAGCTATACATAGATATAAAAATTATGTATATTCTAAACTTACTCATAAAGACCTTTCATTTGATACCAAACATGACATGTTTATCGAAAAAAAATATTTTTTTGTCCGCGAATTTTTTTAATACATTCCGCCATATTGAATTTATTGTAACTTTATATAGCCTATGATACGCAGAGTGTTATGATCTATCGATTGATGATATCGATGAGACACCTTGCTGTTTGAAATAGAATAAGTAATTTAGGAGATACAAGGGAGCATATGAACATACATACATACATACATACATAGACAGTCAAACTCATAACCCTCTTTTTTGGTAGTCGGGTAAAAAGTAAATTTCGTGATGCATGATTCGTTATATTCCTTTTTAACGTTATATTAGTTTGATTCAGAGCACAGATATATAATATATTCAGACGTTTTAACGAGGATTAAAATTGAAAAAAATATATTAACAAATACATAAAGTAGCCATTTTTATGTAATGTAAGGGAAAGATTTTAATGCAGTTCCTGATTCAAACTTTACTTTTATGGAAAAGACCTTTACTTTTAGGTACTGTCAAAATTAATTTTCTAATAAAGTTTTCGTTTGAAAAACAACAGATCAAATATTTGTTTTCCATCTGCAAAAGTTCACTTACCTATGCAAAACCACAGATACTATATCACTAGGATAGTAGCAAAACTAACTTATTATTATGGAAAGCGCCACCTTATTAACCTTACAATCCATAAATACTGTACAATTATTTATACTTATGTAGTAGTAAACTTGTAAATCTAAATAAATAAATAGACTGGAATTATTTCGCAACCATGATCGTAGGTATTACTTAGAATATAATATGAATAAAGCAGATAATGTAGAGACATGTGGTAGTTAGAGTGCAACAAATATAACATTGTAGCCTATGCATGTCAAACTGAAAGTCATTGATGGGCCAAATGCTTATAGAAATCAAAATCAATGGGCCGCAAAACCAAAAGTATCAATTTTTATTTCTATGACATCCATCTGCCAGCAAGTGAAAACTCAATCAACGTCAATAGAGAAAAGACCCGAAAACAACAAAAAATTATTATCTCTGAGCATAAAATCTTGCAAACGCATTTCAATTCTGAAATCTCCTCATTTTCTCCTACTTGTCTGAAATTGGAGTGCTTGTAATTTCCTAACGGGAGGCTGTTTTCAAAATTGGATTGGGTCGCAAATAAGTGCGTAGAAGGCCAAATGCAGCCCGCGGGCCGTGAGTTTGACATGCTTACACAAGACTAACAAAAAATGCAAAATGAAGAGTGAGTGACACACCGATATATCGTGAGCCCAATACGATCGATGTTAAATTGCACAATTTATAAGGTCAAGATCGCAGCTGTAACCGAACCAGGTTTAAATCCACCACGCTCTACTTAATAACGTAAAATGCCAACCTGAAGAAACTGGGTACATACTACTGTTTCTTTGCATCCGAAAACACGTGGCTTTAATAACCTTACTTCTAGGTACTCTGCCAATCAAAGCACTGATTGTCTTATATACCAACTAAAGGCAACTCGCGGTTTCCATACCGCGTTTCTTTACACAATATTATTCTATTTGAAGTCTTTAAGGGTTGAATTTTTATGAACTCTTTTTTGTACAAACCTGCCACAAAAGAAAGACTCCTCCAAATATCAAGTTCTTAGGTCCAGTGGTTTGGACTGGGCGCTATCTGTTAGTCAGTCATGGTCTTAATATAGATGAGTTAATTGGTTAATTAGAAGGAACTTATACGTATACTATATAAGTTCCTTGGTTAATTACAACAGCGCACTGACCAATCACGACAATGCAGTTGTACCACACTAACCGAAGTCTGTAATTTCAGGGTTGTTTCAGGGTTTTCATTACTCCCGGTCAATGAGGACATAGACTTTAGAGCGTTAGTTAAAACTCCTGAAACCTGAAACTCCTGAAAATGCGGTCCCAACCCTAGCTTATAATCATGACATCAACTGGCTAGTCATGGCACAGCTTAAATAAATAGTAGGGTCAGTAAAATTATTCTGAATATCACCAATTTGGTAAATTCTTAAGTACCGAATAAAACAAGGCACATGCCCTATAAGTAATGCAAAACAAGCTAATAATTAACCAATGCTGAAAATGTCAACAATGATCGCATTCTTTCTTACAGCACGCGAAGTTAAATTGCCTATACATTTTGCGTTACAAAATACACTATGTGCACTTAAAAAGGTGCTGCGCAAGGTCACATGACAGCTGGCTGGTATAATTAAAGGTTTTATGTATAAATAATTAACTGGTCTGTACGTCTAGCAGGTGCTTTATTTATGCGCGAATAAAATCATTATCTACGTACATGCCAAATTACGAACATTAATAATTTGGCCGGGACTCTCTGGATGTGGTAATCATTTATTCTTTAGTATCGACAAAGAATTATTTAATTTACGTCGTAGGTATACTAGATGTATTGCTAATTTGAATAGAGAGTTGGTTTCGTATTCATTTTTGAAACTACTTCGACATTTATCTTTTAGCATGTTACGGGTTGATTGAACATTACGTTTAAGTTTATGATCCAAACGTTGATTTGTGTAGGATTTAATTCGCTTGCTCTTTTGAAACAGCTTATTAGCTTATTACTAACTTAAAGTTTTGACATCTTAGTAATAATCTTGCGACAAACTGAGAAACGAAGCAACAACGCATCAACAACGCCCCTTTTGTTGCAAGTGGCCATAATATCTACTTAGGTGACGGTATATCATAACTGCTAACCATTTCCATGTCAGTCTGACCATGTTATTAAAAACTTAATTTTGAAAATATTTCCTCCCTCAGTAATCATTACAGGTAGTTCCCTCATGTAGACAAGCAGGTACAGGTTTATATTTACACAAATATGAATTTGTACTTTTAAAAAATTACCAATCCCTTCAAAGTATTCTTCTTAAAATAAGCAAACATAAAAAATTTAATTATCAAACCAACATTTACAGGATGGTCAGATTAACGTCACGTCCAAGGTTATACATTGAAAAATCGCTTTTTTCTTCACGACTGCGGCTAGACACATGATGTTACCATGGTATTTTTTCCTTACACTTTGTATGAGTTTTTTTGCTTGTATTTGAATACCTCTAATACTTATACTGTTGGCATATTGCTGTTTCTAACCATTTAAATAAATAAATTCCATTATATCTGCAACTAGATCGCAGCATAACCTAAAGAAAAATGCATGAAGCTTTTGGGATAAATTTCAATATAACATAATTTTGTGGGAATAAATGCGTATTACTTGACTATTTTTTACACTACAAAATTGTCTTAACTACCGAACGCCGATAGACATTGGCCAATGAGCCTTTTTTATGGTTTACAAAAAGTTTAAATCTTCAAGTATTTATTTCAATTTTCTATAGAATAGATACGGCACGATCGAAAATATTTTAAAGGAGTCAACAAACCTTCAAGAAACAGGTTTTTGTAATGTGAGCACAAATATTTTGTAGATTAAACAATATTATGAAGACAGCACGGTGAGTCTGTTTTGCTTTATTAATGTTTATGTCAAAGAACTCATTTTGATTGTATTTGGGAAATACTTCATCTATTATATTGAAGACAGAAGAGGTGATTGAGAAAAATTGGCATTTTAAAGAATACAACATTAGGTTTGACTATTTTTTTTTTCTAGAAATACCTGTGGAATCTATTCTGCTTTTGTTAATAAAATTATAAGTTACTTATCTTCTCTTACCTACTTTCATAGTTTACTCATATAAGAACATAAGTATTTTAATGGTCTGTATTTACACAACCTCACTTAATGCATTCTCAATATCCTGGAAAAAATCATTAATCAGTCAACTTTAGACAGATATTAACTTGAATTATGACAGCAGAACCCTATTCATCATTAAAAGTGACCTAAAGAATTCAGGATAAGTTTCAAGATAATTACCTGCTTCTTGACAGTAAGCAAAGTTGCAGTAACTGACATTTCGTAAACATAATTAAACATAACTTTTGCGGTCAAAACTGACCAAATCAAAGTTGACTGTCTGTGGTATAAAACTAAATGTCAAGTCATAAATTCTGTCAGTGGGTCAAATATTGACATGTGAAATAAACGTTTGCATGTTAAAGCGTAAAACTGAATCTTAACTCATTGCAATAAGGAATTGAATTTTTATTTCATCTGTTACATAAATACGTAAACAGTTTAGTGCTTTGTCACAATAACTTTACGGATATTTTAATGTATCAAAGAGAATGTCTATGTTAAAGTTCATTGTGGAAAAATACCAAAGCGTTTATTACACTTTTGCGGTGGAGCAGTAGTACCATTATGGTTGCATCAATGGTTGCATAAGATACCGGCGCGTCGCTTGCATTGCACTCGACTTATGCAGGAATTTATTAATTGTATCGTTATTCTGCAGTTAATTAAAGCAAAATTAAGTGGACTGCGAATTTATAATTTAATTATCGATCACCTGCCTTCAATATTAGCGTGACTGACTTTTGAGCACGTAGAATTCATATAACTTCAGTTATTTTGGTTAAAAATATTAATGTCTGTTTTAAAGTTTAAATAATACAATTATTATTTTAACTTTAAAACAGACATTAACTAAGACTTTGTTTAGGTTTGTCACAAAATAAATTGATTTTCTGGTTTGATATCAAATGTTTCCAGTCGCAACTTCCTTTAATCAACCTCCATAATAAAGCTTTTAAAATATAATCGCCATTTAATGACACGCTTCCTCGATTTTTTCAACATGGCAAGCGATTCGTCATCCATCATGTCATTGACACCGCTGCAGCAGCCAATATACTAGGAGATGATGAGATCTCGGCGTTCAATCAACTTGACTCAGTGCATGCACCTTATCATCTCGAACTAAAGCGACACGCAACTCTAAACTAAATAAAGTTTTATCTATTCTATTCTTAAATCAAATACGATTTTATTTTTTAAATTTTAAATCTGCTGCTGTGCTTTAAACGTGTAATTCTGAAACGCACACCGCAGAACAAGATAACAAAAATGTTTTAGATAACGCACACAGGCAAATATGTATGACCGATAAACACGTGTTGCGGTCGCGACATCTCCGCGTCACTCCTTACTTCCTAGTACTCGAAATATAGAAACGGCTCACGAACGAATCTGAAATACACATAGTCGCAACTTTCACGTCTGGAAAATCGTACACAAATGCAAACCTTGCGTTCGTACAGCGCAGTAGACGTGTGCTCAGTTCGGAGAGCTCGCAGTGAGCGTGAGGTGCGTTAGTGTGCAGTGAAAACGCTTTCCTCGTACGTTATACATCATGCTTGTATACGTGCATAAGTGGCAGTATCTCATAGTAGGAACGTGTGTTAATAGCGAAGCTGTGTTTCCGCATAGGCAGTTCTGAGGCAACGAACACGGCGGCGGCGGCCGTGTGAGCCGGCACTAGCTTGCCCCGCACGGGAGCGTCAACCTTACGAATTAGAAAAAAGTCGCTTTGCACCGGCTACCTTCACGCGTTATGGAAGATGTTATTGATACTTAATCAAAAATTATGCTTTGATTAATATGATTAAGAATAGAAATTAATTGTATTTATATATCTCATTAAATAAATTTGTAGGTATCAATGGCGACGACACAACACAACCGCACCAAAGTAAAATTTTTGGGAACGAAAATAGAATTAAAGTCGTTCGACTGTGTTTGTGACGCGTCTACACGCGCTTATGCACACACCTACGCATACCCACGTAGGTTTGTGGTTTGGTTGTATACAAACACACTACAGCATAGATTGACGTCAGAAGTTGGCCTCTCGCGATCTCTGCGGCTCTGGTACCTTGTCTCCCCGTAATAAGCTGATGATAAACTCGCTTTTCTTGATCTTACATAAAGAAGGGTGTATCGTGCTATCGACTTCCGCATTTTCATTTCATTGGTTGCGAAAAACCACATTATTTACAGTGTTACACGAATATAAACTTTGTAGTTTTGTGATTGTTCGACATAACGCACAATAACAAACGAACCACGTAAATAAAAAAATTGTTAACACTAATTCAAGCAAATTTCTAAGCTGCTAATCCTGATTAAACGCGTCTAAACCGTAAGTCCTTTCATAAGACTTACACCGCTACAAGGTCTTCATAAGAGCCGAGAAGGCTAAACATTGTAAGCCGATGTAATACGACCTCTCAGCTTATTCTGCTCGCCTGGTACTCGGTGTTCTAGTTGACGATCCGAACCATCGTGAGATGAGAGAAATTCAAGAGATACATTTAATCAACACATATTTAAATTAGATTGATAATAAAAAAACGTAGTTATTGTTAATGCGGCAGGAGGGAATTGGAAGTCAAGGAAAATAGGACTAATAGCGCCATCTGTTGTCGACTGGCGGAAATGTGTAGTAACGTAGACAGTGTGTGAACGTAGATCTACAAAACGTGAAGACTGAAGATACAAACGTTCAATTTGAGGAATTATTTAAGGCAATGTGTCGCCAGGTTTAATTGAACAATGACAGGTGCACAGAGGCTGTTCCTGCCAAGGATGACCACTGCGACCGGTGCACGGGCAGTAGGACAAACGGCTGTGAATATTGCTCAGTTTTTGCCTAGTGCTTCTATTATAATTAGTGTCTTTATCAGAATATTGTAATTGGAAGTCTCGCTCTAAAACAAGATCCTTTGTATGCAGAATGTCTCTTAATTGCGAATTTATAATAGAGCCCGGTGAATTAAATAAATAAAAAACACTTGGTCTTTGCATAAATTCATTTTAGTCTGAACACGATACTAAATTTATTGCATCTATGTTTCTACCTTTTTGAATAAAACTTCAATAAAAATAATTTGCGATTGTAATCTTAGAGAGCTACACCGAGTTGTATAATAAACATGAAAGATAATTATATAAATATTTTCACGATATTTTAATATAATTTGCTTTGTTACAAAAATATACTTGCGGTAGAATCGGTCGTTAAATCAATAAACGAATCGTGTCTAGTAAACATTAAGGATCATAAAAGTCTTATACAGCCAGCCCTTTAATTTAATAGTGTTAAGTACAAAGAATAATTTCGGCTTTTAAAAGCGACCCAAAACATTGAAATAACAAAAAAAAAGCTATTCGTTGCGCAAACAAAACAGTGACCACTTTTTGCAAGAATATAGACAAAATATTTTTGCAAAAAAATTTAAATATTTTGACCTTGTAATAAAACAATGTACGCAATAGTTTTCGGCTTGTGTCCGAGGTGGTCGCTAGGATAGCCTTTTTTATGGGATCATCATACTTTTGAACGGGTCTTATTGTCCTTTCCATCAAAAGAAGGCGGCCGTCTTTTATGACTTTATGACACACGCGTTTGGTCATTTTTTCATACGAAAAACAGTTTTAGATATGACTGTAATATTAAAAGTTAGACTTAGAAGGTATTTCATAAATGCATTTATGCTATAATGTTGTATCTTATAATAAAAAAAATATCATTATAATGAATTGTGTTTCCATAACAATCTATCAATCTACATTAATTTTCTTAACTAGACCATGTTTAGTAATAAATAAAAATATACATAGCGACCACCTGATGGCATCGGCATCTGCTGAATTTTTTTATTTTATATTTTTCATTTTTATTACGTTAAATGACCGATACGTGTACCCACCTAGTATTTTCATGAATTTACATTCCATTATTCGAGAAGGAATCATTACCTATTGTAAAAACAATATTTTTATAAATATTGTTCTATGTATTTGCATGTAAGTAACATTTTATGTTTTTATTAACCATGTTTATTTGTTCTTTCCAGATCTGGATCTGACTGCAGGAATCTTCGGCTTCTCAACACATTTCTTCTCCCTGTATAATTTAAAAAAACTATCTTAGTTCTCTTTTAAGTTTTAAGTATATTATATTATATTATTAAAATGTATTACTTACATAATAAGTTTAATACTCACTAGTTTATGTTAATAATCGACTGATGTTCTAAAATTATGCACATATCTTTCATGCATTTGTATTTTTATTATAACTTATTTTTATATTTTTGTGTGTAAGTGTCCTTAATGATATAGTTATTCGGCTGCGTATATGTACGATGGTCCTTATTATATCAATGCAGTGACTTTAAAATTAAATTAATATTATAATAATAGGCGTAAGAAAAATAAAGACAAGCAAAACGAGGCATATGGGTTTTTGAACGGTTTTCTTCATTTCGACTGTAAATTTTATTGAGAAACCTTCAAAAATTATCCAATATCTAAACTTATTTAGCCATATAAGATATATTTTCGGCTCCTTAATATAACGTAACTTTCAACATGATTCGAGTTACCATATCCTTCCGCTTAAAAATTGTACATAAATTTACAAATCTTTTCGTATGCACCTTTTAGGTATAAATTTTAGTTGGTTACGTTTAATGGATTCATATTCTGTTTTATGCGTCAATTGTAGATAAGACTGCGTTAATTTAAACGGTGTAAGGATGTAGTTTTGAATTTTAAACATAATCTAAAGTAGAAAATATTATAAGATTTTCTAATATGTAATTTTAATATAAAAAATCAGTACTTACATTTTTTATTAACATTTGTCTGTTTAATCTGAAGTAGGTATAATAAAATTATAAATAACCTATTTGTTTTCATTAACTAATGTCATTACAATTTGTAAAAACTGCAATCCAGTCAAGACTGAAAAATTTAAAATTATTGTCACAGAAAATCGATTTTTAGTGTCTATAAATAGAAAAAGGCCCAGAAAAGATCCCACCCTTGGATGTAAAAAATATAACTATTTTTAAGAATGATTACGTCTTATTTATAAGGGATAAATAAAGATGTTTAAATTATATCTATGAACAAAATTGAAGTTTTATTTTTTCGATAAACTAGGAACTTTAATTATTTCCGCCATACTTCACTTTACCTACATCGAATATCGGTTAACCTTACTAAAGGGCATAAGTACTTATATACTTACGTAGATAATTATATTAATATAATATAACCAGTAAATAATATAAAATATCAATTTATTTAATATATACAATAGCGATACATAGTACCAGGCGATCAGCAATCGCAAGAGATGAAGCATTCCATTAGAATATAATAATGAAACGTTAGGTACGTCGTCATATACGTCATAACCACCTAACTCTACGTGCTACCTTATCAGTGCTGGTTCATTTCATAGCAATTTAACATTTATTTTATAACACTCAAGTAGCAAATTGCTTTGAATAAGTAGCGAAATGACAGCTAATATAGCGGCTGGAAGCAGCTGACTGATCAGTGTTAACTGCGGTTTGTCCAGCAATGGACTGATATTAGATTTTTCTAAATGTAGGACGTTTCTGCGAAGGTAGGTCACCGCCACCGCTTTTCCAGTTATTCTGGCGGCAAGCAGTAGTAGTGTGCAAGCACTACTGTGTTCCGGCTTGAAGGGAATTGTAGCTAGTGAAATTACTGGGTAAATGAGAATTTATGATCTTATTTGTACTGCGTCTGGGTGTTATATTGTATTCTATGTATGTATTTACAACCAAAAAAGTATATAAGTATTGTATCAGTTATCTGGTTCCCATAGTACAAGCTATGCTTAGTTTGGGGCTAGATGGCGCTGTGTTAAATGTCCACACATATTTCAAAGTCTAGTAATCTGGTACTAGACTGTGTGATGTCTCAGGATGACGTGCGCAGTGCAGTGACACGCGAAACTAGTTAAAGTTCCGACTAACACTGCAACTGTTATGGGCGGCCTGTCGCTTAACATCAGGTGCAGGACTAGCTCGTCATGTCATGAGGAAAAGCTAATAATGATGATTGCTAAATACATCTAAACTACTACACAAATTAATTAGGTTTTATGTTGACCTCTAATGGTTAAAATAATATGAATACAAATTATTTTGTGATTATTGTGATATTATATAAACATTTGGTTTCTTGATCGTTTGGTTAGTAAAACAAAGTTTAGGTCACAGATCCTATAAAGAACTAGGTAAACTAGGTTTAGGTACATATACCGATACCTACATCAAAAAATTACAATAATATTGTAGGTACTCACTCAGCTTAGCTTAGAACTTATATGCTTTTCAAAGTGGAGATAATAACGGTAGGTACCTGTTGGAAAATTCAAACAATAGGAGACACCATAGATTTCTTAATGTGCTAATCATTGGTCGCCACCGAGCTTTACAGCGTCACCTAGAGGGAGAGACACCATTGATTATAAGTAAGTATACTGGAAGACGCAGCGTAGACCGGCCCCCCACTAGGTAGATCGACGATGACGACGATCTGGTGAAAGCCGCAAGGAGCCGATGGATGCAGAAGCCGAGCACCCACTCAAAATGGCGCTCTCTGGGGAGGCCTATGTTCAGCAGTGGACGTCTTCAGGCTGTTGATGATGATGATGATGATGATGACTGAAACTGCTATCTGTTATGCGCAGCCATGACGCTACTTCAGGCGAACGAAGTCATTCTTTCTCATAAAAAAATATTATCATTAGAATTAATAAGGATATAAGTAACTAGAAATTCTAAAGTGAAAGAAGAACCTTTCCTACTAAGTAGGTACTTTCATACCTATGAAGGTGTATCTAAATAAATATCTTACGTCTACCGAAGCACTAAGGTTTGATGTATCGTTTAGCGGGACCCATGTACTGCCCGGTATGTAGGGCTGGGAACCGTTAAGTATAGTATCTAGTAGTGATGTGTCCATTGTCGATATTATGAGCAATGACCTTAGCCTTAAACAGACGAAATGCTTCAGCGATTAGTGGTATTTAGTACTAGTTATTATTGTAACAGTTCGTTTAAAGAATAATAAATATACTATATATGCCAACTAAAAAATGAGCAATTTGAGATTACGAGCCCAAGACAAAATTCGTATTAAATCAAACTGATACGAAGCGTTGCTTCGTAAATAGCATTAACAGAAAATAATTTTTTATATAAAAATTTTTGTCACCTTCAAAATATAGTAATTATAGATCTGCCATTTTGCTAAGCAAGAATGTCCCTCTACACAGTCAAAACTAGATAAACAAATGCTTAAAATTCTATTTTAATAAAATCAAATTTTTCTTCGTAATCCGCAAAATGCCATGAAAATATATTTTTATCGAAATATCGTCAGTTTATCGATATCGATATCTAACGTCAGGCAGCACTCGCCAGGATCAGGGATACTCGGCTAGTGGCGCAGTGGGTCGCCGACCAGCGGGAATGCGGAAGGGCTCGCATCCCGCGCGGCGCACACCACGTCACATAACCGAGATCTATCCTGAGATAAATCTGAATCAATAGACTAAAATCACTGTCTTTTTCTATCACAATAAGCATAGTTGTTTTTGTGTAATAACACCTTTTACTGTATCTATTCAAATTTATTCATGCCTGAATAAAACATGATATATAATTACTATTCATTAAATTGTAATTTTATTCGCACACATTGTTGATTAAATGTTTACAATGGAAGTAAACAATGTTTATAGTGTTGAATAGGGAGAAGTTTCAAATGACAGTGTATCTACACAATTACTTATAACCTATGTACCTAGCTATTACTAACATCTGAAATTACTGACAATGATTTTGAGGGTACCTATTTGACTTAATACGAATTTAAAGAGTTGCCCTTATAAATAATAAATTAAATACCTCGTAAATTGTTACCCTAAAATGATGGTTTCATGCTAACAAAATCAAGGTACTTACTTAATACGTAAAAAACATTCTATTTTATTTCACTTTGACACAAATAATTTTTTATTGGAATTCATTAAAATGTAACATTTTGACATTGAGTAAGTTTCGAATCGATATCGATTTACCTACCCCACTAATGTGACATTCATCCATCGAGTCCTCAAGATTCAATGATAATAAGCAATTAAAATTGCGCCTGAAACGCATACCTCCGTGATTGAATGTCAATGTCAACTCGGTAGCAATTACAAGAGTTGTGAGCATAAGATTTTTATGCAATCACAAATTGACCTTATGGGCGGCAACCTTTCAATATTTATGATTTTAAGAATTTAAGTCATCCATCGTAGTACTTTTAATTGGATTATAAACGATAACGATGTTTCTTTCATCAAATAAAAATTAAAAACAAGTTTTTAGTGTATTGTATTGTATCCGTTTTAATTGTTTCTGGTATTGTACAGGTACTTATAAATTAGGTAGGTTATCTATACATCATAGGTAAACAATTATTTTTGCTTTACGTTGAAATGTAAAATGACAATAAATAATAATGAAAAATATAATTAAACATAATTTACAATAACGAAAACAATTTGGTTTTTAAATTTTCAGATAATATCTTGACCTTTAAGTAAAAGGTTAGTAATGTCACGAAATAAGTTTTTAAACAGATGTACTTGTGTTGTGACTGTAGTTTTGAAATGGCTTGTCTTTTAAGGAAGGAATTGTATTATCGAATTTCAATCGGATGAAATAAATTATGTGTTAATCTACATTGAAAATGAATGCAGCCGTAAGGCATTTTGTAAACTACTTACAAATTATCACTAAATAATGTGCACAAAACCATCGCTATCTTTGCAATCTGCGTAACATGCAGCGTGCGTTTTAATTTATGTAGAATGTTGATATTTTTTTAGGGTTCAGTCACTTTACTGAAATCTTTATATACCATTGCCAGCCTATCCCATACTAAATTTAATATTAGCATAACCTAGCTAAAAAGCTAACACAACACATACGCGCGCGCTAGTACAGTACCTATAGCAGTAGCCCCTATAAAATATTTCTGTTACATATTGATAAAAAAAAACATTTTGTTTTATTGTTATCATATATCATTTTCAAACCCTTTATATTTAGGTATTAACAGGGAAACTTATTATTTACCTACTCTACTACCAACAATACTACAGTAAGTTTAGGTTCTCATCACTGTACCTACACAAAATAAATCTCCGAACGTATCCCACCAAACTTATCCCGTGTGTGCCTCCATCTAACGGTACTCATATAACTAAAATTAGGCGCTAGGATGGCCGATAAAAAATGGAGTCCACAGAACCTTTTAAAAAACTACCAAGTCCTGTTACGGGGTACTGACCTCTACTTCACCCACAGGGTGAAATGACCTATTTAACTTGAATGGGGTCATTATCAGCGGTCATATTGGTTTGTTATTTTATTTGGTACGTTTCGTTCGTAATCTTTAGATTTGTTTTTTAAAAGATGCCAGTAGCATGCACTTTATAGAAATTAATGATTTATTAGTTAATTGGTAGTAAGTCTCAAAGATATTGTGTGGTTATTCTTTTAAAATAATACTTGCAAAAAGGACATCAATAACCAATTTTAAGAATGGAAGAGAAGCCATAGATGCACACTTTTTTATCTCAATGCAATGCGGCGTTCGCTTCTACTGATAAGTAATTGCTATTTTATTTATAGGCAAATTATAAATTCGTCAGCTACAGCAACTCTTTAAACTTAGCATGTATTTTATCACATAAATATTATATTCAATTAGAATAAAACAAATAAAAAGGCAGGTAGCAAAAAATCTAATGCGAATAAAAACCCGGTCAGATTTTTTGTTAGTACCACGTTTGAACTACTTTTATATCTGCGCGAAATACATTGTTTCCTACTTTCTTTTTACTTTTTTACTTATTTTGTTCATTGCTTTCAGCATAGAATGAATAAATAAATTAGCTTTCTCTTTCATTATTCTTCATCAACATAGATTATTCACCTATTTATCATCAATTCGAATTATTGATGCCGCGTCTATTATGATAGTAATCCTAAAAATAAAAATATTAATAAAATATAATTATATGTTCATAATTTTAACTTTTTTTTTATCTATATGATATAAACTCAAACTAGATATTAATTTGTATGCTTGTAAATAAACAAAAATAAAACGATACTGTTAGCACCTGCCCTATAAATTTAACAAAGTTGTTTCTAGATAAAAATGTGATTGGGATGTAGGTATAGGATAGGATAGGATAGGTGCAAAGAATACTAACCCCATTACCTAAGATACGCAGGTGTCCTAGGCTAGGTTTTAGATAAAGTTATTTAGTTTTATTAGAGAACATTCAGATTGGATTTTTATCTGGAAATAATCTCTTTTCATTTCATTTCACTATCTCAGGGCTAGCATGAGCTATTAAAATCTACATATCTTTTCTCTTGAGCGTTGGTCCAATGAAAGGGCAACATAACGCTTTATGACGTGATCCAGGTGGTCATTCATTGGTCAAGCGCTTTGTCGAGAAAAAAGATAATTATGTGTCGATTGTCTTGCATGTTGCGTTTGCCGACAAAAATCGAAAAAAGGTCCACAGATAGATCATCATTCGCGTTATCTCTACATTTGACAGACGAGATGAGTTTCTTGCTCTGCCATGTTAGCACAGGTAGATATAACCTGATATCTCTATTTTTGACGACATAAAGAGACGACAAAATTATCTCATGGTGCGCATCCTAGCCCGGATGGTTTAGCATACGCACTGCGAGAAAACTTTTCGTCGCTGTTGGAGTGAGATATAAGTGGTAGCTGGATAGAATTAGATGGTGTCGTACAAATATTAAGAATTTCTTGTACCGATTTGAAGCGCCATTTTCGAGTGTCCGGAGAACTATAATTTGAAAATCCATCGCTTGATTGGTTGCTTTGAAAGTATGAATTCTGTGATTGGTTCGACTAGCGATTCGTAAAGATAAGCAACGTTTGCAGTGGTCACTATTTGGATGGGTTACTCTACAACTGCACTAGGTGGACTGACGACCTGGTGAAAGCCGCGGGGAGCCGATGGATGCAGGAGGCAAGCAGCCGCTCTAAGTGGCGCTCCCGGGGGGAGGCCTATGTTCAGCAGTGGACGTCTTCAGGCTGTTAATGATGATGATGATGATGATGACTCTACAAAAGGTGGTATTCTACCAACTGAGCACTACGTGTGTTTCAGAGGGCCTACGCCAAATAAGAACCTTTCGGATGGCATAAAAGTTCTAAGCACTCTCCGCACCATTCAATTCGTCACGCGATTTGTTGACTCAATCTGCTGAATGGCTATGAACTATTTTACAGCGGCCGTCATTTACTGCGTTATTTTAAAAACACCAAACATAAGCATAAAATAAAATGGTTGATACGTTCCTTAACAAAACGTACTTACTGACTTTACATTCTCTAAAGAATACTGTTGAATTCATCGCAGCGCCGATCAAACGCATTTAGTCCTTTACCGGTCCAATAAAAACTCCTATTAATTGTGTAAGCGTATGTAATAAACTTTTGGATTGGTTAAAAATAACCAACGCAACGCACCACCGACCGGGTATAAATTCTTAAAAAACATAAACTTACGAACACAATCCATAAACGCCATTTGTCTATGAGCACTTTCTTTTCAATTTCGAACGAGACGTGGTCCAATAGGAATCAAATTGGAATTGCCGCCAAAAATTACGTATATCTTTTTCGTTCGGAAATTGATCCTGAAATCTATGATTAGAACTGGATTCTAATACACAAAAAATAAAGTTTAGTATGGTTACCGAGAGCTGGCGTAGTTGAAGCGTTGTTCAATGCTTGGACTCCGGCTAGGATATAGGTCATTGCTCCCCTAAACATGCGGAGCAGTCAGGGCAGTTCACGAGTACTTCCATGTTTAAATTGCCCAAGTTGTACTCTCAGTACAGGATACCGGCGGACATTACGTAGGTACCGCGCGCCGGGACGAATGACCATCCTGCCTGCGTGATAATATCGCGTTTGGTGGGAGCTTTGGGAACGGACCTCCGTGGAAACGAGCGTGTTTCACAAAGTTTCCAGATGAAATAGTTCTAAATTCAAATCCATTTATTGGTTATCCAGATACTTTTAAGGTAAGTATTGCATTACATTATCATCCATTTTTTAACCTCTTTGCATTTCATGTAAAATCATGCCACTTTAGATGGCAGCACTACATTTTGTTTTTGAAGAATGTTAGCCTGAAATGTCTTGAAATCTCTTGGAACCAGGCCCACCTGGTTCGAAGAGATTTCAAGATTTTTCAGCCGGGATTTGGAGGCTTCTTTCTTTTTTGTGTTTCCACAACCACAAAAAAAGAAGCATATCCCGGCTTGAGGGATGGATGGATGCGGGTTCAATCCCCGCTCGTGATTCTAATTTTTCCTTTACAAATTAATGTAAAGAAAGATTTGTTCAGGATAATAAACTGGGGTAGGGTAATAAGGGTGCTGATGTACCTGTATCTAGAGACCCTCAAATTGGCGGCCGTTATCAAAATTGCAAAGAGTATCTATATAATCACCCCTCCTTCTTCAAAAGTGTTCTTAATACGAATAGGTATAACGTTCCTAGGTTCTAATATTAAACCCATAGATTAAACCGTTAACAGATTTACGTTATGTTGATAAATTAATACGTTAACGGCGGGAACATTAGGTTTATTAACAACTTTGCTTCTTTGGAGAGTTAATAAAGGTTAGAAAGATTCATTAACGAAGTGGCGATGAAAATGTGAACGAATCTTGTCACGCAAAAGGTCTGGTATAGCTATTAACAATACTAGTGGATCGAAAAGGAAAAAGAAGTATCCTTGGATCTACATATGAATTTAAGAGGAGATAGAGGTATCCGAGGATCCACATTGCATTGAAGGAGACATAAAGGTATCCGTGGATCCACATGTGGATCCGTGCTCTAAATCCAAGTGGAGGGAGCCTCATTAACTATCAGGTTAGTCCTACCTACTTACATTCTGGTCTGGACTCTATCACTGACATTATAAAGTAGAGAGAGAATACATACCTAAGGGTACCTAACAAAACCTGCGGTAAAAGATAAATAAGGGACTTTGTTGAGACACTTTTAATAGCAGTTATTCCCGTCGGCACAAAAGTTTAACAGCACCTGTATAAGTTCGCACTTATCTTTTTAGCCCCCGGTTCCTCGTACGTTAACACACCCGAAATGAGGAGACCCGCTGGAGAACTTGTAGCAAGTCGAAATGGCAATGGGCAGACCACATCACTCGTAAAACTGACACCGATGGGGAAGAAAGGTTCTCGAGTGGCGACCACGTTCTGGAAGACAGCGTAGGCCGGCCCCCCACTAGGTGGACGTCGCTGGAAGCCGATGGATGCAGGAGGCGAGCAGCCGCGCAAGGTGGCGCTCTCTGTAGGAGGCCTATGTTCAGCAGTAGACGTCGTTGATGATGACGATGATGACAACGACACCACAAGGCTAGCCTATGTAAGGAATACGTTATACATTTTAAGACAAGACGATTAGATCTCCTTTCCGACAAATTTTGATTATAAATAGATATTATCGTCCCTCCCGCTATCAAAATAGAAGCCAAAATACGCAAGCAACGATTTTTTTATTATTGTAATAAACATATTGCGGTATTTGGCTTGCATCACAAATTACGATGCCAAAGTTTTTGCCGCTCAAAACTAAATTGAACTTTAAGCTTTAAGATACTGGCCATAAAGGCGAGTCGTTTAAAAATAAACTCCATAGAGGTTAACCGCAAAAAAGTTTAGATGCGTTTCCGGGTGTTAAATGTGGTCGGTGCATTTGGTTTTAGAAGTAGGGTTGCCAACAAATACTTAATTTATGCCGTTACATTCTTATAAGTAAAAAATATTAATCAAATTCGATCGTGTAAATAATCCATAGTAGGTAACCATTACAGAGCCTCCCGGTAATATTGCCCGGAGAAATTCTTTCCGTGATAAACAATGATGCTTTTTTAAAATGATGGTGACCTATAGTTTCTTTCTCAATAACAACATATAGATGTTACAATGTTTATTATTAGTAGCATTTAAAAACTATAATTGTAAGTACACATTGATTACTTATTCGAATTACAAGCCATGTCTCAATCCAAGTCACCAATAAAATAGCTATACAAAATGAAACAAAAATATCAATTGTAACTCCGCTAAAAATAAACTATAAATCTATGTATATTAAGAAAGTTTTATTGTTGTTGGTAAATGTATGTGACAAAGAACAAAAAAGATTTGCTATAGTATTTTTCTATTACAGTAATCTGGGAAGCCTAAACGAGGCCACGAAGGCTATTTAAAATAAATTGGTAATAAAATATTCCATAAAATTAATCCTAAAAACAAGTACAAATTGTACATGCATGTAAATAAGTACCAAATGGTTTATAGTAACGCCATAAAAATAAACAGATGTTATATTCATTATCTGACAACAAGGTGACATCCATATAAAAATGCGTTTAGTGAACAAAAAAAGTTGAGCATCGGCAGTAGTTTCCGTGAGATGCATAACATAGCGGTGCATAGTTTTTGCCATACACGTGTTACTATGGGGACTAGACGGCGAACCCGTGAGAAATTTCATCAAGCATTCTAATGAGACAAAAAAACGTTTCAAATCAATAGATGTTGATCGTAAATAAAAAATTACAAATTCATTAGCAAGGATTTAAAAACGAGTTTCATGAACATGGGGGGGTAAGTAGGACTTACCATAGTAGCGCTCATAGCGAAACACGACTAGCCGTTCCTAACGGATCGGTAAAGTTAAGCAACGTTCGCTGCGGTCCCTACTATGATGTGTGACCGCTACAGCAATAAGTGGTATTTAGAACAGGGGCCGTACTGTGAGCTCTAAGCGCGATTTAAAAGAGAGCCTATATTGGGTCGCTTGTCAAAATATTCATACAAAAAAAACATTGCGATCCAATATACGCTCTGATTTGAATCGCGCTAAGAGCTCACAGTACGGCCCCTGAGCACTACCGTGCTTCGGAGGGCACGTTAAGCCGTCAGTCCCGGCTGTTGTCGTAAGACAAGTCGTTAAGCCAAATGAGAAGGCTTAGCATCCTAAAAATTCTGACACCAGGACTGACCACTTACCTACACGAGAAGAAGAAGAAGCAGTACCATATCCTTGAAAAGTCAAAACTCATTTTCATTTGAAGACTATTTCACTTAAAATTTCACGTTTCCAAGCTTTGAGTCAGATCTTTGTCTGCTCGGCTCGGCTCGGTGATGACTTATGTCACCAGAAAACTGAAGGCTATTGTTACAACTACCAGAAATACAAGTGTAGTGTTCTTAGACAGTCTGTATCACGTTAGTTACTCTATGAATATGTCAAAAAGTGGTAGACTATGACTCTATGTACGGTCTTTGAAGAAAAACCGACAATGGCGGTTGTGAATTTTGAATTTATTTTCCAAAATTAGTGTATCTTGAACTTTAATGTGTAATAAGGGTGGATTATTATCCGTTAAGTGTTCGTGAACGTGCACGAGTGTTGGCAAATGGTTTTAAGATTATAGAAACATGCATTTTCGTTTTTGCTTCAGCCTTCAGTAAAATATCCTCCATTTTACTGTTGGCGTTTTGACTGACAAAATATGACTTTGACTTGACATAACCGTACAAATTATACTCACTTGACATTGGCAGAATTATTGCAAAAAAGCCATAGAAAGCCATTTAAAACGAAAAAGATGAAAAAACACTCTATGTACGCCGGTCTATCGAGTTCTGTGTTTTGTTATGGCGGCAGAATAATAATATTGTATGCAGAGAATATAATGGCATGGAAATCTACGTGATTTTATCATCATAATCCCCGATAGAATTACACTACCCACCTATTAGGTGTATAAGCATAAGCAATGGTATTTTATGTATAATTTTATCTAACGGAAGGCTGTTGTTGCATTTAGAATAAATAAACGAAAAAAGGAAATTATTCAGGTGCAAAAGTTAAGAGATGTTAAAAAAGTACTAACTATTAGGACTTCATATCTTAGTTGTACAGCCAGCTAATAGGCATGATGACTAAAATTTTTTTTTTGATTAATAAACAGATGAACATTTGTGAAAACAAAAATTAAATATCTCATAAAATGACCAAGTTACAAGCATTTTAAAAACCGAAATAGAAAAAGATAGCTCAAACGGCCAGTGACGTCAGAGGAAGGTCGTTATAGTACCTCATTACTAAGCTGTGGTAGCTTTTCATACAATCTCGTTGGCATGTGACGTCAGGAGTAGATTTTTCATAGTAACTGTGGGGGCGCTCTGTTTTGCGAGAAAGGGACAGGAGATGCCTCCTGTAGAAACTTTAAACTTTACTCCGTGATTTATTTACCAATTTTGCTTATATTTTCAATTATTGCATTCATTTTTAACAGTTGTCATCATGCCTATTATTATTGAAGGAGTAAAAAGTAAAAACCAATAAACTGCACGAAGCCGAGAAAAAGGAAATATTCAACACACCAACGATCACAGCGATACTCCTTCCACTATAAACAAAAAACTGTTTATCGCATAATAAAAAAATCAACATCCACAGTAGGCACAATCAAACTAATCTTTTAACGAAATCAGGAACTTTACGATACAATAAATCATTTATAACGGTCGTAGATAGCTTTTTTGTTAATTTTTCGCGTTAACTATAAAAACAGATTTTAATCTGTGAGGACGTGTACAAACAAAATGATAAACGATTCTACGGTAAGCAGATGATGATTTACAAAAAACATACCATCATAAAGTGTCACACTACATCGGTAATTTCGTAAAAAGGTATTTATTTATTTATTTATGTATTTATTTTTTTATGTATTTATTTATTTATTAATTTATTTATTTATTTATTTAGGTATTTATTTATTCATTTATTCATTTATTTATTTATTTATTTTTTTTTTTTTTTTTATTTTTTTATTTATTTATTTATTTATTTGTTACGATTACCAACATAATGTACACCGCACATAGTTTTGTAATACATTCACAAGGAAACGTTGCTGTCATCACAGTTACAGGTAAAGACTGCATGCATAATACAAAAGGAGTAAATTTTAACAGCTGTTCAAAATAATCAAGAGGAGGCTAGGAATACATCAAAGTTATAAATTATAGGATTTTTACTAGGCAATAAAAAAAAAAAAAAAATTTAATGAATTAAAAATAAATATAATGTAAATATAATACAAATAATAAAAAAACAATAAAATGAATTTTTTTTTTTTTTTTTTAATATAAATATTTAATTTATTTTGGACAAATTACTAAAACTTAAATAACAATATATATACACTAAACTAAACAACTTAAATATAAACCTATCTTAATAAATATACAGGGTTACAGGAAAAATCGTGCTAGATCCGTTAAGGGCGTGGAGTACCCATCATTTCTGACTAATTTCACTATGAAACACCCTAGCCTAAACTTAACCCTTTTCGAAATATTCGACTTTTAATTTTTTTTTTTTAAATATTTTGTGTGTCTTATTATTATTATTATTGCATTTTTACATGTGTAATAAGATGCTTTGGGACGTCAATCAATAAAATAGTACATAATATAATATTTAATAGACTATAGTAGACAAGTGAAAGTTAAGAAATAAAAAAATATTTGAATCTGTATTTTTTTCTAACGGATATCTAAAAATAATATTATAAGTTTAGGCTAGGGTGTTTCATAGTGAAATAAATTAGAAATGGTGGGAACTCTACGCCCTTAGCGGATCTAGCACAATTTTTCCTGTAACCCTGTATACACCTAACTAAAAACGAAAACCCTATCAAAAAAAAGCTATGCCGCAAAAAAATAAAACACAATATTATTACAGATTTTCTAAATTCTTTCTAAACTTGCGAACGTCCTCCGCAAATAAATCAATACTGACATTATTTGGAATCCCTTATTTGGAAAAGTAATTTAAATCTGGATGCTCTTGGCGACCTTGATGGTGACGAGAAGTATAATAAAATAATAACCCTAGGATTACACTTCACACTAATTATTATAAAGCCGAACATATGTGTGCGTATGTGTAGTGTAGGTATGTTTGTTACACCTTCACGTTCAAACGCCTTCAAACAGATTCAGAAGTTTAGAATAGAGAGTTTATAATACTGGTTTGCCGCGGATTGGGGAAACCGCGGGGAGCCGATGGATGCAGGAGGCGAGTGGCTGCTCAAGGTGGCGCTCTAGGGGGGAGGCCTATGTTTCGCATTGGACGTCTTCGGGCTGTTAATGATGATGATTATACTGGATTAACACAAATCTTTTTATCTGCGGGTGAAACCGCGGGGCGCAGCTATTTTATTATAAATGCTAACGTTTGTGAGTGTGTGTGATTCCCTTGACCACAGAGCAAAAAAAATGCTTCCTTTCTACCAAAGCGTCATTTGTTTCATAGCTCTGTGCCCTTGACGTTACAAACGGCTGAACGGATTCGAATGAAATTTGGAATGGAGATAGCTTATAGGTACCACAAACTAAGTAGAGGATTGGCTTATACGTTGGACTTGCACATTAGTTAGGTACTTTTTACCCGCGGGTGAAACTCTAGATTGCAGCTGTCTTTAATCTCGAAGGTAAAGTGAAAAGGGAAAATACAATATCTTATTCAAAGAACCGGCGAAGTGCGAGTCGGACTCGCGCACGAAGGGTTCCGTACCATTATTTGTAAAGACGTGCAAAAAAATCACGTTTGATGTATGGGAGCCCCCTTAAATATTTAATGTAGTCTGTTTTTTAGTATTTGTTGTCATAGCGGCAACAAAAATACATCGTTCACATGAGACCACTTGTCACGGTAACTTAAGTAAAGCATATCCCGGCTCGAGGGATAGATGGATGCGGGTTCAATCCCCACTCGTGATTCTAATTTTTCCTTTACTAATTAATCTGTAGATTATGCTGAGCAGGCGATACTGCTATAATAATCATAAATAAAAATACATTGTCTGTGAAAATTTCGACTGTCTCTATCACGGTTCATGAGATACAGCTTGGTGACAGACGGATAGACAGACAGACGAACAGCGGAGCCTTAGTAATAGGGTTCGCTTTACCCTTTGGGCTTTGGGTACGAAACCCTAAAAAGGAGCTCACAAAAGAGTGCCTACAGAAATGCAGTCAAACTGCTAACAGAATTTGTTGCTCTTCTAGATTTTATTTTAATCATTCAATAGTTTAAAAACTCCTTACAATACCTGATAGCAAAGTTTCTTTGAAAACCATGTGTAATACCATTATTAATATTGATGCTATGAATCAAATTGATCGGATACACCTGTAAAGTCATTTTCACTGTACTAAAAATAACACGAAGCATTTAATAAAAGTTCACAAACATGAAATTACTGATCGCCGATGCTATCTCGTTTCGTCGCCTACGTAAATAAATACATACAACCACAAAAACGCCGCCTACACTGTTCTGTACTCCTGGTACCGGAGACTTTAGTAAGTCGGTTCTAATCCACGGTCCTTAATGGAACTTTATAAATTTATACGATTAGTAATCTAAATTGAAGCTTATGGTGGAAGGAAAAGGGTTTATTTGATTTGTGTAGCAACTGTTTCAGACTTAAACTCAGTATTAAGGTTGGTTTAACTTTATGCTGTTAGATTTTCATCTCTATACGTAAAGCGATAGAGTATAGTTTTGAACTGTTCATGTTTTAGAATGATATCCACGCCTATATGCTACCCTAGTACTTTGAGTCGAAGTGTTACGTAAAATCAAAAAGGACGTTGAGGGCGATTATAGAGGTTTTGGTTTTAGTTTTAGCTATAAAACCAGTTAAAATTAATATACTTATTGCCTCAGTTTTTTCTTGAGACTTAATGGAATGAAATTATCGGAAGAACTTCATTTGTAATTTTGTCATATTTTTGTTATTTCACTTTCATCATAGTCAACATCGTTATCAATAGCTTACTCTGATGCAGTGCGCCTCTGGGCTCAATCTTCAGCTCTTTTTAGCATCCAGTCTCTACTAGCATACGTAAGGCATCCTAAACGTAGTTTATAATTATTTTATCGTTTAGTTTAGTCATAAAACTACAATAGATTAATTTAGAGCCTTTTTGTTTAATCAAGCAACTCACATAACACGAAGCTATTAGTATTGCCAATTTATTTTGTAGTAATTAGTGCCTGCGGCGGTTTTATATCAATTTCTATGTAGCAATAAGCTACCAATAAGAGACTAAATAACAAGGACAGCAGTCTACGTTTGTGATAATGCTACAACCGCTACACCAACAAAATTAAAAAGCTACCTGTCTCAACTGCCTACTGCTACACAAGCAGTATAGACAGAGACGGCTAGTTTTTTTAGTTGCCATAGTTTATGAACTCCTGGTACAAGCATAAGATGTCGAGCTCTTTTTAGTTCTGACTTCTGCTACGACTTCTACGCTACGGGCGCAATATATTGAACTTTGATAGTAAAAAAATTAAATACTTATTAGGAAATTGTTATAGTAACAAAATACGTACCTGAGGTATTACTTAAAAACCATTTAAAATTAAGTACCTAGACCTACAGCCAACATTTCGAGTCGCGCAGCGACAGCGAGCTATGCCTGGATTCCTTGCGAGATAATATGTAGATTCAAAATGAGGAGATCCGCAACTTACAAGAGAACTACAATCACCGATATAGCTAGAATTAGCAGGTATGCCTATGCAGGTCTACAAGCGATGCACTGCCATTTCGGTGGCAATACAGCCCGTAGAACTGACAACTGACGAGGAAGAAAGGTTCTGAAATGGCGACCTCGAACGAAAGACGCAGCACAGGCCGAGCGCCACTAGGTGGAAGTCAAAACCGTACGGTATGGACGCAGGAGGCAAGCAGCCACTCAAGCTGGCACTCTATGGGGAACGCCTACGAAGGTACGTTTACTTGTCACAGATAGATGACATAAAACGTGCGACCATCATGAATTTTAATAGAACCACTAATAAGTAGTAAGTAGATAATGTTCTGCAAATTAATGTCTTCATTTCAACAACTGGTCATGGAGAATAATTAGCGAATAGTAATGTTGTCTCGATTGTGTTTACAAAATAATAACATTTGTAAGCAAGGAGGCCTCTGTAATTGAACGATTTTGTAATTAACTCTATATAGGTACTATTATCGTTTATGTTGACATTTTGCTTATATAAATGGTCACACAAAGAAACAATACGTGAGGATGAAAAGTTCGTGGTTCGTGAAGCAGGCACATCAACATAATAATCACAAGGTACCCTTTTTCTACGGGTACGTATTATTGGAACCTCAACTCGATTGTCCGTGCACAACAGCACAGGATTCATCATCATCATCATCATCATCACCAGCCTGTATTAGTCCACTGCTAGACAGGCCTCTCTGCTCGCTACTTAGCCCGATCCTTGGAAATCCCATCCAGCTGCTGCCAACATTGTTTTCTCGCTCCATTCTACAGAATAAGTGAGTCGCGAACAAAGACTTCCATAGAGGCCATAAAGTTATTTGTGCGTAGATCGACTCTTATCGGAAATTTTCATAAAATTGCGAGTATTATTTCATATTACAAGTTCACTTTTAAAAGGTCGGTCGCCCCGTTGTATTATGTAGCTCGTTCCCCGCACCGTAAGTTGTTTACATTCAGTTTACAACACAATGGCCGGTGATCGGCGTCGATTACAGCACTATAAACAAGCATTCGGTAATACTGCTTACTGTTTCAACTGTTTTGCGCCGATAATCGTTGGCCCAAACGCAAACAATCCGCACCTAATATTTTATCTACGGTAAACTGGAAAGGAATAATTTGTTATTAGTGACAAAACAATAACTTAAATAGTAACTATAAATTAAAAAAACCGGGTTTAAAGATAACCCCAAATATCAAATAAGGCTTTTATTTCCATTCTCTAGGTAAACGTGTTACATCCTAGACCGCATTATCGAAAACCAACGCGGTGATAAAACGCAAGCATATCATAAATAATAACATCACCAAATCACTTTTCATACCATCATCATCATCAGCCCGTAGATGTCCACTGCTGAACATAGGCCTCCCCCAGAGAGCGCCACTTTGAGCGGCTGCTCGCCTCCTGCGTCCATCGGCTCCCCGCGGTTTTCACCAGGTCGTCGGTCCACCAAGTGGGGGGGTCTGCGTACGCGGCGCCTTCCGTTTCGTGGTCGCCACTCGAAAACCTTTCTTCCCCATCGGTTGTCAGTTCTGCGAGCGTTTCATACCGAAAAAGAATAATTGATTTTTGGAGCTACGATGAACTTATAAAAACAAAGGGAGTTTAAAGAAAATTTCATATGATTATAACCCAGAAATAAACATGTATGTAAAAGCAATTATTTGTTAAAAATGCCTACCCACAAAAATCCACACCGGCCACAACGAACAACGACTGGGCTTTTTAAAAGATAATAATAATTAATAGCCGTAGAACGAAACTGAAAAAACTGAAAAAATAACTGTCTCATCGTATAACGATCTGCCCCAGACAGAATCTGAATAAAGTGTCAAATACCAAAAATCACCACCACGATCGCACTAAATATTTAGTAGCACAGAAATAGAAAGGGAACCCTATTATAATTACCTAATTACCTATGTAAAAGATGCCAGTGGAGCCTCAGGGTGGAGATAACAATTACCGTTGAAGCTATTATGGCTAAATACGCTAATCACGTGCAGCCAAACTAAAAAAAGGCAAAATAACATGTTATAGGTTTCAACAGTGTTGTTTACACGATAAGTTTACATCACAAAAGCGTGCGGGACTGTAAACAACGATCGGTGCCGTAATGTGCCGATAACCGCCGCCCCTGACATTTCGCGAACAGTTGACGCGCAGGCGCAGCCCAATAATATGACCATAACCTTATTGTACTATCGCAGTCAAAACCTTTTTGATTCCGAAACGAAATCTGTATTATTTATCTGTGGCTCAGCTTAGTGGCTGAGAGTTCAATGCTTTTTCATTTTTGCCTGTCCACTGGTCTGTACGTGTAATGTCATTATCATCATCATTATCATCAACAGCAGGCCGAAGACATTCACTGCTGAACATAGGCCTCCTCCATAGAGCGGCACTTTAAGCGGCTGCTCGCCTCCAGTATCCATCGGCTCACCGCATTTTTCACCAGTTCGAATAAATTAATAAAGTGTTCAATGTAAAGATTACCATTTAAATCAGTTTGAAACTCACCTCATCCCCATCCGAACCTAAATCTCACAAAGACCGGATTTCCACCTGCAAGAAAATTTCTGTCAGTTTTGCCCCCGTCGACGTTGGGTACTTGTGATACTTACTAAGACCCAATTTACCAAAGTAGGATAGCCACTACAGGAGGCCTATTTAGTGGGTGGCAAGTCATCACCTGCTTCAAACATTTTGATATGAGACAGAATTGGCAGGTGCCGTTTTCTCATTCCATAACCCAATGTCATTCATCAAAGTTCACCACAATTAGTCCAGTTTTTTTTACCTATATTTACAAAAAATAGTTTATAATATGCCACACCATCCCTTGTCAGTTAAAACAATTATATTCAAAGGGGCCTCTTGGTGTTAGCCTTGGCCACACTAATGCCTTCCGGGCTAGACCCGAGATTCTCAAGATATAGAAGAAATAATAATAATAATAATAATAATAAATCTTTATTTCACACAAACACTTAACGAAAAATATACAATTCTAAGATATATTTATGTACTAATTATTACAGAGGATATTTATTGCAGTATAAAACTACTATTTACATTTTTTCACTTCACCAACTACGTATTTCGAGAACTACCGAGTTATACGAGTGCATAACCCAGGGAGTTATTCTGAGATTAAATGCATATTATTTCTGGTTCGTATAGTTATTCATGGATAAGGATCCCATTGTTAAAATTGGCCCTACGGATTCTAATTATTCTTGACATATTGTTTTCGTTTCCCATCAATTTACATTAATACTTTACTCAAAATTCTAGTTACCAAACGTGAAAAAATCCATTAAATAAATCAATCCAAAATTAATAAGTTTTTTTATTAGAAAGCTACTTATTTCACGAATTAAAAAAAAGTAATTACTTAAGTAATTCAATAAAAATTAATTGCTTGTTGCAGGTATTTAGAAAAAATGTTGCCACCACGACAACTTCGAGATGAAATTAATATTTTCAAAATACGAATGCATTTTTAGCATGATTGTACTAGGAAACAGTCTTGCGACTCAATGCTAAGGTAACTTTGTACGCCAATAATGAAGCCATATGAAACCAATAAAAAGCATTTTTATTGGTCGAATGCGCATATTACTAATTTCGATTTATGAGGCGATCGATCTCATTATTGTGCTATCTTTCACAACTTATCATTATTTTGCGTTAAAAAAAGAATTTGTGGTTTTGTTAAAACTATACAGTAAGATTTTTATTGGGAGAGATAAAATTAAAGCATTTGATTCTAGCTAGCTTCTGCTCGTGTCTTCGCACGCGATATCGAGCTATCAGGATAAAATGTGGTACTTATAACTGATATTATAATCTGTCCAATCCACAGACATCTAATACTATACATAGTATTAAATGTCTGTGGTTCCATCAGTACGGATTTTATACGGAGAATTATAATGTACCTACCTATTATTATTTAAGTTTAGCGACAAAAATAAGTACCTACCTACTTTAGTACCTTTTTGTAACATATTTGTGGTTTATGTGTGGTTTATTAACAGTAGAAATACTGGTTTTAATAAAGTTATTTAACCTTGTATAATTAAAACTACATTCCATTGTTGATTTACATTGATAATATTAATTTAATATTAATATATTAAGTAGTCACTTGAATTTTAATATAAATTTGCTAAATTGATTTTAATAATTTGGAGTAGCTAAAGTTGTGACAAAGTATCAAAATAAAAAATATCAAAGAGAATAATAATTAAGTATAAGTAAGACTTCCACACTCTACGCCAAATTATACAGAAGACCGAAGAGTAATCAGCCGTTATGCCTGGCGTTTGTGGACTATGAGAAGTAGGCATGAATCATTTAACAAAGAGTAGGTGAAAAATCATATGATTTTATTAATCATAAATCACTCTGCTACTTTTTTGACCATACTCTGCTACTAATCACAGTGTGATTAATCACACTTGATGAATCGTGGCTTCGGATTGCAGAATACGAGAGTAGCATCAGCGGTCTATATCAAAACATATAATATTTTTTATGCTTCAGAAAATAAACTGAGACCAGTAATGTATAATTTTATAAATCTGCGTTAGATTTCTTAGTAACCATTAGTAGCAGGTCGCAACTTCGCTGGGTTGCTTCTAAATCTCGTTTGTGTTCCTTTTCATAAAGCACCGCCAATCACCATCACCATGGATCATAAATTCATTAGGCATATGAAAAATCACAGTCTGCCAAAAATCACAGGCGTCGCAATTTGCTGGGTTGCTCCTAAATCACGTCGGTGTTCCTTTTCATAAAGCACCGCCAATCGCCATGGATCATAAATTCATTAAGCATAAATTATGAAAAATCATGGTATGCGAAAAATCACAGCCTGTGAAAAATAGCAGGTGAAATCACAGTGACTAAAATAAATCATATGATGAAATGATTATGATTTTAAAGTAGCAATCATTTCCATGGCTAATGAGAAGGCCTTCGATTCAACCGAGACTTGGGCGGTGCTGCAGTCCTTACAGCGATGCCAAATTGACTATAGGTATATAAGTGTTGAAGTTTCTGTACAGCAAGGCCACTATGTCAGTCCGACTACAGGACCAGAGCACGAAACAAATCCCATTGCAAAAGGGCGTGAGACAGGGAGACGTTATTTCTCCGAAACTTTTCACAAACGCTTTGGAGGATGTTTTCAAGCTCTTGGAGTGGAAAGGATCTGGCATCAACATAAATGGCGAGTACTCAATACTCATTTATTCATAAACTATATTAACATGTCATAACAGGTTATTATGGGCTATAATATTAATAAGTATGGTCGCAGTGTATGCAACGTGTATACATACATCTACAGAAATTAAAAAAATAACAATTAACAGTGTAAATATATTATTATTATTTGATTTTCTGTGTTAATTTAACACAGAAAATCAAATAATAATAATAATATAGTAATAAATTACAATGACCACCGTTAAATAAATTAATGTCAAGAGATAAAATTGGCAATGATTTCAAATAATACAGACACATTAATTAATCACACTATAATTTCATAAATTCTTCGAAACTGTAGAACGTTTGCTCAACAAGCCAGCGTTTCAGTCTGGTTTTGAACGAGGCCAAGCTGGGAGCGGAAACTACATCACCAGGGAGTCGGTTATAGACATCGGGACCCATAACATGGTCAGCTTGCAAGACTTGGCGAGGGAGCGTCGTACAAAAACGAGTTTGTCCGCATTGCGGGTGCTGTAAGAGTGTCTGTCGCCGTATTTTTTTTACATATTGGGGGTGATCCTCACATACACTGCTACTTGAAGTATTACAATTGACGGCAATGTGAGAATCCCCAGTTCTTTAAAATAGGGCTCGCAAAGGTGCCTCGCGGCACCCTTACCATTACCCTGACGGCGCGCTTCATGCGGAACATGCGGTACATCCATAGACATATATATTACTTCTATGGGTTCATCACTTCGTTTTGCCGATGATATATTTCTAATGGTGGAGTCGCTCGAGGACCTTAGCACCATGCTCAACGACCTCAGTAGAGTCTCCCACCAGGTTGGTCTTAAGATGAACATGGACAAGACGAAAGTCACGTCTAATGCCCATGTTCCACCTATACCGGTGATTGTTGGGAACGATACTCTCGAAGGTGTTGAATATGTGTACCTAGGACAGACTGTCCAATTGGGCAGGTCCAACTTTAACAAAGAGGTCGCACGAAGAATCCAACTCGGTTGGGCAGCGTTCGGGAAACTTCGACCCATCTTTTCGTCCAAAATACCGCAGAGCCTGAAAACAAAGGTTTTCAATCAGTGTGTGTTGCCAGTGATGACATATAGAACTGAAACGTGTTCTCTTACTGTGGGCCTCATTAGTAAGCTCAAAGTCGCGTAATGAGCTATGCTCGGTGTTTCCCTGCGAGATAAGATCCGGAACGAGGAAATCCGCAGAAGAACTAAAGTGACCGATATAGATAGCCCTTGAAGTTAGCAAGTTGAAATGGCAATGGGCAAGCCACATCGCTCGCGGAACTGACAACCGATGGGGAAGAATGATTCTCGAGTGGCGACCACGAACCGGAAGGCGCAGCTTAGGCAGACCCCCACTAGGTGGACCGACGACCTGGTGAAAATCGACCGTGCCGATGGATGCAGGAGGCGAGCAGCCGCTCAAAGTGGCGCTCTCTGGGGGAGGCCTATGTTCAGCAGTGGACATCTACTGATGGCTAATGATGATGATGATGATGATAAGTAAGACTTACTTATACTAAATTAAAAACCAATTCGCTTTTGTTATCTTTAAATCATCCTACACCGGACACCCTCGAAACAACAATTTTTTTTAAAATTAAAAACCGTATAATTAATCATTCTATAAAAAAGTAAACGCAACTCTTTAGTTAATAATGGCGAATATTATCAGCCAGTCCATAACGGTTCAAACCTTAAAAGCCATTGTTTACAGATGCGTCCACTATTTTTTATATAAAAAACCCTATCAAACCCTTTCTATTTGTGGACATCTGCCGAAAATCGATTTCGCATTTTTTTGCACGAAAAAATGCGGGTGCAAAAAGGTACGTGCCGGTAGTTTTTGTGAAACTTCATGTTTGTAAAACGGCAACCCTTTGATCAAATACGGTGGAGTAATCAGATTTCGGCATGTGCTAAGTTTTTTTATTATTTCAGGGTTCCGCATGTAGAGTTCCTGAAACCAACTGAAATGTTAGATTCCAAGCTACATTTTTATGCTAGTAGCTGCTTAACTCGTATATGCTGTTGCTGTGGCTGGCACATTTTCATTGTATGTATAAGTATATAATGACGCAGTTTCTATAATTAACCTACCCACTTGCTAAGGCAAATATATTACTATTTATGTAGTAATTATTACACACTAAAATTTTATGCCTTTAAAAACACTTTGATTAAGTGAAAATTAATAGTGATCCTAAAACTTTTACTATACATACTATACTCAATTTACTTTTATATTTATTTTGCATTACAGTAATGAATAAATCGTAAATTAATTAAGAACCTCTAAATCACAAACGGCTCTATCTTCACACATTTTTATTTAAGAAATCTGATAGTTCTTGAACTTGGAGTGTGCTATTCTTTTGTGGCTAACAAATGTATTTGCTCTTGCCCATATCTTCCGCAAAAAAAAAAGTTTATTTAGAAAAAAGTTGGCACGAGTACGAGACCTTTTTGTGGCACTTATTGTGTTATTGTATTGAGACGTCTGTATGGCATCACATGCTTCAAAGGGTTCACTTTTACACATTTGATGTCGTATTCAGAACTGATCAATGTAATTATAGAATGAACGCCTTTCGTTTTCGAGTTCAACAGGCAGGCAACACTTTTGTTGGCTTCCAATTCGAATTAAGAATGTAAGATCCAATTTTAAAATTTTATGACGTTTATCTACTATTTATTTAATAGAAACGAGACTCCAATTTTCAACTGTGTTTTAACCTATAGGTACCTAGGACTCTTATTTAATTTACGGGTAATCTAACCCTTAACCGTTTCGATTTGAAACTAAGCCCTGGTCAAACGGATTTATGGATTTCATACCAATGTTTTACGATACTCTATATATTCCAGCTATATCCGGTATACATTGAAGATGAGCTACTCTGGAAACTACCCTAAACCACAGATAGGTAATATAATACTATCTAGTACCTAAACCATAATTATTACGAGAGATATAACACCCTTCCCTGTCTTTAGACAACCACTGGCCATCCAAGACTATAGGCGAATTAAACATATGCCACGGGCATTAATAGATATTTCAGGTGACCACCTGCCCAGCAGTGGGCAAGGTGGCAAGCCACCTGTGCCTGACCAGTCATGTTTTGACAGGTGACACTACTATTGTCGCACAGGATTATTATCTTTTCTTTACACTAGTTCAGGCCTACGAGTAAATATTCTAAGCCTACGGCTGTTTTTCTTTAATGATTTTTTTGGCCTTTTAAAGTTGTTTTCGCAACCAAGTGTAATATTTGTTTTTTAACTTGTTTTGTGGATGATTTAAAATTTTTCATATAATATTATAAGTCCTTATTTTTCCTGTCAATTACCTATAATATTTAAACGAAATTGTGAATCAGGACTACCTACCTAAGGTATATTTTTTCTGCCCTCAATTCCCTGTTTGCCCTCTGCGATTTTGAACAGAAGTTCATGAATTAATTTTGCATAAAAAAATCTCAAAAGATACTGACTGAAAGTTGCATTTTCATAGCCTATTTAAGTTTTTGAATTGTAAAAGGCAGCCTTCAAAGCTATTTTATTTTATATTACCTTACCAGCGTTATTGTTTCCCGACAAATATAATCTCAGAGTTTTTAGGCAATAGTTGAACAGGTATCTTCTAGACAAGCAGGCTCCATCATCGACCACGTCGTCACTTACCATCAGGTGACCATGTTCAAATGTTAGCCTATCGATGATACAAAAAGGTAATTTTATTTGCATTTTTCAAATTTTTTGCGAAGTGAAGGTTAATAAGAGAATAATAGATGGGTGGATTACGATGGAGAAAAATATCTATGTTGGCAATGGCAACCCCATTTAAGTGTTGCTAGATTAAGTAAAATTTAGCCCGTAATTTTTAAAATGTCTTTTTATACGATTAAATATTATACGTTTCAAAATTAAGCTCTTTTGTAGATAAAAAATAAAATGGCAATGTAGGGCAGCTGTTGGAAGCAATGGGTTAATTATGCAAAATTAAAAACACAATTGAGGGCTTCAGTCCGCAGTGTTGTGTCTACATGTTTATATCTCGTTGTCACGGTTCTTATTTTACACCAGTAGTAATACTTGTTATCTTACCTAATATCATTATCAAAAAATACTCATCAGGTTTTTTAATAATTTATAGGCATAGCATTTGACCACTATCTCACCTGATGGTAAGGGATGACGCGGCCTACGGTGGTGCATGCTTGCCTAGAAGATACCTGTTCACTCTAGACTTGAAGACACCCAGGTTATAGCTATCTTGAAACAAGGACGACGGCAAGGTATTCCACTCATTTGCTGTTCGCACTATAAAGTTTGATGCGAAACGATTGGTGCGGGTTGTAGGAATATTAACGATATAAGGATGCCAAGATATCAGTAAGTCGGCCATAAATATTGTTAAAATTACTTGCTAAGTAAACCATAGTATGCAAGAATAGCTATAGGCACAGAATTCGCCCTATATACTATGAGGTTGGGAAAGAAATCAGACAAATTTTATCGTACCAACATGCTATCGAGTACCATACCAATTGCAAAATATTTTCGTCCATGAAAATGCAACGCAGCGCCCCTAGCGGTCACTAGGTACCTAATCTTTAAAAGTCAAGGAACTCATAGTATACGTATAAGTTCCTTGGTAAAAGGTAAAGTGGGTACCCATTATTAGAAAAACACAGGTACTGAATCAAAAATATTCCAAGACTTGATATCAACTGGCAATAAATGTGATAAGGGTCCAATCCTATCACTCTTGTCATTGACTACTTTTATTCTCACTCGTAACACGTTCAATTAAACATCACACTAATGTTTTTGGAGTATGCCTCACAATCACCTTGCTTTGCCTAGCTTGCTTTTTGCTTCTTTTTTTATTTTGAATTCGTAAGCTGGTTATATTCATAACCCTACCCAATTAGGTACCCTACTGCATCTCTTGGAATGCGTGCAGTCCCTTTTTTCCCCGCATACCTAATGTTAAATAGGTATGTTACACCGATCGACGTTTCTGGAGAGAACGAATGCCGAAACAATGGAACGTTGCGCCGAGCTGAATTCCATCATACCCTGGACGCTCTCATCAATGCCCTAACAAAAACCTCCGCAAAAACACTCCAGATTTTATTTAAAAGAATCCTTCTTTAGTATGAGTCTCCTCGGTCAGCCGTCAAAAGGGCCGCGTCGGCAAAAATGTGCATAATTGGACTTCGAAACGCAAGAAAAAAACCCTCAAAAACGACCTAAGATGTTTGGAAAAAGTGCACCGATACAGGGTGTGACGGTGTGACTACGTGAAAATCCTATGCAAAACAATAAAAAGTTTCTGCATTGACTGAAATCAAGTGGTCGTTTAGAATAGCTTACTATCGTATTGGAATGGGACCGGCCATCCCAAAATCATCTGAGATATCTGTAGGGGATTTCCCATTCCCATCATAACACAAACAATTATTTTAAATAATAGAAGAAGAATGCCAAATTTAAAGTCCTGCTGAAAATCACAAACAGAGCGTCAACAAATAGTTTCCCGTCCCGCAGAGGTAACATATATTTTCACGTCCCACAGGAAGTTCTATGCAAATCCTATTATTTTCAATTTAAATTTATTGAAACAAAATATAGCTATTCCAATGCAAGACGGTTGCATATTAAACGGTTGCGATCGACAAGCCATGACTATGCATTTAATGATCTATTATAGGTACCTCTACTTAGCAAGTATGGAAACACGAATGACTTGAAAATTTATGGAACTGCATTGGCAGAAAAATTATGCAATTATGCGTAGGTACCAACATAGTATGTTCTGAGATTCAATTTTCCAAGTTCTGAATTGAGGGATCCATTCATCCAGTTATTCAGTCTTGTTAAATCGAGTTTCAGAAATATTTGATAACTCTTATCTAATTTTTATATTTTTTTTTCTAAATCTGCCTTTTTGTCGGAATGATCTAAGCATATGACCCTTCAGACCAGATCCACGTAGTGAAATTAATAGGCGCGTTTGAAAAAAAGGTAGCTTAACCTCTATAAGAATAAGATAACCTCTTATAAGAATTTGCAATTGTTTCAGTAAGGAATAAATAAATTGTAATGAAATGAATCAGAACAAAAAAATAATCAATGTCTTTTGGTGGACTAACATCAACTGCGTCATTCACTTACCATTCTGAGAAAACGTTAAAATTAAAGCCTATCACAGAAATAAAGGAATCGGCTGAGTCAGGAAATTCAGGTATTTATTAAAACGCCATAGAAACAACTCGTAAGATACCTGGTAAATTCCTAATACTTGCAGAATACGGCGAAATAATAATATTGTTATGCAGATATGCAATCTGGTCTGAGGGGTCACATCTTTAGATCCTTAAGACAAACAAGACCGATCTAGTCGAAATGTAATAAATAGATAAAGTTGTCTATATCTTGAAAATATGAATTAAAAAGCCAAAGTTAGAGCTGTAGGTATAGGTCAGGTCTACAGCATACAAACGGCTTATTGTTTATCTTGAAAAGCGAGATCTCCTGTATATGAAATGCATTTCTATAAACGATTGATTTATTCAAATCTAAATCCTCGATTGTGATCCGCCGTCGGCCATCAATTATTATTTGTTTTCGAATAGCAATTATATTTTATTTTCATCGAACGCATCCACTCGCATGATCCAGCCTAAATAACTAAACTGTAACAAAAAAGCTAACTCAGATATCTAAATTCTAATATTTCCGCGAAAAATGTCTGGTGCTGCCAGCTTCGGGAGTAAAAATGAACCTTTTTGTGATACGTCCTAACTGGCAACGTTTTAATATGTTAATCTCGTGATTAGATCGTGATTATGATAGGGTTTGATCGGACCAAATTTACCTTCCTTTGACATCACGCGAGCATATCTGGAAACGTATATTTTTTGTATTCATTATTTTTTTATTTAAGTACTGTGGTAGGACTTTTCTGCAATGTTCGTCTAGGTAGGTACCATCGCTATGCCAGTTATTCTACCGCCGAGCAGTTATTGGCAAGCAAATCGCTACTGTGTTCCGGTTTGAAGAGCATCGTAGCTAGTGAAATTCATCATCATCATCATTAACAGCCTGAAGACGTCCACTGCTGAACATAGGCCTCCCCCAGGGAGCGCCACTTAAAGCGGCTGCTCGCCTCCTGCATCCATCGGCTCCCCGCGGCTTTCACCAGGTCGTCGGTCCATCTAGTGAAATTACTGGGTAAATAAGACTATATGACCTGCAATTCATCATCATCATCATTAACAGTCTGAAGACGTCCACTGCTGAACATAGGCCTCCCCCAGGGAGCGCCACTTAGAGCGGCTGCTCGCCTCCTGCATCCATCGGCTCCCCGCGGCTTTCACTAGGTCGTCGGTCCACCTAGTGGGGGGCCGGCCTACGCTGCGTCTTCCAGTTCGTGGTCGCCACTCGAGAACCTTTCTTCCCCATCGGTTGTCAGTTCTACGAGCGATGTGGCCTGCCCATTGCCATTTCAACTTGCCAATCCTAAGAGCTACATCGGTCACTTTAGTTCTCCTGCGGATCTCCTCAGTTCCATAAGTCATCACTGGCAACACACATTGATTGAAAACTTTTGTTTTCAGGCTTTGTGGTATTTTGGACGAAAAGATAGGTCGAAGCTTCCCGAACGCTGCCCAGCCGAGTTGGATTCTTCGGGCGACCTCTTTGTCGAAGTTGGACCTACCCAATTGGACAGTCTGCCCTAGATAGACGTATTTGTCGACAACTTCGAGAGTATCGTTCCCAACAATTACCGGTATAGGTGGAACATGGGCATTTGACATGATTTTCGTCTTGTCTATGTTCATCTTAAGACCAACCTGTCGGGAGACTCTACTGAGGTCGTTGAGCATGGTGCTGAGATCATCGAGCGACTCCGCCATTACGACTATATCATCGGCAAAACGAAGGTTAGTGATATACTCGCCATTTATGTTGATGCCACATATTTTCCACTCCAAGAGCTTGAAAACATCCTCCAATGCGTTTGTGAACAATTTCGGAGAAATAACGTCTCCCTGTCTCACGCCTCTCTGCAATGGGATCTGTTCCGTACTCTGGTCCTGTAGTCGGACTGACATAGTGGCCTTACTGTACAAACACTTCAACACTTCGATATACCTATAGTCAATTTGGCATCGCTGCAATTAACAGCCCAGTAATGTGATTACCATATACTGTGTGATGTCTCAGGATGACGTGCGCAGTGCAGTGTCACTTGAAACTATATGTGAGACTGCAACTGTTATTGGAGGCCGTTAAACAAATAGCTCATCACGTCTTTATTTTCATTAAAAAAGATATTTATTAAAATCTTCATCAATTTAATTTAAAGATACTTGCTTAAATCTATATTAAACTTTGTAAATAACCGGAAATAGAGCATACTTAAACATAATACCTACCCAGGTAATATAGCCTATTCATACCTACTCATCAATATTGTAAGGACCATGTATAGTGGGAATAGGTAATAAATATGCAAAGTACATTTAAACGACATTATCACAAAGTATGTACTTACAATACCTCCCTATCGTAAAGTATGGAAATTTCGCATTTAGAACAGCTGATAATGCGCGACGAGTGTTTCTTTTTTTAGTCGCCACCAGTATTAACAAAAAGTTTATATATGCAAACCATCTGCCATCAAAAAAGTCCGTATATCTGCCGACAAACCACTAAAAATCGCACGAAGCGAACGGTGAGAAAAAAAATGTCATCTGCATACAACATCTGGCCAGTACAAACAGCACTTGACTGCAAAAAAGTAGTTGCTAAAAAGCGCGTAACGAAAAAACCTTTTGGGCGTTTATCACGTTATTTATTTAATTATTTATTACACAAAGAGAACAAAAGCAGGACTTAATGCTAAATAAGTTTCATGTATGAATTTCATGCCAGAGAAATAATTTTAAGTAATATTTTGAATTATTTTTATTACATTTTTGTGTACCTACATGTGAGGAGTCTATCGTCCACAACCCCACACGTACAAGTTAGTTACAACGTAAAGCAAAAAAAAGAAGAAATGTCTTTCTTGTTGGTCTATTATAATATGATAAAAAGTGCTTCCCTTAGAAATGAAAATTATTTCAACTTTTCATAAATTTTGTTCTGAAAATTTCTGTACCTAGCTAACATCAAATGGCTAAGTATTGATATGTACAAGAATATCTAGTGTAATAAAAGCAAGAGTTGAGCGGCCGCACACCTCTTGCCTTTGCTTAAGTTGGTGCTCTATGGGGGAGGCCTATGTTCAGCACTGGACGTCTTCGGCTATTAATGATGATGATGATGATGAGGTAGTAATTATACCTATATAATTATGTCTGAATTTCTATGTATTTGACCGCAGCAGTTGTGATGAATTTCACTCTAACAAGTTTTATCTACTGTAACAATACAATTAATGGAAGCTAATTAAAATACTTTCAATTTCATCAAGCAGCTGAAACCTGCCTCCATCTGCTCGGAGAGATGGCAATTCATCATGTTATAGCACATGCACGGATCTAAAGACCAACATTAATTTCACTTCATTTCGCCAAAACACAAAAAATGTAAAAAATCTTAAAAAAACCGAATGGCATCAGGCGTTTCCGTAAAAAACGAGAGTTTGAGCACGAGCCATGCTTTTTCTATTATAACATGTTACTGCCATCTATTATGATAGGCACAATTGTTGATCAAATTAAGAAAAAAGTCTCTGTGGAAAATTAATATGGATAAGACAGCCTCCGTGGTGTGGTGGTTGAGCAGATCGGCTGATAACCCGGAGGTGGCGGGTTTGATTCCCGCGACAGAACAAGTATTTGTGCCCGAAAAAAAAGCGCAAATACTTGTTCTGTGCCTGGGTGTTGTGGGACCATGGTCCTCGTAGTTCCTGGGTCCCTAGATACAGGGAATCCTAGTTAGGGTCCAGGATCTATGTATGTGATCGTTGGGCGTTATTTATTATTATTTTATTTATAAGACCAAATTTATAATTTTTAAGGCTCTTAAAAATAGAAAGAAGCTCTACTTATTTAACATTTTGTATATAACTAACTTTGAAGTATGACGTGTGTTACCTATGATTTTCTAATTGTTGGCATAAGGTATTTTCGAATTTCGAAAGCTCTTAAATATAGAGACCTGCTATAAGTTCAATCAATAAAATAATTGTATATCTATCATATTTCTTACGTTTGGCGGAATATTTTTAAGTATTTAACAGGTCTTCAAGGTTGAGCAGTCGCTCAAAGTGGCGCTCTTTGGGGGAGGCCTATTTTCAGGAGTGGACGTCTTCAGGCTGATGATGATTTAACAAGGGGCTCTAAAAAATAGGGCTTTTTGTCACATCGTCTTTTTAACATTTTCGGTACCTTCTAGTATAGTTTCAGGGTTCTCCTACCTATTTGTCCTATATATATTATGCTGGTATTCATATCCACACTATGTTATCTTTGACTATTTGCAAACCACGGAAGTGCCCGCAATATGCCGCCTCTTCCTGTCTTTTTAGTGCATTTTGCATTGCCAATTTTTATACCTTTTTTTAATAATTTTTTTTACGATGGCAACAATTAAGTCGGATGACGCTCGTGCCGTCACCAGATGTTGGCTTGCTGAGCTTTTGCTTCTTAGGTCCCGTTCTATGATCGGGCTCGATAGCTCAGTTGGTAGTAACCCTGCCTTCTGAACTGAGGGCTGTGGGTTCGACTCCTACCGAGGACAAACATTTGTGTGATGAACATGGATGTTTGTTCTGCGTCTGGGTGTTATATTGTATTCTATGTATGTATTTACAAACAAAAAAGTATGTAAGTATTATATCAGTTATCTGGTTCCCATAGTACAAGCTTTGCTTAGTTTGGGGCTAGATGGCGCTGTGTGATATGTCCACACATATTTATTTATTTATTATTTATATGGTGGGATTTATATAACGTGATTAAATAAAAAAAAGAACTGAAAAGAGCAAACATTTCTAATTCTCTCTCACACACTCTACACTTAAACACATTAGTGGAAGAGGGAAAATAAAAGTTTCATTTTTTTGTTCGATTTGTTTCTTTAATGGAACACGTTATAACACGGCTATTACATAAGCATTAAAAGATCATAAATCGTGGAACAATTATCACAATGCAAGCTATTTCGCCAAAATGTTCGTATTCATGAGAAGTTGACGTCAACAAACCCTATCATATGGATCAAGTCTCCATACTTTGTAAATGAAGACGCAGGCGCCCCTATCTTAAAAATCTTCCCAAGATTACGATCACTTGATTCTATACATTGAATAAAATAACGTTGATAACAAAGCTTGATAAGCATTCGGCAAAGTTAAGCAATGTTCACGTGGTAATCTTGGATGGGTGGCTTTCACGAAAATCGGTACTTACCTACGTATATATGTGATTATAACATATATACGTAGCTCAAAGTCGCGCAACGAGCTATGGAGAGAGAGATAAGATCCGGAACGAGGAAATCCGCAGAAGGACTAAAGTGACCGATATAGCCCTTAAACTCCTTAAAGTGAGCAAGTTGAAATGGTAATGGGCAGGCCACATCGCTCGCAGAACTGACAACCGATGGGGAAGAAAGGTTCTCGAGTGGCGACCATGAACCGGAAGGCGCAGCGTAGGCAGACCCCCCACTAGGTGGACCGACGACCTAGTGAGAACCGCGGGGAGCCGATGGATGCAGGAGGCGAGCAGCCGCTCAAAGTGGCGCTCTCTGGGGGAGGCCTATGTTCAGCAGTGGACATCTACGGGCTGATGATGATGATGACGACATGAGCACTACTGTGCTTTGGGCCGTTGGCTCGCTCTACCTGCAGGGTTAGCATAGACGGTAGACAAAATTGTTTTTCCCCTGTTTCACTCCACTTGACAAGTAAATTGTATGAAGAATGTGACATAACATGGGGAAAGACAATATGTTCTACCGTCCGTGCTAGCCCCACTGTTATCGTTGGACAACAAGCCAAGCCTAATCGAAGAAATGAATAAACTTATAATAAATACATTGTAATTATACATTTATACTCATAAATGAAAATAAATAAACAATACAACATTGTCATACAATTTTCAAAGAACCAAAATAAAATGGATTAAAGCACATCCAATGTCCATTTTCATACAAATTGTAATTTATCGACCAGCGTTTTATAGAACAAAGCGCGCCAAATGGTGTGGAAGTTAACAAAATTAATAAAAAACGATGCGATCTCGTGCCAGATAATTATGGCTTCGACTCCATCATAAAAAAGTTTCGCCTTACCTGACTCATCGAAATTTAGCGTGTACAGGTGGTTATTTTTATTTATTTATTTATTTATTGAACACCAGCATAATGTACACTGTTATAATTTATAAAAACATTATTGTATAAAGGCTAACTGCATGCGAGTAGATGTGTAAGTAAATAATTGTAAATTAATTTTGTAGAATTTTATAAATTATACATAGTTAAAATATAAGGATAAAATTATATATGAATTGAATACTTAATTTAATAATAATAATGCCAAAAAATGCCAAAAAGTGTACTTAAATAATATAGAAATTCTCTAAATATAAAATGTAATTTAAAGAGCTTTATTAGTGGACTTAATACAACTTACTCATCGATAGATCACTTACTCTCTTATAAGCAATTATAAGATAAATAGGAATCGGACCTCAAGCAAATCACACATCCTGAAGACGTCCACTGCTCAACATAGGCCTCCGGCTTCCCCCAAAAGACACCACTAAAGACGCTTATCATAGAGAGGATCGAGGAAATGTTGACCGGCATTTACCCACCCAATCTTCTTCTTCTCTTCTCACCCACCCAATGAATATTGATAGCCTCTTGGTTCAGCAGATTGCTTAATAACCTGGAGGTTGCGGATTCATTCCCACTGCAAGAGAAGTGGGAGTACACAAAAGGAGCAGTACATCTTTTGTGTCCGAGGTTTGGGGAATCATGGTCCTAGTAAGTCCTGGGTCCTGGATCTGTGGAAACCTAGACAGGTTAGTAACGAAATTATAACTCTGCGATCAATAGGCCATGCACATACAATATCTAGTCCACCGGCTATAACCATCTCCTAAAGACACATTCTTTTGGTGTTGCTGGTCGCCCTGCAATGAAGCAACGACTTAGGAAATCTAACTGCAGGATGTCTTACGCTGGATCTGGCAATGCACTTCCGGATTTATGAACCTGGCTGTATCTCCAATCTCTACGTCAACGCTTTTCCTTTCAAAGAAAAGTTTAGATGGAACACAAAATGGAGAAGTCCTGAAAACTGCCATACGATACATTTTCTTGGATTGTTTTAATCTCATTTTCGTATGCAATTACATTATAGACCTCGTGTTAGGACCTTTTCATTTAAATTAGTTAAACTAATTTGAAAATTTTAAGGGAGCGTTGAAACAACACTCCGTATCTACCATCACGGTTAACACATCACCTCCCAGCTCACATACGAATCTATCCGATATGTGATCGCCAAAAAACTACGAGCCCACGAATTTTTTACCGCGCTCTAAAAGAAATTCTCCTAAAAAACGTCGATTTCGCAGATGTTGGTTTTATAAATTTCGTGCACGTGTTTAAAAACTTTTTGCCTCCTGTGCGGTCTCACATCGGTTATGAAATTGTCTAAAACTGGTCAGAAATGGTCTTAATTAGAAGTAAATTGTGGTCGGGAGCGAATTTCCGATGCAGCTGCTGAGTGTGGCTCGTGGATGAAATTAATATGTTTATTCCTAAAAATAACTGCCAAATATTATCGCCAATAAAATCTGAGATATAGATATAGGTGTACTTACTTAGGTACCTATAGAGATCAATCCATAACAAGACTTGTCCATGGGCATGAATCTTCCTCTTGCATTACACTTATCATGACAGACAGTGAATTCAGTGGTTCACAATCAAACTTACCAAGCTTAACAAAATAATATACCTAATTAGGTATTCTCCATTTACTTAGTGTCTAAGTATTATATCAGTTATCTGGTTCCCATAGTACAAGCTATGCTTAGTTTAGGGCTAGATGGCGCTGTGTGAATGTCCACCATAATGTCCACAGATATTTATTTTATATTTATTTATTTATTGTAAAATTCTAAACATCATAGCGTCCTTGTCGTTTTGATCTACCTATTGTAACCGCAGGTGACCAGCAGGGTTACTCTTGACACTCGATTTCAATCGTAATTTGGGATTTGGAACGAAATCGTGGTATTTGGTACTCTTGAATCCGATACTAGCGCACGATTGGAATCTTTGTCCGTGGAATTTTATGAAACTAAATGGAATCGACTCATTTTTATACCATACGTTTTTTCGGTACTCTTGACGCGATTTGACGTTGACAAATTGAGCTTGAAGTCGAGTTTGCGATAGAATTTTTACAGTTTTCAAAAGTTAACTTTTTTGCGTTCGAGTGTGTTGTGTTCGGAAGTAAAATGGCACGTTTGTCTCTTATTTTTAATATTTTGGACAAATTTATACACAAAATATACACTCAGTCTTGTTGATGACACAAACACAAACACATGATAATTCCCATGGGCGGAGCGCAACAACCTTTTGCTATCCCTGGATTATCTTGTAAAAAATCCGCTAGATCCTCCAGCTGTTGGTAGGTTGGCCTAAAGATATTATAGTCCTCAAAATTTTAGCAACCAGCGGGATTTGAACCCGTGCTCTCCAACTCACCGGATTGGACGTTCTACCAACTAGAGAGTTGGAGGGCGCGGGTTCAAATCCCGCTGGTTGCTAAAATTTTGAGGACTATAATATCTTTATAGATATACCTAAAGTGTGGTTTACCCTTCAAAAATCATTCCTATGCGCTTTTATTTTCTTGAAAGTGACTAAATATCATCAAAAGTGATGGTTTTTGGTAAAGTATTTTAAATTTAAGTAAATAAGTAAATAAATAAATAAATACATAAATAAATAAATAAATAAATAAATATATAAATAAATAAATAAATGAAATGTTTTCAACCAATTTTGGTATTAGTATTTTCTATTATGTTGAGTATGGCAGCACTTACATAGTGCTGTTATTTTGTGAGTCACAATGTTAAGTCGATCGCATATGCGATTTCAATTTCCAGCTCGATTTTGTTCAAGGGTACCAAATTATTTAACATTGGAATTGAGATTGATTCGGATTAGAATTTTGGTGAAATTGGGATTGGATTCAAGAGTAACCCTACAGGGCAGTGCCTGAGATACAAAACTCCAATAAAGATAATCATACAAAGTACAGTTTATTCCGTTATACACAACAGAGCCTTAGGAATACGGGTACGTGAGCAGGCCTAGGTACTGTGAAGGTTGGATCGTCGTATCGTAGGATAGGTACTATCCTGGTGGTTGGCTGTTTGCTGTGCGGAAGGAAAGAGGGCCTTCAATCGGCAGGCTGGACCAGGCACTTCAAGCTCGTACGATGAACCCCAATAGGGGGGGTTCAAGCGTACACTCACTGATATCAAGTAAATGGTGATTATTTCTTAAATTATCCGAATGTAAAAACTGAATTGGACTCGAAAGCGGCAGGCTGAGATCGCGCAACAAAGTGGCGTGCTCTCGGCTCCGTAGTCTATTGGGGTGTGTCCACAGACTACTAAGAGATACTACGTATGGTGTGTCAGCTGTCAATTGATCGCGCGGCCCATCGCCGCTGGGCCGGCGAGTGACGGGCGTGTGCGCGCTCGAGGATCGAATACTAAAATCGATTCTTTTATAATCGTTAATTTATAATTTATAAAATAACGTTACACTATGTAACTGAAAAGGATAGCCACCTTTTAGAGCTGTTAAATTGTTTTTTGTCAGCGGAAAGTTAATAAGCCTTTTGAATAAAGGCCTAGGATACGTCTGTGTTGAAAGAGTTAGTTTTTAATTGTTTGTGATGGACGTTGTTTTGTTGAGGAGTTTATCTATTCAATGTACCTATTCACTATAAATTATTGATTAGGTAACATTATACTAATTGATTAACTAAATTAGGCGGTCACATGTCGCTATTATAATAAAATTGCAGCTAGTAATTCAAATAATACGTCACCTTCATAGAATAAATCAGATGCTTAAAATATTTTTTATAAATGTGTATTACTGAGTAAAATATTAAATCATTGCCCATTTGATATCATGACGATTACATAATTAACATTACGTAGGTACCTACCTATAAAGTTAGTATGAGTTATTATCATCATCAACAACCTGAAAACGTCTAATATTAGTACCTACGTATCTCGTCTTAAATCTTAGTTCAATGCAATAATTGGATAGACTGATTTCTAAACCCGATATATCACGTAAATCAGCATAAATAATGTAACACCAAGGAAAAAGATATAATGTAATTTTAAGGGAAAGCGCCATCTGTGGATTGCATCACACATTAGTAAGACATTTACCATGCACAACATACAATGATAATTAAATGGTTTGATTGAAAAACATTTCTGTAAAATAGTTTCATAGATCCTCACCAGATGTCACTAAAATCAAAATATTTTTTTGACAAAAGGATAAGAGTAGGGAGTTTATAGGAGTAGGAAGATATTATACATACTCTTACAATTGGATACAAGTATCTAACACATTATTAGGCGTATATGAATTTTACATTAAACATAGGATTTCTTTCTCTTGATTGTATTATCATACAATTCAACAAATTGCTGATTATCAAGTTCGTGTCTTTTACAAATGAATGTTTTTGTCGTAACACAAACAGCATTCTGACCATTGTATTTAGCATAATTGTATTTAATACCGTAACTCTTCATTTCATTAATCATTTCGTTCAAACAAGCACACTGCCACGGGTTATCTTCAACATAAAGTTTACTAATTCTTATTCCTGCACTTTTTAGTTGGACACAGAAGTAAGCGTCTAGATAAGAAAATCTATTGCTAGACAGATTTAGTTCTTGAAGCGCAGTGCCTCTAAACGAGTTTAGGGGAACGTACTCTATCAAGTTGTGTGACAAATCTGCATTCCTCAAATTCGCCAAATTTCTGAAGAACCCATCTGGTAGAATCTTTAGTCTATTATTTCTAAGATTTATCTCTCGCACGTTTTTCAAGTATATAAAAGCATTGGCGGCCACATTTTCTATTAAATTTTCAGCCATATTCAAAGTCATTAGGTTTTCCAAATTCATGAATGTTCTCGGTTGATTGATGTTGGTTATTTGATTTGTCGACAGGCTTAGATGTGTCATCGTCTTAATGTTAGCCTTAGTGGCAAACTGTGGAACATCTTTCAATGAGCACCTGTCTAAATTAATAAAATCAATTTCTTGTAATGCGTTCAACAAGTTTTCTGGTGCGTCGGACATGTCATTTTTGGAAAAATCCATGAACTTTACTTTTCTGGTCTTTGTAAATAAGTATGAGCTTATGTCCTTACCCAAAAAGTCATTGTATGATAGATCTATGTGTTTCAATTTACGCAAAGGCACAAACACGTCGCTTGGTAATGAATTAAGTCTATTGGCTTTAAGATCCAGTACTTCTAAGTTAGGTTTTTGAAAAAACAGATCCGCGGGTATAGTCGTCAGCAAGTTATGGGATAGATTCAGATGTTTTACAAGTCCATTCCCATTGAGCACGCCCGGCTTGAGGCTACTTAATTTGTTTTCTGATAGATCTATATATTGTAAATAATAAACGTTTTCAAATGCCAAAGAATCTTCTATGTCAGTGATGCGGCAATTTCTTAGCGTAATACTAGTAGCCTGAGTGATATCCGAAACGAGTCCTTTTCGTAAGACGTAGTCTTGGTACCCAGAAGTGCATACCACGTCTTTCTCTTCAAATACTTGACAATCTGGGTCCGCACAAACAGCCAATAGGAAAAGGATCAGTGTTATTACAACACCAGAATACTTGGGAGGCTCCATTCTGAAAAAAAGCAACGAAAAATATTAAGGAAAACTATATTATCTAATCACCTACTCAATGTTACAACCACCAATCGTTTTTGTGGTACTAATTATGAGCATTTACAAATATAGATTTTGTGCGAGAAAATGGATAACACCGCAGGCTCTAGTAGGTAAAGAATTACAGTTTGTTTACATGTCAAAGGTTACTTTGATAAAATGATAATATGTAAATAAATAAAATAATAATATGTAAGTAAATACTTTCACTTTGTAGGGACACATTTGTTTATAATATTGACGACGCCGGCGCCGACCTATAAAGGGCGCGAGATGTAATTTAGGCAGTCGTCTCTCCACCACTACCGCGTCATGTCATTGTTTATATTATATAGATCATTTCTTAACACTGGTGACCCCGATATTTAAACATTTATAATACCGTCACGAATAATGTGCTGTCTGGAACTAAAGTTGTTTATCTGTTTCCTTTCTTTAGCACCATAAAAAATGCAGGTTTTGTATAATTTTACCGTGCAGTTTTCCAAGTTTTTTCCTTGCGTCCCGTTACCTATACTCCAACCTGTTTTTACTAATAAACCAGTATCATGCAGCATTTTGTGTTTTGAAGCACAAGGCCTTCAAAATGTCTTATCTCACAACAGTCTCCCCTCCTTGGATTTGAATTGATTGGTGTGATTTGCGCAAAAATAGATGCCAACTAAAAAACATTCCAAAACTTACCTTTATTAAAATGTCCAGCAAAACTAACACTTCACAAAACAAAGGTTTCCACGTTTCACTTTTGTACACATGAATAATACCTTAACTTTATTATTTTCAATGTTTTGGGCATTTTTTATAACTACATGCCTGCGTTTCAACCGGTCCATCCTCCATCAGTAGATAGAATTAAATGCTCACCAAGTGTTTTTGCAAACAAGTTTTCCTTGTTGTCAATGATACAACTTGCCACTATTTTTTTACGTGAACGTGTAGAGTGTAACTAAATAAAAACAAAAAACTCCTAACTATGTACCTACATTGTCAAGCAACGTTTTTTCACATTTTTCAAACTCAAAAACTGAAATATCTCGTAGACATAAGACATACCCACTGTTTTAACACAACCACCTTGTGGCCAATTAAAAGAAAAAAATATAAATATACTTAGTTTTCTTTATTATTATACATATTAATAAAATTATCATTATCATTCGGTTGCCTTTTACATGTAAACGTTTTCGTAGTAACACAGACTGCATACCCACCATTATACTTAGCACTATTATATTTGACGTCATATTTCTTCATCTCTTTTAAAACTTCGTTTAAACAAGCACATTGCCAAGGGTTATCATTAAAGTAAAATTTGGTTAACCTCACTCCAGAATTTCTTAATTCCAAACCAAAATTGGCATCTAAATAAGAAAATCTATTATGGGAGAGATTCAAGTACTTCAGTGAAGTGCCACGAAATGCATTAACGGGAACGAGTTCTATTAAATTATGTGACATATCCACAACTCCCATTGCTTTTATGTTTAAGAAAAGATCATCCGGTACAATTTTCATTCTATTGTTTCTTAAAATAATTTTCTTTAGCTTTTTTAATGGCTGAAACACTTCGTTTCTAATGTTTTCTAAAACATTTTCAGCTAGATTTAATATTTCCAAGTTGTCCATATTTACAAAAGTATTTGCTTGCTCTATCTCAATTATTTGGTTGTTTGACAGCATCAGATGCTTCATAGTCTTCAAGTTAGGCCTCGTAGCAAACGACGGAACTTCTTTCAGACTACATCTGTCTAAATTAAGAAAATCGAGTTCTGAAAACTCCTGCAATAAGTTTTCTGGGGATTCAGACATGTCGTTTCTTGAAAAGTCCATGAAATGTATCTTGTGACAGTTTCTGAACAAAAACGGATCTAAATTTTTACCTAAAAGAGAATTGCTTGATAGATCCAGGTGAGTTAATTTAGGTAGAGGATCAAATATTCCAATCTCCAGTTTATTAAGTTTATTTCCTTTAAAATCAAGTACGTTTATGTTTGGTTTTTGATCAAACAGCCCCATTGGAAACATGGTCAGTATATTGTGAGACAGATTTAGATATGCCACTTCCCTGGTTTCATCTAGCACGCCAAGTTTTAAATTGCTTATTCTATTTTCCGATACATCTAAGTATTTTAGATTGTCATCATTTTTAAATGCTTCGTAATCTATGTCAGTAATACGGCAATTTCTTAGAGTTATACCGGTAGTTTTATTATTGTCTGATACTAGACCTCTCTGAAGAACATGGTCGTTTTCGCCGGCAGTGCAAACTACGTCTGTCTCTCCATATTTTTGACAATTCGGTTGGCTTTTTATGGACACCACCAACAGGTTCAAAAATGCAAAGATAAACTGTGAAGATGCCATTCTGGAAATTTAGATCACATTAAAAATTAGCTGCTGCTGTTTCGCCCGCGGATAAAAACTATTCTAAGTATGTATTAATACTAGCGTACCTATTGAGTTATGTTCATTCGGGCCCGATAGCTCAATTGGTAGTATCCCTGCCTTCTGAACTGAGAGCTGTGAGTTCGATTCCTACCCAGGACAAACATTTGTGTGATGAACATAGACGTATGTTCTGCGTCTGGGTGTTATATTGTATTCTATGTATGTATTTACAAACAAAAAAAAGTATATAAGTATTGTATCAGTTATCTGGTTCCCATAGTACAAGCTATGCTTAGTTTGGGGCTAGATGGCGCTGTGTTAAATGTCCGCACATATTTATTATTATTATTCCGAATTTCATTAAAATGCTGTTGCCGTAAAGAGGGAAGAATTTCACATACATACACAATTTACGCACCCGCGCCCATACTTGTGCATTTATCATATGTATTAGGTAGGGTGATTAAACTGTCCTTATTAATGTTTATTCATAATTTACAACTAGTAAGATAAGTAGGTTTAAGAGTTTATTATAAAACCCAATCGATAACATAACCTCCGCTTGGTATCTCTTCGTAATTTATGAATACCTACGGCAAAACAGCTCATTTAGTTAAACAGAAATACCTACAGAAAAAACTTTGACCGGAACATATAGAAAAAATTTAAACGGTAATCGTGTATGATTTTATTTACCTCTTCTCCGTCGTTTTGATCCAGTGTAAATTATAATTGAAGTAATAAATTCCCAAAGATTTCGTAAAGACGGGAATGTAGCATTACTAAACCACTTTTTGATGATATCACGTACAACACAAGAGAATATTTACTTAATACAGAAGATGAAAACAACCTGCCTTGGCTACAGGCTGGTGTAACTAACATGAATGGAAGTGAGTGCACCATCGGTAGCAAGTCGGTATTCACTGAACCTATACGTGGGTGTGCTATATTTAAACGGGTTTTCCTTGTAGCTTTCCTAAGCGACTTAATCTTACCTACATCTTTAATTTTTTCATAGCACGCATGCCAAGCCAACAATGGTAAGTTGATAGGAAACACAATTGATAGTTTAACTACTTTAGGTAATTTAGTTAATGGCCGTTACAAGTATTTAAGATTTCGTGTTTGCCTACTCTATCTATTCTGAGCCATAGCGTTGGTTATTCCCCTTCGCGTGCGCTATCATGAAAATTCTTATTATATTAGTCATCGTTCATTCTCTCAAAATGAACGACTATCACAATCTGGATGTTTAATGACCTACTTCAAATTGTAACTTTCATTTAGACATTTTAGACAAACAGACCGACAGACAGACAGGCAGACGAACAGCGGAGTCTTAGTAATAGGGTTCGTTTTACTATAATCTTTGGTTTTACCCCTTGAGTCCGGAACCAAAAAACACAACACAAAAAAAACAAAAACAACAACAGGGAACAAAAAAATGATATCGAGACGTGCTGTAATAAAAGTTTATTAAAAACCACACAAAGAGACAGTAATAGGATTTATTAATAATTTCCATGGAAACGATTATCATATAACTCTATAAACAATTCATTAATATGCCTTTTACATGAAAACAATTTCGTGGTAACACAGACTGCATATTCACCATTATATGTAACTCTATAATATTCAACGTTATACAACTTCATCTCTATCAAGACTTCGTTTAAACACGCACATTGCCAAGGGTTTTCATGAAAATAGAATTTGGTTAATCTCACTCCAGTATTTCTTAATTCTAAACTAAAGTTACCATCTAAATAAGAAAATCTATTGTAAGAGAGATTTAAATCTTTTATAGAAGTGCCACGAAATGCATTAACGGGCGCAGATTCTATTAAATTGTGTGACATATCTACATTCTCAAGGGCTTTTAAGTTCAAAAAAAGACCATCCGGTACAGCCATCAATAAATTGTTTTTTAAGACAATTTCCTTTAGCTTCTTCAACGGCTTAAGCACATCGACCCCAATAATTTCAATGAAATTATCATTTAGATGCAATATTTCCAAATTACCCAAATTGACAAAAGTATCGTTTTTGTCGATTTTATTTATTAGGTTGGCTGACAACAGCAGTTGTTTCATCGTCTTCAAGTTAGGCCTGGTTGCAAACAATGGGACTTCTTTCAAATAACATTCAACTAAATTAAGGAAGTCCAATTCTAAAAATGCCTGCAATAAGTAATTGTCAGATTCAGACATGTTGTTTCTTGAGAAGTCAATGAATTTTATTTTTGTGTTTTGATCAAATGTGTAAACGTTAATACTTTCACCTAAAAGCGGGTTACCTGATAGATCTAGATGGGCTAACTTTGGTTGATTGTCAAATAGTGAAACGTCTATAAAATCAATTTTATTATCTTTCAGATCAAGTATTTCTAAATTGACCTTATGATCAAACAACCCCAGCGGAAGTCTAGTCAAGAAATTATGAGACAAGTTTAAATGTGTCACTTGAGTGTTCCCGTCTAATACGCCTAGTTTTAAACTGGTTATTCTGTTGGATGATAAGTCGATATATTTGAGGTAGAAGTCGTTTTCAAATGCCTCGTAGTCGACTTCAGTAATGCGACATTGACTTAAATTAATCTTAGTGGTATCGTTATTGTCGGAGACAAGTCCACGTTGTAGAATGAAGTCACTGTCACCAGCAGTGCAGACCACTTCGCCTCTTTCAATGTTCATACAGTTTGGATTAGCAGTAACAGCCATCAGAAGACTTAGTAAAATGAAGGCGTTAACATGCTGTACAGATTTCATTCTGGAAATAAAAAAATAGTAATTAATGAAGCACTCGAAGTTAAGAAATTGAAATGGCATAGGTAATGGCAATGGGCCGGTCGTATCGCTCATAAAACCGACCACTAACGCGGAGGAAATGTTTTTGAGTGGTAGTGGCGACCACGAATCGAAAGACATGTTGTAGGCTGGCATTCCACTAATAAATGAACTGAACGGTGAAACATGATTGGGAGCCGCAGCTATGTGAATGATACCGTATAAATAAAATGTGGCGCTCATAGCTAGGGCACAGATTAAGTAGGTAATAGTCCCAATAAGACCGAGGTCTATGTTTAACAGACGTCCTTCAGTTAGGGATGATGACGATGATGAATGAATTGAAACGTACATTGTACTATGTAGGAGAGAGTTGGTATCTGTGCTAACTATTGAATGCATTGGGTTATATTATCATGTCGTAACATAGTTAATAAGTAGGTAATCTTATTTACTTATTGATAAACTTTTGACTCAATGACTTTATCGCATAAACAAAGATTAGGCGAGTTGTATCCTCTTTAAGATTTTCACATATTGTAACCCTTCAATTTAGCAATATGCAATACCGCATCACGGTTAACTTTGATCCAATCATCATCATTAATCACAGTTTAGCTTTTATATCATTAGTAGAAATGTACAATGGGGTTATTTACCTTTTGATATTAGGTTTCATTTTTGACTCTCAGCTTTTTCAAAATGATTATGAATACTTAGACCTTCCTCCGTCGTGGCACAATAACACTTCATAGGTTATAAATAAGTATGTAGGCATAATTGAATATATATTACGTATTTAATAATGCCAGCATATTAATAATCTGACAGTTATAGGTACATGTATGCGCCTTTCACAGTCTACTGCCATGAAAATAGCGTAAGCCAAGCAATTTTGTATTTTTCCTCATTGCTAAGAAAAATTAAATAGGAGTTCCGAAAACCTTCAATTTCTTGGAATTTTATGCTATTTTTCTCGTTTGTATGAATCACTACTCCTTAGATCTAATTAGCTTTACTTGTAATAAGTATAAAATGTACCTAAATTGCGAGATATGTCGACCTGTCACCGCCGCCACCGTTCGGTAGCAAATGTAGCAATGTTACTACGTAGTACGTACTGTACGTAGTAAATAACAGGCAGGCACATAGTAAGGCATATTAGGCATACTGTGGCGGCTGTGATATTGCTTTTAATTATATACGGTTTTCACGGAGGTCTCCAGATTCTTCTACAGAGTAGACCTTCACCTGCTCCAACTTCCGGTGCTTTTTTTTATATAATAGGTACTCCAATTTGTTTATACTAGCTTTACTGCTACCTTAGCACGGGTAGTAGATAAAATTTTATTTCCCCGTTTTATCTCACTTTCTTCATACTTGCTTACTTGTTATATAAGTTGAGTAGGTAAAACAAGGGAGAGGCAATTCTGACCGTGCTAGGGCAGCTGGAACAGCTGGCGAATTACAATTTAGGCATACCTATACTAACCTAATGTTTTATCGGTTATGTGTGCGAAGTATCATCAAATTCGGTTCAGCCATTGCGACATGAACCTAGTCAAACAAACATACAAACACTTTATTGGAGACATAGTAACACACTTGTAAGTTGTAAACAAAGTTGAATTCCTAACTTCTTCCCACGTTACTCCTACACACAACCCAACAGCACACTTTGACCTTGACCAAGTAATACTTAACTGTGGTATTCAGTTTACTGATTATGTCATTATTATAAAAATAATTATCATAGGACTTAGAAAAAGGTCAAACAATAAATTAATCCATAAAATGTACCAAAACAAAAAGGATTAAAAAATAGTTGAGAACAGTATAAAGTACCTAAGGTGGTCCCAAAAAAGGATACCGAAGAGAATAGTTAAAAAGAGCAGCAACTAATTCTTTTCCAAAAGAACACTAAACCCTAATCCATTTTTGTTTCGGTGATTTATCAGGAAATAAGGAGTTGTTAAATATGACAGCTAACTTTGAAAATAATTGTAAACAAAAGTTATTTTATTTCAAATCATAAATTACTTATAGACTAGGCCGATAAGCCGATATGCATTACAAAACACGTACTCCTGCCAATTATACAATGTTTCGTTACCCAAGAATCATTCAAGTTTGTCAGCGGAAAGAATTTCATCTTTACCGTCGAGACCGGGCTCGGTCTTACCTTCAGGTATCATGATATCATCATTAGAATTAGTCTCATCTAATTTCTCGGTTGAATCTAAATCTTGTACATCATCAGAAGTGTTAAAGTCTATGGAACTGTCTTTTGTATGAGTAGACGAGTCGTCTTTAATATTCATAGAAACGTTTCTAGAAATATCCAATTCACTCTTCAGTCTCTGAATCGATTGTATCACTTCGTTCTGAAAGTTCATGTTTAACTTGTAAAGCTGCTCCGAATGTTCCTTTTCTCGTCTAATTTCGTTTTTCATGTGAGTGTCTTTGAACTTTTCGAACTCACTCATGATCCTCACCTTTGATTCGTAAACATGTTGCACCATCGAGACTAGGGTAAAAAGTTTTTCGATCACTTTTTCTTTGACTTCCTTTGATATATTCGGATCGGTTTCCAAGTCTGATTTAGCATCCAAAGCGAGGTCATTCGCTGACGATGGAAACCCTAGAAGGGATTTCGATCCATTAGATCCGTTACTTTTCTGTGTTATTGGCGGTGGAGATTCAACTTTAGTCGCTTTGTCTTTAAATGCACTTTTAGATGTAAACGCACCGTGTGTGACTACTTCAGTAAACACTCCGGAACTTGGTTTATTGGATTGATAATCCGCGGTTTTCTTGTTTACTTTTTGCACTAGTTCACTTTGTTTCTCCTTTTGCTTCTCGAAACTTGATTTCTGAAGCACTTCTTCATGCACGATTTTGATTTCTTCAGGTCCTTTCTGTTTACTTTGATAGGGACTGCCAGCGCGCTTGCTGAAGTTTGTGACGGCGAGTCTGGACATTTTAGGGCACTGTGCCATAAAAGGAAATGAAAATTTCAGGTCACTGAACTGAATATTTCTTACTGCCACTTATTCTGTCCACTCTGCGAGGCGTCGATTATAAAACTAAGTGGCGTGGTAATATCGAATATTGAATGGCTGGCCTCTGCTTGCCAAGTGTGGGCTTCGCTCCTTAGTTTTGGATTGTCAGCGCTTCCTAGGCGCGCCAATGAATTCGTTATGAGTTAGATATCGACAGTAGCGGTATGTTATGAGCGCTGTGTGGGACTTGATGACTTGATGCACTCTGCATTGTAAAATGCTGACGTTCGTTATTTTTATGATAGCAGCGTGGTAGCAGTAATTCACTTGGAACACAAATTTAAAAACAAAACATTTCTATCACCATCTTTGGCAACTGCTATTTTAGTGTGTGTAGTCTATGTAGTTAACACGATGACTAAAAACTGTATTCTCGTTTGAAATAAATGGATGAATAGGTGCTTCTGAATTTGGCTATTTGTTTTAACAATTGCATAAATAAAATTAATGAATCATTAAAGCACCTGAATAAATAATGGTAAAACTATTTAATAGGTAATGACAGAAGAGACACATTTCGTATACTGAACCTTGTAGCTCTACCTAACTACTCCATTGTATTAGATAAATAATCTCCTAATTCGTGGATTATGTTCATAACAAATATTTAAAGATGACGCGATGATGGTTCGGTAAACAAGCGGCTGACTGACTAATTTTGAAGGTGAATGAGCTGATCTAAATGGACAAACATCTATAGGTAGTTAATGCAAAATATAATTAATTTACCTACGTGAATTAAGGAACACCCAAAATGGCACTTAGTAGGTACTTGGCATTCTGTCTTGTTATATTTTATGCTTGAATTCATCACCAGACCTGATGGTCTGATGATGAATGTGATGTGATGGAATATTCTCTCAGATTTGATGTTTTCTTATTTATAAAATGATTTAACAAGTATTTCGACGTAGTCATTCTCTGCTGTCTTCACTATGCTTTGCTGACATTTAGTTACTTAAAATCGTATAGGTACCCCATACTAATGAACACCTCATAATCGCAGAATAGCTACGCAGTGTTCTCTTATTTTACGCTTCTTTCAAGTCAAACTGAATTGAAAAAAACCAAAACACTAAATAACTTTTCTCTGCAACACAACGTTTTTAGTAAGAAATATAGAATAGAATATAATTTTATTGTCAAACTGTGTACAAGCAAAGGATCTTAAGTAATAAATGGGTGTCAACAGTTTTGTTCATTTCGAACATACAATATTTCCTTACATCTATCTCAGCGAGTACTTAGTTAGATACATGGACAATTGAAAAATAGGTAGGTACTTATCTATAGCAAACATGGTACAGATTATTATACTGTAGATAGTGAATAATATTAATACATCAATATATCAATTGACTATTGATCAAAGAACTCATTTAAATTATAATAAGCTTTACTAGTCAATCATTCTTTTAGACTGCATTTGAACCGGTTTCTATGCAAAAGTTTCAGGTGGAGTGGTAAGTGTTTAAAGATTTTTATTCTGTTTATAAACGTACTTTTATGATATGACATATGACCCAGGCATGTTTAAGAGAAGACTGCATAGGTACTAACTTAGCTAGCGTGCTATACCTACCTTCGATCGCATCGTCACTTTTCATCACATGCGTGCGTGGTCAAATGCTAGATAAGTCTGATGTAAAAAAAGAAAAAGATAGATTTAGTTCGTTGCTGCTCAAACTTGAATGGCTCTCTAAGTTACTTTTTTTTTTACAACTGGATAGGCCCGCATTTGACCGCAATCTCACCTGATGGAAAGTGACGATGCGGTCTACGATGGTACATGCTTGCCTAGAAGATACCTATTCACTCGCGACTTGAAGAGCTCCAGATTGTACTTATCGGGAAACAAAGACGCTGTTAATGCGTTCCATTCTTTCGCTGCTCGGATTATAAATGTCGAGTCGAACCGCTTTGTACGAATTGAAGGAATATCAACCATAAATGGATGGCGTGTAGCTGTACGTCTTGTCGTCCGATGGTGAAATGGAGAAGGTGGAATTAGATTCTATAGCTCCGCAGCACACTCACCGAAATGCAACCTGTAGAACACCGATAGGCTAGCAACTTTACGACGGTGCTCTAAGCTCTGAAGCCTAGTATTCACCATTTTATCGTCACCAATGAGCTTTTTTGCTCGCCTTTCAATTGAGTCCAAGGCCTGAAGCTGGTATTTAGCGGAACCGTCCCAGAGATGGCCGCAGTATTCCATACAAGATCGGACTTGTGCTTGGTATAAGTTTAAAAGCTGTCCAGGAGTGAAATACCAGCGGACCTTCCCGAGAACTCCTAACTTTTTCGCAGCCAGCTTAGCCATGGACTCAATATAAGAGCCAAAGTTTAAATTACTATGCACATTGACTCTCATAATATCTCGTTAATCATTAATATAATTATTGGAGTCAATTGTAATCACTTTCACCTACGCGGAACTTCACTAAAATGGTCACCACATCAGTATGCTGTCCGAATCTTCTATGCCGGATCAATAATAATAGGATATCGCCCGTTAGCCATTAGGAATTTGTGCTTAGGACTTGTGGAATCGCACTGCAGAATTATATCTACCGCTAACAAACACACAAAATTATCAGATATTTGAACCATAATAATCAAGGTTCATTCTCAGTAGATCCATGGGCCAGATCCATGATGGCTCTAGTGAGAATTCATTTTCTTATTGGATCTATTTTCAAAGACTTTAACACAACATGTATGTATCTTTAGGATTTTTTTTATTCTCAATAGATCCATTCTAAGGGTATTATTAAACATCTTTCTCATTAGATACATTCTTTAAAACTATAGATCTATTGGGAATACTTTTTTTTTCAGTAGATCCATTCTACAAAACCATGATAGATCTAATGAGATGTACTTATGATCACTGATCAATCCCCTAATAATCGAGGCGTCTGTGTCATAGTGATGTGACAAAATGGTGTGACACTTAGTCTGCCTCCGAACTTTTATAATACAGTTGAGTATAGTTCTAATAAGGACAGGCCCGAATCATGAGTAGCCCTGCGCTCGGCCAAAATACGTTGAAACAGAATTTTTGACAAAATATAACTTAAATAAACATTTATAGATGCAAAAGGCAACCACCGTGGTTGACGTCTTCAGGCTATCAAACATTTCATTATCAATAAACATTATACAGGTTCACCTAAGTAATTTGGGCTTGGTTTTCCTTCTATAAAATTAAACTATAAGTATCATTAAAATATAAATACTAACATTAAATATAAATGAAAATAAAGATTTTTTATCAAACCATAATTATTATAAACTGCTATCTCATAATCACAAAAAAAATCCTGGTGTCCGTCTGACCGATATAGTAGTCAACATATCTTTTAATATAGTTTCGTTATGTATAGAGAGGTATTAGTACCTGAGAAAATGGATACTGGTCTAGAATCAACCATAGGTATCAATAAAGCTACTTCGTGGACTTCAATAATAAATAATAATATCTACTGGGTGTAATTGAATTCATTAGCATCCTTTGAAACTAAGTACCTACTCCTGATACCGGTTACGTCTGGACCAAAATTTTTGAATTCTAACACATTGGTTTGGTAATAATAATAATTCCAAAAAACGGAATAACTTACTTAATCAAATGCTACAATACAAAATTTAATTAAAATAATGTAGTACTGTATTTAATTAGTACATACAAGGTATAAAAACGTTTAGATGTATTATAAAAAAAAAAAAAAAACATCCGTGCCAACTGCGTTAGGCGCCGCGACAATCTTTATAATTTTCAATAAAAATATTTTCATTTACACACTTTTACTATTTAATAATCATCTATAAATGATGTACTATTATGGGCTCAATTTATGCTAATGAATAAAATTACATCCTGTATATTAGGTACCCCTAATATAGATATTATTCCCGAATTTGAGCACTATTTCACAACATTTCTAACTTGTAGTTACCTACGTAGTGAAAACATTTTAATTACTTTGAGAAACAAGTGCGGCGAATTCAACGCTAAATTAACGAATGTTCAAATGCTTATTCTACTACTGGTTATTTTATTTTGTAGGTAAAATGCACAAGAAGTAGCAAGTGGTGATAAAACTTGTTCTAAATACATTGATTACCTTGAAAACACGGTACAGTTATCAGGTGGATTTTGTGAAATATTTCTTACTTTTATTTTAACATCTTTAACTTTAAGTATTGCTACAACAACTAAAGTGGTGAATATAATTATAAGCAAGTTGAAATGGCAATGGGCAGGTCACATCGCTCGTAGAACTGGCAACCGATGGGGAAGAATGGTTCTCGAGATGTTCTCGAGTGGCGACCATGAACCGGAACACTATGTCTGATCTGGTGAAAACAGCGGGAAGCCGATGGATGCAGGAGTCGAGCAGCTGCAAGTGGCACTGTAAGGGAAGCCTATGTTCAGCAGTGGACGTCTTCAGGCTGTTGATGATGATGATGATGATGATGATGATTGTTAATCTCTCTAATCTGTATCTGTATTGTACTTATTATAAGTATTCTCTATATAGATAGCAATTTAGAATTACTAGTAGGCTCAGATATCATGATATCCTAGTATACTAGTAATACTAGAACTAGTAATAAATAAATAAATAAATAAATAAATAAATAAATAAATAAATAAATAAATAAATAAATAAATAAATAAATAAATATCCAAGCACTTAGCAATGGAATTCCTACCGGCAGCTTTTCTGATGTCAGCCTGGGGAGCCAGTAAAAGCCTCTGCACCTAAAAGATTTAATTAAATCTGCCTCATAAATGTACCCTAATTTAGTATTTCATACCTACTAAAATCGATTTGAAGGTTTTGAATATTCAACCCTAAAAAATTTGATTTTTTTTATAGAAGTTGTGGCTTCAACTTGGAAATAAGTAGGTAGGTACCTACCTATAGATATTATAGAGGCCTCTACTTTTAAACTTTTATGGACCGGTTTCAATACAAGATCCTAAAATTCAACGGGACCTGCAATGCAAGCAACACCTAATAAATCCTTGTCTTCTTAACCTTCTTATCAAACCAAGGTACGAGCATCCAGGAACATAACACCAAACACCAGCACCACCGGCTGATTTTTGTGACGTGAAATAATTCCACGCCCTGGGATAGCCATACCCGTGAATGAAAGGGAGAGTTAGAAATCAGTGAGAGACCAACTTATTATTGTAGTTATCTCCGGATCTTCAAGTTCAATGGTATCAGCTTATTATATGCGATTATGTATGCAAAGCGGCGCGTGCCCGCGTCTGCTCCTCCATACGAGGCGTCTCGATGTTTCACACACCACACCTCTCGCTCATACTTTCTAAACTCTAAAATGAAGGACAAGGACAAAAACTGGATAGCAGCTCTTCAAATCAAGGAACGGTGTCACAAACAACAGAAAAGGCGCTTCCAAACGTGCGTGCCAAAGCGTACAACGCTCAAACGATATTGTTACAACTTAAGCCTTTCTCATTCGGAATCATCAAGAAGGATTCGTATCAAATAGCTTTCCCTTACGTTCGGATCCAGCCTGTGACAGAAGGTCACAAGTCCACGCCTGGTTCGCACTATGAAAGACAATGCGTACCGGAACTGCACACCACGTGCTGAATTTGAAATAGCGGTATAAAAATAGCGGGGTCCTTGTCGAAACTATCACAATCCATCCAACCATCGGTCTATCAACATCAGGAGCACGGCAACATGGTGTCTAAAGTGTTGTGTATAGTTGCCCTCGCCCTCTTCGGGAGCGCAGCGGCTCAGCCATCTAAAGCTGGATTCTGGAAGGGAACTCCGATGGACAGCATGGTCGAGGAGATGAGGTCTGGCTGTGTTGAAGGATCTGACCCTGCCGCTTGCATCAAGTACAAGGTCATGTCTCTGTTAGACTCCATCTTCAAAAAGGACTCATTCCAGGTAAACAATACTTTTGTTTGCTTTACAAGCCAAGGATTACTGGCAATAATCTTTGATATAAAATAATCCAATCAGAAAATTTTCAACTTATCACTCGATTTCTTTCAGATCTCCGATGCTGTGGAAGTGACAAAGAATGGCGCTGGTAATGACGTCACTGGCCGCTCAAGCGGGGACTTCCTCGACAGCATCGAGAGCTACATCCAATCCCACGACGTGACCTTCCAGCTGCCCATTGCCGATACTAAGGTGACCGTCAGCCCGAGGAACCTCGACAATGATGAGCTAAGCCTGAACGTTAAGTTCAACAAGGAAGGCGCCCGCTCCGTCGGTGAAGCTCGCAAGGCCAAGCTCAAGAAAATCATCGTGCCAATCCTCGTGTTCGTGCTCCTGAAGGCCATGACCCTCATTCCTCTGGCTATCGGAGTGCTCGGTCTGAAGGCTTGGAACGCACTCCAGCTGTCTTTCTTCTCTTTCGTCGTCTCAGTCGCCTTGGCCATCTTCCAGCTTTGCAAAAAGGTCAGTTGAATTCATTCTATTTGTGTTTATATGTCTGTTCTTGAGCACAGTTACCATCTACCTACTATTCACAATCTGTAGCACGGAACAATGAGCACATAACGTTTTTTCCCTATTTTCTCTTGTGGACTAACACTTGGCTGTTTGACTATCCTATGTCTAACGTTGTAGTTTACCCAGATCGCGGCAGACAACTCGCACCCCCAGATCTCCGCTCACGGCCCTTGGGACTCTGCCTACGCCGCCACCCGCCGCAGGAGAGACGCTGACCCACAGGAAGAAGCCCAGGAACTTGCATACAACGCCTACCAATAAAACCGGAACTACCCTCAAAGAATCAAAACCACAACGACCTCCGACCCGACTTGAGATGAGAACCCCGTTTCGAAGTTCGAACTCGGACGGAAATAGACCAAAAATAACGGTTTTTGACCGTGGACGTGTAAATACTATGTACCTAATGAAACCTTATTTATTTAAAACGGGTGAATGAATGGTGTGATTGTGATGTGTGTGAGTGTATGAGTGTTATTTATTTATATTTTTAATAAATCATCGAAAATATTAAAGCCTCATATTTTATTTATTGCTTCATAGTTAAGCCAACTCAATTAATCCTTAGTCCGCACTGTAAAACAACAGATCAACTAAACGTAGGTAACAATCATGCTACGAAGATTTTAAATTTTGGGAACAATAACAAAAATATACTGAAATTAAATAATGACTTTTACTTTCTACTACTGGAGGTCAACTGAGAGACTTTCTTAAGGTAATCAAGATAATGCTACTTTTAAACTTCTAATTACCTAACCAATCTCATATAGGTAGATAGGTACGATTCATTTGCATTACCGAAAAGCAGTGAAAATTGATTTACAATAAATATTTAGATCACAAGACACACCTGTGGCCTATGGGTACAACTTTTCACGCTACACTAGATACTTCAGCAGTATCTAGTGTAGCGAAAATAAGCAGGTGCTAGTTCCATCCATAGAAATAATAATTAATATGTCGTTCCGATAAACAATTTTGCGACTCAATACCGATAAGGGTCACACATTTAAAAATAAACCACTTTCTTCGTCAAATTTAATTCTGATCAAGTAACAACTTTCTATTAAAACTGATCAGTGCAACAAGCACGTACTCGTACAAAGCAATGTAGGATCACGCCAAGTTAGACCAGAACGGTGGAAAAGTTTCAATTAACACTTGTTGCAGTGAATACTAAAGAACGAACAGTCATCCTCTTTACCATTTTCTCCTTTTAATCCACATGTTGAGGTTAGCGCAATGGCTGCTAGAAATGTACTTATAGACAATGCCACTCAGACTGGTCAATGCAAAAGACACTGCTGTAATTAGGGCACTCTCCGTTGATTAGAATCATTTACTATTCGAAAGATGAACAGGAACAACACGAAAATCATGTCAAATGCCCATGTTCCACCTATACCGGTAATTGTTGGGAACGATACTCTCGAAGTGGTCGACAAATACGTCTATCTAGGGCAGACTGTCCAATTGGGTAGGTCCAACTTCGACAAAGAGGTCGCCCGAAGAATCCAACTCGGCTGGGCAGCGTTCGGGAAACTTCGACCTATCTTTTCGTCCAAAATACCACAAATCCTGAAAACAAAAGTTTTTCAATCAATGTGTGTTGCCAGTGATGACTTATGGAACTGAGACGTGGTCTCTAACTGTTGGCCTCATTACTAAGCTCAAAGTCGCGCAACAAACTATGGAGAGAGCAATGCTCGGTGTTTCCCTGCGAGATAAGATCCGAAATGAAGAGATCCGCAGGAGAACTAAAGTGACCGATGTAGCTCTTAGGATTAGCAAGTTGAAATGGCAATGGGCAGGCCACATCGCTCGTAGAACTGACAACCGATGGGGAAGAAAGGTTCTCGAGTGGCGACCACGAACTGGAACACGCAGCGTAGGCCGGCCCCCCACTAGGTGGACCGACGACCTGGTGAAAGCCGCGGGGAGCCAATGGATGCAGGAGGCGAGCAGCCGCTCTCAGTGGCGATCCCTGGGGGAGGCCTATGTTCAGCAGTGGACGTCTTCAGACTGTTAATGATGATGATGACTATTCAAATTAAGTGGCAATGATGGTGATAATTACGATGATGATTATGTCACAAGTCTTATCAATGCGAAATAATACGTAAAGTTATAGAACGGGACGTGTGGGTTGTAGGTGCACTCTGGCAAAATCTGGCAATGCATTGGTTGGTCCAGCGGGTCTAGCAAAGATACCACCAACTAACGCTAACGCCTCACGCTAACTCCAAAATGTACTGAAATGACATTTCGGAAATCGCTAACTTTTCCGTAGCGAATGTCATTTCAATACATTTTTGGAGTTAGCGTGAGGCGTTAGCGTTAGCGATTGGGATCATTGCTAGACCCCCATTACAGGCAGACTGAAGACTCGTAACGATACCAGCAACGCGACGTCTGTTGTTTCATTTGACCACGGTCTCACTCACCTGAGGCTACGTCACGACGCGGTCAACGATGGAGCATGCTTGCCTAGAAGACACCGATTCCCTCTAGCCTTAAAAACTCACAGATTAATACTAAAGGTAGACAAGCTATTCTAGCCTACTTGAAACAGAAAAATTGATTCTTTCAAAGTAATTAATACTTAGCTACTACTCATAAGTTATGCTGTCTCGTTTTAATTATTACTCCACTCCTTTATTATTACTATTTGTATAACGTTGACGTTCTGGGTCAGTTTATTCAGATTATTATGTGTATATCATAGTTAGCGCCTATTTCAATTTGTTAGCACTAGATATCGGGACACATTGCCAAGTTGTAAAATGAAGAGTCTAATATACAACTACCATGATTCTTCCTTCATCTTCTTGTAGGTACGACTTTAAATTAGTTCAGTAGGCATGAATATTGAACGTGTCCGGTAACAACACTATCAACGTTGACCTATATCTTCAATTCGTCTCCTTCATGTGAAAGCGTAAAAACTTGCCTGCAATTCCTGTCGAAGCTCCCAACTGTTTAGCATTTGCCCATCACCTATTTATGTGATAGTGAGGAATACAGCGGGCAATAATATCGCTTACATACAGCATGAATGGATCACATGGCCACCCTTTTTATTTAAAAAATAGTTCATCATCATCATCATTAACAGCCTGAAGACGTCCACTGCTGAACATAGGCCTCCCCCAGGGAGCGCCACTTAGAGCGGCTGCTCGCCTCCTGCATCCATCGGCTCCCCGCGGCTTTCACCAGGTCGTCGGTCCACCTAGTGGGGGGCCGGCCTACGCTGCGTCTTCCAGTTCGTGATCGCCACTCGAGAACCTTTCTTCCCCATCGGTTGTCAGTTCTACGAGCGATGTGGCCTGCCCATTGCCATTTCAACTTGCCAATCCTAAGAGCTACATCGGTCACTTTAGTTCTCCTGCGGATCTCCTCATTTCGGATCCTATCTCGCAGGGAAACACCGAGCATTGCTCTCTCCATAGTTTGTTGCGCGACTTTGAGTTTAGTAATGAGGCCAACAGTTAGAGACCACGTCTCAGTTCCATAAGTCATCACTGGTAACACACATTGATTGAAAACTTTTGTTTTCAGGCTTTGTGGTATTTTGGACGAAAAGATAGGTCGAAGCTTCCCGAACGCTGCCCAGCCGAGTTGGATTCTTCGGGCGACCTCTTTGTCGAAGTTGGACCTACCCAATTGGACAGTCTGCCCTAGATAGACGTATTTGTCGACAACTTCGAGAGTATCGTTCCCAACAATTACCGGTATAGGTGGAACATGGGCATTTGACATGATTTTCGTCTTGTCCATGTTCATCTTAAGACCAACCTGTCGGGAGACTCTACTGAGGTCGTTGAGCATGGTGCTGAGATCATCGAGCGACTCCGCCATTATGACTATATCATCGGCAAAACGAAGGTTAGTGATATACTCGCCATTTATGTTGATGCCACATCTTTTCCACTCCAAGAGCTTGAAAACATCCTCCAATGCGTTTGTGAACAGTTTCGGAGAAATAATGTCTCCCTGTCTCACGCCTCTCTGCAATGGGATCTGTTCCGTACTCTGGTCCTGTAGTCGGACTGACATAGTGGCCTTACTGTCACGCACGACAAAAAATAGTTATAAAACAAAAATCATAAGTAGCAATTATTTTTGTCCAAAATCAAATGCCCACAAACTTTTTAAGAGAAAGTAACCATAATAGTTAAACTGGAGTTCTCAAGTACATCTATCGAAGTCATGTCATCGAACATCAGCCCTTTCACATTAACTTATACAGCAATAATTATTGTAACATAAATTAAAAAGAATGGGCCCAACATCGCGCCCTGTGGCACACCTCATTATAATGCAGCGGGACACCCCAGGATGCATTGACAGCAGCTTGGCATACTATTCCTACCCTGCTGACCCACTGTAACTACATTAGCACGATGCATAACCATAACTAGACACTGGTTATGAGTACTTACTTGCTGAGTTACCCTACTCAATGCCTTTGACAAATCGATTTACTTTCTGACATCGTTTTTCAGCCTTATATTTTAAAGGTAAGGTTCAAAATTGATAAATGCATGTTTGTACGTTGGTAAAGGTTAATTCGTCTATTTATATTACCAAAGAAGTGTCCAAAACGGAGCATTTAGGTGAAATATTGGTATGTCCGTCACGGACGCGATAGCGCTGTTATGTGTCGATTGTTACCTAATACAGACAGTTTGTTTGTAGCTACGTTATTTTATTTTGCAAAGGGAACTTAAGTAGGTGACTGTTAGAGTTAATTATTAATTTCTATAGTCTTCTAATTTTACCTTTACTAAAGTTTATTTCATAATTACTTAAGTAATTTATTAAATATTATATTAAAGACATATGCGGAAAAAAATTCAGGCTAACTGTAACAACAAGTAATAAAATACATAGGTATTTAATACTATCATAGCTTTAACTATTCATAGAGATTCAATTAACATCGTGTCATTTTACGAGTTACGACCACGAACTAATTAATCACAACGGAAGTGAAAAACATTTCACAATCCGGACGTAGCTGCACGAGCGCGGGTAGATGCAAATGCGAGCGCGTCGCGCATGCGCAATACGCGCAACCCTTATTGCATAATAGGCATTCGGCGAAGTGAACTCCTTGCTAAAACAGAGCAGGTTTCACTTTCTAGGCAAAATGTCCAGTTTACGTAACGAACGTATGCGAAAGAGGAATCGAGGTAAACAATGTAGTGATTATAGCACTATTGAATACGTGAGTACAAAAAACGTTAAGGTATCAATATCTAGCATTTGCCTAGTTAGATATATTTGCATTAACCATGTTAAAATTCTATTATCATTTGAGTATCTTGCCATATTTGCAAATGCCGGTTTCATGACTGTTTTACAAACACAATCAGAAAAAAAAATTAGACTCGCCAAATTGTTCGCGTGTTTACCAAATTAAATCATAATCTTTGATACTTGGTATACAGAACTTGCGTAGGTCACCGTAGCAACATCCACTGAAATTTTAATAATAATAATATAAATATGTGTGGACATTTAACACAGCGCCATCTAGCCCCAAACTAAGCAAAGCTTGTACTATGGGAACCAGATAACTGATATAATACTTAGATACTTTTTTGTTTTGTAAATACATACATAGAATACAATATAAAACCCAGACGCAGAACAAACATCTATGTTCATCACAACACAAATATTTGTCCTGGGTAGGAATCGAACCCACAGCCCTCAGTTCAGAAGGCAGGGCTACTACCAACTGAGCTATCGGGCCCGTCCAATTATAGAAGACAATCAAGACAAGGTATAAAATTTCTTCAGAAATAATTGAGTTACTCGATTCGCAAAAACTTCAGTGTGTAGATATTAACAAATCATCATAAGCCGGGCTCTCTTCTGCTGACGAGATAGAGATCTGCGGAGTAGAATAAAGCTTGGAATATGGATAAAAACAATATAAGCCTTGAATGGGAGAGCCCGACCCCATTATCCCTGAACTCTATGAGCCCTTATAAAACATTTATGAATTCTAAACCTTGACAATTATACAGATGAATGCAAACCAACAATGAATACTAAAACCACTTCAGCATCTAAATGGTTATATATGTCTGTAATTGTGTATTAATTCATTATTACGAAGAAGTAAAGAAAACATATTATTATGTATGTAGACATTGATCCACGAATACGCTGCATAGCGATGAAGATGAATTGAATACCGACTAACATATTAGGTATTTTAAAATAACTGTAAGTACCGAGACCGACGAAGTCGGAACCGTAAGGAGCCGATGGATGCAAGAGACAAGCAGCCACTCAAAGTGACGCTCTTTGGGGGAGGTCTATGTTCAGCAGTGGACATCTTCGGGTTGTTAATGATGATGATGATGATGATGAACTGTAAGTATTCTGTAATGGAAAATGTTACTTTGAAACAGTGACGTTTGATTTCACCAAATCCTATAGGTACTTAGAATTATGTAGAGATCCTATCGTTGAAATAGGTGGGACTGATCATGTAGGTAATCAAATGATGTCAAGCAATAGAGCCATTTCATGAAATCAAAAATATCTTTCATTAGCATAAAATTGAGCACTTAAAATAGTTATTAAATGAGTAATTCCTTGTTTATTATATAAGTATTTTATTCTAATTTGCAATAAGTTTAATATAAAATATGTAAGATATTAATATGTATTATTTGTTTATATCTAAACTCATATTATTATCTAATGCTACCTCTTATGATTATTTTATTAGGGTAATTCTTTTTCTTGTTCCTTTTCAACCAGCACTACAACTCGTTCCACACTATACAAAGGTTAACTGGAAGAAAATGCTACTTAGCATTAAGTTCACCCATGTACTTGATTTACTCTTGTGCAATAAAGTATTTTCTATCTATTACCACGAATGACCATGGCTTCTTACCTACGGCCTACGGCCTACTCAGACGTTGCCCGAAACTAGTAACCACTCAGTACTCTCATTCCCTATATGCCAGATTTTTATAATCGGCCCCATAGACCTATGAATCCTAGACATATACAGTTACAATAGGTAACTATATAAGTACTTAAATTTATCAAAAAATCTCTTCTTGCTATGCTTATATCTTCCCGAGGCCGAGGGTGCCATAATAGCTGGCTAAGAGAATATTCAGAGTAGGGGCAGCACTCTTCTTGGTACATTAAAATCATCTACGTTCACCAAGCCGCCTGCCAAGCTTAATATGTTAAGCGGCCAAAGTAACGTTTCATGTAGGAGGAACACATTCAGCAGTGGGCGTCTTCCAGCTGTTGGTGACTGTAGATGTAGATTTAGGATGTCCTGAAGCTTGGAATTTCTAGGATTACATGTTTATGCTTTAGTGGTGCCTGCAATATGATCCAAGTTTCGTACGATACCTTCTAACTCAACGATCAAGCTACAGTCTGTACCTACATAAAAAAAAATTCTGAGAATTTTTTTGGAGTACGGATTATTCTATCATTTCGAAATTATAATATATCATATTTTGTCATGTAAACGCACTCACTCTCACAGTCAGTACTTTCTTCATAAACAGTGCGCCAAGTATGAAGGCGATCAGGATGCGTCGCACGCGCACCAACCGCGTGCTTCGCCGCCCAAAGGATCACATATAAAAACCAAGCCCATTGAAAAATTAAATCATTGTTGCTCCATTAACCGGCCGCGCCGTACGTCTAATTAATCAAATCTAATGACAAAGTGAAAAATCTGATAATGAAGTGTCTGTGCATACTCCTGGCTTCGGCCGCCCTCGTGAGCGGTTACGCCATCAAGGACAATGAAATTCAGGTGGCGAGATTAAGGACAAGTGATGATTTGTTGGACAGTGTCATCAGTGATTGTTTCGAGGCTGATGCTCCCGTGTCGTGCCTCAAAGTGAAAGTTCTCTCCTTCCTGGACACGAAACTGGGAGTCGATTCGGAGTCGGCGCGGGCTATGGATGACAGTCACATCGATAAAGTGATCTTTGATCGCGTGGCGAGGATCCTGAACACCAATGAGTTCAGGTTTCAGCTACCAGAGTTCCTCTTCCAGAGCGCTGAAGTATCCTACAGAGCTGACAGGGGTTTGGACATCGATTTCCCCGAAGCCGAAAATGAAAATGGCGAAGGTAAATAAACACTAAACAATAATTACAGATAGCAAAAAGGATACTTACTTGGCATTTTATTTCAGCACGTGGCATCTTGAAGAAGAAGCTGCTGCTCCCGGTTCTACTGCTGCTGAAGCTGAAGATGAAGGCATTGATGCCCATTCTGGTGTCCATTATCGGAATCAAGGCTATCAAGGCCTTGGTTCTCAGCAAGCTGGCCATCACTCTAGTCCTTGGATTCCTCATTTACAACCTGTTATTGAAAAAAGCAGGTAAGCTGGAAAAATAAATTTTTATTTTAGAACTCAATACCTAAATCACATCGTTAAAAAATGGTAAAATATTCTAATGATTTGGGAGTCAATGTTTTTTCTTTTCAAATCATATTTAAAGCAATATGATTAGGCCCGGCTGTGGATATGTGCATCTACTAAGAAGTGATGTAATCTTCCAGGTATGCCAATGATGATGGCCCCGAGTGACGCGCCACCCGCGCCACAATACGGACCTCCTGCCAACCAGTACGGTCCTCCTGCTTCCACACCAGCTGCCCCTCAAGACTCATACGCTCCTCAGTGGGAGCCATCCAGCTCTGGACCATACGCAAGAGTTTGGGACCCCAGTCAGCTGGCCTACAGCTCATACTACCCCGGTGACTCCGGATCATCAGCTGCTTCAGACCAATCTCCAAGCTACTCCAGCGTGGCTTCCGTCTCATCATCTTCATCATCAACTTCTTAACCCACCGATTAAAATACCTCAAAATGTAAATAATAATCACAAAAGCCGTACGTAGAGTACGCGAGAGCACGAACGAAACGGCTAGAGTCTAGATAGAGCTAGTTATTTATTTACAAATTATTTATTTTTATTTATTGAACACAAAATAAAGAAATGTTGGTTCTTAATTCCTTTTTTAATGTCCCGAAAACACAACCAGCCCATGAAAGTACCTGCCTCTATGGCATGTTAACATTTGTACACAATCTTAATAACTACTACCAATGCAATATGAACACATAAGTAGGTAGTTGGAATGGTTTGAAACCGACTTAATCCATGTGATCAGGTGATAATGCACAATAATCCCCAAGAGCCTCAGTGCAGATCTAACCCCCCGGCTAAAATTTGTGTACAACCTAACTTCTACAAAAACATCATTGGCAAAGATTCCAGACCTCCGATGATGCTAAATACTTAAAGACACACCTGATACACCACGAGCCGTCCTATAGAATGTTAAAAGAGGAGAAACCTGTTTACTAAGTCAATGCTCATGCTATTATCAAGGCACAATGATGTCACTGTACAAGACAAATCAGACATGCACCAATCAGCACTTGTGGTCTATATTTGCAAAGTGAGCGTTCCCGCTCCAAATCTCCAGGGCTTTCACTCCTTCTATATCGTAGAAAATTACTGCTAAACTTTCCCGCATACAAAAGGAATGCGTAACAAATAATGTATAATAAACATTTGCATGGGACGTGACGCTATTGCTATCGGTGATGAAAGTAGGTGGTCCTGCCGATAAATCCGGCGTACCCTTTTATGACTAGTCCAATAAGTTTTTAAATGGTTAACATACTCATACTCACGTATAAGGAGACAATTTTCGGTAGACAGTTCTGGCTGGAAGGTGGAAGGAGGTTCGATGTGCAATTGTGCATGTAAAAGATACACTACATCTATGTGCAGGTTTTATCAGTCTTTTGAATGTTATCCATCTCTCACTCCTTGGAGAGTGGGATTCTGCCTGAACCTGGAACCAAAACGAAAGGTAGTTAAGTTCATTACTGTACATATTTTAATATTTTAAAGATAAAAATTGCTGATTTTCTTACTTATAGTAGGTAATTAAACATAGTCAGAGAATGGCTTCTAAGCAGAGTCATAGACTCGAAATAAAATGTTAGTCATCGTTATCCATTTCCGTTCCGTCCATAGGGCTTGCTTCTCCAGTCTGTTCCGGTGATCGATGCTGAGCTTCACTTTTCTAATCTTTCAAAGTTCACCACATTCTATTTGCCAGATATGAATGGTGATGGAATAAAGTAACAGATTGAAATCATAAACTCCCAACTGGTTTTAACTTTAATGCATAGTGTCAACCTATAAGATGAAAGGTATTTTAAAACAATGCATATTAATTTACCATTGCCTTTATTTAATAACTTGGTTAGTACAATATCAGGTGAACAGTGAAAGTGTTAATTAATTATTTGTACAATTATGGTGAAAGGAGTAATACATTTTATAAGGTTACAAGTTAAAATTCATAAGGTTTTATTATTGTCACTTGTGCACGGTTTTGGTTGATAAATTATTACTTACTTTAATAATTTAGTAGTTACTTTATTTAAGAAGTGTAAGATGCCCGTATGCACTATTGACAGCTCTTATAAGTTCTCACTTATCTCTCAAGGACATTAGGTCGTACCCAAAAAGTGCGAACTTAGGAGCTCTCAAACATTAGTGCAGACGGACATTAAAAGTGCAATATTGTAAGTGGGCTTTGAAAATGAACAAGTTAAGAATAAGAAGTCATCCAAATCAACCGGAGCGATTAAGAAAAGATGTGTTACGTAGATAGTTTTTTCATATAAGTACTTAGAGAGTTATAATTTTATGTTACTGTTTTGTTTTCAGACATATATATTAGGTATGTTTTCCCTGTAAACTTATAGGTTATAGGTAAGTACCTATACCAACCTACTATAGAATTAATGAGACAGCAGATAGGGATAGAATAGATAGGTACTTGATGGTACTAAGGCTGAGTTGCACCATAATCACGGTTAAAGTTACGGTCAAATTTTGACATTAGCCCGCCCTGCATAGCGTGGAATGGTTATAGTTAGGGTTAAAGTTAGCGTTAAAGTAAGCTGGTGCAACTCAGCCTTAGGGTCGGTTTTTTTCACAAATAGTTAAGGTAACCAATGGTTAAAAACCCCACCATTAGATAACTCAAGACCTAGCTAGGTAGGTATAGGCCCAGATAATATAATACCTACGTATAATATCTACAGATAGAAAGGAGAAATACCTACTAATTGGTAGGTAGTAACCAATCAGAAAATTCTACACTGACATGCTTCTGACATGTTATAAAATTGACAGGTAATGACATAAAAAACTGATTGCTATATGAAAAAGTTTTTGGGGGTTCCAAAATATGTCACTGTGGAGATAGGTAGTTACTATACTCTTTGCTGTAGAGTTAGATTTGCCAGACTATCAATTTTGCAGAAATATACACTATGGAATATCAAAGTATTTACTACATAAGTAGTTTTATTGAATTTATATTCGAATATGCGAAGACGTTTAGAAGAAGAATATATATATATACGTACTTTATCATATAGATATCGTGCAACATTATATATCATACAAATACTGTATAAATGTTCTATTTACAAGGATGACTTATTTTCTAGTAGGTATATTAATATAAATTATGTTATTATTCTTATAATTATTTTTAACCATCACTAGCAGTGCCCCGCAACGCTGCAAAAATACTCGGGTTATTCTCAGAGGGGCACCTCTTCTTCGGCCCCAACAAGTCTTGGACCCGTGTAGGTTATCGGGAATTTTCCCGTTTCGAATTTTCCCGGAAAATTCCCGCTGACCCCCACTAATAGTGGTCATCTACCAAATTGCCGATTGTACGGTTCAAACACGACCAAAGAAACATAACACTCAGAACCGCAGTAGGCCCTAGCGGATTAATGAAATTTCATTGGTGCCAAAATGGAGTCAAACCCCTCACGGCACGCCAGTGCTCAAGTACAAAACGTAACGGAAAGATCTCGCGAAATAAGCGTAATTCCTCTATGTACACGACATAATTGCGAGATGAGTATGTAAAGCTTTTGTGACTAACAACATTGATACATAATCTGTGATAACAGGTGCTGCTCTGAAAACTGTAAAGTACTTGCAGAAGCACGCGGCAAATGGTAAGAATTGTACATTTTGCTACGAAGCGATCTCGGAGAAGCCGAGAGGCACTACTAGTAGGTAACAACACATTACTTAGGTAAGTACTATGTATAATAATTTTTAATTATATTTTCGAAATAGTAGGAAAATGTAAAAGGGTTCTCATTTTGTACTTACATACTCATATATTTGACAAATATGAATTATTAGCTATTCAAATATCATACTTATTTGTACCAATAGTTTGTTAAAGTTAGGTACGTAGGTGCCTAGTTTAAAACTTTGGAAATTCTTTGGGGTCCATAAATATTATTATTTCCACTTTAAAACTTACCCTATTATTAATAACATCAAAGGACTTCCAAAGATCAAATAACGGTTAAAAGCGCAAAATTAAGTTTGAAATAAAATAATTAAAAATCTACGTGGAGTAGGTACTCTACATATAGTTTTGATTGTATAGGTTAAAGTTAAAATGGTATCTACAATGGATAGGTTAAAGCTATTATTTCACAGCCTTCGTCTAATAAGGGGTGCTTAAAGTATAAGGTATACTTAATTATGTAGTAATCATTATGAATATGTAGGTACCTAAACGGAAGTAGGAATCTCATGACTGTGCTGTTTTAAAAAATCTAAAACGTTGTTTGAATGCAATTTCTTAAATTTCGTTTAGTTATTTTTACTCCCTCTTGTTCCGTTCAGTCTGGAACTAACTGTATTTCACTTAAAAATGATTTATTAGACTAGAACTTTATCGATGTCTCTCCAAAAACAATATCCTAGTTAACCAATGGCAATTTGTACAAACTAGATGCAAAAGGTTTTTAAGTGAATAAGAGATACTTACGCCAGTCTGCACTAAAGTTGACAACTCTAAAGTTCGCACTTGTCCCTAAGACATACCCAAATCAGGTAAAATATTATCATTGAAGTACCTACGTATTATTAAAGTGCAGTGACAAAAATGTGTTAATATTCAGCGTTTTATTATTTAGATTAAATTAAATATGTGCTGTTTGTCGTAATATGTATATATAATTTTATTGTCATAACATCTCAATATAGTATTAAATAGATAGGTACTTATAGATATTTGGATTGGAAAAGTAATTATTGTATTTACTTTGTTTTTATCTATTAATATTATTTTGGAAGACGCAGCGTGGGCCGGCCCCCCACTAGGTGGACCGACGACCTGGTGAAAGCCGCGGGGAGCCGATGGATGCGGGAGGCGAGCAGCCGCTCTAAGTGGCGCTCCCTGGGGGAGGCCTATGTTCAGCAGTGGACGTTTTCAGGCTGTTAATGATGATGATGATGATTATTTTGGATACTTTGTTTGTATTTTTTTATACTTCTATTCTCTGATTGATAATGTATGCTAGTCAGTATCAGTTCAGAAACCAAAACTTTTTCTTTATTAGATAATTTTTCATAAAAATAATTAACGTTAAGAAATTATCGACTAACGATTATAAAACTATACAATAAATACCTAATAAAATTCTAATACCAATATATTTTTATAGAAATCCATTTTCAGGGATGCCCTTTGGTTTCCCTACAGAGATGTACTAAGGAATAACGGGGGCACTCCCCCCTTCTTTATTTTAATATATTATGACATAAAACTCACCAATTAACTACCTTATATTATAAATAGATATTGTTATTGCCTAGAATCGCACAATCTCACATTCACAACACATGCAAATAAATATGCTCTGCTTAAACCTAGCAATGGTAAAACAATGGAAGATGGTTAAGGCACCAGGGTCATGTTATACAAGCACTAAACGGATGAAAGCTATAAGCTAAACTAGCAGACTCCATTTCGAAAGCTCTTCAAATATCAACAAAAACAACTACCTACACACTCATTGTCAGCACTGTAGCTGCAAGAATTTATAATTTGCAATATTTACTTTTTATTTACACAGCACATCCATAAACTCACAAGCAGGGCCACAAACAAAAAAAAAACAAAAGTAAATAAAAAAGAAACATTTTACTATCAAATAAATATCGAGTAACAACTGAAGGAGATGAAAGTAGCCGTCAAGTTATTCTACAATACCGTTCCATTGCTGTAAACTTAATTATTTGGTTTATGTCATGAACACAGTGTTAGAAAAGGAATAAAATAAATAGTGAGGGACACTTAACACCAATTAACTAGGTCGATGTTCTGAGCTGCTTCTGCACTGACATTTATTCAGATCACAAACAGTTTTTCAATTCCACCATGTTTATTTGCATTCCAAAATGTTGTGTAGATGTCTGTTTTATAGTTCAATGTGACCCAGCATGTCAAATTTTTACTCACTGCAGATTTTTTAACCTGTAGTACTATGACACTGGAAAAAAGAGTTAGGCCTTCGTTCTCTATATTCGAGTAAAGTTCCGAGTTGGCTAGCCACCACGTAATGTCACTTGTAACTGCAGTAACGAATTTCAGAATGTCAGAGTAGCGCTAGCCGACCCGTAAACCAGGCTGCTACTTACAGGACACATCAGCTACCGATTAGTACGGTTAACCAACGGCTAAAGCAAAACTTGTTGCAAGCTCGCATGTGTTTGTAATTTATTATTATAGTTTGCATGCCACAAATACTGAGATCTGCGGAACTGAAAACTACCAACCCTGTTAATTACGCTACTGCTATAAAAACATCGACTATTCGTTTCTATTTCGAGATCAGATACTTATGAATATAGAAATCATTGTATTTAATTACTAAAACAGTCCGCTCAGAATCGTGGGAAGCCGATGGATACTGGAAGCTAGCAGCCGCTCAAAGTGGTGCTCTTTGGAGGAGGCCTATGTTCAGCAGTAGACGTCTACATGATGATTATGATGATGACTACTAAAAAAGTTTTTGTTCAATTATAATATGTTTAAATACTTATATAATATTATGATATTTTTGTTTTGTGTTGTTTTAATTTTTATTATTGCGTCAAGATAAAACCACATGTCAGGTACCTATAGGTATGTAATCTAAATTCGTATTACATTCCTCATTACATTAATTTAATAAGTTGATACCCTATTTTGTAAAGGTAAATCCTTACCTACTTACTGTTTTTAGGTAGGGAATAAATACTCTTTGAAGGGCACCTACCGAACCGCAGCACATAGCGGGCACATAAAAATGTAAAAAAAAAATAAAAAACAAACCCAAAATGGCGTCACTGACAGCAGTCAGGGTGACTATTGAACGAACGAAATGAACAGTTGACGTTGCTACAGATCACCCTAAATTTTTACCCACTGAGTAGCTGATCGAAACTCTGTTTTCGTTTGTGAATCTGGGAAGAACTACTCGCCGCCTTTACGTCCCGATCAGTATTACTCACTGGCCAAGGTAATCGTAACTTTAATCGAATATAGAGAACGAAGCCCTTAATAAATACTTATGTATCAATAATTCTCCATAAAGAACTAAAAACCTACTAACATAAATATGTTCATGAAGCAAATACATGTGAGTGCACAAGCATGTTTTATTTTAATAATACAAATAAAGTATTGCTATTTTATCGATACTTTGTTGCATTAATAATACAAAGTCTCATACATTAATCTAACCAGAGCAATGTTTGTCCCCAGATAACATAATACCTACAGCAAACTTAACTTACAAATCAAATAAATGTTGTTTCAGTCTGTAAAACGCATACTTAATTAATATTTAGTAGTAAGCTTCTTAATGATAATGACACTACTTTTACATTATTTAAAACAACCTGCCTTACACGTCTCATAATTTAATTAATAAAAATATAGGCATTGAACAACCATTGTCATTAAAATCTTCTATTGATTTTTTAAATATATTTTTCTATAGTAATATACTATTGTGCGTTAACAAAACAATGCGTTAACAGTTCAATGTGTCATTTTCACAAGACATAGTCACTAAATTAAATTAAATACATAATATAATGTACAATGATTAGTATCATTAGTTAGATTTAATAAATGCTTTAAACACCTTGTCTCGTTTATTCTAATAACATTTCACATCAGCAAGTATTTGATAGGATATTTTAAGCATTGACTAAATTTAAATAATGCTTTCTAAGGCTGTACATATCGTTATATAATAATAAAATAAATGATTTAACCAAATGCTAATTTATTTGTACCACAAGGGCTGATAGAATATAATAAAAGTATATTTATTTTTTATTGCTTAAGCTATCAAATAATTAACTGTAATTTCATGTATATATATAAAAAAACTGCATTATTTGTACTAGCAACAATATTTATAAATCAATATGCATTTATTTAATAATCATTAAAATTAATGAATAACTTTACCAAATATTATAATTGTAATGATAAAGACAACTGTATTTTTTTTCTTTAAATGTTTTTGAGATCTACAACTGTTTACATTTATTTATTTAGCCTCATGTTCAAAATGACTCAAAAATCTAACTCTTCCCCCTTCTTCTATCCTAAATTCATCCCTGTCATGAAAATATAACCTAGCTGCGCCCAGGTTTATGTGTGCTTTCAATTTTCTAGGAAGATCAGTATATTGTGTTATTAAATTATCATACCTTTATTTTTTAACTTATTTAATTATTTACTCCAATTATAAATACTCTATTACGTAACAGTAACATCCCTGATAGGGCTCGTCTCCTTGCCACTAGCGAACGTGAGTCAGGTTACTGGCTACATGCTGTTCCTTCGCCCAATATTGGAACCCTTCTAGATAATTCTAGCTTTTCTATTGCAGTGGGCCTACGTCTGGGCATCTCCAGGACAGAACCGCATCTCTGTAACTGTGGGGGCGAGGTGGACCGATTGGGTCACCATGGCTTATCTTGCCGCCGCAGCGCCGGACGGCTGTCGCGCCATGCCGCCTTAAATGACGTCATCCGTCGGGCCCTTGCCACCGTCAACGTGCCGGCTATCTTAGAGCCGAACGGTATTTCACGTGACGATGGTAAGAGGCCTGATGGTATGACGTTAATCCCGTGGAGCCGCGGAAGGCCGCTGGTGTGGGATGCTACCTGCGTTGACACGCTAGCGCCTTCCCACGTTAACAACTCAGCTCGGGCGGCATGTGCAGCGGCTGAAGCTGCAGAAGACCTCAAACGGAGGAAGTATGAATCCTTAGGCGATGGATACATATTTCCTCCGTTTGGGGTTGAAACAATGGGTCCCTGGGGCCCACAGGCGCGGCTTCTTGTTAAGGAGCTGTCCAGACGGTTGGTCGACCTAACACGTGACCAAAGGGCTGGCGCATACCTCGGCCAACGAATCAGCTTGGCAATACAACGAGGGAATGTCGCCAGCTTTTTGGGCACGCTCCCCGCAGAAAGCAACCTAAATTCTGTGTTTTATTTAGTTTTTTTTTTTTTTTTGCGGCATAGATTTTTTTTGATAGGGTTTTCGTTGTTAGTTAGGTGTATATATTTATTAAGATAGGTTTATATTTAAGTTGTTTAGTTTAGTGTATATAATATTGTTATTTAAGTTTTTGTACTAATAAATAAATTTCGCTGTGAAAAAAAAAAAAAAAAACTCCAATTATTAATTATTTAATTATAAATGGTTCAGTCTAAAAGGAGCAAGCACATCAAGCATACGAATTTTAGTTGATTTTTGATTGCTATACTGTTATAGCCTTTAGCCGCCGGTTTCAATAAAAATCTGTGTTTAGAAACTGTAATATAATTTAACTAACTAGGATGGCGCAGTGACCCAAAATGAGTCTTGGCCTCCGATAATAAGAGCCGCCACTTCGATCTATCCTGAGCTAGCTCCTGCCAGTTTTCTGCCTGGAGTTCGCGCAGGTCCTTGTCTACTTCATCACTCCAGCGATATCTAAGACGGCCTACTGGACGTCGGCCACTTGGCCGTCCCACATACGCTCGTTTCACCGCCCGATCCTCACCCATCCGCTCGACGTGGTCAAGCCAGCGAAGTCAAAGGTACTCTGTTTTATCATTGTTTACCATTAAGCCTACCTTTTTTGCCTCTTTTTCTAATTCTTCAGCCGCCCTAATTACCTGTTCTTCTCTTTCACCTAATAAAGCAAGGTCATCCGCGTAGCCGACCACCCTATGCTGCCCATTTAGTTGAACTCCGCCGTCGAGTATTAGCACTTGTCTTATTACATGCTCGAGTGCCAAATTGAACAACATAATTTAGATTTAGATTTCATTATTCAATATAATTTAGATTAGACTTTTTATATTGTCTTGATTGGTTATGATTATTCTTCGCAAATCAAGAGAAAGCTAATTTCTAATAACAATTTTTCTCCAAAGATTGAAATTAGTACTTAAATCATTTTTAAAGCATCATATCAATCATTATTTTAATATCTATTACAATACTCTATTAGCATAACATTAATCATGATATGAAATAAGAGCACTGTATATAATATAACCAATAATGGCCTAAGTAATAACCACCAAGAAACTTACAAATTATTTCAACTATAATATCAAAGTCAACTATAATAGTAGCCAAATTATAATTTAATATAATTAATAATAGTAAAGGGGCAAACAAATTTAGCCCTGGCGAGGTACTACATGAGCAGTGCAATTGCAAAACAAATCCTGAAAAAAAAAACATCAAAACATTTCTGACGCTAAGCTTGTATACCCCATACTGTACAAAGGTTAGGCAATGTTAGCAGTATACAATAATACAGGCTATATACTTTGGCAAACTCAATAATATAAAAAATTAAATATAAATATATGAGCACATTTCACACAACGCCATCTAGCCCCAAACTAAGCAAAGCTTGTACTATGGGAACCAGATAACTAATATAATACTTAGATACTTTTTTGTTTGTAAATACATACATAGAATTACAATATAACATCTAGACGCAGAACAAACATTTATGTTCATCACACAAAAGTTTGTCCTGGGTAGGAATCAAACCCACGGCCCTCAGCTTAGAAGGCAGGGCAACTACCAACTGAGCTATTGAGCCCGTAAATATGATTATGATATGTTATAGTAAAACATTCAATTCCAAACTAGTGTTTGAAATAAAGTATGATTTTGTCAGCCCAAATATGCAGTCAATAATAACAATATTAATATTGTTACATTAGTAACCTCAATTAATGCAATATCTGCCAGTCAATGGTTCTGCGCTAAGCTGACTTGAAACTTTAATTTTTCCTTACTTACACGTATTTCGTCAAGTTTACCGATCACAAATATTACACCACCAAACTAAAGGACACTTATAACTACTTACACTCAGTCCATAATTCTTGTTTTTACATTAGTGGTCACCAGTGATCAATAATAGTCATCCAATCCTATGATCACCGTTTGGTGACTTCCCCATTACCACATTTACTGAGCACCACTAACTTTCATTAGCGATAACCACATTCAATAGTTTCACTTTAGTCGCTTGGTCAAGTTGACCACTGAATTCACTACACTGTGTTCACTATTGACCAATCTTCATAAAGAAGTTCCAGAGTGTACTGGCGTATATAAACGAGCGCTACATGCCCCTCCATAGGTCGAGAGAGACCAGGATAGGGCAGAATCTGCTGAAAGTGATGCCAGCGACTATCCCAGTGACGAGGGTCGCGCCTCCTATCATGCCGGCCGTTGATGCGTGTTCTGGGGCCACGGTGCTGAAACAAAAATTGGTATTAGGTAAAATTTGGAGGAGACTAGCCTAGAATTTACATCAAAGACATTTGGTTATGAAAGATTGGAAGGCAAAAAAGGAATGATAGGATAGAAAGAAAGACAAAAAGAAGGAAATATCGAAAAAGGTAGGAAAGAAAACAGGAATAAATGAAAAACTGGGGATATAAAATAATTTTGATATTTTTTAGGTAATTCATATTTTAACTCAAAAAAAATTACATCTAAGCAGTGTTTATTTTATTACGGTCTTATGGCCGTCTACGCACGTTTGTCAGTTCCTAAGTTTGCACTTATCTCTAGAACATACCCAAATGCATTGGCAGCTACGTCATAGAGAGATAAGTACGAACTTAGGAGCTGCGCAGACGGGCATTAGTTTCATTACATATCAGAATTTTTGACAAGGATTCTTTACTAACATATTAACACAAGTAGGTATAGAATAATAGATACTCACCCCCCAACATACATCATCCCCAAAGAGCTGCCGTGTCCAGAACTCCAACCGAGTAAAGCAGCACCGACCCAGTATAACGCATCGCTATGCACCAACACAGGTGCAGTTCTGTACTTCAAGTTGTAGTTGCATAGCAGGAAGAACGGGATGAACAGGAAACGGAGCGAAGTTAGTAAGGCCAGCCAGCGGGGACCAGGCTGTGAATGAAAGAACGAACGAATGAATGAATGATTTTTAATAAAAACACTCTTCTGTACTTCGATGCTCGTAAGTGAGGTGCTCCAAGTCTTTAACAAATAGCGCATATTATATGTATGTAACAAGGTTAGCCAGCGGGGGCTTAGCTGTGAATGAAAGAACGAATGAATGAATGATTTCTAATAACAAATATCTCAGCCGCTCAACGCTCGTAAGCCGCTCCAAGTCTAACAACCAGCGCATATTATGTATAGATAGTCATCATCAACAGCCTGTGGATGTCAACTGATGAATCTATATTCTAGATGGATGGAGGCCTACGCCACTTTGAGAGTTTGAGCGACTGCTTGCCTCCTTCATCTATCGGCTCATCGACATCGGCGGTTTTCACCAGATCGTCAGTCCACCTTGTGGGGGGCCTCTTACGCTTCCTTTGGCATGAGCATTACGGACTTTTACTTGAATTTGACAGGTTTGTGTAATGTATTCGAAATCATTCCAGAATTCAAACCCCCCACGCTCATCCGTAGGTATCGCAAGTCGATATAACTCCCAACTAAGCTGTCATCATCATTAGCAGCTTGAAGACCTCCACTGCTGAACATAGGCCTCCCCCAGGGAGCGCCACTTGAGCGGCTGCTCGCCTCCTGCATCTATCGGCTCCCCAATATAGCTCTTAGAATTAGCATGTTGAAATGGCAATGGGCAGGCCACATCGCTCGTAGAATTGACAACCGATGGGGAAGAAAGGTTCTCGAGTGGCGACCACGAACCTGAAGACGCAGCAGAGGCCAGCCCCCTACTAGGTGGGCCGACGATCTGGTGAACCAAGCTATAATAGCTTCAAATCCAAAATATAAATACTTACAAACTGCCACAGGCTAGCTGTAATATTCCCAATCGTAGCGCTAAAGTTGAAGGTCAGGAAACATGTAATGTCAACAAAACTCGTGCCCAAGAAATCTTTCGTTTCAGGCCTGATATCTGGAAATTGAAAAATGAATACTGAACAGTACTGTGACCGAGAGGCCTGTGAAGCGAAGCTTTTAATTTTAAAATCAGTTGTTATGCAGCGCATCGCCGTTCCACTGGTTTTTTTTTTTTTTTTTTTTTTATGATAATGAATGACGTGACGAGCTGGTCGTTCGCCTGATGTTAAGCAATACGGCCGCCCATAACAGTTGCAGTGTTACTCGGAACTTTAAAATAATAAAGTTTCGCGTGACACTGCACTGCGCACGTCATCCTGAGACATCACACAGTCTAGTAATCAGATTACTACACTGTGTAATCAGGTCATAAAGTCTCATTTGCCCAGTAATTTCACTAGCTACAATGCCCTTCAAACCGGAACACAGTAGTGCTTGCACACTACTGCTTGGCGGCAGAATAACTGGCAAAGCGGTGGTACCTACCTAGACGAACTTTGCAGAAAAGTCCTACCACCTAGTGGTTAACACACTCGTGACTTAATAACTTACTAACCATACATACTCACTTGCTGACTTACATAATTTACTCAAGTACACACTCACTCACCGCCTTGCATACCAGTTTAAGTCAAATTCATATTTTGTGTGGTTCTAGACTTTCCAGACTTTCTAGTCATAAGCCCTCGGCTCCTACAGTTACACTTTTAGCAAATTACAGACTCACTCACTGACATACATACTCACTCACTGACTTACACACTCACTCACTGACTCGGCGCCTTACACACCCTAGCGTGTAAGTCAGATTCATATTTATAGTTTTAGACTTACCAGCCTGTACAGCGGGGAATATAGTCAAAGTGACGAAGTAGACAGCGAATATGTTGTACAGCTGTACGGCAGACTGCCTGAAGATGGTTCCATAAGGGATGCGAGCAGCGACCGGTGGTCTGTTGTTGGTAGCCGCTAGCGCAGGATTGTTGCGGAGTGTACGTTGTGCTAATGTGTCGTGGTAGCGGTAGAATCTCTGGAAAGTGATACGCTTGATAAGGAAGGACATTGACTATAAATACAATTGACCAATGATACGACTTCCCCTCATACCAAAATTAGTAGTTTATTTCAACTGCTAATCCTACGAGAGGAAGTGGGACACCCAATGTGTTTTTTGTTACACCCAGGGCCATTATTCCGTATCGATTCCTTACTTCGAAACCACGCGAATTCCTTGTCTTAGATAAGAGAAATCTACGAAACTGTAATCTCTATGAAACGATAACAAAACCGCGCGAAATGAATTTGGAATTGGCGCGATTTGAACTGTCAAAAATCGTATGTTTTACCGGGTCGCGTTCCGAAACATTAACACATCAAAAGATATGACCACTTATGTCAATATATTTTATTCAAAATAAAGATAACTTTAATGTAAAGTGAAGATATATCTGACGCTGTGACACGATTTGAACAAGACGCGATAACGACGTGGTTTCGTATCGTGTGGAATCTGTGTTTCCATAGAGAATAACCGCCCTGGGCCATTATTCTGTATCGATTCCTTACTACGAAACCACGCGAATTCCTTGTCTTACATAAAAATCTGCAAAACTCTATTCTCTATGAAACGAAAATAAAACCGCGCGAAATGAATTTGGAATTGGTGCGATTTGAACTGTCAAAAATCGTATGTTTTACCGAGACGCGTTCCGAAACATCAACACATCAAAAGATATGACCACTAATGTCAATATATTTTATTCAAAATAAAGATAACTTTAATGTAAAGTGAAGGTATATCTGACGCTGTGACACGATTTGAACAAGACGCGATAACGACGTGGTTTCGTATCGTGTGGAATCTGTGTTTCCATAGAGAATAACCGCCCTGCTCTGTTCTTTGCAATTTCGTACGACTGTCTTGTTTTGTTACTTCGCCCCCTGCCCGCGAAATTGAGTCGTGTTTGTAGGAGAAATTATGTTCACGAGATATCAACAGGCTTTATATTATAATCTTTCAAGGACGGATCATCACTAAGTGATAGGACTTTCCTACAAATTTCGTCTAGGTAGGTAACACAGGTTTGCCAGTTATTTCGTCACCAAGCAGTATTGTGTTCTGGTTTGATGGGCATTGTAGCTAGTGAAATTACTGGGCAAATTATGCTTTATCGCCTGATCTCAGTCTAGTAATCTTATGTGCCATGTGCAGTGTTATGCATAACTTCATATTTTAAAGTTCCGAGTGGGACTGTTATAGGCAGTCAAGACGCTTAACATCAGATGAATGACTAGCTCGTCATAACAAAAAGAACTGCTTTTTGCATCTAATATAAATATCTCACTAGAGACTCTATAGTGAGAGGCAGAGCGACATAAATTACATGTTATTTTAATGTGGGTGTTGAATAAATGTTTTTCTAATATAATAGGCATGATGACTACTATTAAAAATGAACAAGTAAATATTACTTTCATAAAGAAGATTAAAAATGAATGCAATCATTGAAAAAATAAGCAAAATCGGTAAATAAATCACGGAGTAATAAGCTTTTAAAGTTTCTGTAGGGGGCATCTCCTGTCCCTTTCTCGCGAAACAGAGCGCCTCCACAGTTACTATGAAAAATCTACTCGTGACGTCACATGCCAAAGAGATTGTATGAAAGCTACCACAGCTTAGTAATGAGGTACTATAACGACCTTCCTCTGACGTCACTGGCCGTTTGAGCTATCTCTTTCTCTTCCGGTTTTTAAAATGCTTGTAACTTGGTCATTTTTTGAGATATTTAATTTTTGTTTTCACAAATGTTTATCTTTTGAGGAATATAATTAATTTATCCAAAAAAAATAATTTGTTATCATGCCTATTGTAATTATTTCTTACTTTCTAAGTACTTACATTAAGAGGCAAGGCGAAGTATGTATCAAAACATATAAGCAGCACAAACATGCCCCCTATAAAGTAGTAGATGGCCGAAGTGCGGATGGAGTCAAACAGCTTCGATGCCCACGAGAGGAAAACGACCAAAGTTCCACATATATTGGAGCCGAGGACCACAGCCCCAGTGTATGAAGGGGGCAATCGGGCTGCCATACCATAAACTGAATTCTGGAAAATCGCGTTGAAACCTGAAACAAACAAAGGCAATGTCAAATATGTAATTTTTATATGTAAAGGGATGACTTGAAGAGCTAATCGTTCGCCTGATGTTAAGCGTTACGACTGCCCATGAGAGATTGCAGTGACGCTTGGAACTCTAAATTATAAAGTTTCGTGTGATACGGCCCGATAGCTCAGTTGGTAGTATCCCTGCCTTCTGAACTGAGGGCCGTGGGTTCGATTCCTACCTGGGACAAACATTTGTGTGATGAACATAGATGTTTGTTCTGCGTCTGGGTGTTATATTGTATTCTATGTATGTATTTACAAACAAAAAAGTATATAAGTATTATATCAGTTATCTGGTTCCCATAGTACAAGCTATGCTTAGTTTGGGACTAGATGGCGCTGTGTGAAATGTCCACACATTGTTTTTTTTTAATCTTTATTGAAGGGCTTTAATTAACATAATTATGTCGCCCTGGTACATTTAACTTAAAATTAAGATGAACAAAATAATTATAATAACTTATTTGTTACGTAAGTACTTAAGTATAATATACACATGACTTTCCCCTCAGATCGGTCACATATTTGTTGGTGTTGGTTTTCCAATAAATAAATAAATAAATAAATAAATATTTATTTATTTATTTATTTACACTGCAATGCGCGTGCGCACGTCATCCTGAGACATCACACAGTTTCAAAATACAAATTAACAATAAAAAAATAGGCAGTTTTTGCCCTAATTATGAGTGTCCAAAGTGGCATTTTATGGGAGAGGCCTATGATCAGCAGTGGACGTCTTCCGGTTGATGATGTTTTTAGGCATTAAAACACACACTTTTTGCATGTTTGAGACTACGTGCATCGTACCATATTACAAACGTCGATGGATGCAGGAGGCGAGTAGTCGCTCAAGGTAGCGCTATTTTTTTTTTCTGGGGGAGGCCTGTGTTCAGCAGTGGACGTTTTCAGGCTGTTAATGATAATGATTATGATGATGATGAACGTAACTCACCATTCAAGCAGAAAACGGTGACCATGGTTATCCAGAAAAATATTTCCGCGTGTTGCGACGTGTCTATCATAGCGACCGTTATTGTAACCACGAACAGAGCCACTTCCACGATCAGGGAAAATACAATTCGGGTAGTCAGGTTGCCCCTGGAAACATTAAATTTAGTAACTATGAATTAATAAGTTAAGAATTCCGATGGGGAAGAAAGGTTCCCGAGTGGCGACCACGAACCGGAAGATGCAGCGTAGGCGGACGCTCCACTAGGTGGACCGACGATCTGGTGGGAGCCGATGGATACAAGAGGCGAGCAGCCGCTCAAAGTGGCGCTCCCTGGCGTAGGCCTATGTTCAGCAGTGGGCGTCTTCAGGCTGTTAATGATGATGATAAATAAATTAAGTAACTAAATCAAATAATATAGATGCACGGAAACCCGGCATTACGGTAGGAATTCTTTCGAATACGTACAAAGCGTTTTGATTCCTCATTTATAATTCTGGTTTAAGATCATTTATTCTCAAAGAACATAGTTCACTTAATGAGAAAGTACTTATAGCTAAACTACAAATAGGTACATAGTTTGCCTTTAAGCATGCAGGCGTAACAAGAATAAAATATTAATATAAGTAAGGTAAATTGTAAAAAAAAAAAAGGTAGGTAAGCAAAAAACATTTCAACACAAGTTTGGTCAAAGATTAAGTAGACTACAGAAGTAAAGTTGGATCACTCAAAATGTGGATATTCAATAGTTTTTTAAACAATTGGAATGATTTAGCTTCCTTAATAGGTTTAGGTAGTTTGTTATACAGTTCGGCTCCTTCATATAAAATTGTCTTTTTTCCATAGTTAGTTCTAGGGTGTCGTTAATGTATGTTATGAGCATTTCTTGTATTTAATTTATTTATTTCGATCTTTTTAGTAAATAGGATTTCTGAATGTATATCTTTGTTCAGTATTTTTCTTATCAATATGCATGTGTTTGAAACATATATTTGTTTAATACTCAAAAGTTTAGTTTCGTTATAGATTTTAACTGTTGATTCTAAAAAATTGTAATTAAAAAGTATTTTAATGATTTTATTCTGAGCAACTTGAATCATGCTCAAATTAGTTTTAGCAGCACACCCCCATATTTCTACGAGGTAGTCGAGGTGAGGCTTTACGAGTGAGTTATATATAAGGACAGCAAAGGAATGGAACACCTTACCAGCGTCATTGTTTCCTGACAAATATAATCTGGGAGTTTTTTTTAGCGGTCACCTATCAAAGTAGTGACCGCAGCGAACGTTGCTTAACTTTATGAATCGGTTACGAATGGCTAATCGTGCTTCGCATGTTATGATATTTGGTATCAATTTAACTATATTTTTTTTGTCCACGCAGACATCAGTTTATACAAAAAAGGATCCATAGATCCTTCCCCAAAGCATCAAAACTTTAACTTCGCACTTGATATGAAGCAATACTCAGACATCGTCCAAATCATAGCAGAAATTCTTGGAATTCTACAATACTACTACGCAAATCAATATGTACTTATACTAAATCACAAAAACAAAGCCGCGAAATAAAATCAATAATCACTCACTTTATTTTGACGAATACGTTGAACCAGCTGAATAATAGATTCGGTATCTGGCTGGCCCATCCGACGTACGTGAGGTAATGCTTCGCGTACTCCGGCGCATTCGCTAGCTTGTACTTCTCGAAGTAATCCTGAGGAAATACGACAATTTGAGCTTTAATAACATGGCATGTATGTTTCACGTCGACATTCGAGTCAAAGAAACAACAAAATTGGAAATAAGGTCGTCATCATCATATCATCATCATCAATCATCATCAGCCTGAAGACGTCCACTGCTGAACACAGGCATCCCCAGAGAGCAGCTGCCCGCCTCCTGCATCCATCGGCTCCCCGCGGCTTTCACCAGATCCCCCCCTGTCCTGAGGTCTGTTCCCCTTAGTAAGAGGCCTACGCTGCTTTTTCTGATTCGCCACTCGAGAACCTTTCTTCCCCATCGGTTGACCGCTCTATGAGCGATGTGACCCATTGCCATTTCAACTTGCTAATTCTGAGAGCTATATCGGTCACTTTAGGTAAAACCAATAAAGTTGTTCATTCTATTATTTTAGTATGTAGCTATGTACCGTGGCCGTGATGAACATATTCCAAGCGGTGAGCGTCCCGAGGCCGTGCAACATCAGCGTCAAATAGATGAGGTACCCGCGGTCTTTGGGAGGCACCAAATCCATAGCTATACCTGAAACGGGTGCATAAAATCTTATTATTTTATGTTTGTAAGTTACTCCGCCATTTATGGTGTTATATTGTATTCTATGTATGTATTCAGAAACAGAAAAGTATATAAGTATTGTATCAGTTATCTGGTTCCCATAGTACAAGCTATGCTTAGTTTGGGGCTAGATGGCGCCGTGTGAAATGTCCACACATATTTATTATTATTTACTAGTTGGTAAAACTTTTCTGCAAGTTTGTTTAGGTACCACCACTTTGTCAGTTATTCTGCCGCCAAGCAGTAGTGTGCCACTACTGTGTTCCAATCTGACAGACGTTTTAGGTAGGTGAAATTACTGGGCAAATGAGACTTTATGATCTGATCTTGCAGTCTAGAAATCTTATTACTAGACTGTGTGATGTCTCAGGGTCACGTGAGTAGCGCGGCGACATGTGAAACTACAATTCTGTGAAATCTGGTATGGGCACTTAACACCATGCAAACGACTAGTCACTTCATCCCTTAAATAAAAAAATATAATATATACAGAAAATATGTAAATAGCGAATGAAAAATGAATTCAGGTTTTGCAAACTCCATGAAGATCAAATTATTTTTATTACTCGCCTCTTACGATTCAATTCCAGACAGGAAATGGTTATCGCAACAGCAAATAAGTCTTGAGTGTGAAGTGTACTTATTCAATTACTGAAAACATTCAACCTTCATGTTTGGGTTTTTTATGGAAGTTTTATGCGGTGAACAGTAATAATCATACTGAAATCGAACTATGCAAAGATGTTACAAAATTTATTAATTTTATTGGTCTCTATCGACCTGTACCGCGCACCATTCGCATATGGTGACCAGCCATCTAAAGTCAATCTGGTTAAAATCCCCTCTGATCTGAGGTGCATTTAAGCTGCTAACGTTACTGTAATTCTTTTTATTCTATAGTTCACAAATAAATAAATAAATATGTGTGGACATATCACACAACGCAATCTAGCCCCAAACAGCAAAGCAAAGAATTAAGAATTTATCTACATATATAAGCTAATGCATCAACGTTAGAACATTTGGCATACACGGCCTGATTTATAAATGTTTAAAAGTACTTATAGATTTTTTACTCCATCATCAAACTCATCATCGATTGTTAGTAGGCCTTTGCAAGGTACGGCACAGCCCGGCTTTCTTTGTCTTGGTTTTCAGTGAGACTCGGTTATAACTCAATACGAACAAATAAAGACGCCCGGCAATTTCAATGCCACACAAATAAGCAAACAAACATGGAACGTTTTTGCTAAATAAATTAGTTTAGGGATAATAATGATCTCGAAATACTTAACTATGCCAAATTTTTGATTGCAATATCAAAATTGTAGCAAATCTCAGGTGCACACAAGTCTATTGAAGAGACCTTGCATGTGTTTTTCGTAAGCGTTATTTTACCCACTGTTTGATATTAGTGACAGATGCTATGAAAAAGTCATTGACACTGCGTTGGGAAGTGGGATATGCGTTCAAAAACTTTTGCCTCTACCGGGATTCGAACTCACAACCCCGCGATCTTAAATCGATCAAGGTAGCCGTTAGGCCAGATTGTCTTGCTATGCAAACGGTGAAAAACCTGACAGTCATCAAAAATGTTAAAGGGTCATGATTCAGGTTCAGACATCCTAGTTTTTTTAAAAGCTTACAATGAAACTTCAAAAAAGCAAAAGGTCCTAAATCACAAACATTACGTTTGCTTCAGTTATAGGCGATAATAATTCACGTTCCGCATATTGCGGCCTTAAACTTGGTTTCCACGAACGCGACCAAATGCTGCTGGTGAAATCTGGATGATGTAAATCTGGATCAAACAAAACCAACATTTGTTAAGTTTTCTCAGAACCGAGTTCTATTGAACTCGTCTTATGATACGAACGGCGAAATTGGCCTTTAGGCTGTGTTTACCGTGTTGCACAATCTTGAATCTGTAAAGTAGTGAATGAAACACGAATAGCGGTAAACTCAGACTGCTTTATTAACCTTATGTAGGTAGGCATCCCAAATTGACAATATGTTTTATGAATACCCTCAATATATTACACTTCCCTTCTTAATTGAAAATGCAAAGGGCTAACATAAGTAAAAAAAAAATATAACACAAAAAAAAGTACAATTTAAATTAACAAAAAAAAAATCCAAATACTATTAACTGTAAATCAACATAGTTATAAAGTACAGTTATACCTATAATAATGCTATAATAACACATTAGGTGTTTAATGTTTTCACAGGCGTAATGTATCTACCTACTTGTTTAGTTAAACAGGTATTATTAACAGTATAAATAGCTACACATCCACTGTACTACGACCTTAACAGAATAATAAAAATAAAACAATAGAAAAATTCGTACCTAAGTCTCAAAACAATGATTGAAAATATAATTCAAACAAGGATTGAACATGGTGCGTGCTTATCATAATTTGCTACAAATTAATGCATAAGTATAAAAAAGTTTTACACAAAACATTATAAATTGTAACTCCATAAACACATATAAAATATAAGTTCAATACAGTTACACAATAGTTGAGTAAGCACCTAGGCACAACCGCTACCTTTCTCAATCTTATAATAAACCTAACTTATAATAAATACTCATGAAAATTTTAAGAATATAGAATATTTATTTGTACCTACCCATGCTCATTTACCATATTATATGGTATATTTAGATTAATAATAATTAAAATATATATATATATATATATACATATATATATATTTATGCATATATGTACATACGTAATTCATTTATCTAAAAAAAATTTGGGCTTGGCTGTAGGCCGTGGGCGGAGTACGGGCGGGGGACAGTGAGGCGCCGCCGCCGAGGCGCGTGCCCGGTCGCGCGGCTGCCGCTTGCCGTGCGCGGGCGTCGCGGGCGTCGCCGGTGAGGGTGGCTGCGACGAGTCCGGCGAGAGCTCTGTGACGTCACCATACTCACTAGAGGACGTGCCGGGAGTAGACAGCGGCGTCCTCATCACTTGAGTGTCGTCCTTTTCGCGGTCACCCAGATCACTAGTACCTAACGCCCACGAATAGCGTTTCGATCTACACGGTATCAGCTGATCTGCGTGCTTGGTGCTCATGTCATTATTTTTTGTAGTAACTTTGTATGTTACTGAACCGGTTCGTTCTGCCACCGTTCCCTCGTTCCACTTGGGCCCATGTTTCGAGTAGTTTCTCACTAGGACCGGGTCCCCCGGCGTGAAGTTGCGCTGCGTGCCGTCGGCGTGCGCCACCTGTGCGCGCTGCGCCGCGGCCACGCACTGCGCGGTGCTGGGTGCGCGCAACTGGTCCAAGCGCGTGCGTAGCCGTCTGCCGAACATAACCACCGCAGGTTCCTTCTGTGTACTGCAATGTGAACTATTGCGATACTGCAATAAAAATTTGTTTAAAGCGGTTTCAATGTTCTCCCCGTCTGCTGTGGCTTTTTTCATTACCTTTTTAATCGTTTTAACGGCATTTTCGGCTGCTCCGTTACTTGCAGGGTGATATGGCGCGGTCAGAATGTGTTGAATGCCGTTTTTCTTTAGAAACGTTTCTAGTTCGCACGACGTAAAAGGTGGACCCCCGTCACTCACCAATACTGTAGGCACCCCAAATCTAGCGAAGAGGTCTCTTAGTTTACTTATAACCAAAGTGGCCGAAGTACCTGAAGTCATCACGGCCACCTCGATCCATTTTGAGTGGGCGTCTATTACAAGGAAATAATACTTCCCTTTGTAATACAAAAAATCCGCATGCAATCTAGCCCATGGCTCCTGTGGCCAGACGTAGGGCGCGGGCGGCGCATGCGGCGGCGCGTCGCGCGCCTCGCGGCACGCCGGGCACGACCGCGCGCGCTGTTCTATGTCGGAGTCCAGCAACGGCCACCATACATAGTTTCGAGCGATTTGCTTCATGCGGACCACCCCCACGTGACCCTCGTGGATTTCTTCCAAGATACGTTTGCGTAGGCTTCTCGGAATTACTATCCGATAGCCCCACACTATACAGCCATGATCCACTTGCAACGTGTCTTTGCGATGAAAGTACGGCTTTTCATGCTCAATTTCTGTTTGAGCAGGCCATCCACTTATTATATACGAGTATATTTTACACAGGGTTGAGTCTTTTGTTGTTTCTTTTGCCACTTCACGGTGATTGAGAGGAAACGTATCCTCTACGTAGTGGACGTACGCTGCTTCCTCTTCGCTGTTTTTGAGTTTATCTTTGACTGCAGCTAAAGGCAAGCGCGATAGTCCATCTGCGTTACCGTTTTTATCCGTAGTAACAAATACTATATCAAAATCGTATGCGGCCAGACGCACCGCGTACCTCTGCAACCGGCTGGCCGCCGTTTGTGGGATACCATGTTTTGGACCAAATATATACGTGAGCGGCTTATGATCGCTGCGCAATATAAACTTGCGGCCGAATACGTACTGATGGTGCCTTGCTACCCCGTAAACAATGGCCAACGCTTCCTTGTCGATTTGACTGTACCGGCGCTCCGCGTCGTTGAGCGTGCGCGAGGCACAGCACACGACGCGCTCGGTGCCGTCCGGGTACACGTGCGATAGCACCGCGCCGAGCCCGTACGCCGAGCTGTCCACCGCCAGTACCAGCGGCAGCTCGGGCGAGTAGTGCGCCAGCGCTCCGCCGCTTAACAGCTGCTCTTTCACTGCGTCGAACGCCTTCTGACACGCCTCCGTCCACTGCCAATTAGCCCCTTTAGCTAACAATGAATAAAGCGGATGCAAAGTTGTACTAATGTTTGCCAAAAACCGTGAATAATAATTAATTAAGCCAAGTGCCGCCCTCAGCTGAGATACATTTTGTGGCGCGGGCAAATTTGAAATAGCCGCCACTTTATTTTGATCGGTATGTATGCCGTGCCGGTTTATCTTGTAACCTAAATAACATACCTCGTTTTTGAAAAATTCACACTTCTCATATTTAATGCGTAGACCAGCTTCTGAAAGTCTAGTCAACACTGCCCTTAAATTTTTCATGTGTATTTCCTTATTATGTCCTGTAATACAGATGTCATCAATAAATGCCACCGTATTATCTATACCGCAAAGGGTTTCCTCAACTACTTTTTGGAAAATTTCAGGCAAACATTTAATACCAAAAGGTGCCCTGCGGTATACATAAATTCCCACGTGCGTGGTGATGGCGGTGAGTGGTTGTGATTCCTTATTCAAAATTAATTGCAAGTATGCATTTTTCAAATCTAATTTTGTATAATGCTCTCCACCACTGAGCGCTGCGAATAATTGTTCAATACGAGGCAATGGATAATGAAAATCTTTTAATTGCTTATTAATTGTTATTTTATAATCACCGCATATACGTATAGACCCGTCTCTTTTTATAATTGGCACAATCGGTGTCCCGTAGTCAGAACTTTCCACCTTAACAATAATAGCCTCTGATTCTAAGCGTTGCAACTCGCGCTCAACAGGCATACGCAGCGCTAGTGGCATCGGACGAGCTTTACAAAATATCGGCTCGGTGTCTTTTAATTGCAATTTTATCTCGGTTTTGAAAGCACCTATACCCTCCTTAAACACTTCAGGAAATTCCTTTTTTAAATTGGAGACAACAGAGTTTTCACTTTCAACTATATTCAAAACATTGATTGACTTTAAGTTTAATTTACGTAACCAGAGGCGACCCATTAACGGCGGGCCGCCATTTGCGATCACGAACAATGGCAAAACAGCTGTCTCACTACCGCGCACTACATTAACTTCAACGCGACCGAGAGGTACTATCGCGCCCCCCGAGTATGACCGAAACGTCACATCATCTTTCAGGATGGGTAAATGAGACAAATGAGTATCGTAGAACTGTTTAGACACCGCCGATATCCTGCTGCCCGTGTCAACTTCAAATGAAAATTTATGATTTTCTACAATTAAATCTAAATAGTATGGATCGTCCTTACGGCTTGCTCCTGTTGAGAAATGATATAATCCATCACTTGCATCACTTTCCGACGCACTCTGCTCGATATAATTTTGCGATTTATATTGAACACTTTTTCCCCCTTTTGAACACATGAGAGCTAAGTGCCCTTTTTCACTACACTTATTACACGAATAAAACTTGTACCGGCACTTATTAGGCGCGTGATTACTTTTACCACAACGCCAGCATGGCGAACCCCGCCCTCGCGTGAAGCCCGCGGCCCCGGCGCCGCCGCCGCCGCCGGCCGCCGCCACCCGATGCATCCCGTTCGCGCCCTGCCCGAGTCCTGAGCTAGCCGAGCCCGGCGCCCCACCGATCGCGGCGCCGCTCGCGGCCGCGGTCTCCGCGTGCCGTTCGGCCGCCTCCAGCGCTAGCGCCAGCTCCACCGCTTTTTTATAGTCCAGCGTAGGTTCAGCGAATAGGCGGGAACGCATTTCTTCGCTTCGTAAGCCAGATACAAACTGATCCCTAATGTTTTCCTCCAACAGAGTGCCGAAGTTACAATGCGTCGCAAGATGTTTGAGATTCTGAAGAAATACGCCTATGTTTTCACTTTCCGCCTGACGCCGTTGTCGAAATATATGCCGTTCGGCGATCTCCGACCGCTTGGGTTCCAAATGATCGCGAACTAACGCCACCAGCTCCTCAAACTGCCTAGTTTCTGGATGATTCGGTGAACACAGGTCGCACATCAGCTCGTACGTGTGCGCCCCGACATGCGTCACTAACGTGGCCACTCGTAACTCGCGTTTGATCTCGTTTAGTAAAATGAACTGTTCCACGAGTCGCACATATGCACCCCAATTCGCCCGACCATGAATATCGAATTCATGTAACTTCCCGTACGGCATATTGAAGATTTTCCACTAAAATTCCAAATAACTGCGCCACTTGTAAAGTAGTGAATGAAACACGAATAGCGGTAAACTCAGACTGCTTTATTAACCTTATGTAGGTAGGCATCCCAAATTGACAATATGTTTTATGAATACCCTCAATATATTACAGAATCTAGCCAGGTTATTTACCTTTCAAGTTGAGCGTGTCATTGGGCAGATTGGTGCCCTCCCACGCCGGCGTGAGTTTCACCGGCTCGTTGCGTAGGAACGGTGCCTTCTCGCCGTCGGCCTCCCAACCTACAATAGTTAAGAATTTCATGTTTAGACACATTTGTATTGTAAATGGATTTTAGCAGGACGGTTTATGGTTGATATTTCACTTGTATTTTATCAGATACATGATACATTTAATAAATAAAATTATTTGCATTTTATCAGTAACAGCTGGAAAACGTCCACTGCAGACACATTTATTTATTTATTTATTTATTTGTTTATTTATATATTTATATATTTATTTATATATTTATATATTTATATATTTATCATCATCATCATCATCATTAACAGCCTGAAGACGTCCACTGCTGAACATAGGCCTCCCCCAGGGAGCGCCACTTAGAGCGGCTGCTCGCCTCCTGCATCCATCGGCTCCCCGCGGCTTTCACCAGGTCGTCGGTCCACCTAGTGGGGGGCCGGCCTACGCTGCGTCTTCCAGTTCGTGGTCGCCACTCGAGAACCTTTCTTCCCCATCGGTTGTCAGTTCTACGAGCGATGTGGCCTGCCCATTGCCATTTCAACTTGCCAATCCTAAGAGCTACATCGGTCACTTTAGTTCTCCTGCGGATCTCCTCATTTCGGATCCTATCTCGCAGGGAAACACCGAGCATTGCTCTCTCCATAGCTCGTTGCGCGACTTTGAGCTTAGTAATGAGGCCAACAGTTAGAGACCACGTCTCAGTTCCATAAGTCATCACTGGCAACACACATTGATTGAAAACTTTTGTTTTCAGGCTTTGTGGTATTTTGGACGAAAAGATAGGTCGAAGCTTCCCGAACGCTGCCCAGCCGAGTTGGATTCTTCGGGCGACCTCTTTGTCGAAGTTGGACCTACCCAATTGGACAGTCTGCCCTAGATAGACGTATTTGTCGACAACTTCGAGAGTATCGTTCCCGACAATTACCGGTATAGGTGGAACATGGGCATTTGACATGATTTTCGTCTTGTCCATGTTCATCTTAAGACCAACCTGTCGGGAGACTCTACTGAGGTCGTTGAGCATGGTGCTGAGATCATCGAGCGACTCCGCCATTATGACTATATCATCGGCAAAACGAAGGTTAGTGATATACTCGCCATTTATGTTGATGCCACATCTTTTCCACTCCAAGAGCTTGAAAACATCCTCCAATGCGTTTGTGAACAGTTTCGGAGAAATAACGTCTCCCTGTCTCACGCCTCTCTGCAATGGGATCTGTTCCGTACTCTGGTCTTGTAGTCGGACTGACATAGTGGCCTTACTGTACAAACACTTCAACACTTCGATATACCTATAGTCAATTTGGCATCGCTGTAAGGACTGCAGCACCGCCCAAGTCTCGATTGAATCGAAGGCTTTCTCATAGTCCACAAACGCTAGGCATAGCGGCCGATTATACTCTTCGGTCTTCTGTATAATCTGGCGTAGCGTATGGATGTGGTCTATGGTGCTAAAGCCTTTTCGGAAACCGGCTTGTTCGGGAGGCTGGAATTCATCAAACCTGCGTGCGAGACGATTCGTAATGACCCTCGAAAACAGCTTATACACATGACTCAAGAGCGAGATGGGCCTATAGTTCTTCAATAAGGTGTTATCACCTTTTTTGAAGAAGAGCACCACCACGCTCTTGTGCCATGCCTCCGGCGTTGTACCTTCAAGGATGACAGAATTGAATAACTTCTGGAGGACTTTAAGCACCGGTCTACCACCCGCTCTCAGAAGTTCGGTCGTAATTCCATCCTCACCTGGCGCCTTGTTGTTTTTAAGCTGTTTGGGGGCCATTCTAATCTCGTACAGGCTGACGTCCGGGATATCTTCGGTATAGTGTCGGACTAACTTGGCTCTGGTGTCCTTAGCTGTGTTAGTAGCGGGCTCACGTGTCGATGTGTATAACTGTCCATAGAAGTTCTCAATCTCTCTCAGGATCTCAGGCTTGGATGAAATGACACTACCATTCTCGGTCTTCAGTTTTGTCATTTGGCTTTGCCCAATAGACGAATCTTTTGCGAACACCTTAGAGCCTTGGTTCCGCTCAATTGCGGCCTCAATACGTGAAGTACTAAAAGCACGCAAGTCGTGTCGCATGGAACTCCAGATACGTCTATTGAGTTCACCGTAGGCTGACATATCAACTGAAGACTGTAGTTTCATTTCGCTCCGGTCTGCCATTAATTTAAGAGTGTTTCCTGAGAGTTTCTGAGTCCTCTTTCGGCGTTGGGTCTTGAAGAACTCAGCTCCAACAGCTTGGACAGTTTCCACCAACCCGTTGTTCAACTCGTCCACTGTGTTGCAATCGGCAAGGCACTGGAAGCGATTTTGGAGTTCCAGCTGAAAGCCTTCGGGGTTTTGGATTTGGACAGGGTTTGGACGGAGCGTAGACCTCACCAGACGCGACCTTTCAAGCTTGACATTGATATTCAATGTGCCTCTTACAATACGGTGATCGCTACCGGTTTTCACCTTGCTGATCACAGAGACATCATCGAATATTCGCTTCTTGGTCGTCATCATGAAGTCTATCTCATTTTTCGTGGAACCGTCGGGGCTTATCCACGTCCACTTCCTGGATGGCCGCTTCTTGTAGAAGGAGTTCATCATAAAGAGGCCCTCCTTCTCCATGAAGTCAGCCAGCCTTTGTCCCCGAGGGTTCCGCTGCCCGTATCCAAATGGCCCCACTCTCAGCTCATCGCCATTCCTTGTGCCCAACTTCGCATTAAAGTCTCCCATCACAACGGTGAAGTATGTTTCGGAAGTATGCATGGCTTCGGATATATCCTCATACATAGCTTCTACTTCATCGTCGGAGTGTGCCGAGGTCGGTGCGTATACCTGGATGACCTTCAACGAATACCGTTTGGTTATTCTGAGTATCAGGTACGCTACCCTGGTCGACACACTGTCGACTTTGATCACGTTGTTGACGAGAGACTTGCGGACGAGGAACCCGACACCACCTTGGGAAAGTTGGTCTCCCTCCCGGTAGAAGAATAAGTTACCGGAATTTAGGATTATCGTGTCCTGTCCCTGTCTTCGGACTTCTGACAATCCCATTACATCCCAGCGTAACTTACTCATCTCCTCCTCCAATTCGACCATCCTTTCGTCAGCCCTCAACGTGCGCACGTTATAAGTTGCCAGGGCCAGGGGTCGTGTTTGGTGGGGTTGGTAGCCGGGCGTCTTCCGGTGATTCTTCGCACCCCCTGCCCTGCCGTTACCGTGACCGCTACCGGAGCCACGGGATAGCAGAGCCGCCGGGGACTGGGGGCCGTTATTGTTTGTGCTTGTCATTAGGGGGGGGGGGGGGGTTTGCCATAATCACCACGCTTGGCAGGCGGCTTGGTGATCGCAGTGGATTATGATGGTGGAGACCAAGGAGAATGCTGCAGCCCATTCCCTTGATGTTCCCTTAGCCGACTTTTACGGCACCCACGGGAAGAGATGGGGTGGTCCTATTCGTAACCGGGACCACACGGTATATTTATATATTTATATATTTATTTATTTATTTATTTATTTATTTATTTATTTATTTATTTATTTATTTATTTATTTATTTATTTATTTATTTATTTACATAGACCTTCCCCAGAAATAACGCTTTGGACGCTTATTTTATAGTTTTTTTTTTCATTATAATTATAATATATCGAGTTGAATGCTATTGGCTATTAATCAATTATATATTATCATTGACATAATTTTAGGTACAAATAATGTTTAGACGAAGCCTCCGGTCCCCGACTTAGTTGGAAACTGTGTTCCCTGGATGTTCCCTTACCTTTTGTTTTAGACCTAAACGTAAATATGTCAATGATAAATGATAACTCCGAAACCTTTAAATATTAAATCTATCAAAGAAATAAAACTCATAATGAAATATCTTCCCAGGTGTAGATGTTCTCGGCAAAGCAAAAATGCTCTTTGACCGCGAAGTCTAAGCGAGCGAGCGAAACTGGCACTTGACCGAGATTATATGAAAAGAAAATTAAAAGCACTCAAGCTTAGTTTTAGAAGTTTACTCTTGGCTTTGTAAAGAATGGGACTTTTTTTTCTTGTTTTTTGGCTCCACACATAGTGTATTTAGCCAGTGTCAAGTATATAGTAGTAATAGAATACTGAATATTTCACGTAAAATCAAGTCTTAGTCGTAGTCATAGTCCAGTCTAAGTCATGGTCCAGTAAAGTGGTGGCAACTTTACGAGAAGTTTCTATGGAATTTTGGAAGCAACACGAAAAAACACATTTCACCACATTATATCACTTGCCTACACTCATGCTCGTAATTCAGCACTTAATGTGTAAAACGCCACCAATTTTAAACATTAACACTAGAAAAATCACAAGTTTTGAGAAACAATACAATGCAACGACGTGAAATTTTCCGCGTTCCCGCCAAAACTCTATGGGACTTTTATAAGCAGTTGCTTTACCGTGTAAATAATAACCGGCCAAGTGCGAGTCGGACTCGCGCACGAAGGATTCCGTACCATTATCTATGAAAACGACAAATCACGTTTGTTCTTGGTGCCCCCTTACATATTTATTTTATTCTGTTTTTGTAGTCTGTTGTTATAGCGGCAACAGAAATAAATACATCATCTGTGAAAGTTACAACTGTCTAACTATCACGGTTTATGAGATACAGCCTGGTGACAGACGGGCACACAGACCGAAGGAGCCTAAGTAATAGGGTTCGCTTTACCCTTTACGGAACGGTTGAAGTACAAAATCACATAAGAGATTCTACTCTACACAAATCATAAATATTTGATTGATTGATTGATCAATTTGAAGACACCTACTTCGTTATTTCACTTATGAAGCTATTTCATGGCTGACTTACCATTTCTCAACGAAATTAACAAAAAACCTTAAAAGGCTATAGAAACTCTGTCGAAACTGTCGAAAGTTCTATAAGCGATATCTTTATCGGGCCACCAGAAACTCCACTGTAACTACATCGGTACCCAACATAACAATGGTTCACTATCGGCCGTTGAATATAATCAGTTTTTTAACGACATAGGTAAATTGGTGTAACCAAGAACAAATTGTATAGAATACGATAAAATGTTTAAAAATTAACAAGTTAGTACTTTAAAACGACTAAATCTTGGCTACATAATTTTATGGTTGTAAAAATTATAAGGCTGAAACAAAAATTAATACACAAGTAATATATATGTCTATGTACACACCTGTGTTGGGTACGCGGCGTAGTATATAATCCATAGTCGAATAAACCAGCAAACCAAAAAAAATCTTTATAAAATGTCTCACACGAACAAATGCATCTAAAATAGTTAGCTATCTAAAAACTCTATCAAAAACCAACCTTAAAAAATCGGCTCTTATTAAATAAGTACGTTTCGGCACTACGCCATCAATGCTAGAGACACACATATTTATAATACATTAAACTTATAACACCCCTCTAAATACCTAATCGAGGTTAAAAAATATGAAAACAAGCAACAAAACATGAACCAATAAAATGGAAATAAACAAAAACTATTTTTATCATGTACCAAAATGGTAACGCAGTCATTGAATACGAATGACAATATGTATTCCCTGATAACAGAGCCCAGCGTATCTGATGAGCCGAAGCCCATTGACATTTAGATAACCTCATTAGCCCCCTGGAAGTCTTACAAATGTACACATTACGCAAGTGGATGCTGTGAACTAAAAGATATGGTACTTACACCACCACAGTGTAAATAATAGTACCCAACACGTCTTGTTAATGAAAGTGGTGTTGTTGATATTAGCATTACTAGATTTAAGTAGGTATTTTATATCTAAGCGATATTGCAAGTTTGCTGCACTTAAGAGCTTTCTTTGAACACATGTATGTATTTTAAATATTATTTAATGGACTGAAAAAATTAAAAAAAAAACAAAATTAAAAAAAACTCAAGTTCTATTCTACCAACTCCTCGTTTACAAGAATAAGCTCAGAGAGCAAATAAGACAAAATAGCAACATATATATAAAAAAGTGCGAAGAGAGCCTTGTTACAAATAAATCAATATTGGTGAACACTGAATACTCTGTCCCCTCTATCGCAGCGCAGAATGGAAAGATCCGCTATGCAGTGCAGATATTCAAAAACGAATTTTCTAATCACGGTCTTCTTCTCGTGTAGGCAAGTGTCAGCCCTTATGTCAGAATTTTTAGGCCGCCCAGAGGCTTCTGACTTGGCTTAACGACCATTGTCTAACGACAACAGCCGGGACCTAATCACGGTAAAGACACCAGTGGGGTGATTACGTAACTTTGACAGCAATGCAACAGGAGAAATTTCATTCCGAATATGAAAATTTTCATAGTAACTATGCACATAAACTGCGTATTGAAACTGTCAAAGCCATACATTTTTGTGTTTCTATTGGTTGCAATCAAGTTACATAATCGCCTAGCTGATATCCATATCCAGGTACTATCAAAAATGTAGTGAACTACCGTGACAGTCTTAAACAGTGATTAGAAAACTAAGCCCTCAATATTAGTTATTTAAAAGCAAGATAAATTAATTAGCTATGTATTTAAAGTATAACCTCAATGCAGTGGAGGTGTACCGCTTGTGTGTCGGATTATACTAAGTACAAGACAATGACTAATGACACGCGCATCCCATGTAATGTAATGCTGGCTATGCGTAGAACTGGCATTTGCATGCAAGCCGACACCTATTGTACGAGCTTGTCAACATGTGCGGTTAAAATATTTTATACCACGACAAGTTCTATATGTTCTGGGCTTTATACGAAGGCTTTATTACGTCTTCTATGAAATCAGAATAAAATTGTGCCAGTTTCCCAGACTCCCCTGTGGACTCCCTTATGATATTTCTATAGTTTTTGGCTATTTTCAGACTTAGTTAGAATTTTTGGCCACCTGGAAGATTCGGACGTGGTACAAGTAATGATAACGATTACGGATTCTAATGCGATCAAGTGATCGATTATTATCCTAACTTTGGGACAAGGACACTGTCTGTGGTGGGACAAATTACTTAGTAGAAAGAAAGGGGACATATCATAATAACTCTTTCATATTAGTATGAAGAAGACGACAAGATTTTCTGATATAAATAATACAACCGACACGAATATGTCATCTTTAGATTTTTATGATTATTCACAGTTAGATTACACCAATTTATTCATTTTCAACTTTGTGTCACAGATACAAAGCTGAATAAGGCACGACTCGAGGTCACATTATTTTGCATCACAAAGGCCATCCTGTTTTTTTATTGTGTGTATGATTGTAGTTATGCCTGGGCATAAGTAGGTATTAATTATACAAATGACCGGGTTATCACGTTATCTGCAAAGTCGACTGCGCGGCACAACATAATTATAACAAAGTTTAAAAGTAATGATACCTACTCCTAAACTTAGTAAATACATGAAATTATAAGTGTAACTCTTTTGATTCTTAGATGAACTCATAATAATCTAAGCTATACAGTTTCTGGTCTATGGTGAAATGTGGACACGGAAACCATCTAAGAAAATATATTTATTTACTTAAAATAAATTCTCGGATATATTAATTTGGAAAAATTAGAATCACGAGTGGGGATTGAACCCGCATCCATCCATCCCTCAAGCCGGGATATGCTTTACTTAAGCTACCGTGACAAGTGGTCTCATGTCCGATTTTTCCTTCCTGAGACCACTTGTCACGGTAGCTTAAGTAATGCACTAATGTGGGGTCAAGTGCCACTATAATAAATAACTCAATACCCCAGGGTAGCGTATTAGGATGCACCCTGTTTTTATTGTACATTAATGACTTGCCAAAATCGATAAACTCTTCATGTGTACTATTTGCAGACGACGTTTCTTTGTTATTTAAAACTTCGGATAAAATTGATCACCATACTATTACAAATACATTCTCAAAAACAAAACAATGGTTAAATGATCATAATTTGGAAATTAATCTATCAAAAACAAAAATATGTCAATTTAGGCCCTACCAAAAATTACCCCTTAACCTCAGGTTTCTTTCAAAACAAATAGACTTACAGGAAATTAACGAATTTAAACTCCTAAGTATAACTATAGATTCTAATCTTAACTGGAAAAAACATATCGAAAATATTAAAACCAAACTGTCACAATTTATTTACGCGCTAGGCGTTTTAAAATGCAACACTGACTATAAAACCGCTTTGTCTGCTTATTACGCATACGCTTACTCCTGGCTTAACTATGGCATTATTTTGTGGGGAGAAAGTACTGATTATATGGATCTATTCATCCAGCCAAAGAAATGTATTAGAATATTAATGAATATAAAACAGAGAGATAGCTGTAGGCCACATTTTATTAGGCAAAAAATTCTCACACTACCGTCTATGTACCTATTACAAAGCTGCATGTTTGTAAGAAGACACCGAAATCTTTTTAAATCTAATGCGGAATTAAATGAAAATTACAACCGAAGAAATAAAAATAAATTAGTCCCCCCCCCCCCCTGACAACCCTTAAAATAGTAAGCATGAGCCCTTATTGCAGAGTGATCTCTAACTATAACAAATTGCCGGAAGATATTAAATCCGAATCAGAAGATATGACGTTCACAAGACGACTAAAATCATTTTTGCTAAAAAAAGGCTATTACTCAGTCGAAGAATTTAAAGCAGATAAACTTTATTTCGCTCGGTCCTGTTACACTCGATGTAGGAAATGATAAAAATTAAAAGTATTAATATCAAAGTAGGTAATATTAATAATTAATCTAACAATTGCAATATAAAATTTATCCCGTTTTGATATTTACTTAGAATGATGACAATGATAATATATAAATTGACCTAAATTGTATATAAGATGACGAAATTCAATTAAAATATGTATAATTTGCTATTTTTATTAGATATAGATATGTACGCTCCAGCTCCACCCAGAAGTGCAACGCCCTCACAGGGCTCATACAATGAAATATGTAGGACAAGGTATTTAGTTTTAGTTACACTAAATGACATTGTATGAAAACATGTAATTAATAAATAAATAAATAAAGCATATCCCGGCTTGAGGGATGGATGGATGAATGCAGGTTCAATCCCCGCTCGTGATTCTAATTTTTCCTTTACAAATTAATCTGTAGATTACGCTGAGCAGGCGATACTGCTATAAAAATCATAAAAATTCTCGGATATTTCCAAAGGATTATCGCAAACATCAGGATCAGTGAAGTTCGAGCAGTACCTATGCAGTTATGGCCGGCCCTGCTGCTGACATAATATTTCAGCCATTTCAGAAAATCAGGCCGGCGCGGCGGGTGACTTAAACTCTATCTTCGAAATCAATACGAATCGGATGCTGGCCTGAACGCAGTAAGACATCGCATTTTCTGCTAGACCTATATCTACAGTTCTACGTTCCTATACCTACTATTACCTATAGGCTAAACTAAAATAACAGCTAAAAATATGAAGTTCCCTTCGGTACAAAGCATGAAGACCAGTGTTATATGACCAGTAAAAGGACAATTTTAAATAAAAGAACTGAACTGTTTCAAAAACAGGTTTACATAAATTTTTGCATTGATAACAAATTATTAGGTACGTAGATATGTTAAATACACAACAACAATGCTCATTTCTTAATTCGTTTACAAGATAATCGGCTTACGCTAATGTAAGTTGTTATTACTATTAGTTAATACTATAATATTAGTTAATCATATTTATAACTAGCTGTTTACTAGGCTCCTACACAGTTGTATTTTACACTTTATTGCATAGAAGAATCTTTGTGTTTTGCTTCTGTAAGTTATCATAATGTTACTTTGAACGAAACGTTATCGAAATGGATAAATTAGAGAAAAGAGATGAGCAAGTAAATATCTGTTGTCATTAACAATGCTTGTTGATATATAATATAACCCCCACAAAGACCAACTTGACTGTACTTAGCAGTAGCTATTAACCTTCTGTCGTCAAAAATTACTGTATTTATTTGCCAATTTTTACTTTCAACTGTCGTTCTTGTTAATTAATCAAGTACTCCACTGATCATTCACACCAGCACTACTACCACACTTAACTATCTACCTCTAAATACAATACAGTTCGGCGATGCATCTGTAACTAACAGGTTTTCCACACGGTTTTCAAATAGTACCTAAGATTGTAGTATATGTAAGTACCTACTGTAGATTTGATCACAATAATACCAAAGTGAAATGCAGGTCAATCAAAATTCAATTCAATTCAATTGTTTATTTGCATTCCACAATGGTTGTTCTATTGGTTTTCCGAAAATATATTTCAGACAGCCACGATATTGTTTTTTGATTTACCTAAAAATTATTGTGAGCCAAACGGGCGCCATGTTCCACAAAACTTTTTTATACCATCCTCAGGTTTAAAATAACATTTCTGTTACTGCTTAAATTATTAAAAGGAAAACTGTTATTTCATTTAGGGTGATTATTCTTTACCTTTTACTATTATTAATTATGTAACTAACTAGCTCGTCCAAAAAAAAAATCCGACTGTGTAACAGGCCGCGCTAGCTGACCTTATATGTACACAGTCAAAACGCTCCAGCCGAGAAAACCTTATTCTCCTTTCCGTGCACTCTACATAATATTAATATCTTCCGTCATCTGCGATACCTAAGTAGTTACCTTCTATAACCATAACATAGCACAGATACTATCTAACGTAATAATGGTATGCTTCCTTTACAGTGTTATCAATGAAAATATTTGATTACCGCTCAAGAACGTTTGTTTAAACTACTTATAGTCAAGTAGCCTATCTTTATTATTATAACACAGTTCTTGATATGAATAATTTATCAAGCAGTTACTATGTGAGGATTAGATAAGAAGAGTTAAATTAAATAGTTTTATGAATATCAATATTTGCTTTTCGAAAGTTATAAAAACGCCTTCAGTTTTGATAATTACTGAACAAAGGTTTTTATTTCTTCTGACAAAACTATTTTGTCCTGCTTCGAAAACAAGTTTTTTTCTCGCGTATGTTCACTGATTTATCCGAAATTCCAGGGCCAATTTGCACGTCGATTGTCTGTTTAATCGGTACTAATACTACTAATATACTTAACTAATCTCACAAATGTTACGCAGAAACTATAAAGTTCAATTTCTAGCTTTAGATTAATTATGTTAGAACAGAAATCCTTTTTCATTTAAGGAACTAAAAAAGCAATAACCAAATTACAATTCAGTAAATGCGCGCCCTACATAAATGTCGTATTTTTAACGCCTCATTAATGCTATTTAGTTTAATACATTTCCTGTGCAACTTTCTGGCTTTATAATGGTTTTAACGGCGATTGCGTGCGACTATACTAGCTAGTTACGACAACCTATAACTTTGCGGATCAAAAATTACGACTAATAAAGACCGCAATCTAAGGTAAAATAGTCGGAAAGCCTGTGATACGCAAACATTTCATGAGCTTTTTACAAATAAATACTAATCCACGAACTTTTGTTTTAAGAATCTAAATAAAAGTCTTTGGAGACGAGTTTAAGGATGGTTATTCCCTACTTCCCTAGCTCCAAGTCCCATCGCAAAACTATATAGAACTAATCGAATATGGAAACTATGCAGAGCGTCATAAAATCGCTCTGAATAATTCAAATAACGTAACGCAGCAAGTTTGCAGATTCAACAAAATCATTATGAAGAGACCGGCATGGCCAAGTCCAAGGGCATGTAACATCTACCAACAAGTAGAGTATCCCTTAGAGCATCTATAAATGGAGATGTTAACGTTATAATCCGCAATCACCATTTTCTACCATTTTCTACGGGGGACGAGGTAGACACGTACAGCACACGCGCAAACCGCGCGTGTAAACGCACGCCGCACACCATCTTAAAACACGCACACCGTTATATAAAACTAGCGTAGTTACGCAGTGTCTACACGCACATTATGATATTGTAGATGACCAAGTAGCGCCATATGACCGGCAGAGGGGAACGCCATGCCTTGCCACCTCCTTTTCTAAATGCTCTAAGAGAGTATCACTTGGATCATGGTATGCCTTGTTCAGGGTATCCTTTGATCGTAGTACCATCAGCGTGTCCTTATAAGCTTTAGTTAGGTTGTGTTGTGTCTTATTTTGGACGCATCGTTACTAACTAGCCACCAAGACAAAGTCCAATACGACTTCACCGTTTGATCTTTTTATAATATTAATATGTGCCTTTTTTACAGCTACGGAATGCAAAAGTAAACTAAATATATATGTTACAAGAAGTAAATCTATCAGACTATTAAATCAAAAACTAAACTTAGATCATCAACCCGCCTGTGCTAAGTGTGCTAACCTATGATAACTGAAATAAGCTAGAGGGGGTGCTAAAACCAAGATTTACAGTCGATGACAAAAAAACCTACAGTGAACGAAACAGAAAACATGGCCAGCAGTGCAAGCACCAATTTTCCGATCGATATATTTAACGAATTTTCATGTCAAATTTGACACAAAGTTTCGATAAAACGCAATCGGTAGCACGGAATGTATTTTATCGACTTCGATATATATTCGATAAATCTTAACGATTATGTCGTTCTACGTCGACTAAACCACGCATGGATCTAATTTTTAACATTTGTCATCGGTTTAATCTTGTCAAACTTATCGAATTTTATCGGGTTTCCATAGTTGCTCGATAACCAATTTATAATATTTTCAAACTGGATTTTGGCTATATTTTAATATTGTAAGCCGAAAAATGGAAGCGTCGAGATGTCTTGAGAATCAATAGGCGGTGCCTAAGAGATGCAAATAATTCTCTCGACCTACCTAACGAACAGTTTGAGATTCTGTTTAGAATTCATAAAGAAATTGCCCTCGCCGTTATTCAAGTTGTTCAGAGCAATCTATAAGGAGCCGATCAAATGGACTGCCCGTGAATGTTATAGTAATTAGTAAGTACTTCCCAAAGCGGAAACTATTTGCTTAAATTATATTCTAATTATTGTTATTTTATTCTACTTATACATGGAAATTTATTGTTGTAGGCGTGTACGGGTACTATAAGCAAGCTTGTGCAGGATTTGTTGCAAGCAGTTGTTCAAAATCTCACGAGCAGTTACATCAAGAGCCCTAGCACTGCAGGGGACTGGAGAGAAGTTGCTAGTGGTCAAATCCATACAGTAGTTTTTCCATGAAGAAATGAAAAAGTATTAAACACCTATTCCAAGTTTCATATGTGTTTACTATCATATATCAACTAAGCACTACATCTAATATAATAATATGTTTGATAAAATATTTGCATCTGAATAATTAGGTAAAATCCTTTCGGCCAATATAGTTATTATTTCGTTCCTCTTCAATAATTAATCGGATTTCACATGAAAATAATGGTTTTCTGTAATAATTCAATAGAATAAATAATTTAGGTAGGTGTTTTTCATGAATGAATGACTAACCTCTTTTCTTTAGCCTCCAATTTTTTCCCTAATCTGTGGAATTTTCCATAATATAAAGTTACTCTGTGAGAATTACGAACGAATGATCGATAAGATGTCGACTAAATAAAGCCCTCGAAAGACTTCAACAAGAATTACCGATGTTAGATCCATGCTACAAGTTACCGATTAGATCGATAAATAAAATCTGTTTATCGACTCGATATATTTGTCGAACCGAAGATCGGTGCTTGCACTGCTGGTGTAAGTAAGCATAAGCAACACATCTTGAAGGAAAGCAGTTCTACATACTTCACCCATATAAGGACACAACACCGGATCGCCGTTACCTTGAAAAATGCTATTTATCGTTTTACTGTGTTCTTTCAAAGTGAACAGACTCACGGGCTCACTTTTGTTCAAATAATACAAGGTAATAAAAGTCATACTCTCAGCAGAGAGCACTGAATTCGCCCTATTACATAGATCACAGAGAGTAACATTTTGGCTAAAACAAACGATAATGAAATCACAGCTAATTCTTCCTCTTGACAAAGTCACGAAGACAATGTCAAGATGAATGAGTTTTTTTTTGGCTACTGCTTCCGCCAAATGAAAGAACTTATATTTGCTTCTCTGGGATCTGTATAGAGATCTTCAAAAAGAAGGCTTTAACAGGCTTTCACATTGTAGTCATACTGAACTGCCGCGGTTGAAAGCAACGAAGCAACGAAAGCAGAGAATTCTGAATCATAAATGTATAAACATGGAGCTAATAAAAAAAGAAGGAGGGAATCCCGTCTGATCCGAAACTGAAGCACCCTTAGGAAGACGGAACGCTTCGTACGTACGAGGCGGGGCACGCACACACTCACATCATAGGAAGCCGATCGCCCTACTTTCATCTGACACACATGTGTAATATGTCCGCCATTTTGGGCTTCAGTTCGATGTCAATCAAAACTCAATCCTTCTTTTTTTTAATTTATCCATGTGTATAAAACCTAAGCTAAATCAGCTGACCAGTAATTTTAAAATTATATTCAAACATGGAGGCTAATAAAAAAAGAACTTTTCTTTCTTTTCCATCCATGTATTCAAAGTAACAAGATATTTGGAATACCAGTCTGTGCGTTCATAATATTCAGCTATGCCTACATGGGATTCCACAACTTACAAACTTGAACGGCAATATTTTAGTGTGAACTTTACGCGATTCTAGCGTGCAAACACCTACGGAATATATTCACACGGTGCCTACTGCTGGTGGTATACCTGTACTGGTGAAGCCGCTGAGAGCCGAAGGACGCAAGAGCCTAGCATCCGCTCAAAGTGGCGCTTTCTGGAGGAGGCCTATGTTCAGCAGTGGACGTCTTCAGGTGATGATGGTGATGATGATGATTATGATATCACTACTATGTGCATACTCACTCCATTCATAAAGAAGAAAATAAGATGACGGGCCCGATAGCTCAGTTGGTAGTATCCCTGCCTTCTGAACTGAGGGCTGTGGGTTCGATTCCTACCCAGAACAAACATTTGTGTGATGAACATAGATGTTTGTTTTGCGTCTGGGTGTTATATGGTATTCTATGTGTTAGCCATATTTTGGGAGACTGTCATATTTTTACACTTCCTCCATGTTATTTTCAAACTAAATCCAATAAACAGTTGTTTAACGACTATACCACTCCCACTGCGTCGTTCTGACGGAATGCCCCGAAGATTCAGTATAAATACAGCTCCATTTGAGTAAGACGTGCATTCTGTTCCTGGCGACGCTCACGGCAAGTACTCTGAAGTATCTATTGTATTATCCTCGTTGCTAAACTGAAACTGTCACGTCATGAAATGACCAGTTGCTGACTTATTTAATTATTCTACTTCTGAGATGTTTATATATGTATGTATTTACAAACAAAAAAGTATATAAGTATTGTATCAGTTATCTGGTTCCCATAGTACAAGCTATGCTTAGTTTGGGGCTAGATGGCGATGTGTGAATTGTCCACACATATTTATTTATTTAACCTCAAGAATATCAGAGAAAACTGGCGTAGACGTGCTTTACTGTTTAGATACACGTTAAGTACTCTACGCACCATTCAATCTACCAACACAATTTGTCGCCTCAATCTATCAAACACATCGTGTGGAGTGGAAGCATGTTGCGTAGTTGCGGCTCCCATCCAACAAATCGCATCGGTTGGAGGCGTTTTGCCGTGTTGCGGCTCCCATTCAGCAGATTGAGGCGACCTAAGTGACGGATTGAATGGTGTGTAGAGGCATTGAGTTCTAAGTTTATCTTCTGCATGTATTCATTCCGTGTTATATCGCTGCAGCCATTGACTATAAATCCACTTGACCAACGATATAACTTTCCCACGTACGAAAATTAGTAGTGTATTTCAACTGCTAATCCTACGAGAGGAAGCGGGACACCCAATGTGTCTTTTGTTCCATCCTGGGGGTCTAGCAAAGATACCAACCACTAACGCTAACGCCAAAATGAAATGACATTGATTGATTTGATGTATTGAAATGATATTTCGGTAATCGCTAACTTTTCCGCAGCGAATGTCATTTCAATACATTTTTGGAGTTAGCGTGAGGCGTTAGCGTTAGTGGTTGGTATCTTTGCTAGACCCCCTGCTCTGTCCTTTGTAATTTCGTATGACTTTGTCTCGTTTTGTTACCCCGCCCCCTGCCCCCGTAGGTGAGTCGTGTTTGTACGACAAATTATGTTCACGAGAACACGCTTCATAATCTTTGGCTGCAGTCTGCAGCTCAAATATTGGATCTAGCTACCGATAACAATTACGTTATAACTATGGAGCCTCAACATAGTATGTAGCTATGGAACGTGGAACGTTGTTCATATGGCTTAGAATCCCTTTGTGTCGTGGAGGTGGTGCTAGATATTTTGTCATCCGTTATTATAATGGCATAGCATAAGTATGCTGTAGGCGCTTGGGTGGAGCTTGTACGATGGAGCTATTATTTGTCACTTTGTTATTTTAGTTACGTAACTTATTCTGTGGTTTAGCTATTATTACTTATCCAAAAATACTTTCCTCATAATAATATGAGATGAAAATTTGTCTATTTTGATCAACGTAAATTTAACGCCAGTTCAGTCGAGAAAATTGTCTCGACAGGTTTTCACGTCGAAGACTGTGTCAAGGCTATGGTCTAAGCTAGGTATGTGTCTCGTCACTGTAACGACTACAAGTTTTCTCGCGATGCGCAATTGCGCATGTCATAAATAACGAAGCAAGGAAATTGTAAAATGACCTACGACCGTAAAGGGTATTTTATTATTAACTATAAGTTAAGGTACATAGGTAGAGCGTTAAGGTAGCGACTCCTACTCAATTCTACTCCTAATTTCGTTTTCCATTTCAAATTAACCGTTCTTGTTTGCGAAAGCTTTGTAACATTTCATAATCCATCATACTCCTAAGTTATATATATTTTATGGCCAATTTAAATTATGTGTGGGCAATGGGCATACACCTACACCCATACCTACAACACTTACTTTCTATTCTATCTTTACATACAGCGTAGGTACAACAATTGATTTTGAAGTCTTGCCTAGTCAAGTTGTAGAACTTGAAGTAAGAATTTTTGTTCAAAAGTTGCTAAAACTAGTTTTAGCAACGCAACAAAACGATAGATTTTGCCATTCTAACTTTAGTTGACCGAATGACAGTTTTTGCACATTTTACATAAAAATCTAGGCTTTAAAATGGAAAAACGTACGTTTAAAACTGACTTCTACGATACCTGTAATGTAATGTAAGTATTCAAATCAAGTGAATAGAAGCTATGCAACAAGTCAACCAAAATGACGTGATCTTGATTTCTTGACCTTGCTTTAAGGATTTACAATTTTAGAAATGAACACATCTACCTACACCTACTTATTTATACATTTCATCGTCAGACTTAACCTATGACTCATCAGTGCATACCTCCTTATATACACATATAAATAAAAGCGAAATGGTGTCAGTATAATACTTATAATACATCACTTTGTTTTTAAGGTTTTTGCGCCAAAACGGAATAAATTTTGTAACCAGATTACTTAATCACTATCTAGATCAAACGGGCTGTGTGGTCCCTGTTTGCCAATGTGACCACCCCACCTCTTCCCGTAGGTGCCGTAACAAGGTATTGGGGCCAATTTTAACAAATCTAAGCTCCTAAAACTGTTGCTGTCCTTTCAAATAGACGGTAATGTAAAAGACGGATATATTTTTAGAATTTTTAAAACTGTCAACTAAAGCCTTCAAAATTAGGCCTAATATCCAGGGAATGAACAGCAGAATTCCTCTCGGTACATTAAAATTTGCTGCGATTACCAAGCAGACTGTCACGTGGGATGAGTATGGCAAATCCCTATGATAAGCGTCTAAAGGTGGTGTTAGGGCTGTGTTCAGCAGTGGACGTATCTCGTGCCGATGATGATAGAGATCAACAATGGTTCTGGCGGGAAAACCGGTAAATAGCGGGAAATCGCGGGGCACTTTACTTACAAATCAAGACAAGAGCGACTGTTGCTTTATGTACAAAACCATCACGGGAAAGAGCAAAAAAAATCGGTGAAAGTTATTAGTTATTATTAGCCAACAAATGGAAAATGCTGTTTTGTCATTTGTTTTCTTTTCGATATGGAACTTGGAAGTAGATGGTTGCGTTGCCTAAATCGGAGGTTTGATTTTATTACAATTTTTGCTCTGCTATTTCTAAATTCTAATTCCTACGGCACAAACCCCAAAACCTTGTATATATCAGAGTCCCAGAAACAATGTTAAATATTTCTATGAAGTTTGACTCTAACTTACGTACATTTTTAAACACCATAACTATTAGACTTGAATTTTTGGGAGGATAAGACTTTTAGAGATTATGGCGCAGCACCAGCACGGAGGATTATGGCCTACACTCTCTCCTTACACAATAAGACTGGAAGCCCAGCAGTGAGGACGTATTGGCCTGAAGACGAAGACGCATCCTGGTGGTTCTAGAAGGTCTATATGGGAGAGTACTCACGGGTCGTCTTCTGTCCTGGCATCATAACGGCGTTCCTCTGGTCTGGACGCAGGAGGCTCTCGGCCTCCGCACCACTCTGGTGTGTCATCTCCATGACCGCTACTCCACGTGTATCATAAGCTTACAGGCATCTGTGTGTGGAGCTCTTATAGACGGGCCGGCGCCGGCTGTCGACAAGGGAAAAGGGACCTTATGGATTATGGATGTTGACTAGTTAAATGTTGTAAGCTAGGTTGATCTATTTTAAGGTATATTTAATCATGATGAGTGATGCATCATATGATAGAAACAACACCGCACGTGTTGTTTTGAAGTAATACGTGTTTCTGTTTGGGCTGTGAGGTGACATCACGCGACAGAACGCGTACCTAAGAGATTTATATAATATAATACATAATTATACAAATACTTATTCTAAATATCACTTTCAGTGGGCAACGTGCCCAAAATGCTGGCAGCCACCACCTTCTGCATTGCCACGTTGACTGGCAATGCCCAACCTAGTAGCCCAACCCGCCCAAGTAGAGGCCAGCATTTCGGTCATGTGTTATTTCGATCGAACTTTCAGGAAGATCTTTAAATTTCTCTAATTTTGTAAGTCCCACGCCATATTTATTTGGAATATTGTCAAGAAGCCTAAAATAGATTTTAAATTAAACAAAGTAGTAATAGAATTACATCGTAGACCGTAGAGTTTAGGTAAGTGAGGTATGGTAAATCTATAATATAATATTGATTATACAAAACACAGAAAACATTGAATAGTTCGTTCCCGAAATAATTTGCCGCATTGCTGTAACTGCTGTTATGGATGACGAGTAGACGACGCAGACAGCCTTAGATCCGCGCTTTCTTTGGAATTAAAACTGCAAGTTTTTTTTATGTGGGAGGTAAAATTTTCTTCCCAAATTAAAAAGATGAACGAGAGTTGACCCATATCTTTCAACATGGGAACAGTGAATAGGCCCACAGAACTCAGAAGTTTAAAAAACAACTTCCGGTTGCAAGGTCGACGACACCGCCTGAATTGTAGCGGGTGATGAACGAATGATCGATTAGCTTTGCTGATCATTCAAGTGTGAAATCAATGACCAATATCTATTAATACCTATTTTAAATGGAATTACACTAGATATTCTTGGTTAAATGAACCAAGAATATCTAGTGTAATTCCATTTAAAATACCTGTTCAGTATAAAAATACAGACAAGCAGAGAAACCTTGTTCAATTTGCATTTACACAAGTGTCTCTTGAAGATACACAGTGTTTTTAGAAGTGGTGTTTTGGGAAGCGACTCTCTTCTTTCTTATATTTATTTCGCTTACTGATATCATCTCGCACATCATTCTTCAAAACCCGACGTAAGTCGTATTCCTGAGATGAATGGTTCCACGTCTTGAATATTTTACGCCTGTCCCTCTTACTCGCAACGTAACACAGCAATGTTGCTTATTATTTCTCTGTCTCTGTTGACAACGTTTTACAATTACTTCAAAAAAGTAATTCAAAGCCTATTTTCAACGTTCCAAGAATAAATAGTCTGTCAACTATACAACGTATTATGAATGTGAAATGAAAGGGACTTTAGTGCACAAGCGATGATTTCGGATCTACTTATAAAATTTTATATCCTGAGTATCCCAGGCATAGAGGCCCAAGGCCCAAGGGCCTCGATGGTATACTCAGATCATATGGATCTCAACCAGCTTCACAAATTAATTATTTCAATGAGCCATGACAATCGGCATAATTATCTCTTCTCGAGCGAGCGTTTGCCCAATGAAAGCAACAAACGGTTTATGACGTGTTCCGTCCGAGTAATCTTTCAGTGGTCAAACGTTCGATCAGGGCCCGAACATTACTATTTCAATTGTGACACTAATGGTAGTCTACAAGCCAATCTGTCATTATGGTGCCATTCATGAACCATTATGACACAATTGAAATGGCAGACTTCGGGCCTTAAACGCTTTCTGGAGAGAAAAGAATTATGTGATATCTATAGCCTGCTGCGCCATAGATATTTTTCTTCCTCTCATATCCACCTGCATTTCCCTCAAAGGATAACGAGTCCCTCCGTAATCTTAGAGTTGTATAGAACAAAAGCAAAACACTCAATCGACACGTTCCACGGATAATTAAGATCCTACACACGTTCATAAAAACTTTGTACAACAAGTTACGCAACCTGCATCGAATAACGAGTGATTATGGGTCTATTTCCAGTATTTTGATGCCCTATGAACCATTGACCATTGACAGAGTAATCGCTGCAACTCATCACGACTATAGTTATAAACCTTGATACAAAAGATCACGAGTCACGTTGGAAAAAAATACTTATATACTTTACATTGCAAAGTTCAATCTTGTTTGTTTGTTTGTTTGTCTTGCTTGTTCTTGTTCTTAAGTCTTCCAAAATGCGAGGATCGTCGTAATTAGTCTGCATTCCATTGATATATTGAAGCTCAAAGTCGTTGACCCTCCTTCCCATGATTGCGTCAAAATATTCACCTAGGACAGTACTACGTACTGAGGCGCGGTTTAATAATAATAGACAAGTACAGTTGTTACACCGCCAAAATCACAGACCTTTGTCAATTTCTGTGGTTGAAATAAGAGGTAAATTTTGTCAATCGAATAGATACTTTTTTTCTTGGAAAATGAAGACTTTCCGCGGGAAAATCTATAGTAACTTGAAACTGAAACCCTGAGACGCCTACTATTAAAATATACAATGTAAGTATTGAGATAGGATACAAATGTAAGTAATATAATTACAACACATTGTATAAAAAAGTAACGATCAGCAAAGGTCAAAAACTTTAAATTATCTCTTCTCATATTTTTTTTTTATCAACGATAGGCTTACTTTTGACCACGGTCTCACCTGATGGTAAGTGACGACGCGGTCGACGATGGAGCATGCTTGCCTAGAAAATACTTATTAAAATATTTTATTACGCCACAAAATATTGTATGTGTAGAAGCTACTGTCAAAAAGAGGTGTAAGCATTTGGTGTATTTCACGTCAGTCGATTGATCCGATTAACAACCGATAAATTAACTGGTATAATAGGCCCCGAAATAAATGGACTGAAAAATGGATAATGCGGTCATGGGCGCGGAGATAATGCCCACGTTTTTAGCTACAGAAGTAAACGATTTATTGACTTTATCTTTCTTAAAAGGCCACCCTGGATTATTTAATAACTATACGGGTTTGGTCAGATCTATTCTACAACAGTACTACAGTTATTTATTTTGTGTTTGTGCCTACTACTGTGCTTTTTACCGTAGAATAGGGGTCTTACCATACTGTCACCTCATAGCGCGGTTGAACTGAAAACCTAAAGTGAATTGTTTGTTACATACTAATGATAGTAAGACTCGGTAGCAATTTCCTCACAAGTTCCATCACAGAACACAACATATTATATTCGACCATTGGCCCACAGCGACCCAAGGCTGCGGCCAGCGACCTAAGATGCAGGCCACATAAATATAAATGCAGACGGGCGCGGGCGCGCTTCCTATTCCATTCAAATGTCATACCAAATGCATGGAAATAAAGCTCAATTTAGGACACACATGACACACGTTATGTCGTTGCTCGGACGTGGTTATGACTCTCCATGTGGGCGGCCGCGCGTCCTAAACTTAGCTTTATTTCCATGCATTTTGTATGAAATTTGAATGGAATAGGAAGCCGCCCGTGTGCCGTGGGCGGTGGCCAGCGACCCAAGGCTATGGCCAGCGACCCAAGGCTATGGCCAGCGACCCAAGGCGTTGCTAGCGACCCAAATCCGTGCTCCGCTATATAAAGGAGCTGGGCTGGCTTGGGAAAATGCTGGTTGGGGAAATACATAACAACTTCAGGTGGGTTATTCGTAAGGCTTGTCTGACAGACAAGCCTTACGAATAACTTAATAAGAATTGGGACACAGAATAAATAAGTAGGTAGAACCTGAAAGTGTTATGGGTATTCTCAATTATCAAAACCAAAAAATTTCAAGTGTTCCAGCAACATAACAATAATGATATACCTATAAAACCCAACTAGACATCAGTTGTAGGTGGATCAAGGTACTGTTATCTATACTGTAGTGGAACAGCTTTATCAGCAAACTCAATAGAGCACATCATGTAGAATGTTAAACTGATTGAATCATCTGTAATTGACCAGCGACCTGTGGACTGTGTACAATGTATTGTAGTGGTGGTGTTAGTTTACATTCAATTAATGTGCCATGTTAACATGGTGATTATGTTTAAATTATACAAAAATAATCATTAATTAATTGACAGTAATCATAATTGTTTGCTGAAAAAGTGGTTTAATGGATTTTCTTCCAATAAAATGATAATATAATGAAAATAATTACGGACAGGACTATTGTAGCCAATAAGCCTGATATTGTGCTGATAGACTGGTTCCAACACCGGGCAGGGCTCATTGATGTCACCATTCTACATGACGAGAGCCTCGTGAAGGCTGAGAACAAACTCAGCAAGTACCTTGAACTGGCTCACATGAGGTATCCACCATGGAATGTTGACTCAACAAGCATTGTCCCGATAGTAGTTTTGGTGAACATTCTTTTGCTAAAGAGCCTTAAACAACATCTGGAGGGGCTTTAATAGGTGACAAAAGAACATTAACATTAATATTAAAATTTTATGTAAACAAATTACGTGATGATCTATTTGTTCGCCTGCTGTTAAGTGTCACAGCCACCCATAATAGATTGCAGACACTCGTAACTGAAATTCAAGTTTCGCATGAAACTGCGCAGGGTGTACACATCATCCTGAGACATCACACAGTCTAAAAAAGCTTGTTAGACTGTAAAATTTATTTCAGGATGTCAGCTGCACATGTTTGTAAATCCATTGTAATGCAAATAGTTATTAAATTAATAGTCTTAAGTTCAATGGGCATAAACAAAGGGTCTGATACTTGCACATAGGCAGGCATACATTATAACAGCTTTAACTGTCTGCACAAAGAAATTCATATGAATGAGTCATTACACTTTTTAGCCGCTACATGTGTGATGTATCAGACATTTAGCACTTTAGTAAAAAAGTAGGGCCTTGCCTGATACACCATATTAGAAACTACTGCTTAAACTAACTTCATTACTAGACAATTATGGAGGCCAGAGTACCTACTAATCTCATGTGTAACAGAAATATAAAGTTCTAAGGTTTTTGTTACCTTTCTGGTATGCATTTTTAAAGTTGTTTTTACATTCTAATTCACAACTTCCATAATCTCATGAACTGTTTTCTTTTGTTACCTCCATGAAACTTTGCAAAGAGGCTTGTTCAGTGTTCACATAATTATGTCTTACTAAGATGCCTCACAATCAAAATAACTCGCAGCACAGCGTCATGTTAGTCAACTTTATTACAATTTGGATTCTGTTTATTGCCTCATTTTTAAGACCACCTTCCAGCCAGTCTAGTGAGTGTAGTAGCCAGTAAACCAACCTGTATAAACTATATTATTTAGATACGAAACCGGGTGTAATAGTGGACGGAGATATCTTACAGTTCGGGAAAGGGTATGGATGGATGGGCTTGCAAGTCTGCAGGAATGCAGGCATGCACCCTTCAAGCTCAAAATATGTTCTCTGCCTCAAGGCCACTTTAAGTTTGACTTTTCTATTTTACTTATCGCTTACCAAATAATGTCAATGCGTTTGCTCTTCTTTTTACATCAGAATAAAGAAATGTTTCTTTATCAACGTGCTCAAATGGGCGCGTGTTAACCTCATTCTAACAAGATTTATTAATAACACTCACCAAAATAAATTCTGTTGTCACTGCAAATTCATAAAAGCAATGCTGTAGGGATTGCCAGATTTGAGTAGTTGCCGAGGTTTTTTAGCGCATTTACTAAATAATAATAAAATAATACAAATACAACCACCTCCGCCTCCGACGGACCCGCGAGCGCACATACTAGTGTTGCCATGCCACTTGCCTAACTATATAGTAACTTCAACTTACCTTGCCAAATGCCAAGCCAACATGACTTGCTATAAGCATGGGGTCCCATCAGGTAAAAACGAAAAAAAGCCCGAACTTGATAAAAATGTAGTAATCGTGTCTAGAGAGTTACTAGTTAGTGTCCAGTGTATTCATTTGGCACAATACTTTGCCAACACGCGATAAATGTCGCTTGATAATCTTGCGTTATGCAGAAATAAAATAATTCGTAAAATAGCCCGCGTTATTCCGTTGTATGGGATGAGGCATCTGTACTGTATGTATTATTTATTATCTGGGCTATAAGTATTGATGTCGCCTTGCTGGTAATGTTAAAACTACTAGTTGCTCAACGTTTTGGCCTGGTGGATGCTTTTTTATAGGCACCGTAGGCACTAAACCCTGCCCCCCCTATTACGAAGAAGTTAGCAGCGCTGCTGACGCGAGTCTGCCGCTCAACTGCTGTCAAAATTGTATAAAAATTGACAACATTTGAGCGGCAGACGCTCGTCAGCAGCGCTGCTAGCTCGTTCGTAATAGGGGGGCTGATCTCTATTGTACAAGTATCACAGAAATAGATGATCGATATCATACAAAAACCAAGGACTTTGTAGGTAATGAAATCGTTACTTTTGATATCAAAACGTTACATTTTCATTTGCTTTGCATTGCTTTCGATGGACGAGATCTGGCAACATTTGACCAATTTGATTAGTGATGTGGCGATTCAGTTATTTTGATCATCGAAATATCTTTGACGATTTTAAATCGATCGAAAATCGTAAAAGAAAATGAGCATGTGTCATTTCTTTTACGTTTGACAAACTAAGGAGAGAATTTTCAATAATCAGATAAACTATCATTGGATACAATTGATAAACAGTATACCAACTAATTTATGATTTTGGTTTTAGCCAGTTTATAGTTTATTAATTGGATAACCTTTATCCAGTCATTGAAATATTACCCCTAAAGGAATGACCACAGCTCATAAGATATTCTGTTACGAACGGATATCTCATAAAAATAATGGTAAACAAACATTGAATAAAAAATGTTACGGAGGTAGTTAGCCGTGCCTGCCTACTCTAAAGTAAAGCTAGATTTGGCGAAACCCTTTGGAAAAATATAAGATTCTAGCCTAATGTTTATGTAAAATGATAATCAATCACGCGGTCTCTCCTGGCCCAAGCTGCGATGACTTGATGCTGTGGAAGAGGATATTGAATGGACTTACCACTGAAGATGCCAATGACCGTGCAACGTGGAGGCATAAGAGTAGAAAATCGGGCCCTGGCTGAAGCCAGGAAACCGCTAGGCAGAAGAAGATAATCAATCATGCTTGATTACCTAAAAATCGATTACTTACGCACATCACTAAATTTGTTTAGACCATCTTCCACTCCACTTCCCTTCCCTTCCATTCCAAATGATTCTATTTTTAAATTAAAGTTATTTTATTTGTGCCCTTGTGCACTTTCTTTCTTTTTTGAATTATTATAGCTCAGTGGATTTAAATTAAATATGGTTAACTCAAGTTTGGCATATGAGATACTGCTCTATATAAATTCGTTTTATTTCGGTCTGTTCGCAACATGCGAGCTCGGGACACTTATCTTGAAATCCGTATTGATCATCGAAAAGTATCATGTGGAACAAGATCCAACAAGACTTGGACAAGACTACGGTGTTCTAGGTGGGCTCTTTATTATCGAAGCAGCCAGACTATTGCTTGGGCGAAAGGGAAGTCTTAGTGAAAAAGGTGAGGAGGACCAGTCCTATACAGGCTAATATTTTTATATGACGTATTGCTCACAAGCACTTAAACTTGCTAATACTGTTTGCAGATATTCCCGTAATGATATCAGTGCTGCTAACAGTGCCATCTATAATGGGTGTATTATACCTTCTCAACTGGCAAGTTGTGGTGCTGCGTATTGAGTATATCTGGTGTACTCTAATGCTCTCATTACAAGTGTTGGAGTTCATATTTGCATCAATGTTTATTGTCACTATGTGTAGAGGGCCTTCATATGATTAAGTTTTGACATGCTATATGCTCTATTTACGGAAGCCAAGCCTTATCACTATTTGAAATGGAGAGTGCCTTAGTGGTCATTATACAACTGGCCACCAACTATTTGACCAAAGAAATTTTTATTGTTTGATGTTTCAATTTTACTGACTGTCTTAAGTGACTTAAAAAGTTGTATTATTTAAAAAGTGATTGCTGGCACCAGTATGTGGTATTTTTGTATTGGTGATACACCGGTGTGGCCTTTGCAGTGTTTAAGTTAGTAATACTATACCAAAGTAATATGTAGTCAAACATGAAGTTAAAAAGTTGAAGTAGGTAAGTACATTTTTAATAGTGTACTGCTGACACCCTTCTACCTTTAGTAGTGTTTTCGAGTTAATAATACAAAGTATTAGAACTAGTCATGAATAAATTAAATATGTATTTTTACTAAATTATGTATAAGTACTTACTATTTTACAAGACTTACAAATATAGTATTGTTTCCTAGTCATTTTGATTTGTAATCCAAAAAAATACCACAAAATCGTATCACATAAATTATTGCCTTAACATAGGTCTCCCCTGCATGTCATTTTTAATTGAATTATGTGTTTGTATTGCACCAAGTGATAATGTGGCCTTTATGTATTTAGTAAAAGTTATTGTGAATAAAAATATTCTGTCATATAAACCCAGTGTACTCCAGGGTTCCAGAATGAAACATTTTGTTTCAATATTTTCAAAATATATCTGTGGGGTGATTACGTAACTTTGACAGCAATGCAACAGGAGAAATTTCATTCCGAATATGAAAATTTTCATAGTAACTATGCACATAACCTGCGTATTGAAACTGTCAAATCCATACATTTTTGTCTTTCTATTGGTTGCAAACAAGTTACATAATCGCCTAGCTGATTAGATAGAAAAATAAATGTCTAAGATGTTATTGATCAAATCATTAAGCCTCTGAGAGTGCCATAATGTATGTTGACTGAGCTTTTACATTTTCTCAAGTATCTTGTAATGTTTACTGAAGTATTTGTAGAATATAGCATACCTACTTTTTTTGATGAAACCTTTTTGATTCATTTTTAGATTTATAATAACTATACATCATCTCAATCCAGCGTTCTATTTCAATGGGTAAATTATTTTATTGAAATATTGTTACTTACTATATAATTCTCTTTTTTATTTACAAGTACTTTATATTGTTACAAGCATAGCACTGCATACTAAAATATTTTTTTCTGTCAATCTAAATTTAAAAATAAAATCTAATACTTAATTTTATGCAAATATAACTACAGCATAATGCTACTGTATAATCTGCTATGCTCTTTTATATCTTATACTTTCTAACTAATGTTATATGATAAATAAGTAAATATACCTACTTTTCGCCTGTTATTTTGTCTTTCAACTGTACTCTGATACTTACTATTATGCCTACATATATATATATATATAAAAAATACTACCATTACTTTAGGATATATTTATTAAATACACACAAAACTATTTACATAAATAAATGACAACCAGCATGATAGAAACTAATAACTACTACGCTACTATTATTACTAGAGATTATTAATATTTAGTTGCTGTTTTTTAACCATTTCATTTCCGTCATTTAGTTTTTGTTGCTATGTTTAAAAATTATTATACTTAACATACAAAAAGTTATACCTACCTACTTACGAACAAATTAAAGATGATAATAGTCTAATAAATTGACTTGAATTTCAAAGAATATTTTTGTATATTTTTTATTATAATCTGTCTTGATTTTCACCCTCTGCTTGTAAATAAGCTGGCATTCTTCCAAACAGCAGCTTTTCTCTCTTATGCACATGGCGTTGATGTTTCATCATAGCATTTCTGTAACCAAATGCCTTTCCACACATACTACATACATGATTCTTGATTCCCAAATGATCCGCTTCAAAATGTCTTTGCAACATCAACCTTGTATGGAAAGCTCGCTTGCATGCATCACACTTGAATTTTGGCTCCTTATGTTTTAGCATGTGACTGTTTAAATTGCTCTTGAATAAGAATCTGGCAGGACACTCTGTGCACATGTACCTGTAGTCACCAGTGTGTGTACGCATATGAGTTTTGAGTAACTCGGCATACCTTCCTCGGTACGGACAAAACTGACATTTATATGGGAAATCTGTTCTGTGCCTGAGACTGTGATTGTGATATGCACATCGTAAACGGAACGATTTTCCACATACATCACAGACATACTTCTTGTGATCTGGATCATGCATTGTTATATGTTCTTTATAATATGACCTGTTGATCATTTTATTGCAAATGTGGCATGTCACTTTAGCTGCCAATTTCACACTCGCCTTCCTTTCTTTTTTCATTTGTGTATGTCCTACTAATTCACTTTTTTGTTCAGTATCCTTGTCAGACACACTGCTGTTGCTGTATTCATGATGATCATCATGCTGTGGCTGCTCAAAAACGTCGTTTTGTGTAACCAATTGCTTTAGCATATCATCAGTAAATTTCGCTGTTTTTCTAAACAATGCAGCTGCTTTAATAAACTTGAAGCATACATTGCACAGGCGTTTTGGTAACTCATCATCTTTATTGATATCAACCCTAAAGGAAGATTCTAAGGTTTCGGCTATTTCTTTTGCATAACCGTTGTAGTGGAGTGGTGTGCCTTCCCGTAAACAGATTCGACATTTTGATGGCAAATCGTTTATAATTTGGAGATTGATGTTATCTAATTTCTCAAGTATGCGTTTGTAATAATTGTCAAATATTATTTCATTTCTATTTTTCTTTGTATACATTTGGTAAAATAAGGCGTGCATTTTTAGTTAGGTAGGTAGGTATACCTTTAAAAAGATTTTGTTTAAGAATAATTAGTCCCACACCCAGTGTTGCCAACCCTAACAGCCTCAAAAACAGTACGACAGCCTAAAAAAAACAGTAAAAACAGTAAACTTGTTATTTCAAAACAATAAATCTACTGTCTGAATAAAACACGTTAAAATTCATTGAAACGGTGTGCATACATCATTTTATTCCAAAAAGTATATAAGTATTGTATCAGTTATCTGGTTCCCATAGTACAAGCTAGTCCTGTGTCGATCGTGATTGACCGAATCAAAATGATCGAATCATCCCCTCGCGTGACCGACCGAGTCGTTCAATCGTTAAAGACCCGGGTCCTTGGGACCGACTGAGTGAGTGAGACTGACTGCACGGAGACCGATCCGTGACCGACTGAACGACCGGCACAGCGGCGCGGTATCACTTCAAACTGAAACGACGTAAGTTAAATAACAATTATTGTGAAATCAACCTTAAGCGCTGGAAAATAAAGTACTATTCCGCACTGCATTGGTTTTCGAGACCGATGACCGATCGACGTGATTGAATCTTTTGACTCGGTTAAATACCAATTATTCTGAAATCAACCTTAAGTGCTAACATATAAAGTACTTTTCCGCATTGCATTGGTTCTCGAGACCGATGACCGACGTTTTGATCAAATCTTTTGACTCGGTCACTTGGCTAGTCAATCACGAACGACCGAGATCTCCGAAAATGAACGACCGACACAGGACTAGTACAAGCTATGCTTAGTTTGGGGCTAGATGGCGCTGTGTGAAATGTCCACACATATTTTTTTTTAAAAGAATTTAATTATATTTTTAATCTTCCGAAAGTGAGCCGTGATATTCAAAGATAGATTATGCTCAGCTATAAAGCAAGCCATTTTGACTTTACTTTATTTTGCAATTTGTTTTGGATCTTTTTTTTATTTATTTCTTTTTTATGACAATGAATGGATCTAATGACTTTTGGACTTTTGTTCGTCATTAATCCCTTTTTTCTTTTTAGCGGGGAGTTTGTTCAAAAGATAAATCCCTATTTATTGTTCTAAAATAACCACTTTCGAAAATACGTAATAAACAAAATACTTGCCTCAACTTGCCCAAAACATAGAAATGAAAATAATGATTTACGGGATTTACTCCTATAATTTTATTGAAGTAATTAAGTTGTGGCAACTTTTGTATGTGCTATGTTGTATGTTTATTGCAATTTGTATCAGATGGCTCTAAAATTATAGAAAAACAGTAGAATTTGTACCTAAAACAGAAAACAGGGTTACAAATGAAAAAACAGCAAATCTACGGTTAAAACAGTAGGGTTGGCAACACTGCCCACACCTTGGAGCATTTATAATTTTTTTTTTTTGTATATTTTGGCTCCAAACATGGTGAATTTAGCCATCTTTTTTTTTTCTTCTTATATATTGGCTCCACACATAGTGTATTTAGCCAGTGTCAAGTATTATAATTTTTCAGTGTTATGAATATTTCACGTTAAGTCAAGTCTAAGTCATGCTCCAGTAAAGAGGTGGCAACTTTACAAGAAGCTTCTACGGAATTTTGGAAGCAACATGAAAAACCACGTTTCACCACATTATATCACTTGCCCTCACTCATGCTCTTAATTCAGCACTTATGCGTAAAGCGCCACCAATTTTAAACATTAACACTGGAAAAAGCACAATTTTTGAGAAAAAATACAATGCAACCACGTGAACTTTTCCGCGTTCCCGCCAAAACTCTAGCCAGCATTTATAAATTAAATGGCAGACTTTCTCTCACAGAATACTATTACTCCTAGCTGAGAAGAATGGCATCTTCATACAAAAAAAGTGGTTATGAAATTCAGTACTAGCGCCTTTAGTGGGACCCTTTGGAAACTTAAAAAAGGCGGAAAATTCATATGTTCTATTCGTATAGATTTGAATTGATAAAAGGGGCTGCTCTACAATTAATTACTATTGACATTAATTTAATTGTATAGCAGCCCCATTGTATTATCAGATAAACTATCTTATAATAGGGACAAAACTAAATCAATTCGCAAAGTGCCTATCGCTGCCATTATGTCCGTCAATGTTTATGTTTACAATGATTATTCCAAATATAAATTCGATTATTTTGTTGCAAAACAGAATGTAATATTGAAAATATTGAATTACTTGAGGTAAGAAACTTGGTCTTTCTTTTTACTGCACTTTTGAGTATAGATTGTGCAACCCTTCACAATACAATTTGGCATATTTTGTTTGTGACATTCGACCGTTATCTTCTAACTTCCATCACAGACTGAGCGCTAGTGGATGCCAATCTGTGAAATTGGCTCCCACTTTGAAGCGACGTTTTAACCTGTCATTAGGCCTGTCCTTAATATATATGTCTATGTAACGGCTGCATTTTATATAATCACCGCGTAGTGATTCCAGAATCGCTACGAAAACAAATATTGAGCGAGTTACACGAGGGCCATTTGGGAATCGCTAAGATGAAAAGCACCGCCAGGAGTTACGTTTATTGGCCTAACTTGGACTCCGAGATTGAACGTATAGGCAGGGAGTGTGCAGCATGCCAACAACAACGAGATGCACCCCCCCGCTCGCAGCTGCATCCGTGGCCGTTCCCCGCGCGCCCCTGGCAACGCGTCCATATTGGTTTTGCTGAGTTTCAGGGTAGGCGCTATTTAATATCCGTAGATGCTCATAGTAAATGGATCGAGGTGCAAAAGATGAGTGGAACAACCGCAAACGCCACCATACTGAAGTTACGAGAACTGTTCGCTAGGTTCGGATTGCCCTCTCAAGTCGTCAGTGACGGCGGTCCCCCGTTCGGCTCCGCAGGTTTTGCCGAGTTTATGTCAAAAAATTTCATAACTCATACTATCGCGGCGCGGGAGCAGCGATGCGAGGCGGCCGGGGAGCGCGCCGCGCGCCTGCGTCCCGGCGCCGAGCGCAGCGTCGCGGTCGGAGATAGCGTGCTCGCGCGGGACTACCGCGCGCGCCCCGACAGGTGGGCGCCCGCCGTGGTCACGGCACGGGACGCGCCGCTCACATACCGTGTTAGATGTTCGGACGGTAATGAGTGGAAAAGACACATCGACCAGCTGTTACCCGTCCGCAAATCATTAACCACTCTTCGTCACTCGATCGGTATAGGGAGCAATCAGGATAATAATGAAAATCCACCTGATATTTTTGACGACGCTTTAGACGAAGAGTCAGTCCAAAATCGACAGCATCTGCCTCCAGTGAGGACCCTTCTGACCGCACTTACCATCCAGATAGGGACGAGAATCTGACTCCCCCTCAAAGTTCTCGGACAGCAAGACCTATACGCACGTGCGTGTTAAAGAAAGGTCTCAAATAATGAAACTGTTATATATGCCTATACCTACCGATACCATACACTTACCTACCATTATCTGCTTACCGAATACCTACCTAAATCTACCTACTGTCAGGTAGATTAAAAATAGTTGTAGTATACCTAAGCGTCCTATGGTTATGAAGATAAGGAAGTTGGTTGGTGCTCATTCTTTATGCTTTTGTTTTATTTTTGTGTTTTTGGTTTTTTTATTTTTCTCTCAATAGTTTATAAGATGCATACGATTTGTTTACTTGCTTAGTTTTGTTTTTCGATCAATAGATTATCATTTGGTTTGTTGATTTGCAAGAGATAGCCCACCGCTATACCTACTACCTACTAACCAAAAATCATAAATATGTAATACGGTCACAGACGGTGCGTATTAGTTACGCTAGGCCATAATTTTCATATTATATGGATAGGTATTTGCAGATGTAAACATTGGGTACCGATCCCAAAAAAAATGGAATGCTAGCTCATGCAAGTTTTGTATTGTTAAAATAAAACTTCATTGAAGTGGGTATTCTATTACCTTCGCACAGGAGACATTTTTTTTGTTAGGCGTTGTCCTAATCTAATTTATGTTTTGAAGAACAATGGTTCGGGTGAGTGAGTACCCAATTGTCTATAGCTACAATTCACATAGTTATGCCTTGTGAAATCATGTAAGTTTTACATTACCTTCTCCATTTATAAACTAGCTAGTAGCTACCTACCTTTTAATGTAATACTGTATTCAAATAATTAACATTAAGTTTTTATTTTCATTCTAAGGGGGGGCGTGTGGGATATTGACGGTATTGTACATCGTGCATTCGTTCGAAGACATAGAACTTTTAACATGCAGCAGTCCCATTTGCTGGCAACGTAAACGCAACTTTAGAGCCTCCATAGAGCCCTAAAACAAAAAACTAAACACACCCTAGTCTATGTCACGCGTCCTGTCAAAGTCACTTGTCCTATTTTGCGTGGCAAAACACGCAATGTTTTTAACTTTAATTTTCTTTAACTTTGTATTTTTCTACTAAAATTATTAAGAAAACGAGTTCAGGGATATTATTTTTCAGCCAAAGCGTCCTAAGGGACGGAATATGTGAAATATTACCTAAAGAAAATAATAACTTAACACCAAAGACTTAACACCAAACAATACTACAATGGTATGACTACGATATTTTATATCCGTAGGAAGCCAGTATCCCAGGTAAAGAATGATCAGGAACTGAAATCAGATTCGGAGATGCAAATAAAAAGAGGAAGACAGCCGGTTTCTTCATAACCTCAAAATGGGTGGCACACGTCGAGGTTATGCTTGGTGTAAAAACCGAAGACACGGGTGGCACACGAGATGTGTCGACGTGGTTGTGACTCTTGGGTTTCATACGCGATATGAAGACAAGAGATCTATGACGTAAAGATAGTTTTTCAAAGCCTTACCTACCACTGTCTGCTCATACCTGGTGAAAAACCGAAGACACGGGTGGCACACGAGATGTGTCGACGTGGTTGTGACTCTTGGGTTTCATACGCGATATGAGGACAAGAGATCTATGACGTAAAGGTAATTATTCAAAGCTTTACCTACCACTGTCTGCTCATACTGTAACGATCCAGGGTGTCTCGTGACGTCACAAATATTAGAAGGTTTTCTCAATTATAAATATATTTAAATAAAATAATTTTACGAGTAAGTAATAATCCAAAAATAAAGCAAATATTGGTTTGATACTGCATTAACTGGTATAGGACATAGAGATAGGTGTAAAAGTAGTTATTTAAACGTAAAATGAGGTAATATTAGAAAGCATAAAACCTCTTTAATTATATTCCATACTAAAATCGCGAGCTAGCAGTCAAGAATGTGTCAAAGATTTTTAAAAAATGATTGCAGATTGGGAGTTTACTAGGAAAGAAAAAAAAAAAGATGGCAAAAGATAGTTTTTTCCAGGTTTATAGTATTACTAAAAGATGAAAAGAAATCCATGGAGTGAAGAAAATCAATCAGCAAGAAGGAACGGAGCAGTTCTATTTAAAACAGGAATAATGAATTAATATTACTTAAGACCATCAGGTTCAAAGGGAAGTACTTCGCTATATTTAGTCTGTGGAAATTGAAAGGTGAAATCTTCTAATTCATTGTTTAGTAGGTGTAGTTCTTTAGTATTTGAAGATATACACGGACGGAAAATGTTTGCTGCTGAGCGAAGCGCTTTCCTGGTAGGTTGATGTTGAGTGAAAATGCTTATTGTAGGACAATATCGTTGTGGACATCACGCTGAGCGGATGATCTGATGATTTTAATGTACAGAAGGGAAATCCAATGCTATTCTTTGCATATTTCCTAGTCGGCAGGAGCTTAGATGATGATGAGTGTAGATGCTTATTGTAGCACAAGATCATCGTGGACATCACTTTAGGCGGAAGGTCTGATGATGGTAGGGGATTTTAATGTAGAAAGGAAGCTAGTGTTATTCACTGCACATTTCCTTAGCCGGTGGAAGTTTAGCGATATTCACGAAGGAGATGAAAGTTTTATTCTACGCGATGATTAAAAATAACGTGAATGTATTGGAATACTGACCTTTCATTTTAGATTTTATGTGATGATTTTTGATTTAATCCTAACTGGAAAATTATTGGGAATAATGTTGTAGTTCGTTTTAGTATTAGTCAATAATTATTTTCTTAGCAGGTTGTTGTTATGATCACGGAGATGATCGAAAGATCTTATTCCCGCATGAAAATTGAAGCATACTCTGATGTATATTTATCACACTCATTTTATCATTCAGCAAAAGCAGGTAGAGTTTTCTTTCGTCAGATCATGAAGGAAACACAAAGGTGGAGAGGAAATCTTTTCCCTATTTATTTACTGTAAGTATCACGAGCGTATTTGAATATTTTTCTAGTAAATTCAAAATAGGTAATGTTTTCATGCGCCTATAACGTAAAAACTGGAAATTTAGATTAAGGGCTTCCGTAATAGGTAAAAGGTACTTATCTCGAGCAAGTCAGTGGCGACTATGAGCTGGAAGACGCAGTGTAGGCTGGTCCCATTGGGTGGACCGATGATCTGGACAGAGTCGTGGGAAGCCAATGGAAGCGGAAGACTAACGGCTGCACAGATGGACATGGGGTTATGGTGATGATGGTGATGATGATGAAGGTGTTAATGATTATGTTTATGATGTCTTCAGGATAATGGTGTTGATGATAATGATTATGACGTCTTTAGGACGATAAAGATGACGATGATGATGATGGTGGCGATGATGATGATGATGATGACTTCTTCAGGATGATGATGCTGATGATGATGTTGAGGGACGAGATAGGCAAAGATTTTATAAGATAAGATGCAATATATTTATTTATCTCAAATCTATGGGCATAGTTCAGTTTGGTGAAATTTAGATTTGACATTGTTTTAATGAATTTTCAATAAAATTTAACTTTTATTTTACGACAAATTTATAATATTTTTGAATTGGTAATTATTGTCCTTCGTATTTATATGGGTCAAGCATAAGCAGTACCTTGTTAGTGACTCCTTACCACACGGATAGGATAGCTAATTGTATAAATTCGAATGAGAATAACGTCTTGTTGATAATTGATATCAATAATATATTTACAACTTACAATACATACACTTTGTTCTACGGATCAAACATAACTTTAGCATATTTCATTATACTGAAATACGTCTTAGATATATGGATGATTTCTATGAAAGTTCAGGAGAAGCAAAGTCAGCCTGAGAATTCATAAACGGTTCAATGTCTATAGTATACAAAATATATGCATAATATTATTATAATATCAATAAATACGGGTATGGAAACGATTAGGAATAAATGAAATGAAACGAAATGATCTTTATTTCCGACACACAATATCGCGAAAGAAACAATATAACACGGAACATAAAATGAGAAACTTATATAAATATACTAATTATATTCTGAAGCGATATTGCACGATGTCAGAAACAGGTCCCGGCTCAGCTCAGCATACAACTTATTATCATTGTGTAATTACTCCGAAATAAATGTCCTGAGTTTTTATTCAACATTATTAATCTCCATTTCATGTCGGCCGAATCTTCGAGAGAGGAGCAGAGGTTCCACACGGCGAGTTTGCGCATAATACATAACCTACGGGCTCTTCTTTGTAGGAGAATTCAGCAAGACATGTCTGATTGTCATTCATCGAAACTTATTTAAAAAGGTCATGTATATCTCATAGATAATAGTATTTAATCTCGATAGATGTATTAACTCTAAATTTACAGTTTTCCAAAATGTTATATAGCATCGTAATTCGACCTTATAATTATTGTAAAATCAAATATTGTTAAACCAAAAAGAATTTAAAAAAAAAGAAAGAATAAAAAAATAAACCCTGAGGAGTTTCTTTGGGCTTCTTCTCAATCAGGAGTAATCGAAGTTTCCGGATATATTTTTAAAACTCAAAGTTAGTTATGAGCGACAAAATAATTCTAACATTTAATTATATATTCTGAGTACTAAAATTCAATAAAAGTATTTTGGTAAAGTAAATTCTAAATTCATAATCGTTTGAAATAACTTTCTTAATAAATAATTTGAGTTTTACTTATGTTTTTATTTATTAATCTATAATATAGAGCATAACGTAGGAAAGTAAGGGTAACGAATTCTAGACTATCATCATAGAAGGCCACTTTAATAAACCAGATTTAGGTTTAGGATTAATTTATAGTTTGGAATTGGGGCTCAGAAGATGGCGTGATAAGCAGAAGAGGTTTATCATGACTTCGCTAATATGTTTAAAATAGGCGTAAGGGAATGGTAGAATGGGTTGTAAGCATTTCCGGTAGGAATGATCATTTTTGTAACTAGTGGGAATTTTTGGGCCGAATAGTGGAAGTGTAACAAACGGGAATTTTATATTTTTTAGATAGTATTAGTTAAGAGATTCTGATATATACACTTGAAGAATGGTCCTGAAGGTCAATTATAGGAAGTACTTCAGGTTTTCTAAATTAGGTTAGTATGATTTATTTTGCGGAAATTTACGGTTTAGTTAATTATAGTAAGTATAGGATTAGCGTTCAACAGACGTTTAGATTGCAGTGAATAGTAGGATAATGGATATTCTAATCTATTAAATTATTCGTGTATTGATTAAGTGTTAGTTAGATATTGTCTCATTACTTTAAAAGGATTTGGATTACTACATTATCACAACGTACGGGTTCTACCACTATTAGGAGACGATCACTTGGCCATAACAAATCTAAAACAGACAACAAGCTTAGGTTACTTCTAGGTTCTTTCTATCAACAAGCTTAGGTTCTTTTCCAACGGTATTAGTTTGCTAGTGTTATTTAATTCATTTTATAGTTTATTTAAACTTAGATCTTTAGGTTCGGTAAATTAAAGATACAACTATAATAATTTTGAATATAAGGGGAATAGGGGGGTTAGAAAAGGGGGGGTTCTTACAATACCTGGTGAAAAAACTGAAGACACGGGCGGCACACGAAATGTGTCGACGTGGTTGAGACTCTTGGGTTTCATACGCGACATGAAGACAAGAAATCTATGATGTAAAGGTAGCTTTCAAAGCTCTACCACTATCTGCCTATATCTAGTTTAAAAACCGAAGACACGGGTGGCACGCCAGATGTGTCAACGTAGGTATGACTGTTGGATTTCATATGCGACATGAAGACAAGAGATCTATTATGTAAAAGTAGCTTTCAAAGCTTTACCACTGTCGGCTTGTACCTGGTCTAAGTTTCAATGGCTCATGTTACCTAATTGGCTGCAGTCACACAATGTGGCAATGAGTCTTTCACTTTGGGCCTAGTATTAATAGCTCATTATTACCATCATGATCTTATGGCCCCACAGGGTACTGTATTGTAAATGATCTAGAGTTCCAGAGTTTCAGGCAGTAGCGCAGAAGGAATAATGTAAAATTAATAATTCCCCTGAATTAATATATAAAGAACGAAAAGAGAAATAAAACAACAAATCACCGCAGCGACAACCGACAGCCTTGAGCATTGAAATTGAGGTGGAAGTTTACCATCTACCAGTCAAGACATACTATTGGCATTAGGAGACCTAACGCCTAAAGCAGCCTAAATATGGACCAACAATAAATGAAAGAAAGACCACATCTGGACTGACCGCAGTTCTTAAGTCTTTATTACAAAAGAAAAATAAACAAAAATTAATGAATCAACTGATACCACAAAACTGTACCCTAATACAGGCAATAAAGGTGAATCTTGAAATAAACAGTTCTCTAACTGATTCTGTAACTAATTGAGACAACAAATTCGAATCGGAATCAACACAGCCGGCTATTGGCCTATCTATATTAGGAAATACCACATTACTCTTAATTAAAAAAGAGGATAAATAATCTAATTGGAAAAATTAAAACCTCAAAGGCACACTGTTTAATATTATAAAAAAGGCCATAAAGAAAACACAAATGGTGGGCCTGGCTACCACCAAAGGTTGACGCAGGTATAGACATAAGAAAACCTAGCCTTCAATTTCTTGAAAAACATTACAACTCCAGCCAAAAAGTGCTATTACCAGCTATTACAAGCCTGTCCATAGAGGTGAGTCATACCAATGATTGTCCCAATATCTGAACTGTTGGAGAAAAGTACAAAGACTGTACATTTTATTTTAACCCGTATGGTATGGGTATGTGATTTCAGATAATTTCTTTCTTAATTCAACTTCAAAAGTTATGCAATGCCAATAAAATACTTATGATTTTTATGGCAGTATTGCCTACTCACCATAATTCACAGATTAATTAGTATAAGAAAAAGTTGAATCACAAACGGGGCTTGACCTCAATTCATACTAATATGTCTAACATATTAGTATATTTTGTATAATACGCTAAAATATGGGTGCAATCTTAGGATGCAATCTATCTATCTTGTTAATCAAAATATCCGACCACAGCTCATATTAAAATGGATTTATTCATTTAATGCTCTGCTATAATTTATATAGCACCCATTACCCAATGTATAATTACAAAAGTAATGATAATGGTGTGGACTAGTACATATAAGTTATAGACTAGTATACAAATCAGTCCAAATTATGAAACAAGTAATGGTTGTTATACTTGCCTTGGGTTAGTTATAAAACTTTTATGAAAACATTATTTAACCCATAGAAAGTTGTCAAATTTGGGGTTTTATATTTGACACCAGAAAACTATGCCAGTACAGTTACCTAGGCACAAAAGAATATCAAAAATAACTCAATACAAAGACACCTTCACTAAATGGATGTTGCACATGAGATCTTGCCAAGATTATAGGTACTTTGATTACAGTGTGCTCTGCACTCCTAGAGCACCACAAAGCTAAGTCAAGGGAGGGACCTATGCTATGATATTCCCTAAGGGGTAAACTTGATCTGTCTTGGTGGGCCAACAGTATTAAAAATATAATAAATAAATTGATAAATAATATATGATGATGAAATCATTATTGATGCAAATAGAACAGGATGTACACGTGACTATAGTCGAAAAATAAATGGAATGTGGAAACAAGAAGCACACACAAAACACACATTTTGCGAAGCTTATCACATAATTTTAATTTTTGGAATTATTAACAATATTTCTCAGTTTAAAATTCTTTATGAAACATTAAATATATCCACATTTTAGTATGAGTAAATAATAAATAAATAAATATGTGTGGATATTTCACACAGTGCCATCTAGCCCCATACTAAGCATAGCTTGTACTATGGGAATCAGATAACTGATACAATATTTATATACTTTTTTGTTTGTAAATACATACATAGAATACAATATAACACCCAGACACAGAACAAACATCTATGTTCATCACACAAATGTTTGTCCTGGGTAGGAATCGATCCCACAGCCCTCAGTTCAGAAAGCAGGGATACTACCAACTGAGCTATCAGGCCCGTCGAAATCATCAGATAACAGATGCCGATAAATAGTCACAGAAAACTATTAACCCAACACAAATTTGTTTGCATCTAGGGTTGAAGCTAAATGTCACTTATATACCTTGGCGACCCAGATCCAGATACCAAGTAAATGTGATGCCTTTACTGTAAACCAGTTCCAATATTTCTTTTATGCTTTTACCCCACTTAAGTTTAATATTAAAATATATACAAAAATTAGAAACTTTACAACTACAAAAATAATTATAGTTCCATATTGGTCGTCTCAGCCAGGTTGGCTAGTTATACAAACCATGCCATATTCAGACTTAATGATGTTTTCAAACTGAAAAAGATTGATTGCACTCTTCTTTCAGAGACATCCCTCCCCTGCACAAATAGCTTACACTGATTGCAGGAGTTCTATCAAGCAAGCATGGTTGAGATTGAGACAGACCATTCCACCAACATGCTATGCTTTCTTACATGGAACATGTTAAAACAATATGATGTAGGATCTGGGGCAGATATTTAGCCAAGAGAGAAATATAGATCCATTTATACCTTCAGTACCGAATGTTATTTAATTTCTAACAAAATTATTTAAATCCGGAGAGGCTTATGGCTCTGTAAATCAGCAATATCACAAATTAACAACTCTAAAATTGGGGATAATGACCATTTAAAAGAGATTATGAAGGATCCTATAAATTTAAAAATCCACTTTTGGCAAAATACCAAACCACGGGGTTCTATAATAGTTCTGTGTCTTACAGACCTGGACACACAATCAGTCACCAAGTTTAACCTGTAATACTACTAGCATTGAGTAGGTACAGCATAGGGAGCACAAACCTTGTCATTAATAAAACTCTAACACTTCATTTCATAATGAAGGGGTTCATGTCATAAAACTTAGTCTGCTCCAGGGTAAGTCAAGCCTATCTTATACTTGCAATTATCTGAATAATAAAATCTGCCAGCAAAAAAGTACCTTGAATATTATGCCTCATAAAATATTTCAAACAATATAAATAAATCATTTGATATTGTCATTGAACAACAATTAATAGATGCGTTAAAGAAACTGCCATCTTGTCACAGACTAGGTAGGGGATACTACCGGTCGTACACAAAAACACGTAAAAAAAAAAAAAAAAATTATTACTTTTGTCAACTTTAAATTAAAAGATGTGTTTCTTGGAGATAATAAGACGAACAGCGGGTTGGACTAATAGCTCGTCAACATTTACAAAAATTTATAGCAGACCTATAGCTAATGCTCCGGGACAATTTTCCAATGCTATGATCAATGACAAAACATAATTATAATACTACAAAATTTTAAGCTTGTAGGTACAAGAATTACACTACATAATTATAATAAGTAGTGTAATTTATATTACGTTGTAGCCAATTTTATGTGTGTGCCAAACTACACTCCACTGATTATTAATAATTTTTACTTAGGCGATTCATTCATTATCAATAATTGATTAGACTGATTTTATTGTTTAAAGTAAAAATACTAGTTTAGAAATCCTTGATAACTTGAGTGTGACTGGCCACGCAGCCAATATATACTGGAGTGAATGGATTTTATGGAAATCACTACCTGCAGAATAAGGAAATAATTATTTAATGGTAACTAATTACGAAGGTACCAACCTATCACTACTGGATTACAATAATTACATTTATTAAGGCGATTAAAATGAAACAACTGTTTTTATTGCAACAAACATTTTAATACTTAATTCTTATCTCAACTTTACCATTAATTGTCTCTGAACATCTGCATGTTAAAAGTTCTATGTCTTCGAACGAATGCACGATGTACAATAAGTGATCAAACTACTTACCTGACGTTCGATCATTATTGTACGAAGTGCTTCGTTCGAAGACATACACACCCTTCCCACCCTACCCATGGGTAAAGTTGAGTACAAGCTCTGAAGAAAGTGACTTTGACAGGACGCGTGACATAGACTAGGGTGTGTTTAGTTTTTTGTTTTAGGGCTCTATGGAGGCTCTAAAGTTGCGTTTACGTTGCCAGCAAATGGGACTGCTGCATGTTAAAAGTTCTATGTCTTCGAACGAAGCACTTCGTACAATAATGATCGAACGTCAGGTAAGTAGTTTGATCACTTATTGTACAATAGGCGGTAGGTTAAATGGATCCTCAGCCAGTCGGTCAACCTCAAGGACCTTGTCGTTGTCAAGAACAGAAAATCTGTCGCCAGTCAAAAAGCGGCCATGGGAAGTCTTTGAATAAACATAAAATAACTGTACAAACAAACAGCGGAGTTGTTAAAATCAAAATAAATAAAAAATATTTTTCACAAGGGAAAAATGTTCTATACAACTGTAACTTTTCGAGACATTTATTTTTTACATAAAATATCTAAGATTCTGGAATGGGGTATACTACAATAATATTTCGTCCACCAGCTACCTATAACAAGACAAGGCACCAGCAATAACAAGACAAGGCCTTCGTCAACGTTATTTAATTTTTTTTGTTAGTGGAAGATGGCAAATTTTGGTTGATTATCTTTAATTTGTTGCCAGTTTGGGCCAGATTTTTACCAAAAATTTTAACACTACAGATAATAGGTAGGCTAAGGCGATATGATTTATACTGTGAATAATGTTGAGGGAACGACTAACGACGACGAACGAGTTTTGCCAGTCGTTCAAGTTACTTTTACACAAAATTCGCCTTACTTTTACATAGCTTTTACAATACAAAATCAATAAAATTACTTTTTGTAGATTTTTTAGTCGTGTTCACGTCATAACATCAACATTCTATCTTGATTTTTTTCTTGTTTATTGATATTTCAGACCTTAACGTGGCTATAATTTTTATGAAAAGTGTTTATTTACGATTTGGCTAATTTAAATGACTTGTCCCTGAGGTAGCCTAAAAGGCGACCTGTCGCCAATTAGATTTTTACGCCGCCGCCGGTTCCTAGTCCTGAGGAGCCTAAATCGTGATATATCGCCTACGTTGACCACACTGGTCTAGCAAAGATCCCAAACGCTAACGCTATCTCCAAACGCTAACTCCAAAAATGTATTGAAATGACATTTGCTGCGGAAAAGTAAGCGATTTCCGAAATGTCATTCAGTACATTTTGGAGCTAGCGTGAGTGGTTGGTATCTCTGCTAGACCCCCTTGACTTGACTTCTTGACCCCCTTTGACTACTTGACTTAGACTGGACTATGACTATGACTAAGACCTTGAACTTACGTGATATATTCTTTAACGATGAAAAATAACTATACTTGACACTGGCTAAATACACTATGTGTGGAGCCAAAATATAAGAAAAAAAATTTATCTTAACAATGACAGAACTTAAAACCGCCATCTATCGAGTTTTTATAAAGTTACATCTTTTTTTTTTAATAAAACGCCTCGTCGTAGAAATGTATAAAAACCATAGACATATATATTAAGGACAGGCCTAATGACAGGTTAAAACGTCGCTTCAAAGTGGGAGCCAATTTCACAGATTGGCATCCACTAGCGCTCAGTCTGTGATGGAAGTTAGAAGGCATCGGTCGAATGTCACAAACAAAATATCCCAAGTTGTATTGTGAAGGGTTGCACAATCTATACTCAAAAGTGCAGTAAAAAGAATGACCAAGTTTCTTACCTCAAATAATTCAATATTTTCAATATTACACTCTGTATTGTGTAACGAGTTTTCTTAGCCCTCGTTACAGTGTTTGAAGGAATAATAAAACATTTAAAAATATTTCGACTTTTATTTAAAATTTGAATTTTGGCGCGTTATTTTTCTTGGTTATTCTGTGATCGATCGTTTTTCGATGCCGCTGTTGTGGTAGTGGAGCCGTCATATCTGCATTGGGAACTGTCAATGTCAGAGTCACGTCATCGAGATCTTCTTTTGACAGACTCACTTTTCTACGGCCCTCTGGACCGACATAATGCATTATTTCAATTTTGTTTAAATTCCATTTAATTAGTGGAATCATATGAGTTTTCCTCCTAGAATGGGTGGAAAACGCCTTCTAAACGGGCCAAGTGGGAGTTTTTGGCAATATTTCTTTATGATGGTTTGACATCAGTTTTCTAAAGGCCACGTTATGGCATACTTGAACACTCTTTTAAATTCTTTTTGAAGAAAAACGGTGAGTTCCGATATATTTCGATGTTTAGGTTTTGGCCAGTAATTTTTATATTTTGTTTATGAACTTGGATTAATGGGTGCGTTGTTTTGTTGCAGCCTATGGCGTTTTTTTTTTTTCCCCTACGTTTTTCTTACCGGTTTTTCGTACCAGTTTTTATTCTACGTATTTTTTTCCTGCAATTTTCCGATGAAATGATTCAGTGAAGACGTCTCATCGCGGAAGATTTGGCGGTCTTGGCAGCATCCGTGTGGTGGTTGATGAACCCTTGTGAAGACTCCCCGAGTGTCGCAGCTAAGATATTCTTTGTTTTGAAACCTTTTAAAATTTAAAAAAAACAATTTATAATGATTTACTTCATTTTTTTTGAAACTAAAATCTTTCTAAAGAGTATGCGTCGTCGTTATCATATTGCTTAGCTTAAATTAGCTTAAAATTACCTAAATTAATTCTAGTAAACATATGTCTATTTTAGTGTAGATTTAACTCAAAATTTAAAACCAGACTCTCCCCAATGAGATACCAAATTTAAAGTCACAATATAGAGTAAAGGACATTTTGGCATTTATATTCTCCCCGTCCCTGTGATTAATGGCCAAGGTCTCTGCGACTGACATATCCAGTGGTTTTGTTTGATGGTAAGTTGCTTCTGGCGCCCGGACCTTCTTTTCTTTTTTTTTTATTGAAGTGGATTTATCATCGATACCCTTTTGCCTCCCTTATACCTTATATAGATATATAATGAAAAATATAGATAAATAAATATATTTTTTATATTTTTTTTATTTTTTTTTACATTACAATTGGCGCGTGCGATTAGGGACTTGAAATTGGGGATATTTTCATAACCAGTTGAAAGCAATATTGAGCGACTACGCATACTATTTTTTGTATGAATAATTTTGTTTATTGTTCATATACTTATGTATTTTGTTTGCTATTTTGCAAGTATTGTTTTGTTTATGTGCATTTTAGGTACATTTGTATACTTTTACAAACATTTACAGACTATGTTGAGACTGTTTGTTATGTTGTGAAAACAAGGTTTGTTCATGAACATTGTGTGAATTTATAGGAATTAATTTTGCATTAAAACATACTTCTGTAAAACGTCACCGCATACTCAAACAATTTAAACTTAAATAATTTAATTTAAACTTCACTCAAACTTAAAAGAATTTAACCTTTAACATTCAACTTTTAATTTAACTTTTGATAAACTTGACTTATGATAAAATTTATTCATTTTGAAAATAACTTTTATAGCTTTCTTGCTGAATACTTTTGTTGAATACCTATTGTGTTTATATCTTGTTCAAGATGGACAAGGAAGTACAGTTTCCTCCGGTGATGGAACCTAAGGAAAATCCTATTTCTAGTGATACTTCTTCTCGTGTGGAACCGTGTGCTGCTGCAAGTGTACGGATTGATAGTAATTTGACGGAGATTGCTGATCCATTTTTGACGGATGTGAGAACGGCTCATTGTTCTTCTGCTTGTGTTCAACCTACTTCATTGCCTTCGTTTAATGCTTTGAATGTTCTAGTAAACGAACAAATTAGAAAAAATTTGCCTAGTACAAGTAAATTACCTGACTTGAAAAGAAGTAAGATTGTTTTTGATGGAAAGTCTTGTGTTAGAGAATTTATTACACAGATTGAAGAATACTTTTTATATAAAAACTTTGATGAGAATTTTTTGGTTGGTTCTTTCTCTGATTTACTTTCTGGTACTGCTGCTAAATGGTTTCGTAGTGTTCGAATTCGGATTGCGTCATGGCAAGCACTCAAAGTTGCTTTGTTGAATCGTTTTGACAAACCTGAGTTTGACTATTTTTTGGAATATGAACTTCGTACTCGAAAACAAAAATTTACAGAATCTCTTCCTGATTTTATTACTGAAGTCATGGACATGGCTAGTCGTCTTGCTTCTCCTGTGTCAGATGCGACAGTCATAAACATAATTAAACACAATATGTTATCAATTTATACTCCATACATATTTGGTAAAAATGTTGAAACTATTGATCAATTTATTAATCTTGGCAAGGAACTTGAAGTTTTTGTTAATAGAAAACCTTTGAAAGTTGAAAAGCAATCATTACAATTTAATGCTGTTCAATCTGATAATTCAATTTGTTTAAAATGCAAGTCTAATGGACATAGTTATAGAAATTGCCCTACAATTCAAGGCGTTGTTTGTTTTAAATGCCATAAGGTTGGTGTTATCACAAAAGATTGTGATGTTTGTAACTCAGATAAGAAAAATTTAACTGAGGCAAAAAACTAGTTTGCCATCGGGCCCAAGTTTGTAGGAAAACTTCCGGTGACCCGATGATAAATAACTTTAGTCACAGACCTGATGATACCAGTTCTAAAAAAGAATTTTCTGATTGGTTGGATTACCTAAAGACATTTTTTAATGTTTACAGATCTGCACCTGTTTTATTTGTTAAAAATCATGATACTAGACCTTTCTTGAAGTTTTCAATTGAAAATATTATACTTTCTGGATTATTGGACAGCGGTTCAAATAGTTGTGTATTGGGTTCAAATAGCCACATACAATTTTTGAGGTTAGGCTATAAAATCAAACCTATTTCTAGTTCTGCTTATACTGCTGATGGTTCTTCACAGAAAATTATTGGAGTTCTTGAATTACCTGTAACTTGTGATAAAATAACTAAAGTTATTAAATTTTTAATAATACCTTCTTTTGACCTTCCAGTCATATTAGGTTTTGACTTTTGGATAAAATTTGACCTTGCTAAAGATTTATGGAAAAATATTACTTTTGTTCATAATGAACAGCCACAGATTTGTGCTGTTACTTCTGCCGTTGAACTTTCTCCTTCTGAGAAACAGTTATTGAATGAAACCATTTCTTTGTTCGAAGATATTTCTTATGAAAAGAAAGGCTTAGGTCTTACTAACTTAGTTGAACATAAAATTAATGTTACTAGCGATCCTTTTAAGAGTAGGTATTGGCCTTTGAGTCCTGCTAAACAAAAAGAACTTTTTGATGAAGTGGAAGTTTTATTAAAGGAGGGAATTATTCAACCTTCTAAATCACCTTGGTGTTCACCAGTATTAGCTGTTGAAAAGAAAGATGGTGGTACTAGATTATGTTTAGATTCAAGACGTTTGAATTCAGTTACTGTTAAAGATTCTTATCCGCTTCCTTACCCTTCTAGAATATTAGATAACCTTCGTGGAGCACATTTCATTACAACAATTGATCTTTCTAAAGCCTTCCTGCAAATCAGCCTCGAGAAATCTTCTCGCGAGAAAACTGCTTTTGTTGTTCCTGGAAAAGGACTGTATGAATTTGTACGGATGCCTTTTGGTCTTACAAATGCACCCGCTGAGCTACAGCGACTTGTAGATAAACTGTTTGGTCCTGAATTTGATAATGTAGCCTTCTGCTATTTGGATGACCTTATACTGGTTAATTCTGATTTTAAAACTCATATAGAATACTTACATAAAATACATAAAATTTTGAAAGATGCTGGTCTGACTGTGAACTTGAAAAAGTGTGAATTTTGCAAAGATAGACTCCGTTACCTTGGTTATATTGTAGATAGTAGTGGTCTGCATACTGATCCTTCTAAACTAGAAACAATAGAAAATTTTCCTCGTCCTGAAACCATTAAACAACTCAGAAGTTTTCTTGGTTTATGTTCATACTATCGTAGGTTTGTTAATAAATTTGCTGATATTGCTTCTCCTTTGACTAAATTAACTGCTGGTAGTAAAAATTCTAAGAAATCTCTTATTTGGAATGACGAAGCTGAAATTGCATTTAATAATTTAAAACAAGTTTTAACCTCTTCACCGGTTTTACAATGCCCTAACTTCGAAAAACAATTCTTTTTACACTGTGACGCTAGTTCTGTAGGTATTGGTAGTGTTCTCAGTCAGGAAGATGATGACGGTGAACAACATCCTATTGCATTTTATTCTAGATCACTCAATAAATGTGAGCGAAATTATAGCACCACAGAACGCGAATTATTAGCGATTTTAGATTCAATTGAACATTTTAGACCTTACATTGAAGGAATGAAATTTTCTGTAATCACTGATCATGCTAGTTTAAAATGGCTTTTAAAACTCAGTAATCCTAGTGGACGTTTAGCACGTTGGGCTGCTAGAATATCACAATTTACTTTTGATATAATTCATAAAAAAGGTTCCTTACACTTAGTACCGGACGCTTTGTCTCGACTTAATATTGCTGCTATTAATGTTTCCCCTGATACTATCATATCTCCAGATGAAGATATTGAGGATCCTTGGTATAGGAGAGTGTTCGTTGATTGTCAGAAGTTTCCCTCTCGATTTAAAAACTTTAGAGTTGAAAATAATACACTTTATAAGTTTTGTAAAAATAAATTTAACCCTCAAAGTCGTTTGAATTGGAAAATTGTTATACCTAAAGAACATATTTTGGATACTATTCGCTCTAATCATGATGATATTAATTCTGGTCATCTTGGTATTCATAAAACATTAAGTAAATTAAAACAACATTATTTCTGGAAACAAATGTTCAAAGATACTCATGATTATATAAATTTTTGTGAAATTTGTAAAGCTTACAAACATTCCACTCATCCTCCACTTGGTACCATGGTTAACCCTAAAAAAGTTGATCAACCCATGCTCATGCTTTCTGTTGATATTATAGGAATTTTACCTAAAACTTATTCTGGTCATAAATACATACTTTCTGTTGTAGATGTATTTTCTAAGTATTGTTGGTTATTTTCCATGATAAATGCTACCACTAAAATAATTTGTAAACTACTTGAAAAAGAGATATTCCTTAAATTTGGTGTTTGTAAAATACTAGTTTGCGATAATGGCTCACAGTTCATTTCTAGATCATTTGTAGATTTTCTGAAGGGTTATAATGTAACTAAAATATTCTATAACTCCCTTTATACTCCGCAGAACAATCCTGTTGAACGATATAATAAAACTGTTGAAACTTGCATATCTTGTTTTGTAAAAGATGATCATAGGACTTGGTCAAAGTTTTTGTCCAATGTTCAATTAGCTTTGAATAGTAGTGTTAATCTTGCTACAGATTATACACCTAATTTTTTGATGTTTGGTCGAGAACTTATTTTTGATGCTTCTTTACATCGTTTTAGTAACTCTTTTGATAATTTAAACCAACTTCAAATGGGAAGTAGGTGTTCTTTTGCTAAATCTTTGAATTCACTTGGTGATGTTTTTGTAAAAGTTCAAGCTAATCTATTGAAAGCTTATAAACGTAATGCACGTTATTATAATGTGGGCCGAAAAGTCATTTCTTTTGATGTGGGTGATATTGTGTGGAGAAGAAGTTTTGTGCAGTCTAATGCTCCTATTTATTTTTCGGCAAAGTTTGCACCTAAGTTTGTTAAATGTGAAATAATAGAAAAAGTTTCTACTAATGTATATATTTTGAAAGATTTGAACAAAGGTACTTCAGGCCGTTACCATGTTAAAGATATTATAAAATACTAATTTTTACTCTTTGGATCTCATATTTTATTTTGTTTTTGATTTTGACGGAGTGATGAAGATAGACCTTTGGATGGTGACGAATAAGATATGATGTATGTAAGGGATGGTCTTTCTGAATGATGATGTTTGTTAGGTAACTTCATATAACTTTACTCAATTCAATTTCAGGATAACACTAAACTATAACTTGGGTCATTTTGGATATTAATTAATACTTCTTCAACCTGCATAAAATATATTATCAACATCATCAGATCTTATGTATATTTTTGTATATTAAGTATATGGGATATTTTTCTTATCTCATGTATATTATTTTTGGGATATTCTCCTATCCTATTTGTATATTATTTTTGGATCTTATTTTATTAATTCTAAATTAATATAATGGATCTTATTCTTAATGGCATGCTTTGTATATTTTGTACAAATATTTGTTTTGGGTGTATTCACTTTTAATTAAGTAAAACACATTTATTTTTTGTGTCTCGGACATTATTTTTTTTTGAACGTTCATACCTACCGGATATACATACCTGGATTTGAAACTTGAGTTTATCTCAAAACTTTTTGTAGGTATTTCTGCCCCTTCAGTAGAGTACCTATTCTTTTGTACAATCTCGGACTTTCCATCCTTGATTTGTATTTTTTTATGCACTGCTTGCGTACGGTAAGTCGGAAGGAGTTGTGCCGGCCGCAGCAGACATATTTTTATGGTGTTGCTTTCACAACATTCATAATTTTTTATGCTATTTGTGCCCGGAAAGTCGGAAGGAGTTGTGCCGATCACAATAGTCATATTTTTCCTTGTTGTTTTCCCAACAATGGAAATCTTTTTATGCTATTTGCGCCCGGAAAGTCGGAAGGAGTTGTGCCGATCGCAATAGTCATATTTTTAGTCCTTGTTGTTTTCCCAACAATGGAAATCTTTTTATGCTATTTGCGCCCGGAAAGTCGGAAGGAGTTGTGCCGATCGCAATAGTCATATTTTTAGTCCTTGTTGTTTTCCCAACAATGGAAACTTTTTGAATGCGTTTGTGCCCGGAAAGTCGGCAGGTGGTGAACCGATCACAACATGTTTCATTTTCTAATTTTTGTTAGAGCTTTTTGAATACCCACTTTTTAGTGTGTGTATAGTATAGAGGCGGCGGCGAGAGCTTAACCGTATAATTTATATAAAATTTATTTTATTTGGCTTTTGTGGTAGTAGAGTCGGCGACCATTGAGTCCAACCGAACTTGAGTTAGTCCGCAAATCATTTTTTCTTACTTGTTGATAGTAGAGTCGGTGATTATTTAATCGTACCGCACTTTCACTTATTTATATTGCACTTTCGTGTGATTTTTGTTACTTTTGGGTTTGATATAGATATAGAGCTGGTGGCGGTAGAGCCTAACCACGCTTGAGTAATTTGTAGAGATTGTTGGTAGAGACGATAGAGACAGTGGTCATAGAGCCTAACTGAGCTTTCATCGTAGAGTTTTTTGGTAGAGACTTTTGTAGAGTTGGTTTTAATAATTATTTTTTTTGGATTTCGTTTCAGAAGATACTTTCTTCGTTTTGGTTTGTCGGAGAGACATTATTTTTTGTTAGTTTTGAGTTTTTTTGATTGGTAGTTCTTTGGTAGAGCTTTTGCTTTTTGGCTTTTGTCATAAAAGAAAGTTCCTTTCTTTTATTTTTTTTTGGGGAGGTATGTAATGTAACGAGTTTTCTTAGCCCTCGTTACAGTGTTTGAAGGAATAATAAAACATTTAAAAATATTTCGACTTTTATTTAAAATTTGAATTTTGGCGCGTTATTTTTCTTGGTTATTCTGTGATCGATCGTTTTTCGATGCCGCTGTTGTGGTAGTGGAGCCGTCATATCTGCATTGGGAACTGTCAATGTCAGAGTCACGTCATCGAGATCTTCTTTTGACAGACTCACTTTTCTACGGCCCTCTGGACCGACATAATGCATTATTTCAATTTTGTTTAAATTCCATTTAATTAGTGGAATCATATGAGTTTTCCTCCTAGAATGGGTGGAAAACGCCTTCTAAACGGGCCAAGTGGGAGTTTTTGGCAATATTTCTTTATGATGGTTTGACATCAGTTTTCTAAAGGCCACGTTATGGCATACTTGAACACTCTTTTAAATTCTTTTTGAAGAAAAACGGTGAGTTCCGATATATTTCGATGTTTAGGTTTTGGCCAGTAATTTTTATATTTTGTTTATGAACTTGGATTAATGGGTGCGTTGTTTTGTTGCAGCCTATGGCGTTTTTTTTTTTTCCCCTACGTTTTTCTTACCGGTTTTTCGTACCAGTTTTTATTCTACGTATTTTTTTCCTGCAATTTTCCGATGAAATGATTCAGTGAAGACGTCTCATCGCGGAAGATTTGGCGGTCTTGGCAGCATCCGTGTGGTGGTTGATGAACCCTTGTGAAGACTCCCCGAGTGTCGCAGCTAAGATATTCTTTGTTTTGAAACCTTTTAAAATTTAAAAAAACAATTTATAATGATTTACTTCATTTTTTTTGAAACTAAAATCTTTCTAAAGAGTATGCGTCGTCGTTATCATATTGCTTAGCTTAAATTAGCTTAAAATTACCTAAATTAATTCTAGTAAACATATGTCTATTTTAGTGTAGATTTAACTCAAAATTTAAAACCAGACTCTCCCCAATGAGATACCAAATTTAAAGTCACAATATAGAGTAAAGGACATTTTGGCATTTATATTCTCCCCGTCCCTGTGATTAATGGCCAAGGTCTCTGCGACTGACATATCCAGTGGTTTTGTTTGATGGTAAGTTGCTTCTGGCGCCCGGACCTTCTTTTCTTTTTTTTTTATTGAAGTGGATTTATCATCGATACCCTTTTGCCTCCCTTATACCTTATATAGATATATAATGAAAAATATAGATAAATAAATATATTTTTTATATTTTTTTTATTTTTTTTTACATTACAATTGTAACAAAATAATCGAATTTATATTTGGAATAATCATTGACGGACATAATAGCAGCGATAGGCACCTAATTTTCTCAACTTGTCGTAGTTCACGCGAAATCTAATAGATGGCGCTGACTTTTCCCACGCCATTTTGACAAAATAAAATGTTCCTTCGGGCATATCCTGATACATAAATCTATGATAAAACAAAACTAAAAATTATAAAATTATTATTAATATTTGATTTTTTAGTTGATTGCTGATCTGGCATTCGATCCTGCCTGTATTTTTATAGCATTACAAATAGAAATGATTTCTAAATGTATTATTAAATTGCACTTTTTTCCATTAGGTACCTAAGCCTAAGAATGAAAATAAAAGACCAACCCAATACAAGGGTAGGTCTAGGTATAGGTAAGGTAGTAGGTACTAGGTACAGTATAATATTATTCTTAAGTATGTACTTTAGATATACATAGATGTAATTATTATAAATAAGGAAACAAATGAAATGTCTCAAAAATGACAAAGTTTTTGATGTGTATTCCCATAGTTCCTTTTGACAGTTCCTTCAAAGGGACTAAAGGTATTTCATCTGTTTTACCGTTGCATACCATACCAAGTTCCGCTTTAACTTACACTTTATTTGTGACTATACTGAACAGAAGAAGCATCTTTAGCCTTTTCTTTAGTGCTTGTGTGCTAGCATTACCCTCTGGACCGACAAACCTTGAGGAGCCGATGGATGTAGAAGGCAAGCAACTGCTCAAAGTGGCACTCAATGGGGGAGGCCTATGTTCAGCAGTGAACATCATCAGGCTGTTGATGATGATGATTCTTGTTTATGCGGTCATACTCTGATTGCTATTTTCCACTTTGAGATAATTTGGCATTCTCCCCCTCTTATCACGTTTTATGTTATGATATTTACTCAAGTGAGCTGTTAGACTATCCCTGTGCCCAAACCCTTTACCACAAAGATCACATTTTTCATCCCTTATTCCCAAATGGACTGTATTATAGTGTTTTTCTAAACTACGTCGTACATAGAAACCTTTATTACACTCTGAACACAGAAAAGTCTCTCTCGGTTTATGCTTTTTTTCATGTGCAGACAAATTGCCTTTTGTTAAGAATGTTTTATCACAAAAGTTGCATTTGTATGAATAATCTTTAGTGTGCGTACGAACATGGACTCTTAAAAGGCCCAAATGAAGACAGCGATACGGGCAGAACTGACATTTGTATTTTAGCTCCGCCCCATGTAATAAGCTGTGAGTATACAATGTTGAATGTGCATTAAATTCTTTTCCACATTGCTCGCAAATATACTGTTTTTTATTACCAGCATGATTTGCTATGTGTTTACTAAAAAAGCTTTCTTTAATTAAGCGGTCACATATTGGGCATTTCTTTGTTTGCTCCTGAGAATGATCAGTCATCTGTGATTCAGTATTATAAAAACCATGTACACGTTTCATATGAGAACTGAAGTAAAAATAACTGAACAATTCATTGCAAATCTTACACTGCTTCAGTCTGTCAAATTGATTGCTCAGTGTGCCATGCATTTCCATATGATATTTCAGATATCTAGTGTTAACAAACTTATGACATGTTTCACATTTCACTTTGATTGTTTTGTGTTCATTGTGCAATTTCATATGAATCTCATAAATATTGTTGTCTACTATGTTATTACATATTTCACATATTTTGCTGATTTCTAAATCATGCATCAATAAATGTTTGTTAACATCGTCCACAGTTTTTAACGTTAGGTTGCATAAATCACAATTGAATCCAACACTGTTCTCTGCTTTATCAGATACTATAACTATGTACATGTTTTTTATATCTATTTCCTGTTCTTCCTCATCAATGCTACTGGCATCACCTGTATTAGTTTCTACCATTGCTTGCTCATCTCCAGCACTTTCTACAATGTTGATGTTATCAGATTCAGTATATAAATTTACACTACTGTCAGTAACTGGATCTTCTTGAATGTAAAAAATTATATCTGATTTTTCTTCCTTCACACACAGTTCTACACAGTTTTCTTGGTATGGTGTTTTCATTATATCCTGTCTTGGAATAGTTAGAACGTTATCAGGTTCCATAGCAGGTGTTCTGGAAAGAAAGCAGCAGAAGTCAACAGTTGGTTACCAGTCATGATTTTAAGTAGGTACTTATACATACTATCAGTCCATGTTTGGCTTGTTTGGCGAGCAGTCTATAAGCACTGGGCTTTACTTGTGTTTGACCGCAAATGTGTGATGATCATTATAACATGTTTAATTTACTTTTAGTATGTGTCCGTCGTCCATCATTCAGTCAGGCATACTCTGGAGAGATCAGAGAATGGTTCTCTTCTCTGTTTTATTTATAAACATGTAAAAATAAGTGGATTTTGATGACATCTTATGACGATTGATTGTTACTCCACAAAATTAAAGAAGTTACTTCGAGGTTATTCGAATCGAGATTTAAAAGCAGTAGAGTATCCCCTAGCTAGTCTGTGCTGTGACTTGTGAGTAGTAGTTACAAGGTACTTCGTTTATCATACAATACACGGCCTCGCGTCCGCGTATGACAATTACTTACACTATAGTACTTATTCTTTAGCGTTCTATGATTTGATATGATTTCAATCGTCTTTAATAACTGGGAAATAAACAACTTATAAATAATATAAGTGCTAAATATATATGTGGTATATAACTATATATAATAACACAGAATTCCCCCTATTACATAGGATAATAATTTAATTTCAACAAAAAGAATATTTATATTAAAGATAAAAGAAATATTCCAATACCAGTTTTCTTAATTTTTTTTGTTGCAAGTGTTGCAACTGTCTTTATGACATTTCTGCCAGCTTCTCAAAAAAAAAACGATATAGTGAAATATGATCAGCGGGGTGATCACGTAACTTTGACAGCAATGCAACAGGAGAAATTACATTCCAAATTTGAAATTTTTCACAGTAATTTCGCACATAAAGTGCGTATTGAAACGGTCAAATACATTTTTCTACTTCTAATGGTTGCAATCAAGTTACATGATCGCCTAGCAGTATAGCACATGCGCGGCAACCTTTCAAACCTATGCCAATGTGTAGAGGACATTCATACAAGCAATAAATGTCAGGTATGTAATCTTGTAAAGGGTTGCAGCATTCTGTTTTCAGACAGAAACAAAAATTAATTGTGCAAAAAGGTTTGATTCTTTACCTCCTCATCCATGAAAAATAGATCATATTTTATATTTTATTGTAGAGCACAGAACGATGTTATAATCATGAAATCCATCATCATCATCAGTCAGAAGACGTTCACTGCTTAATGAACGTAGGCTTTCCTGTCCTATTAACCTCCACACTTATTGAAATTCTGCCATCTACATCCACGGGAGACCTGTGACCTTCATATTATTGTTTCATATCATTTAGTTGGATATCATTGTCTTCTAGTTAGTGGTTTCCTCTAAAGAACCTTTCTTCCCCATCGATTTGCGGTTCAGGGGTCTAGCAAAGATACCAACCACTGACGCTAACGCCAAACGCTAACTCTAAAACTGTATTGAAATGACATTCGCTGCGGAAAAGTAAGCGATTTCAGAAATAAAGGAAAAAAAGGAAAAATAAAACCCATTATATATAAATACCATTTTTTTATGAAATTGTACCTATGACCCTATACGCATTCTTATTTATTAGTGTTTAATAAAGTATTATTGTATTGTATATTGCGCGTAATGGTAAACGCTCTTAAATAAGCTTAGGTACAAGTAAACCAATTTATAATTTTTATGGCAATTTGGTTGGGACTTGAGATTTACGTAGATGGCAACTGGAGCGATTTGTCAACAATGTCTCTGACAAGGTGTCAGCGGTAGTTCCAATTTTCGCCACGTGCTGAAAGATCCTTGTCGATCTGTATAACCTCTAAAATGGGGATTTTTTTAAATTTTAATTTGGCAGCCCTGGCACCGTTACACGGCAGTGTCAAATTGACACTAACATAAGGAAAAAATTGTCAGTGATAATAACAACCACATTTTTCATTGTCCTATGCATTTATACCACAGATTAGAGAAAAAAAATCTACTATAGAGTTATACATATAAAACTTCGACATAAAAATAAAGGGAACTGATGAACGACTGATGAGTCGTTGTGAGTGAGACGGATAGTGACGTCTCGTTTTGACAAATACCATAACTACTATCCATTTCTTTTTATCACTTTTGATCATTACAAACAATGGAGACTTCGAACTTTTCAAACAAAAGAATATCAGGTATTTTGTTTTACTGAGGGATGCCTACGCATAGCATACGAAATAGCAGTTTTATTGGCAAGAAAAGTGGCAAGTGTTGTACTATTTTTAAATCTAGACTATGTGTAATCTTTTAAAAAAACTTGCCATAGGTAGTGTAGTACATTTTTTTTTCCAACGTAGAGTGTCAAAGTTGACTGACATAAATTTTATAAACCATGGCTCGTCAAAATTTAATTTATTCTACTTAGTTAACAATGATTATTACTTTCATTTGTGGTTACAATTAATAGCACTGTTATTTAAAAAAATCAGTGTGAAATTGTGAAAATTGGGATCACAGTACCTAAAAATGCGACCAAGGGTGTCAAATTTTTAACTTTTCGGAAAAATGTCTATCATCGCTTGACTAAGTGACATAGATTTTTTTTCTTATTTTTTTCATAACTGGTACCTTGGCCTCTCGCCCGGGACCAGGTTATCGTTGAGTTTTGGGACACCCTGTATAATAATCATGAGGAATTTTATTTAAATTTTAATTTCCCACTGCACTAAGGAATAAGAAAGTTATTTAATGCATGTTTTTATTTATATCTTAAATGACAAAAAAAAAAACAGTACATAAACAATCGGCGTGCCAGCTTTACCGGCAGTGTGTCACACTTCTTTCGGGCTACGGCGAATACTTGGTAGATTTTTTTTTATATCTGTGTCTACGCCCGATGCGTCGCTATTCATTGTCATTTGTTATTATAGGCAAGGAACTTATACGTATACTTTACGTAGCCTCCGTAGTCCATCCCATTGAACAATCCAGATTATAATATAGACATCATTATCATCATCATTAACAGCCTGAAGACGTCCACTGCTGCCTCCCCCCGGGAGCGCCACTTAGAGCGGCTGCTCGCCTCCCGCATCCATCGGCTCCCCGCGACTTTCACCAGGTCGTCGGTCCACCTGGTGGGGGGCCGGCCTACGCTGCATCTTCCAGTTCGTGGTCGCCACTCGAGAACCTTTCTTCCCCATCGGTTGTCACTTCTACGAGCGATATGGCCTGCCCATTGCAATTTCAACTTGCTAATCCTAAGAGCAGGAGAACTAAAGTGACCGATGTACGGTCACTTTAGTTCTCCTGCGGATTTCCTCATTTCGGATCTTATCTCGCAGGGAAACACCGAGCATTGCTCTCTCCATAGCTCGTTGCGCGACTCTGAGCTTAGTAATGAGGCCAACAGTTAGAGACCACGAGTTGTTTTCAGGCTTTGTGGTATTTTGGACGAAAAGATAGATATATATATAGACATAATTATTTATAATGTATAATATTATTAGTAAGGACCTAACCTTCTAGGAAGGCCGGCGCTGCCTCTCCCTCTAACCACGCACCCTAGTATAAAATGAAACAACAGTTTACGAGTAAGCAATATATTTTGATGTCATTCATTAAATAATAATAAATCAACAATTTTATTCTGTACATAAAATCACAGACAAATAAAATTCAAAATTGACTACGTACAAGTTAAAATTAAAATAAAAGATTAGAATTACATTCTGAAGAAAAATATTATTACCAAATGGTAAATTAGGTAGCGTACACAATTTCGAAATAACATAATATCTTTTCATGAAATAGTCTTATTATTGATTCATGATATAATTTATTTAAACCTGGATTTTTACAAAACATTGTTGCTGACATTTTTTGACCATTTTTATACAGAAGAAATGAGCTAAAATCAGAGTTAGTTAGCTTCTACAAATTGCCCTAGATGGCGCTCAATAACGGCCATAAATAAATACAACATTTGAACATTATGAACATTTGTACAGAAAATGTTACAATAATCTACATGCTAAGTCCACAAGAAAATCCAAAGCGATTTCCCTAACTGTAATTACGTCTTACGTAAACTATAATTAATTAATACTGAAATTATTTGAGTATAAAAATCAATTCAAGCTATTTGTTGAAGAATGTGTCTCAATATTAAAAAAGAAGTACTTACTAAAATTAGTTTACAAAATCATAAGAGCAATTCATTTTTAACAAAAATATTACGTGTCTTTAGATGTAAAATAGATGTAAGAAAAATCACTATTCAATCATATGTACCTAAACGGGAATGCACGTTAAATTAAGCAAAAGATTAGAGCAGTTGTTTAAAAATATTATGCCACTAAAATCAGAGCGATCAGATATCATGTTTAATGACTGGCAAAAGCGCATTACAACAACTGGTGTACGAAATTTCACCCGAATCGGTTCAGCCGATTTCATATGAAAGCCAAAAATCAAACAAGTTTAAAGATTTATAATCGTATCCAAGTAAATAAATAAACTAAAATTTACTAGAATATTGTTTATTATCGTTACCAGGTGACGCATAATACACGTGTATATTATACGAAGGAGAGGGTAGACCACTACTTTTCTTTGCCCACAACTTATTAATGAGCATACTATACCCGCGTTTCTTCAGTTCGTCCATGATCGTGGTACTTGCAACAGCACCGAAATATCGACGACTCAACAAATAATACGTGGCATTATTGTGGGATATTTATACCGTTAATAAACAATATTTTAGTAATGTTACTGACCATGACAGCTTGAAAAAGAAATTAATATTATAAAATTTTCCTCTCTATTACAATACCCGACTCGTACAGATTTGCAGATTTTTTTTAGGAAAGCGATTCTATGATTGTTACGATTATACATTCAATTTCTAGTTTTCACTCGGAAAGTTCGCGTAACCATTATATAATATTATCTATGGTCTCACTGTAGCTTTGGCTATAATTATATTAATAACTTACAGAGCGCCACTAAAAGCTTTACGGTACACAATTTCAAGTTCACGACCTAAATAAAAGTCGTATTAGTTTCGTACGAGCAAAGGCCATTTTTTTATAAACTAAGTATAAGACCCACAATGCCGGTCCGTAAATCATACGCCGCAAAAAGCTAATCCAGTATTATTACTAGATGGCGCTAACCAAAAGCTTGAGAATTTTTGTTTCGGCTTTCGAAGGCGACAATGAATTATTGCAATGATACTTCTTAAGACGACGGGTAGACCCAGATGAGCAGGTCAAATCCGTTCAAAGAAACATCGACCTTAAGGTCATAGACTTAATTATCAATTCAGTCTGAACTTACGCGTGGCGCTTACGACAATGGCAACGCACGAAATTACTGATTTTGGAGGTTTTTAATTAATATCTATGTTCGTATATTATTTTTACAAAATTATTAATTCATCACATTATGTCAATGTTTGTTGGGCATAGACTATTATTTTTTTTGTAAAAATATATTCGACAAATTTTTTGAGGTGTTTGCGATTTTTTTCTATAGAACTGAATTTATTTATCTTGTATTTGCGTTCATCACAAACAAGTTATTGAAACGAATTACATGATATATTAAATTCAAAGCTCAACATGCTCTAATTTAGTCAGGAAACTTGCCAAAAAACACCTTGTTTGCTCTACCGATCCTAAAGACGATTTTCTTAATCAAAATTAGGATGGCCACTATACTTTTATAATTATAAGCGATTGAATATGTCACCGTCATTTTGTAAGAACCGACTGTTTATAAAAAATGCGAATATTTTTAAACGGTCGCATTGTTGCAAATGGACAATTTGTCTTACAATAAAACGGATGAAATTTCAATTATTTATAAACACAGTCGTTACCCAGCGGTGAATTTATAAACAAACGAGTTTTAGTAGCGTTTAATTGTGAACAAACCCGTATTAATGCACCAATTTTTGCTGTAATTTATTGTTTTTTTCAGAGTCACTACTGGCTAATGACGAGCGAAGCGAGGAGAAGTGTTAGGTTAGTTTTAACCACTAGAAATACACAATACAATAAAACGAAGTGATACTATTTAATTACAAACAACCGAAAACTCGACCATCTTATTGTGAGGCACATTGCCCGTTTGCAGTAATTCGACAGTTTATAAATAACCACGTTATTTTATAAACAATCGGCGCTTATAACACGGTGACATTACACTTAGCGGCATCTAGCATACTAGAACTACTAGAAGGTACTTACCTGCATACGATTTACTGCGTCTTAAACTTATTAAATGGTCTTTGGCACGAGTATGTTCGAATGTACTTTACCCGATATCGAATATTAATGCGGGATATTCAGAATATTAAAAAAAACAGTGGGCCATATTTATAAACGCTGCTTAAATTTAGCCGGTGTTTAAAATGTTCCATCTCATTTTCGCGCGTGACATTTAAAATCACTCAAAAGTTGACAGAAGATTTTAAGCATTGGCTAACTTTAAGCAGCGTTTATGAATAAGGCACGGTTAATTATGAAAAAATAATAAGTGGAAAATACTAGAATATGGAAAATGAATAATCCGGAAATAAACGCTAACATCATCGTAAAATATGGGCCTTACTTAAAAACGTCGCTTAATATTAGTTTTGTAAATGTTCCGTCTCGATTTCCCGCGTGACATTTCAAATCAGTCAAAAGTTGACAGATTTTAAGCATCGGTTAACTTTAGCAGCGTTTATAAGTTTAAAATCATTAGTTACGTTAGGGGGGTCTCACTCCGTAGTTTAGGTAAGATGCCCTTCGGCTCACACGCTAGTCGCGTCGCGATAGAGAGGCTCCTTCTAATAGTATCTTAGGGCATTTACAAATGGAGATGGCAAGACAAGGCGTACCTTTCTGCCGGTCATATGGCGCTATTTGGTCATATACATTATCAATGTGCGTGTAAACACTACGTAACTACGCTAGTTTATATAACGGTGTGCGTGTTTTAAGATGGTGTGCGGCGTAAGTTTACACGCGCGGTTTGCGCGCGTGCTATACGTGTTTACCTCGTCCCCCGTAGAAATCGGCAGATAATGGTGCTTGCGGATTATAACATTAACATATCCATTGGTCAAATGCTCCAAGAATAGGATAGGTAGGGACTTTTTGCAGTAGAAATTGTCCCACCAAATTTATGATATCGAGTCCAGTAATATAAATACATTCAAATAATCTCGTACTAGAGCTTTACGGTCATTAACAGATCCAAAGCTTAATTTAAAATCTTTATCTACAAACTCACAATTAATTTTAGAATAATTTAACTAATAGGAATGTATTCAATATTACTAATAATACGGAAAACCATCATTAAAATATAGGTAATAACTACAGTACGTAAACAGTAAGGGCATTCCAAATAAACGACATTCATTTTGCATATTATGCTCATATTATATAATTGATCAGAACTTCAAGCTGAATTATTTTGTGTTTTGTTGGGTTTCATAATAGCCTCTACAGTTTGTTCTCTGTTACGAGAATGATTAGGAGGAGACAAAACATAATTTCAATCATCATCATCATCATCATCATCAGCCCGTAATAGTCCACTGCTGGACATAGGCCTCTCCCAAGGTACGCCATTGAGCCCGATCTTCGGCTCTTCTCATCCAATTACTGCCAGCCACTCGGCGCAAGTCGTCGCTCCACCTAGTAGGGGGCGTCCTACACTACGTTTGCCAAGTCGCGGTCTCCACTCAAGAACACGTCTGCCCCAACGGTTGTCGGTTCTTCGGCAAATATGGCCAGCCCACTGCCACTTCAGTTTACTAATACGGTGGGCTATGTCGGTGACCTTGGTTCTCTGTCGGATCACCTCATTTCTGATTTGGGCCTTCAGAGAAACTCCAAGCATAGCCCTCTCCACAGCTCTCTGAGCGACTTTAAATCGGTGGACTAGCCGTACCGTGAGTGTCCACGACTCGGCTTCGTATGTCATAACCAGTACGCGGACGCGGTAGGTAATTTCAATATTGGTTTATAAAACTGTTTCTTGTTCCAAAAGCCAATAAAAGCAAAGTTAAACAAATATTTCTTGTCTTTTCAGCCTAATGTTTTTACACGTGTGAGTTAGTCATACTATAGGAATGTCCTTACTGCGAGTTACCATGTAAGTGCTACGGTCTAATACTAATATTTGACTAAATTATTACTAAAATATCTTAGTTATTACGTCATGCGTCACCCTGCATTACTTCTTACATAAGCATTGGAAGCATCAATATAGTTAATTTTGTGACTAATTAATAGTATGTTTCGTGACCTGTTTGCGACTTCAGTAACAATTTCATATACTATTTATGTGCATACAATACAAAACTGTGTATTAACATTGAGAAACATTTTTGTGTTTTTGTTAGCTTAGTATTATCTGGATTTTTAGTTTTGCTATTTTTTTTTAAATATATTTTTTACTTTCCAAATATTTGCTATTTTTAATTCAACACTAGTTTTGTAGTAACATTATGAAAAATTGGCATTTTATAATACAAAAGGTATAAAATTATAAATTTTAGCAAAGGATATAAGCTCCACAAATACATAAAAAACAGGCCATACAAATATGATTTACAAGAGGTTGATATTAAAAATAACTAATTGATTATTGAGCTAGTGCCACGGAATAAAAAAAATACAGAATTACCTATTGTCATGGACGAAATGCGCCACAATACCAAATTAATAAATGTAAGTACCTTAAATAATTAAACATGCAAAATAATGTGTTATATAAAAAAGATTGTAATATAGTTTGTAATTACGAATTTATAATTTGTGTATTGATTGTCATTTATGGTAATTAATGTAATTATGATTCTACTAATATAGCTGTAAGTACTACCACAGATATTAAAATAGTAGTATTACTAACAATACTGGATTGTTTTATCTGAAATAAATGGCCATATTAAAAAAATGAAAAATAAATGAAATATTGGGCCATTCCATTCTGTACAATATTCCGTGGCAAATTCTGCTACACTATGTAGTTTGTGGTAGACAATATAATATTTCTAATAATCCATACTTTAAACAGTGCTATAAACATTCGAATAAGTATCTAAACGTTACTTGGGAATAATCAAAGCTAATATTTTATATTTGGTCTGCATTTAAAACCTTTTATTATATATGAACATCTTCAAACTTCTAATTAGGTTGTCTGGTGGATTCAGAACCTACACAATTACACATATAATTTCACTACCTATTACACTGTGATTCAAAATCAATGGCGGCTGTGAAGTGCGCTGCAAGCCCCCTACACTGCGCACACCGCTTGCCTCTTCCCGCGCAAATCAAATTTATGCTACTGCACAGCATTTCGCGCCGACTTCACAGCCGCCAATCCAAAGTTTGAATCGCGCTATACAAAATATGTTTAGAACAATATATCAAAAGCAAGCATAGTTTACCATTGTTGCGCTGTTCCATAACATAACAGGTTTATTTTGTAAATCACCTAAAACATTATAACTTCCATTCAAACAAACAAGTAGGTATTGTTCTATTATTTTTCTTTAAATTTGCACTAATTTAGTTTCTTTTTTGCGGATCTGGCAATACTTCTTTCCGTTCTTATTATTTTGTTTCATTGAGTTATATCACGTATTAAATTAAAGTTTTATTTATTTTTTCTGTTTTACTATATAAGTATTTATGAACGTTAAAAATACTTTTTTAAAATGGTTATAGAACAAGGGGGTTTTTGAAATGAGAATAATTATGAGTGTTGTTCTATGACCTATAATGTTGTAGACGATTTACGTATAACCATGTATTCATATTCGATTATTTATTATTTAATTACGGCAAATGTTAATACTTTGAACATGATATATCCTAAACTTATTCAAACATGCACCTGAACCACAACAAACTATACTTATATTCAAATCCGACATAGAAGTATTGAATTTTTTTTCCTTTATGTATTTATTGCTGTATCATCTCTTTAGTTGGATTTTTTCGTCTCTTTTTAATAATAAAGCAAATATGGTTGTTAGATAGAGACAGTGGAGGCTGTGGAATGTTATTAAGATCTAATATAGTCGTTAAAATCATTCATAGAACCATTCCATACCGAATTTGACTATAGTATAGAATATTGAAGCTATTTTCTAGTTGGCCACATTTACATCGTTCAACCTGGCAACACAATCACAATATACACTTTTTAATTGCACAATTTATATAGAGAGATCTTTGAGCATTTGTACGGATGGCAATGCTTTTGATTTTTTTTACTTACGGTGTCAACTGGTAATTTGTGTTTATGTGATGGCAACATTGGTCAGTTAGAGAGCGACGAGACGAGTGTTGCAACCTCGCCATTTGTCCTGTAGCTTCCTATGCTCTTCGTATTGCTGTTCTGTTATGTGTTTCACGTTTGCTGAGCCCTGAAAATAATAAAATTATGAAGGAACAAGGGTGGTAATCCCTAATCTAATATCTTATTTGATATGTAAAAGAATGGCTGCTGATTATATTTACATAAGTGGCTTTAAAACCTTGGAACAGTAAAATTTAAAGAAGGTAAAGGATTCATGGAAATATTGGAAGAAAAAAGCTCATGAAATCCCATCATGGGAATTGTGAATGGAACTTCAGCTAAAAAATCGTTGAAAATATCCAAAAATTTAACCATAGTGTAACCATTACTATTATACTCCTAAAATTTTGATTATGTTCTGTTAATTCTTTTCTTTTTACCTTTTTTTTATGAGAATGAATGACGTGACGAGCTGGTCGTTCACCTGATGTTAAGCAATACGGCCGCCCATAACAGTTGCAGTGTTACTCGGAACTTTAAAATAATAAAGTTTCGCGTGACACTGCACTGCGCACGTCATCCTGAGACATCACACAGTCTAGTAATCAGATTTTGTAATTAACTAATTAACCTACGTAATTTTGTTTTTTTTTTGTAGGTTTCTAACCTAATCAGTATGGCATAACTTAAGTTAAATGAATAGTGGGAGAAGCCACTGATTCCTGAAACACAGTTTGCAACTAGTTCAGGAATCTATGGATTCATCATTACTTTGTATTTAATTATGTCAATAAATGAATTTGTATTTGTTTGTATTTGTATTTATTGGGGGAATAAAAACCCAGCACTCCCATCATGGAACTGGGATCAACCGGTCAAATTGTCCCCACAGGTCAAAGCCACAGGGCACAACTCGTAAAGAAGTAAGTACTGTCATTTTCAAATTGTATTCGGAGCAATTACCGACGCCAACTGAAAACTTACCTTGATTTTCCTCGGGTCTAAGTTGGCTCCAAGAGTTTGCACACCTCTCGCTAACTTCGTAAGCGGCGACAACACCATATCTTTGGTTGAGTTCGATATAGGACTAGGGATGTTCTTCAGCGGCCGAATCGTAGACTCACTGTGCGACTGAGCTATGTTCAACGTAATCTCATGCTGAGAATTCGATCGCACATGAAAATTGACACTATCAGGAGTAAGTTTCTCTTCATAATTGACATCATTGGAACTGTGCGATAGTTTTTGCGATAAAACTAACGAGTTAGGAGGTTGAGGCTTCGAATACGATTCGATTTGAATTGCGGGCGCTTTCGACGTTTCATTATCGATATCGAAAGGATTGAATTTGTTCAGATTGCTCGGCGTTTTCAAGTTTTGCGGCACAACGTTGGGTGTTACTTTCTCTGGGAACAACTGCTCTTGTTCATTCGGTTCTATCTTCGATGAGTATAAAGGATTTTGTATCAATTCGCAGTCGTTATCGGTTTCCGGTTTGTGGCCAGTTTTTCCTATGTAATGTTGCGTCATTTCGAAATTGTCCAAAGTTGGTTCGAAGATATTGGTTCTGCTTTCGTCTTCTGATGAGTAGTCTGAACTCATGCCGTCTGAAAGGCTGCCTTTCTTTTTATCGGTTTTGTTGGAGCCGAGAGTGAATATCTTTTTAGTGCGGGACGCACTTTGGTCGAATTTGAGTTGGAGGCTGGGTCGGGCGCGAGCGCCTAGTTTGTTGAGTTTGCTGAACTGTTCTGTCATATTTGTGAGCGCTTTTGATCCTGGAAATACACAGTTGGAAATTCTATTACGACACGCCTTTTCCATTACGGGTTTTGTGGAAACGTCGTGAATGATACTGAATCTACAAGAGCAATGGTTGAAGAATGATAAATGTAGGACAATAGAAAGCCGTAAATAATACAATGAAAGGGTAACAGATACTGCTATTATGGGGTCCCATCAGCTACAAACGAAAAATGTAGTAATCGTGTCTAGAGAGTTACTAGTTAGTGTCTAGTGTATTCATTTGGCCCAATACTTCGCCAACACGCAATAAATGTCGCTTGATAATCTTGCGTTATGCAGAAATAAAATCATTCGTAAAATAGCCCGCGTTATTCCGTTGTATGAGGCATCTGTACTGTAGTTATTCTATTATCTGGGCTGGTATAAAACTAGTACTTTTGGGCAACGGTAGACCTTACGAGCACATAGGTGTTGCGCTTCCATCAATACACATCAATGGACGTCCACTGCTGAACATAGGCCTCCCCATAGAACGCCACTGACGTTTTGGAGTTTGCCATAATCACGATGCTTGTCAGGCGTTTGGTGATTGTAGATTCTAATGTATCGAGAAGACTGCTGCCCATTCCCTGGATATTCCCTTAGCCGACTCTTACGGCACTCACGGGAAGAGTTGGGGTAGCACTACTCTCAAACCATCTCTCTACATATTACTAACTAACAGTTTGCGAGGACGCGTGCAGTTTCTTGTGACGTCCATTGCTGGATATGAACCGGCACCGAGTGTTCGCTTCTAACCGCACTATCTGTTCTAGCACCGAGTTTGTTATGGACCATTGGGACTCTGTTGAGGTTGTCTCTATGGATTGTAGGAATGAAAAGGGATTAGGAAAGTAGTTTGGATATTTGGAACGTGGTTGTTAATTAATCCCAACTTTTTTCCAGAAGGCTGTAAAAAGTATTAGAGGGCTGTAAAAGATTCTAGAAAGCTGTAAAAGTTTTTAGAAGGCAGTAGAAGGTTCTAGAAAGATCCAGAAGGTTCTAGAAGTCTTACGTACCGACGCTTCGGATATCATCGACGTTTCTAGTAAGTGTTCCAGTTGGAACACTATTAGGTATAGTAAGGAGCAATCCGTGGGGTACACCTAGAAACTAACACAGAAAGGCCTAGAATGTTCTAGAAAGTTCCAGAAGGTTTTAGAAGGGTACGTACCGACGCTTCGGATATCAGCCACGAGTTGCGTCTCGCTGACGTTTCTAGTAAGTGTTGGCAGTTGGGAGAGCCCCAGGTATAGCGAGGATCGAGCCGTGCCTGCGCCACCATGCGAAGGGTGCACCTAGAAATAAATAGTTGTGGACATTTCGTACAGCGCCATCTAACCCCAAACGAAGCAAAGCTTAAGGGAACCAGATAACTGATAGAATACATAGATACTTATTTGGTTGTAAATATACGTACGTTTAAATTATACTTCAAGCACGGGGTCTCATCCGGTACAAACGAAAAATAGCCCGAACGTGAAAAAAATGTAGTGATCGTGTCGCGAGCGTTACCAGTTACTGTCCAGTGTATTCACAATACTGGCCCAATACTTCGCCAACACGCAATAAATGTCGCTTGATAATCTTGCATTATGCAGAAAAATAATAATTTGTAAAATAGCCCGAGTTATTCCGTTGTATGGGATGAGGCATCTGTACGAGGTGTGAGGTATTATATTATCTGGGCTTCAAGCATTGTATGCAATTCAATTTTATTTATTTTTAAAGTTGCAGCCAATGAAACTTAATAGAAAACTTATGAGCTTCATTGGGTAATTTTTCGGTCTAAAATAGAGTTGATTGAGTCAGACTACCTCGTGGCCTGAAAATTATGACACCAGGGTGATGGCTTGAGAAGAAGAAGAATCTGTGAACTTCCTTAGAGCATTAATAAATGGAGATGGCAAGGCAAGGCGTACCCCTCTGCCGGTCATATGGCGCTATTTGGTCATACACATTATTATAGTGTGCGTGTAAACACTGCCTAACTAAGATAGATTATATAACGGTGTGCGCATTTTAAGATGGTGTGCGGCGTGCGTTTACACGCGCGGTTTGCTATGCGTGTTTACCTCGTCCCCCGTAAAAATCGGCAGAAAACAATGCTTGCGGATTATAACGTTAATATCTCCATTGATTAAATACTCTAGGGTGAACTTCCCATCATTTCAACAATGATTTCCAGTGACGCTATAAAGGTCGGTAGAGATCAACAGCATTAGCCCGACACAGAAAGGCCTAGAATGTTCTAGAAAGTTCCAGAAGGTTTTAGAAGGGTACGTACCGACAAACAAACAAGTCGACTAACATGCTGATGACGAATAAATAATTAATGAATAACCTTTGACTTCTTTCTCTCTAATTTGACGCCATCGTGGAAAGGCACAGGCGGTAGATTGGCAACGTCTCGTGCTACCATTAAAGATTCGCAGATGGAATGCAACGACTCTGGAAAATAACAACCGTGACTTTTACAATGTTATTTGCAAGGTGAAATTTAACAGTTCAACTGATGTAACTGCTGAGATTATTATAGTCTCATTAGTTCGGATTACGACTTGGTCAAAACTACGGGGAGCCATGAGATGTGAGATTCGAGCAGCTGCTCCAAGTTACGCTGTGGGGTGGCCAGTGTTTAGCAGTAGACGTCTTCAGGCTGATATAGGTAACTTACCTATAATACGTAATCAAACAGCTCTTCATATAAGATAAAGACCTAGAAGTAATAAATGTTTACTTTAGGTAATCAGTTTGTTTAATTTTATCCTGTTTTATGTAGGAAAACCAGTTTGGATCAAACTAGGAGTCTTCGAAATCGAAAGTGAATAGGTATCTTCTAGGCAAGCGCGTTACACCCTAGACCGCATCGTCACTTACCATCAGCTGAGATAGTGGTCAAGTGCAAGCCTATTAAACAATAAAAAAATGTATAATATTCTTGTGAAGGCATTATTTTTCTGTAGGTATGTAATGTAATTTATGAGTCCACGGATATAATAGAATTTTTGTTATTCCAGGATATAACTTCAGTAATTTTTCCGTTTAACATGAAAAGTATTTACCAATCATTTCGTCTCTAGTGTGTATGACGATTGCCATATTGTTGAAGAACCTAAGCGCGGTAGACCGGAACATATGGAAGTATCCCGATTCATTGTTGTGAATGTAGTGTATCCTTATGCAGTAAAGTAAATCCGCTGCGCTTTTTCTTCCAACGCCGAATATCTGGATGAAGAAGTCTTTATAAATAAATAAATAAAATAATAAATAAATATGTGTGGCAATTTCAGACAGCTTCATCTAGCCCTAAACTAAGCATAGCCTGTACTATTGGAACCAGATAACTGATACAATATTTATATACTTTTTTGTTTGTAAATACATACATAGAATACAATATAACACCCAGACGCAGAAAAAACATCTATATTCATCACACAAATGTTTGTCCTGGGTAGGAATCGAACCCACAGCCCTCAGTTCAGAAGGCAGGTATACTACCAACTGAGCTATCGGGCCCGTCAATATTTAAGTTATTATTTAAATATATATTATTTTTTTGATACACACCCACAGACAGACATCCCCAAAGAAAAATGCACATTAGATGGTAATAGGGTATTGAACTGATAAATTTTAATACATAAATAAATGAAGTTTCTCAATGAATAAGCAATCGTGAAAACAAAAATTAAATATCTCAAAAAATTACAAAGTTACTATCATTATAAAATACATCAATAGAAAGAGACGACTCAAACATGCAGTGACGTCAGAAATGATTTCTAAAATATTAAAAATTATTTTACTAATTATTCTGACGTTGATCAATTATTAGGGTATCTCTACATACACATTTGCTTGTATGTGACGTCACAGTGCCATACTCTCCGTTTTGCGAGAAAGGGAGAGGCGATGCTGCCTCCAGAATCTTTAAAAGCGTATTACTGCGTGATTTATTAACCGTTTTACTTTGTTTTTATCATTCCATTATTTATTAATATATTTTAAGAAAACAATATGGCCAATTTTAAAGGCTTTTGGGTTGACAGATCTAAAAACTCTTTAATTACCGTAGCGTTAGCGTCCAAAGTGCCTAGTTCTATACACGTGACGTCACGCAACGCCACCCGTTGCACAGACAATATCCGGTCCGAAGTTTCATCATAGTCCGCTACGTAGTACGCCTCGCTGGTTAGAAGTAATACGCTGTCCATTTCAGTCTCCTGAGGGTCGCCAGTACTGAAAAAATTTATCATGATCAATAAGCTGCTTTCCTGCTGCATCCATCGGTTTCTCGCGGCTTTCACCAGGTCGTCGGTCCACCTAGTGGGGGGCCTATGCTGCGTTTTCCGGTTCGTGGTCGCCACTCGAGAACCTTTCTTCCCCATCGGTTGTCAGTTCTACGAGCGATGTGGCATGCCCATTGCCATTTCAACTTGCTAATTTTGAGAGCTACATCGGTCACTTTGGGTCACTTTCAGATCTCCTCATTTCGGATTTTATCACGCAAGGAAATGTTGTATAGCCAATATATTATGAAACCTACGTGTCAAACTTGTTAATGCCTAATAATGTATAACAATAAATTGTATATTCTCACAGAGCAAAACAAACGATTCGCCTTAACGTCATTTGTTTCAATGCTCTTTGTATGTCCTCATCTCAACTACACTTTCTATAAGTTTGGAAAGTAAATAAAATATATGCATAACTACACACTACTTGTTACGTTGCCGCGTGACGTCACGCCACAGCTCACCGCGGCTGGTGCCATCCAGGAATGCGTCGACGCAGCAGACAGTGTCTTATGTCATTTCGCGTGTTTCTGAACGGTATAAGGTACTCCGGTCCCCGCCTTGGGGCCGGAAGCACCACCTTAGATTGTAGGACTAGTAAAAGGTAGTCAAAATATAGATTAATTTAACATAGACAACATTTTAGTTTCTACTGCATCCTCCACCTGCAGCCTCCGTAACTTACTACTATTCATATTTTTTGAGACCATTATGTTTAGATCACAGGGCTTCGAAAAAAACGCTTCGGGAGGCGACGCGTTTTTTTTGCTCTGTGGTTTTGATACTAATGATATTTTGACATTTCTAGGCATGTGGTAGAGGTCGATAGATTCTAGCCGGAGATGTCGATTTTATTAATTCGATTTGAGATACTTACTGGGGGTCCGCGTCGATGAGTCCCCACGAACCTAGCACGGGTTCCGTGTCGACGAGCAGTTTCCGACAGTCGTCTATCAAAGACTTCACGTGTTGCGCCATCGATGCCGTGTCTGGAATCGTGTGGCTCTATAAACAAGGAAACCAAAATTTAAAATTTGTAAAACTGCCGACAAACACCATCATATCTAAGAACAACTTTGATTAAATAAAACAGCCGGCCAAGTGCGAGTTGCGCACGAAGGGTTCCGTATCATTATCTATAAAAACGAGCAAAGAAATCACGTTTGTTATATATGGGAGCCCCCTTAAATATTTATTTTATTCTGTTTTTTAGTATTTGTTGTTATAGCGGCAACAGAAACACATCATCTGTGTAAATTGCAACTGCCTAATTATCTAGGTTCATGAGGTTATGAGGCCTGGGCCATTATTCCGTATCGATTCCTTACTTCGAAACCACGCGAGTTCCTTGTCTTACATCAGAAATCTGCGAAACTGTATTCTCTATGAAACGAAAACAAAACCGCGCGAAATGAATTTGGAATTAACGCGATTTGAACTGTCAAAAATCGTATGTTTTACCGAGACGCGTTCCGAAACATAAACACATCAAAAGATTTGACCACTTGTGTCAATATATTTTATTCAAAATAAAGATAATTTTAATGTAAAGTGAAGGTATATCTGACACTGTGACATGATTTGAACAAGACACGATAACGACGTGGTTTCGTATCGTGTGAAATCTGTGTTTCCATAGAGAATAACCGCCCTGGTGACAGACGGACAGCCAGACGGATGGAAAGCAGAGCCTTAGTAATACCCCAGATAATATAATACCTACAGTACAGATGCCTCATCCCATACAACGGAATAACGCGGGCTATTTTACGAATTATTTTATTTCTGCATAACGCAAGATTATCAAGCGACATTTATTGCGTGTTGGCGAAGTATTGGGCCAAATAATACACTGGACACTAACTAGTAACTCTCTAGACACGATTACTACATTTTTTCAAGTTCGGGCTATTTTTGTTTGTACCTGATGGGACCCCATGGTAATAGAGCCCGTTTTACCCTTTGCGTATGGAATCCTAAAAAAGAGGAAGAGAAAAACGGGGAAGAGGGTAAGAGGGAGAAGGCAGAGGGGAGTAAGAGTGAGAAGAGGAGAGGGTGTAAGAGAGAAAGAGAGAGATATCTCACCTTAACCATATGAACATCCAGCTTGGTACAGTCCGGGATCATCAAGTGTTCCGGTATAGACCGAGACTCTCCGGTCATCACGTCGATAGCCACTTGCCGCAGCGCATCTTTGAACGTAGATAAATAATATCTGAAACAAGTGGAGGATTTATTCATAACTAGAAGTTAGTATCAGATAACAACAATCTAACCGCAAAAAATAAAGCTGTAGGAATATTAATTTAGTATCTTAGAACACTAAACCGAGACGTGCTTGAACGGCTTATAGTGCACTCCGAAGGTATTCAGTTATGAATACTGCCTTTTGCTAGCGATCATCCATTCACGAATGGGCCTACACTGGGAAGTCAAGGCGAAGCCTTCGTTTTAACTTCGCCGCGAAGGGTAGGACAAACAGGTGTTTTTTGGCATGTTTCCTGACGAAATTAGACCATGTGGAACTTTGAATTTAATATATTATCATGTAATTCGTTTCATTAACTCGTTTGTGATGACCGCACTTACAAGATAAATAAATTCAACGCTATAGAAAAAAATCGCAAACAACCTCGAAAAATTTGGTTGTACCCACGGGGTCCCATCAGTCAGGTACAAATGAAAAATAGCCCGAACGTGAAAAAAATGTATGTATGAGCGTTACTAGTTAGTGTCCAGTGTATTCACTTGGCCCAATACTTCGCCAGCACGCAATAAATGTCGCTTGATAATCTTGCGTTATGCGTTATTCCGTTGTATGGGATGAGGCATTTGTACTGTAGGTATTATATTATCTGGGGTACACATTTTATACAGTTTCTATCGAATATATTTTACAAAAATTTATTTTTACACTCTATTGTGTGTGCCCAAAAAACTTTCACATAATATGATGACTTCATAATTATGAAAAATACTATTCAAACGTATTAAAAAACTCCAAAATCAGTCATTTCGTGAGTTGTGTTTGTCTTAAGCGCCACACAGAAGTTTAGACTGAATTGATATTTAAGTCTACAACGTTAAGGTCGATGTTTCCTTGAGCTAATTTCAATCTGATTATCTGTCCCTTCGTCTTAAGAAACTAAATCGAGGTGTGCTATGCGACAACATCGAGCAAAGTCAGCATCTTTCCAAAAACTAACCTCCCCACTCCATAAGCCACTTCGGCCATAGCGAATTCCCTAGTTAAACCATGTCCAAAATAACTAGGCATCATATCAACTGCTCCCTCACTTTCCATATTCTCATACAATAGTAATGTGGCCGTTTTTATATCTCTCCATAGGCTGTCGAATTCGGCCACAGTGTTCATGTTAGGAGATTGGCCGAGAGCTACATCTATTGCGAATTGAGTGATGCCATCTTTGAAATGGTGGATGAGGTATCTACGGCGAGAAATAGACTCTGTTGTAATGTGGTATGGATGGTTTTTGAGTGGTGGAGCAAGAATTATTGTTTTATAAACAAAAATACTTTGACCTATCTATAAGGAGAAAATTGTGATTTTGGTGTAAAATTTCACAACAAAATTGTGTAACTTAACTGTATACGTAAAAATTGCTGTTTACTTTATCTCATACTTAAACTGACAAATATTACTTTTCTTAACTTTAAAAAATGTAATCCAGTAAATTATTAGAAAACTTTATTCATAATTTGAGGTGTTACCTGTTAGCAGAGTTGACTCCATCTTTCATCATTCCCGTGAGTTTGCGTTCGCCTGTCCGTGTGTAGTCACCCTAAAACAAAATGAACTATGATATAGCTGATGATAACAAAATGATAAGTGCGAACTTAGGAGCTGTCAAACTTATGTGCAGATGGGCATCAGCCTTATATACCTTGCTATAAGACCCTACATAGTCTAATGGCCATTTTTACTAGACTGTGTGATGTCTTAGGATGACGTGCAGTGTCACGCGAAACTTTATTATTTTAAACTTCCGAGTGACACTGCAACTGTCATGGTCAGCAGCCGTGTCACGTAACATCAGGTGAACGACCAGCTCATCACGTCATTCATTCTCATAAAAAATGGTTTAAGTAAGTGTTTCATTCAATACTTTACAAGTTACAAGTGATCCTAGCGACTGCGCCACTTGTAAAGTATTAAATGAAGCACGATTAGCGGTAAACTAAAACTGATTTATTTTATTTTATTTTTTAATATAATATATACCTTCAGCGCCTTAGTTCCAGCATACTGCCGTGATATCATATCTCCATTGTCAGCCCACATCGTTAAGAATGCCTGACGTAATTCCGTGGGTAAGCCGGCGCCCGGTGTTGCCAACCCGAGCCGGCAGAGTTGAAGCTCTAACACGTATTTGGCTATCGCAGTCTGTGGGAGTAAGGTATTTAAATAAATATTTATTGCAACTGCAACTGCAACTGCTATGGGCGGTCGTGTCGCTTAATATCAGGTTAACGACTAGCTCGGCACGTCATTCATTCTCATGCAACGTATTCAAAAATAGTGTGGACATTTCACACAGCGGTGTCTAGCCCTAAACTAAGCAACGTTTTCCAGGTGGCAGGAATTTTCTGCAAAATTCAACTAGATAGGTACCACCGCTTTGCGCAGTTATTTTGCCGCCAAGCAGTAGTGTGCAAGCACTACTGGCGTTCCATAATCAACACGCTTGGCAGGCGGCTTGGTGATCGCAGTACATTATAATGAAGATCGAGTTCCTGGAGACCACCAGATTTTACTGTCTGGTTCCAATGTCAACAGTTCTTTTTGCTTACGGAGGTATTAGTATACCTACCAATATGTAACCTACTTACTGCTGTGTCTTATTGTTGTTGCAAATAAATTCATTCATTCATTCATTCATTCATTCATTCAATGTGTGAATAGGACTCACCCTTCTTCTAGGCAAACATGCACCATCGTAGACCGCTTTATCACTTACCATCAGGTGAGACCGTGGTCCAATCTTAGCCTAACGATGATAAAAAAATCCCCATCTATTTCGCAGGTAAAGCCGGATGATATACTGGGTGTAATTAGCATCCATTGAAACTAGGTACCTACTCCTGATACCGGTCACGTGGGGACCAAAATTTTTGAATTCTAACACATTGGTTTGGTATAATAATAACTCCAAAATGAAATATGTTACTTAAACAAATGCTACAATAGAAAATTTAATTAAAATAATGAAGTAGGTACTGTTTTTAACTACATATAAGGTATAAAAACTTTTAAATGTATCAAAATCATCCGTGCCAACTGCATTAGGCGCCGCGGCAATCTTCATAATTTTCAATAAAAATATTTTCATTTACACTCTTTACTCTTTAATAATCATCTATAAATGATGTACTGTCATGGGCTCAATTTATGCTAATGAATTAAATTACACCCTGTATACATTTGCACATAGGCTTAATCACACATAATAATAGACCAAATAAACATTTAAAAATAATCAAAAGATTAGCTGGTCCGGGTAGGTGGACCAAGGAAAAAATCAAAACCGCGTGAAGCCCTTGGATGCAGGAGGCAAGCAGCCACTCAAAGCCTATGTTCAGTGGAACTGTTGGATGACGTCCATCCAACAGTTCCAACTGATGATGATGTTGATGAGTGTATAGCAGAACAACAACGATGTATTCGTGTGATGAACAAGGCCTGGTTTCAGGATAGCTGCAAACCACTATTTAAAAAATGTAACATCCTTCCTCTGCCATGCATCTACATCAAAGAAATTTGTATTTTCGTTAAAGCTAATTCACTTTTGTTCCATAAACGCAGTGAAATTATTAAACGACAGAAAAGAGCCAAATTTGTTAACCTACTGCATCAACCTCCTTGTCGTAAAGATATATATTAGAAAAACGTCTACAATATGTGCATATCAATATATAACTGTATACCTAATGATTTAAAAATGTTAACAGGCAATTTATTCGAGAAATCTTTGTATGACTGGTTATTACAACACGCATTTTATAGTGTTAAGGAATTTCAAATGTACTGTAACAAAAATACTTTTTAATATTTGCACACTTGCATGCAAGTTGAACGCAATATGTCTACATATGTTATTTTAAGACCTTCCTTGTGAATTGGGCTTGTTTTCTCGCAAATAAATAATAAATAATAATAATAATAATAAATATGTGTGGACATTTCACACAGCGCCATCTAGCCCCAAACTAAGCATAGCTTGTACTATGGGAACCAGATGACTGATACAATACTTAGATACGTTTTTGTTTGTAAATACATACATAGAATACAATATAACACCCAGACGCAGAACAAACATCTATGTTCATCACACAAATGTTTGCCCTGGGTAGGAATCGAACCCACAGCCCTCAGTTCAGAAGGCAGGGATACTACCAACTGAGCTATCGGGCCCGTCTTGACTCGTCCGATTGATTGATTGATAGAAGTTATAACCAACCTGAACAACATTAGTCCTGTCCAGACAGTCGATACAGTTAACCCGGAAAACTCCGTTCTGGGAACAGATGAGCCCCCTGTCATCTCGCCAGCAGAACCTCATCTCAGCGATGATGTCCGCCACAGCGTTGATGAGGATGCTCACGTTTTCATAATGCATGCCTCGACTGTGTGACGAAAATGATAACACCTCAGAATTTGCGTGTTGATGAGAGGAACAGTTTAGTATGAGTGAGTCATACTGATACATACTCATACAAGTGAAAATCAAAACACATAGCAGTAACCTACACGACCATACATATCAATATAAATATACATTACCATATTGGTATAAGTATAAGCCACCATAAATACCAGTATAAGGGTAAGGAAACATATCGTATATACTTGTGTTTGGGCCTATCGTCGTAGACGGCAGCCCGTTGTTCGTAGTAAATAAAATAGTCCAAATCACTTCACTGTTAATTTGTTTGTATTTGTTGTAAGTAAGTAAAAGTCTACGCGTAATTTGGTGTCTGAGCCGCACTGTAGGTAAGTAAGTAGTTTATTGACACATTAACGCGCGATGGTGGTTTAGTGACGACTCGTTTAAGTAAAGTAGGTGCCGATTATTATAGGTTACCAAAACTGCTGTACGTGCTGTATTGGCTCGTACAACTTATTTATTCATTTGAACACCAACATAGCAAACACCATTTCTAGCTTCAGTAAGTACTTAATTTAATTACAATAATATAGCCAAGTGCTGATATAATTATAGGTGAAGACAGCTTGCAAACTTTCTATTTGAAAGAATTTTTGATGTGAGCGAGTACAATAACAAATTAATTTCATTGAGTTTTAAAATATAAATATAAATAAGCAATAGTTATAGGCAATTTCAGTAGTATTAAAAGAGTCTGAAATATACACGCAATTGGAACGCCTCAACGAACCATTAACAACGAAAACATAGTTAAGCTTATAGGTAAAAATTACAAAATAATTAAATAATATCCAATACTAACTTTAGCCTGTGTAATATAAATTCTATGTATAATTAGGTAGTAGCATTTAAATAATATATCAACTTTTAAATCAAAATCATAACTTCTAGTAATATTAAATTAACATTTAAAACATTGCATTTCATTTAAATAATCAAGTATAATTAAAAATTAAAATAAATAATATGAAATACATATATTAACACAAAAAAAAATATATATATATGGTCATTAACAATAATAATAAGAAAAATCATAATACATAATAGAACAAAATATTTGAATTCAGGATGTCAGGGAGTTTCTGAAACTGTGGATGTTGTCGGCAAATATGTCAACATTTTTAGTTTTAGAAGTAGTGTTGTACTGGCGGGCTAACCTATTCAGAGGAGCGTTTTGTCCAAGATTGGAATGAGACCCTGCAACACATAGCACATTGAAACGTGAGATTCTAGGCGATTTATTTGGCGCAGAAATGAATAGCTCTGAGAGCAGGTTCGGAGTGTCCATAAATCCGTGAATAACTTTATAAAGAAACAAGCCATCTAACATCACCCTACGATGTTCAAGCGATAACATTTTAAAACGTTTTAATCTGGCGGCGTAACTCAGGACATCCTTGCCAAGAAAACAAGAATATGTCAAATGCCATAAAAATCTTTTTTGAACACCCTCTAGCCTCTTGCTATGTACATCATAATACGGATTCCAAACTACGCTATAATATTCTAGACCACTGCGAACCAACGAGTTAAAAAGCATTATTTTTGTATCGGCTGATCTGAAATCCCTGCAGTTCCGCAAAACAAATCCAAGATTCTTGAATCCCCTAGATGCAATGTTATCTATATGGACATTAAAGCGCAACTTGGAGTCCACTGTAATGCCAAGGTCGCGTATCTGGTCAACATTTTGCAGTACAGTGTTTTTAATTTGAAATACCGAACGATCCACATTCTTTTTTCTAGTGAATTGCATAGCGAAGCATTTAGATACATTAAGGTACATATTGTTGGCCTCGCACCATGAATTAAGACGATTGATATCTTCTTGCAAATTGGATACATCCGTACTAGAGTCCATAACTCGGAAGAACTTAAGATCATCGGCGAAAAGGAAATAGTTAGAATTTTTAAAGCACTGTCCAATATCGTTAATAAAAACGTTAAAGAATAAAGGTCCCAAATGTGACTCTTGAGGAACGCCTGAACTGACCTCGAAAGAATGGGAACAGTCCCCATTAACAACTACAGATGAAGTTCTGTCCAGTAGGTACGATCCACACCAGCTCAGCAAAGGTTCGGCGATGGCATACATTGAAAGCTTGCGCAGGAGGATCTCATGGTTAACTTTATCAAACGCCTTGCTAAAGTCAGTGTAGATCGCACCCACTGTTGACCGCTGGTCCAGCATATGAGAAACGTCATTAATAAATGAGACAAGGTTGGTAGCAGTGGACCTGCATGTCATAAAACTATGCTGTTGTGTAGTTATAATGTTCTTGAAGTGCCATGATAGTATGGGGCATAACAACTTTTCAAAAACCTTTGCGAAGATGGGAAGTATTGATATAGGTCTGTAGTTCTGGATTAGGTCCTTATCACCGTTCTTATGTAGAGGAACTACCAAAGCTTGCTTCCAAGCAGTGGGAAAGGTACCAGAGCTTAATGATTTATATTAAAGATAAGACTCAAAGGATAAGCAATAGCAGGAGCACACTTCAGAGCCAGCCCACTTAAATAAACCAAGTCTTTTTAAAATTTTTAAAACTTGGTTGTATTTAAATTTGATCCTTGTTAAAAAGTTGCTTGTGAGAGCAGGGACTCCAAGATTGTTCTGCATTGTATGAAATGATGAAGACTGAGTACCACACGAACCAAAGGCTGAAGCAAAGTTACGAGCGAAAGCGTTACAAATATTTTTACTGCCAACGGCAGATTCATCCTCTAGAAACATTTGAGCAGGATAGTGGCTACGATTCCTTCTCTTGTTTTTAATAAAAGACCAAAACAGTTTAGGATTAGATCGCAGACTGCATTCCAACCGAATTATGTATTTCTTGTAGCACATTGCTTTAAGTTTATCTGAGCGAGATTTAGCAAGCTCAAAAGCCAGTTTATCTCGAGGGTTATTATTAAACTTACGTAACTTCTGATGGAACTTATACTTTTCACGAAGTATATGAATAAGATTCCGAGAGAACCAAATGGGGTAATTTTTAGAGCGCGGCTTAGATTTGGGGACATGCTTAGCAATACATTCTCGAATTGCCTCATAGAAAATACAAATAACATCATCAACAGAACTACAACAAGCAAACTTAGCGTCCCAATCAGTTTCATTCAAATCTCTAATCATGTTTTCATAGTCAGCTTTAAAGAAACATAGGCGGGTATGATTATTCTGGGGAAGAGTTGTGATGGGAGAGCAAGAAACGAAGAATTCTATCGGAGGATGCAGTGGATCAATTACAGACAGAGGAGAGGTGCATTCTCTTAAATTTGTAACTTTAGGGAAACTTAATACCAAGTCTAAAGTTCTGTTTTTATTATTAGGGATAAAGTTGTAAGGTCGTTCAGTAAAGAGAAATCTACAAGCATGTTTGAGAAGAGACTATTTTTAGATTCAACCTTAGAATTTTGACATTTGCCATCTTGAAACTCCCATGAAGTTAAACCCATATTAAAGTCACCCAAAAAAACAACGTGAACGATACCATTCTTTTCAATTACGCTGTTAGCGTTGTTGAGAAACTCGGAGAGGATATGTTTTTGTATAGGTGGGGGAAGATAAACAGCACAGATAAAAAGCTTTTGGGGCACCTCATCATCACCGGCGACGTCTAGACCAACCCATAGGTCCTCACAATCGGATTCAAATCCCTGCAGGCGCTTAGAACTTAAATGCTTAGAAATAGCAATGAGAACTCCGCCACCGTTCTTCCTGCTGTGAAAACCGCTTGTCTCTCGGTCCCTTCTGTAAACTGAGTAACGGCTCATCGGATCGAATAGCTCAGCATCGTGGACACTGCTGTTGAGCCATGTTTCCGTCAATACTACCATATCAAAGCTACAACAAACTACATTATTAAATAAATCCACAGCTTTAGTTCTCAACCCTCTGACATTCTGATAGTAGACATTTAATTTGTTCAAACCGGAAGTGTTAGGAGAAAAACCTTGAAATGACATACCAATCTAAAGAATTAAAATAGAACAGTTTATTTTATTATTATTATTTAGTATTACTACGACAACGAGTAAGCATCTGCAAGGACTCTTCGCTGCGGATGTGAATATATCCTGACGTTTCGTTCTCTCTGAGGAACACTTTCCCGTCGCGCACCCAGACGAACTTGTATTTAAGCTGTTGAGCTGCACGACGGGCAGCCGCGTGTAGAGACTTAGTTTCTCTCGTCAAGTGCTCTGTCACGTAGATTGGGCTCTTCTTCTGACCGCCGATGCCTATGTGGCCAGTGTTTAACTTATCCTTAGGGTTGTTTTTGTTAAATTTTACCACCGAAGCCAAAAAATTGTCCCGTAGACGTCTGCTGCTGAATTTCACTAGTATTGATCTGGGACGAGGGCTTTTGTTATTTAGCTTCGCGATCCGAGTGCAATACTGAAGATCGGAGTCCGCAACCGGGCACTTGATAACTTTACCCAACTGCTGTACTGTAGCATAAATATTTTGACTGTTGTGTTCTGGCACGCACTGAACTTCAATGTTATTTGTGCGTGACAGCTGCTCCATCAGGTGCAAGCGATGAGACAGGTCGTATGTAGTAGTGCGTAGCTCACCGTTGTCAGTTTGCAGCTGAGCAATTAATGCTTTATTGGACTCGTTCTCTTGGCTTAGTCGATCGTTCTCCTTGCTGATAAAACCTGCGGACTCTTCGATATTTGTCAGTTTAATGTAGATATCGTTTATCTGTGAGTTGAACTTCCTATCTAACTCTTCCCTGATTATCTCCCGAATGCTATCAGCTGAAATGCAAGAGCAGATGCCTGCGCTGCGAGGTTTTGGTCGTAAGGTAACGTTGTCGTATTGGGAACTTGGTTCCTTCGGGGCTGCCGTCCCCGCCGTTGTCGTTGCAACCGTTGGCGCAATAACTTGCTTCTGCGTAGCCGGAATTATGGAGCGAACCGGTGTATTGGCGTTGTCGCCGCGCTTAGGCTCCTTACAACGGCAGGACGGGCATACCCAAGATTCTTTGAAGTCCTTAGAAAGCCCAATAAAATCTTCTTTACTGAAGTTCACACAAGAATGATGATACTTATCCGAACAGCGGCTGCAGTGCAACAAAGGAACTCCTTTCAACTGGTCAGGGCAACCAGAACATTTTTGTGCATTCATTGCAACAGGTTAATATAATATCGGTATCAATAAGAATCAGCTGTTGGAACACAACAGACGAACAGAGCGGTCGCCGTAAGAAGGGCTTAAACGCCGTGAGAACTGAGGCGCTTACGCGTTCTTGCCGAATATATTTGAGTAAACAGCAATGCGATGATAAATGCCGTGATTAAACACTGAATACACTGAATCTTCTCGTTCTAAACATCACACTATACTTGTCGAACTATTAAATATCTAATTATTAAAATTTTACTTTAAAAAACGGACTTCGAACAATATAAATGAATTAAAATACTCAGAGCAACGACGAATATTTGTTACTCGCTCGACCGCGGAGGGTAGTAAACTTGTTTTATATTCTGTTTATATAAGGTGACCTTGAATTGGTAGGGGGGACTGAGACTATGATACCCTACAAGTTGTCAGAGCCTTACTTGAAACAGGGTGTTTCAAAATCTCCATGGTAAAAAATAAATCCACTCGCAAAATTTCACGTGCGATCGCTACGAGAGTTAACAAGATCATCATCATCATCAACCCGTAGATGTCTACTGCTGAACAAAGGCCTCCCTCAAAGCGGACCACTTTGAGCGGCTGCCCGTATCCTGCATCCATCGGCTCCCCGCGGTTTTCACCAGGTCGTCGGTCCACCTAGTGGGGGGTCTGCCTACGCTGCGCTTTCCGGTTCGTGGTCGCCACTCGAGAACCTTTCTTCCCCATCGGTTATCAGTTCTGCGAGCGATGTGGCCTGCCCATTGCCATTTCAACTTGCTCACTTTAAGGGCTATATCGGTCACTTTAGTCCTTCTGCGGATTTCCTCGTTCCGGATCTTATCTCGCAGGGAAACACCGAGCATAGCTCTCTCCATAGCTCCTTGCGCGACTTTGAGCTTACTAATGAGGCCAACAGACCACGTTTTAGTTCCATATGTCATCACTGGCAACACACACTGATACTACAAATTAATTTCTAAACACAGGTCGTTAAACTCATTTATGTGCACTCGGTCAAGGACGAAGTTCAACCACCCAGCTGTACTAAGGCTATCTTCGTACGTAAACTTTACATGGCATTTCTTCAATGAAAAACTATTAATTTAGTAAAGTCGTTTGAGGTGTAGATTAACCCCATTTCGGGATAATATACCAATTCAAGGTCACCTTGTATAAATATGTGTGTGTGGACATTTCACACAGCGCCATCTAGCCCCAAACTAAGCATAGCTTGTACTATGGGAACCAGGCGGATATAATACTTAGATACTTTTTGTTTTGTAAATACATCCATAAAATACAATATAACACCCAGACACAGAACAAACATCTATGTTTTTGTTGTTGGTTCATCAAATGTTTTTTCATTCTTCTTTTCTTTCTTATAAGTGAGTGGGACCATACGTACCAGTATTCGTGGAAGTCAAAGGTAGCATACACGATGTCCTGGCTATTATACTTGAGTACATGGGCACCGTAAGCCTCCCATATGATTCGCTCTCTCCCCTGTTGGTCCACTAAGTTTACAATACAGACTTGCTTGTATAGAGACAATTCTTCGCTGAAGTGCTGCTTGAATGCTGTGTGAGAACTTTCTTCATCTGAAAATAGAATTTTAAGGATGTGAACCCACATTTTTTTAAAAATTTGTCATTTAGTGTAATGGTCTTTAAAGTTTCTATCCAGGAGCAATGAATATTTTTTCTGAACTTTTTTTTTGTACAATAAGTACCTCTATCAAGCCGCGGTGGAGGTCTGAATTTCATTTCTGGCTGACTCCAGAATATTGGCACTGAACCGCGCACCTGGAAAATTGATAACCATGAGCAACTAATTTAGTCTCTCTGTTTTTTGTCTTATTAGGCTTCACACATAGTGTATTTAGCCAGTGGCGAGTATTGTAATTTTTTATTGTTACAGAATATTTCATGTAAAGTCGATTCATAGTCCAGTTTAAGTCAGGTAGTCAAATTCTAGTTTAATTCATCCTCTAGTGAAGTGGTAGCAACTTTACTAGAAGCTTCTATGAAATTTTGAAGCGAAGCATCGCAAAAACCTACGTTTCACCACATTATATCACTTGCCCATACCCATGCTTGTAATTCAGCACTAGATCCGTAAAACGCCACTAATTTTAAACATTAATACTGGAAAGAGCACAAGTTTTGAGAAACAATACAATGCAGCGACGACGTGAACTTTTCCGCGTTCCAAAGGTTTCTCAAGCTAAAATGAAATGACTGAAACTGATAAAATTGTAAATGACTTATTTAGAAATTTAGCAAAGAAACCAACCGAACTGGACACGCGTATTACCTGCACGAAGGAAGCTCTGTGGATGCTATCAGAACATATGATGGAGACAATCTGCTCACTTTCCACGTAGTTAGCCACTTTACCGCTCGTTTCGATGCCTCGTCTATTGTATCTGTAAATACGGAAAATAATGAGTGGTTTAGATTCTACTAGGTGGTAGAACTTTTCTGCAAAGTTCATCTAGGTAGGTCCCACCACTTTGCCAGTTATTCTGCCGCCCAGCAGTAGTGTGCAAGCACAACTGTGTTCCGGTTTGAAGGGCATTGCAGCTAGTGAAATTACTGGACAAATGAGACTTTATGACCTGATTACTACAGTGTACTGTAGTAATCTGATTACTAAACAGTGTGATGTCTCAGGATGACGTGCGCAGTGCAGTGTCACGCGAAATTTATAATTTTAAAGTGCCGAGTGACACTGCACTGTTATGAGCAGCCGTGTCCCTTAACATCACGTGAACGACTAGCTCGTCACGTCATTCATTCTCATAAAAATAAAAGAAAAATAAAAGATTCTCATTTAACTAGTTAAATGTCGTTTGGCTCTTTTTGAAGCAAGAGAAGCCAACCAACATTGGTCATGAAGCTCCTTCTTTGACTTCTTACCTAGTCCCAGCCTGGTATCTAGACCTTCTGGATATGATCCCCAGTGTGAAGGTCTCGTCACAGCTGCTGGATGTGGAGAGTGACTCCGTGTTCAGAGGGTTGCATTCTGTCGGTAGGACAGCAATCTGGGATAGATGCACGAACCCTTGGATGATAGGTAGGATCCACTCGTCGCAATCCGGACTCTACAAGTTGTATGAAGCATAAAATGATTGTAGTAATAGGCCCGAAATTGGCAGCCTCACCTGATGGAGTAACGATTCGGTCTACGATGGTACATGCTTGCCTAGAAGATACCTATTCGCTCGCGACTTGAGAGCGCCAGATATACTATACTTATACTTATCGCGAAACAAGACGCTGGTGAAGTGTTCCATTACTTCGCTGCTCAGGCTGAACTCATGATCGTCATCATCATTAACAGCCTGAAGACGTCCACTGCTGAACATAGGCCTCCCCCAGGGAGCGCCATTTGGAGCGGCTGCTCGCCTCCTGCATCCATCGGCTCCCAGCGGTTTTGACCAGATCGTCGGTCTACCTAGTGGGGGACCAGCCTACGCTGCGTCTTTCAATTCGTGGTCTAGTTCTACGAGCGATGTGGCATGCCCATTTCCATCAAAATGCTGTCAAAATATAGTGACGATTAGTGACGATATATTCCTTGTGAGTCAATTTAGTATTACTTCTTCGTAGATACAAACCTGCGATTGTCGACTGGGCGATATTGAAAAGACAAAAGGTAGGTTTATTCAACAGTGCTTACGATAAGCGTAAAAAGCAGCGTTATATGTGGGAGTCCTATGTTCAGCAGCGGAGTCTTCCGGCTGTTGATTTGCGTTGATAATCCTTTATCCTTATCATATATAATTTTTTTTATACAAATAGGTACATAGGATCCGCCTACCAGCATAGAAAACTGCTACTGTCGGTCCGATAGGTTTAACGCGTCAGAAGAGCACAGCTATACCGATAAAAGGACAGATGCCTGTTTAAAGCCGGCTTGTGCCGCTGCGCAAGCTGAATTGTACTTTATTGCGTTATCGAAAGTCGATAGTAAATTCGCGGAATGAAGCGTCTCCCTCCTGTGATACAACAACGTTTAGATTTTGCTCGTCTCGATCTATTTGGCGAAGTTTTGATCGCGGACGGGCCGGAAAATTCGACACTTTAGTTTGCATCATTTTCTTTTTTTTCTATTGATATCGTGTTGGTCTTTTTATTGGCTGATTGATACTTACTTTACAACTGATATTTAACGCGTGGTGCGGTGCAAGATCGATATCAGCCATAACACAATTGAATTGTGTTTACAAACCGGCTCTGCTGCTCAGCTCTATTATGTCGATGTAAACCATGTAGGTAGGGCGTAGGAATCTTATCATTCAAAAAGCTTCTAGGTTCAAGTGATAAGTTAATGAATAAAATTTAGGTGGAAATGTGAATCAGAGGAGGAAATAGGTATAAATAATCTTAATTGCCTACTTGCTATGTATAACTATCAGTTACAGCAACGGAAAACCACAAAATGATATTTTTGCTTATGAGTAATTTTATAGCATCACTGGTATCTAATTTAGAATTGTGTAAACCAGATAATTATACTATCCTTAAAAGTTATTTAAAATTTTAACATACTTGCAATGAGTCACAAATTCACAATACTCACAATCATGCATGGCTTATTGGAAAAGGGCCTAACGAAAGCCAGATTACCAGTTTCACATGCATCACTATATATACAAAATGAGTAGAGTATTTGATCCCACTGCCAACAAATCCTATCATGTGCATGTATTTTTATGTATGTGTGTGACCACTCAGTGCTGGATGAATTTGGTTAAGTCTGTAGATACTTTAGGTCAAGGAGTAAAATACTAGGATACTTTCTATCCTGGCAAATAGAGTGTTTTCTGTGGGATATACATAAGCCGCAGCTATGCAGCTAGTATATGCGTATTATAACTATATATTTGCAACTTTGTAAAAATCTGTAGTCTCTGTCTTTATCTGAAATACTTGAACATTGGAGAGGGACCGGGTATTTATTTAATTTTTTGTCATCACTGGATTTGTATGCAACGTCAGCAGCTAGTTGATTATAAAACTGCTTACCCCTAACGCAATGATGTCTTTCAACATATGTCGATTCCAGAAAAACCGATCGTCAACATGTTTCCACCATCTTGTAATATCTGTCACGGCTTTCCCTGTACCTTCTTCGGACTCTAGCGTCTTCTCAATTTCGTATTGTCGTTGGAGACTGTTAGTTATATCCAGGGTACGAGAATAGTAGAAGCTGTCAGAATCATCAAATATTTTGTGCAGCTCATCTGAGAGGCGTTTTTCAAAACGCTCAGCCATTTTGGGGTCTCGTTGCTTCTTTACAGTCTGCTTAACCTGTTGAATTTTTCACATTTATTATAATGTACTGCATAACAATGTTGGAGTTGATTTTAGCTTATAAAATCCAGTTTAGTATGACAGCCCAGTTCTAAAAAATTGTGATTCTTGTCATTTTAATCTAATATGAAAAGGACGGGAACAATATTAGAGATGTAAAATTTAATTTAGTTTAAGAAATTGTACCAATTCAATGTAAAAACTCATTTTTGGAGAATGACCCAGTTGGAGCTCAACTAAGATTGATTAGTTATCAATTATAACAAAAATGGGAAAACTTGTTGCCAAGCTATGTAGATATTAGGCCCAATTTTAAAGGCTTTAGTTGACAGATCTAAAACTCTTAAAACTGTTCCTGTCCTTGTCAAATAGACGGCAATGTAAGAGATGGATATATTTTTAGTATTTTAAAGACTGTCAAATAAAGCCTTCAATATCAGGCACATTATAGATATTATATATGGTACGGATGTGGGCTTCCCACTGGATTTAGATGGACTATGTTTCTTGGATATTATTATAGTATGGTAAAATATGTTGTACTGTATGTACTATGCTTAGTTTATATATTCATTACCTGAGTAGCAGCCTGTTGTGTTGTCGTCTTAATAGTATTACTAACATTTTTAACAGCCCCAACGGTTTTGTTCAAAAATGCTGAATTCTCAAAAAGCCGAGCACCCATTTTCTTATTTATAGATTTGTTCACACTTGCCACTGAGCTGGATGAGCCATGCTTCGTGCACGGACACAGTTCCACCTCCTGGTTCGTAGCTCCCATGTTCAAAAATGATATTGATTTGATTTTATATATTGTGTGATGGAAATATATATTCCCCACTGGTACACTTTCTTTTATGATCATAAGGCGTGGTTCGAAAATATTCGAATGCTCTACTTTGCCTATTATACCCTCTGTAATGCCTAAACATTCTATATCTTCGATGTCCGAAAGGTCCCATGCTGAAACAAAGAATCATAAGAAAATAAATTTAGGATCAATATCAAGAAAATTTATAACTAGGTATTAGTTAATACAAGGGTTATAACATTTGTACGTAAAGGAAATTAGGGAAATCCAAGGTAAAAATCAAAATATAGGTCGAATATAAATCAAACATGAGGAAAATACCAATTTAAAACACGTACCTGATCGCACTGAAAAAGCTCCAGTTAAACGGTTCCACCATAAACTGGATTCGTTTCTAACGAATATATAGTACGATTCCGATCTAAACAACTCCATTGTGATGAATTTAGATTGTATTTTCACTGGGTTTCATTTATTTTCATCGTGTTTTTTTGTATTGTTATTGTAATTTTAATCACAGATTAGGTAGTGATACATTTGACACCTTTGTTGACTTTTCTTTATTTTTTTTTTGACTTCACCACAGAGTAATTTTTTATTTAGTTAGGGAAACTTGACAGACCCTTACAGCCCCCCCCCTATTACGGACGAGCTAGCAGCGATGATGACGCGATATGGGAATTTTTCTTCCCATCTTCAAATGAAACTTGGCAATGTATACGGACAATTAAGTTTATTTACCTGCTTTAAACAAATAGGTATCGGAGATGGTTTCGATATACTATAAGTTCCTTGATTTCTACTTAAAAGTCAACTCAAATCGACTTTCATATCATATTCGCTCCCTGCCCTTAGAGCATCTATAAATTATAAATGGAGATGTTAATATTATAACCCGCAAACACCAGCAGGCGTGCGTTTACAAACGCACGCCACACACCATCTTAAAACACGCACACCGTTATATAAACTAGCGTAGTTACGCAGTGTCTACTCGCACATTATGATATTTTATATGAACAAGTAGCGCCATATAACAGGCAGAGGGGAACGCCTTGCCTTGCCACCTCCTTTTCTAAATGTTCTAAGCTCCCTGTCCTACATTAGTGAAGCGGACACGAGAGAATAATACTAAAATCGGAATTTACCGGTTATAGATTTAGTATAGTGTGCACTGACCTTAACCGGATGCAACGACTTTGCCGCGTTTTTGACGTATAACAACATTTCTTATGTTGGCATGACATGCGAATAATCTAATGTCCGGCTACAGAAAACGCCTCATTTATGGAAACTCTGACGTATTTTAGAATTCTCCTTTGGTTTTTTTAGCAAAATGGATTGGCAATTAACATGTCGAGTATGTTTAGAAAGTGGTGATATGGTTTCCCTCTTCGATTGGGACGAAAATAACGAACAACTTGGTGACAAGTACGCATTCTGTTGCGGCGTCGAGGTATGTAAAAATTACTAAATCAAAATGGTTGCGATGGCCACCCTAATTTTTACCTACAATAATGTTGCTATATTGGTTTATTTGTGGCGAAATAAGATTTTTTGCTGACATCCCCAAGTTTTGTTTACCAAGAAATGCATGTAATTAACAGAAATCATCAAAATAATCTTCATTTTAGGTGGCGAAAAATGACGCGTTGCCTACATTGATCTGCTTGAATTGCGTAGACAGGCTCACTTTGGCCTACCAGTTCAAACAGCAATGCATCACCTCCAACGAGACATTGAAAGAATGTCTGGAAGAGTTCAAGAAAACATCTGCAGGCATTGCATCTACTTCCAAAAATTGTAAGTATTTTTAACCTTGCCAATCGGACGCATATCTTTCAAATCGTGAATTTCAAGAAACATTACTATCAAAATGTTTAACATATACTACGCATACGAAAGTTACCTAGAATCAATTATAATAAATTTATGTCCAACAGCTTCGAAAGAGACAGAGACCATCACCATAAAGCAAGAGAATGGAATGCTCCTCCAATATGAGCTGCCCGTTGAACATGACCCTGCGGGCCAATGGACGAGGACCCTTCTTAGGACTCCCAGCAGCTCTGTGGTGACTAAAGCACCTGGGCCAAGGAAGAGAGGTCGACCTCGGAAGTATCCTAATGAGCAAGGACAGATGGGTAAGGACTGAATTTTTTGCACCGTTACACAGCAGAAAGCACAGCCTTACCAAGTATAACAATGTAATAAATGTACCACAACTGAATTTATTAAAGGTGTGCAATTTGATGGTCATAGTATAGATAAAAAAGAATTTATTTAATAGATATTTAGCTCATTCCTAACTGACATTCTTACCAACATCACCACTGCAGGTGACCAACAAGGAGAATGCTACAGCCTCATATTTTGTGGATATTCCTTATGCCACTCATTACAACCATGTAGAATACTTATCACCTCCATGTAGAATTAGATGTACAGTACACCCCAAATGGGATGTCAGTGCAGGACTTATCACCCCCCCCCCCCATTCCTTAAGCTGGTTCATACAGTACCTACGGAAAGACTCCAAGTAGTCCTGCTCTTCATAATTGCCAAGAACCTGTATTTTATAATACAGATCACTCATAAATGGTTTGATTGTAGTGGTGTCTCCGTACAATCGCAAGAAGATGAGGCAAGCCAAGAAAGAGCAACAATCACTAACCGCCTTGTTGGGTGAGGCCTCCTTCAACATCAAGGAAGAGCCGGCTGAAGAAGATGATGTCTCCCCATTTGGTGATGGTAACACACATTTACTTACATATATACAGGGTTACAGGAAAAATTGTGCTAGATCCGTTAAGGGCGTGGAGTACCCATCATTTCTAACTTATTTCACTATGAAACAACCTAGCCTCAACTTAATATTTTATTTAGATATTCCTTAGAGAAAAATAATACAGTTTCTAATATTTTTTGTATTTCTTAACTTTCACTTGTCTACTACGGTCTATTCAATTAACTTATGTACTATTTTAATGATTGACGTCCTAAAACATCTTAATACACATGTAAAAATGCAATAATCATAATAATAAGACACACAAAATAAACAAAATTAAATTTTGTAGCCTAAAAATCGGCAATTTTCACAAAAAATATTAAAAGTCGAATATCTCGAAAAGGGTTAAGTTTAGGCTAGGGTGTTACATAGTGAAATAAGTCAGAAATGATGGGTAATCCACGCCCTAAACGGATCTAGCACGATTTTCCCTGTAACCCTGTATAATAAATAATACTTATAATAATACTTACATACTTTTTTTTGTAAATAAAATTCTTTGACTTTCAATTATCTCATAGTATACATATATTATTACATATATTAGTATACATATATCGTAATTTTATATATAATTTTATTGTTTAAGTTTAACTCACATAATTGCCACTGTATTCTGAATTTAAGTATTTGTATCTTTTGTACTTACATTAATTGGTGTAATTGGCTTCAGCCGTCTAATTAATTAATTAAATAAATAAATATTGCGATTCAGTTAAATTGTCTGTCCACAGATTTCCATGATGAAGATCCAGATTTTGATCCATCACACGAAGATGATGATAACGTTGATAATGAAAACGTAGATAGACCAGCTGTAAGTAAACAAATAGTTGATGGAAAAATTGTGCTTTCTGTTAGCACATCATTATGATGTTGGCAATAATTCATAGTCAAAAGTCAAAAAAGTTATAGTCAACAGTCAGTACAAGTCAAATGTGAGTTTTTTACAATTGGTACTTAACATCTGGTTCGGATGGGTGCAGGAGGTGAGCAGATGCTCAAAGTGGTGCTCTCTGGGGAGGCCTATGTTCCGCAGTGGGCATCTTCAGGTTGTTGATGTTTATGATATGCAATGAAGTCAAAACGATACATTTCGATATAACTACAAGGCGACGACATATGACTCTATAGGCATAATTTTTGTATGTTAGTTATTCGTTATTATATTATTATGTAGAAAGAATATACCTACAACTTAGAGCATTTAAACAATGGAGATGTTAATTTAACATTATAATCCGCAAGCATTATTTTCTGCCGATTTTTACGGGGCAACCACGCGTGTAAACGCACTCCGCACACCATCTTAAAACACGCACCCAGTTATATAATCTAGCGTAGTTAGGCAGTGTTTACACGCACACTATGATAATGTGTATGACCAAATAGCGCCATATGATCGGCAGAGGGATACGCCTTGCGTTGCCATCTCCATTTCTTAATGCTCTAAGTCTAAGACCTACAATCGTCAGTCAGCTACCAGATATAAGTAAATATTTCTTTTTTAGTTTTAGCGAAATTACAGTACTTATTTATTTATTTATTTTATAGGTGCATATAACAGATAATGGAACATAAAATTACAAAACAACATGATTTAAACAGTAAATAAAATCAATCCCATAATCCAATAACACATGCACTCTGCCTGGTACAAACAGTGATAATTACATACCTATCATAAAATCGAAAAATAAATATTAAAAAGGAAAGCAAACGAGTATAACTTAATTCGACCTTAACGAGACAAGAGAAAATACTTATACAACTAACACTGTGTGAAATTTATACCTATTAAAATATATACAAAACAAAATATATAGTTTTATAAATACATAATAAATATATCTAGGTAAAATAATCACTTCTAAAGTTACATTAAATAAATATCTTCAATACATCCGAAAAAGGAAAGGAGACAAAAAAAAATGTTGTGGTAACGTACATAACAAATTATATTCAAGCATCGCGTCGCATCTATTTATGTATTTTATTTATTCATTTATCGCCCCTTTAGCCTGTTTCAAGTGCATTAAAAATCAAAAGCACACAGATGGCCCCGGGATTCAAAAACGACAATAATCAATGCGTATTCGCACCCGAGTACCACCCGACTACGGTAAATACTTATAAACATTGTTTCTAAATTGGTTGAGACTAAGTCTGAATATATCTAGTTCGTCATTTTCATCATCATCCATATTGTCAAAGCGGCGACGAACGCTACCAATTAGATCATCATAGGAACGGCACATACGAGGCATAGGACCGTTTTAGGAGGATTTCTATAAGTGTACATTTATTTTCCTGTATCTTATATTAAAAATATATTTTCTCAAGGTGATAACACAACGTAAACGTGGCCGTCCACGCAAACACGAGCCCAAGCCTAAAAAGGTGAAACCTGACCAAGACAGTGAAGACATGCTTCTGAAGGAAACCATCATGGCATTCTCGGAACCAATCCCGGATCATATACTCAACCCGAAGCCCAAGAAAAAGTATCCGCACAAGAAAAAAGCTTACAACTATGGGAAGACGTAAGTTTGGAATGTATTTACTTTCTATATTAATGTAGACTTATTATTAGAGTAAAAAAAAGTGAAAAGAAAAAAATGCTATTAGGCTATTATTAGCTTAGCTCAGGTATCTTCTAGGTAAGCAAGCACTATCGTAGGCCGCATCATCACTTACCATCAGATGAGACAGTGGTCAAATGATATGCCTATAAATAATTTCAAAGACTTATACTTACCTACATGTATTTTTTATGCTAAAAATGTTAAATGAGAAAATATCAAAACTGCATTATTGTAGGTGCAAAGATAAAATTATAAGAAACATCACAAAGTGCTTAATGTCAAATATTGTATAGCAAGTCTAATACGAAGTGACGTCATTTTATTTGTTATTTTTTTTAGTGTTTTTTTTTATATTACTAAATTAAATAAATAAATAAAATAAATATAACTTTATACGATCACACATTGGTTGTAAGTGAGGTACATCAACTTGTAGTAAAAGTAACAATTTGGTTTGCATAAAGCTATTGCGTATTTACAAACAATGTACCTCAGTCGAATATTAGTAAGTATTAAAATTCTCACGAGTGTGGTTGATTTCTATTCGATTGAGTATTAATTTATAAGAAAGAAAAGAAAGACGTTATTTTATTTGTTATTTTCAGTGTCCTATTTTTTTCATATTACTATATTAGTAAGTATTAAAATTATCACGAGTGTGATTCATTTCTCTTCGAGTGAGTATTAATTTATAAGAAAGAAAGAAAGAAAGAAAGAAAAAATATAAGGTTATATATTACTATTTTTTTTATCATTTCAGGCACACGTGTGAAACATGCGGGGCGTCATTCACGTCGAACGCTTCCTTACAAGCGCATATTCGTAGACATTTGGGCATCAAACCATTCGTTTGCAGGTATAAATATTGTTTCCCACCACTTATTAATTAGGTTATTTGGTTTTACGCCGTAACCCTGTTACATACACCTAGGGTTACATTATTATCTTTCAAATAGTAGGATCCCTATTTTTTTAAAGTATAATAATTATAGCCTATGTCACCCAGGGATAGTGTAGCTTCCCAACAGTGAAAGAATTTGTCAATTCGGTTCAGTAGTCTCGGAACCTATTCAATGCAAACAAACAATCAAGTTGATCCTCTTTATAATATTATTATATTATACAAGGTGACCTTGAATTCGTATGTTATCCCGCAAGGGGGGAACTGGGACTATGATAGCCCACAAGTTGTGAGAGCCTTACTTGAAACTGGGTGTTACCAAACCGCCATGTTAAAAATCAAATCCACTCATAAAATTGCACTCGCGATCGCTACGTGTATTAACATGATGCTTATAGGCTTAATTTTGAAGGCTTCAGTTGACAGTTCTTAAAATACTAAAAATATATCCGTCTCTTACATTGCCGTCTATTTGACAAGAACAGCAACAGTTTTGAACTTTTAGATCTGTCAACTAAAGCCTTCAAAATTGGCCCTATTAATTCATTTCTAAACACAGGTCGTTAAACTCATTTATGTGCATCTGGTCAAGGATGAAATTCAACCACCCAAAGCGCTAAGGCTATCATCGAACGTAAACATTACATGGCATTTCTTCAATGAAAATCTATTAATTTAGAAAAGTAGAAGAAACATTGTCTACCTTGGGATGTAGATTACCCCTTTCGGGATAACACCAATTCAAGGTCATGTTGTATAGATGTTATTTTTTTTTATGAGAATGAATTACGTGACGAGCTTGTCGTTCACCTGATGTTAAGCAATACGGCCGCTCATAACAGTTGCAGTGTCACTCGGAACTTTAAAATAATAAAGTTTCGCGTGACACTGCACTGCGCACGTCATCCTGAGACATCACACAGTCTAGTAATCAAATTACTACACTGTGTAATCAGGTCATAAGTCTCATTTTCCCAGTAATTTCACTAGCTACAATGCCCTTCAAACCGGAACACAGTAGTGCTTGCACACTACTGCTTGGCGGCAGAATAACTGGCAAAGCGATGGTACCTACCTAGACAAACTTTGCAGAAAAGTCCTACCACCCAGTAGATGAAGGAGTTATAGAAGAAGATGTTTATATTATTGTTTTGTACAGTTTGTGCGGATACGCTTGCGTGCTGAACATGGAACTGCGCCGTCACATGCTGCGTCACACCGGCGTGCGGCCCTACAAGTGCCGCATCTGCGACCGCCGGTTCGGGGACTTTGGATCCAGGCAGAAGCACGAGAGGTAACCATATTGTACTTAAGGCCCTGACAGGACCCAATGCGAGCACGTTTATTACAGCAGACAAACTTGAAACTTATTTTGCACCTTATAGGGTCGCTTTATGCATAGCAAAAATATGGCGATTACGTTGCGTTGCACTTCGACTTTTCCCTTTTTCGGTACAAATAATTAGTTATAAAAGAAATGCTTATTGTTATAAAAAAATAAGCTTATAGACGGATGCAGTGAAACATAAATTATCACTATGATTTATTCCAATGGGGTGTCATATTATAATGTAACATTTTAGGACGTTTGAATGATTTTTTAGGGGTCACTTCACGAATTTTTTCTATCGAGAAAACTTTTCGTAAACGTGTTTCGGTTTCGGCAGATGGAAAGAAGATATGACCAGTATTAACGTGCATTTTTTTCAATCCTGTAAATGGTATACGTTTTGAAATAATCACGTTCAAAATAGTCGATTTGGGAGCATTCAGCGCCTTAACGGACAGTTCTATTCCGCAGGTGGTTACGTTATGGTTCAAGGTACTCATCAGGTACAAACAACAAATAGCCAGAAGGTGGAAAAGTAGTGATCGTGTCGTGAGCCTTAAGTGTCCAGTGCGTACATTTGGGCCAATACTTCGCCAACACGCAATAAATGTCGCATGATGAATGTTGATTGATTGTCTTCTGGCAGAAATAAAATAATTCGTAAAATAGCCCGAGTTATTCCGTTGTATGCGATGAGGCATCTGTACTGTAGGTATTATTATACAGGGTTCAAGTTCGATTCGGGGGCGATAAGGCTAAGGAATATCTCGCACTGGGGATGTATTGTGCAATTCTCTGCCAGCATTTCTAAAATATCGGCAACTCGAAACAAATAAATTACATGGTAAACATTCTGTTATGTTATGTTTTCTTTCTAACAAAAAAATAATGAATAAAATCGGACAACGCGTTATGAATTATAAATAAGTACATATTTTTACTCTCATCCCCTTCTCTGAGGAAATGGTGCGAAAGTATCCTATAAGCTACCTCGTAATATGAACTCAAACCGTTTGTATCGGTTCTGTAGTTTTGACGTAATGCTCAGCCATGATATACAGACACCCTGACAAAAATTAAAAAATGTATAGTTTTGGCTTTAGCATAGATAAGGGTGCACACAAAAATTTTTTTTAACATATCTTCTGTGTACAGAATTGAACTTGTTACAGTCTTTATTAGAAGTATACATGAGCTCGAATAAGCAAAAAAGTGATTGCGATCCCTTGATTTAATTATTTATATTTATTTATTTATTTATTTTATTTTATTTCAAATGCTTATTTTATTTTATTTATAAAGATGATATTTCTAAACAGGTTGCACATGGGAGTTCGTCCGTACCAATGCTCTATTTGTGGCAAGTCGTTCACATATTCCTATGTCCTGGCGAACCACATGCTCACACATACCGGGGAGAAGAAATATTCGTAAGTATTCCTAGTCACATAATAGGCATGATGACTAACATTTATTTTTTGCATAAATTAAAAATATTCCTCAAAAGATAAACATTTGTGAAAACAAAAATAAAATATCTCAAAAGACGACAAAGTTACAAGCATTTTAAAAACCGGAATAGAAAGAGGGCTTAGGCTGAGTTGCACCATAATCAGAGTTAAAGTTAGTGTCAAATTTTGACATTAGCCCGCCCTGCGAAGTGTGGACGGTGACAGATAGCAGTTAAAGTTAGCGTTAAAGTAAGCTAGTGCAACTCAGCCTAAAACGGCCAGTGACCGCAGAGCAATGTCGTCATAGTACCTCATTACTAAGCTGTGGTAGCTTTACATACAATCTCTTTGGCATGTGACGTCACAAGTGGATTTTTCATAGTAACTGTGGGGGCGCTCTGTTTCACGAGAAAGGGACAGGAGATGCCTCTTGTAGAAACTTATTTTTCAATTATTGCATTCATTTTTAATCTTCTTTATGAAAGTATTATTTACTTGTTCATTTTTAATAGTAGTCATCATGCCTTATATAATAGTTATCTATAATCTTACTATTTTTTATGATATAAACATACCAGGGGCCGTACTGTGAGCTCTTAGCGCGATTCAAATCAGAGCGTATATTGGATCGCAATGTTTTTTTTGTATGAATATTTTGACAAGCGACCCAATATAGGCTCTCTTGAATCGCGCTCAGAGCTCACAGTACGGCCCCTGTATCGTGTCCGTAATCCACATTACACAAAAAATCTCCAATTGTTGCTAAACATATGATATTTAGGTGATACTTTTAATCATAATTTGCTGATAAATTTTATTTATTTGCGGAAAACTAGTTTTTATGTAATTGCGTTGAGTAATTTAACTATAATTAGCAAAACAAGCAAAAAAAATTGAATTTGGGGCGCTGAGCGTGACGTACCACCTTAAATTGGACTAAAACGAACTTTGAGCACTCGAAATCACCCCCATGTATATTGTAACATATTTAATAGTTAAGAAGTGAAGTTACATTTTTATTTATCTCTATTCCAAATTTCATTCAAATCCGTCCAGTACTTTAAACGTGAAAGAATAACTTTCGGTGTAGTTTTCATCAAAATCGGGCCTGTGATTCCTTTGGGTACCTATTTTTCGATATTTTCCTAACCATTTCCTAATTCACCCTTCACATAATATTAATATTAGTGAGGTGATCATCATCATCATCATTAACAGCCTGAAGTCGTCCACTGCTGAACATAGGCCACCCCCAGGGAGCGCCACTTAGAGCGGCTGCTCGCCTCCTGCATCCATCGGCTCCCCGCGGCTTTCACCAGGTCGTCGGTCCACCTAGTGGGGGGCCGGCCTACGCTGCGTCTTCCAGTTCGTGGTCGCCACTCGAGAACCTTTCTTCCCCATCGGTTGTCAGTTCTACGAGCGATGTCTATCTAGGGCAGACTGTCCAATTGGGTAGGTCCAACTTCGACAAAGAGGTCGCCCGGAGAATCCAACTCGGCTGGGCAGCGTTCGGGAAACTTCGACCTATCTTTTCGTCCAAAATACCACAAAGCCTGAAAACAAAAGTTTTCAATCAATGTGTGTTGCCAGTGATGACTTATGGAGTGAGGTGATCTTACTAAAATATAATAATGAATAACAAACACCCCACAGCTGCACTCCATGCAACAAAAAGTTCACAAAGGCTCACCATCTGAAGTACCACAACAAGGTGCATCACAAGGAGCTTTACATGCAGCTACAGTTGGAAGCCGAGGCCAAGAAGGTTCGACAGCAGATCAACGTTTCCGGTCTCTCCGGGGTTGTTTCCGGACAAATTGTGGATGGAAAGTTGCAGCTCATACAAGCTCCTTCCGAAGGTATACTTACTTCCTTAGATTAGATTATTAGATTAGTCTCTGTTCCTGTATTTTAAAATACTTGTAACTAAGTAATTCATCATTATCATTAACAGCCTGAAGACGTCCACTGCTGAACTAAGTAATTATTGAAGTATTTTATTTTTTGTTTTCACGACTGTTTGTTTTTTGAGCAATATTTTTTTTGTTATATTTTCGCTCCACACATGTGTTGTTAGCCAGTGTCAAGTATTGTAATTTTCCATCATGTTATTAGAATATTTTACGTAAAGTCAAGTCTTAGTCATAGTCATAGTCCAGTCTAAGTCAGGTCATAATCCAGTCTAAGTCATGCTCCAGTAAAGTGGTGGCAACTTTACTAGAAACTTCTATGGAATTTTGGAAGCAACACGAAAATCACGTTTCACCACATTATATCACTTGCCCTCACTCATGCTCATAAGTCAGCACTTAATGCGTAAAACGCCACCAGTTTTTAAAAATTAACACTGGGAAAAGCACATGTTTTGAGAAATAATACAATGCAACGTGTACTTTTCCGCGTTCCCGCCAAAACTCTTTGGGCAGTATTATTCATTTGTACATTAAAAATATAGCAGGACACTAGCCTATTTAAGGCTGAGTTGCGCCATAATCACAGTTAGTTACTGTGACAGATATTTGACATAGCCCGCCTGTTGAAGGGTTACAGTTAGCAGTTAAAGTAAGCTGGTACAACCCACCCTAAGTGAAATTGCTGAGTGAATCTTATTCATAATAATATGAATTGAGTTTTGGCGGGAACGCGGAAAAGTTCACCTCGTTGCTTTATATTATTTTATCAAAACTTGTGCTTTTTCCAGTGTTAATGTTTAAAATTGGTGGCGTTTTACGCATTAATTGCTGAATTACGAGCATGAGCGAGGGCAAGTGATATAATGTGGTGAAACGTGATTTTTCGTGTTGCTTCCAAAACTACATAGAAGCTTCTAGTAAAGTTGCCACCACTTTGCTGGAGCATGACTTAGACTGGACTATGACTATGACTAGGACATGACTTTGCATGAAATATTTTATAACTCGATGAAAATTATAATACTTGACACTGGCTAAATACACTATGTGTGGAGCCAAAATATAACAAAAAAAATATGAATGTCATAGATGGGGATGCAGAACCTACCATGGAAGTAGTAGAACAAGAAGACGACGACGACGATCCGGATAAGGAAACGCATCGAGCTGTTGCTGGCATGCAAGCGGTAAGATATACTTGTTTCATCATCATCATCATCATCATTAGCGTTAAGAAGTCCACTGCTGAACATAGACCTCCCCCATTAAACGCCACGTTGAGCGGCTGCTCGCCTACTGCATCCGTCGACTCCCCGCGGTTTAGACCTTATCGCGTAAATCTGATGCGAGATGGTGATCGTGTGCTCTCTTGCTCGCACTCACAGTTTTGTAAATTGGCGTGAGCAGGATAGCAGGTAAAGTCTCATGTCCAGAACGAATAAGGGTGCTGCTCGTTGGTCTACCTAGTGGTATATACTGTTTACGGGGTGAAAATTAAACACATCATCAGCGGAAGACGTCTACTGCTGAACATAGGCCTCCTTCATAAAATACCACTTATATAAACAAACTACAGCAAACACAAAGACTGGCTTGCTCCCTGATTAGTGGATGTTCTATGACGACACCATCAGCAGCCTTAGACATTATATTAGGCCTGACTTATAATAAGGGAGTGGTGGATTTGCCACAATTCACCACGCTAGCAAACGGCTTACTGACATAGATTTATATATCAGGATATGCCCGAAGGAACATTTTATTTAGTCAAAATGGCGTGGGAAAAATCAGCGCCATCTATTAGATTTCGCGTGAACTACGACAAGTTGAGAAAATTAGGTGCCTATCGCTGCCATTATGTCCGTCGATGTTTATGTTTACAATGATTATTCCAAATATAAATTCGATTATTTTGTTACAAAACAGAGTGTAATATTGAAAATATCGAATTACTTGAGGTAAGAAACTTGGTCTTTCTTTTTACTGCACTTTTGAGTATAGATTGTGCAACCCTTCACAATACAACTTGGCATATTTTGTTTGTGACATTCGACCGATGCCTTCTAACTTCCATCACAGACTGAGCGCTAGTGGATGCCAATCTGTGAAATTGGCTCCCACTTTGAAGCGACGTTTTAACCTGTCATTAGGCCTGTCCTTAATATAGATGTCTATGTGTACTGAGGACAATGCTGCAGCCCATTCCTTAGATATTCCCGCAGCCGGTTCTTTCGGTACCCAAGGAAAGAGATTGGGTGTTCCTACCACAAAAAAAAACTATAACACACGGTTTTTTTTATCATAAATAAAACACATTAGTAAAACTATAATTATATATATGATTTTTATAGCAGTATCGCCTGCTCAGCGTAATCTACAGATTAATTTGTAAAGGAAAAATTAGAACCACAAGCGGGGATTGAACCCGCATCCATCCATCCCTCAAGCCGGGATATGCTTTACTTAAGCTACCGTGACAAGTGGTCTCATGTGGGTTCAATCCCCGCTCGTGATTCTAATTTTTCCTTTACAAATTAAACTATAATTACATTGTGTTTTGGAGACCAGTTATATATTTATAATGTAACTGGTCTCCTAGAAATCCTGGTGTGTGTCAGTACCACTAGAACGAGTTTCGATAGTTTACTAAAACTTGATTCGTTTACGTTTTCTCCCTTTTCTCCCATACATTTCTCTGCAGCGCCCCTAGCGGACGCGTTGATGAACTAAAAATGGAAGTACAAGTTTTAAATGGATTCGCGCGTGTTCACGTATTGGAAAACTCGTACTAGGGGTATAGGGCTCTGATAATGATATTATGTACTCACCTGTCGGCCAGTTATTATTTTTGTTAATCATCATCAGCAGCATGTAGACGTCCAATGCTGAACAAAGGAGTCCCCCAGAGAGCGCCACTTTGGGTGCTCGCCTCCTGCATCCATCGGCTCCCCGGTCTTCGGCATTTTTGTAAGAATATTGTTATCATTGCCACGTGTATTTGGAAATAATATCTTATCATATCTTTTCAGGAGGTGCTAGACGCCGAATATATTATTGGTGACGATTGATAATGACATATAATAAAACAAAACACATACATACAGCTAAGTAAAATAATTGTATTGTTTTTTACTAGACTAGACTATATTTATGTAAAAAGAAAAAAATTTAAGAATATCATATGTTTGAGACAATTACCAGATGCACGGTTTGTATGAAGGCAAACTTGAGCTCTAGCGAAGAACCATTTGATTTGCGTCTGCGCAGAATCTAAAATGCATATTATAAATCGTGTATCTGCCGAATTGGGTTGTAGAGCACAATGTGTGTTTGGGTGTCGAAGTCGCGTTAAAATTATATAAGTTTATTGGTATAAGGTAGATAAATTACTTTTATCCACATATAAATATTTTATATAAATTAAAAATTCAGATTTTTAATATATGTTTGTATAATTATATTATTGCTAATCAATATTTACTGTTTATCCATTTATTGAAAAATAGCACATCAATTTATAAGAAAGGTCGGAGTACTAGGTTATTGTGTAGCCGAAATAAAGCCAATAAAATATATCATCCAAAAATATAGAAGGTAGATAGTTGAATTTAATAATGTTTGTGTATCGATATAATGTCTCCTGTTCCGAACATGTTTCTGAAGTTGCGTGAATTATACAAAGTGAAATGTACCGTAAAATGGGGGAATAGAGACGGTTTCCTCATCTTAGTATATAGCAAAGTATATACTTTGGTATATAGACTATGTGATGTGAATGAACTAAACTATACTTAGAGTATAGCAGTATTTTTTTGACAAAGCCGAAATGAAACTGAGATATTTTTACAAACGAAAAGTAACCAAAAACAATTTTAATTGCAATCATTCTGAGCGCCAATCCCTAGGCGGCCATAGAAAAAAAAATGGCGGTGATTGCCGGGTTTCGATTTTAATTCTCCCTGTTTTACGGTAAGCTATAATGGCGTTGTCGGTAAGACTTTATTGTAAATATTATTGTATTTTACTTTTAATTATGTTAATACAATAAAGATCATTAAGATATTATTTTTTTCATTTGTAGTAAGTAATATTTCCCATGTATGACATGTACGTCGACAGAGTCAGAGTATCTGTGACAAAGTAGGTAAATAATGCTCAGCTAAAGAGAACGCTCTAACGAAGCCAGTTAGGCCTAGCACGAATATTTGCGCGCGCGTAAGTGTAACGTTTACGTAAGGCAGTTGTATGGGGCGCCGATCAATAGGCATGATGACTAAATTTTTTTTGGATAAATTATATTGGATAATTATATTCCTCAAAAGATAAACATTCGTGAAAACAAAAATTGAATATCTCAAAAATGACCAAGTTACAAGCATTTTAAAAACCGGAATAGAAAGAGATAGCTCAAACGGCCAGTGTATTCAGAGGAAGGTCGTTATAGTACCTCATTACTAAGCTGTGGTAGCTTTTCATACAATCTCTTTGGCATGTGACGTCACGAGTAGATTTTTCATAGTAACTGTGGGGGCGCTCTGTTTCGCGAGAAAGGGACAGGAGATGCCTCTTGTAGAAATTTTAAAAGCTTATTTATTTCTCCGTGATTTATTTACCGATTTTGCTTATTTTTTCAATAATTGCATTCATTTTTAATCTACTTTATGAAAATAATATTTACTTCTTCATTTTTAATAGTAGTCATCATGTCTATTGCCATACAAACGCCTTACGTTAACGTTACACTTACGCGCCCGTAAATATTCGTGATAGGCCATTGCTAGGCCTACAGTTATTACTTATTTCCCTGTGAGTGAGTGACAACGCTCGCCTTGCGCGATGCTTAATCTCTTTTTACGCCTAGCAAATTGTGTGCGTTGCACCTAATTTAAACGGATCACTTTCTAGGAGCTCATGCTTTCTTATTTAAATGTACCTCTAGTACCTACCATAATCTCCGAGTAATTTTCTTCGGCAAAATAAGAAAAGTTAACTCGCAAAATAAAATCAGCGCTTTCACAAAATTTGGGAAATAAAGGTCCTACGTAATAAAAGACGATCGGCGCTAAGAGGGGTCGCTTTTTTGTACTTGTATGTTAGAATTTCTTGAACGCGACGATTTATATTTTATGCAGAACAATATTGATGAGCAGTTTTGCTTTCTTTTATCATATTAACATCGCGTGTAGATAAGTGGTCAGACCTCGTCCAAATCAACAAAGCCGCCCGAAGCCGGTCGGTTTGTAATAAACGCACAAAATTGCGACTTAAATCTACTATTAAAAAAGTCAATGTTTCTTCACCTCCCACTTTTGTATTGCTATAAACAGAATAAAAACACAATAAAACAAACTTATTCTCAAGCTCTCCTTTGGAACACACTCAATTTTCCCCACTCGTAGTCGTAATAATCGCATTAGGGGTGGGAAAAATTTAAACTCGCGCGTCCCGAAACTTTTTGAGTTTTCTTTTTACATTAGGGACAAAGAAAAAAGTGCCTACTTAGAAGGGTGCTGCAACTTTATAATGTAGGTACTTTTTTACTTACATTTACAGAAATGAAAATGAGAAGTAATTCAATGCAGTGCCTGAGGTTTACGGTTGCCTGTTTATATCAGGAGAAAGCAAATAAAATTTGTTCTATTTAGAATATATTATATATATTTTATTGGGTAAAACTGTTTGTTGCAGGGTAGGTTAGGTAATTAAATTAAGTATGTGGCGCTTAGCAAAAAAAACTGATGAACTGAACATCATCATCACCATCAGCCTGAAGACATCCACTGCTGAACATAGGCCTCCCCCAAAAAGCGCCACTTTGAGTGACTGCTTGCCTCTTGCATCCATCGGCTCCCCTCGTTATATTGGGTACTAAACTATCCGTACTTAATGTAACCTAAGTATAGGTACAATTTATAGACTTAGGCCCTTCGCACCCGAGTCGTAAGCGTATCGTCACGATGCAACGCGCACGAGAATTGCAGTGTTCTACACACGAATCGTGTAAACGTATCGTTTTGTAAGGTATCAGTTGAAATCATGGCGTTAACGGCACCAGATGTGTTGGACGAATTTATAGGCTATTTTATTACACTTCTTACCTGTCCAGTTTATTTTTGACGATATTTCTGTCCAAAAGTTTTTATTCTTTTTTATTTTATGTATTTGTTTCACGAATTCAATCACTTTTTCAGTCATGTTGAAATTAAAAGTCGTAAAAACATGTAAAAAGCTAAAAAAAGAAATCAGTTGATTGTTTATAAGATATTTATATTTTTTACGCTTGCTTTTTTACGCCAGTACGCTACCCCTATCGTAATCACCGTGAACATCTCCTATACGATTCGCTCACGCTGCCGCACCGCTTCGTGTGCGGACTTGTTCGAACATGATTGTACGCACTCGTACAGCTCTCGTCGTGCGCGCGTAATGCGATACGCTTACAATACATCGCCGTGCGAAGGGCCTTAAGAGTAACGAAAAAATTCTAGGTCTGTGGGTAGGTACTTATCGAGGTCTGAAAGTTTCGCGCGCGCTACCGCTAAGCAACTCTCCGCCGCTAAGCTAAAATAAGCCGCCCTCATTCCATTGCATTTTAATCATTTTATTTTTTTGGGCATGCTTAGGGTTATCAAAAGTAGATGGATTGACATATTAGTAGATAATGTTTACTTATGGCAAGCACTCATCACCCGACTCCAATTATGTGACCACAGCAGCGCCCGCGGCAGCACAAATAGTGACGCTCGAAACTAAACATAAAACGAATGCGCCAGATGGCACTGCGATCACGGATGGGTAATTAAATTAAATGTCCATTTACTTAGTTCAATTAGGCACGACCAACGAATAAGTAAGTAATTAGGGTTTGAAATTTAATATAAATTTACTCATGGCTTAGGCAGTACCTACCTAAGTAGTTACACTCATCTAGTGTAGTTAGTGTAATGTAGGTACCTTCAAGTAGGTACTCCTAACATTCCCATAAAAAGGAAATATCATTGTAAAATCACGCTTTTGTTATACTAATTGTAGTTAGTTACAAACAAAAAGTTACAGCTCAAAGTATGAGCTTCCAGCCGTCATCTATAAGGTGACCTTGAATTGGTATGTTATCCCGAAAGGGGGGTAAATCTACACACCAAGGTAGACAATGTTTCTTCTATGACTTTACTAAATTAATAGTTTTTCGTTGAAGTAATGCCATGTAAAGTTTACGTTTGAAAATAGCCTTAGCGCAGCTGGGTGGTTGAACTTCGACTTTGACCGAGTGCACATAAATGAGTTTAACGACCTGTGTTTTAGAAATGAATTTATAGTCTCTCGTAGCGATCGCACGTGCAATTTTGCGAGTGGATTATTTTTTACCATGGAAGTTTGGAAAGACCCAGTTTAAAGTGAGACTCTCACAAGTCTCACAACTTGTAGGGTATCATGGTCCCAGTCCCCCATTTTGGGATAACATACCAATTCAAGGTCACCTTGTATAAAGATGAAGATATTGTGGGGTGGAGTGTAAACCTACGTGAAACTTGTAAAAATAGTAGGTACTATAATAGTAGTATACTATTATAATATCTGTGGAACCTACCACACCGAATTCGCGTACAAAGACAACGTGTTGTATCTAATTGTAAGCAATAGGTAACACGTCAAAAACAATTGTTATTCTGCCGTTGCGAAATTTCTTGCTAAATCAACCAACTGAAATGAATTCCCACCCGTAATCAGCAATTAATTAATCCATCCACCCAATCAAATCGCAATCTAGCGACCTCAAGAAATCAAAACAAAAGCACACGACAGAGTTTGTCCATCCACCGACCGAACACTCGGCACGCGTCTAAAAGCAAACGGTGCACCGCCGACCGGACCCTTCCATTTATATCTCTCGTTAATTCCGAGGGTTAAAATCTCCGAAAAAGTGAGCACTTGCCTTGTTTACAAGGTTTTAGATTTTAATTTAGATTGGGGTCGAATTGAGCGCGCGCGGAAAAGCGTAACCGCCACGCGGATTTAAAAAGTAAAATAGGTTCTTTTCTATACGCGGTACGGTCGGTCGTTAGGTTCTTAGCGAGGGCGAGGGGTGGCCGTATCATTAAAATCGCATTCGTATGTGATCACCTAATACAATATCATCAAGTCCTCGCCCAGGGTGCTTTGTGAATAATTTCGCGGCAATCTGCTCGCATTTGTGTCGGATTTGGATGATTTCTTATAATATTGTATTGTAATTATTCTGAGAGTTAAGGCGCTGAATGCTCCCAAATCGACTATTTTGAACATGATTGTCTCAAAATGTACACCATTCACAGGATTGAAAAAAATGCATGTTAATACTGGTCATATCTCCTTTCCATCTGCAGAAACCGAAACATGATTACGAAAAGTTTTCTCGATAGAAAAAATCGTGAAGTGACCTCTAAACAATCATTCAAACGCCCATGTTTCATTAGAATATGACACCCCATTGAAAACAATCATAATGATAAGTTATGTTTCAATGCATCCGTCTGTAAGCTTATTTTTATTATAACAATAAGCGTTTCTTTTATAACTAATTATTTGTACCGAAAAATGGAAAAGTCGAAGTGCAACGTAACGTAATCGCCATATTTTTGCTACGCATAAAGGGATCCCTATTTTAAACAGGATTACGGTTCCTGTTCGACTGCAGTAATAAACGTGCTCGCATTGGGTCCTGTCAGCGTCTTAAAGACTTTGGTAGGTACCTACCATACCACATACCTACTTTACTTACTACAATTTTAAGTAGATATGATACAAAGTTAGTACTTAAATAAAAACTAAAATTTTATTGATGATATACGTTACCATAATTGAATTTAGAAGTTATAAAGTTATACCACAGACTAAGCAGAGGATACAAGTATAGTTATACAATTTAAAAGTTGAAGAGAACTTTATAGAACTGTAGTTGTAGGTACTGTAATACTGTTATAGGTATTATATATACTCTTTGGTACTGTTATGATCAATCACACATGTAACAATAATCTACCTCGCTGGATGCGGGTTAGTGGATAACACAATGTGCTGGCACGGTACCTACAGAAGGCGTTTCATGCAGGTAATTAAATTTAGATCATCCATTGTAGCACAGATAAAAAGCTAAAGCTGCTATTGTTGTGGTTTTATAGGTAGAGCCGTGTAAAGTCGCCAAAGACTGATGCGGAGAGACCCATGCAAAGAACAATTACAAAGCGGGCCTAAACCAAGGTTAGTATTAGTACCTACTTAGGCCCGATTTTACCAAAGTAGAATAATGTTATTCGAAGTATAACGTTCCGAGAATAACCGAGTTACACGAATATAAATATTATACCAAAAATTTTGAAGCTCTTTCCTTGGTTACAATCAGGGCCCTTTTAATCGTCAATCAGCTGTATCCGAGGGTAACAATTAGCATTATACTTGGAATAAAACTTATTCTACTTTGGTAAAATCCAGCCTTAATGATATTATTTTCAACTGCCACTTTCTGTAAAACAATCTTCTTCTAGTGAGGGCAGTTCTGGGACCGACGGCTTAACGTGCCCTCTGAAGCACTGTAACGCTCAGTTGTAAATACCACATTTTTCTGTAGCGCTCACTGCTGCAGGTCACCCATCAAATTCAAATTCAAATGTTTATTGCGTTCCATAATGTAACATTAGATAGTGTAATCAAGCATTGGTATCATTACGGACCCTGTCGGGCACAACGATTGTTATTAGAGGAGAGGACGACAGTATAAATACCTACTTTAAACCAATTCCATAAATTATCAATAATAATCGTCATCAAAATATTCGGCACAACTATAAACATTATTATTTGTCATTCTCATCATCATATACTTAATTTAATTTACAATTTGTCATTAAGATAATCTTGAAGTAGATTAACAACGCACTCAGTTTGAAACCTCATCCGTGGCAAAAACTTTTGTTAAATTCCAAATACAAATACCTACAATTTTATTTTATGCCAAAATGTCAAACGCTTGACAAAGTCATGCTGACGCATGTCATTTTTTCCAATATTTCCGAAAATTTAAACACAACACAATTACCTTTTTATTATTAGATTTACGTATGTCAGCAATCATGAAAAAATTCCTTGTAATAGTTTGCCGTCAGTAATATTTCCCTCCTAGTGCGTAAAACAGAGACATAGTGGTATAATGCCCAGCGGTTGGTTGTGTGATGAATGCTACAGCCGCCGCCGGTGTAGGAGTGGCGTTGGTGCTGCTTCTTTTGCTGATCAGATGGAAATGGAGATCGCTTAAGGTGATCAACGATTAGTACCTACCTAGATCTATTCAAAATTAAAAAGGCTGATTGTAAATGGAACCATTAGTCTTGCAGTCCTGCGTGTGTGTTTATAATAGGTATACTTACTGCTTTTATAGCTCTTAGGATTAGCGAGGTGAAAGGGCAATGGGAACTGGGCAGGCCACATCGCTCGTAGAATACAGCCACATCGGTGGTACAACCGATGGGGAAGAAAGGTTCTCGAGTGGGGACCATGAACCGGAAGATGCAGCGTAGGCCGACCCCCCACTAGGTGGACCGACAATCTGGCGAAAGCCGCGAGGAGTCGATGGATGCAGGAGGCGAGCAGCCGCTCAAAGAAGCGCTCCCTGGGGGAGGCCCATGTTCAGCAGTGGACGTCTTTAGGCTGTTAATGTTGATAATGATGATGATGAATACTCCGCAGTCCGAGCAAGATTGTCCACCATGCACTCCGGTCGGCGTGCAGATGGTGCACCGTCTCTGTCCACACCACAACGTGGTGCAGCGGTTCGAAGTGGAACAGAAGGACAGTCTCGACGAGCATCTCGATGTGCTTACTAGGAAACTAGCTGAGAAGGTAAATAGGTAGATTCCATGCCCCTTGGACAGGGTTGGTTGGGTTGGACTGTCTTCTACAAAAGTGGAACCTTCTAAACGTAGAAGCTTCTATTGATTTCTGTTGATACCAGTAGAAATGGCTATTCCATATTTAGAAGCTTCTATTAGAAGTAGAAGCTGCTGTAGAAGTATAGAAGGTTCAACTCTTGTACTTGTCTTATTTCTTATCAGGTATTAAGAGACAAAATCACGAAAGTATTAGCACAGTAAAAACAGTGGGGAGCCGATGGATGCAGGAGGGGAGCAGTGGCGCTCTGTGGGGCAGACCTATGTTCAGCAGTGTTGATGATGATGATTAGCAGTAGTAGACATTTTCTAGTGCTCGTCGAACGTTACCCTACCTAATTTAATACCTACTAGGGAAGTCAATTCTACGTATGTGATTTGACTTCAATTGACCAATGATGTATGTATGCACCCATTACAATTTAAAGGAAGGCAGACTTCGTATCTCCAAAATGAAGATCCGCGAGACCCAAAACGAAATAGAGAACTTGCACGCAATAGACCAGAACGTGAGGGTCAAGTACAGGGAGATCATGGACTCCCTGAAGGTCGACCTGACCACCAATGAGAAGGACTGCAAGAAGCTACAAGAACAGATCGAGTGGGTCTCGAGGAGGCGTGCGGAGCTGAAGGATGAGGTGATTTCAATTATGCGTACTTTAATCTCTTTATACCGCATCCGCAGGAGAACTAAAGTGACCGATATAGGTCTTAGAATTAGCAAGTTGAAGTGACAATGGGCAGGCCACTTGTAGAACTGACAACTGATGGGAAAGAAAGGTTCTCGAGTGGCGATCACGAACCGGAAGACGCAGCGTAGGCTGGCCCTCCACTAGGTGGAATGACGACCTGATGAAAACAGTGGACACAGGAGGCGAGCAGCTGCTCAAATTAGCGCTCTGTAGGGGAGGCCTATGTTCAGCAGTGGACGTCTGCGGGCTGTTTATGATGAATTCTTAGAAATATTAACCTTATATGGGGGCCTATATTCACACATGGTTGCGTGGTTGTTGGCGTTGTGGTTGCATTGCACAGCCATGTTGTGAGAATATACATAGGCCCCCATTAACTGTTAACATTAATTAAGTCCATATCGATTACTGATAAGTGTTTCTAGCTCTTAGGAGGCGTTTTTTTTATGTGAATAGGTGACGTGACGAGCAAGTCGTTCACCTGATGTTAAGCGACACAGCCGCCCATAATAAGGCTTTCAGTCTCGTCATATTTTCGAGTCCCGGGAACAAATTTCGAGACTCGGCACGGTCTCGGAATTCCCGAGATAAACGAGACTTTTGAGACTACATCAAAAGTAGTTTTAATACATTGAAGTAGATGTTTAGGCAGTAAATAAGTTCACAGTTAAAAACTCAAATACAAGCAAAAATAACAACTATTTGCGAGATTTAATTTTTGGTCAAATTTTTAAAGTCATCTGCTTTCGAGCACATCGCAGCCATTATTTTTCACTTTTGCAAAGAAATCTGCATCACTTTAACAGCCAGAAGACGTTCACTGCTGAACATAGGTCCCCCCATAAAACGCCACTTTGGACGCTTATCATTGAGGGGATTTGCCACAATCGCCGAGCTTGGCAGATGGCTTGGCACAGAAGATTTTAGTGTACCAAGAACCCTCTTTAATGGGGAATCATTAAGAGCCTATTATCATCATCATCATCAACACCCTGAAGACGTCTACTGCTGAACATAGGCCTCCTCCAGAGAGCGCCACTTCGAGCGACTGCTCGCTTCCTGCATTCATCGGCTTGCCGCGGTTTTCACCAGATCGTTGGTCTACCTGGTACCGCCTACGCTGCATCTTCCGGTTCCGGTTAAGATCCTATAGGACGCCAAAATGCTTAAAAAGATTTATCGTAATTCTGTATCCCATAAATAATATTGCAACAATAACTTTGAATTTAATAAATGGTATAGTAAAGTTCAGGACTAATACTAAGTCTTATGTAGTGAACACCCGAATCTATAATGTTTTCTCGATAGACGAAAAATTCAAAGTTGCCTCCAAACCGTACAAATGAAGCGCGGTTATTCAATAAATACTTTAAATAATCTAATTTGTAAAGGAAAAATTAGAATCACGAGCGGGGATTGAACTCGCATCCATCCATCCCTCAAGCCGGGATATGCTTTACTTAAGCTACCGTGACAAGTGGTCTCACGTCCGAATTTTTCCTTCACCTTATACGACCAACTTATGGGGTTGGTAGCGCCATCTATTGAGATATTCTTGAGAATCATCCCAACCAGCATGGTCAAGTTACATCAACACAAATGCTGTACAGATAACGCCTCCCAAATCAATATTTATGATTATTATAGCAGTATCGCCTGCAGTATCTCAATAGATGGCGCTACCAACCCCATAAGTTGGTCGTATAAGGTGAAGGAAAAATTCGGACGTGAGACCACTTGTCACGGTAGATTAAGTAAAGCATATATACTGAAACAAAAACTTAAATGTGGCAAGAAATGCATTTTATAACGGTGGTCCATGCAAAATGAATTATATGTGTTGCAGTTGTGTAAGTAAGTAGCTAGCTATTTTTGTGTATCTATTGTTTGTATTCCTTATCTTTAAGTATAGTATGTATATATGTAAGTAGTAGTATGCATTTATTTTTACTTGAAGGATTCTCACTTTTTTAAGGCATGATGTGGCCATTCTGTAATTAGGGCTACATGTAATTCAAAACCTGTCATGTAATCCATGTAAGCTGTCACTAATATTTTCAAAAACATGTAGAACTGTTGAAGGTCCATAAATAAATAAATAAATAAATAAATATCCCGGCTTGAGGGATGGATGGATGCGAGTTCAATCCCCGCTCGTGATTCTAATTTTTCCTTTACAAATTAGACTGTATATTACGCTGAGCAGGCGATACTGCTATAATAATCATAAATACTTTAAATAAGGCCATGAAACTGTGTAGTAGTTGAACTAAATATAATAGAGGTCTTACATATAGTGGATTTTAAAAATACCCATTATATTCACTGTGTAATAATATATTGCCTACGTACTGCCCCTGCTGTTCAGCCCTCCTCGACTCATCCCCGCTTTGGCTTAGTACTAAATTATTAGCTATTCTATGGATTTGGCTTGGATTCGCGACTTTGTAAGATATAAGGTACTGCTTGCGAGCTTATGTGCCACAAATTAGCTTGCAGCTGGTAGCTTGCTTATTCTCTGTTGAAAGCCACGGTAGTAGACTTAGGTCCAAACCCTTTCAAAATTATTTTTTTTAAGCAGCCGCCTCGGTCTATATTTAGCAATGGACGTTACCAGACCGATGATGATGATGATTAGACCTTATATTATTATGCCTGTGATTAAGGCCCTCAGACTCACCCTCGACTCTTTGAATATTGAATAAGCATGAAAACTCAGATTAAAAACCATGCTAGAAACCAATATTGTCAAGATCTCTACTATTTTTCAAAAAGGCTAGTTAATATCTCTATAGTTTATTAAACAGAATAAAAAATACCGGTGGATTAGTACATTTTTTAAAGATTTTACTCAAGTCTCAAAAGTCTCATTATTCCCGAGACTGAAAGTCGCAGTCTCGAGTCTCGAAAATACAAAAAAATCGTCGAGACTCGAAATTTTCGAGATCGAGACTCCCGGGATGAAAGCCCTAGGCCCATAACAATTGCAGTGTCACTCGGAAGTTAAAAAAAAGTTCTACGTGACACTGCACTGCGCACGTCATCCTGAGACATCACACAGTCTAGTAATCAGTTTACTAGACTGAGAGATCAAGTCATAAAGTCTCATTTGCCCAGTAATTTCACTAGCTACAATGCCCTTCAAACCGGAACACAGTAGTGCTTGCACACTACTGCTTGGCGGCAGAATAACTGGCAAAGCGGTGGTACCTACCTAGACGAACTTTGCAGAAAAGTCCTACCACCTAGTATCACCACTACCACCTAGTTTGTTGCTATAGCCACAAACTTATTAGTTTTCAAACTGTGTCTTTTGTATTATAGGTTGTAGGTATACAATAAAATACAAAAATACTTAATTGAACACCAAAAAAGCACAACAATACACATGATACAACATAAAGAATGGTAAAACAACGGGCGGCCTTATCGCATAAAGCGATTTCTTCCAGGCTACCTCTGTATGGACAGGAATAAGACAATCATAAAAATGCGGTGTTTTCTCTGTCTACGTATCTACTAAACAGAATAAACACCCCTGGTACATCGAGTTATCTTGAAGTAGACCACAAAAAACTTCAGGGCAGTGACTGATTTTGAGAACTCTATGGTTGGCTACCTAAAGCCAGCAACAATTAATTGTAGCATTCAATAAAAAAGTCCTATTCTTCAGTACCTGTCCTTCCAGTCCATGATGACATAAAGTTAATGTTATGGTGCTTATAGGTTCGCCAAGGGCAAAGGCTGTACGGCGAAGCTGCGGCTGAACTTGCTACCAACCTAACTGAGTTGCAGCGAGGCCGGATCGACCACCTTGTAATTGAGAAACCTTACGAGTCCGCGCAGTCTCTGCGTCATAGGAAGGAACCGCTGGTAAGCATGGAGAAATCCATGTAGTGAATTTGCAATTGTGACTCATCATCATCATCATCATCAACAGCCTGAAGACGTCCACTGTTGAACATAGGCCTCCCCCAGGGAACGCCACTTAGAGCGGCTGCTCGCCTCCTGCATCCATCGGCTCCCCGCGGCTTTCACCAGGTCGTCGGTCCACCTTGTGGGGGGCCGGCCTACGCTGCGTCTTCCAGTTCGTGGTCGCCACTCGAGAACCCTAATGACAAGCACAAATAAGTGTTTGTACAGTAAGGCCACTATGTCAGTCCGACTGCAGGACCAGAGTACGGAACAGATCCCATTGCAGAGAGGCGTGAGACAGGGAGACGTTATTTCTCCGAATTGTGACTAAAATGCTGGAACTTATTTGGCACATCGAATCAGCATGGCAATTCAACGGGGCAATGCTCTCACCATGTTGGTTGATGATGATGATGATGTCATCCTTGCCGATTTCGGCTACGGCGACTTACTTCTGCGTCAGTCCGGAGAGCTTGGATGACGTGCTCTTAAATGGCTAATGTATCCGATTTTGGCGGTAAAAGTACGCGTACAGTGAATGCACGTCAGGATGCCATTGACATAATTGTAAGTGATGTTAGTAGGCGGTCTACTTTTTAATTGGTCGCGTTTAAGATCCAAATCGCGCCTCCTTTTGTCTTCAAAGGTGAATACCTGATTCTTGACTAGTCGCCTCCAGCCAGGGCGGGTTTCGGCCAGAGTTTCCCAACGAGAGGGTTCAATATCACATCTTCTCATGTGCCTTTTCAAGACGTCCTTGTAACGCAGAAACTGACCACCGGTTTTACGCTTACCATCCTGAAGTTCACAGTAGAATATGCGCTTTGCTATTCTCTCGTCAGGCATCCTGGACAAATGCCCGCACCAACGTAGCTGACGACGCATAAGATATGCCTCGATTCCACCAACATTAGCCTTTCGCAGAACATCGGTATTTCTAACACGGTCAGACCACTTTATTCTTAAAATATTTCGCAAGCATTTGAGATGAAATCTGTCAAGGACACCGATATGCTTACGATACAGGCACCATGTCTCTGAGGAGTACAGCAGATTGGGCAAGACAATTGCCATGTACACCTGAATCTTGGTACTGAGCTTGATGTTATGAGAGTTAAATACTTTTGTCGTAAGCTTCCCGAATGCAGCCGCTGCAGCACCAATCCTGCTGTTAATTTCCATATCTAAGTCATTTTTAGTGGTCACGATACTACCCAGGTATCTAAACTTTTCGACTTGCTTCAAGCTAGTTGTATCTAACTGCAGCTTTAGTGGAGCAAGATTTGGTGCATCAATAGCCATCACTTCCGTTTTAGTGATGCTGATTTTTAAACCAAACCTACAGCATACAGTGTCAAATTCAGTTAGCATTTTTTGAAGGCCATCTGATGTTTCCGCTACAAAGCACAGATCATCGGCATACATGATTTCGGTAATCAGATCATATGAAACTTTAGTTCGCGCTTTTAACCTAGCAAGATTAAAAACGTTTCCATCAGTGCGAAAACGAATTCGGATGCCTTCAGTATGATGTGTCAAGGCTTGATTCACAGCAATTGAAAAATAGAGAGCAAAAAGAGTTGGTGCTAGTACACAGCCTTGCTTTACACCACAGGTTACGGAAAAGAACTCAGATTGCTCTCCATCTACAGTGACGCAACACGTCATATTATCATGAAGCAGCCTCAACATTCGTATATACTTTTCAGTACAACCCAGTTTAGCTAGAACTATCCACAGAGCCTCTCGAGGGACGCTGTCGAATGCCTTTTCAAGGTCAATGAAGCAAAGATACAAGGATTGCCCCTGCTCTCTACTCTTTTCCTGTAGCTGGCGCAACGCAAATATCGCCTCGCATGTGCCTCTGTTTGGTCGAAACCCAAACTGGGTTTCAGGAAGGATGGTTTCAGATAGTTTAATTAGCCGGCTGAGAAGTACTCTGGCAAATACTTTGCCAGGTGTTGAGAGCAACGAAATACCCCTGTACGAGTTACAATCCCCACGGTCACCCTTGTTTTTATACAAGGAGCATATTTGTGACATTCGGAAGGCCGGTGGGATTTGTTCTTCATCCCACATACGCGTGAAGAGCTGCCATATCATAGTATGTAATTCTTCCCCACCATACTTGAGTAGTTCAGCTGGAATATTGTCAATCCCAACCGCTTTTTGGTTTTGTTGTGCCTTTATGCTACTAACTACTTCCTGCAAAGTAAGTGGATCATCCAGCGCGGTATTCTGCGGATGTTGTTCTAGATTTCTTATATAAGATATATCTGCTGATCGGTCTAAGTTCAGCAGGTTATTAAAGTGATTAGCCCACCTTTTAAGGACATCATGTTTATTAGTTATTAGTGAGCCGTCATCAGCTTTAAGAGGCACTTTTCCTCGATACGGAGTGCCTATTAATTTGCGAATTTCACCAAAAAAGGCTCCAAGCTGGTTGGTGTCGGATAACCACTGAATATGTTGGATCTTATTTTGCCACCATTCGTCTTTTGCTATGCGAGTAAGTTTTCTTAATTCCATAGTGCATTCTTTTATCTTCTGAGTTATGCTTATGGTACTGTGATTAATTGGATTAGGTTGTCGTAAGAGTTGGCGGTGTTTACTTATGGCTTCAGTTAATACATGTTGGTTACGCTACCGATGGGTAGGGGGCGGAGCATTTGGACTGTCTATCTACCTGTAGGTCGTCGCAGCTAGTATAGTCGAAGGTATAATGCAGACAGAGTTGAATGCTGCTGCTCGTTCCCTGAATATTGGATGATGATGATGATGAGGCCAAGTACGGGTTGGTGCATGAACGTGTTTTCGAATTTGTATTTTTTGAAAATCCCTGCTACTTTTTTGTCATCGGTAGGCTCTTTTGACCACGGTCTCACCTTATCATAGGAGGCTTGCATTAATCGCCAAAATCGGGTAGTCAAAAAGTCACCTTGGTGATCTCCGAAGATTTTCATGTAGGTACACGAGGACAATTTAATGCTGTTGCTCTTACCCTAGATATTCCCTTAGCCGGCTCTTAGAGCACTCACGGGAGTTGATGGGGTGGTCCTATTCTCATACTCCCACGCGCTGGGAACATATATAATATGGTCTCTTACGATACCTATAGGTAAAATATTAATATCTGTGGTAATAGCTTAAAATATGTCTTTTCCAGCTGCCAAGGTCTTCTCCGATGGACTCCATCCTCATCAAGTCACAGCCATCATTACCGCTCACACTGAAATCCACCTTCAAATACAATCAGAACGACGAACAAATTGCATCGTAACATGTGACTTTTTAAAAGATTTATATAACTTACCTACTGGTTTAATTTATCAATAAAACTATTTCATTAATAAGAGCATTTGGTTTTTCATTTTGAAAGTCTTCAACATGTTCTGTCTGAATGATAGAGCTACTTACGAGTTTTTTCTGCCAGTGGTTCCAGTTATGTTCAATTTGCGATTTTGTTATTTGCACATTCTGCGTATTGTACATTTTGCGTAATCTTCATTTTAAGTGTCGTGCTCATTTTGCGTATCGTACATTTTGCGTAATCTTCATTTTAAGTGTCGTGCTCATTTTGCGTATTGTACATTTTGTGTAATCTTCATTTTAAGTGTCGTGCTCATTTTGCGTATTGTACATTTTGCGTAATCTTCATTTAAGTGTCGTGCTCATTTTGCGTATTGTACATTTTGCTCCGAAGCGCATAAAATCGCCTGGTCCTAGTCGATTGTTCCAATATACCAATAGGCAATTCCCTAAACTCACCTAGGTGTGCTCAGTACTAATCACGTCTGGCCAGTAATCGTTCAGATCGGTCATATCGTCCGGCGAGCGGAAACAATCAATTAGAAGGCGATCCCCTTTCAATTACTGGCGTCCGTAATTGGCTCTACACCCCCTGTGGAATGACGGGATTAGGTATTGCTGATCGGTTTCCGCCGTTATGTGAGGAGTTTTGCTATGGGAGGATACACTATAACTAGTGACTAATTGTTTCTGCGTTCTTCGAGGATTGGATTGATGGTAATTAGTGACAGAGTGAGCAGGCGTGGGCGGTAGCCCGCGATTATTAAAAATTGACGCAACCAGGTTAAAATCCCGTTAGGCCCTCCATCGTGTACCTAAATTATGTTATGTTTATGTTATGTTTATGTTATGTTTATGTTATGTTATGTTTATGTTATGTTTATGTTATGTTTATGTTATGTTTATGTTATGTTTATGTTATGTTTATGTTATGTTTATGTTATGTTTATGTTATGTTTATGTTATGTTTATGTTATGTTTATGTTATGTTTATGTTATGTTTATGTTATGTTTATGTTATGTTTATGTTATGTTTATGTTATGTTTATGTTATGTTTATGTTATGTTTATGTTATGTTTATGTTATGTTTATGTTATGTTTATGTTATGTTTATGTTATGTTTATGTTATGTTTATGTTATGTTTATGTTATGTTTATGTTATGTTTATGTTATGTTTATGTTATGTTTATGTTATGTTTATGTTATGTTTATGTTATGTTTATGTTATGTTTATGTTATGTTTATGTTATGTTTATGTTATGTTTATGTTATGTTTATGTTATGTTTATGTTATGTTTATGTTATGTTTATGTTATGTTTATGTTATGTTTATGTTATGTTTATGTTATGTTTATGTTATGTTTATGTTATGTTTATGTTATGTTTATGTTATGTTTATGTTATGTTTATGTTATGTTTATGTTATGTTTATGTTATGTTTATGTTATGTTTATGTTATGTTTATGTTATGTTTATGTTATGTTTATGTTATTCCTTGGACTATACTTGGACTTTTACTAGGTGGTAGGACTTTTCTGCAAGTTCGCCTAGGTAGGTACCACCGCTTTGCCAGTTATTCTGCCACCAAGCAGTAGTGCAAGCACTACTATGTTCCGGTTTGAAGGGCATTGTAGCTAGTGAAATTACTGGGCAAATGAGACTTTATGACCTGATTACACAATGTAGTAATCTGATTACTAGACTGTGTGATGTCTCAGGATGACGTGCGCAATGCAGTGTCACGCGAAACTTTATTATTTTAAAGTCGAGTCGTGGATTGGCTCTCTCCTCGTGCTTGGAGGACTGTTTGGTAAGAATTCATTACCTAATTATTAGAGCGAGAAAGAAACAAAAGACAATAATCAAGTAAAGAGACTATGACCTGATTACATAGTGTAGTAATTTGATTACTTGTGTGATGTCTCAGGATGACGTGCGCAGTGCAGTGTCACGCGGAACTTTATTGTTTTAAAATTCCGAGTGACACTGCAACTGTTATGGGCGGCCGCACAGAGCAAAGAAAAAAAACGCTTCCAGGCGAAGTGTCATTTGTTTCATAGCTCTGTGGGCGGCCGTATTGCTTAACATCAGGTGAACGACAAGCTCGCACCGTCATTCATTCTCATAAAAAAAATTATTAGTTAAGTAGGTACTTATAATTCCTTTCCTCCAGCTGTATTTAAAAATTACTGATCTCTTTTCTGTTAGACATAGAGATGAGTTATGTGGTGTGTTCGCGATTTGCCCCCTTTCTGATTTTGTCCCTTATTCGTACCATCCCATCCTATAAAAAACTATCCAACAAATTGTAGATCTTTGCCCCCTTTTTGGAATCTTCTACTTTTTATTCGCTCGTTGCCCACTTTTCACACCTTTGTAATAATTGTTCTGAATATGCCCCTCTTCTTGGAGTGCTCTAAAAAAAGGTAGAGATTTGTCGTTCGTACCTATACCTACTTATTAATAGTTCGACTCCACCACAGAGAACTTTAACTCCACCAGACAAAAATTAGTCCTGCGGGTACGGGTTACTTTAGATTTAGACGCAGCTAAAAAGGTATTTAAAAAACGAGCTCTCGCCACATTTGACATTAAACGCTGCGTTCAGAAACCGTTCACTCATCCACGCCGTTCCGTTTCACTTGCAGCGTGATCAAAGCGCGCGCGTTGACGTCGGCAGTATAAGTTAGATTTACAGCTTACGGAAGCTAATTAGTTGTTGGGAGGGACTGGCCTCACCACGGACCGCTTACACCGCCGCTCGCCGTGTGTGAAACGGAACGTAACGGTTTCAGACCCGAGAATGATTAGAAGGAACACGTAATTTAGATGCCCAATTTGAATGAAATATTCGACTATTTGTTAAATAGATAGTAATTGCAGACCATAGAGTTTAATCTTTCTCTACCTATTTAAAAGTTTCTGAAGTCAACTCATGCTCAGACCTTTAGGATTGTAAGTAGAACTTGTATTATTTAGCAAATTGATACTCCAACAACCGATGAGAAGCGATGAGGAAGAAAGGTTTTCGAGTGACGACCTCGTACGCGGTACCAAAGACGTAGCGTAGGCCAGCCTACCACTAGGTGGGCCGACGATCTGGTGAAAGCCGCGGAGAGACATAGGATGCAGGTGGCGAGCAGGCAATCAAAGTGGCGTTCTCTGCGGGAGGTTTATGTTCAGCAGCGGACGTCTTCGGGCTGTTGATGATAATGACGATGATGATGATTCTCATACATGTTACAAAATAAATGCTGGGCACAACTAGAAGTGTCAATCCAGAGACGGATAACTACTGCACAAGCATAGGTTCGTTCGTTAAGCACAGACCTACTTCAAACTCTATCCTACTTCCAATTGATATTATAAATGCGAGTAAATGTGCTGAAACAGCTGATCGGATTTTGATCAGTGTGTAGAGTAGATAGGTCCTGTCCTGTAGAAGCATACAGAGCGCTTTTATCCCGGAAAATCGCATTGTTCCTGTGTGATACATAGACTCTGTTCACGCAGGTCCAACCGCAGGGCACAGCTAGTTGTGTGTAAAAATGACATTTGCCCGTTTTTGTTGCCCCGCTTCACTTTAAGCGGTGTTCCACAAATTAAGATTGTCACTTACACGTAATTAATGAACAAAATTACATTCCTCGTTCCGGGAGACATGTCTTCACGCTACACTCGCTGGGGTGCGCTGTGTCGCGGCAGTTTTTGTCGCATAATTTGTAACTAATTACGGAACAAAAAGTCCCGGCTTTGAGAAGACATGTGGCCGCTACTGTTCCTTTTTATGAGGTGACGTAGTTTACACATTATATTAATTATTGGCTGCTTGATTATGAGGATGTACCTAAGTTTAATATGATGAATTATCTCACAAAAAACGGCATGATATTGCAGCAGGCAATAACACATTGACACAGTACAAGACATTTTTGGAGCATCTACATATTTTGCAATAAATTTTTGATTTAACTTGTATACTTAACCACATTTATAACACTCAAATGACATTCACCTAAATAAAATAAAAACAGTGACTTTCAATGGACTTCAGGGAAGCCTTTCACATCATAGACCATTTACAATTAGGTATCTTTAGTCAAATTGATTTAATATTTACTAGAGATACCTTATTTAATGAATTAAAAAGTATTTAGTGTTAAATAAATAAAGGTAGCGTAGTTATTCACGATCAGACTTTAGCCGGAGTCTCTCAAGGCAGTATTCTATCCCCTCTTCTTTTCGATACTTTATGAACTCTTTACGTAGGTACTCACAATTATTTAAATTAACACAAGTGCAGTTGCAAATCCATATAGGTACCTATGTTTCATTAGTTGAACTACTAATAAAGCCGATGTTTTTATAGACGCCAGTAAAGTAGTCAGATAAGTGGACAATTAGTGTGAACTTAACTACTTAAATGTCTTAAACTATCTGAAAAATAATAAAATAGCAATCATAGCAATATACACATTAATGAGAGCTTTTAGTACAACATGGTAAACACAACCAGAAGGTTTTAAATCTGCGAGCTTTCATGCTGAACATTTGTCTACCTAAAAAATTGAGTTCACCACATCGCCGTAGATATCATGCAATATTAAAGAATCCAGTTCAAAGTGCCGACGAAACACGTAAATTCAAAATGGCCGCCCTCAGAAAGGCGCGGTTTCTTTCCGCGTATTACTAACATTACCATACTTCAGGCGGCGAAGCTTATTTAAATGCTCCACCGACTCCATTTAGAGCTTGGAAAAATAAAACCGGCGAACGGATCCCGCGATCTCTCTCTGAGCCGCTTTTGTGGTAAATATGTATAAACTTACCAACATACTTTTACGGGACTGGTCTGAAATTTACGCGAATATGACCTCTATTTCTAAAGCAGCTCAAAGTAAATAAACAAAATCAACTGAAGAGGTAGCATGGCATGTGTATTAAGTATCTACGTTTTGTCGCCAGCATCTTTTTATTTCATCGCATTTTATTCGAGAGCTCAGCTGGCAGCCTTGTTGTTTGCGGCTTCTGAATACATTTCAGTCTAATATCAACGTACTTAAGCATAACTTACTCTAAGAAATAAAATATCAAAGTGGAAACTCAAATAAGAAGATTCAGCTTTCCTCCATGTAATTATGCAAAGCTTTATCGCATTATCAAAAGATCTCTGGCTGTTTGAATATAAAACAAAGGAAAAAATTAAGTTAAACGATTAAAAAAGAGCCCCAAGAGCTCACCGTTTGAACAAAGATTCCATTATCTGTAGACGGAGCTGCCTACATTTTAGCGTAAAAGATAAAACTGAATGGACGCCAATTTTGTTCCATTACTCTCTCTCGAGCGCCGCAGAATACATATTATCCGTAAAACGGAACGCAAACAAAGTGAGCGTCGTTTTCCCGCCAACGATAACTAATTTCAGTCCGCCATAAGTACGTAATTAGCGAGCCGCTGCCTTATCGGCCGGCGGGTAATTAACCTCTCCGGGAGGCTCCCCGGGGCCCCTACCTCCCGGTGCACCTTGAATACCTCCTCGGTAATATTTCCGCCATATTATCCCGGAGTACGCCCATCTCCTCCTCCAATGGCGGCAGTTCCCGCGCTTTTGTTTCGCGCCGTCAACGCTTCGTTCCGAAACGTTGTAACTTGGTATGTTTTCTTTGGGAAATTTGGCTGTATTTGTGAGCTGGCTGCGGTTTGTTTTCGTTGGTGCGCGTTTATTATGCTTACGGAAGTCTCAATTCGAAAATATCTTAACTTTCGGTTGGTGCCGACAAATCTTAGTTCTTATGATGGGTATTTATGGTGTAGTATGGCTTGCTGAGTGTGATGGGGTAGAGGGGTGTCGTCAGTTCATATTTCATGGTGTTATCATCTTTTATTGAGTGCGAGTGTGCATTGTTGTCGGTTTACTGCGCGGTTATCTGGCGCGGGCGCGGTGTTTAGCGGCGCGCTGATGAATGGCATATTGGCACGAGCGGCCCCGTTCTGCCTGAAGACCCGCAATTTGAATGAATATCATATTGCTTCTTGTTTAATAGAGTTTCGTGTTTTCGGTTTGGTAGGTGCTTTGCATGATTGCTTTTCTTAAGAATTGGAGTTGGTGGTTTTTATTTCGACAGGAAGAGTACCTATAGGTAGGTACTACGACACTGCATTCAACACAAATAAACATGTATATGTACCTACTGACAGGACCCAATGCGAGCACGTTTATTACAGCAGACAAACTCGAAACTTGTTTTGTACCTTATAGGGTTGCTTTATGCATAGCAAAAATATGGCGATTACGTTGCATTGCACTTCGACTTTTCCATTTCTCGATACAAATAATTAGTTATAAAAGAAATGCTGTTATAAAAAAAATAAGCTTATAGACGGATGCATTGAAACATAGCTTATCACTATGATTTATTTCAATGGGGTGTCTTATTATATTGTAACATTTTAGGACGTTTGAATGATTTTTAGGGGTCACTTCACGATTTTTTTCTATCGATAAAACTTTTCGTAAACGTGTTTCGGTTTCGGCAGATGGAAAGAAAATATGACCAGTATTAACGTGCATTTTTTTCAATCCTGTAAATGGTATACGTTTTGAGATAACCACGTTCAAAATAGTCGATTTGGGAGCATTCAGCGCCTTAATTGCTTTGCAACAATGTAATAGTTAATAATCAATGGGTTCTTTGCTGGCATACTTATTTCTTTAAGTACCCCAAAAGTTGAAAAGTTGTAGTTGAAAATTAAATAACTAAAAACCATCTTTGGCCTTAAATAGATTTTCAACGCTTAATTCGCCTACGGCCTACAGCGTTAAAACATCGATATTATCGGAGCGGGCGCGAAAATATTCCTGTAATGGGGTAATCGATCACACTCCACTCGAGCGTGCCCTCTGGACGGCTGACGGAAATAGGGATGTCAGTGTGCAGCATCAAAAAATTGCCTTATCAATTTTTACATAAAAAAAACAAATAGGAAACTAAAGTGATTGTATTTTTGAATATGTTGATAAATAAGTATACCTACCTTTTCAAATACGAGATCTTGGTGTTGAGAATCTTTAGACTACAATGTGATAGGAATAAGAAAATGGCCGGTCATACTTAACAAGAATTGTAACTTCAGTTAGGTTGGATTTGGTAGATTTGAAAAATGAAAATGAAAGAACAATTATTTGATAACAGGCAAAAATTACATAATGAGGGTTGGAACACCTGGCTCCCACACTAGGCTCGAAACCCATGCTGTAGGAACCAGACTCTTTCGTCGGAGATACACTTTTTAAACGCCTATTTGAAAAGTTACACATATTATAATAAAATATAATAAATTTGTCGGTCACGTGACCACATTTGTATTTCCCAAAGTTAGCACAAACCCAAACCAATCTCAATATAATATTAGATACCAAACATGAGCTGCTAAGAAGTAGGTAATGCGTTATGATGACATGACGAAAACGTTGCCCTTGTCTGAACAATATGTACGATAGGTTTTTCGAACTTTCGTTACTATTACCCATCCCTAGTTCATTACTGGCAGCCGATAAGCCGCATAATTTTTGGCGCGAACGTCGCTCGCTCTAATTGGCTGCCGCGGCCGCGCCAATAAAGCTCGGTTTACACAGGGCTTTAATTAATAGAGGTCGTCAAGCGAGCCGCTAGGGTTGCCTGATTGAGAAACTTTTTTGAAAGACAGGTGGAGGTGACAGTTCAATATTCATGCATCGGTTAGCATTATGGATTAAAATATTTTCAGATAAATAAATCTGGGCGATCAAATCTTACCTAAAGCTTGAATCTACGCTTTTATTTTCTTTAAAAATGTGTTAATTGGTAATGTAATATTTTAGAAATGGTTGGAATAAAAGGCTTTTTATTTATTTATTTTAATTGGCAATTAAAGTCATCATTATCATCATTAACAGCCCGAAGACGTCCACTGCTGAACATAGGCGCCTCAACCAAAGAGAGCCACCTTGAGTGGCCACTCGCCTCCTGCATCCATCGGCTCCCCGTGATTTTCACCAGATCGTCGGTCCACCGAGTGGGGGGCCGGCCTACGTTGCGTCTTCCGGTAGTGGTCGCCACTCGAGAACCTTTATTCCCCATCGGTTCTACGAGCGATGTGGCCTGCCCATTTCCAATCAAAGTGTTACATAATAATTATATAGCGTGTAATGTTGCAATCGCTTTAAGGACACTAAGACTTAGGTAATATCAGTATAAGTAAGCTGAAAATCAGCCGAGGCAACCCTAAATTTAACAGAAAAACAAATATTGGTTCTACTTAAATCTACTAACTACCAAACTCATCCTGGAAGCATGGTGAAAGCGTCGACTGCCACATTTCCAAATTAGAAAAAAGAAAAATTCAAAAAGAGAATTCGGAACGTGATTCCCGCCACACGCCCGACGCGCTGTCAAACTTTGCAACTTTTTTATAACTGTCGGCTCGCGGTAAAGCTGGTAAAAGGAATAAAAACCTTATAAAATTCCTAATGGGAAAACGTACGAGGAGTTTTCCCACTGAATTATGAATGGTAACGAGCTCCCGCCCTCGCTCGCTTTGTATCGGTACCAAGTTCCATCCAACTTGTTTCTTTTGTAGACTGCGGTGCGGCTGTGATGCGATAAATGACAACTACATATATAGGGCTTTCAAACTGTGTGCGAGTACTGCGAGGTCTGCGATCGAGCTTACTAAATTCACTTTGTTGACTTAGTTTAAAATAATTGGTAATCCACAAAAAAATACTGTTGTTACCTACAGTTTAAGTAGGTAAGTAGGTAGTTCTATCAGATTACCTACCTACTCTGTTATCGAGGAATAGTTCCTCGATGTACCTACTCTGTCAACGGTAGTACTAATAAGAGTACTTAGATACCTAATAAGTACCTACCATTACACCCAGCCTGTATTATTGTCCTAGCTATCATTACACCCAGTAAAATGGCAATGGCAGCAGATATTTTTAATGTAAATAACTGATTATTTGATTGAACCTTTGTAAATCCGTCATCCCTCTATTTACAGCGTAAGTAATTATCCTAAACGTCCTAAATAATATAATTAATCAGCAATTAATCTAATGTGACGCAAATTATTTCGGGTTCACTACTCGAAACTCCATTAGGGAAGGTATGGAAAAGGTCTTAAAATCCTTTAAAAGCATCCCAAACACGGTCTCAAAATCATTTCAATTATACGGTAGCATGTCTCTTTCTTTCGTTAAGGGTTAGAAGGGGACGGTGCCAATACGTAAAGGATAGGAATTTCCATTCGTAATTCAAGAGTGCGACCGTGTGAAAATGTGCAGTTTTTAGAGTTCCGTCGGGGTAAAGAAATTTTTCAGTATTTAATTCGTTAATGTGGGAAGGAGATAGTATTATGGAAAAACATAGCGCCTTCTTTGTCTTATACAGAACCAATATTTATATACTATGTAGTTAGTCTTGTAGCTTGCAGGGGTAGAATAAGATGAACAACATATGTTTGAACTCTCTACCTGGACACTACTCTGTAGAGCTTTCGCCATAAAATAATTTCAAACTATATACCGGGTGTAATTGAATTCATTAGCATCCTTTTAAACTAGGTACCTACTCCTGATACCGGTCACGTGTGGACCAAAATTTTTGAATTCTAACACATTGGTTTGGTAATAATAATAACTTCAAAAAATTGAATAACTTACTTAATCAAAGGCTACAATACAAAATTTAATTAAAATAATGAAGCACTGTTTTTAATTAGTACATACAAGGTATAAAAACGTTTAAATGTAACAAAATCATCCGTGCCAACTGCGTTAGGCGCCGCGGCAATCTTCATAATTTTCAATAAAAATATTTTCATTTACACTCTTTACTCTTTAATAAACATCTATAAATGATGTACTATCATGGGCTCAATTTATGCTAATGAATTAGATTACATTCTGTATATTATGCTGTGGTTACTGCTCCAATAACAAAAAAATCTGAGTAGCTAAAATATCCCAGCTCCATCCATGTAGCAAGCTTCGAAAGTACAAATTGTTGCTATGATAGATAGGATGGTAAATAAAATGCTGTGGATACGGCAAGTAGGTAATATTTTATATAATAAACGTATTAAATGATCGAAAAAAAACCTGTGAAAAGGATCACTACAGCCCAAATAAATTCTGATAGTATCGGTTTTGTCACTACCTATCCAGTGCCAAAAACCTAAGGCCATACTAATAAAATAAACATTGTATAACAGTCGACTAGCTACTCAATGTTTTCACCTGTTTTATCTTTGCCTATCTCAAACTCAACAGAGAGAGACAAAACACAAAATAACTATTCCCCCACTATACGATGTTTTCTTTGCATGTAGGTACATTACCCCTAGTAGATAGATAGATAGATAAACTCTTTATTAAAAACACCATTTTACAGAAAATACAGTGATAAATCTTATGACAAGTGTCACAATGGGCGATCTTATCGCTTAAAGCGATCTCTTCCAGACAACCCAAAAGTATAGGGAGATGATGAACAACGACAAGGACGGTGGCTTTCAGTTTACAAAAGTTATATAGCGAAAGAACTTAATATACTAATAATACAATATGATAAATAAATAAATAGACAATAACCATATAATAATTTATATAGTAGGTACGAGTAGTGTGAAGCAATATGAATGGCGGCTGTGAAGTGCGCTGCAAGTACCTCGCACTCTGCGCTCATCACCCACCTCTAACACAAATGCCCGCGTGTAATTTTTGGTATTGCGCAGAGTTTCGCTCCTACTTCACACTTCACAGCCGACATTGAGTTTGCATCGCACTCTACTTAGTATCGAGTATCGTAAATTATTTGAAATGAAATCTTTATTTTAGTTACGCAGGTAATAGGTACGGCTAGAGGCGTTGTTCTGGATTTCTATATTATACTGAACCCGTCCCGCTAAAACTGTTCGTGCATGTCACTCTCGACTTATCCGGTCCTTTTTTTCCACACCCGCGGGCGGAGGCATTAAAACTTGTATATCGGATTAGACGAAATTACTAAGTGCTGCCAACTAAGTACCGGACTCTGATTTAAAGCTGTGCATTGTTTTTGCAGAGATTGGAAACTGGATTATGATCAAAGAGATAAGTAATGATTACAAACTGTATGTTTTAGTAGAATAATAGATAGTGGACTACTACAATAATAAAAACTAAACTAAACTAAAACTAAGTACACTATACCTACTACAAAGAACATATGGACTGTATAATAGACCGCGATGGCCTATAGACAGTCCAAATGCTCCAGCCCACTGCCGGTAGGTAGCGTACCCAACATGCTGGCAGCATTGCCTCGTTGAATTCCAATGCTGATGTGTTGAGCTAAATAAGTGCCAGCATTTTGGTCACGCGTCGCATCGACCAGGCGCTCTGATAGACTGGAAAACGCGGTGAGCTCCCGGTCCCCACGGACCCAGGGTCTCAACGCAAACGGCTTAAATATATAACCGCTACCGAGGTTACTATATATAGATAGTTAGATAAAAAATCTGTAGTGGTATTATAAGAAAATTAAAATACAATAATACTCATAATGTCATCAGTGATCAGACCATTATAACTGTGGTCCGACTGCTGGCCCAGCCTGGAACACAGGCCTTGCCTCACTGCGGAGAGACTCAAGAGAGTGCAGCCCAAAATTCATCGTGCTGGCACGTCGTTACTCTTAGGTCTAATCATGCCAATTTTACCGCAATATGCCTTTTAGTCCTTCGCGTATAGATAATGTAGTGTATTTATTATAGGCTATACCGACTTTATTTACCTTAATTTCATACTAACAAATATACTTGGGTGACATTATCATCTTAATGTTTATCCAGCGATTAAGATTAAAAAACTAAACTATTACCCCAGATAATATAATACCTACAGGACAGATGCCTCATCCCATACAACGGAATAACGCGGGCTATTTTACGACTTATTTTATTTCTGCATAACGCAAGATCATCAAGCGACATTTATTGCGTGTTGGCGAAGTATTGGGCCAAGTGAATACACTGGACACTAACTAGTAACGCTCACGACACGATCACTACTTTTTTTTCACGTTCGGGCTATTTTTCGTTAGTGCCTGATGGGACCCCATGCTATTACTGAATATGAGAATAATCATGTCCTTGCAAATAAAATAAAAATTCCAAATCAGTTCATAAATGACGGAGATCTGAGTAGCCAAACATAAAAACAAAAAGGAAACCTCCGAACGAAATGTAGCACGAGAGCACCTTCTTTTTAGAACTTGGTAAAAATTGCTTTTAAATTCTAGGGCCATAAAGATTGCTATTAACGTGATCAGTACAGACATATAAGGCTTTTATATACGGTGCGGCTACACTACCGCGCGAAATTTCAATTGTCGTGTTGCGTAAGTAGTCGCGATAACGCGAATAATTATTCGCTAAAGCTCGATAGTGTACCTACAGCAATCCACCGAAATATTCGGCCACACGCGCGATGACTCGAATATTCACTGGCCCGATTGTGCAGCCGCACCATTCCAGCATCAAACAACCTTTCTTCCAAATGACATAAAGATTATGCGTCTCCGACTGAAGGTGCCGAGTCCCGCTGCTGAATAAAAGATGGCCGACATGTGTCTCTAATGCACTCATCAATTATTACGAAGCGAGCGCGTTGTGATAACGGTGGGATTTTCTCGAATAATTATGTGTTACTCTTGAGTTTTACAGTGCTTTTGGACTTTTATTTTGATCTCTGATAGCTGAGTGTAAGTACTATAATGGTAAGTACCTACCTACCCTATTAGGTGGAACTTGGAACGCAAATTTCATAAACCATAAATAATAATATCTTGAAAGATAACACGAAGACCGAATTTAGTAAGTAACAAAAAAGTAAAAAGCTACAAGGATGTCCTGTCTCTGAGTAATCATTTTCCTTTCCTAATCAAGAACTTTCATCAAGCATACAAATCTCCAAGTGCTGCTGGTACTATACACTTACTTGCACAATAACGACCATTCATCTTGAATATTGACTAATAAATTAAGTTATCCTAAACTTGCATAACATCTTCAAAGGAAACGACTGGCTCTACCCCTTCTTGAAGGGTTCTTGCCTCCTCAAATAAGAGTTGAATAGATTGAGTTCTAACCGAGACCCTTAATAATATATACGGCTAAATAGAACCTTAGGAAGTAAGGAATAAAGGCGGTTTCTAGCACTGTCTGTGAACCATGTCACTCATTACAGTGCTACCGCAAGTAAATCAACTTACGACAAATTGGTTTTACCAAAATTTTTTCGCCCGTATAATCTGCTGATTTTATTCTTCATGAAAAACTATTGTAACGATCCAGGGTGTCTCGTGACGTCACATTTATTAGGAATGTTTATTCATCAATAAAAAATATTTAAATCATTAAATCTTATCAATTTTGCTTATAAGAATAATTCAAATTAAAGCAATAGTCGTAGGCATTACGCTCATTACTGAAAAATATGAAGATAGGTATTGGAGTAGTTACCTGAATATGAAATGAAGTGAAATTAGTAGAAATCAAACCTTCGTTATAATATTGCATACAGAGTTCATATCAAAGATTTGGGCGCTCTTAGTCGTAGAGCGGTCGATCACTGAATGTGTCAAAAATTTTCCTTGGATTCCAAATTTAAGCGTGACGGATTTTTATGTTTCTTAATTAATTTCTGAAGTTCGCGCTGTGTAAGGAGGGATTATGCGTGAAATTTTGTTAAGGGCCAGGGTATTTTTCATGAGCATCGACTGAAAGATGATTACTGAAGGATAAAGTACTTTATTACCCTATTCACATAAAATTTTAATACTTAGGCATATAGGGAAGGAGTTATTTTATGTGTTATTATCTATTTAGATGTGATTGTGCTTATGGATTCGGCTTAAAGAAATTTACTCTGTCACAGAGATAGTTCAGGAACTAAAAGGTCTTAGATTAATATTTTAATATATGAATTCAGTTATATTGATAGAGCTTTATGTTATTAATAACATTATCAAGTGGTATTGGAAAGTTGCATTGATTTATTTGTAAATATCTACATAAAAGTATAAAACACGTGAGCGGAACATCTAGGATTCGGATAATTATGATTTTTGTTGTCGGTTTCCTATAGATTTGTGGAAGTTTGGAGGAATTTTCAGGAATGCAAATTATATTTTAAAGTTCATATTAATTTTCGAAATTACGTTACATGATATTTAGATGATTATTACTTTAGAACGAGTAGGATGGGCACTTTTGAATTAGGTTTTCATGATATTTTCGAATTTTCCATCTAGATTGAACGATTTGCGATACCCACCCCTCTTAAATTTTCTCAAGCTGAAGCAATCGTGTGGCTAATATTGAGCTGTCAAAAGAAAATAGATTTTCATTTGTTTAAGTGAAGTATCACAACCATACCAATGTAGATGAGACTAAGATCGGCATCTGGCTTTGCTTGTAAGATGACAGGAAAAACAGTACAAAAAACTTAGCAAATGAGGAACTAAAATTTGATGATAATCTGAAGAGAATATCACTTAAAACATGGGATTGGCATTATTGATTTATTTAGTATACTTAGGAGCTAGTTCACAAGTAGATTATATTATTTTTGAAATTATTTAGGGAAAAGGATGTACTTAATAGGATGTATAATCTCGGGAAAAGTGTAAACAGTATTAAGAGTAATCAAATAACGATTTAAATAATAGATTAGACATAGATTACGTAGTTATCTGCGATTTTTCCATACAAAATTAAAATAAAATATTATAGACTTTTATTTTTCTATAAAAACAAAAACTTATTTTTTTAGTCTGTTACGATATAAAAATGCAATTGTCATGCTTCAAAATAGGTTTTATTATGAATAATGGGGTCAAAATTTTGTATGTAAATTAGTCAGACAAATTTTGTTTTCAATATAGATTTTGACCATGTCGGCGCGCGCACTACAAAATGAAACCAGGAAAAACTATAAAACAGAGCCGAGGAGCTGTCAAAGGGTTCATTCATTAAGCATTCGCGGGGATCACTACATGATACCTGTCAGTGCACATGAGATTTTCAGTTAACTTCAAGTTAGAGTCGTCCTCTCAAGTAATTCTGGTTCTGAGGAAGAATCCTTGGTTCCAGAAACCCCAGTCAGAAACAAGTTGAAACATGTGATATACGAAGCTTGTTTTCCTCCTACTTTTGCGTTAGGGCAGATCGCGTGTTCTGTGGAGACCTGCACCAGATTTTGCCTCCGTTATAGGATCTGGATCCACCTTTTTGGTTTGGTTTGCATTCTGGCTGAAAGGAGGGCTGAAAAGATTAGCTGACCCGTCTTCGTGTATACGATACCCGGATCCTAAATGTAAATCAAACTGAACTGTCCCACACAATAGGGTTTTGTCTTCTATGCACTTATGAGACTTCGGTCCGCATACAAGATAAAAAATAGGTGGCAATAGGATTTATTAGCTTTGGAGAGCTTTTGTCACAGCTCGTTTTCTTATAGGCTAGATTAGGTATGTTCTCATTGCACACTCGAGAACAGACATGCACGCTTAAAAGTAAATATGAGATTTGTAGCAATCTCTAGTTTTGGGGGTACACACCAGATGTTAGAAAAAGCTATAAGCTGAGGAACACACATGGGAGGGAAAGTTAGGGTTAAAATACTAAAATTTGCAGTAAAATAAATGTTTTAGGGAAATAGGTAAAAATCGATTGTACAAAGGTACATAAAAATAGATTCAAAATTATTATAAAATTGGTAGTAATATAAACCTGTGAGGGAAATAGGCAAAACTCGGTTTTATAAAAATGATTAAGATTAGGGTTAAAATTATAAATCATGCGGTAAAATAAAATGGTTAGGAAATTAGGGAAAATCAAAATTCTAATAAATGCTTGATTCTAAAAAATAAAATAATGACAATATTCTACCAAAATAATAATTTACCTTTAAAATTTAGGTCAAATCGGAAAAATGAATTGTGAGGGAAATAAATAAAACTCAAAATACAAAATCTAACTATAATAGATAAATAAGTAAAAATTAAATTAAAGCAAATAATATAAGTGTTATCAAAGTAAACAATGGGTAACGTTAGTAGGTATAATTCTTTAGGAAAATCGTTTGATAGTTAAAACTGGTACATTGACTAAAACGTGATAATTGAAGCTAAAGTAATATCGGCAATTTTTATGGCGGAAATTTAGGAAGGCTTTAGACTTTGGACTGTATGAGATGAGACAGGGGGGGAAGTTCAGCTGGGAGGCTAACTTTAGGGTCTGTCATATACTGAATTTAGTACGTATTTGATAGACTCACAATGGTCTCACATTAGGTGATGAAGGATAAGTATGAGGTTTTGCTTTGCTAACAAATTAACGTAGAGTTCCCTTGAATGTATTGAGGACGTATGTTGTTAGGGCTTGCTAAAAGATCATGTCCTCTCTGTCCTTAGTGTTTTGAAGACAAAACTAGACATACTGACCTGGAATGAATAGTAACAAATAGTAAAATCAATTTCCCCAACAGTGTCTTGAAAACCTCAAGTGGAGGCAATTTCATACACAACATAGTGGAGGGCTGTCCCGTCAGGTGTCGAAGCTCACAGTTATGGAGCGGGGAGGTGCTCCGTAGCCGAATGTTATGATAAGCAGATAGATTATCATGACTTCGCTAATTTAAACAAACTTAACTTCAGAATGTATGACTTATTACAACATTTACGTGAAGCTTTAGTACTACTTATTAGGTTAATGTGAGTTGTTTTGGGGCAATCTACGTTTTCGATATTTCCAGCAAATATAGGGTTAGCGCTCATTATAGGTTCAGATTGCAAAGCTTAGTAAAATAAAGAAATTACATTCTACTAAATTAATCTCGTATTGAGTCGGCGTCAGTTAGGAATTGTCTCATTACTTTAAAAGGAATTGGATTACTACATTATCACAACGTACGGGTTCTACCACTATTAGGAGACGATCACTTGGCCATAACAAATCTAGAACTTACAACAAACTTAAGTTAATTTTAGGTTCTTTCCAACGGTATTAGATTTCCTAGCGTTATTTAATTCATTTTATAGTTTATTTAAACTTAGATTTTTAGGTTCGGTAAATTAAAGATACAACTATAATAATTATAGAAAAATAGGGGAATAGGGGGGATAGAGAGGGGGGGTTCTTACACTATGAAACCAAAAATTTGGTTTTAATTTAAATCTAAATATTAAATTATGTTTTAGTTTAAGGGAGAGCTCTGACACGATCACTTTGAAAGCCTAATAATTAAACGTTACGCACTTATTTAAATGAAAAGTGTTTTCCTTCTTCCTTATCCGTAACGCTATTAGGTTCTGATATAATATGTTTAAGAAGCCACTGCACTGCACTGCACTGGTTTCTTATGTATGTGCTAACTAAAGCTTCAGCCACATCGGTGCGTGAACTCTAAAGTGGCGTGGCGTCAGTGAAGCGTCAAAATCGAACATTCGGTACTCATAGCTGCTCGTGTTCGTAGACAGCCACGCCATTGTAGCCGCGGGAAGCAATGGGTGCCGAAAAGATTCGCGTCTCCGTTCAAGATTGTGTGTTACCAACTTACTAATAAAAAAAAATACTGAATAGCAGTGGCACAGCTACTAGTAGCTACTGATGTTATCTCTTACTTTATCTTGCCTATCGTTTGAACGGGATAGAGAGAAATAAAACACATTACAACTATTCTTCCTTTCCATAACGTTTGTTAGAAGGTAAAGGGGGAAAGTGCTACAGTACTGCATCTGAAAAATGTTGAAGTTGATTAACTGTTCATAATGAAACATCTAAACCACAGCCACCGGAATATCGGTACCGCATTTAAATCGAACCGAAAGTAGTGTTTACTTGGCTTTTTTGAGAGGACACAGGGGATATGCCGTGTTTGCACCGGGTTAGTCAATGTTTGAGTGACGTAATGATGGACAAATGGACCGACCCGCTGTTGGATTTGACATGTAATAGCTTATATTCGATGGAAAGAAACGTTCTTCCAAGTATTTTATTGGGAAAAAGCAGTAGAAACAACAGCAATACCTACTTAATTCAGACAACTTCTTTGGTTATGAGGGTACCTACTTAGATACGTATAGTATAGATTTAATTTTAATAACACAATCGGTCTAAAACCAATCAACTTACCTAATAAATATAAACAAAGCGTGAACCAATCTTAATTTCGGCTGAGCCGAATCGAGAAAATCGACTTTCCATTCAACTCTCCAAAGCAACTTATCAATATAATGTTGACAAATACACTAATTTAGTCCAAATAGCCCTCTCTAACAAAGGTTTCACCCGATGCTTTTATTAATAGGGTTGGCGCAGCGACAAACAGTCGCATAAACAAAACAAATAAGACTGTACCGTGCTACTTATCAAGTGGGCCACCCCTGAGTTTGCGAAAACGGTGTTCGTCTCTCTTCGTTTATTACGTATCGGGCATGTTATATTTCTATTCCTTTAGCCTAGCAGCCTTATTTGAATTTGTGTGTCAAGATAGATCTACTTGTGAAATAGGTAGGTATTCATCTACCCACGTAGCTAGGCGTCTGATTAACACACTGTCAGTGCATCAATTTTTTTCCTCTCGCTGCTTCCGTATAATGAGTAGTTTATGTAGATATCTTTTGCTGACTGATTAGAAGATGCAATATACTCCCTTTACCGTCATTTGTATTTTTGTGAAAGAACACCCTGAGTTGTTTAAGAAGCATGGTGAAGTTATGACCCGCCAAAAGGACAGAGTTTACTAACTTATTATATCGACTTCCTGCTCGTAAAGACATATAGAAGAAAAACATGTGCACATCCGTTTACAATAACATTCCAATTCAAATGACATAAAAATATTAGAAGGTAACAAATTTAAGAAATATCTGACTTCAATGCAACTGTTTTATTAGTGTTTAAGATTATAATGAATTCTGTATAAATATTTACTTATAAATTGTAAAAATAGTGATTAGTTGTTAAATAACATTTGCACGTCTGCTTGCAGACTTAATATGAGCAAAACTTTTTGTAAGACCTATACTATACATGTATTTAAGCAAATAAACGATTTGATGGACTGATTGATTGATTGAAAGCATTAATTTCATACCTTTTGCAAAAATAAAGTTCTACCATGGGGTCCCATCAGGTCCAATTAAAAATATCCCGATCTTGAAAAAAATGTAGTAATCGTGTCTAGAGAGTTACTAGTTAAGTGTCCAGTGTATTCACTTGGCCCAAAACTTCGCCAACACACAATAAATGTCGCTTGATAATCTTGCGTTATGCAGAAATAAAATAATTCGCAAAATAGCCCGCGTTATTCCGTTGTATGGGATGAGGCATCAGTATATATTATATTATCTAGGGTTCTACCTATGTAGATTATTAACTATGTAGGGTCCTTATCGATCCGGTAATCATATAGCCAACTTGATGAAATAGAAAAAGCAAACTTTCCTCGGTGATTTCGCGGACAAAAACCAACTAAGTAAACCACACTGAACGACGAGGAAGACCGTATGGAGACCATAAGAGTCTAAGAAAACTCAGGGATCACTCTCATATAGAAATAATATTAAGGAAAGAATATCATTTATCATCTACGTTCCTTATTCCACTAGGACTCAGAAGTAAAAATAAGTCTTAGTGGACTCAGTAGTGGTTTTCTTCATCTTCTCGCGTAGGCAAGTGGTCAGCCGTGTCAGAATTTGTAGGCCACTTTTTGCTGTAGCGGTCACCTATCATAGTAGTGACCGCAGCGAACGTTGCTTAACTTTACCGATCGGTTAGGAACGGCTAGTCATGCTTCGCTATGAGCGCAAAAGATGCGGTAAGAGTTCAAAAAGAGAAAGAGTCATTTTTCTAAACAGTTGGCATAATTGCCTTCTCAGTCCCACTTGCCATCCCCACACGCAATACCCAATACTCCACCATATTCATTATCTCTCTCGTCTTAATCACGCGCCGCCGGCCATTACTCTGCGAGTCTAATTGCCAAGTTTGTAGGTCGCAAACTATCACCCAAATTAGGGTAATTCTGAAGCCGTGTGTTCTCCGCAGTCGTGTTCATACGTTTTGTCTAATATATCCACGTCCGCGTTTCAGCTTCAACTGTGCTATGAGTAGTTTAGTAAAGCATAGTAGTCTACTTAAGTTAGGCGCAAAGCACATAACTTACAATATACGGGTTTTGAGCGACCTAGAGACAGGCGACAGCTCTACGTGATATTTACTATTATGACTATACAATCCCCCATACATCGTCATCGGTGCTACCTAGTTTATTTTGAAAGTAAATATTATGGTTTGAAAGAATAGAAATGTAGGTACCTAGACCTACCTATTTAATTTCCCAAAAAATACACTGAAAGCTCCTGAACATAGGCCTACCCCACAGAGCGCCACTGTGAGCGACTGCTCGCCTCCTGCATCCATCGGCTCGCCACGGTTTTCACTGGATCGTCGGTCCACCTAGTGGGGGCTCCAAGCTGCGTCTTTCGGTTCGTGGTCGCCACTCAAGAACCTTTCTTTCCCATCAGATGTCAGTTCTATGAGCGATGTGGCATGCGTAGCGTATATGCATGCAGGTCGCCAATTTACTATGTACTTATGTAGGTTATTAAACTAAAGTATGGATAGCCGACTACATTATTACGTATGAGATAATGTATCTTCTTCTTCTGTATATATAAAATTCAAAGTCCTGACTGACTAACTGACTAACCTGACTTATAATGTCAATACACAGCCTAAACCGTTGGTCGTAGAGATTTGAAATTGGTAGGGTGTATTTTTCGTGAAGTGTAGATGTCCACTAAGAAAGGGTATTTTCAAAATTCCACCCCTAAGGGGATGAAATGGAATGTTAACGTTTTTTTGTGTTTGCATGAAACTCTTGATAGTAATCTATGTAGTGATAAGTAGCGATTTTCAACAAAGGAGGGTAGGTACAACATTCTGCCAAACTGCTCAGTAGTTTGGCAGAATGTTGTAATATTTAATTTAAAATAATTCCTGTAAAATAAAAAAAAAGGTTATGTTATCCCGGAGAAGTAAACGGTTCCTGAGAGCGCGTGAAGCCGTTTATACTTCTTTTAGTTTCTTATAGATATGTCTAAATAATGTGAACCATTTTCAGTAAATTCCTAAAAAAATGTAAGCTATGCAAAGCACTCCTACTACTACACATTACCACCTTGTAAATAATAGAGGTGGGACCCGGCCCGCCGAGATTGGCTCATTAATTTAACAACGTGCAACACTTAAGCTAGGGTTGCCAGCGCGCAAATGAAGTGGCGGGAACACCTTGCCACCTCACTCTTTACTGCCATTTTGAATCCTAACTCTTCGGGAATAAGACGCTACGCTTCTTGAACAAATGAGATAAATTAGAAGTCTTAGCAAATTCTAATTCACGCTTCGTGTTAGCGATTTTCAAACTTATAACAATAGAAATAGGAGTTTGCGAATGGTTTATTACAATGAAATAATTTGGTAAAATATAGAAGTAATCTGAAAGCACTGTCGCCCTTGTATGTTACAGCAGGTAAGGGAGCTCTTTGATTTGTTGGGCGATCTTTGTTGGATATTGTGCTTTTAATCGTATCGAATAGTAACGTTAAATAAGAAGGTTGACGTGATACATTTTGAAGATTCCCGCGAAGCGAGCTATGGAGTCTAGTAAAAGGGTATAAATGTCTGCCTTAAACAGAATATTATCTTACCCAAATGCCTAAACTAAATAAGGGCAATACTTTAGCAATCTAATGCAGACCAAAGAGTATACTGCTGCTGATTCCCTGGATATTCCCATAACCAGCTATTGCGGCACCCATGGAAAGAAACGGGGTGGTCGTATTTTACGGCTGGACCACACGACTACCCAAAGATTATAAATAATAATAAAGCTGGATTAATAGTCAATGCGGATACCTATCTACAACTTTTAACCACAAAGCTGACTATTGCATTAGGCTGGTTTGTTACCTATTACAAAAAAAAAACAGTTTACGTAGGTAGGTATTTTCTGTCTCTCCAAAGTTTCATGACTATAATACTTCTATTTGCTCTAAATTGACGCCTACATTCTCAGATAACACGACTAATTGACACGTCTGAGCAATATAATCTTTGACCATTTTTACCGCTTATTAAAATGTCGTTATGTAGGTTACGTAGTAACATATTCAGTAATCTGTGATGTAGGTATCCTCCAAAGAGCATTAAAAAAATGACGATTCGAGCGGCGTCGCGTATATCTTTTTCTTGCTTTGTGGTTTTCTGAATTCTGATAATAACAAGATTTTGCAGAATACCATGTAGCAATAAAAAAGTTGGCAGAATAAATTATTGATATATGGCAACAAAAAATCCCGCACATGCGTTGCCCAACTCCCCCGAGGGCAAAGAGGGGTGCTGTGTTTGACTTTGTTATTGGTAGTTTTAATGCAATTGCTATTAGTTAAACTTGGTCGCTGATGGCCATTTGTTGAGTATTGTTTAATCTTTATTGTTCCGCAGCTGGGCAAAGGCTTTCCCTTTCTTTTTCAAACATCGTACCGCTCACACTTAAAGAAGATGCTAAAGACGTGTACCTAGTTAAAACATTATTTTCTATCTATTTATTCAAAAGTAGTAGTAAATATAAAAATAACAATATAAGCGACGTCGCATAATGGCCCTGAGATATCTCTAAAGCGAGGAAATAAAATAAAATAACTATCTTGGGGTTTTCGAGGTGTATATTTTCAGGAAAATCTATGACAGAGTATTAAGTCAAATTCGTAATACTTTTTTTTTCATATATTTTGGCTCCACACATAGTGTATTTAGCCAGTGTCAAGCAAGTGTAATTTTTCATCATGTTAATTGAATATTACACGTAAAGTCAAGTCTTAGTCATAGTCATAGTCCAGTCTAAGTCAGGTAGTCATAGTCCACTTTAAGTCATGCTCCAGTAAAGTGGTGGCAGCTTTACTAGAAGATTCTATAGAATTTTTGAAGAAAACGAAAAATCACGTTTCACCACATTATATCACTTGCCTACACTCATGCTGCTCGTAATACAGCACTTAATGCGTAAAACGCCACCAATTTTAAACATTAACACTGGAAAAAGCAAAAGTTTAGAGAAATAATATAATGCAACGACGTGAACTTTTCCGCGTTCCCGCCAAAACTCCATCGTAATACTTTTCTTTTTCTTTTTTTTCCTTATATTTTGGCTCCATATTATAGCATAGTGTATTTAGCCAGTGTCAAGTATTATATTTTTTCATAGTGTTATAAAATATTTCACGCAAAGTCATGTCCTAGTCCAGTCTAAGTCAGGTAGTCATAGTCCACTTTAAGTCATGCTCCAGCAAAGTGGTGGCAACTTTACTAGAAGCTTCTATGGAGTTTTGGAAGCAACACGAAAAATCACGTTTCACCACATTATATCACTTGCCCTCACTCATGCTCGTAATTCAGCACTTAATGCGTAAAACGCCATCTATTTTAAACATTAACACTAGAAAAAGCAAAAGTTTTGAAAAATAATACAATGCAACGACGTGAACTTTTCCACGTTCCCGCCAAAAAACCTTCGTAATACTTATTTTAAGTTTTAACACTTTATTTTTTATTATGATCGAAAGAGGCGCGTCGCTTACAAATACTTTTTATTTTTAACAACCTATACAGATGCCCCACGGCTTCCACCAAAATGTGTCATTATTCCAAGAGAAACATCGTATATTGTAAAACAATCTGTGTGCAAAATGTCGTCATAATAGGACCAACCGTTTTAGTGTGAAAGTCACAGAAAACAAAAATACAGACAACGTTTACGATTTTATGTATGAGTATAGGATTGCATTTAACGTTTTGTTATTGTATCATTTCTCTACAATTCTACTTATTTAATAATCATCACTCATTGATTAATCATTTAAAAATACCACAGTACATCATAATGAGCATTGCAAATACGTTACAAAGTTATTGTAAACGAACAATTAATCAAGATTTGAACTCGGTTTGTGTGCTTTTTAACTTAGTACCTATGAGATGCTGAGTTGATCCACAATCATTAATTATACTCATCTTGGTTTAAAACTGAAAGATTAGTTCTGCGAATTATATCAACGATTAAATAGTCGACTGTTTATAACACTAAGGGTGGGTTGCACCAGCTTACTTTAGCAATAACAATCATGGGCATTTCAGTTAAAGTACCGGTCAGGCAAAAAATTTGTTAAGTGACGTCATAACTTTAACTGCTAACTTTAACTGTTGATTATGGTGCAACTCAGCCTTAGTATACTAGGTTTTAAAACGAAAGACTAGTTCTGGAAAAAAATACTAGCTATTCTGTTACTAAACAATCGGCAAAGTTAAGCATCGTTTGCGGCAGTTACTACCGATGATGGTAATGAAGATGGATGACAGCAGCAAAAAGTAGTAGATAATAATTACTGAGTGCTACCGTACTTCCGAGTACCCCATTAAACCGTTGGCTCCAGCTATTGCCAACATTCGTGAAACCAAGTCCGATGCCTTTTAAGTGGCTCAAAATTTAAGGGCTAAAAAAAAAGGAAATATGCACGTTAATGTTATACGCTCGTAGCTTGCTGTGGGCCTAGCACGAATATTTACGCGCGCGTAAGTGTAACGTTAACGTAAGCCAGTTGTATGGCATTTCATCTGCCCCCCCCCTATTACGGTTGAGCTAGCAGCGCTGCTGACGCGCGTCTGCCGCTCAACTGCTGTCAATATTGTATGAACTTTAACAGCAGTTGAGCGATAGACGCAGTCGTAATAGGGGGGTTTTTCGTTAACGTTACACTTACGCGCGCGTAAATATTCGTGCTAGGCCTACTGGACTCATTTCTAGAATCAGTGTGCTATAATCATTAGCACACACACACACACACACAGTGCATTTCTATGATACGCCTTCTATTACATTTTCGTAGCCCTCTACTATGATGCATCTCCGTAGCACACTACCGCTAACGCTACCGATGCCTTCGTTGCATACTACCGCTATAACTTCATAGCTCGCTATTGTGCTAAATCTCAGTAGTACACTACCGCTAACGCTATACCAAGTCTACGCCTTCGTAGCACACTACCGCTATATCTATTCTATTCTATTTTACTTATTTTAATTAAGTAAATTTCCCCCATCTGGGCCCATCTTAACTAATACAAAACCATCATGGTTCGTGACAGTAATACTTCAAGATAAAACTACTACTACTACTACTACTACTTGGGGATGGTGGTTTGAATTCGTACCACGAACTTATAACGTATTCTTGCGTCAGAACGAGACGTCTACATTTTTATATATCGTTATCACTGTCGCACGGCGGTGTCAACATGATGTATTTGAGTGAACGATTTAACTTGACGTCATCAAAACTGCTCTGCGTCAACAACATTACAGTATTCTTACATTTATGTCATTTTCAAAGTATGATTGAAGTAATAATGCTATAAGACGTTGTGGAAGGCCTCCTGAGCACTTCACTTTCTGACATACCTACATAATTACGTAGATAAAACACCCATCAAAATCATAGATAGCATCGAATCAAACCGCTATTGTTCATTTTATTTAGTGGCATTTAAAATAAACGACAAACCATAAATACAACACCCGCTCCTCAGAGAGTTGCCAGCACTGCACCCCAACGTCCCCAACTAGTTATTCTTAATGACAGGCGTTTACACCGAGCGCATATGGCAACTTTTGTCATAAAATAATGGAATACACAATTTGACTGTTATCTGTTTTTGGCGATGGTGAATTTATTATTTCACTTTGTATTTCACCAAAGTATTTCATTTTTAATAATTTATAGGCATATATATAGTATTTGACCACTGTCTCACTTGATGGTAAGTAAAAACGCGGCCTACGGTGGTGCATGCATGTCTAGAAGATACCTGGGCGCCTACCACAATCTCTTATAGCATTATTACTTCAACATTACATTGAAAAATGACAAAAGTAAGTATACTGCAATGCAGAGGCAGAGCAGTTTTGATGACGCCATGTTAAACCGTTCACTCAAATACAACTGTCATGTCATACCTTTACATCATGTTGACACCGAAGTGCGACAGCGATAACGCTATATAAAAATGTATACGTCTCGTTCTCACGCAGGAATACTTTATAAGTTCATGGTACGAATGCGAACAATACTATTATAACCTTGAAGCATTAAGGCGTGACCACTGCGGCATGTTTTGAACAGAATATTGTTCTTGAACATTGTTTGTTCAAAACATTTCCCGTCCGCTGCGACTTTAAGCCGCGTCCGCTGGGCCATGGTTTGAACAGAATATTGTTTTTGAACAATGTTTTGTTCAAAACATGGCGCATCGGACGCGTCTTTACTGTCACGAACCATGATGGAATTGTATTAGTTAGTGGTAAGCCTACTGGGGGCCTAGCACGAATATTTACGTGCGCGTAAGTGTAACGTTAACGTAAGCCAGTTGTATGGCATTTAATCCGCCCCCCTATTACGATTGAGCTAGCAGAGATGCTGACGCGTGTCTGCCGCTCAACTGCTGTCAAAATTGTATGAACTTTGACAGCAGTCAGCGGCAGACGCAATCGTAATAGGGGGTTTTACGTTTACGTTACACTTACGCGCGCGTAAATATTCGTGCTAGGCCTACTGTTCATTCTTGACTTGAAGACACCCAGGTTATAGTTGTGTATTGTTTTATGGTAGAGCTTTCTCGTTTATTTCTTCAACCCGAGGGGTACTACAGAGTCTATTTTCACTAGAATATAATAGAAGTTTCTTGATTTGACTTGATCGGGTTGTGATATATAGCATTAAGCTGTATAAACTTTAGATTGGCTTAGTATTATAAGATGAACCTTGAAGAGAACTAGCTCCCACAGACTCAGGGTAACCTACCGTGGGAGCTAGTGACTTATAATTTGTTATCTTTTATTTTTACAAATAAATAGCTTTCTTTCTTTCTTCTTCTATTTTCAGACCGATTTTGTAAATATAACGTTAGTGTATATTAGTGTTGGCAGCCAAGAAACCAAAAAGCGCATTTTTACCTATATTGATAGTAATTAATTATGTTTAAAGCGCTTAAAGAGTATTGATAACATAATTCAGCGCTCTATCACTAAACTCCGTTCAATAAACTAAAAGCAATCCGCGTCCACTAATAGACCCGGTAAGCACATTCTAAAAACGCCATCAAACGCATTAATTAAGTCCCTAATTAAGGCACGATCACCAGGCGCCATTGTCCTGTGCACAATTACGTCGAGAGCTATAAATCGCGCTGGAATATTTAATAATAATTGGCTTGCCTTTGTTTAACAGGGTGCCGGCCCGCCCCTTCCACCCCTGCCCGCCCACTAGGTACCTACCGCTGGCAGAATTAGTCGCTACAATTAACAAGATCTAAAAATTTAAGGTTTATGTCATCCATTTGGCACCAGTTTGCTTTTGAGGAATTATTAACCTACCGTCTGCCATAAACTTCCCGCATACGGAGGTAAACGGTAAGACTTAATATAGTTTTCGTGGTCCTGCAGGGCTAGGTAGTTTAAAAACGCAAAATAGTCACGCATATAATGAGGTGTTTTATCATCATCATCATCATCATCATCATCCTGAAGACGTCCGCTGCTGAATATAGGCCCCATAGAGCGCTACTTTGAGGGGCTGCATGCCGCAAAGGTATCCATCGACTATTCGTGGTTCTAAAATGCTATTACGGTGGCCGCTACCGAGCTCTTTAATAACCTTTAATATTTAATATTCTAATTCCTCATAAAATTCTGCAGTAAAAACCGATGCATCGTCTTTAAGGGTGATTAGGGGTAAAACAGTTCAAGAAGTTTGGGTTAAACCGAGGTTAATTTATAAGTTACAACCCACTGAATGAACCATAGACGACCAATCTCATATCGTGAACTTTGCTGCTCCAAGTGGCTTCGCACGCTTATTGCCTTTAGTATGCTGAATATAGGTATGATCAGAAGTTTCATAATAAACCTACAATTATTATTTATTGTCAGACAATATGACTGGCAATCATCAGTCACGTAGGTATAATAGGTATTTTTGTTATATGAAACGAAAATTTGGTGTATTTGACTGATTTTTTTAATCTTATGTTTTTTTAATGAAATATTTTTGGTCGTTCGCCTGATTTTCATATCGTTACGATTTTTGAGCTAAGATAACACCATAGAGTCTCATTTGCCCAGTAATTTCACTACAGTGTCCTTCAAACCGCAACACGTGGCAACAAATAATAGCACCTACTGCGACAGTGCTTGCACCCTACTACTTGACAACTGACAACATAATGATGTCTGGCAAAGTGGTAGTTGGTACCTAATACCTATCTAGACGAACTTTTGCATAAAAGTCTACGTATTCACATAGTGACCTAGTCTTTAACTTTAACTACAGATAAAAGATAAAAGTTAGTATATTTAACAAGAACGTTGCGCACCATACAATGGGCTGGGAGTCAGGCTACACGTTAAGCCGGTTATGAGCGGCCGGTAATGACGGCGTCATTTACGCGGTGAGTTATAATTGGTGCGATAACGCCGCGTTAACTGACGGTTCATTTAACCGTGTACATGCGGTTATGTGCTCATATTGTTAGCTTGTATTTTAGTGCTTTTCATAAAGTTTGCAAAGTTATGACCGCTAAAAATGAATGGTTAGGTCAGTTATCTGTGCAAAAGACAATGTATTTAGTAATTAATATAAACGTGCATATATTAATCTAAGTATACCTAGTTAATTTCTTAGTTAATTACTTTAAATCATAGCGGGTGTAATGAATGCAAGCACCATGTCAAACCTACCGTGGTTTTTTGGTGCGAAGTTTTTGATACTGTAGTGTAATGTGTAATGATTAAAAAAAAATTATACCTACTGCGACACGCTAGTTAAAAGTATTTACTTCATTTCATTTATTAACTAATCAACTAACGTACATAAAGCGGTAGTTACAGTAATTTCTTAGATGATGAAGTAATTTATAGATAACTTAACTATTGTACTTACAGGTCAGAATTCTTATATTATTATAAAAACTAGCTTTTGCCCGCGGCTTCGCACGCTTGTGTTATGTTATTTTTACGTTATAGTCTAATAATAGATCATGCATTTCGTACCAAACAACAATATGCACTAAATCTTTTCGAAGCTGAGCACAGTAACCTGTATTAGCATAGGTATAGGTATAACGCAAGCAAAGCCGTGAGTGGAAGCTATTTAAGCCATTACCTAAAATTAAATGTTTTGAGTCTAATATAGATTTATAACAGTAAAAGAAGTTTCAAACAAAAAACTACAATGTTATAAGTGTCTACGCGCAGACCAGTACCTATGAAGGGGATGCACGGTGCGCGGGGGCTGCTGCTATACCAGCTGACACCACCACCGCGGCCGCCACACACGCTCCGCGAACCGCGACGCTGGATGAACGCACGTCTATATTTTATGAACCTACCTAAAATAACAACCGTAACCCTATCAAATAAAAGTCTAGTATTGTGTTACGCACTTTGTTTTATTAACAATAAGTACCTCTTCATATTAGGTACAACAAAAAGAAATCATCATCACTTCACTCAGGACTTTAACAGAAGTTTCAGTAAGTTTTGTTTAGGTAGTAGTTACCTAAGCAGGCAGGTACAGTTTAGAAAAATATGGAAGAATCACACACGATGATCCTGTTTTGCTCAGTTTTACATAATTATTATCCGCGCGCTTTTTGTTCCATTTACCACATTTATTTCACCTTCTTAAGTTTGGTTCCATACGAATTGAGTACCTAACTACCTACACACAGCCAGTGTCAATAATAAGTTTATAAATTGCTGGAGATATGCATTTACCTGTACGACGCGTACGTAATTAATTTTCTTAATACTAATTAGGAATTACTAATACTAAACCACCACTCCTTAAAGAATCGACAGTTATAATTATTATTAGGTCCACTATTTTCCACGCTGTCTCATTCCCACTGCACTTTCAACATCCCTATGTACCTAGTGATGAAAGTGAGGAAGAAGGTTAAATCGTCATAACATAATTATTAATAACACCCAAAGACTTACCTACTATAACTATAACCTTCTTGAAGTAACCGAGTAATCAATCATTTTCTGCTCCCGTGGTTTATTTAAAAGCCCACAGATCTAAAATATTTTAACTATTAAAAACTTATTTCAACATGCAAGAAGAAGAAGAAGAACAAATCAAAAACGAACGAACGTTACGCGCCATGTTGTTGTTTCGAGGATACAATTTTATTGCCATAATGAATACCTACATATTAATTATTATATCTAAGTACCTACCCCTTTTAAACATTTTTCATCAAATATCTCGTATCATTGGCTAAATACAAATAATAGCACCTCCAGCTTACTTTAATGCCAAAATAAAAAAGGTTTAAAATGCGTAGCAATGAGTACTACAGGGGGTCTAGCAAAGATACCAACCACTAATGCTAACCGCTAACTCCGAAACTGTATTGAAATGACATTCGCTGTGGAAAAGTTAGCGATTTCCGAAATGTCATCCTAGTACATTTTGGAGTTAGCGTTAGTGGTTGGTTTCTTTGCTAGACCCCCAGGTACCTTAAAACTTCCTTGGGGTTAATCAAGAATGTAGCAGCAGCGCAAAAATAATTTTATCTACGTAATTAAAATAGTAACGTGTAGTAAGTTCATGTAAATAATACATTTTACCAGATCGCCAATAAAGAACATTACTCCCGCCAAAACTCCATAAATCGAAAACTTGAATAAAAATGTATGCTTCAATATTGGCTAAGTATGATAATCGTGTGAAGCCTTATGAATAATTATAAAAAGTCTAAGTACCTTCCCTTTTAAACAGTTTTCATAAAATACTTCCTATCATTGGCTAAATACAAATTTTGTCTAATGCCAAAATAAAAAAGGGTTTACAATGCGTAGCAAAAGCAAGGGTAAATGGGCACAGATTAATGAATATGTTACTACTAAAGATTAAGCTATAGGTACTATAAATACAATTTTAAATACTTATTTCAAATAGTAACGCGTAGTAGATTTTGAAAACTAATACATAATACCAGATCGCCAATAAAGAATTTTGCCCTCTCCAGAACCCAATAAATCGAAAACATGAATAATAATTTAGTTGTGTTTCAATATTGGCTAAATATGATATCGCGTGAAGCCTTAAAACTTATAAAAAAAGTCTAAGAAGTTTTTAGTTTTCTAAATTCCTTGTTCTCTGTGTCGTGCTCATATTCAAGAAGGTTCTCATACCTATCCTCTTTTTTTAGTTTAGACCACAGATTAACGAAAAAACTTATCTATATGTAAATACATATGATTTTTTTGGGTATAGGTACTTACATAATGAACACATTGTTTTTCTCTAATCTGCATTGCATCGAGCGCCGTAGCCCGAAATGTGTGATACATTGCCGGTAATGCAGGCGCACCAATTGTTATTTACTGTTTTAAAACATGCAGTAAATTACTTCCTTATTGCTTAGTGCAGTGGGGATTGTTCAGAATGAAATACAAAAATATAAGAGTTCCGTACTCAAACAGTAAATCCTTATTACTAAACCTCCGCTGTCCGTCTGTCTGTCGGTCTGTCCACCAGGATGTACTCATGAATCGTGATAGTTAGACTGTTGAATTTTTCACAGATGATATATTTCTGTTGCCACTATAATAACCGTGGTCCGTATTCAAAGGGACAGATAAACAGACAAATAAAAAAAAAATGGTTTTATTTCATATTAATAAGGAATTATAAATTAAATCTATTACAATTTATTTTTGTAATCACAAATAATACTCTCACAGTTTGTAAAACATATTTATTCGCCGACATGCAATATAACGCTACTGCTTCCTCCATTTTACTTAGCCCACGTCGGTCGCGCAGCAGGCAAACCAATTGACTGTGTGTCCAGTGGCCTTACCGCGTAAGCCCGGTGGCAATCGTAATTGTGTGCTCTCTTGCTCGCACTCAAGGGCTTGTACATTGGCGTAAGCAGGATGGCAGGCGATGTTCATTACCAGAATGCTTACACGGTAGGGCTGCAGGTTGGGGCGCTACAAAAACATCGAGGATAGTCAACAGACATGTTTTGCGCGCCAACTCAACAGCGAAGGTTCGGGCGTATATGAAGCCGTGCCATAATAGTAACAGAGTTTTTTCTTTAATCTGTGCATCCGGATAAACCCGAGATAAAATTACCGTCAGCAGCAGTGTAGCAGAGTAAAATTTTTTTCTTTCATCTATGGTTAGTAGCCAAAATATAACTTACCTTTTGACACTGGCTAAATACCTACACTATGTGTGGAGCCAAAATATAAGACAAAAAACTTACCTTGAGGCCTTGAAGCGGCCATCTTGTTAAAATCCCGTTCCGTTTCATAATGAAATCTTAATCATTTTCACAAAAAAAAATTAACGATATATAAAATTTAATATATCCTATGTTTTGCACCGGGTTTTTCTAAGCACCGGGTGGTTCTAGTGAAAACCGCATGAAAATCCGTTCAGTATTTTCGGAGTTGTGCCGTAACAAACAAACAAACAAACAAACAAACAAACAAACAAACAAACAGACAAAATGTCTAAAAAGTAGCTTAACGTGATCAGCGAAAAATTTCAAGCCAACCTGTGCCATTTTTTTTTCGATATCTTGCATTTACAGATTTTTTTATCTCTACAGTTTTATTATATGTATAGATATATGTATAGGTTTCCCACTCTATTAGAAGTTCTAATAAAGTTCCAGTTAGTCAAAAATATCAAAAAGTATTCCGTATTTTCAGTTACAAAATATAAAGCGCCCTTGCATATTCCTCAAATAATCCTCTAATTGACCTTTTTAAAAAGAACATCATTTTTAAATTCATTTTAGCCTATCAAATACTATTCAGTGAGTCTATTGTAGTCTACGGCGCTATCACAGGTGCTTTTTGCTGAATAAAGAACCAACCCATAAGAACAAATCGATGGAGTAGATATAGTATAGCAAGTTTATTTCTCTTCCAAGTACGAATCTTCCTGGCACAGAGATGGAGTAATATCCGTTTCTAATAGCATGTGTTCTAAGGGTTGTGTACAGAGAAAACTGATTTGTTGGCACACTGCTGTAATTTTTGAAAGCAAGTGTCAAAAGTGTATCGAATTTTCGAAAACGATATGCGAATCGTTGACAAGTATGGCTATTAAAGCAACGTGCTCACCGTTAGGAAGCTAACAGCGGAGTGAATTCAATTATGTAATAGTCAGTGATTTTTTTACAGAGTAGCAAATTCTATGCCTTCCCTTCCTCTGTTACCCCTATTGTAACCAATATGTTGCACCTGTATATTTTACTATTGTAGTTTAATTAGTCATTTCGGTTGCACGTGTCGTATTGGATTAGACACGTGTATGTTACCTCATCTTGAAATAGTCAATCTTTTTTGATTTAAGGGAGCTTGACGTGGTTTAGATAGTGGTTTATTTTTGTAAAGTAATTGGACAATATTTTAACTAGAGGCAACCCGTGGTTTTATCTGTGTTTCTTCATACCATCTCAAAAACCCATTTGACTATTTTAAGGGTAGTATTTTAAAAAACCTATCTTAATACTTTTTAGTCGAACCCCATAGAGATTTCCTATAAATATCATGTTACTGCGTAGTGGTTTGGGCGTCACGTACGCCCACACCACGTGTATGTCAGTCAGCTAGTCAGAAAAGTATTAATCAACTTAATGTAAGGTAGGTTGTAACAAACCGGAGCGATGTACCGCAGCCGGCTGCGAGCGGTAATTTACAGCCTAACCGCACCGGATGGCTCTAAACTTACCAGTCTGGTTTAAAATATTGCAGGTGACCAAAACAGACCAAAGAATGAGGTAGCATGCTGCTGTCAAACCGGAAAACCCGGGTTCATATCCCGTTTGCATGGTCCTGCTACCAATGACTTTCAAGTTGATTTGCAGTCGCTCTTATATTGCTGAAGGAATACATGAGGAAATTGGCATGTTCTAGAATCACTGAGAACATAAATGTTATCCACCAACTCGCACTCGAAGGTGGTGGATTAGGGCCTAGTCTCCTAGTCTACATGTGACTCACATTGTAAAGTAGGCCACAGTCACATGATGTGAGAAAAGGCCCTGGCAATGGAAACATACTTATTGGGCTAATGACGTGACGTGACGAAGTGAACAAATTGGAATGAACTAGCAAATCAGAATTAAAAACAACAGCTCGACCGCAAACCCGCGTGTTAACTATGCAGACTATGTACCCGCTGTCGATGGTTTCAGCGCGGCGTGGTGGGCGCGGACGCCATTTTGTTAATAGTTTAATCTGTGCAGATCTTTGACGACGGAAGTAAGAGGACGTGGCATAAAGCTAACTACACAGAATATGTTATAGTTATGAAGTCAACTTCGTTAAAGAATGAACAAAAATAGTCGCATTTCATTTTAGCAAATACCATTTTTAACGTGCTAAAAAGAGACAAGTATACCGTTTTAACTTTCATTTTTGATAATAATTTGTTGCTGACGTCACTTTCGACTGCCCTGCGGCAAAAAACCCGCCATGTTCTGGTGGTATTTTGAGCTAGTACGTCAGTCGTCAACTAGCGTCTACTGTCAAACGCAGTAAACAATGGGGCGGAGTGGAGCGGAGTCGGCACCATATTATGGTGAAAAAGTGCGCACGTCACGTGACCATGTGTCCGATCCTCTTACATCCCTCATCAAAGGCTAGCCACACAGAATAACTACACGTGAATATTGCAGTGGCTATCCACGATTTGTTGTACAAGTATTAGAATGTATTGTTTTACTTGTACATTAACGCATCATGTAGGTAATATAAGTACTTATCCAAGAATTTTGCCAATGCCCAACGCATAGAATCAGGCAGGCCCAGCTCAAAAAAGAAAAAGCTCACCTCCTCTCACTTCTACCCGCTGAGGTAACATCGCTAATAGAAATTCTGATGGGTAAGTACAATTTTGATCTAATGCTTTAAATAGCATAATGTTATTAGAATTTTTATTTTCATAACAGTTTTTTAGGTTAGCAGCTATATCGTTCGCAGTAATTGGCACCTTGCGTTAGTGCATTCAGCCACTATACAATGTGCAAATGGCCTCTCAATTTTGATAAATAATTATTCATTCATGTCATTCAATCCATTTACCAAGCACATTTAGTTCGTTTAACCGTTAAAATCTATTTGTGACACCAATCCACCCATCATAAATTTATAAGTAGGTATCGTAATACCTAATACCTAGTCTATAATACCATCGTATTCACAGAATCCCAAACTAGGTCCTCAAATATTTCTCAACAAAGAGCTATCTTGCGCTATTCCATCCGCCATGAAAGCATTGTATCCGTTTCCTAGCAACCGACTAATTGGCGCGAAATCTCTAAATGGATTATGGAGCGCGAGTGGTGCATGAAAATTGACTAATTTAAACCTATTTCTGGCAACACTTTCATGTGTGTTTACTATTTACTTGTACTACTTGATATCTTTTGTTACCCTTCAGTTATACAGAACAATAGTTATACTTACGTAGGCAAGAAACATTTTTAACTAAACGTTATAAGATTGTTTAAATGTCTAAATAAATATTGTACATCAGAAAAGTCTGAATAAATACATTTAGTAGGTACTCTACCTACAAAAGAGTCTTCATTAATGTTTTTATATTGAACCTCTTTTACAGCCAACATAAAACCTTAAACCTATCTCGATTACAAAGGAAATCCTGTCCATTCATTTTGTAGAAAGAGGACAGAATTGAGTTCTTTGAACGCGGGTAGAAGCAAAAAACATGCGGGTTTATATGTGGATATGCTGGTAGAATGGTGGACGCCCTCTACCTATAAATATGGATTTAGCATACTTAGGCTGAGTTGCACCATAATCACAGTTAAAGTTACTGTGACAGATATTTGACATAGCCCGCCAGACGAAGCGTGGGCGGTTACAGTTAGCAGTTAAAGTAAGCTAGTACAACCCACCCTTAGATGATATTCTGTATTTTAGATGTTTTCAGTATCAGTTTTTTCCGCAATTTTTTTATAACAATGTTATTAATATGCTAAATTCCCAACTGCCATTAAAAATTTGAAACATTGTTTTTTAACCTATTAACGCAAACAGTAATACCTAGCTAGATGATAATACCTAAGTTTACCACGTTTATCTGTATGGCCTCGTAGTTCCTCAACAGATGTAGGTAATTGGTTTTTTTGCAGTTTAAAAAGTGGTTAATGACCTAGCTCTTTATCTAATAGGCTATTTCCATGACGGGAGTTTATAAGTTGTAAATTTAATGTTGCTATGGTTATGATTTGTATCACACCCGGATTCCTTTACCACCAGATTTTACGTAGGTATCTAGATTTGCAGTCACACAATAGCATATGTGCCTACCCAATACTTAAAAAAAATATTTACACTTTTGGCACTACCTATATGGCAACCCACTATTGTCACCGGAAGCCGATCATCGAGTGTTTGGTTGGTCCGGAAGGAGTGTAGTGTAATCGAAGATGGATCGACTTCTATTTGCCTTTCGCGAGTTAGCTAAGTGAAATCGGTTTGAAAAATCCATCGATTCGATTCATTTCTTATACCTAGATTAACGTATTCGCATTCATAAATTCTTGACATTTAGAATATATTATTCTAAAAAAATACTATTATTGTTATCTAATCATTACTGTGCTGGAGTTAGCCTTATGTTAGTACCGTTGTTTGTAATGTCGTTGGTGCCACTTATATGTGTTTGAAACTATATAAATCGAGTAGATTAGTCATCGCCATCATCATCATCAATCATCATCAACAACAGCCTGAAGACGTCCACTGGTGAACAGAGGCCTCCCCCAGAAAATGCCTCTTTGAGCGGCTATACTCGGCTCCCCGCGGTTTTCACCAGATCGTCGGTCCACCTAGAGGGGGGCCTCCCAACGCTGCGTCTTCTGGTTCATTTAATTACGTATTTAACTCAAATTAACCGATTCGTCTATATCTGTGGATATTTATTGCCAAGTCTACGTCCAACGTTCTCAAAGATGCAAGGGAGGGTTCGCCCTGTTAAAACGTTAATCGAATCTGGACCTAATGGGATTTCTTTCTTGAGGGGACATTGCTAAAGGATTAATTTATATCAATTTAAATGGGACCGACACAGGGTGCGTTCTTTTGTTACGTTCGCTAGCTCTGTATCGTGTATTGTAATGCAATGGTGATTATGATGATGATTGATTGTTTCTTTTGATAATATTAGATTACCAGTTTTTGTTTAGATTCAAGATTTTTTTATTATACTGAGATTGTTGTCAATTGGAGGTTAAATATTTGTTACCTACCTACGTTAGTTAGCCTACTTGCGGTCGGGAGATCCCCTTTTTAAGAAAAGGGATTTTTATTAATCCGCTTTATTTTGTTTGTGTATTTCTCTTTTTGAATTCTAAACAACTTGAGGAAATAATTTTATGATATCTAACTTCAGTTTTAAAGTTATAATAAAATAATAATAAAATAAAATAATTTATTTGTCAAAATATTGTGCATAAGATATTACATTAGGTTAGGATAGGATTAGGATATTACGTTAGGTTTAGGTATAACTATTTGATAAAACTTGGTATACAAGTATACAAGTATACAAGTTCGTCGGCGATTTATGATTGGTGAGGTAGAACCGATAAAAGGGGGGAAGTTTGCAGCAGCGTCATTTACCACGCGATTTTGATAATATTTAGCAGAAGCAATGGATACTCAATTCTAAACAAGTGTTTCAAATATGAGCTGAATCGATCTATAGGTTGTTGAGATGTAAGGCCCTGAAGTCTCAGTTCGGGACGTACTAATACTAAGTACATCATGGCGCGTGGTTGCAAAACCGTTTGTGCTTGCGAGGTCTATAGTTCGCAGAACAACTAGTTTATACTTGTTTTCAAAGAATAGACAATTGTGTGTGTGCTACATGTTCTTTATTAGTACCTATGCTAAGAAGAGACAGCTTACTTTTAAAACATTTAGAAACCCAGCAAAAGCCCACTGTAATCGACACGAAAAAACAGCCAAAACGTCCCACCAAAATCTCTGTCCCGAATTCTTTACACAGCGTTTTTTCGCTATCGCATCACCCCGTGTTCGGATCGGGCGATCTAATCCCAGCGTTTGTTTGTCCCGGTATCCCGCTTGCCGCTGTCCCGTAATGTATGTGGGAGTAGGCGCGTGTGCGAATTAAAAACAGTTGAAGCGCGAATTATATTTTTATTTTTTTATAGAACGGAATTTTCTTAACTTTTGAAAGTTATTGGAGATTGACTTCATCGTCAGTCGAGACAGCGATCGTACTTATCTTTTGTACTAAAATTCTGACTATTATATTGTTATGTAAAATTATTGTCGAGGCATGGAATAAGGCGGATGGTAGAGCTAATAAGCTCTATCATGCTATCTCTAGCTCTTATGTACGTGTTATTAGATTATTTCTCTGCGTTATCTAATTTTACTTCAGCGGAGTCTCTATTATAAATATTCGCAGTACAAATCGAAATCATTCATTTCAAAAATGTATTAGGGTCGGCTGTGCTCGACCTTTGGCTCTATTAGTGCGAGATCTCACAGTTGGAATAACTACGTCATCGAATACCTCAATAGATAGCAATAGCTATCTGTAGATCGTCAACCGACACATAAACATGTAAAAAAACCAGGTCTGCCAATTTGGATCCCGCCGGGTCATAAAAATCCGAGAAAATTTAAGACTTTTTATTTTAAAAATTACGTCATAAGGTACTCGAATGAAAATGCTGGCAACAGTTAACCATTGATTTATTACGTAAAAAAAGTTGGTCTGCCATCGCACACCCTGCCCGAAGTACCTGGCAGATCCTTACGAACTGCCATTGACACCATTTACCTACCTCAACGAGTACCTCGATGAAACCTATGCCCATTAATAGCCAAGGTGTCCCTGATATTAGATTAAAAGGTCTGCCAGGTTTAAACTTGCCGGAACTTAGTGTTCAAAGCATTTGAAGTTGGATTTCCATGACTCGGCAGGACCGGAATTGGCAGACCTGATTTTTTTTACATATTTAAGTGTCAGCTAACGATCTAAAGATATTGAGGTACTCGATGACGTAGGTATTTTGTATGTATTTGTGCTGTCGGATCTCGCACTATATTGAGTAATTTAAACTACAAAACGAAGAAAATGAGAAAATATTTAGCACAACACATACCAGGCAATTAGAATATAAAGAAGATTCGTTTCGGCAACGCAACAAAAGCCGATCTCGCATTCCCGCCAGTTTGCTATAACTACCCTCAATATCTCGCGTTCTAGCGTATTAGCTGCTTACTCGGTCGTGTGATTAAAAATTATGCAGTCAGTCGCGGTCGGGGCGTCGCCGTGGACGGTCGCGTGCCGCGTTATTATTGCTTTAAAAGCTTTTAAAACGATCATAATGGCTCTGAAGACTTTGGAGTAGAGGATTTATGGCACTTATATTGATTTATAGACCTATACGACATAATTAAATGAAAACTTTTAAATTCTTTTCCTACTCGCTTTTGTAGGCAAGTGAACGGCCTTGGAGTCAGAATTTTTAAAGACGCACGAAGGAGCTTTTTATTTTCTTATTGATTTATGCATTTACTTATATTACAAGTTTTAGTTTAAACAGCTTCTAATAAAGACTTGCTATTCTCTATTTCGATTTAAAAACTAATTTATGAACTTGTACTTGGCCAGCGTTGTCAATCTCATAGCCTACCTTTCTCTCGCTGTGGAGAGAAAGCCTGTACCCTAGCTGTCAGAATCAGAACGTATAATGGGCAGATTACGTGACAAAAATGGATCTTCTTACAACCCTCCTTGAATAAAATGGGATGTTTCAGCACGTTATACACAAATGTGCCATACAAGGCATCCGGAAGGGGAGTCTATTAATTCCTTTCAGGGTGTAGGTGGGAATGGATCGATATCCGGTAAGCGGTCCCATTTCACGGTTGGCCGCCGTCGCAAACTTCTATGTCGCCGCGTGATATCTAAACGTATGAGGAATTCAGATGGGAGATCGGAAGAGTTTCGAGTGAGGCGTTTTAAAACGATTTTACGATTTGACACGTCTATTTTCGGGGTATATACTAATAGTAATGGGTTTTCTCTAGTACTTACGTGGTATCCGGCTTAAGAACAGCACCGTAGAAGCGAGCTAAGGGAATGGTCAGCAGCATTCTTTTCGGTTGTCACGTTACGACTCCGCCCAGGGTTTTAGGATGCCTGTCTAGGTCCTAATCCTACCTAATCAGACCCTGGAGGGAGACGGCGACATATATAAAGTTAGAAAGAGTAGAGTGGGAGTTGAAATGAAAGTCACATTACGAGTTACACAGTATATTAAAAAAACATAAGCAGTCGCTATACTAAGTAAGTCTTTTAGAAGAAGGTCACGAGTCACGAGCACTGATGGAGTTCGATGTGAAATGATGGTTCGATAGAAGAAGACAGAGTAGGTATGGTACGTAAATGCTGGGTGGCTGCAATGGGAGGCTGGTATGGAGGCTATTTATGCCTTTGCACGGCCTCGGTATCACTCTATATGGCACGCCGTAGAGGCATGCTAGGACTAGACATCTTACAATTGTAATCCATGCCGACAGGCACCAAATCCATCTCGCTGCAGTACAGGTCTTTACCAATTTACTCTGTGAGGGTTACGGTCCAGAATAATCAGAATAGGCCAAGAGCACCTTCGCCCACTTTTTTGGCAGATCAGACTCCTCGTTCCTGAAGCTCTCCTTGACGTCTGTCCCTTTTTCTTTTTTTCTTTTATCCATAGAGCTATGTACATATAAAAAGAAGGTTCACAAAATAAGGATGGTTGATGATGATGATTTATGGCGATGAAGGTGAGCACACTACACGGTACATACAAACTTCTACGTTCCCAATGTCGCCTGCCAAGCGTGAACCTGAACGTCTAAAGTGGGGTTTTGTTGAGGCTTGTGCCACAGAGTGCCACTTTGAGTGGCTACTTGCCTCACTTGCTTTCGCTTACTCGTGGTTTTAACCATATATAAATGGTCAGTCCACCTAGTGGGGCCTGGCATACGCTGCGTCTTCAAGTTCATGGTCACCGTTCAAAAACATTTTTTCTCCATCGGCATAAAATTAACATAGGTACTTACAGGCTATAAAATATAAATTGTAGTTTACTATTGTAAAATCCTTAATTTCTAAACTCAGGTTCATTACTACGAAGCATATCAGCTAGATCGTAGTACTGTCTCGAGTCGCTATCACACCGCGCCGAGTCGGACAGCGTTCCGTTTTGTGATGCAGATATCCTTAATCCCTGTCTGTCGGGACGTGTCAACACCAGCCGCAATACAGCTAGCATAATAGGGATAATATTATAGGTACGGACTATTGATGATGAATCCACAAAAGCAGTTTATCCTTCTATTAAGTACAGTGCTTAGAAAATTAAACCATAAAACCACCTTAGTAAAAAAACTAATATATACATAACCATATTATCTTCCCGATTATGATTGGTAATTATGGCGACTTCCACAAAGCACACGATGATCCGAAAAAACTTAATAAATGTAAAAGGCTTGACTTGATAAGATAACGGGGGGGGGGGGGGGGCATCTTACTTTTATGGCGTAAATGTGTACCTACCTACTATATAAGAACAGGTTTTTGAAATTTCCAACCCTAAGAAGACAAATGAGGTTTAAAGATTGTATGGAGAAACACGATTAAAATCGCAATAAACTAGGCGCATCCACCTTATTCCGACAACACAATAGCACTCCAGAACGGTGTGAAAGGATTGTTAAAGGCTGAGATAGCAATTTGCGGCGTACTTAATTACAAGATAAATTAGTATGTAAATTAATAGCCGTGTACTCAGTTCCCTCCCAAACCGGAGCTGACGTAAGCAAAAATGGTAAATTGGTGGATTCTGTGATTGTTAGAAAAACACTGTGTGTTTTCTTGTTTTTATATTTACTCAAACAATAGGAAAAAAATTATGAACAATCTGAAATTATATATTAATGTCTAGTTTGTAAATGGCTTAAAATACATAGAATATAAGATTTCTTTGGATATTCATTCAAATCCTGGTCATAATATAACGTGAAATAGATATCGCAATGGCCGCATGTTGGGCGCCATATTTCGCAGTTTTGCACCACAGAATATAGCGCCCAAACTGGGGCTATTTTATTTTAGTAATAACTAAATTCATCGCCTAATTAACTTCCCTCTATTATAAAAATAAAATATCGTGAGAACTGCAATTATTATTCAATTCGTCAAAGTTATTTTTAATAAAGATAAATCTCATCATAAACACAAAACCGCATTTTTATCTTCGTGGCATTATAACAGAGGCCGTTGTTGGCCATTAGATTAAAATGTTACTCTATGGCCACGTGCCACGCATGCGCCCGCCAAACTAAGTTTGACAGCTAAACAAACATGGACGCCGATAAAGGAATCAAATCGTTATTAATACAACATCAGCAAACTCATTGTGCAAATATAATTTTTGTAATTGCTCCCGTTTCCTCCCCTATTATTTTGCTTACGTTTTAAGTTAATAACAGAGTGGTTTAATTTTAGGGGAGAAATGATTTCTTGTTCAAACAATGTGGAAGATATTTGACAGTGGTTAAGTAATTGAGAACCCCAAGGTTTGGAGTTGAATTAGCTTTTCTCTGCTAATTCATCGACTTAATAAACTGATTTTTATATCCAGCCAGTTTATTCTGAATACTCTTAAATTATACCTACCCTATTTTCATATTAGAAGTATAAGATAATTATAAAAAAAGTATGTTTGTTGTAGCGCTGTAATGGCTGAACGACTTTGATCATGGTGTGAATGATCAGATTCCGTATCGAAATGACATTCGCTACGGAAAAGTTAGCGATTTCCGAAATGTCATTTCAGTACATTTTGGAGTTAGCGTGAGGCGTTAGCGTTAGCGATTGTGATCTTTGCTAGACCCCCAGGTACCAGTAGGAGTTCAGGTGCTATAGAATATCACAATTTGAAAAATTGTTCCTTATGATCATCTAAGACCTACCTAGTTACCTACTACTGTAGATATAGAATTGAAAAACGGAAATTAGACTTCCTATACATACTTTGAATAAATATCCGTTTAATTATTAAGTAACTATTTACTTATGGCAAAAAAACTTTTTTTAATATAACTGCCAGAATGGAGCACCCATTGAGCGCCATCTTATTATCATCTCATATTTCAGCCCGATCCCGCAAACCAATGACTCTGGTTGCCATAGACAATGTTATAAAGATTATCACCACACCACCACCACCACCACCACCATTATTCCTACCTACATTACAAATACATATTAATACCATGTCATAATGAAATTAGGTACCCATCCTCTACGTTGGAATAGAAATGTGAGAAAAATAATTGTGATAGAGTGCTAGCTAAGTTTTAGGGTGGCAAGGTATCAAATCGCAATTTGGTAGAAGATTGCGTCGGCAGATAGAAAGTATTTTGTTTATTTGATAACGCATCTCCCCTAAACAATTGTTTTGTTTGTTGCAGATATGATCGGTTGCTGACACTAGTGGTTTTTTGAAGCAACTTCTTTATTATATTGTGATACATCGTGGCTGATAGTTGATCTAAGTACGATTTTTATCAATACGGACAGAAATTGGTCGCGGATTATCAAAACAGTAATAGTGACTTTTTTAATGTGAAAGAATGACGTGACGAGCGTGTCGTTCACCTGATGTTAGCGAAATGACCGCCCGCCCATAACAGTTGTAGTTGTAGAAGTTGTTGTTGTCTACAATTTTGCTTTTAGATAGATTAGCTAGAGATATTACAGTTTTTGTACTTTCTCGTGCTTTACAAATAGGTAGGTATTTAACAAGCCGCAGGATAGGGCGCAGTCCCACCTGCTAGATAACGAAAATTGAGAAGCGGCCTCTTGCAGAGCTAAGTGATTTTTTGGCCCAAAAAGCAGCAGAGCAGCAGAATACTTTTACTTTCCATTGACAGTTGACACTAATCGAGAATATGTTTTTTTTGTATTTATACAAAATTATGTTTGAAATGATGTAGGTACCTCTACGGTGCTCTGTGAACCTTTGATAAAATCAAACAGTCTCACGTCACTGCTTTAATCTGATTTTTTGCCTTTAGTCCTGGTTATTGTGTTGCCAACAACGAAAAAACAACAGTCGTCACGCCAAGTCACAAGTCTCCAGACAGCCTAAAATTCTGACACTGTGAGAATGAGAACAAGAAAGAAAAGCTTTTTTATGTTTAATTTTTCTTTTTTTAGTAATTATGATAGCAAAAATTATTTTCAAAACAATATCGGATAATTCGACTCGGATTTTCGCTGCACTTGCCCGATAGCAATGACATTCTCTTTAAAACATTATGGAATAAAGAAACAGTAAACTGGCCTCCCCTGTTTGGGGGAGCACTTCGTTATAGACGCGTATGTAGAACGAAAGATCTTGATACTAAGATGTCAAATTGCATTGTAGAAATAACCTTAAAAAGCACTATAGAGAGCACTTAATGTTGCTTAGTAAAGCCTTTGATAAATGAATATAACATATAAAAAATAAAAGCTTTTATGAAAGCAAGATTTAATAGCTTTATATTTAAGGGATGTTGTGTGATACATTCTCGAAAATTAAATATTCATCATATAAAATCGATCAAACAGTGTACCTAGATTTGTGGGAAAAGTATTCAGGGTGGCAAAAGTATTAAGATAAAAATGAATGTTGTGTGTGAGATGCCAATTTACATAAAAATAAACACAAAAAACTACCATCACTTTAACATAATCAAGTCTCAAAACCGTTTGGTCTAACAACCTACAACAACCCTAGGTGCTACCATTCAGAACGAATCACCGTACAAAATGATATTATTTGTAACGTAATCCGCGAACAACTAACGCGAGAGATTGATATTACGCTGGGGTGATGTTGACGCTAATTTATATGGATACGGTTTAAAAATGTATAATGGGTGGGTCGCCGACACTAATAAAGTCCCTTGGGCCACCATCTTGCGAGCAATATCGTTTTGGCGGGTAAAATTATATATTTTGGTGTTGCCATGTAAAAAGAAAAACCCTATGTAGTGGTCGTCTCGTATGTAGGTAGGTATTTATAAAGTGGATGGTATGATATAATTATTTTCTTTTTGGTTGTGTTGTATTTTATGCTAATCAAAGACTAGGTTACATTAATAACGGAATAAAACACAAACAGCTATACATACGTGTACATAGCTATACAAAAGTGCAAAATGCAAATAACTTGACAAATTACTTCTAGCAGTATTTTTGTTATTATATTGTTGCGCGTACATCACTTGCGTTCATAGTATGATTGATGGGATAATTATCATTGTATGGGATGCGAGAGATGCGACCAAAATATTTTTTTGCCATTTTATAGCGTTTTTTTCCTGAAATATAATTTTTTTATTGACTAAATTTAATATAGTTTTCTGTTGCATATAAGTTTATGCGCGTGGGAATGTTATTAGGAACTGAGAAGCGAGTACTAACCTAAGCTAGACATAAGTTTTAGGTAGGTATATATGTAAGAGAAGGAGGGCCTCTTTATGATGAACTCCTTCTACAAGAAGCGGCCATCCAGGAAGTGGACGTGGATAAGCCCCGACGGTTCCACGAAAAATGAGATAGACTTCATGATGACGACCAAGAAGCGAATATTCGATGATGTCTCTGTGATCAGCAAGGTGAAAACCGGTAGCGATCACCGTATTGTAAGAGGCACATTGAATATCAATGTCAAGCTTGAAAGGTCGCGTCTGGTGAGGTCTACGCTCCGTCCAAACCCTGTCCAAATCCAAAACCCCGAAGGCTTTCAGCTGGAACTCCAAAATCGCTTCCAGTGCCTTGCCGATTGCAACACAGTGGACGAGTTGAACAACGGGTTGGTGGAAACTGTCCAAGCTGTTGGAGCTGAGTTCTTCAAGACCCAACGCCGAAAGAGGACTCAGAAACTCTCAGGAAACACTCTTAAATTAATGGCAGACCGGAGCGAAATGAAACTACAGTCTTCAGTTGATATGTCAGCCTACGGTGAACTCAATAGACGTATCTGGAGTTCCATGCGACACGACTTGCGTGCTTTTAGTACTTCACGTATTGAGGCCGCAATTGAGCGGAACCAAGGCTCTAAGGTGTTCGCAAAAGATTCGTCTATTGGGCAAAGCCAAATGACAAAACTGAAGACCGAGAATGGTAGTGTCATTTCATCCAAGCCTGAGATCCTGAGAGAGATTGAGAACTTCTATGGACAGTTATACACATCGACACGTGAGCCCGCTACTAACACAGCTAAGGACACCAGAGCCAAGTTAGTCCGACACTATACCGAAGATATCCCGGACGTCAGCCTGTACGAGATTAGAATGGCCCTCAAACAGCTTAAAAACAACAAGGCGCCAGGTGAGGATGGAATTACGACCGAACTTCTGAGAGCGGGTGGTAGACCGGTACTTATAGTCCTCCAGAAGTTATTCAATTCTGTCATCCTTGAAGGTACAACGCCGGAGGCATGGCACAAGAGCGTGGTGGTGCTCTTCTTCAAAAAAGGTGATAACACCTTATTGAAGAACTATAGGCCCATCTCGCTCTTGAGTCATGTGTATAAGCTGTTTTCGAGGGTCATTACGAATCGTCTCGCACGCAGGTTTGATGAATTCCAGCCTCCCGAACAAGCCGGTTTCCGAAAAGGCTTTAGCACCATAGACCACATCCATACGCTACGCCAGATTATACAGAAGACCGAAGAGTATAATCGGCCGCTATGCCTAGCGTTTGTGGACTATGAGAAAGCCTTCGATTCAATCGAGACTTGGGCGGTGCTGCAGTCCTTACAGCGATGCCAAATTGACTATAGGTATATCGAAGTGCTGAAGTGTTTGTACAGTAAGGCCACTATGTCAGTCCGACTACAAGACCAGAGTACGGAACAGATCCCATTGCAGAGAGGCGTGAGACAGGGAGACGTTATTTCTCCGAAACTGTTCACAAACGCATTGGAGGATGTTTTCAAGCTCTTGGAGTGGAAAAGATGTGGCATCAACATAAATGGCGAGTATATCACTAACCTTCGTTTTGCCGATGATATAGTCATAATGGCGGAGTCGCTCGATGATCTCAGCACCATGCTCAACGACCTCAGTAGAGTCTCCCGACAGGTTGGTCTTAAGATGAACATGGACAAGACGAAAATCATGTCAAATGCCCATGTTCCACCTATACCGGTAATTGTCGGGAACGATACTCTCGAAGTTGTCGACAAATACGTCTATCTAGGGCAGACTGTCCAATTGGGTAGGTCCAACTTCGACAAAGAGGTCGCCCGAAGAATCCAACTCGGCTGGGCAGCGTTCGGGAAGCTTCGACCTATCTTTTCGTCCAAAATACCACAAAGCCTGAAAACAAAAGTTTTCAATCAATGTGTGTTGCCAGTGATGACTTATGGAACTGAGACGTGGTCTCTAACTGTTGGCCTCATTACTAAGCTCAAAGTCGCGCAACGAGCTATGGAGAGAGCAATGCTCGGTGTTTCCCTGCGAGATAGGATCCGAAATGAGGAGATCCGCAGGAGAACTAAAGTGACCGATGTAGCTCTTAGGATTGGCAAGTTGAAATGGCAATGGGCAGGCCACATCGCTCGTAGAACTGACAACCGATGGGGAAGAAAGGTTCTCGAGTGGCGACCACGAACTGGAAGACGCAGCGTAGGCCGGCCCCCCACTAGGTGGACCGACGACCTGGTGAAAGCCGCGGGGAGCCGATGGATGCAGGAGGCGAGCAGCCGCTCTAAGTGGCGCTCCCTGGGGGAGGCCTATGTTCAGCAGTGGACGTCTTCAGGCTGTTAATGATGATGATGATGATATATGTAATACCTACATATAATTATATACCTATACAGGATGTAATTTAATTCATTAGCATAAATTGAGCCCATGATAGTACATCATTTATAGATGATTATTAAAGAGTAAAAGTGTGTAAATGAAAATATTTTTATTGAAAATTATGAAGATTGCCGCGGCGCCTAACGCAGTTGGCACGGATGATTTTGGTACATCTAAACGTTTTTATACCTTGTATGTACTAATTAAAAACTGTACTACATTATTTTAATTAAAAGTTGTATTGTAGCATTTGATTAAGTAAGTTATTCAATTTTTTGGAGTTTTGGAGTTATAATAAACCAATGTGTTAGAATTCAAAAATTTTGGTCCAGACGTAACCGGTATCAGGAGTGGGTACTTAGTTTCAAAGGATGCCAATGAATTCAATTACACCCAGTATATATTCCTAGGTAGTACAAAGAAAATTTTTTAATTCCAATAGGTTTATACGATAATTATTATCTGTCAATAGTAAATTGCAAATTGATTCTCCGCGCTCAATATTTACGACAAAATTATGTAAAATACAGTAAATTTTGACCATTAAACTTGAAAAGGGCGATTAATCACAGAATTTAGTCGAATTACTAACAGCGCGTATATTGGTACTTTAATAAAAGGAAATTATGCAAATAAAATAACGCCGCATTTCACGTGTCCGTACTCAAATGTAACATGAATGTATTGTTAAATAGCGTGTAAATATCATCCCTATCAGCTATTGTGTTGCAAGCTAGACAAATGCTAATTTAATAATTTAACTTGTAACTCTGTGACTGGCCATTCAGAATCAACAGCGTGTAAAATTAAAATAAACGATTTGTTCCTAATGCAAATTCCGAATCTAAATTAGCTGCTGACGTCGTGGTTTTGACGTCTTTATTCAAATTTCGAACTGTGATCGGATACGCGCCAGTGAGCCTATTTAAATTTAGAATGTTGCAATTATTGCATCAATTAGTTTTGCTGAATGTTCCGTTACGAATGATAAATCGTATTTTAATTTCGCTTTCAAACATACTAAGTAAAAAAATACAATGGCGAATAAGTGTTAAGAATAATAAAATATATTTTCTGTGATTTAGTGTGCAATAAAGTAACCTATATAGTAATTGTATTAATTATAATAGACCTAAACCTAAACAGCAGCTTCTTTATCTCTTTCAAGTAGGAAATCTTACTTCTTTTAGGGTTCCGCGCCCAAAGTGTAAAGCGAACCCTATTACTAAGGCTCCGTTGTCGTCTGTGCGTCTGTACCGTAGCAGTTATTAGACAGTTGAAGTCTTCACAGGTGATGTCCTGTTGGCTCTATAACAAGCTCGTTTTTATAGATAATGGTACGGAACCCTTCGTGCGTCGGTCTGACTCACACTTGGCCGGTTATATATGCTTCAGGTAAATAGTAGATATAAGGCCATGCTACAACGGTCACTGTTCTAGAAGATATCTTCTGTGACAATTTATAGATTATCGTAAATAATAAATATAATTTTCAAAGTTGAAATAAGATAAGTGCAGACCGAAATTCGCTAATCATCTCCAAAACAACGGCAAGTGTCCCCACGCGCTATAAATCACACGTAACAATATAACTGTCCCGCGGGAACGCTCGCGACTGTCAACCGCCATAATAGGGTCCTATAACGAGGTGCGATAGCATGTATAAAATAGCTGCTGTCTAAGATTCAGCTATTTTAAATCGTTTGTTATAATAATTATAAACTAATAACTGTAGAGCTGAAGTTTTGGCGGAAAAGCGGAAAAGTTCACGTCGTTGCATTGTATTATTTTTTTAAACTTTTGCTTTTTCCAGTGTTTATGTTTAAAATTGGTGGCGTTTTACTCATTAAGTGTTGAATTACGAGCATGAGTGAGGGCAAGTGATATTTCAATGTGGTGAAACGTGATTTTTCGAGTTGCTTCCAAAATTCCATAGAAGCTTCTAGAAGTTGCCACCACTTTGCTGGAGCATGACTTAGACTGGACTATGACTACCTGAGTTAGACTGGACTATGACTAGGACATGACTTTGCGTGAAATATTTTGTAACACGATGAAAATATAATACTTGACATTGGCTAAATATGTGCGAAGCCAAAATATAAGAAATAAAAATCTTGTAGAGCTATTTAAAATTATTAAGTTATCGTTTATACATCGTTTTATCCAGTTTAGTTTTCATTGTTTCAGATAGGTACCTTCTTGCTTAAGTTGGGTGGTTGCAATCGCCATGGTATTAAAGTAGAGCAAATATAAATTGATGTGTCTCGATAAGTGCTAGTGGAAATAAACATAATTATTTAATGCTGGTCTCTATATGGCGCAAAGACTAAGCATTGCCATACAACGGGGCAATGCCGCCAGCATTTTGGGCACATTGCCCACTGGTAGCGGCTTCATAGATTATTTACTTTAGTTTTAGATAGTTAATTTTAGTTTAGATTTAATTTATTATTTAAGTAATTATTTATTTTATTTATTGGATACTTATCAGTATTACAAAAACCCTTAAAAATATACCTATATAATACCTACTACAAAAAACTTATCCGTTTGTGCACGCCTAATCTACTTCCTTTTCTTCATACCTTGGTTGACTGGTAGAAAATGCTGTTAGCATTAAGTCCACCTTTGTACACATTTTGCGCATAAAGAATTAAATAAATAAAAACAACCTGCTATAACTACTACTATTATATAAGTACCTCATCATCATCATCATCATTAGCAGCCTGAAGACGTCCACTGCTGAACATAGGCCTCCCCCAGAGAGCGCCACTAGAGCGGCTGCTCGCCTCCTGCATCCATCGGCTCCCCGCGGCGTATAAACTACTTAAAAAATAAAAATAAGTGTCTAAAGAATACTTCAACTATATATAGACTATAAAAGGTCTATAGATAGTTCAAGCAATCCATGGAATCGGGCAACGTGCCCATCATTTTATTTATTTATTTAATATTTATTAATCTTATTATTGCTTAGGTAGTGGGTGGTGACTTTAAGTTTTCTGTAGGTGTTTTCCGAAGAGGGTAAGGTACCTGATTCGGGGACAGACAGGAATTTTTATTCATGTTTTTATTGTTGTATGCCGAGTACGAGGGGACTGACAGGAACAACTAAATTGTATCGTTAAATATTGAAAGGATATTTTCCATCGAAAGAATTAGAAATTCCAATGCATTGGGAAACGTGTGAAATATATAAGAAACCCATCAAACATAGTCTTAGGTTTTAGTGGAAATAGGCGCTATCCCCATTGCAACAATCATATCCCCAATAATGGGGACAACGAAACGAAAGTCTTTATTTTTCCTCTTTTCCCCATTGTTCCCCATGTTCTGTCTCGGTACGAATAGGGACAGCGAAAACTCACTATTATGCTTCTTCTTGCCTCCATTAGTTTGAAATGTAACGTATTTAAGAACTAACATTGAAAGACGAGACATAAACGCGACAGCCCTATTTACCTAATTAAATATCAAGTGCAAATGCACCGTTCCCAAGGACAACCGGCCAGGGTTGGCACGTGTCTAATTTTCCCGGGCACTGAGCATCCCATTAGACTCCCGCAGGATTAGAGAATCAATGAGGTGCCGGATCGGTTGTCGCACCCCTGGTTAGGGATAATGGGTGTAGTTGCGCTAAGGATGACGTATTAGATGCTGTTGTAAAAAAATATAGGGTTTAAGATTTCAACGTTAGGTGTAAACCCTGTTTTTGTCTTTATCATCAAGGTTCTAGAAGCCCATGGAAAAATGGTGAAGATGCATGGAAATATATTGAACAACAAGTGACAGCTGGTTTGAAAACACGTGCCTATTTTCACTGAATCAGATACCTAAGCAATAACAAGTGTCACTATTCCTCAAAGGCTTTCGGAACTTTATCGATTGACATTAATCTTTACAAATACTACTGCAGCAAACACAAATTACCCAGCTTGGTTTCATCATGAATAAGTAGGTATACCTTGTAGTAGACTGAAGTTATTTTCTATATATCGACCTTTACAACATCTTTGGCTAACGGGGTATTGTCTCGGTTAGACTTACCCCCAAAAAACTAGTTATAAGTCGAGTCATTAGAACAATTCCATGACCAAATGTATCGGGCAAATAAATTTCGAACGTGAAGTGAAGCTATTATCAGGCTGATATAGCTTCGAATACAACGACATTAACAAAAGTATCATAGTCTAGCGTCACACAAGGGCTGGGCGCATTGCGTGCAGCGCTGATTTATTGCGGACCCACCTGTTAGCGCTGATTGGATAAAATAAATATATTATTGAATCTTGTGCACGTTTAATGCATACTGAAGAATACCAGCAAGGCAGCAAGTTGAAAGTTTTTCACGACTGGATAACGTCACGCTGGATTTCTTTGTGCATTATTTGAACTGCTCGTTTCGTAATATTTGTAAAATGTATACATTTCCCACCACCATGATGACCGTAACCACGATGAGCCTCTGCAAGGAACATAACTAAGTAATCTTACTTAGTTATGTTTCTTGCTATATATGTATATACTATATGGACGGGTAGAAATAGAAGGCAGACAGAACATGTACCTAAACAAAGCAACAACATATAGGAAGTGTTTCAAGAAATGCATGATTAGTATACATGAAAAATACATAAATAAGTATGTTATGTTATTATGGGTGTTCATTAAAAGGTTTGGTTTTTTCAAATCGATATGCAAAACTATAAAATATGTCAGTGAAATACCCTAATATAATAACAATTAATAGTAAGTACAGCAAGGTGAGGATACCATTTTAAGGCACTTTTGCGACAACACTGAAGCAGCCATCGCTTAAAATTATCATCATCATCATCATCATCAGCCTAACAACATCCACGGCTGAACACAGGCCTACATCATAGACCACCACCTAAAGCGGCTCCTGCATCCATGCCTCGCCGCGGTTTTGACCACGCCGACTGGCATTCGCACCGCGAGAAAACTTGTCGACGCTGTTAGAGTGAGACACAACTAGACGCTACCATAGTCTTTTCACAGATCACGAGAAAGAATCGAGAAAAGTTTCTCGTGGTGCTAGGTGTACAGAGTACAGGTAGACGGTCCACCTAGTGGGGGACCGGCCTACGCTGCGTCTTCCGGTTCGAGATCACCACTCGAAAACCGTTCTTTCCCATCGGTTGCCAGTTCTGCAAGCGATGGATGTGGCCTGCCCACTATAAATGACAGAGACATGTATCGGTGACTTTATTAATTCTCCTGCGGATCTCCTCCTTTCTGATCTCATCTTGCAAGGAAACCCCAAGCATAGCTTTTTCCACAGCTCATTGATTTGGGCTTGCTTTATAGTTATAGCATAGAATTTCAAGACAAAATAAAGAATATAGAAATGAAGCTGTCACCGTCCACAGCCAGCTCTCCGGTACATTAATCCAAACTATTGTGATGCTAAGCATATCCAGTGATCTGTTTTTTAATTACACGCCTCGGCGCGTATTTAATAAGGGCGAAAATTGCATGAGGGGTGACATCACTGATTGTATAATACGATTTCAATTTATATGTCTTCACGGTTTGAACAGTTTTTTGTCTAAGTACAAATAAAAATGAACCTTTTGTACCTAAATAAAAAGTAGGTAGTACATTTTCAGTGATCGACTGATCGAACTACAGTGGTTTGTCTTCTTTCTGATTTTGTCCCTTACCTATGTGTGCCATCCATACAAATTGTAGATCTTTGCCCCCTTTTTGAAATCTCCTACTTTTAATTCGTTAGTTGCCCATCACTTCACACTGCACTGTTGCACTTTCACGATTTGCCCCCTTTTCTTTCTTCTCGTGTAGATTGGGTCGTAACTTGATTGCAACCAATAGAAACACAAATTGATTGGATGGTTTCCATACACAGTTTATCTGCATAGTTACTTGGAAGTTTTAAAATTAGAAAAAGAATGAAATAGTTTATTAAAATGTTTACAAACGTCGGTTTATACATGAAACAGTTCATTAAGATAAATCCAAATTACTTTAATCCTGGTTGGAAAACATTGATACCCAAACTAGGAAAACCTGTGTTTTGGCATAAGTACCTGTACCAATGCCCTAATTAGGAATGATGTTCCTAATGTTACATTTAAATGAAGTTCTGTGACCACCCCACTATTGCGTCAGAATTTTCAGACTACTCGACTAACTTGACGATACCTACTAGTTTTTACAACGACAGCTGAGCCCCATCCAAAGCACGGTACGTATATAGAGCTGTTATAAAGTCCACTTTTTGTGTCCATCCATTCATGTGATGACCGCAGTGGATAGTCTAGCTTTAGCTATTAACACTTCTAAAATTTAAGGAAAATTAAAAAGTACCTACTTATGATGCCTATAAATTATGTAAGTATAGGTATCATTATACCTACGTGAAACATAAAGCGAAGCCTGGAGCTCTGCATTTCTCACTTGCGTTATTTACCTACTTCTCTTAGTTATACAAAATCATATTTTATTCACATGCATTTTCTTCTAACCATAATTAAGTATATTGGGTTATCGTGTCAAGAAACTCTGACAAGGCTGTTCAAAATAACAAAGTTGATGGTAATACAAGCAGGCAGAGCCTTTGTATAACTGAATGCCAAAGATTTTTTGCACTTTTCCAGATTATGGAAATGTAAAAGAGTCCGCTTGAGCCCCGGTGCGTCTGACAAAACAAATCGGCGGGGGCAATTTTCTCATACGGATTTAACGTCAGCTTTTACTGCGCTAGGCAGTGTATCGCTGCAGCGGAAACTGGATCATGTAGCTCTAAACAGTTCCTAAATAAGTATACCGAATTTCTGATTTAAGCTTTTGCAGAGGAGCCAATGGATGCAGAAGGCAAGCAGCTGATCAAGCCGCTGCTTACTTGTTTTCCGCGGGACCTAAATTTTTTTGGAATAAAAAGTATTCTGTGTTGAGCTCGTTAATATAAGTAACCCATGTGCAAAAATTCATCTAAATCGGTTCAACTGATTTTGCAGGAAAGCCATCAGAAAAACAATACTTCACTTTTAAATACTTATTAGCCAAAATATTCATTATCCTCTTAGTAGAGATATAGTAGGACCTATAAGAGAAGCTAAAGGAGCCGTTTTACACAGTGAAGTATATGGTTTGGTTAGTGGTTTGGTTACCACTAACCAAACCATAAGATATATTGGCCTGCCCTGCCATAAAGATTGTACAATTTTATTACAGTGGCATCAAAGTAAAAGTACCAGTTTTTCCTGCGGCTACACTTCCATCTCTACGATTCTTTTTAAAAGCTTAAAGCTCGCCGAGGCCGCCTAAATATGCAGCTTTTAAATGAAGTCTTAGAAGAGGCACGTTTCCAATGTACAACTATGATTATTTGAGTAACTTGTCTCCAACGTTATTCGTGAGTGTCATCAGCCCAATGCATTCCCATTGTTGGGATGCAGGTCTTCTCTCACAGGAAAAGAAGTCGTTTTTTTTCGTATGAGAATGGATGACTTGACGAGCTAGTCGTTCACCTGATGTTAAGCGACACGGCCGCCCATAACAGTTGCAGTGTCACTCGGAAATTTAAAATAATAAAGTTTTGCGCACGTCATCCTGAGACACTGCACTGCGCACGTCATCCTGAGACATCACACAGTCTAGTAAAAAGATTACTACACTGTGTAATCAGGCCATAAAGTCCCAGTAATTTCACTAGCTACAATGCCCTTCAAACCGGAACACGGTAGTGCTTGCATACTACTGCTTGGCGGCAGAATAACTGGCAAAGCGGTGGTACCTACCTAGACGAACTTTGCAGAAAAGTCCTACCACCTAGTGAAAATGTCATAATAAAATTGACTACACTGGTCAAGTGGCCATATGCAGGTCGATTGTCGAATTTTGTGATACTTTAACATGCCCGTTTTTTTCACCTTAGGTACATTATTACACAAAATCTACTAACACTGTTTTGTCTTGAACTTCAGTTTTATAGATGACTGCCTTTCAAAAGAAAACCTTAGTTTTGGATTGAAACTAATCTTCTTCATACACGAGAACAAGTAGGAGCAAATGGTCATAATGCTCGTATGCTCGTAAAATTTCTATTAAATAAATAAATAAATATGTGTGGACATTTCACACAGTGCCATCTAGCCCCGAAGCATAGCTTGTACTATGGGAACCAGATAACTGATATAATACTTACGATACTTTTTGTTTGTAAATACATACATAAAATACAATATGACACCCAGACACAGAACAAACGCGTATGTGCATCACACAAATGTTTGTCCCGGGCGGGAATCGAACCCACAGCCTACAGTTCCGAAGGCAGAGCTACTGCCAACTGAGCTATCAGGCCTGTCATGTCATATTAAAATAAACTATTAAAAATTATACTTGCCGTGTCGTGCCCCACAACGTACCCGCACACCGACTCAATCCGCGCTCGCTTGGCGGCAATTTATTAAAGAACTGAATACTGAATTACCGGCGATCCGTGACGTTTAGTGCCGATCCATTCCATTCCGCGGGATCACGGATAAATACCACTCTGGATTCTGGAGTAATACTTATTTGGAGAAAAGCGCTGGAAGAAATTAACTTGACGGTCTTGAAATTGTAACATTTGATGGTCTGTGTTGGTCGAAAAGTCTGATCGATAAACTTTACAAAGCTGCCGTATGACCACCGCAATAATACCTGTGCTATACAAAAAACAGGTTATCTTTCCCAATATTTAAGTAACCTACACATTATAAGCATGGCAATTCTTTAATCTGACACAAATATTTATGTGTCCGCCATTTTGTACTTCAGTTCGATTTCAATCAAAACTCAATCCTACTTTTTTTATTTCATCCATGATTATAAGGATCATATTTTTGAATTGAAAAGATACCGAAGATCACCTCTTTATCATAGTCGTCCTAAACACGTCTTGGGCGATACAATCTTATTGCTGTCGACTTGCGCTAGGATCATCCAATCTGTCTCGCCCTGGAGCTAGCGGCTTTTACCAGCGCAATGCAAATAATACATTATACCAAAATTACTTGCGAGTTGCACTGTTAGTGACTATATACTCCACATTATTGTTCAAATGTTCACTCCTGAGACGTAGTCTTCTTGGTCCTCTTCTACCGGCAACGGCCCAAACCAAGGCTTGAAGTACCTGCCCTGTAGTCCTCTCCTTTTGATAACTGGGCATCTTGTACAATTTTTTTATTGTTAATGTTATTTTTTTACTGCCAGCAAAATATTTTGTGAAAAGTTGTATTAGATATGATGATACGAGCTTTTAAAATTCTCAAATAAATCAAACTATCTTCTAATAAAGTAGTTTGAACATTTTATAAACTCTAAAGAACTCTTGATTCAAAGCTACATTTTGTGTCCAGCCGTAAATTTTACAAGAGTCCATTACTACTACAACTCCCAAAATGAACTTAAACTTAAGCACGTTAAGGTGAAATTTCGCTTGTATTTGTTCAGTGGATTCGTATAATTTGTTAGCGATGTATTGCAGTAAATAAAGCGTCGTCTTCTAGCAGCTTATCTGCAGATTGGAGAAATGTTGGAGGATGCAATAAAGAGACACATGTGCTCGCTATTAGATGAGCCTTCACAAGTGTACGAGTTATAGGTTCCATTATAGTGATTAGATGAATGTAGAATTCTTTATCATCATATGCTTCAATAGCTTGTCGTGTCTACATAATGGTAGTTCTACTCCACCAAAAGTTGAAAGTAATGGCGCTTTGCACCTAGAGGCGAAGAGTATTTTTTGCTGTGTCCCACTCATATTCTTATAGTGAATGTACGTACGTGACACCTATCGGAGAATAATTCTGGCGCAGATAATATAATAGCTACAGTATTTTAAACACAATTTTAACACATGAGACTTTTGACCATCACCACCACCACCAACACCGCATATAAGTGCCACTTTGACCGAATACTTGCCTCTTGCATTCAACAGCTCCCCGCGATTTTCATCAGATCGTCGGTCCACCTATTGTGGGAACCAGATTACAAAGATAGCCAGCCGAATTAGCACATATTGAGGGCGCGTATCTGTCAGTGTTAGCTACGGCGCCGTTGCCAACTGATTTTCAACGCGCCGATGAAGGCCCATCGCTCCATTACAGTTTTACACACCTGAGGCACTATAAATTATGAGGGCTGCACGTTTTACAGCTCATTGGCTTACTGGACCAACCAAATTGTTTCTGCTACATAAGTTGTAATTGTGAATAAATAAATAATATGAATGTTGTTACACGCACAGATCTAGAATTTTGTTACTCTAATCGTTTGTTGCACATGTTTTCATTCTGACGTCTTTAAAGATAAAACAGCAAATGAAGGCTAGAACTGTTTTGGCGGGAACGCGGAAAAATTCACGTCGTTGCATTGTATTATTTTTCAAAACTTTAGCTTTTTCCAGTGTTAATGTTTAAAATTGGTGGCATTTTACGGATTAAGTGCTGAATTACGAGCATGAGTGAGGGCAAGTGATATAATGTGGTGAAACGTGATTTTTCGTGTTGCTTCCAAAACTCCATAGAAGCTTCTAGTAAAGTGGCCACCACTTTGCTGGAGCATGACTTAAACTGGACTATGACTACCTGACTTAAACTGGACTATGACTATGACTAGGACATGACTTTACGTGAAATATTTTATAACACGATGAAAATATAATACTTGACACTGGCTAAATACACTATGTGTGGAGCCAAAACATAAGAGAAAAAAAAGGCTAGAACTATTTCTACAGATTAAAAAGTAGATTATAATAAATACTTGTTCTGTCTCTGGGTGATTTGGGACCAAGGTCCTCGTAGTTCCTGAGTCCCTAGATACAGGGAATCCTAGTTAGGCTCCAGGGTGTATGTGATCGTTAGGCGTTATTTCTTTATGTATTGTTATTCACGTGTGATCAAAGAACATGAATAATCCATCAACGTGGAAGTTACAAGCTGCCATATTGTATAGTTTAGAAAATAATTATGACAAAGAAGAAAAGTTTAGGCGGTCCATATTTTGAAAAAGAAATTGGTAAAAATAAGTAAACCTCATTTTAGAAGAGTAAGGATGGACAGACAGACAAACAGTTGGTTATGGTTAACGTATAGTTAGTTTAGTTAGAAATTAAATGAATATTTTTTAGATCGCGATGAACAAAAGTTCTATTGTTATGTAAAAGACTTCAACGCGTTGCAATTATTTTCCTGCAATTGTTGAACAAAAGATTTCAACGGGATCTAGTAATGTTTATATTTAAATTTTTTAAATTATAATATTATCTATATTATCTAAATAATTTTATTTCATCATCATCATCAATAACAGCCTGAAGACGTCCACTGCTGAACATAGGCCTCCCCGCGGCTTTCACCAGGTCGTCGGTCCACCTAGTGGGGACAAGTAGCAAGGTGCAAGTTTATTTATTTCACAACTATTACAAAATTATGTATTTCAAAAATATTGCACTGCATATTAAATAAATAATGAATAAAAAATAATTTAAATGAGACCTATAATAGATGTCATAATTATTATCAAAAATTTTAATCTTAATAATAAAACAAGACAAATAAAATCCAAATTAAATATGAAATCTCGGTACTTTATCTATATATCGTGTATGAATTTAAAAGGTCCCCATTTGACCCTGGACATAAAATATTATGACTACCTTACATCGAAAACCCCAACTGAATTCCGAGACTAAATTAACTGACGTTTTGTTTAATTAGATGTAACTATGCTCACATTACTGCCGTCACGCTTGAAGCTTTAACCGCCTTTAATCTTGATAAGGTTGGTTAGCTACCTATATTTTCATATGAGAGTATTAATAAACCAAGTAAGGACCTATTCGCACGTGCGACTTCTAAGTGAATGCACCTATAGCTAGAGCTATAGCTCCGAATCTCACATTGCATCAATAACGGCACCATTTTTCTTTCTAGTTTTGCGCACAATTTGCATTCCTTTTTACAATGGTGAAGGAAAACATCATGGAAGAAACCGGCATGTTAAAAAATTACACGTTCAAGAACATTTGCGTCAAACAGCAAACCACATTTGGCCCACATGATGCATTAATTTTTTGCAGTTGGTCTTTGGTCTTACTTGTAAGTAAATCTTAAAATGATTGTAGAATAGTTGTGTCTTTGTTGTTACCTTTTATAAGTATAGGTACGTTTTTTATAGCATCCATGCACGTAACCCCATTGCGATCAGATGCAGGCAGGACACGCAGAAGATATAGAGCAGCGGAGCTAAGGCGCTTCCTTGGGGTAACTTTTGTGTGACCTCCAACGGATTTACCCGAAGTGAAGATCCACCTCAAAGTTAAGGTTGTCACTTTCAGAGCACATTGACAAGCGCATACTACTCACCGGTTACGGTCTTTACTTTCCTCTAGGGAAATATAATACCTAGTTGATATAGTCGTAGGATACGTATAGATCCAAAAACAAGGTGGGTAGATAAACGTTATTTTGTCTGAAATATTTAATACTATTCTGCTTTACTGTTCCATTACTTTGAATAATTTATTGTTTTACGTTTTTCTCTATTACTTATCATTAAAACAAATAGATTTCACGTCTAAAACATGCTTTCATGCTTTTAAAAAATATAATAAAACACATTAGTGACTTCCATTAAATATTACCAGCTGTCTCAAACTTTTTACAAGAACAAAGGGAAGCAGATCATTATTCGAAAAACAAAAGCTCTTCTCTGAACTGCCGTATAATGTTATTGTTGCCAGTTAAAAGAATCGTAATTAATTTTAAAATAAACCTTTTAGCATTAAGTGCCGTGTGGTTACGTGATAATATTTCTTGAAATATTTTATGAAGCCATTTCGCGATGAAATTATTATAATGCGCATTGTAAACTGACTGTGTATATTTGTGGCTCACAAAATAAGTTATAATAATTTCTTCAACAAAATAGTGTTGTAAAGTGGCGACTAGTGTTGTAAATAGCTCCTTTTTAGTTGGCGAGAGCATTTATTGTTTTTAAATGTGCTGGACGACAAGGCATTTTACCATACAGCTGAGAGTCACGCGTCATAACATCTCTGAACGATCGCTTTTATCTTTTTCTTAGCTGTCAGTGTCGAAGAATTACGAATCGGTACTGGCGCCAACTTCCTACTGTAACTCCAGAATAAATAATAGTATGAGAACTGTGATGCTAATTTTAGGAAGAATAACTCATATTGCAATAACTGCATTGTGTTAAGTTCCATGTTCCATACTCTTGCACTGTTCATTAGAATGCCAGCAGCACAGAATTCGCCCTATTTATACATGATACTAAGTTTATGGTCCGCACTCAGCAGTATAGGTCAGTTAATGAGTCTGATTGTTAATTTATGTAGGGTAGGTAGATAGGCAGTAGATAGTTTAATAAGATACAGACCAGAAAAAGATTTTAAATGCCCTAAAATTTATACTAATTGTGAATTGAATGCGTCAGCCAACATATTTAATAGAGCTAGCAAATGATTTCCATTATTATACTTATTCATTCGCAGATCAAAGCTAAAACCAAATTGTAAATATTTTAAACTATCTTTAACCTTCAAGAACATTTTTCTATTCCAAACGCAACATGTTTTAACATTTCTGTCATCAAAAACATCATCGTAAGAAGTAGAATACAAAGATCTGAGACATCTCAAAAATCAGCTGTCTGTAGACATAGCGTAACAACACTGCGAAGACATGTCACACAAAAATATAACGAGTAACGAATAACTATAGCGTGCAACGTAGCTATAAGTTATAACTCATACCATTTGTCACTTTTAATTGCCACTCGGTGGTTGTCGAAAGCGTCTGAAGAAAGCCGGTATATTTAGTTTATTGGGAAATAAAAGGCGCGCGTAGGGAGGAGAAAATAACATCGATATTTTGCTACTTTTAAATATACTGTTATCGATAATTTTTTAGGATAGGTGTTTATCTACTTTAGCTTGTAATTATTTTGTCGGGTCAATCCGTAAAGTAGGTTAGGCCTAATTTTGAACGCTTTAGTTGACAGTATTTAAACTACTAAAAGTATATCCGTCTCTTACATTCCCGTCTGTTTGACAAGCAACAGTTTTAGTAGTTTTAGATCTGTCAACTAAAGCCTTTAAAATTGGCCACAGTATCTTATTAGTATAGTTGCTAGGTAAGTAGGTACTCTATTTAACGAAAGTCATTTCTTCAACATAATTTATGTATTTCTCTGCTACAGTATAATAAAAACAAAATTGTTAGTTCACTGCAAACACTTAGAATACTTTCATTACTTTACTTATATATGTACTCGTTCATTGAAGTAGGTAAACACTGCTGGAGTGTGGAGTGCAGTATATTTAATTATTATCGGCTGTATTTAATAACATGTTATAAACATCTACTTTATCGATAAATACAGCTCTACACCAGGCACGAATTGAGACATTACAGTGGCTCTTCCCCTGATATTATGTTCAAAGGACTTATTCATTCGTCAATAAGACTTTGAAGTAAATATTAGAGCTTGTAAACGACTGGCTGTAAAACAAAGATAGCATCCTATTCCGGTCATTACGAAGGCGTTATCGATATTTTAATCGATGTGAAAATCATTTCAGATTTGAATTTAAGCAAGATAATAATATGTACGTGATCATTTCCTCTGATATTAAACGCTATTTTCAAGTTATGAAAATACAATGCCTTCTGTCACTCGTGGCATTTTTCGAGTATCATTTTAAGTGAATATAATGGGACACATCTCCTCTAATAATAGTGTCGTTTATACCGCAATAAACTAAATATATTCCGCGGTGGCGCGTGACGCGGCTCTCCGCGACCGAAACCGTTTGACATACAATTAAAAATGACAGATGACTCGACGCCATCTTGGATGGGGTATCAAAGCGCGCCGACAGCTTACAAAGCTACTGTATTTTATTATAGTACTCTGGATATGCATCAATATTTACTTACTAAAGAAAGTAGTATATGTAGGTACAAATTAGTCTGTATCTATATTTAGATGTGGTACTCACCTATTACCTACTATACCTAGTAGGGATTGTAGGTAAGTATTACCTACCTACCTTAATTGCTTTTATGAAAAAAAATTCTGGGTTCCCTAATTCTATTAATTTCTTAAAGGGCTTTGGCAATGGGTAAGTATGATATGAATACATCAAAATGATCCACAATAATATACAATGCTATAAGTGCTTATATATCAAGTTGAGGAAAGATGCTGGTTTCATAGTCAATGGATGGTCTACCTACTTCTACTGACTTTTATGCAAAGTTCGTCTGGCTATGAGGTATAGCACCACTTTGCCAGTTGTTTGCCACCAAGCAGTAGTGCGAGCACTGCCTGTAGATATTTCAGTTAGAATGGTACTGTAGCTAGTAAAATTGCTGGGCAAAAAAGACTCCTTACAGTTTAATAACTGTTAACTATGATGTTTCGGGATCACGTGCATAGTGCAGTATTGCACAAAACTTGATATTTTAGAGTTCGTTTGGCACGGCAACTATTATGGGCAGCCGTGACGCTCAGGTAAACGGTAAGCTCGTCATTTTATAAAAGTATTTTAATGTTTATAGCTAAGTGTTCTTGTTAGTTGTACCTACCTAAGTGATAAATAATGTAGGCAACCTACCTATTTTTGATATTATATACAGATTAATTTGTAAAGGAAAAATTATAATCACGAGCGAGGATTGAACCAGCATCCATCCATCCCTCAAGCCGGTATTATTTGTTTCATTATTTCGATAACCACAGAATTAAAAGCCACTTCACAGACATTAGCCCGCCCTGCTAAACGTGGAACGGTTAAAGTTAGCGTTAAAGTAAGCTGGTGCAACTCAGCCTTAATCTCCATTGATAATAATTAATAGAAAAAAGACCTTATCTAAAATCATACCATTTCCAGAGCATAATACCGCAACATGCCAAAAAAAGCTTGAAAGCGGGCGGTGGCGGCGCGCTGAAAAACTCGTTCAACACATTCTACTATAAGTAATTTATTCTTGTCGGCTTGACGGTCTGCTGGTGTCGACGTCAATCAAGCAGGCAGGGGAATCCAAGAGGAATGTGTAGCAATGAGTTATTATAACTGTAAGCGACGTCGGATAATGGCTCAGGGGATATCTTCTAAAGCGAGGAAAATTAAAAGAAATTGGTAGCTGAAGGTCTTCAGAGATGTGTAGGTATTTTTCATGAAAATCAATGACAGAGTATTTTTAAGTCACATTGGTACATAATCGATTCTAATTTTTAAACTATTTTTTTTTATAAGAGACTAGCTTTTGCCCGCGGCTTCGCACGCTTGTATTATGTTATTTTTACGTTATAAGTAGTCTAATAATAGATCATTCATTTCGTACCAAACAACAATAAGCACTAAATCTTTTCGAAGCTGAGCACAGTAACCTGTATTAGCATAGATATAGGTATAACGCAAGCATAGCCGTGAGTGGAAGCTATTTAAGCCATTACCTAAAATTAAATGTTTTGAGTCAAATATAGATTTATAAAACAGTAAAAGAAAAGAAGTTTCAAACAAAAAACTACAATTTTATAAGTACCTTTTCATATTACAACAAAAAGAAATCATCATCACTTCACTCAGGTCTTTAACAGAAGTTTCAGTAAATTTTGTTTAGGTAGTAGTACCTAACCTAAGCAGGCAGGTGGAGTTAAGAAAAATATGAAAGAATGACACACACGCACGATGATTCTGCTTTGCTCAGTTTTACATATCCGCGCGCTTTTTGTTCCATTTACCACATTGTTTTTTTTTTTTTTTATATGTTGGCTCCACACATAGTGTACTTAGCCAGTGTCAAGTATTGTATATTTTCATCTAGTTTTAGAATATTTTACGTAGCCAAGTCTTAGTCATAGTCATAGTCCAGTCTAAGTCGGGTCATAGTCCAGTCTAAGTCATGCTCAAGTAAAGTGGTGGCAACTTTACAAGAAGCTTCTATGGAATTTTGGAAGCAACACGAAAAATCACGTTTCACCACATCATATCACTTGACCACACTCATGCTCGTAATTCAGCACTTAATGCGTAAAACGCCACCAATTTTAAACATTAACACTGAAAAAAGCAAAAGTTTTGAGAAATAATACAATGCAACGACGTGAACTTTTTCACGTTCCCGCCAAAAAACCCTACCACATTGTTTTTAACTTCTTAAGTTTGGCTCCATACGAATTGGTACCTACACTTAGCCAGTGTCAATAGATATATAAAAATAAGTGTATATAAAAATAAATAAATAAATAATGAATTTTCTTAATACTAATTAGGAATTACAAATACTAAACCACCACTCCTTAAAGAATTGACCGTTATAATTATTATTATGTCCATTATTTTTCACGCTGTCTCATTCCCACTGCACTTTTCACATACCTACCTAGTGATGAAAGTGAGGAAGTAGGTTAAATCGTCATTACATAATTATTAGTTACACCCAAAGATTTAGTTACTAAAACTATAACCTTCTTGGAGTAACCGAGTAATCTAATCATTTTTACCCGTGGTTTATTTAAAAGTCCACAGATCTAAAATATTTTAACTAATAAAAACTTATTTCAACATGCAAGAAGAAGAAGAAGAACAAATCAGAAACAGTCAAAAACGAACCTTACGCGCCATGTTGTTGTTAATTCGAGGATACAATTGCCATAATGAATACCTACATATTATTATATCTAAGTACCTACCCTTTATAAACATTTTTCATAAAATATTTCGTATCATTGGCTAAATACAAATAATAGCACGCGCTCCGGCTTTCTTAAATGCCAAAATAAAAAAGGTTTTAATATGCGTAGCAATGGTAAGTCTATAACTTAAGTACTACAAGTACCTTAAAACTTCTTTGGGGTCGATCAAGAATGTAGCATTAAATTAGCGCAAAAATAATTTTAACTACATATTTAGAATGGTAACGTGTAGTAATTTTATGTAAATAATACATTTGACCAGATCGCCAATTCGAAAACTTCAATAAAAATGTTAATTAAGTAAGCTCAATATTGGCTAAGTATGATAATCGCGTGAAGCCTTATGAATGATTATAAAAAGTCTTAGAATCTCTCCTTTAAACAATTTCATAAAATACTTCGTATCATTGGCTAAATACATGTTTTGTCTAATGCCAAAATAAAAAAAGGTTTTACAATGCGTAGCAAATGGTTTCCCCGTTTTAAACATCTGTAAAACATGTTTATACATAAATTCCTCAAAAGAGGAGTCTGAAAATCTTCACTTCTGAAAATATTGGGAAGAAGCAGAAGCAATAGAATAGAAGACTAAGAAAAGTAAACATGAAGCTGGCAAATGCACAAGACGTGCGACGCCAATCCTCAAGCGAGGAACAAAAAAAAAAGGATCAATAAATTAAGTACCTATAGGCACAGAATACTGAATATGTTACTACAATAGGTTAAGCTATAGGTACTATAAATACAATTTTAAACACTTATTTCGAATGGTAACGCGTAGTAGATTTTTGAATACTAATACATAATACCAGATCGCCAATAAAGAATTTTGCCCTCGCCAGAACCCAATATATCGAAAACATGAATAATAATTTTAGTTATGTTTCAATATTGGCTAAATATGATATCGCGTGAAGCCTTAAAACTTATAATAAAAAGTCTAAGAAGTTTTTAGTTTTCGAAATTCCTTGTTCTCTGAGTCGTGCTCATATTCAAGAAGGTTCTCATATCTATCCTCTTTTTTAGTTTGGACCACAGATTAACGAAAAAACTAATCTTTATTTAATACATAATATATTATGACTTCCTTGGGTATAGGTAATTACATAATAACAGGTTGTTTTTCTCTAATCTGCATTGCATTGAGCGCAGACGAAGTTATCGCGCGATGTATTTCGCCGTAGCCCGAAAAGTGTGATACACTGCCGGTAATGCAGGCGCGCCAATTATTATTTACTGTTTTTTAAGTTATAAATAAAAACATGCATTAAATAACTTTCTTATTGCTTAGTGCAGTGGGGATTGTTCAGAATGAAATAAAAATGATTGGGGTTCCGTCCTGAATGGGTAATTTCTTATTACTAAACTTTCGCTGTCCGTCTGTCTGTCCATCAGTCAGGATGAATCGTGATAGTTAGACAGTTGAATTTTTCACAGATGATATATTTCTGTTGCCAGTATAACAACCGTGATCCGTATTCAAAGGGTCAGATAAACGGACAACAAAAAAAAATGGTTTTACTTCATATTGATAAGGAATTATAAATTAAAACTAATAAAATTTATTATTGTAATCGCAAATAATACTCTCACAGTTTGTAAAACATATTTATTCGCCGACATGCAATATAACGCTACTGCTTCCTCCATTTTATTTAGCCCACGTCGCGTCGGTTGCACAGCAGGCAAACAAATTGACTGTGTGTCAGGGTTGTGGCGCTATAAAAACTTCGAGGATAGTCAACAGAGATGTTTTTGCACGCCAACTCAACAGCGAAGGTTCGGGCGTATATGAAGTCGCGCCATAATAGTAACAGAAATTTTTTTCTTTAACCTGTGCCTCCAGATAAACCCGAAATAAAATTACCGTCAATAGCACAGAGTAAATTTTTTTTTTCTCTCATCTATGATTAGTAGCCAAAATAAAACTTACCTTTTGACATTGGCTAAATACATACATTATGTGTGGAGTCAAAATATAAGAAAAAAAACTCACCTTGAACCCTTGAAGCGGCCATCTTGTTAAAATCCCGTTCCGTTTCATAATGAAATCTTACACATTTTCACCAAAAAAAAATTAACGATATATAAAATTTAATATATCCTATGTTGTGCGCCGGGTTTTTCTAAGCTTATTAGGGAAAACCGCATGAAAATTCGTTCAGTATCTTCGGAGTTGTGCCGTAACAAACAAACAAACAAACAAACAGACAAAATGTTTAAAAAGTAGCTTAACGTGATCAGCGAAAAATTTCAAGCCAACCTGTGACATTTTTTTTCGATATCTTGCATTTACAGATTTTTTTATCTCTACAGTTTTATTATATGTATAGATTGAAGAAGGCGCGTCGTCTACAATAACTAAGCTGTGATGTAGGTAGGAACTAATTGGTAAGCGGAATCCCACGTCAACTTTTTTTCACTGCACTAGAATTACCCGCGCGTTTTCGTAAACATTTAACATTGGAGCAGTGTATGATAAAATTAGAAATTCATTGATATTTCATGATTAGCTAGGTACCACCGCTTTGCCAGTTATTCTGCCGCCAAGCAGTAGTGCAAGCACTACTGTGTTCCGGTTTGAAGGGCATTGTAGCTAGTGAAACGACCAGCTCGTCACGTCATTCATTCTCATAAAAAAAAAAATTGCTTGTGCTCGATAACTTTTCGTCCCCTTTTGTGTTCATCATCATCATCGTCATCAGCTAAAAGACGTCGCCTAAACATAGACCTCCCCAAAAAATTATATAAGTGCTACTTTGAGCTCAAATACAAATTGTGTTTTATAATGTAACATCCTGCATCCATCGACTCCCGACGTTTATGACCACCACTTGAGAAACTTTTATCCCTATCGGTTGTCAGTTCTGCGAGCGATATTGCTTGTCCGCGATTGCCATTTAAAATTGCCCTGCTTTGTATTCAAGATATAGTATAGGTAGGTACTTTTTACTTGCCTATGTCATTTGCACAGAGCATTGAAACAAATGGTGCTTCGCATTCGCAACGAAGCGTATTTTTTTTGCTCTGTGGACATTTGCATACTTTTTTGGGAAAGTTTATCAACTAACGAACATACAAGCCTTTTTTTAAACTTGTTGGTCAAAGTTCCTCAACACCTACACTTTTATTTTCTTGACGTTAACTACCTACTTAGAATTTAGAAATGCATCGAATATATTATACTTGATGCAGGTAATTTTCTAAATTAATACTTTAGGATAGTATAAATAAAACAATATTTAACTTGAAACTATTTTATATCCACATCAAGTTTCGACTTATGATAATCGACATATTTACAGCATTGAGCATTGTACATTACATACTTATATTATTTATAAAGATGCTAACTACATGAAGTGGCTACAAAGCAGGAAATAGTGTGTGAGCTTAGGTACCAAATACCACGTCTTTCCCAAAACTTTTCACACAATTCAAGCATGTCAAGAATATAAAAATGGTTTACCTGCTTATATGACATAAAACGGTAAAATAATGGAGTGCTTGCGCTCGGCGCTTATTGCTTTGCACTAATATTGTTATTCGTTCTGTCTCTATCCACAGATTAGAGAAAAAACCATTTATCTATATTAGGGCGCGAGTGTAATTAGTGTTCCTTCCTGCTCTGTGGACAAATACGAATTGAAAATCCGAAGTTCTCGTGGTTTTTTTTATGAAGTAGGTTTCGAATGGAAACTGTATAATATTTGATTTATTGGTCTTGGCATCGTCATTTTCCTATAATGAGCCATAAGTTGTCAGTTTATTTATATATTATGTCAATAAAGTAAGATTCCTTTTTGGTCATCACCGGTTGAAAGAAATTCCATGTAGGTACCTAAAGCAAATAATGTATTTATGCATTTGCTTTAGGTACATTATAGAATGTCTTTGACGATGTAGAGTCATTAACGTGAAGCATTATACTCAGGGATTCATTCATAATTTTTTTTTTAAATGACTTTGAAATTTCTATTTAGTAAATTGTTCCATTTTTACGCGGGGGCTGGCGTCAGTGACACTTTTTAATTTCTTAGATTATGGTTCCACACATTGTGTATTTAGAAGTCAAGTCTTAGTCATAGTCATAGTCCAGTCTATGTCAGGTTGTCAAAGTCCAGTCTCAGTCATGCTCCAGTAAAGTGGTGGCAACTTTACTAGAAGATTCTATGGAATTTTGGAAGCAACACGAAAAACTACGGTTTACCACATTATATCACTTGCCCACACTCATGCTCATAATTCAGCACTTAATGCATAAAACGCCACTAATTTTAAACATTAACACTAGAAAAAGCACAAGTTTTGATAAGTGATACAATGCAAGGCGAAGTGAACTTTTCCGCGTTCCCGCCAAAACTCCCAGTGACACTTTTTTTTTCTTATATTTTGGCTCTACACATAGTGTATTTAGCCAGTGTCAAGTATTGTAAATTTTTCATCATGTTAATAGAATATTTCACGTGAAGTCAAGTCTTAGTCATAGTCAAAGTCCAATCTAAGTCAGGTAGTCATATTCCAGTCTCAGTCATGCTCCAGTAAAGTGGTGGCAACTTTACTAGAAGCTTCTATGGAATTTTGGAAGCGACACGGAAAATCACGTTTCACCACATTATATCACTTGCCCACACTCATGCTCGTAATTCAGCACTTAATGCGTAAAACGCCACCAATTTTAAACATTAACACTGGAAAAAGCACCTTTAGTTTTGAGAAATAATACAATGCAACGAAGTGAACTTTTCCGCGTTCCCGCCAAAACTCCAGTGACACTTGATATGCTTTTTGTTTATTCTTCTTCTTCTTCTCGTGTGGGCAAGTGGTCAGCCTCGTTGTTAAAGTTTATTGAAGGTAATAAAGACATTTTTACTTTTTATGAAAATGCAGGTATTTAGTTTTCTAAAAGGTGCATACGTGGTATTACGTGCGTGCGTAAACTACGTACGCACGTAATTATGTGTTTACTTTTTCAATGTACCTACCTATTGCATACGATAAAGGAGTGCTGAAAGGCTGAACATGATGCATGATGCAAAGATGCATCTCTCTTATAGCTTATTTTAGCTTTTTAGCACACTCTTATAATATAATATCTTCTTACTTACTTATTTTTACAAGCATATACATTTTTACAGGAGTATTAATTATGCAACTTTAAAATTTCCCAATACGTTACAATTATTTTTGGTAAGAGATATTTGATAATAAAGTATCCTCCATCAACATCCTAAAGCTTTATTCTTTGTGTTATGTTTAATACATCGCATTTAATTTACAATAATATTTTGATGTAGAAAGGCGTAAGCGTATATGGTTAAATAATTTCAGTTACTTATTTCTCAAATTATAATGTTACCTACTTACTACATTTAGGGTATTATTTACTAAATAAATTGGACTCTTTAATTGTACAATAATATCTACTTGTGGTTTAATAATGATACTCGTAACAATGGTGTCAATTATGTTTTGCAAAAAACCTAAATTAAACTTAATTTGTGTGTTAAAACTATTGCGGTCTTAGATATATGTGTTGCGGTCCTTGCATTTCAAAACTCGAAAGTGACAGCCAAATTAATCTGTCGAAATAATATTTTTTTAGGATATTACACTACAAAACTGACAATAATATCTGATACCTTCACCATACAGTACAAATAAAACATGTTTTTGACACCATTATAATAATTTTGGTCTTTCCCATTTCAGTTCATCTGAAAACGGTGGCAGACTTCGGTGCTGTCAAATTTATTCAAGAGAATGCTTCAAACTATACTCTGAATCCTTACGGGCCTCGGCCTTCGACCTTCGTACCTACATTTAAAAGAAAAATCAAACTTTTCATTAATTACATAGAATAAAACAATGAACTCTATTTCTTTCTTTATCAATCCCATCTCAAAACTAATGTGAACAAGAAAGCTAGAAGATAATCTTGTATGTAAGCAGGTACGAGAATATGAAAATTGTAGTGTGTCAAAAAATCATTGTTAATAATAACCTCGTGAACTAAACCGACGTCAATTTATGTGAAATTTTTCCATCTTTTTTTCGGACATATTTATTTATTTACGAATAATATTATAGTTTTCAAACTAAAACCCTAAACCACTTATCAAATACGTATCACAATCGATTCATAACTACACAATTGCACTAGTCATATGTCAGTCCATTTCGTTCTTCTCAACCCTGGGGTCGGAAGCCCCGGGGCGTTGCCACAATCACGTGTGGGAGTGCCCCAAGCTACCATGAGAATGGTGGTGGTTAGCCGCTAGATGGTGGAAGTACGGCGCGTAAGGCCCAGGCCCCGTGAAAGGGTAAGGGACTCCGTGGCTGTACAATAGGCCTCCAGGGTAAGGCCCCGAAGGGAAGCCCCCAGCTGAAGGTGGAGGCACGGTCGGGCTGTTCACATCCATCCCAGGGTTCTGCTTTTTCCATTTCGTTCGACGGTTTTGGAACCAGATTTTGACCTGTTGATGAAAAAGCCAGTTATGATTTGATGTGTTGGGAAATTGAAAATTCTTATCTTTTTTACAATAGGTAACATTGCCATTCAACGTGGTAATGCTGACAGCATTCTGCAGGGCACTTTCCCCTGCACCAACGGTTTATTTTAAGTTTTTGTATTTTAGTTTTAAAGTTACTAGGTGTAGTTTAGTTTTTTCGGAAATTTGAAAAAAGGCATGTATATTTGGTGTGCTAGGTGGACCGACGACCCGTTCAGACCCGTGGGGAGCCGATGGATGCAAGAGGCAAGCAGCCGCTTAAAGTGGCGCTCTTTGAGGGAGGCCTATGTTCAGCAGTGGACGTCTTCAGTTTGGTGATGATGATTAAGTATATTTGGATTTTCAAACAGTGAGCACAAGTTTAGTAGCGTCATATCTCTAAATCATGTGAAATTTAAAAAAGCAAGTAAAACTAGCAGAAAATAATACATAAATCTTATGCACGTAAAATCGCAGACGGTGTGCATTTCGTGTATTATTTTCAAAGTTATAAACGTAATTAAATTATTTTGATGTTTACAAAAAATGAATACATACTTATTATAAAATATTATTGTGTTACGGATGTTTTCCAATGTTGGTGGAAAGCTCTTCATCTTATCTTAAATCTACTCGAACCCCTCCACCCCGCTCTCTTTCTCTAATCTAGTTTAAACTAAAATGGTACTAACTAGGACTATATTACAGAACGACCGACGCTCTGTGGTTGATTCAGTGCTCAAGTTGCAGTGTTGCATTTATTATAATTGTTCAATAAAGTCCATAATTAGGCCATACTAGGTACTAGGATAAAGAAGAGGCTTTAGCCTCGATCGATTTCATTGACAAATTACTTTTAATTAACGTCACATCTTAGAAAACCTAAACTGAATCGCTACAACACGATTTGTTTGAACTGTAGTAGGTAGAGTCGGGGAGATGATGGATGCAGGAGGTGAGCTGCCGCTCAAAGTGGCGTTGCCTATGTTCACCAGTGGACGTCTTCAGGCTGTTTATGATGACGATGAATTGAATGTATCCTATACAACTCAATGGTAGAGATGCTCCTTATTTGAACTGCGCTAAGAGACATTCTGATTGGCTAATATTACTTTCAACAACAAAAAACACTGAAGAAGTAGTTACCTGTGTTTCCGTCAAGCTCAAACTCAGTGCAAGATTAAGCCGTTCACAAACGGACAAATATCTCGTAGTCTTAAATTTATTTTCTAACGACACCAACTGTTCATACGTGAATGCGGTTCTCGCCCTTCGTGGCTTTGTTCCTCCTTTTGAATCTCTACTGGACGAGCTTTTTCCTTTTTTTGAGCTGGAACTGTGAGGGCTTTTTGGATCTCCGTTCTCGTCGAGGTCGGATTGTGTAAGGAGGTCGTCGTCTAGGTTCGAGGTTTGGTCGTCGGTTTCCACTTCGTCAGTCTCAAGGTCTGAATGTTGAAGGTGGTCTTTCACTGTAACAAAGAAAATTGTATTTGATTGACTTTGTACTTAGTTGTGCGAATCGTAATTTAATGCCATATGTGAACCTAATCAGAGCCTTGCTGGGCTACCACAAACTAATACAAAACCATCATGTTTCATGGCATTATTATTTCAAGGTTACAATAATATTGTTCGAATTTGTACCATGAACTTATAAAGAATTCCTGCGTGTGAACGAGACGTCTACATTTTTATGTGGCGCTATCACTGTCGCATGTCAGTGTCAACATGATGTTAAGGTATGACATGACATGACAGTTGTATTTGATGAACGATTTAACGTGACGTCATCAAAACTGCTCTGGCTTTGCAACATTAAAGTATTCTTACTTTTATGTCATTTGTCTATGTATGATTGAAGTAATATTGAAGTAATAATACTATAAGACGTTGTGGTAGCCCCCTTTTCATACATTCGATTTCGATACTCTTACTCCTGCCTGTCCTTCTCATTCATATTGATTTTAGAATTCGAACAAAAAGACCGAATAGAGTGTACGAAAGATTTTTGGCAAATGAACGGAAAGAACGTTGGCGGAGAAGATGCATGATCGAGAACTTAATTTGAAAATAAGGGCACTGTTATTTAAAATCTTAAGTAAATCTCATCCCGGTGAAACCAAATCTTTTTGACCTAAAACTACATAAAATGCTTTTTCAAATAATGCAGTGTTTATCAGAAATATCATTAACCTAATAACCTAAGAAAACTTGATTGCAAACCTTTTATATTTTCTTGATTGCTTTTCAACGAAAGTTCTCAAACACTTCTTAAAACATAATATTAAACAATAATTTCTTGGAATTTTCGTTGCCATCTGTCACCGCCGAAATTAATTTATTGAAGGTGAAAGTAGTTAACCGAACATAATATAAATCATAATGTTTTATGGTTTCCTCATAATCAAATTTTTTGTTAATATTTCTCGTGTTTTCGGCTTGATATAATGGGCATTTCCCTTTCCTCTCAGGCGGCGCGCGTCGAGTGATACCATGCGAAATAGTTTTAATATCACTATTAATTTTTTAATGTGTCAACTTTGCTAACAAATTTTCATCATCCGGAAACATTAAAAATATAATTTAGTGCGCGACAGTTTTGTGTTTAGTAAAATTGGTAAAATGCGAATTGTAATGGCGGACGGGATGCATAAATATTAATGGTTCGGGTCGATGTTTACAATCATCAACGGTTAGTTTAGGACCTGCAAAATGGCTGTAAAATGACCGATAAACGGCTGTAAAATATAGGCGTCATAAGTAAAATCTTATAAATATGTTTATGGCTTTGCAAATGGGGCAATATTTAAATGGTGCTTCAGTGGAAATCGAAACAAGAAGGAAAAGAAAATTATCATTTCAAAAATTATTTATTTAGAGGTGGATGCCCCATTTTCCAAACGGATCCAAGAGATCTTAATCAACCCAAACATTTATATAAAATCAAAACTAAATTCAATTAATTTTATCATAATTTCTGACGAATAAGGATAAGGCCCTTAGCATAGGTACTCTAAGCTATCTTATGATAACGGTCGAAGCTCTGTCTCTCTTTAAATGCCTAAGTATAATACCAAATATTATGCTCCTGTCTCGAGCGACGGTTACTTAATTACTTATTACATTGTACTTTTCTCTTCGGGAGCGAAACAAAATTGTACTTTTATTTTGGTTTATAAAGGCACTGATCTACGTCCAACGATCGCCATAAATTCTAAATATTTATTGTAAGGCAATTCCATTTTACAGACATTGATCGAATAAAAAATCACCTGAGTAATGTTTTTCACTTCTTTTTCTTTTTTCAAAAATGGATCATGTAAAATATCGCTACTAAATCAAAATAAAGTACTTTTTACTACTTTAATAAACTTTAGAACGCTCTCCATCCATGAGGATTCCTCCCTCACCTCTGAGACCAAAGACTGTAAAGAGACACGAATGTGCAGCGAAAAGAAAACGTAGTATTCCGTCGGTTTTCGTATTGGTTTCGCGTAGTAAACGTATCGAACGGTAAATCAGATGCGGTTCAAATCCATGCCAGTTTGGTACCAAAGAACCCGCACCAGACCGCCGAAAATCTGACGACACGTACAAACCCAAGGCGAAATGATTTCGATTAGCATTCGGTCCGCTTCCAGAGTGAGACCTACTAATTAAACTCCATTTACTGCCCGGTAGAAAAAAATTACGAGAGTAGTCAAAGCAAGCGTATCAAGCGTAAAAATGACAGTCGTAGGGAGGAAACGTCCTTTTTTTCGTGCTCTGTGTCCGTGGTACTACGTACTACCGACAGGCTCAGTAATACTGGAAATTTTTGTTTGCGGTACCTACACCAGTATATAAGTACCTACTTACTTAATACCACAGATAACTTTATACTTACTATAGGAGTAATACGAGCGATAATACTACCTGTAGGTATGCTGTCATGCTAGACATCACCGCTATCTGATTAGCGTTTCGCTTTTGTTTCATTTTGCTAGTATTTTGTTTCGTTTCGCCTAGTGTTTTGTTTTATTTCGCTAGTGTTTTGTTTCGCTTCCGCTTCGCATTCGTAACAGTGAGCTAAAGGCGTGACAATAACACCATATTTTACGCACATTTATTGACTGTAACAAGTTGAGCCAGCTGTCCACATATAGCGCGGCGAGTTAGAGCTAATAAACAATCGCCTACCGTATTGCCTTGGCGAGTGATTTACTGATAGAGAACGCGAAACTTGGTGTTCGAATAAACATAAATCGTTGTTACAAGACGTTAACGGAACGGTGATTGCTATTAATTGATAGGTTAATGGAGATGCTTATGGTTAGCCTTACGTAATGAAATCAGTTTAATTTTATTAACATTGACAGTCTAGAAAACCGCAGCGGGTACCGGTAAATATTTTATAACAGTATAAAGAAGATAATAAGTAGTGAGTATTTACCTCTTCATTTTAAAAATCATTTCTGAAATGTCTTTAGACTTATTTAAATGCGTAGATAACCTTTTTTCATAAACCGATCACACCTAAGTTTTCTGGATTCTTTTTTAAGTCTAAAATGTGTTCTATATAGGAATGTCGGTTGGAAGGACTCAAGTGATTCTATTTCAATCGACTCTCGGGTCTAGCCCGGACGTTTGGGAGGCATTGATGGGGCCGAAGCTAACACCAAGAGGCCTTTATTGATACTAAAAGTACCTAACTATAACACGGTCACACTATCCCTGGGCCCGACGTCGATGGCTTGCATTTCAGCGAGGACCAGAGACAGTGTGACCGTGTTTTACATATTTTTTTTATTATTGTTAATCAATTTTTAGCAAACGTCCCTTGACTGGTTAAACTTTAACGTCTAAGCACGAACTCGCGCATGGAGAGTTCCGTCCGTACCATTCTACCATTATCTAAAAACGAGCAAAAATATCACGTAGGTATGTGAGCCCCCTTAAATATTTATTTTATTATGGTTTTTAGTATTTGTTTGGTTTAGCGGCAACAGAAATTGACCATCTCTGAATATTTCAGCTTTCTAACTGCTTATTACGGTTCTTGAGATACAACCTGGTGACAGACGGACAGATGGACAGTGGAACCTTAGTATTAGGGGTTACTTTATCCTTTGGGTACGGAACCCTAAAAAGTAATCAGCTAGACTTGGTTCAAATATATCTCACCAATAAAACGCACTATCACAATTTAATCGCAACATTAGTCCATCACCTAGGTCCCTAACATACCACCCTTGCCTACTTAATTGAGTACCACTGCACATGAAAGCCGATTAGACATAGAGATGGGCAATTAGAAAGGCATTTCGCGTTCCTTTCGCACTAATAGATCTGTCGTTATCTCTTGGTAGGTGTCTATTTGTTAACAAAGACTTTCAGACTAGTTCACAGTAAAGTATAGCCGATAACCGTTGATGTAGACGTGGTCTGGACTAGAGTAGAGACCACGTACTTAGTGTACATTGGAAAAACAGTGGAAAGATGGAGCGATGACTCTATAGCTCGCAGCAACTATGGGTGAGTAGACACACTGGGCTCAGCGGAGTGCTTGGAAGAGCAATGGGCTTGTATAACACAGACATCTAATACTATACAGTAAAATATAAATAAATAAAAATATATAAACTTACGATTAAATGTCTGTGTTGTATAAGCTGATTATATTGGGAATGATGATGATAAATTAGCGTAGGTAGTTAGCATTTGTGTAAAAAAGTCAAATGCGGTGTGGTAAAGTGTATTCATAGGAGATAAAACCAAAGCAAAGCGAGAAAAAATGCCTCAGTTTAAAGAGCAACTCGCGCCGAGCCGGCGCGCGCCGGCGTCAGAGCTATTTCCTTTAGGTACGGCGGAGCGTCAATTATTATGTGTATTGTTATCGTGTGTGTTTTTTATACTACAACACACGTAAAAATGCATCTGTTTAGAAAGCCAAGTAATGAAATTATACTTACCAAAACTAGTTTTGAAATTTTAGAACACTGCTTAGTTTTTTCGTATTTAAACCGTAAATATGCAAAACCATACCGCGCTATTTGAGGTTATTAAATTGTAATTTACTTTGGAGCGCTTTGGACCTACCTACGCCCGCCGCGCCGCGCCTGAGTGGATACTTCAAGAGATCTTTGACACATATAAATAACTGAACTAATATTCAACATAAAGTCTAAGTAGTTCATTTTCCACCAAATCCTGAAAATGAAAACTGTTATATACCCCCAGGCATTCTCCATCTCGACACGTGTCGAAAGTAAGGTGGAAACATGTTGTGTGGATTTGCAACATGTTGCCGTTAAGCCTGGCTTTGAGTTTCCTACCCCGTAGATCGCACACCCTGCTGGGGTGTACTTGTTGAGGTTATATGGAGGTTTTTACAAGCTGGAAAAATAGTTTGTAGAGCGATCAAGAGTGTTCGTTCCACAGATAACATATACCTACAATTATGGCAAGTATAATAGATATTGGAGCTGCATATTCTAGAAATATTAGAATAGTTGCTTTTCTTGGCGTAAATAAACAAATTGTGAAAGAAGACCATCGTTCGTGGTTCACCGAAAACAAAAGTAAATATTCACGACAAAAACTAAAACAATATATATGAACTCCATTTTTTGATTATATTTCACAATTTCGATGTCTTTTTCCAATCATAGGCAAGTAAATAAATTCTATATTAATAGTTTTTCAAAACTCGACGTGTCAAAAAGGTAGGTAGTATAGATTTAGATACTACTACTCATTAAAATCATTACCAAAGTACATAATATAAGCATAGGTAAATAGGTATATATAGTTTGAACACTTACTAAAACTTACGCTTCGCCTCTTGTTGCGAATCGTGATATTTTTAATGCTAAAAACAAACTTCGAAGCCACAGGGTTTCGAAGTTAGATTTTTTTTCGTCTTAGAGAGTAGGTATGATTTCCATCCAAACTAGTTTTAAGATGAAATCGTAGAACATTTCAGGCGCGGCAGGCGAAAGCCTTTATTTATACCCACTCCCCAAATCCCAGCGCGGAAAGGCACTTGTAATCGAGAGGGCTTTATTAATTACGAACTTGGACCGCAACCCTCCTCGCCCACCCCAACCCCCCGATCCATAACCAAACCATTATCAACTCTAATCTTTATTAGCTAAGGCTAAAAATCCCCAAGCATCTCCCGTATACGAAAACCCAGCCTTATCATTTGGGCGGAAGCGTTAAGAGGTGGCTTTTAAGCGTAGGTTTAGACGATTTTCGACTTAATGCGGAAAGTTTTAGGGTTATTTTCAGAACGGATCGTGTGGTCTGCAAACAAGAGCGATCAATTTGTTAAACGAAGAAAATGGAGATGTGTAATTTGGATGGATTCTTGGTTCGGTGATTTCGTTAATGCAGAGCTTGTTCGCAGTTATGTCCGAGGCTGTGCCGGTTTGGGAACCGTTTTGGTGATAGAACTATTGTGTTATCTGTGGTTTGGGGGTGTGGAGAGATCAATGACATTATAAACCCAAACTTCATGTGTATAGGAGACGAAAATGAATTATGTTTTAGGTTTTGAGGTTAAAAATATAACAAATTAAGTAGTTTTGATCTTAAAAACTCAATATTTTATTAATATTTCTTTATTGCTTAGTATAATAGAAAAGCTAATGATCTTCGTATATGTTTTATTTATTGAAACTCTCTCAGGCATAAATAAATACTGCAGACGATATTTTGGGGTCAATTGTAATAGGTACTTATTAAATACAGTTTATACTCCAAATAAACCAATGACTGAATGATCACAAAAATTACGGATTCTAAAAAAATTGGGTTTGTTAGAAGCTTAGCGCAGAGCCGCGTGCCAAAACAACCAAGCTATCTCAAATTAAATTGTTATCTCTCTTTAAAAGCAACCTTTTCACCCAATTTGTATTCGTAGGGAAAAGTTAAAGGGTATTTTCACGTAATTTCGGGGTAGTAATTAAAAAGTCAGTACTGGCAACATTAAGCCCCTCGTTAACGAGCCGCGCGCTTTCGCATCCGCTTACACCGGAAGTACCTACCAACTGAAATAAATACTTTTACATTTCCGTTCACTTGTTATGACGGGGATGTGATTCTTCAATTTCTCCAGAAGTTTGAAGGACATGAGCAGTCATTTTCAAAGTAGGTTTAATCTTATAAATAATGGTTAAAGTAAGGTTGGCATTTTTATTTTGTTCCTATCTATTTGAATTTACGATATGTAGTATGGTACGGTGTCTTTAATTTTAAAAATGCTGTGACACGTATCACAAATATTATTAATATTACCATGGATTTCATCGAAATGTATGTACCTACAAGCGTTGACGTGTGTCTTACCTATAAACTATAAACGCATAATAGAATACGCGAAAATATTCTAGCTTTAAACGTTAAGCAAGCAAAAACAACGACTTGATCTTGGTGACGTCCACTGCTGAACATAGGCCTCCAAATGGAGCCCACTTTGAGCGGCTGCTCGCCTCTTGCAGCCATAAGCTCCCCGCAATTTTCACCAGATCATCGGTCATTCTAGTCCTAGGCTGCGTGCGTCTTGCGGTTCGTGGTCGCCACTCGAGAACCTTTCTTCCCTTCGGTTGTCAGTTGTACGAGCGATGTGGCCTGCCCACTGCCATTTCAACTTGCTCATTCTTAGAGCCATCGGTCACTTTAGTTCTCCTGCGGATTTCCTCATTTTGGACTGAGCATAGCTCTCTCCGTAGCTCGCTGGGCGACTTTGTTAATGGAGAAACCTCTTAAATCTCGACCAAATACACAAATACACAAATTATTAAACGCTCAGTTTCGCCTCACTGCATATAACCATAACAGCTAAATCCGGCTCAAAAACTACTCAATCGAGAAAATACTCGGAAAACAAGCACGAAAAACGCCTACCCATCAAAACGAGCCCAGTCGATTCGTCCTGCGCGCGTCCGCCCGGACCTAAAGGGCCGAAAAATAAGCCAATTCTGACCCTAAACGCTGCCAAATTTATGTCCTCCCTTGACCCTTGCGACGCCTTATTCACCTTTTATTTTTATTTGAGTGAGCAAGGAACAAATCTTAGCGTAAAAGGGATAATAAAATAATCGTTAGATTCGTTTAGACGAGTCTAATTTCACGCCTTGCTGAGTAAAGGGACGCAGGCAGTGTAGGGTTTGATTCCGTCTCGCTCTGGCTTGTCGAATGGTAGTGCCGACTCTTTCTGATGGTAGCCAGTAATAAAGTTGTGGGAGTAAGTAGCAAGAGTTGCGAATTTAGGTTTTTCGTGTTTGCGGATTTGTAGTAGGTACTTAGAACCAAAAAATATTAGACTATAAACCGGTCACAGGAAAGTATTTTTTTTATTAAGTTAGGAATACTATGTAGTAGGTATATTTAATAACCTACCTAATATTTACACTGGACCAAGCCTCGCATAATTTTGAAGCATCTATAATTTCATCAAAAAATATGGTTACAAATAGATGGAAAAAATCAAACAGTAGGCTTAATATAGACGAAAAGGCAAAATGAAATGGTATCTAAACATCCTAAACAGGCTAGTCAATAAAGACTATTTTTCACTAGTTTTCCTCTCAGTAATCCCAAAATATCTTTCAGTAATAAAAAATGCCGTAACGCGTATCACAAGCATCGAACGTTTCCCCAATTTTCCGCTCGATATTTCGGACAGCGGCCAGCACCGCGTGAAATATCGACTCTTCACATTATTTACTGTGTCCCGCCGATATGAACGTCGATGGAGCGATGCGACATCTATAGATGTTATCTATAATTCTATACGATACTATGGGGATAGTAGTCATTATTTTATCCGACGATTTAGTGAAAGCCGCGGACAGCCGATGCAGGAGGCGAGCAGCCGCTCCAAGTGGCGCTCCCTGGGGGAGGCCTATCTTCAGCAGTGGACGTCTTCAGGCTGTTAATCAATCAATCATTCAATGAAAACATTTATTTGCTGAAAATATGGGTACAATATAGGTAAAGATCTTAAGTTCAACAGGTATAAGGTTCGACACATTTTCTTTACTTAACAGCATGCAAACATTATTAGTAGGCTTTACTTTGGGCTTAACAATATCAATTTATTTTAACACAAACGAAACAAAATAAATAACAGTACAAACTTACATGTTGCCCAATAAATAACGTATCCTACAACGGTCCTATGCCTCGTATGTGCCGTTCCTATGATGATCTAATTGGTAGCGTGACAATATGGATGATGATGAAAATGACGAACTAGATATATTCAGACTTAGTCTCAACCAATTTAGAAACAATGTTTATAAGTATTTACCGTAGTCGGGTGGTACTCGGGTGCGAATACGCATTGATTATTGTCGTTTTTGAATCCCGGGGCCATCTGTGTGCTTATGATTTTTAATGCACTTGAAACAGGCTAAAGGGGCGATAAATGAATAAATAAAATACATAAATAGATGCGATGCGATGCTTGAATATAATTTGTTATGTACGTTACCACAACATTTTTTTTTGTCTCCTTTCCTTTTTCGGGTGTATTGAAGATATTTATTTAATGTAACTTTAGAAGTGATTATTTTACCTAGATATATTTATTATCTATTTATAAAACTATATATTTTGTTTTGTATATATTTTAATAGGTATAAATTTCACACAGTGTTAGTTGTATAAGTATTTTCTCTTGTCTCGTTAAGGTCGAATTAAGTTATACTCGTTTGCTTTCCTTTTTAATATTTATTTTTCGATTTTATGATAGGTATGTAATTATCACTGTTTGTACCAGGCAGAGTGCATGTGTTATTGGATTATGGGATTGATTTTATTTACTGTTTAAATCATGTTGTTTTGTAATTTTATGTTCCATTATCTGTTATATGCACCTATAAAATAAATAAATAAATATTAAAATGATTACAATATACATACAGATTAATTTGTAAAGGAAAAATTAGAATCACGAGCGGGGATTGAACCCACATCCATCCATCCCTCAAGCCGGGATATGCTTTACTTAAGCTACCGTGACAAGTGGTCTCATGTCCGAATTTTTCCTTCACATTTACAACCAACTTACGGGGTTACGCTGAGCAGGCGATACTGCTATAAAAATCATAAATACAATATACATGTCAAAAATAATTACAATATTACAATAAGTTAATTAATTGTCATGCCGATTAAAATTAAACTACACATTTTTATTCATATTGAAGAACTCCTGAACTGAATAGAAGCACTTTTCTACCAACCACTTATGTAATTTTAAAATATTGAATGGTAACAATTTAAAAATTTAAATGATGATGATGATGAAGATATTTTTACCCACTACGCTAACAGAAAAGGTGTATTGCCAATTGAAACGACATCATTGCTACTTACTAAAATTAAATAAAATTACTCTTTCGCCTCCTTTATAATATAGGTAGTACCTGCTATATAAAAAGAAAGACCACATCCCAAAATGACCAGTATTATTAATTATGTTTGCCGATTTCTCATTATAACAACTTTTATACGGATTGCTGACTCCTTTGAGTAGTTTTCACTATTCCTCATAGTTTCGGATTTGGCCTACCACGTATCACAAATTTATTAATTTTTTTTTTTAAAAATGTACCCCGTTAATCTATTTAAACAAAAAAAAAGAAAGTACGTAAGTAAGAAAAAAATTAATAAATTTGTTGTATTCCTGGTAAATAAGTTTGCAGAAGGATGGTATGTATATTTAGGTACTACTACCATTATAATACTACTTACTAGAGTGCAAGGACTGGTGCCTGATACTTGTAAACTTATAGGTCAATTGAGGTCACCGCCACAAACATGTTAAAACAAATGTAGGTAGATACTTATATCCTACATCCTCCCCCGGGGATTAAAATTTAAACTATCTTTCATTAGAACCGGAAGGTAACAGACTGAAATAAAACAAGAAAGAAACATAGAAAGAGGTACTTTCACATTCATAATTTTAATTAATTTTCATTGAATATGTAGGTACCACAGAACATTTATTTTCCAGCAATTTCGTGCTCTGTGGTAGGTACTACCTACTATCTCATCATCGGTTGCTGTAATGTTATCAAAAACTTATTTTGTTAGTATTGAAACGATCGTCTAGTCTACAGTCTAGACTCTAGACTAAAATGATTGGCAGTTTCTTTTTGTAGAGACTTGGACACTCAATTAACTTGTCAAACATTCGGTACCTAATACCTATTCTATCTGCTTCTATCATAGAGATTATAGTAAAATATCGAAATAACATTGCAAATGAACCTTTTACTCTTAACAAAACACATCGAAGTATAGGTAGCAGAAGTATTTTTTGCTACATCTATGTCCTATGATCACATGTTCGTGCTTTTTTGGGACAGAAATGTGTTAATATTAATTCATATAGATAGGAAGCAAGCAAACATAATGGTAAGTACAGCATAACGATTCAGGAGGCCTCAACACTGAGGCTCAGCGTTGAGGCCTCCTGGATCGCTATGCAGGTCACTATTATAGCTTAGCCTTTGGAGAGCTGTAACACTAAATAGTTAATTATTATTATAATCTGGGTTGGGTGTTTTCAAGTCAAGAGTGAACAGGTATCTTCTAGGCAAACATGCACCATCGTAGGCCACGTCATCACTTACCATCCGGTAAGACAGTGGTCAAATGCTATACCTATACTTAAATTAAAAAAAAACGTGAACGCATTGCTTTATAAGTACGTTCATAATAACTGAGGCATTCAGACAGAAACATACCTACTTCTTCTCGTGCATAGGCAAGTGGCTAGCCCTGGCGTCTGAACTTTTAGTCCACGCAAAGGCATCTGACTTGGCTTAACGAGTATTATCTTATGACAACAGCCGGGACCAACGGCTTAACGTGCCCTCTGAAGCATGTAGTGCTCAGTTGTAAATATGTATTAAGTGCCACTTTTTGCTGTAGCGGTCACCCATTATAGTATAGTGACCGCATGCACCGAAACATTAAAAGTGAAAGAATGATGAATATCTCAAGTAATAATGTTATCCTTACACAAATGACAATAATAACCGGCCAAGTGCAAGTCTGACTCGCGCACGAAGGGTTTCGTACCATAATCTATGAAAACAAGCAAAAAATCACATAGCAACCAAAGAGGTACTTATAATGCACTACGTACTGCATCGAGAAGCAATGTCTAGTGTAACATAGAAGTCTTTGGTGAGTTTTGGCGGGAACGCGGAAAATTTCACGTCGTTGCATTGTATTATTTCTCAAAACTTGTGCTTTTTCCAGTGTTAATGCTTAAAATTGGTGGCGTTTTATGCATTAAGAGCTGACTTATGAGCATGAGTGTGGGCAAGTGATATAATGTGGTGAAACGTGAGTTTTCGTGTTGCTTCCAAAATTCCATAGAAGCTTCTAGTAAAGTTGCCACCACTTTACTGGAGCATGACTTAGTCTGGACTACGACTACCTGACTTAGGCTGGACTATGACTGACTAAGACTTGACTTTACGTGATATATTCTTTAACGATGAAAAATAACTATACTTGACACTGGCTAAATACACTGTGTGGAGCCAAAATATAAGAAAAAAAAAAGTCTTTGGTTACACCAAAAGAATTGGAGCTCCCTTAAATATTTATTTCACGGAACTCTAAAAAATACCTACAACATCGTTTTACAAAATGTTTCAATAAGTGTTTTCCTAAAAAATTTAGTAAGACTGGATAGTGGCTTAGGTACATACATGGGTCTCCCTAACTTTCTTTAAAATCCATTCCATGCTAGTTAACGAGGTAGGTAATTTTAGTTCTAGGTCCAAGAAAAATAAGTACCCAGACAGTATGTTAAACGTTTGATCAGTTCATTTATGTACTTGATTATGTACGTGACACCTTTTAGCATAAACATGTTCTTTACTGACTCCAAACAGGATTCTAAACTTTAACACGTTGTAATAAAACCCAATTTTACTTCATAGGTAGCTATAGGAAATCCGTTATTTTGTCGGTATTGTTACCGCTGATATCTATATTAATGTGGAACGTGATGCGGATGCTATTTGTCATGCTATTATGAATTTGAGCAGGATGCAATTTGCAGGTCATTATTTTCATTGGGTCTTATTTAAAACTAGTTTTGCTTCTCGGTTTAAGTTTCGCCGTAGACATAATTTTACACTCAGTAGATTACTTACCAATGAAATTCTTAGAATAAGTAAGTATTCTATGAGTGAAATTAATTAGGTACTTAGTTCCAGAAAATAAATAATTATACATTTTAAGAAGTACATACTTACATAAATAAAAAAATTCGCGTCATTATAATCAGTAAAGAAAACATGTGTTTTAAGCGATTTTTAGGGTTCCGTACCCAAAGGGTAAAGCGAACCCTATTACTGAGGCTCCACTGTCTGTCTGTCTGTGCGTCTGTCACCAGGCTGTATCTCATGAACGGTTATAGTTAGACAGCTGAAATTTTCACAGATTGATGTATTTCTACCGCCATAACAACGAATACTAAAAACCAGAACAAAATGAATAATATTTAAGGGGCACCCATACAACCGTGTTTTTTGCTCGGTTTTATAGATATTTGTACGGAACCCCCCGTGAGCGAGTACGACTTGCACTTAGCCGTTATTGGGACTTTATGTCGCTCTACATTCCAGCCCCGTAAAGTCTTAAAATTGAAACAACTCAATCAACTAGGTCAAAATCCCGTTGCAATAATAATTCTAGCCGCTTCACTCAATGACATGGATAAGCGCTTTAAAACTCACTAATATTTAAAAGTACAGCGCATAATTATTTTAAAAAATTCATTGTAGGTTTTTAAATCACACTGCACATAGTAGGTAAATAAAGCTACCGCGATTTTCGCCGTCGGGTAGGTAACAGAACAACCCCTCCCGACCGCGACGCGCCGACGGCCCCGACGGAATCTGGCAGGACCGTGGACAACTCTTAAATGAGGGAAGTAAGAGGATGTGGCATAAAGCTAACTACACATAATATGTTATAGTTATGAGGTCAACTTCATTAAAGAATGGACAAAAATAGTCGCATTTCATTTTTCAGCCAATACCATTTTGAACGTGCTAAAAAGAGACAAGTATTCCGTTTTAATTTTAATTTTTGATAATAATTTGTCTCTGACGTCACTTGAGACTGCCCTGCAGAAAAAAATCCGCCATGTTCTGGTGGTATTTTGAGCTAGTACGTCAGTCGTCAACTAGCGTCAACTGTCAAACGCAGTAAACAATGGGGTGGAGTGGGGCGGAGTCGGCACCATATTGTGGTGAAAAAGTGCCGCACGTCACGTAACCATGTTTCACCTCCTCTTACTTCCCTCATCAAAGGGACAACTGGAAACAATGAAAACAGTTAAGAATCCCTTACAATTTTCGCGCGCTGCAAGTTTAGGCAAATAGTATGCGTGTGTGCGCTCGAGCTGTATACTTTCGTAGTGTGCGTTGAGATGCGACGACGTAGCGGGAACAAAATTCTTGGTCCGCTATTTATTACGTAACATTGTACAAACTATGTCGCTTAGTATCTGCACTAGTGTAATTATGACGTTCTATATTTATCCAGTAAATTATATATTTTTACAAGTATAGGTATAATAACTAAATTGGTGAAGTTTGTTTAGTCTAACAATAATTTGTTTGCGTCCCGTTATATTTTGTTTTTGATTTGAAACGCGAGTCCAGCCATTTATTCATTTAATTACCTTGTTAGACCCTATTATTACTACATGGATTTCTGTAAGGGTTAATATAAAACAAGCAAGAATATTTAAAGAGTTAGATTTAATCAACAATAACTACACACAAAAACACAACAAAACACAACACACACACACACACACACACACACACACACACACATTAAAGAAATAGTAATAATAATAATAACAACTATAAACACATTCATACATACATTATAATAAAACTGTGATTGGGCTAAATCAGCACATTGAATATTTTTTTGAAATTTGTTGCTATTCTCTTCTTCATCGATATAGAAATAAAACTTTTTTAAATTTTTTGTCCGTCTGTCTGTTCCTTTGAACACTCGTCACGTTGGAATTACTGAATGGATTTCAGTGAAATTCGGCATGGATATAGCTAATTTTTTTGAAACGGCCAATTTTGGGTTGCTCGAAGCAATAAGGATGTATTTTATGCTAGAATTTTCTGTTAAAATATTATTTATTTATTTATTCTCATTCCTGTCGAAGGGAAGATAGAACTAAGGCAAAGGGAAAAAGATAGGGAAAAAGAATGAATGGATGAGATGGCACTAGAAGGTAGGTAGGTGGGGCGAACCCTGCCTTCCTTTGCCGGCTAATCCATTTATCCTTTTCCCCGATCTTTTTCTCTTTCGCTTCCCTCTTACCCATGATAGAGTATAAATATAAGCATTTTAGCCTCTCTCACAAGACTAATACGAAGTATTTCGAATATCCATAGAGCGTGCCTTTCTGGAGTCAACTATTTCGGGCAATAAACATGTCTTATAGAAATTTGTCAGTTTCTGTTCCATTTTATTGGTCCAGAAATCGTCATCTTTTAGTATTCTTTCAACTTTCAAAGGTTGATCCGGTCCAGTCCACACAGCAAATAAACACACACGTTTTTTTGGTGATGTGCAACTGGCCCTGTATTTGAAAGACCCAGTCATGGTTGGTGTTGACAGTGGTTTCCCCGTTACGAAAATTCCAAAACTTTATTTTTTTCGCCCTTATGGCGTCATCGGCATTCACACCGAAAGCTGACAAAGGGCACTTTATTTCTATGATACCTTCTTCGAATAAGGCATCCGGCGTAGCACCCAAGAAGAAATGTTCTTCGTCAATGTGTAATCCACATTTTGTAATTTGGATATTTTCCTGATTTGCTAACTGCTCTAAGGCAATCGATTCGCTAGATTTACCATGCTGGATGGCTGGAATAAGTAACTCATAACAATTTTTATGATAATAAGTGTTCAATAATTTACCTAAGGATATCACGCGCCTTTTGTGTTTTTTCAATTCTTTTCTTTTTATTAAAAACTTTTCCGTAATGTGCACGATTTCGACCCATTTTCTAAAAATAAAACATATGTTTTAATAATAGTACAGTTAACACAAAATATTTACGGTAAACAAATCATTAATTACAAAAAAAAATACTTACTGTATCAAAACAGGTTAGTCACGGTCTATAAGCACGCGTAATCCGATTATTTACGTAAGGAGCGGCACTGATCACAGCGTCACAGGTTCGTCGTCGAGAAACTCTCGGGCGCGACTGGATGTAGCTTGCTTGTGCATCGTCTTATATCTTATTATTTCAATATTTTATTACCAATAAATTTGTAGTCTAAAATTAAATTAAAATATGATGTTTGGTAGATAACAACCTGTTCTTTCATAATTTATCACTGAAAATTGTATTTATACTTTAATCATACGTGTAGATGACGGTTATACGCACTGTTTTTTTGGAGATTTTCAGTGTGGAACTAATTTTTTTTTACACACTTAATGGATAACTTAAAAAAAATATTTTGACTGTGTCCTAACAAGGACACAGTCAAAATATTTATCCCCAGTATGTACAATTTTTCTCAGATTATTATTCGCTATCAGTTATCTAGAAACGTAATTGACAAACCTACCGTTTCGTGATTTCGTAAAAACGTAAGTTTTAATTTTATATTTCATAAATTATATTGAGTAGTTATCACAGTATTATTTTGTCTACGCCCTAGATAACTACGCGATTTACTATTATACTTAAGGAAAATTTCAGATGTCTCATAGGTATTGAGAAATCAGTTCTGAAAAAGTAGTAATATTTGGAACACGCCTAGAAGGGGCTCTTAACTTGTCGGCATACTGTCAGCGGATATCAACTGATGTCCGCTGGCCAACTGGGGATTCTAGGAATGCTAGAATGCAACTGTTGCATATGTAGGTACAATATGATAAGTTTTTATTACAGTAAAATGAAGGTTTAATTTTTTTACTTTTTACTTATTAACCATCGAATACATTAATTTCCTTTAAAGAAAGGGTTACACTAACTTTAATTGCATACTGAGAAATACTTGGGTTGGGTATTATAATCAAAATATTTTAAAGTTATTTTTATCTATGGAACTACTCTAAAATTATGTCCTTTCAAATAAATAAAAAAAATCCAATTCCGTAGTATTTTCCCCACAATTTTCTGAAGTAAAAACACCGAGAACCTCTTCAACTCGTGTATATTCAGTACACATTCAGTACACAATAAACGAACCTATTTTATGTTAAGAACTTATTGTTGACTCACATTTCATGCAAATAAAAATCTGAATCTGAATCTGAATCTGAACAGGAGCAATAATACATCTTGAAGCTTCGGCTGCTCAATCAAAATTGACTACTTTTTGGACCTTGTTGTCCCTCCAAAACTTCCCTCCTAAACCTCAATATTATTTTACCGGAACTACCAAGGCAGCCATCGTAATTGGTTGATGGTTCAGCGGACGCTCCTTCCGCCAGTGTGGCCAACCAAAATGGTATTTTTAAACAGTCTACCAACCTCTTAATATTAAAAAGTGAGAATAAATTATAAAATTCACGACATTTCCAATTCCAGTCCAAGAAGATAGTCTGAGAAAACAAACAAATAAAAAAACATAAAACAAAATATAACCTTTCTTTATTGGTGTCGGTTTTGAAAATCATGACTATAGGTAATGTGCCTACTCTATTTTTCTAAATAAAATATAATAATACAATCAGCGTCCAATTGTTTGGGATCATTTTAATTTGTTTTATTTTTCGTTTTTGTATTAGAAAGGCAAAAGGTCTAATTCGGACATATTTGCATTATGTCTGCATAAGCCTGCGATTTACTCTATAAAAATTGAAAGAGATCGATTCTTGCCTCTTACCATTAAATATAAATTCTCAATAACAAAAGATAAATAAACAAAACGCGGCAACGCTATAAAGAAGATGGCATAATGTTTTTTTCTAGCCCAATACAAAAAACCAGTAAAAATAAAGAAATAATAAATCTACCTACTAAAACAACTTAATAAAATCGGTCTGTAAATCAATTAGCGTTTAAAGCAGACGAACACGCGCGTGCTGTTTGTCCGCAGCTGACGTCCGATGACGGTTTTACTGCTTCCGACTATCGTATCGGATGGTTTGACTGAGATAAAAGAGGGTAGATTCCACTTTATTTTATCAAAGCTTTTGACCACTGTCTTGGGGTAGTAGGTCCATGCCACTATCTCACCTTATGGAAAACTACGATGCGATCGAAGGTATCTAACCCCCGTATTCTCAAACATATCACCAAAGGGAGAATTCTGTGCATATCACCAAAAATCCTTTACTCGACTTCCACTCAACTTGAGGGAAACTCAAGGTACATCGCGACGTACCTTGAGTTGACAGGTGCTTTGTTTCCCTCGTTTGAGAAGAATTAACGAGGAAATGTCAAGTTGATTATTGTCAACAACAATGGGGTAAAGGGTAAAACTTCTTTGGTCAATTAGAAATACTTACCAAAACACGCAAATGAGGTTAATTCGAGGTTGAGGCGAGTGGAGTAATCTCGTGGTAATGACTAAGTAAGAATATAGGGATGATCCCCATACTCTTAATCCAATCTCGAATTGAATAATTGCATTGAAAACACTGAAAACGGAAACATACCTACTAGTGATGAAAACCCAGTTCATTTTACAAAAGATTATTTAATTGCCCAATAAATCAATTAACTACAAAGCAACACGCAAGCTTGCTGGATTGTGTAGTTTATTCGCAGCTGATGGCTGCTGACATGTTAACAGCTTCCGAATCAGACCGCGCCGGTTTTCTGACCTATGACCGATGGAACTAAGGTAATGTAACTAAGGATTGTGGTCGAATGGCCCTTGTACTACAACGACATATCAATAAAAAAAAGTAAAGCTTGGGAGTGTATCTCTCTGGGACGCAGGTATAGGTACCTATACCCTGCGTTGCAGTAAGCACGACTCATAGAGGGATAAGTTCACACTTCAGGCAGTTGTTCCACTGCCGCGCCGGCGAGGAAGCCTTTAGCTATTAAGCTATTTAACTATGTTCTCTCTCAAGAAAATTGATTCAGGGTCTAAGAGAGAGGCAAATAGTTGGTTGACCGTTCAGACTTGCCGACGAGAACTCTCTACTATTTCGTCGCATTTAATTACTAGTTTATCTTATAGAAAATAAAATTTGCAAAACTTTGAAATGAGACCTAATTAATGTTACAAAACAAAAAAAACTACAATCTAAAAGACAGTAATTAATTTAACGCTAACAGCTAGATTTTGACAAAGAAATCGTTGGAAAATAAATTGTCCAATGCATTCGCCTCATTCTTTTTAAAATTAATTGCTCTACTAAGTAGGTACTATAGGTGATTACTAATTACATAACAATCTGTAGCACAAAGGTCCACTTGCACCAAGCACTAACCGAGGTTAAGCGACGATTTAAATGTATAAAGATAGGTTGTGTGGAAAAAAAGCTGCAGCGACAAGACCAGCCATTACTGTGAGTGTGGGCCTAGCACGAATATTTACGCGCGCGTAAGTGTAACGTTAACGTAAGCCAGTTGTATGACATTTGATCTGCTCCCCTATTACGATTGAGCTAGCAGCGCTGCTGACGCGCGTCTGCTGCTGTCAAAATTGTATGGACTTAATGGTTTTACGTTAACGTTACACTTACGCGCGTGCAAATATTCCTGCTAGGCCTACTGATAACACTTTTAGACTACTCTATAGCTGCGCTCCACGGTTCTACTCTCGTGATCAAATGGTTATTCTATCGCACAAAAAATCACATTTTTTTAATAATAAGAAAAGAAGATAGCAGATACCTACCCATGTTATTCCAAGATATGAAGAATCTACACATAAACTTTCATTAATACCCGTTTAGCAGTTTCAGCCCAGTGGTAAAACATACAAGTGAACACATGCGTACAAGGCATAAGTATATGTATCGGTATAAAACATCACGCATTTGCCCTCCCTAAAAATCCTGACGTCTGGCAAAGAAATGACGTTTCGGAAATCGCTAACTTTTCCGCAGCTTATGTCATTTCAATACATTTTTGGAGCTAGCGTGAGGCGTTAGCGTTAATGATTGTGATCTTTGCTAGACCCCCAGGGCTGACCACTTGCCTACACGAGAAGAAGAAGATCACGCTTTTGTACTTATTCGTAATAATTAGTAGGACAAAATTAGAGTTGGGGATGTCATTGACCTACAGATTAATTTGTAAAGGACAAATTAGAATCACGAGCGGGGATTGAACCCGCATCCATCCATCCCTCAAGCCGGGATATGCTTTACTTAAGCTACCGTGACAAGTGGTCTCATGTCCGAATTTTTCCTTCACCTTTACAACCAACTTACGGGGTTGGCAGCGCCATCTATTGAGTGATTTTTAGAATCGGGTTCAATCCCCGCTCGTGATTCTAATTTTTCCTTTACAAATTAATCTGTAGATTACGCTGAGCAGGCGATACTGCTATAAAAATCATAAATATTCTCATTGACCTAGCTGTATAAAAAGGCAACATGATGCCCTGTAGGTGTATTGTAATGAGGAAAAATCCTACGTCATAACTAGTTGTCAAAACTTTGTTCTGCATAATCGGAATAAACAGGAGTATTAATTTAAAAAACTACACGGGTATGATACTTAAGTTATTTTTCATATTACAGTTATCGTTGCCTATATTAAGGAAAGCAGTAGTCTTAATTGCTAAGTAAATATTACCTTTACTTTATTTTAAAAATACCACATGTAAAAATTGCGGTATAAAGAGTGAACTCGTCAACTCGGTGTTGCCACTAACCAGTTGGTGCAAATTTGCCTAAAATGACTTGTCACAAAAACTTGTGCAATGCAACGTCTAGCACCCGAGAAAAATGAACAAAAAGTATCACACCTCATTTAACGCTATTTAGCCACCAAATTACTTCGCCGATGATTGCTCATTCGTTTCGCTTTACTTTGGGTGAAAATGATTACAAATTTTTCAGCTGGTAATAGCATTTTTTAAATGTTTGTCTCTACAGGATTAACTTGCTATTAGCCTTGGATATGCTTTTTATAGAGTAGGCAAAATGTACTAGGTCTGTGCTTTTTACCTAAATACTTTTTTCTGTACAAAGTCTACGATGCTTTTTAGATGTCTGGTTTGCAGGTTGTTTGGTTTGCATTACTAAAGAAACACAATTGACTACGAACTGTGAATATGGTGAATATGTTCAGGGCCGTCAATACCCGGGGGTTCAAGGGGTGCGGGGCACCCGGGCGCAGGGCCCTACATTTCGATACCACCCTGAGACCACGCGCGCAGAGCCGCGGGCACAGCTAGTTCACACGCTGCATGCCGTTTTCGGCACGTTAATACTTATACCGCTCGCGTAGTGCAAGTTAATTTCACACTTATTACTACACAAACAATTTAAATTCGTTCACCACCTTTGTGGCAAAATATCCAGTTTAAAGAGCGCTGTGTACCTTTTGACATATCACTTGAAGTGATAGAGCCTCCTCCACAATTAGGTGCAAGTTTGTTTTAATTTGTCACATCACATAGATAAAGGTACTGGCGAGGTGAGTGGAGCACCTAGTGAATATCGGTCACTGACAGGGCGTATTTACCCTAGCTAGGGCCAAAAGCACCTTGGTCCGAGGCGGCCGGCAGACTGCAAGGGGCGGCGCAAGCCGCACTTTGCGCTTAGCTTTGAGCGCCAAAGGGCAGAATTCCGCTTTAACTAACTTGTACGGGACTAAAACGCTTTACCTACTACTCGCAGGGTATGAAATTATGAAGTAAGTTTGGTACATGTCCGGCTAAGTGATTTGTATAACGTTACAATTTTAGCGCTCGCTTCGCTCGCGTTTTTTTTGGTTCTCTACTGTGCCGTTCGTTGTTATTGGGTTTCTGCTTAAATTTGGAGTTTTTTCCGTGGCTTCACATGCGCTTTGATACATCATCAAGACGTGTTTTATCTAGATAATTATAATTATAGGTAAGTAAACGAAAAAATTTTGGCGCTCGCTTCGCTCGCGCTTTGTTGTTTGACTGCTGCCTCGTTCGTTATCATCAGATTCCTGCTTCAATTATGAACAAAGGAAGTTTTTGGGTTGGCTTTGTATGAGTTTTTATGTATCATCAATATTCCTTTAATTGTGAAAATAGCTTATTTTAAAGTTCCGAGTGACACTGCAACTGTTATGGGCGGCCGTGCCATTCATTCTCATAAAAAAATATATATACCTACAGCACCTGAGGGGCTCAGTTGGGTCGAAATGTGGCTAATTATTCTCAACTTCTATACGTACTTAGACTACGCTTTAAGTTTTGTGAGCTGTGGACTTCGCGAGTCTAGCTTTGCTCAGCTTAAATTTTCTAGGCGACACATTTTGAAAATGTTCCAAAAACTAATTGACGATCCATAAACTATCCATATCATATTAGTCGGACTAAATTTTGTGCACAAAATTTCACCAGAATCGATTGGGAAATGATCGACCTGTATAGCGGAGAACAGCCGAACATACGAAATCATGTTGCCCAAACTGAAACGAAGAAGCGCCTTCGCGCTCGCTTGGTCTTGACTTTTGTAACAGCCTAAAATTGTTTTTTGCAAAAATACGCACATTTAAAGTCTTCAAAATTTTTGTTTGTCTGTATGTCTGTCCGTGTGCATGAAAGTTCGGCACGCAAAGACTACTAGGTGTATTTTAGTACCGTTTACTATTATACATTTTCTTGTGTCCTGTACAGGTTTCAGTGTTTATTTCATTAAAATCGGTTTATCCAAAAAAGAGTTACATGGATTTTTAGATAAAAAACCACCACTGGATGTATAACTGGAGGATTTAACAACAAAATGTTTACATTGATTGTAAAAAAAAACGGTAAGAAGTAGGTAAGGATGAAGGAAAGGGAGAATGAAGAAGGCCGGGAGAAAACGTATAGAAAAAGGACAAATCAGAAGAAATAGAGAAGGGATAGATGATGGATGGGGCAATGGGGCAGGTATAAAATTAATTAATCCATGCGGAGCCTGGGCGGGTCATATTAGGCTAGAATAAAAAAATTTACATGTCATAATCTCTAAGGTATCCTATCCTAAGCTTGAAACGAAACAATACTTAAGTAATTATTTTTTTCAGTATAAGAATCTAATAAGAACGAGTTTGTACTAACCGGAATCACTGTCATCTCTATCATAGTGTGGTCTCCAGTATTGCTCGTCGTACCTCAATGGCACGTCGGACCGTCCCGTGAACTTGTTAGGGTCGAGGATGTTTTCTACTGAGAAGGCTATTGCCGGTCTCTCAGGCGGTCTCGTCAACCCTAACCGACGCGTCAAGTCAACCGGCGCCACGTCTTCAACCCCAACAACGTCAAGCTCTCCATTCGTCTCAGCTTCCTCTGTCTCTGTCTCATCTTGCACCTCTTCCCTCCTCTCTTCCGACCCTCGCGCCATCGCAAGCATCGTCATATCAACGTCTATGTTACCCAGTTCTTTATAAACATTAGAGTCAGTAGCTTCAGGTGTCACTGTCACTTCACAGTCTATTGATTCGTTACCGTGTGTGTTTATTTTGTTAGTTGTTTAGTAACAAAGAAAAGTTCGCACTGTAATCCGCGGGTCGTTTAGCACGTTCGTCCGAAGCCAACATTCGATTATCACAACTCGGTGTCAACTAAAAACGGGACTGCAGAAACGGGCGGGACCGATGAGGGCCGCGCTCTAGGGGGGAGAGCGAGCGAGAGAATCCCGGCTCGGGATTGGGCGCGGGAAACGAGGCGTGCCCAGGGTGGAGAAACGTAATCGAGCAATAAGGTTTAAACAATTTCGTTTAATACGTTGAATTATGTAAGAGAGCGGCGGGCAAGTAATCGCGCACAAGCGATAAGGCCATTTGCGCTACTTCGTTACGTATTAATGGGCCAGGAAATTGACTTATGAATATTAGAGGTCGCGGCGAGTGTAAGATCGGGCCAAAGCGGCCCCGGGCGGCCGCGCTCGCTTATTTTCCTAGTTAAGCGCTGGAGTGCTGGAACAATGATGTTTATTGAGTTTTGAACTTAATGGGTTTCGGTGTGTGGCTGCGAGCGATTTACGCCATTAGCGGTGTTTGTGTTGCACGTTCCATGTAACTTTCGGACCTGTTCTACCTGGGACCTGAGCTGAACTTCTGTTTTAATTGTTTTAATTATTATGGATTCGGCTTTGCTAGAATTACACTGTGATTGGATACTGGGTCATATTTAACATGACGTTTTACCTTTACCTACGAACTTAACGTTTTTAGACATCGCTTTGTAGTCGTGTCTGGATGAAAATGGAACTTAACTCTTAGAATATGATTTTATTACAGTATCCAAGTTTGCGGGATTTTTTACCTAAATTCACACAATTTTCTATGACACTGAACAATTTTCTTGCTACAAGGAAAATTTTTTGAGGAAGACGTAAGAAAATGCACGAAAAGTCTGAGAACAGCTTTCACCAAAGTTCATTTTACATTTTATTAAACTATAAACGTACTTTGTTAGTGCTCCAGTTCTTTCTTTTTTGACATGGGCTTGCTCTGCTATATGCACTTAACTACAGATAGCAGAGATAGAGACCATAATAGAGTCCGTATTATAGGTATGGATTGACCTAAGTTTCGGGGAAACAAATTTACCTTTTCAATCACAAAAACCTTTTTTATTTAAAGTTACCTAATCATTTGATAGATTAAAATCTGTCTTTGGATATTTATTGAAAGATAATTTGTATTCTATACTTAAGTGACAGTATTTAGCAACTTACCAAAACGCATCACTTACCATTCTTAGGAGACGTGAAAACTATTAAAATAAACTCGGAGTAGTGACTAGGCTCTCTGTTCACTCTCCCCTTGAAAATATCGAGATTACATTACAAGATTTACAAGACAGATGCTGGTAAAGGTAAAGAAAGATAAGGTTCCACTCCTTCATTTTCATTTTGATTTAAGTACAAAATTTATTTTAGTTTAGTAAGAAAGAAATAGAGAACGTTTTATTTTATTTTGTATTTACACGGCTAATCGGGCTAAGCATCTACCGTTTAGAGGTAGCAATGATATGCACGAATTCAGCTTTTTAGTCACGCTTCTCTTACTTCAGCAGTTTTTTATACAGGCTGCGTCTATAAGTGGAAAAAAAATTTTGGCTCAGAGAAGAAATAGGTCTTATTCGCTACTATTAATGTAGGTACCTATATTGAGTATTTGTGGTCACATCGTACAATAGGTACAAGAAATACAACAATCATCTCATCTAACTGCAAAATATTGTAGTTCCGTTCGGTGGAGTAAATCAGGCTACTAAGTACCTACGTAGGTACTTATGATGAGCCGGTATAAAAATCTATATAGGCACCTATTTATATAAACATTACCTACCTATTTTGTTTCAATTGACGATATTAATTAAATAAATAAAAACACATTGTATTGAGTCCTATTATAGCTACAACATTACCACTAGTACGAGTTTTCCAATACGTGAACAAACCATTTAAAACTTGTACTTCCATTTTTAGTTCATCAACGTGTCCGCTAGGGGCGCTGCAGAGAAATGTATGGGGAAAAGGGAGAAAACTTAAACGAATCAAGTTTTAGTAAACTATCGAAACTCGTACTAGGGGTATAGTTATTAGTTATTATAGTTTTCAACCAGTGTGTGTTGCCAGTGATGCGATGACTAATGGCACGCAGACGTGGTCTCTTACTGTTGGCCTGATGGTTAAGTTCTGAGTCGCGTCGCGAGCTATGAAGAGAGCTATGCTCGGTGTTTCACTGCGAGATAAGATCCGCAAGAGAACTAAACGTACCGATATAGCTTTTAGGATTAGCATGTTGAAGTGGCTGTGGGTGCGCCACATCGTTCGTAGAACTGACAACCGATGGGAAAGAAAGATTCTCGATTGGCAACCACGAGCTGGAAGACGCAGCGTATGTATAGAGCAGCCCCGCACTAGGTCGACTCCTCGACGATTTGGTCAAACCACGGGGAGACAATGGATGCAGGAGTCAAGCATCCGCTCAAAGTGGCGCACGAGTGGCTGATGACGATAATGATGATAGCTACAACACGCTGCGTGGCTTAACCAGTTTTACAATGCTATATTTTGTATTCATCATCATCATCATCATCATTAACAGCCTGAAGACGTCCACTGCTGAACATAGGCCTCCCCCAGGGAGCACCACTTAGAGCGGCTGCTCGCCTCCTGGATCCATCGGCTCCCCGCGGCTTTCACCAGATCGTCGGTCCACCTAGTGGGGGGCCGGCCTACGCTGCGTCTTCCAGTTTGTGGTCGCCACTCGAGAACCTTTCTTCCCCATCGGTTGTCAGTTCTACGAGCGATGTGGCCTGCCCATTGCCATTTCAACTTACTAATCCTAAGAGCTACATCGGTCACTTTAGTTCTCCTGCGGATCTCCTCATTTCGGATCTTATCTCGCAGGGAAACACCGAGCATTGCTCTTTCCATAGCTCGTAGCGCGACTTTGAGCTTAGTAATGAGGCCAACAGTTAGAGACCACGTCTCAGTTCCATAAATCATCACTGGCAACACACATTAAAAAAAAATAAAAAAAATTAATTGAAAACTTTTGTTTTCAGGCTTTGTGGTATTTTGGACGAAAAGATAGGTCGAAGCTTCCCGAACGCTGCCCAGCCGAGTTGGATTCTTCGGGCGACCTCTTTGTCGAAGTTGGACCTACCCAATTGGACAGTCTGCCCTAGATAGACGTGTTTTGTATTACCTACCTGTTATTAGATATAAGTACTAAAAACCTACTTATATTACTGCCTATAGTACAATTTATGCAGTATTCTGTTCTGTGGTATAGTTTCGGTTAAAGCCACCCTGTGCGTACAGTGATCCGCCACAAAAACCCGTGGATGCCATCACGTCGAGCGCTTTAGCCGCGCGTGATTAGACCCGCGGCGGGGCAGCATTGTGCAATTTACTCTCAATCGTACCACGCTGGCCGTGTTAGATAACCACGTAAATTACTACGGGTACAACCGTGGATTACAACTATACTCTACTTCTTAATTAGACCACAGATTTTATGATAGTACGTAAAATGACAAATCAAAATGTCAGTTGGAAAAATAAGGCCCATAGTCTGTATGACCATTTAGACTCGTAACGCGGCGCGTTACGATATCTTCGTGGAATGGTTTTGGGTTTAAGATGCTATTCTGTATGCCGTTGTCAAATTTGACAAACACGACAAGGCACGTTTTTTTTTTTTCTTCTTATATGTTGGCTCCACACATAGTGTATTTAGCCAGTGTCAAGTATTATAATTTTTCAGTGTTATGAATATTTCACGTTAAGTCAAGTCTAAGTCATAGTCCAGTCTAAGTCATGCTCCAGTAAAGTGGTGGCAACTTTACTAGAAGCTTCTACGGAATTTTGGAAGCAACACGAAAAACCACGTTTCACCACATTATATCACTTGCCTACACTCATGCTCGTAATTCAGCACTTAATGCGTAAAACGCCACCAATTTTAAACATTAACCTTGGAAAAAGCACAAGTTTTGAGAAATAAAAATAATACAATGCAACGACGCCGACGTGAACTTTACCGCGTTCCCGCCAAAACTCACAAGGCACGTTACACGCACGTCAAAAAATAGAAAACACTAGGCACAAACAATCTATCGCGTGGCATACAGAATACGATTTTTGATTCATTCCATGTCGTGGCGCGTTAAAGGCTGCGTTTACGTTTGGAGCATGTTACACGTCACGCATTATTGGCAAGGAATCTCATGTGTCATAGCGAATAACCCCCTTAGACCGTTCACCGTAAAATGTCCTCTGATTTATTTATATTATTTAAAAATAAATAATAATAATAATTATGATTATTTCCAAATAAACGTTACATCACGTTATGTAATAGGTACACAAAGAATTCAAAAATACCTTATTAAGCTAAACATGAATTCACAACGAGGCTGAAACTAGGCGAAAGCCTGTGCAAGTATTATCGTTAATGTAAAGTAATATGTAAGCATTGTCTAAACCTGTATGTATTAAATAATATTACAAAAGAGCACAGACCCAGGTGTTTTTTTTATGAGAATGAATGATGTGACGAGCTAGTCGTTCACCTGATGTTAAGCAATACGTCCGCCCATAACAGTTGCAGTGTCACTCGAAACTTTAAAATAATAGTCTCGCGTGACACTGCACTGCGCACGTCATCCTGAGACATCACACAGTCTAGTAATCAAAGCAGATTTAATAATAATAATAACGCAAGGGCGGCTTTGTGGCGAGCCGTCGGTGAGTGGCGACGCCCGATTCCATGGGGCTAAGTGAGACCCCTGACCCCTGGCTTGCCTTAACCGGCTGTCTGGGGGTGGAAGTCGCAAGAGCTAAAAACCTAAGCTCCAGGGTGGAAGTGTTAAAGGGCACTAGCTTTTGCCCGCGGCTTCGCACGCTTGTGTTATGTTTTTTTTACGTTATAGTCTAATAATAGATCATGCATTTCGTACCAAACAACAAAATCCACTAAATCTTTTCGAAGCTGAGCACAGTAAACCTGTATTAGCATAGGTATAGGTATAACGCAAGCATAGCCGTGAGTGGAAGCTATTTAAGCCATAATTTTCAATTTTGAAACAAAAAACTACAATTTTATAAGTACCTCTTCATATTACAACAAAAAGAAATCATCATCACTTCACTCAGGTCTTTAACTAACAGAAGTTTCAGTAAATTTTGTTTAGGCAGTAGTTACCTAAGCAGGCAGGTACAGTTAGAAAAATATGGAAGAATCACACACGATGATGCTGTTTTGCTCAGTTTTACATATTATCCGCGCGCTTTTTGTTCCATTTTTTAACAGCTTAAGTTTGACTCCATACGAATTGAGTACTTACCTACATTTAGCCAGTATCAATAATAAGTTTATAAATTGCTGAACATATGCATTTACCTGTACGATGCGTACATAATTAATTTTCTTAATATTAATTAGGAATTACAAATACTAAATCACCACTCCTTAAAGAATCGAAAGTTATAATTATTATTATGTCCACTATTTTCCACGCTGTCTCATTCCCACTGCACTTTCAACATACCTACCTAGTGATGAAAGTGAGGAAGTAGGTTAAATCGTCATTACATAATTATTACTTACGCCCAAAGATAGTTAATTACCTACTATACATATAACCTTCTTGAAGTAACCGAGAAATCAATCATTTTTTGCTCCCGTGGTTTATTTAAAAGCCCACAGATTTAAAATATTTTAACTATTAAAAACTTATTTCAACATGCAAGAAGAAGAAGAAGAACAAATCAAAAAAAGGTCAAACACGAACGTTACGCGCCATGTTGTTGTTAATTCGAGGATACAATTGCCATAATGAATACCTACATATTATTATATCTAAGTACCTACCCTTTTTAACATTTTTCCTAAAATATTTCGTATCATTGGCTAAATACAAATAATAGCACGCCCTCTGGCTATTAAAGTAAGCCAAAATAAAAAAGGTTTTAATGCGTAGCAATGGTAAGGGTCTATAACTTAAGTAGCTATAAATACTACAGGGGGTCTAGCAAAGATACCGACCACTAACGCTAACGCCAAACGCTGACTCCAAAACTGTATTGAAATGACATTAGCTGGGGAAAGTAAGCGATTTCCGAAATGTCATCTTAGTACATTTTGGAGTTAGCGTTAGTGGTTGGTATCTTTGCTAGACCCCCAGGTACCTTAAAACTTCCTTGGGGTCGATCAAGAATGTAGCAGTAGCGCAAAAATAATTTTATCTACCTAATTAGATTGGTAACGTGTAGTAAGTTTATGTAAATAATACATTTGACCAGATCGGTAATAAAGAACATTGCTCCCGCCAAAACCCTATAAATCGAAAACTTGAATAAAAATGTTAATTAAGTAAGCTTCAATATTGGCTAAGTATGATAATCGCGTGAAGCCTTATGGATGATTATAAAAAGTCTAAGAACCTACCCTTTTAAACAGTTATCATAAAATACTTCCTATCATTGGCTAAATACAAATTTTGTCTAATGGCAAAATAAAAAAGGTATACCTCCATAAAAAAAGGTTTTACAGTGCGTAGCAAAAGCAAGGGTCAATAAATTAAGAACCTATAGGCACAGATTACTGAATATGTTACTACTATAGGTTAAGCTTAAGGTACTATAAATACAATTTTAAATACTTATTTCGAATGGTAACGCGTAGTAGGGTTTTGAAAACTATCACATAATACCAGATCGCCAATAAAGAATTTTACCCTCGCCAGAACCCAATAAATCGAAAATATGAATAATAGTTTTAGTTATGTTTCAATATTGGCTAAATATGATATCGCGTGAAGCCTTAAAACTTATAATAAAAAGTCTAAGAAGTTTTTAGTTTTCGAAATTCCTTGTTCTCTATGTCGTGCTCATATTCAAGAAGGTTCTCATACCTATCCTCTTTTATAGTTTGGACCACAGATTAACGAAAAAACTTATCTGTATGTTATACATATGACTTCTTTGGGTATAGTTACTTACATAATGAACACATTGTTTTTCTCTAATCTGCATTGCATCGAGCTCAGACGAAGTTACACTGCCGGTAATGCAGGCGCGCCAATTGCTATTTACTGTTTTTTGTCTTTTAATAAAAACATGCATTAATTTACTTCCTTATTGCTTAGTGCAGTGGGAATTGTTCAGAATGAAATAAAAATGATTGGGGTTCCGTACTCATAGGGTAAATCCTTATTCCTAAACCTCCGCTGTCCGTCTGTGTGTCTGTCTATCCATCAGTCACCAGGATGTACTCATGAATCGCGATAGTTAGACAGTTCAATTTTTCACAGATGATATATTTATGTTGCCGCTATAACAACCGTGATCCGTATTCAAAGGGACAAATAAACATACAAATAATAAAAAAATGCTTTACTTCATACTGATAAGGAATTATAAATTAAAACTATTAAAATTTATTTTTGTAATCTCAAATAATACACACACTGTTTGTAAAACATATTTATTCGCCGACATGCAATATAACGCTACTGCTTCCTCCATTTTATTTAGCCCACGTCGGTCGCGCAGCAGACAAACAAATTGACTGTGTGTCGTTCGTGCGCTACAAAAACTTCGAGGATATTCAATAGAGATGTTATTGCGCGCCAACTCAACAGCGAAGGTATATGAAGCCGCGCCATAATAGTAACAGATATTTTTTTCTTTAATCTGTGCCTCCGGATAAACCCGAGATAAAATTACCGTCAGAGAGAGAGAGAGAGAGAGAGAGAGAGAGAGAGAGAGAGATTTTTCCCTCATCTATGATTAGTAGCCAAAATAAAACTTACCTTTTGACACTGGCTAAATAAGCACTATGTGTGGAGCCAAAACATAAGAAAAAAAACTTACCTTGAAGGCTTGAAGCGGCCATCTTGTTACAATCTCGATTCGTTTTTCATAATGAAATCTACATCATTTTCACAAAAAAAAAATAACGATATTTAAAATTTAATATATCCTATGTTTTGCGCCGGGATTTTCTAAGCTTATTAGTGAAAACCGCATGAAAATCCGTTCAGTATTTTCGGAGCTGTGCCATAACAAACAAACAAACAAACAAACAGACAAAATGTCTAAAAAGTAGCTTAACGTGATCAGGGAAAAATTTCAAGCCAACCTGTGTAATTTTTTTTTCGATATCTTGCATTTACAGATTTTTTTATCTCTACAGTTTTATTATATGTATAGATAACGCCGCGAGTAGCGTTCAGCGAAAATCCAGCATACCTCTCGACACCCTAAGCCACCCACACCAATGTTGCTTCCTCGGCACCAATATGCGGTAGCCACTACAGGAGGCCCATTTAGTGGGTGGCAAGTCATCACCTGCCTCAATCATTTTGATATGAGACACAATTGGCAGGTGCCGTTCTCTCATTCCACAACCCAATGTCACCATCCATCAAAAGCTCACCATAATAGCCCAGATTTATTTTATACGTATATACAAAAAATATTCTATAATAATGCCATGCCATACTATACTTGTCTGTTGTAATAATTAATTTTGTATTCAAAAGGGCCTCTTGGTGTTAGCTTTGGCCCCACCAATGCCTTCCAAATGTCCGGGCTAGACCCGAGAGTCTAAAGACATAATAATAATAACAGACAGAACGGAATGTTGACACAACGAGCATTATCCCGATAGTTGTTTCGGCGAACGCAAACGGTCTTATAGCGAAAAGCCTCGACCAACAACTCGAGAAGCTCTCGCTAGACGGCTGGATCAAGGGTCAAATTCAGAAGGCGGTACTCCTTGACACGGCACGTATTGTCAGGAGGTTCCTCACTCTGCAGCCCTGACCACTGCTTGGGCCCTGTGGGCCTAGCACGAATATTTACGCGCGCGTAAGTGTAACGTTAACGTAAGCCAGTTGTATGGCGTTTGATCTGCCCCTCTATTACGATTGAGCTAGCAACGCTGCCGACGCGCTTCTGCCGCTCAACTCCTGTCAAAATTGTATGAACTTTGACAGCATTTGAGCGGCAGACGCAATCGTAATATGGGGGTTTTACGTTAACGTTACACTTACGCGCGCGTAAATATTCGTGCTAGGCCTACTGCCCCGCTGCCGGCGGCACTCTAGGTTTAGGTTTTTTTATAGTATTTTTGTATTTTATTTTTATACCAATATTGTAAAAAAGCTTAACCCTAAGAAAAATTAATAAATGAGTAAATAATAATAAAAAACTGTATGATCATCCGTTTTATTGCAAGACAAATTGTCAGTTTGCAATAAATCGACAGTTTATAAATAACCTGTTTTATTTTCGTTTTATTATAAACAAATGGTTTTTACAAAAAGACGGTGACATATCCAAATGCAACACAATATTAAAGTTAAGTAAACAGTTTTACATAAAAACAATATTCTACTTAGGCCCGATTTTACCATAGTAGAATAAAGTTATTCCAAGTATAACTTTCCGAGAACAACCCCTATAAGTATTACCACCAATTTGAAGCGTATTCCTTGGATACAATCAGAATGGCGTCCTAATCGCCATTTAATCTGTCAATCAGATGTATCCGAGAGTAACAATTTAGCGTTATCATCATCATCAATCATCAATCAATCATCAATTACTAATAATAAAACTGTAACTGGGTTAAATCTGTAAATGATACATTCAATATTTTTTAAAATTTTGACTGCTTTTTTTGTCTGTCTGTCTCTCTGTCTGTCCCTTTGAACACGCATCACGCTGGAACTACTGAACGGATTTCGCTGAAATTTGGTATGGTTATTCAGAATGACATTTAGAATACTTTTGTTTTCTAAAATGGCCAAGTGCGGGTTGTACGAAGCAATGATGTAATTTTTATGCAAGATTTTTTACGGTTGGCAATAGAAGGGAAGCAGGCGAAGCCTGCCTTCCTTCGCCGGACCATCCATTCATCCTTTTCCCCTATTTTTTCCCTTTCCCTTCTCTCTTACCCATAAACAGCGATTTCCGAAATGTCATTTCAGTACATTTTGGAGTTAGCGTTAGTGGTAGGTATCTTTGCTAGACCCCCAGGTGTCAGAATTTTTGGGCCGCCCCAAGGCTTCTGACTTAATTCTACAGTTTTATTATTTACTTATTTATTATGCTTGAGCTTTAGCCTCATAGGTACTTATAAATGTTTCTTACAGTTAAAATCATTTATTATTACTTCAGTATCAATCAATACATATAATAAAACTGTAATTGGGCCAAATCTGTAAATGATACATTCAATATTTTTTAAAATTTTGACTGCTTTACACTTCTAAGTCGATATAAAAATTTAAACTATTTTTTTTTAATTTTTGTTTGTCTGTCCCTTTGAACTCGCATCACGCTGGAACTACTGAATGGATTTGGCTGAAATTTGGTTTGGTTATAGCTAATTATTCAGAATAATATTTAGAATACTTTTGTTTTCTAAAATGGCCAAGTGCGGGTTGTACGAAGAAATCATGTAATTTTTATGCAAGATTTTTTACGGATGGCAATAGAAGGGAAGCTGGCGAAGCCTGCCTTCCTTCGCCGGACTAACCATTCATCCTTTTTCCCTATTTTTCCCTTTCCCTTCTCTCTTACCCATAAACAGGGTTAGGACTTAAAACTAATTAACCTGTGGAAAGCCGGGGCGGGTCAGCTAGTACTTGAATGAAACTTGTTCTACTTTGGTAAAATCGGGTTTATTAACTCTTAAAGTCATAACTCACAATAAAAATATACATACATTACCTAATAGGTATAGGTAAGCTGTCGGTAGGATACCGAAGTATAGCATTAGTAAAGATTTGGAAAATTCAACATTTTCTACACTGAAACAATATAAAATCGGAACATTAATGAACGCGTCCGTAAAACGCTCCTTTCACTAGAGACATTAATTAAAAAGTTTTTTATGCAAAAAAACGTCCCTTCCTCGTTCCAATTAAAATTCTAGCTGGATTCATTACGGCACTTTATTTTTAAGTGATCGTTGCCGGAGACGTCCGTAAATTAATCCGTATTTGCGTGACATCGGTAAAGCTGTAAGGCTGAGTTGCACCGGCTTACTTTAACGCTAACTTTAACTGCTAACTGTCACCGTCCACGCTTCGCGCCGGGCGGGGATAGTGTCAAAATCTGACAGTAACTTTAAATGTGATTATGGTGCAACTCAGCTTAATGAATATAACTTACGCTTATAATTTTTTTTTTTTATAATTAAATATGTGTGGACATTTCACACAGCGCCATCTAGCCCCAAACTAAGCATAGCTTGTACTATGGGAACCAGATAACTGATACAATACTTATATACTTTTTTGTTTTTAAATACATACATAGAACACAATATAACACCCAGACGCAGAACAAACATCTATGTCCATCACACAAATGTTTGTCCCGGGTAGGAATCGAACCCACGGCCCTCAGTTCAGAAGGCAGGGATACTACCAACTGAGCTATCGGGCCCGTCAAATTATATTACTTGCGCTTTAGATTATTATTTTATTCTTTCTTTTTTGTTTTTCTTTTTTGCATACAAACTTTTTCACACAAAGTCCGAGGTAAAATAAATAAATCTACGTCATTCCCCTATAAGCACATGCTTATACTTCCTACTGGTACATTTATAAATGTAATTAATTAAAGAAAATTATGAACTCTCATTGTCGGTCTAAGTATGTTTATGTCTGCCTGCCTCTTTATCACCCTATCTTACAATCTACGCCACAGACCAAGTAGAATAGGTACTTGATCTATGGTACCCCAATAATCTTATGGGCCTGTGCGAAGGAGCAATGTGGGGAAGGATACTCTCAACTTTTCACCGTGGTGAACTGTATCTATCCTAGTCCAAGCCACGGACAGCGGCTAGTCTCTCGGAGAGTTCAAAGAACTAGATTCCTAATGTGTGGAGATATATTATAAATCACCAAAAAGTCTACCGTCAAAATAAATTCTTATAAAAATACATACATTACAATATTAGGAACAATAATTCAAAGAGTCATATAAAAACGTAAAAGATTGAACAGTCTCATTTATAAACGTTCAAAAATAGCGAAATCATAAAAAGCAGCGCAGTATAACGTGCATCGCCATGTTGTCAAAATGAGAACGCCAAGAATGTTAATAACCAATTTGTATTTAACAAATCTGTCTCATGAACACCTCGTTTTTTTAGTGATGGTAAAGAGTGATGTGAAACTGCTATGTCTATCGATAATAGTTAGGATTTTTTATCAATGTAGGTTTGCATTTAAACGAATTTAACGCTTAGACGTTGAGAGACGAGAGAAAATTCTCCAGCAAAATTAATAAAAAGTTTAAAATTTATGCCTTACAAATACCTATTACGTACTTGATGAGAAATAAATAATTCACACAAAAACGTGGCATTATACATTACATACCTCCCTCCTTTTCTCTCCGACTTACTGATTTCAAACGTCACAGAAAGAAAACAAATGAAAAATTATACTGAACATCTCAATTAGTCCTGTGTCGATCGTGATTGACCGAATCAAAATGATCGAATCATGCCTTCTCGTGGCCGACCGAGTCATTCAATCGTTGAAGACCCGGGTCCTCCTTGGGACCGACTGACTGACTACGCGGAGACCGACCCGTGACCGACCGAACGGCACAACCGCGGTATCAACCTTAAGCGCTGGTATATAAAGTAATATTCCGCACTGCATTGGTTCATGAGACCGATGACCGATCTATGTAACCGAATCTTTTGACTCGGTTAAATACCAAATATTGTGAAATCAACTTTAAGAGCTTATATATAAAGTGCTTTTTCGCACTGCATTGGTTCTCAAGACCGATGACCGACATTTTGATCGGATCTTTTGACTCGGTCACATGGCTAGTCAATCACGAACGACCGAGATCTCCGAAAACGAACGACCGACACAGGACTAATCTCAATTCTCAATCAACTATCGATAACTTTGCTGGTTCCCATCACTACGAAATTACAAACGATGTCTTTTCAACTAATTGAATGTTCCTCAGATAAATTAGAAATAATTTGTGCGTTCAGAAGCGGGATTGGATTGTTGCTCTGTTGCTTTTCTTTGATGCGTGGCGAGGAACGCAATGCGATCGTTTCACTCGCATTGCTTTGTAATTGGCTATCATTAAAATAAAATTACTTCGTGGGAATGATTCCCGATAATTTATAGAATTGACTTACAGATATTACTATTTTGTAAGGTTTACTGATTTATTTAGGTAGTTAAAAACGTACGTTTTTCTAAGTACTTATATGATACTTAAGCTGCAGTCTAGCAAAGATCCCAAACGCTAACGCTAACGCCAAACGCTAACTCCAAAAATGTATTGAAATGACATTAGCTGCGGAAAAGTAAGCGATTTCCGAAATGTCATTCCAATACATTTTGGAATTGGAGTTAACGTTTGGTGTTAGCGTTAGCGTTAGACCGCGTGGTCACTCACGAAGGTAGAAGAAGGTAGGTAGCATAAGATTTAAGTCACCACACTGACTGGTTGCCGGGCTAAGGCTTATTGCGTAGGTATTTATTACATGCTAGGTATACCTAAGTACCTACTGCTCTATGCTTATAAGTACCCACCTACATATAGTAGTAGGTAATAGATACATAATAATATATTTACTAAATATACCTACCTACCTATACTGCGTTTAATATTAGGTTTATATGAAAGGAATAACCGTGCAACGTTCATCAACTATTATAACATTAGAGACTGATCTAAATTCTATATTATAACATAATTACTGCCAATTACACCCCAAAATAGTGATCATCCCGCCCGCTAGGTGGTGCGCAGGTAATTTGTCACACACTCCGACCAGACGCCTGACAGGCCCAAATGATTTATCGCCCTCCGCACAGACAAAGACTTCTCCAAATAGGCCCCCTCGGCAAAGCAAACAGTCAATTTGTGCGTAATCACTGCACGAAATTAACCTCTAAATCTACCGCGCAAAAGTTCACTTTCCCGCCAAAATTTGACAGTTGCTGTGGCTGTCATCGCGATCGGCCGCGTTCGGATACATTCCTAAACTAATTGTATGTATCGCGCCGAGCACAGAACACATTTGTCAATTGTCGCTCGCCTCCCCGTATAACGGAACGTAATTAGTTAGTAGAGTATTTTTGGAACGCTTTGACGGCTTATTAAGATTTCAAATTGAACACAAATTAGGTGTCATGCCTAACTGATTTCTAACCTATGATATACGCTTCCATTTCACAGGGAGACGATGAAAAATTTACTTGATGACGTGAGGACAGCTTCGTTTTCCGGACATCAAAAAGCTATCTGTTAAGTGGGACTAAAACAGAAAACTTTGGAGCATACATTATTTATGATTTTTATAGCAGTATCGCCTGCTCAGCGTAATCTACAGATTAATTTGTAAAGGAAAAATTAGAATCACGAGCGGGGATTGAACCCGCATCCATCCATACCTCAAGCCGGGATAAGCTTTTCGTGATAAGTGGTTCATATCCGAATTTTTCCTTCACATTTACAACCAATTTACGGGGTTGGTAGCACCATCATAAAAAACATATCCCGGCTTGAGGGATGGATGGACGCGGGTTCAATCCCGCTCGTGATTCTAATTTTTCCTTTACAAATTAATCTGTATACTGTAACATTTTTAGTTTTTGAACACCATTAAATTACTAAAGGTGGATTTTTAAATCCGTAATTAAGAAAACCAATAGTTAAAAATTCTAACGAATCCTTGTTACAGTTTTTGACCATTGGCTACCTTAACTACGGTTTGAAAAACCCAACCTGAGTAAATTAAAATAACTCCTTAAAAAAATTGACTAATAAAACTACAAAACCATATGGCTAAAATTAAACAAAATAAAAAATGAAATTGGTAAGCTTACAACTATAAGCTAGGTATTATTACTGTAGATATTATATTCATCATCATCATCATTAATAGCCTGAAGACGTCCACTGCTGAACATAGGCCTCCCCCCAGGGAGCGCCACTTAGAGCGGCTGCTCGCCTCCTGCATCCATCGGCTCCCCGCGGCTTTCACCAGGTCGTCGGTCCACCTAGTGGGGGGCCGGCCTACGCTGCGTCTTCCAGTTCCTGGTCGCCACTCGAGAACCTTTCTTCCCCATCGGTTGTCAGTTCTACGAGCGATGTGGCCTGCCCATTGCCATTTCAACTTGCTAATCCTAAGAGCTACATCGGTCACTTTAGTTCCCCTGCGGATCCTATCTCGCAGGGAAACACCGAGCATTGCTCTCTCCATAGCTCGTTGCGCGACTTTGAGCTTAGTAATGAGATTATATTATCAGGGGTATAATCAAGACCTTTGCTGCCCCCTTATTACGATTGAGCCAGCAGCACTGCTGACATAATTCGTATTCTACAGATTAATTTGTAAACGAATAATTTTAATCACGAACGGGATTTGAACTTGCCAAAGCCGGGATATATGATAAAATACTACAACTTTAATTAAGTATAAAAATCATGAATACCAGGCGTAGTAGCACATTACTAAGCTGTATGGAGCTACGCTGTAGTATGCTACGCTGTCGTATGCTACGCTATAGTATGCTACGCTATAGTATGCTACGCTATAGTATGCTACGCTGTAGTATGCTACGCTATAGTATGCTACGCTATAGTATGCTACGCTGTAGTATGCTACGCTATAGTATGCTACGCTATAGTATGCTACGCTATAGTATGCTACGCTGTAGTATGCTACGTTATAGTATGCTACGCTATAGTATGCTACGCTATAGTATGCTACGCTATAGTATGCTACGCTGTCGTATGCTACGCTATAGTATGCTACGCTATAGTATGCTACGCTATAGTATGCTACGCTATAGTATGCTACGCTATAGTATGCTACGCTATAGTATGCTACGCTATAGTATGCTACGCTATAGTATGCTACGCTATAGTATGCTACGCTGTCGTATGCTACGCTATAGTATGCTACGCTGTCGTATGCTACGCTATAGTATGCTACGCTATAGTATGCTACGCTGTCGTATGCTACGCTATAGTATGCTACGCTATAGTATGCTACGCTATAGTATGCTACGCTGTCGTATGCTACGCTATAGTATGCTACGCTATAGTATGCTACGCTGTCGTATGCTACGCTATAGTATGCTACGCTGTCGTATGCTACGCTATAGTATGCTACGCTATAGTATGCTACGCTATAGTATGCTACGCTATAGTATGCTACGCTGTCGTATGCTACGCTATAGTATGCTACGCTGTCGTATGCTACGCTATAGTATGCTACGCTATAGTATGCTACGCTATAGTATGCTACGCTATAGTATGCTACGCTGTCGTATGCTACGCTATAGTATGCTACGCTATAGTATGCTACGCTGTCGTATGCTACGCTATAGTATGCTACGCTATAGTATGCTACGCTGTCGTATGCTACGCTATAGTATGCTACGCTGTCGTATGCTACGCTATAGTATGCTACGCTATAGTATGCTACGCTATAGTATGCTACGCTATAGTATGCTACGCTGTCGTATGCTACGCTATAGTATGCTACGCTATAGTATGCTACGCGCTGCGTAGCATACTATAGCGTAGCTCTGTACCCGCCAGACGTAGGTGTACCTTATAATATGTGATGCCGTACTGCTACCAAAAGCCCTCCTACCTACTTATAAGTAGGTTTTAGTATTTTAGGTATCATACTTTGATGTGGTAAAGCGTAGCAACGTTGTTTAGTGCGGCCAGGAAGTATTGCGTGTAGCAAGGAAGAAAATCAAGAAGCAGTAAATTAAAACCCTATAGAAGCTGTCTAATACCTAATAAGGGCATTGAATTAGACAATACCAATCTACTAATAAAATTAGGTACTAATTTAATTATGCGTACCTTAAAAACCTAAAGTCATACGTTTATCAAGTGTATAATAAAACAAATGAAATCAACATCTCAAATAGTCCTCGCCAGTCACCACATGTTCGTCAACATCACCCCAACTAATTAAAACTCGTCAATGATCGATTCAAGTTCTCAAGCAGTGCCATCTGTGAACAACCGAGATAGATCGATTGTCGACAGGCGTACCAATCGATTCGATACATCGAGTTTTTTAATCGATACCTTTACACGAGCGCACCGCAACGAATCCGGATACCGAACCATCAATTAGTGAATGCTCTCACAACATCGTGTTTCGTTCCTTTTTCAAAAAACGCGAGGCTTTGAAACAGATAGACAACAAAAAGAAGTGGAATCGAGACCGCTTGGAGGTGCCAAATGAAATAAAAAAGTATTCCGGAAATCGTTACATCGTTTTGATTGCTACCGTTTGTTTGATTTGATTGGAGAAGAGATGTGCATCCTTTTTACAAGCTTTTTGGCTTGTTTAAAGTTTATAAAGCTGGTGGCATCTTTGCTATACTTGCAAAGGACACGGAAATTAACATGGAGTTTTTTTTTATTATTGTAGACTTGCTTAGGCTAATGCCTTGCGCTAGACCATTATCTCACCTGGGGGTCTAGCAAAGATACCAACCACTAACGCTAACGCGAAACGCTAGCTACAAAATGTACTGAAATGACATTTCGGAAATCGCTAATTTTTCCGCAGCTTATGTGATTTTAATAGATTTTTGGAGTTAGCGTTTGGCGTTAGCGTTAGCGGTTGGTATCTTTGCTAGACCCCCTGATGGTAAGTGACGATACGGTTTAGGATATAACGCGCTTGGCTTAGACTTAACGCGCTTGCCTAGAAGATACCTACTTATTCACTCTCAAATATATATAATATCAAATAGTACTTCATTTAACTATACTTAGCTTTCTAAGGGAAATGGATAACTATTTTTTCTTGTGTTTTTCTTGTGTTTATAAGAGGGTATTAGAAAGAGCATGAAATATTTACTGGCAAAACTTATTTCCATTTATCTGCTGCCATCTAGCGTTGTTATTGTAAAGGTCCCAGAACGCCGGCTTCCAAGATATCGAGATCAAAAGAATAAAATACACCGAGAAAATGCTAAAGCTTAGATAAGTTGCAAGTTGTCGCGTGCCTACGAAATACTCAACATTTACAATAGATGCCGCTACGAAGTCATTCGTAGATGTAGAGTAGTTAACTATGTACACAGAGCAATTCGGTAGGTAGGTAGGTAGTATGGAGTTCAAATAATACCTTTTATACTTACCTACTTTCAGGTGAAACTATGTAAATTAATAGTTAGTAGGTATAATAGAATGTAAATGTTCCGTTAGGTAATTTATTGTATTATGTGTTAGTTATTACTGCTACAATTAACACGTAATCAAAATGCTGGTCTCTAATATTTAGCGTAGAGGCGTAAACATTGCCAATCGACGCCGACGGGGCAATGTCACCAGCATTTTGGGCACATTGCCTACTGGTACTGACTGGTAGCTTCTTAGATTTTTACCCAGGTAGGTAGGTTAATTATTTCTTTCGGTTTTTTTATCTATAATGAATTCTGATTTCATAAAATGGGGCTTCATCATTAGCCCGTAGATGTCCACTGCTGAACATAGGCCTCCCCCAGGGAGTGCCACTTTGAGCGGCTGCTCGCTTCCTGCATCCATCGGCTCCCCGAGGTTTTCACCAGGAAAATCTAATAAAATAATTACTTTTTTTAATAGTGAACACAAATAGACAAACCCCTACAAAAAAAAGAAAAATAAAAAAATGGATAATGGAGCGTACACCATCACTAATTCAAAAGAATAATAATTATTACGGTTGACTAATAAATAAGTCTAATAACAAATACATAGTAGTGCAAATATACTCTGGCCACTTCAAAAACAAACAAAAATGGCGTCACATTTGGAGGGAAATTTCCCGCCATAATATTTTCCGGAGAGATGCATCGGTGGGTGGGAGCTAATTGGATTCCAGTTACAATAAACGCGTCAGCCAACGTTCTGCGGCGATAAAAAACCTACCCCTCGTTTTCGAACTTGAAAGAAAATGGGGAAGCGGATAAAATAACAACAAAAATATTTCGGCTGGATCCGATATTGCCAAGTTTTTTAATACCTCGTTGTGGCTTGTAAAACATAAATAATACGTTTTTATTATTCTTCTTCTTCTTCTCGTGTAGGCAAGTGGTCAGCCCTGGTGTCAGAATTTTTAGGCCGCCCCAAGGCTTCTGACTTACTTCTACAGTTTTATTATTTATACTCATTTATTATGCTAGAGCTTTAGGTATACCTCATAGGTACTTATAAATGTTTCTTACAGTTAAAATCATTTATTATTACTTCAGCATCAATCAATACATATAATAAAACTGTAACTGGGCCAAATCTGTACATTGAATATTTTTTGAAAGTTTTGACTGCTTTACACTTCTAAGTCGATATAAAAATGTAAACTATTTTTTTTTTCAATTTTTTTTTGTCTGTCCCTTTGAACTCGCATCACGCTGGAACTACTGAATGGATTTGGCTGAAATTTGTTATGGTTATAGCTGATTATGCAGAAAAACATTTAGTATACTTTTTGTTTTCTAAAACGGTCAAGTACGGGTTGCCCAAGCAATAAGGATGTCATTTTTATTCAAGATCTTTTGTTGGTATATTATAATTATAATATATGTTTATCAATTTTAATTTCAATAAAAAAATCATACTCGCCCTGTCGAACGGAAGATAGAAGAGAAAGGCTGCGCCTACCTTCCTTCTATCACCGTCCCATCCATTCATCCTTTTCCCCTATTTTTTTTACCTTTCCCTTCTTTCTCCCCATAGGTAAACAGAGTTTAAGATTTAATACTAATTAACCCGTGCGAAGCCGGGGCGGGTCAGCTAGTACACCATTATAAAACTGTGCACTATTTTCATATAAGCACTGCGCTGTACAGAACTTACCCAAGTAGGTAAGTACCTGCCTAAATTCTGCTCAATACATAAAAATAATAGTCGGGTACTTCATTATAATGCAAAGTTCAATTATATAGACAAACAAACAATTTATAGAAAAATAATATAAACAGCAATGATTAAAGTTATCTAATTTATAAATAAAGCCCATAATGATTACATCTTACTTATACTTAGTCAACGGATTTTTTTTATCAATGGCAATAATTTAAAAGTAAACAACTAAATAAAAACTATCATCGTAAGCAATGTTCATATCCATTCACTGTTTGCACTACACTCTTCACATTCAATTTTACAATTTATGCCAATTCTGTTAGAGTTTATTTTCTTTTGGCATGATTCGAGGCTTTCTTGTAGTTCAAGAATTTCCACGCAGAAGAAAATAGTCGTAACTGACGTCCCTTTTGTGAGACTTACTACTTTTTTAACAATGATCGATATTAAAATGAAGGGTTATAGGTATTTTAAATTACTGTGAGTGAGAGTCAAAGTCAAGGGTAAAATTTGTTCTACTTAGTTCTGCATTTATATTTAGATAAATACCTAATTGGTTAAATGGTCTAACTCCGAAGTTATACTATTATAAAACTACCTACTTTGCTTAGGTTTTGGCGTCGTAACCTAATCACATTATCACAATAACTTTATAAAAGGGATGTTTGTCTGTGTTTTCTTGACGTAGGTAAGTATAACGGATATATAACAGCTGGACGGATTTTGATGAAATTCGGTACACATCCAAACCATCCCTCCATCTTCGTTTTGGGTTTTGGCTTAGGTTAGGTTGGATTTTGTTTTTTTTTAATTTGGGTTTTTTTTTGGAGATAGCTTAGGTACAAGGCGCCCACAGCTATACCTACACTGAAGGAAAGTACTTACTTTGAGTATTATAGCAAGAATGTTTTACTGAAAGAAGATTTCATTTTAATATTAAGTAATATGATTTGACATGCATTTCAAGATATTTTTTAATCGCCTATCTGAAATTAACGAACCGCCAAATGTAAAAAAAAACTAGGTAGGTACATGCGTTAGGTAACCTAGGTATTTTATAGTAACGATCAAAAGAGTAAGTACCTAATCATGATTAAACCTGTTTTTAAAACTGAATAAAGAAGGCGTTTTCTCATGCAAGTCACCATTTTCCTCCATTTGACCTTAACTTTTCAATCATTATCCGTCTATCTCTAGATTCTACAAATCAATTACTTTTTTACAACGTCCATTTATAACCAAATACTTATTTATCTTGGAATAAATGTGAATGGAAACAATTAACGATTTAAGACAAGACACTTAATCGCAATCAGAATGGCTGTCCGTTCACACGCCTAGTGCCAGTCGGGAATAAAAAATAAAATTTCACGTTCCATTTATCCTAAGCATGTTATCTACGTATTTAGTGCAAACAATTAATTAACGTTTTTAAAATAATTAAATTACACTATTGGAAACTTAATTTAATTATATTAATATTTATTCTATTCTGTGAAAATGTTTGAGTTATTTAGGCAGCAATTTAAGTCGCAATGGCGGCAATATTTAGCGGCGTCTTTAGGTAAGCATCAGTTGTGATTTTGTACGTAAGTAGATTTTTTTATTTGCGCATTCAAAAATAGGAATTTTTTAAATCCATTCATAATTTTGGCAATTTCCACGATTCGTTTGTTTCTAAATATTAGTCTATGTACAGTTGGTGTTAATACCTATAAAGTAACATAATCTGTGCTAAACTGCATCGTGCAGTGCTCGCTGCTCGATATAGTGAGAATGAGAACGGCTACGGACGTAGGTAGTAACATATTCAGTAATCTGTGGCTCGGCTTTTCTTTTTTCCCTGATGTCAAGTCAGTTCCCGTATACATACATTAGGTCCCGTAGTGGGTACTAAGTACATTACTGCAAGGAACCATACTAGATGACCAACTTATAGTTCGTTGTTGACTGTCTGTCTCTCGGTCGAATCCTTTCCTAAAATTTCTTTTTTTTGTTTTTTTTTTTAATTAACTTAAATGCATGATATTTTGCACAAAGACCGCATTTTATTGTAGGGAACACAAGTATCCAAAAAAAACTTTTTCTGTAATACATATATGGCCTTATTCATATAAACGTGAAAGTAGTTTTGAACTATACTTTTTTCTTATATTTTGGCTTCACACATATTGTATTTAGCCAGTGACAAGTATTGTATATTTTTATCGAGTTTTAGAATATTTTACGTAGTCAAGTCACGTCAAGTGTTAGTCATAGTCATAGTCCAGTCTAAGTCATACTCTAGTAAAGTGGGTGCAACTTTACTAGAAGATTCTATGGAATTTTGGAAGCAACACGAAAAACCACGTTACACCACATTATATCACTTTGACCACACTCATGCTCGTAATTCAGCACTTAACGCGTAAAACGCCACCAATTTTAAACATTAACTCCGGGAAAAGCACAAGTTTTGAGAAATAATATAATGCAACGACGTGAAAATTTCTGCGTTCCCGCCAAAACCCGGACTGGACTATATTTAGTTACTCCAAGTTTTGTATTTTTTGACATTCGAATATCGAACTGGATCGAAAAAGACGAAAGCCGAAAGGTGGTTTAACTAGTCCAAAGCTACTCTACTCTACGTTTATTAATAGACCTTTAAAGTATTACAATAATATATCGTACTTATACTTACGTAGGTGCCTACCTATTTAATATGCGGCTGCATTATTATCTTGATCTTTAGAATGTACAATAAATTCTTGGTGATTAATGCATAACCTGCAACGGGATAAATAATATCGTTGTACAATATCCGTGATTTATAAATATTCAATAGTCTTGTTGTATTTATTTTAATATTAAATTGTGGTACCAACAAAGGAATTATTAAGTACGATATTAAATAAAACATAATAAACCTAAATGGAATTGTAGCGTTCAATTCAAGATATTGGTCTTTTGTTTCACAATTACAAATGCATTGATATGCAGCGCGTTGTTGCACCTCTTATTAGTATCACCTACTTATTTGTATAATTGAAATCATTAGCATCCTTTGAAACTAGGTATCTACTCCTGATACCGGTCACGTGTGCACCAAAATTTTTGAAATCTATCACATTGCTTTGGTAATAATAATAACTCAAAAAAATGGATTAACTTACTTAATCAAATGCTACAATGCAAAATTTAATTAAAATAATGAAGTACTGTTTTTAATTAGTACATACAAGATATAAAAACGTTTAAATGTATCAAAATCACCCGTGCCAACTGCGTTAGGCGCCGCGGCAATCTTCATAATTTTCAATAAAAATATTTTCATTTACACTCTTTACTCTTTAGTAATCATATATAAATGATGTTCTATCATGGGCTCAATTTATGCTAATGAATTAAATCACACCTGTATACTAAACAATAAGACACATACATGTTATAATATTTAATTGAAATTTAAATTGTTCAGTTAATTAGTTATCTAGCTTAAATGCGTGGCTACCCAATTAAAACAATATTTCACTCTTTAGGGTTCAGTACCCAAAGGGTAAAGCGAACTCTATTACTAAGGCTCCGCTGTCTGTCACCAGGCTGTATCTCATGAACCTTGATAGTTAGACAGTTGATCGGTTGTTTAATCTTAATTAGAAAGACATATAAAAGATACATCTTATCTGTTAATGAAGAGGCGCCACGCATTTGTCACTTCCGGGAATTGTTATTTTTCAGAATAAAACATATCTAAACAACCCGTGTGTAAACATCCAAAATACTTAGTTAACAGATATTTTGGGCGTAAAAACCACACAAACAATCATACCTACATACAGAACAAATCAATTACCCCAATATTACAATCAAGCAATTATTATAACCTTATTCAGGGCAATATATGCTTTTAGTCCTCAAGCTCACACAATAATAAAAAGTATACTTACTATGTACTAAAAGCTACTAGTTTCACCAATATTAACTAGATAAGTATTTGTAACATTTCTGTTTCTAGTTATGTTAAGTATAGGGATTTTTCTTCTGTTCGTATGCACAGCAAGCTACGGCAGCCTCTGCACGGGAATGTCGATGGGATGGACTTCCCCGGTGCTCCCCATACTGAGAGGCCCGAACTCCCCTCTCTCATTCGTGCCCACTCTCCAGCAAGAGTCGTGGATTGGCTCTCTCCTCGTGCTTGGAGGACTGTTTGGTAAGAATTCATTACCTAATCATTAGAGCGAGAAAGAAAGAAAAGAGAATCAAGTAAAGAGACTATGACCTGATTAGATTGTGTAGTAATTTGATTACTTGTGTGATGTCTCAGGATGACGTGCGCAAGCAGTGTCACGCGGAACATTATTGTTTTAAAGTTCCGAGTGACACTGCAACTGTTATGGGCGGCCGTGTCGCTTAACATCAGTTGAACGACTAGCTCGTCACGCCATTCATTCTCATAAAAAGCAAGTAATCCATAATCATAATTATTATTTATTATGAAGACCGGGCGATGTGGCCTGCCCATTGCCATTTCAACTTGCTAATCCTAAGAGCTACATCGGTCACTTTAGTTCTGCTGCGGATCTCCTCATTACGGATCTTATCTCGCAGGGAAACACCGAGCATTGCTCTCTCCATAGCCCGTTGTGCGACTCTGAGCTTAGTAATGAGGCCAACAGTTAGTGACCACGTTTCAGTTCCATAAGTCATCACTGGCAACACACATTGTTTTTTTTTTACGCCCAACGATCACATACATAGATCCTGGACCCTAACTAGGATTCTCTGTATCTAGGGACCCAGGAACTACGAGGACCATGGTAATTGATTGAAAACTTTTGTTTTCAGGCTTTGTGGTATTTTGGACGAAAAGATAGGTCGAAGCTTCCCGAACGCTGCCCAGCCGAGTTGGATTCTTCGGGCGACCTCTTTGTCGAAGTTGTACCTACCCAATTGGACAGACTGCCCTAGATAGACGTATTTGTCGACAACTTCGAGAGTGTCGTTCCCAAAAATTACCGGTATAGGTGGAACATGGGCATTTGACATGATATTCGTCTTGTCCATGTTCATCTGAACATGTCATGGACGAAATGCTGACGCCCACACATCATCGGCTGATAGACGTCCATTGCTGAATGCAGGCCTCCCTCAGAACGCCACTTTGGACGCTTATCATTGGGTGGTTTGCAATAATCATCACGCTTAGCAGGTGGCTTGGTGATCGCAGAAGATTTTAATTCTTTTTCTTCTTCTTCTCGTCTAGGCAAGTGGTCAGCCCTGGGGGTGTAGCAAAGATACCAACCACTAACGCTAACACCTCACGCTAACTCCAAAATGTACTGAACTGACATTTCGGTAATCGCTAACTTTTCCGCAGCGAATGTCATTTCAATACATTTTGAAGTTAGCGTGAGGCGTTAGCGTTAGTGGTTGGTATCTTTGCTAGACCCCCTGTGTCAGAATTTATGACATGGCTTAACGAGACCAACTTTTTAATGTAGCGGTCACCCATCATAGTAGTGACCGCAGCGAACGTTGCTTGACTTTACCGATCGGTTAGGAACGGCTAGTCATGTTACGCTGTGAGCGCTAAGATTTTAATGTACCGAGGTGAATGCTGTGGCCCATTCCCTGGATATTCCCCTAGCCGGCTCTTACGGCACCCACGGGTAGAGATGGGGTGGCCGGGATCACGCAGTAGAGAAAAAATAGCAATTTAACTTTGTGTGATGTCATGACCAGTTTATCTGTACTGACCTATAGTCCGACTTCGCTAAGTAGAATCGCACAGTTAAAACTGTGTGTAGCCGGCTTGCTTATGCCCAAATATCGCGGGAAAATTATTCTTATTCCAGGCACGGTAAAGATTCTGTCATATCATTGTTGAGATTATTTATCTGTCTACACTCAACACGTACCTACTTTATATACTTCATGGACTACTACCCTACTTTTAATTCGAGTTGTTTAAATTTTTTTATAGTTTACGAGTCAGTTCAAGGCATCCTCGAGTCCATGGCACAATGGCCTCTCGAAGGTCGAGCTTCATTAATTGAAAACAGATGATTGGGCGGAATTCTTTATTTTAATCACGAACGCCGATAGATGTCTGTTAATTGCAGTTTTTACTAGTTAGTAATTGTAATAAATTAGTTCATCGAAATTAAATTGTCTCTGAAAAGACGACACTGCAGGTCCTTTCGGTTTGATGGATGCATTTTATTTTGACAGTTGATTCAACTCTTCATTATAATATAGGTATTCGGTACCTACCCCCAGGTAGGTAGGTCTTCCACTCAACTAAAACTAAATGTCTAAAACAGTATTCTCGAGTTAATGTTTCTAAAAATGTTCACTGTAATTAAGTAAGTAGAGGACTGGACTGGACCCATATAAAACAATAAGTCAATACCAAAATATGTATTATAGTCCTAAAGGTTTTCACAGCCACTGGGGAATGCTACCTATAGCTCAGTTGGGAGAGCTAGCACTTCTAACAGTGACAACAAAATCCGGTGATATTAAAGGCCTTCTTTTAAATGAATCCTTTCGTGATAGGTACCTATAGGTACATGGTACCTACATAAGTATACCATTGTGTAGGTACCTTGGTTGTAGGTGTTACGTAATGCATAAATATAGCAATAAGTTATGCAGTTGGGCTAGATTAGTATTATTTATTACTCAGGGCCGGATTATATTACCTCTATTGGATTTACATTTACGCCTACGTGATGTAACATAGCAACCATTAGGCTCAGTTGCACCACATTAGGTTAATGTTAATGCCATGGTTAAAATTAACTGTATCGTTAACCTTAACCAAGAAGTTCCGTGTTGCAAATGCATCTCATTCTTATAATTTGATGTTTGTCTGCGTTTTAAATCATAATCGCTTTTAACCTTTCAATTAAACTGTGTTTCACAGTTTTAGGCGCACTTATGTTGGGGAATCATTCGCCTCTTTTCGAATTTATATCACAAACAATACCATGTTGTGTTGGGGCTAGTACCTATACGAATTATCTTTCCACCTACCCGCAGGTCCATTTATAACGGTCCCCCTGTCAAAGTACGTCGGGCGCCGCTGGCTCATCCTCGGGTCTAATATCCCTCTGCTGCTGGGCTGGCTGCTAGCTGGAGTGGCGACCAACCTGCCCACACTATACGCAGCCAGGATCCTGTGGGGATGTGCCACGGCTATGCAGTTTGCTACTGTACCTATTTATATAGGGGAAATTGCTCAGGTATGTTTAGAGTTTGTAGTTGTATTGGACCTATTTGGTTTGATCACTGTGTGGAATTAGGTTGAGCCTTGAAAATATTCATGTAACATCACAAGATGCAAGGTATACCTATAATGAAGACTATGATGCCATAGGCATAGACTATTTTAAGGAGTCAGTCAATATATGAAGACGATACTGTTGTCAAATGTGAGGTAATATAATAATTTATAAAAATGATATTCGAATTAGAACTCAATAAAGCTATAGATTGTGCCTTAAATTGGCAGTAAAAATGTGCAAGCGAGTACAACTTTCAAACCAAACGCACTAAGTTAAAATCCTAGTGGACCCTGCACAAATGACTATTCAATTTGCATTCATCAACGGTGAAAGAAGCCATCGTGAGGAATCCGGCCCATTCACGAATCACAAAATGCGAGAACAGTTTAGCCATCACTTTTTCAACGTAGTCCTTATACTCTTTCCATTTGAGGGAACACCCGTATCCCAGAATAATTGCCTGATTCAGGCTGTTCACGATAATTTTCAATTCTGATACACAATGTATAGGAAAAATTATTTTCTCTTTTTAGGACCACAATCGAGGAGCACTAAGCGCGTTTTTCCTTCTCTTCATCAACATTGGGTTCCTGTTAGCGTACGCTATAGGCCCTTACACTACGTACTGGGGCCTCACAGGTACAGGTGGTATCCTCTCGCTGCTCTACGTGCCTTTTGCTTGGAGCCTGCCGGAAACGCCTTTCTTCCTGGTTTATAAAGGTGAGGAAGGTCGGGAAGAGAGTGGTCGATGTATTGTTCATTTTCGTAATTAACCCATTTTAAAATTAGCAGTTTTTTTTAAGTGCTTTCAATTACGTTCTTGACTATTCTCTCTTGAAATGAATACTGCCTCAGGCCTTAAGGTAGCCTCAATTACTTTGTACAAGAACCTCCTGGAATCCTCTCCATGCAATCATAAGCAATGTCCGTAAGTCCAAGACGTCAATATTTATACCTATCACTAAATCTTCCACAGGGCGCCACGAGGAAGCATCCTCAGTACTCCAAACGCTTCGAGGCAAGTCCAAAGATGATGTGAAGGAGGAGCTAGAAGGTCTCCAAGCGATGGTCACGAGAGAGTTCAAGGTCGAGCCAAAGATACAAGACCTTTGGGCTACGAGGGGCAACGTCAAAGCCTTAGGTGAGCGAGTAAACAGTGTTAATCTTTACTAAACATGTCTGACCATTTGTATGTTTTTTTGTGTAAACACGGCTATGCTGATAGGGATGAAATTTTGCACACAGATTATATCACCGGGATAAATGTCCAATCGTCTTCATGTAACAGAACCTACTATAATTTGACCCATTCATATCGCATTTAACACGACTGTTACATTTAGGTATCTGCGTTTTCTTGGCGATGTTACTCCAGTTATCTGGCATCGACGTGCTGCTGTTTTACATGGAGGAACTGTTGGCGAAGGTTGGCACCAAGATCTCTCCCAGCGACGGCTCCATCATCATGGGAGTTGTTCAGGTAAGAACTCATCTCCTAGATTTGCAATCATGGATGTTAATCATCAGCTCGAAGACGTAATCCACTGTCCTAAAAACGCCAGTTTGAGTAGCTGCTTGCATCCAATTGGAATGGCTCGAAGTTTTAACCAGATCATCGGTCCACCTAATAGTGGGGGGCTGGCCTACGCTGCCTCTTCCGGTTCATGGTCCCTCGAGAACCTTTCTTTTTATCGATTGCCAGTTTTGCGAGCAATGTGACTTGCCTAAATTGCTGCTTAAAAAGTTATTTTGGTGATCTCCTCATTCCGGGTTTTATCACGCAAGGAATTAGACCCCGAGCATAGACCGTTACGCGACTTAGCTTACTAATGAGGCCAGTAAAAGACCACGTCACAGTGCCATTAATTCAGCACTGGCAAAAAAATCCTTGCTTGGAATGATGACTTTTATTAACTAACCATTATCAAAGAAAAGCAGCATTGCAGCCTAGAATGGCGTACTTTAGGACTTGGGTAACATAGGTACCAACACCAATGTGTCGTTTAATTAAGATTAGGACTCAACATGCAACGGGCAAAACCTGAATATTAAATTGCAAAAATATTGTGCAGCCCAACATTGTTGTAACATGCAGGTGGTGACCAGTTGCATCACTCCGATGGTGGTGGACCGCCTCGGGAGGAAGCTCCTCATGTGGACCACGTCTCTCGGACTCACTATTTTCCTCGTAAGTTCTCCATTTATAATTAAACTTCACCTTTTTTAATAATTTAAGTATTGGCATTGAGCAGTAGCGCCTGCTTATCGTACCTAATCAATATTGATAATCCATCCGTCCCTAAAGCCGGGATAGATATGCTTTTATAAGCTACCGTGACTGTCAAAGAAAGAGTCATTCGTAGCACCATGGGTGGTACGTTACCTAATTTTGTAATCGTCTTTTAATTGGCGGTGTCACGAAATTATTCAATAGGCATGATGACCGAATTTTTTTTTTTCGGATTAATTAAAACATAAGCGATAAACATTTGTAAACAAGCATTTTAAAAACCGGAGTTGAAATAAATAGCTCAAACGGCCAGTGACGTCAGAGGAAGGTCATTATAGTACCTCGTTACTAAGCTGTGGTAGCTTTTCATACAATCTCTTTGGCATGTGACGTCACGAGTAGATTTTTTATAGTAACTGTGGGGGCGCTCTGTTTCGCGAGAAAGAGACAGGAGATGCCTCCTGTAGAAACTGTAAAAGCTTATTACTCCGTGATTTATTTACCGATTATGCTTATTTTTTCAATTATTGCATTCATTTAATCTTCTTTATGAAAGTAATGTTTACTTGTTCATTTTTAATAGTAGTAATCATGCCTATTGTGTGTATTTATTAGTGCTCCTGGTTGTAGGCTTAGCCCTGAAAATAGTCAATATTTATATATTATTATATAGCGAACAAGGTTACGTAAAACCTCGCCAGGGCTGTCCCTTATAGTAGGTACCTAATGATACAATATATTCGTCGTTTCAGACTCTGATAGGTATCTACGCGTTGCTGGACTCGTATTACAAAGTGGACGTCACCTCGGTCGCCTTCATCCCACTACTCTGTCTGGTCGTTTACATGATCTTATTTACACTGGGTAAGTGGTTTCTTTTTTAAGCCGATAGATGCAGAAGGCGAGCAGCCGCTCAAAGGAGCGCTCTCTGGGTAAGCTAAAGAACTGAACATAGTTTCAGCGGTGGACGTTTTTAGGCTGTTGATAGGTAGATAGATAGAAAAAACAAAAATGTAGGTACATAGGCGAACTTCATGCTAGAAAGCATTATCTTCCAGTTAACCTGGGGGGTTATTCGCTATGACACATGAGATTCCTTGCCAATAACGCGTGACGTGTAACATGCTCCAAACGTAAACGCGGGCTTTAACGCGCCACGACATGGAATTAACATGGAATCAAAAAATTGTATTCTGTACGCCACGCGTTAGATTGTTTGTGCCCAGTGTTTTCTGTTTTTTGACGTGCGTGTAACGTGTGTTGTCGTGTTTGTCAAATTTGACACTGGCATACAGAATAGCATTTTAAACCCAAAACCATTCCACGAAGATATCGTAACGCGTCGCGTTACGTACGTGAATGGTCATACGGAATAAGGGCCCAGGGGGGTTATTCGCTATGACACATGATATTCCTTGCCCATAACGCGTGACGTGTAAAGTGCTCTAAAAGTAAACGCGGGCTTTAACGCGCCACGACATGGAATTAACATGGAATTAGAAAATCGTATTCTGTATGCCTCGCGTTAGATTGTTTGTGCCCAGTGTTTTCTATTTTTTGACGTGCGTGTAACGCGCCTTGTCGTGTTTGTCAAATTTGACAACGGCATACAGAATATTATTTTAAACCCAAAACCATTCCACGAAGATATCGTAACGCGCCGCGTTACGTGCCTAAATGGTCATACGGAATAAGGGCCCCGGAAGTTAATTAAAAAATCTATGTGACAGTACAACGCAGCTAATAATTGCATGTTGCACAATGTCTAAAATCAAATACTTTTTACATATAAATAAAAAATACTAAATATACATATATACTATACACTAATCTTTACCATAAATATTAATAATACAATTACCTATGTATATAAATATTTTATACTATATACATACATATTTATATTTTAATGGAGTTACTATATTTGATGATGTTGATGATGATGTTATCCAAGGAATGGCAGCAGCATCCTCCTCGGACGGCATTTATTATACAGTGCGTGTGCTTACCCCCATGATAAGCGTTCAGCAGTGGACGTCTTACTGTTGATGATGGTGATGATGATGATGATGATGATGAAGATGATGAACGTTGACTGTGATAATTCACAATAGCTAACGGATTAAATGGTTCTAGGCGTGGGTCCGGTGCCGTGGATCCTAGTGGCGGAAATGTTCCCCGTGAAGACCAAATGTCTCGCGAGCGGCATCTGCTCCTTCATGTGCTGGCTCGCTGGATTTATATGGACCAGGTATGTGCAATCAGCAAGTCAGCAATCTGCTCGGTATATTGAAATTTTCTGCGAACACCAAGCCGCCTGCCAAACATGGTGATCATGGCAAACCCTCTGTACGGGCTACGTACATATAACCTTTAGCTGAATAGGCGGTATCGGGCGCCCGAGCGCATCCATATAACATGTATTATTTTATAAGTTTTTCAGTTGACAATAAACCGTCGCTACAACAACATCGTTTCACTCTTCCATAACTTAACATTAACTATAACGTAGTTTCATAACATAAATAACAACATAACAAACAGTGGTGGATCTCTGAATACAGGAGGTCCCCAATACACCCTCCCTACAATAAGCATTCAGTGTCGTTTTATGAGAGGCTGCGTTTCAGCAGTAAACCTGTCTAAAATACCATCAAAAATGTGATTTAAATTTGATTTAAAATATATACCACTGTCAGTCGAGCTCCCAATTACAAGGAAACTGTAATTTGATTATTTGACAGTTTTTAAAATATTATTGTCGCTTTCTTAATGGTCCAAATGACAACGATCACGATAGTTTAAGGGGTTTAGATACTTTTTTTCTTATATTTTGGCTCCACACATAGTGTATTTAGCCAGTGTCAAGTATTATATTTTCATAGTGTTATAAAATATTTCACGCAGTCATAGTCATTTTCATAGTCCAGTCTAAGTCAGGTAATCATAGTCCACTCTAAGTCATGCTCCAGCAAAGTGGTGGCAACTTTACTAGAAGCTTCTATAGAGTTTTGGAAGCAACACGAAAAATCACGTTTCACCACATTATATCACTTGTTCACACACTCATGCTCGTAATTCAGCACTTAATGCGTAAAACGCCACCAATTTTAAACATTAACACTAGAAAAAGCAAGTTTTGAAAAATAATACAATGCAACGACGCGACGTGAACTTTTCCGCGTTCCCGCCAAAACTCCGTTTAGATACTTAAAAACGGTTCAAAGAATCATGACTCGCTTATTTCCAGGTTTTTCCGCGACGTAGCGGCTTCATACGGCATCTACACCGCGTTCTGGATCCTAGCCGTGTGCTGCGGCATCGGGTTCGTATTCTCCGCGACTCTGCTGCCGGAGACTAAAGGGAAGACCTTCGATGAGATACAGGATTTGTTGAATAATAGGTGAGCTCTTGTTCCTTGTCATTTGTATATACTTAACTTTATAGCGCAGGATTTAAAGTTAATACATCAAATTTTTTGGATATCCGCTAGAGAACTAGTTACCGCTATAATGACGGGCCCGATAGCTCAGTTGGTAGTATCCCTGCCTTCTGAACTGAGGACTGTGGGTTCGATTCCTACCCAGGACAAACGTTTGTGTGATGAACATAGATGTTTGTTCTGCGTCTGGGTGTTATATTGTATTCTATGTATGTATTTACAAACAAAAAAAAGTATATAAGTATCAGTTATCTAGTTCCCATAGTACAAGCTATGCTTAGTTTGGGGCTAGATGGCGCTGTGTGAAATGTCCACACATATTTATTTATTTATTTATAGTTCTTAGAATTAGTAAGTTGAAACGGCAATGGGCAGGCCACATCGCTCGTAGAACTTACAATCGATGGGGTAGAATGGTTCTCGAGTGGCGACCACGAATCGGAATACGCAGCGTAGGCCTCCCAGGCTCCCACTAGGTAGACCGATGATCTAGAGCAAACCGCGAGCAGTCAATGGAATCAGCAGGTGAGCAGCCGCTCAAGGTGGTGCTCTATGAGGAAGCCTATGTTCAGCAGTGGACGTCTTCAGGATGATGATGATGAAGACATGCAATTTTTACTGTATGTTCCGTATTCGCCACAGAGTATTGATACAAAATGACGCTTTAGATTAATTTTTAAACGAAAAATTAGTATCACGAGCGGGGATTGAACCCGCATCCATCCATCCCTCAAGTTGGTTGTAAAGGTGAAGGAAAAATTCGGACATGAGACCACTTGTCACGGTAGCTTAAGTAAAGCATATCCCGGCTTGAGGGATGGGTGGATGCGGGTTCAATCCCCGCTCGTGATTCTAATTTTTCCTTCTCAAATTAAGCTGTAGATTACGCTGAGCAGGCGATACTGCTATAAAAAATCATAAAAATATGCCGTTTTTTTCCTCTGTGGTATTCGCGATCGTCCCTCTTCTGGCGGTATGGTGCGGGTAGTCAAAAAATGTCTAACTATTTTTGAATGAACCGATTTTGATCTTGTACCCTCTACTTAGTTTGAGGCAGTAACAAACGCCATCCCGTGGTTTTTGGTGAATTTCGAAACATAAATGGACAGACAATAATTCTGAAAATATTTTCTACTTCTATCTATTTTTTTTTAATCCTATGCGATATATTTTTAATGCTTTTTTTGTCGTTGTATTATAAGTATAGACACGGAGTTTTGGCGGGAACGCGGAAAAGTTCACGTCGTTGCATTGTATTATTTCTCAAAACTTGTGCTTTTTCCAGTGTTGTTTAAAATTGGTGGCGTTTTACGCATTAAGTGCTGAATTACGAGCATGAGTGAGGGCAAGTGATATAATGTGGTGAAACGTGATTTTCGTGTTGCTTCCAAAACTCCATAGAAGCTTCTAGTAAAGTTGCCACCACTTTGCTGGAGCACGACTTAGACTGGACTATGACTATGACTAGGACATGACTACGTGAAATATTTTATAACACGACGAAAATATAATACTTGGCACTGGCTAAATATACTATGTGTGGAGCCAAAATATAACAAAAAAAAAGTATAGAATTATACTGTACAGTTTATAGTTTACGCACTTCTTTAGCATTGCTATTAGGTGAAAGATTTGAATTGTAAAAGACTATTTCCTTATAAACATTTAATTTATTATCAACTTCATCATATTACACACCTACTCAAAATTTTACTCTAATATTAGAATACTTATAAATACTAAATAGCTTTTAATATAGGATATTTCGACGGTGCTTATGGCTACACTTATATATATGAAAAACACACGATATTTGTAGTTTATATTATCGTTACCTTTCTGACAGTTATATTATATACATATTATATTAAAGAATCCAACGATATACCTTTAGGAATGTATATATTCAAGCTAGATAAATACTGTCTAATGATTTAAATTTAAGTTGTAATTAGAAATTTATATATTATTTGCTAACATTCAGTTACTTTACTTAAGGCCCGTTTGATACAGTATTACAAGTCATAGTAGTGAAACCGTTTTTTTTAAAGTAACAACGAAACTTTGCCTTAAACTAAATGCATATCTATGTAGAATTATAGCATAATTCAACTTTTTTTTTTCAGGTCAAAGGAAAACAAACCGGTGGACGTCTAACACCAATACAGTCATTATATAATTAAGAATACACTAATTAATAAACACCAATAAGTTCTTTTTCATTACTTTTGCGTTTTCCCTTCACAAATCGTCTGATTCAGCATTCGGATCATTTCCACCGTCATCTCAATCAGATCGCTGTCTATTAGTTATCTCTGGAACTGTATCGGGCAGATTTTGAGGCCGAGAACGTCTTTTCCGATCTCAGCGACGCCGCAAACTGGGCATAGTTTGCCCTTGTGCTCGGGCATAAAGTTTGCCCCGCATAACGAGCATTTTTCCTCAGGTTTCCCTCTGTAAATCGGCTTGTAGGATATTCCGCAGATGTTGAAAGGATTGTGTTCATCGTAAAGCAGTTGATGTTCGTCTGTGGGTGTTTTTTCGCAAGCTTGCAGTATTTTTCTGGCTTGTTGCGCGACTTCTGGCCTCGGACCTAGTTCTAATAAACGTCTGGCGAATGACGCGGCTGTGCGGAAGTTCTTCAGTTTGAAGAACATGTTGAGAGCGGTGCGAAGGGTTAGGATCTGATGCACCGGCTGTAGCTTGCAGTGTGTGAAGTATGCCGCCATTTCGCAAGTCCGCTTTTGTTCGTCGAGGGTGTTTTTCGGCATTCCTATAAATTAAATTTTAGTAAATACAATACGATGCCAAAATACTATGAACACCAATATAATATAACACTAAACCAATAAAATTGTAGAATAGAGAAGGTTGGTTTTTTTAAAAACGTAATAATCATAAAAATAAAAAAAAATCGACCGAACCACCCTTATAGGAATGTGATGATGACATGATAGCGCTGGTGGTGTCGCTATCTATGTCTGATGAGCTGGGCTGGAGGAGCCAGCTCTGAAGGTTGTCCAGGTTCTGGTGGTGATGAGTGAAAGATGGTGTTCGGTGGTACTGGAGTATATTTGAGGCGTCTACATGATGGAAGGCGTGAGCTTATACTACTGGGACGTCCATACAAGTAGTTCGAATGCATGTTACGGGTATTGTTGTGATGTAGCGGTGCAAGTCCGAATTTCCACACTACAGAAACTTAATTTTGGAGATGGTCGTTTTCGGACATTTGTCCGAAATGTTAACCTGCACCCCTATTCCCAACCCATCGAAAAAGTTTCGATTCGAAATTAACGCATTTCGTCTCCATCATATAGTCAGGATGAAGGAGACGGAGAGTGTGTATTTCCAATCGGAACGTTTTCGTTGGGTTGGGAATCGGGGTACTGACCTGTTTGTGCCCAGCCCCAGATAATATAATACCTACAGTACAGATACCTCATCCCATACAACGGAACAACGCGGGCTATTTTACGAATCATTTTATTTCTGCATAACGCAAGATTATCAAGCGACATTTATCGCGTGTTGGCGAAGTATTGGGCCAAATGAATACACTGAACACTAATTAGTAACGCTCGCGACACGATCACTATATTTTTTTTCACGTTCGGGCAATTTTTCTTTTGTACCGGATGGGACCCCGTGGCCCAGCTAAATGTTCTAGTTATATCTGACAATGATGGTTTAGCTACGTGTGACGCAAAAACTCTAACATTGAAAATGCTCACCTTTCCTAGCAGTCTCCATCTGCAGTCCCAGCAGATATTCCCTGCAGATATTCAACAGTTGCTGTGCCTCAGTAAGCTCCGGTTTGGTGTCCACATGCAGTAACGGCACGCATTGAACGATACGCTGCAACTTGTCCACGGCTTCGGTGAATTTACCAGCGGTTGTGAGCTGGTAACACTGCTGGAGCTGTTGCACTAGATCGTTTAGCTTCGATGCTGGAATTGTGATTTTTAAAGGTTTCAAATTTATGTTTTATAGCTGTATGGCCTGATCGTAATGAATAGAATAATTTTGTGGTAAAGAATAAATCTAAATGGTTATTTTTGGAGTAGGTTTTTTTCTAGGCAAGCAAATGCTTTGTCTATGAACAAAAACAATTTATGGTAGTGGGGACTGCGAGAAATAAGAGAACAAAATAGGAAGAAACTGCCGCTGACGCCTCAATACACGAAATTCATGCCGAAAACATAGGAGCTGAGCATACACTATAGATAGACATAACAACACATTATTATGTCATTTGGACAGGAAAATAATAGAAATTTTATTCTAAAACGTGACAAGAAGTTCACTTGAAGTACTTGAACCGAACGATGTTTTACTCTTGCTCTTTGGTTTGGTGTGGCTTAAAAATGTAAGGGAAAAAGTTAGTTTCTTATTTTGTTTCTCACTCTTACAAAGAGTGCAAAGAGAAACCATTGAGAAACTATACTGAGTCAGAAGCGGTTTAAATATTCTGACATTAAAGATTTTTTAGTGGATAAGGGAAAACTATATAAAAACAACAATCGGTATTAAAAGCAAAAACAATCCGAAGCCAAAATGGCCAGACTAGGAGCATAAACATGTTGAGTACTCACTAACGACCGGAAGTAGATCCTTCCCACTAGCCTCCTTCCAGTTCCGGTGCAGATGCGCGGCGAGCGGCGGCAGCGAGGGCAGCGCGCCGAACGTGAGGCGAGCGTTCGCGAACATGCTCGCGAACGTCTCTAGGTACGGCTCGAAGTTCACTATGCCCACTTGTTCGTTCAGCAATCTGGATGGTACAAGGTTTTGTTAAAGGCTTCGCACGGGTTAAATAGTTCTGTTCATAGAAAACGGGATGCAAAAAATAAATAACGACAATTCAAATGAACAGACAAAAATTCAAAAAAATATTGTTTCTACTCCTATATTGATAAAGTAGAGTAATGCAATCAAAGATTTAAAAAAAATATTCAATGTACAATGGGGCCAATTTTGAAGGCTTTAGTTGACAGATCTAAAAGTTCTAAAACTGTTGCTGTTCTTGTCAAATAGACGGCAATGTAAGAGACGGATATATTTTTAGTATTTTAAGAACTGTCAACTAAAGCCTTCAAAATCGGGCCTATTGTATATGTATAAATATTTTCAGTCCACTCCACATACTAACTTAAGGTTTTGTAGCGCTTATAGTTAAGCTTTTCTAGCTGTTCTTAAGCGATCGTTAAATTTAAGCCGTCGGTCCCAGGTGTTGTTGCAAGACAACGTAGTTAAGCCAAGTCGAAAGCCGGGGTTAAAACAAAAGTTCAGTGTCAACCGTCATCAAAAAAGGAGGTTCCCAGTTGTATTTTTTTATGCTTAAATGGGCTCACGTTTGAGAACATCTCACCTGATGGAAAGTGATGATGCGGTCTATGTTTTTTTTTATGAAAATGAATGACGTGACGAGCTAGTCGTTCACCTGATGTTAAGCGACACGGCTGCCCATAACAGTTGCAGTGTCACTCGGAACATGAAAATAATAAAGTTTCGCGTGACACTGCACTGCGCACGTCATCCCGAGACATCACACAGTCTAGTATTCAGATTACTAGACTGTGTAATCAGGTCATAAAGTCTCGTTTGCCCAGTAATTTCACTAGCTACAATGCCCTTCAAACCGAGCACGTACGACCACGTTTGCCCATAAGGTTCCTATTCACTCTCGATTTGAAGAGACCCAGATTGAAACTTGTCGGAAACAATGCAGCAGGAAGTGCATTCACCACCTCAGCGGATATTTCTGCGGCTGCCCTTGCATAACCATCCACACGTGCTGTACCAAGATCTGCTAACCTCCAGTGCTCCAGTGTTGGGGCTGTGCTGTCAGAGTGGGTGCGACTATAATATTGGGGATGTGTAAATATTGCTTGTCCGTGCAGTTCCGTGCTTCAATAAAATGTTAGCATTAATCATTCAAGTATTTATCAGCATGAAAGGCGATTAAAGTCAAGTGAACAAATAAACAACTAAACAAACAAATAAACATAATATAAGGTGACCTTGAATTGGTATGTTATCCCGCAAGGGGGGAACTGGAACCATGATAGCCCACAAGTTGTGAGAGCCTTACTTGAAACTGCGTGTTTCCAAACACAGGTCGTTAAACTCATTTATGTGCACTCGGTCAAGGACGAAGTTCAACCACTGCCCTAAGGCTATCTTCGAACGTAAACTTTACATGGCATTTCTTCAATGAAAAACTATTAATTTAGAAAAGTCGTAGAAGAAATATTGTCTACCTTGGGGTGCAGATTTACCCCCTTTCGGGATAACATACCAATTCAAAATCAGGCAGTATACAGACCGGAAAGCGATCTCGAACTGTCCGGTGGCGACGTGATCATGTGCGGTCTTCAGTTTGTTGGAGAGGGCGAGAGTGGCGCCGCGGGTCGGAGCTACGAAGTACTGACTCGCTTCCTCTCCGCCATCTATATCCGCTGTATAATATACATACATTTAAAAAAATTCACAGGAATGTGCCGTTATTACTCAACTAACTACTACAATAATAAAAACGATAACACTACTGCACTATCTACTTACTACACAGAACAATTGAACTGTGTAATAGCCACGATGACCTATAGACAGTTCGAATGCTCCAGCTCACTAAGATTTAAAAGGCGCTAACAACTCGATGTCCAAACTACTGGTGATATTTTCAAATAGCATACAGTAGGAACTTTTGACTTAGGCTGGATTTTTCCAAAGTAGAATGTTTTTTTTTTATGAGAATGAATGACGTGACGAGCTAGTCGTTCACCTGATTTTAAGCGACACGGCCGCCATAACAGTTGCAGTGTCACTCGGAACTTTATTATTTTAAAGTTCCGCGTGACACTGCACTGCGCACGTCATCCTGAGACATCACACTGTCTAGTAATCAGATTACTACACTGTGTAATCAGGTCATAAAGTCTCATTTGTCCAGTAATTTCACTAACTATAATGCCCTTCAAACCGGAACACAGTAGTGCTCGCACACTACTGCTTGGCGGCAGAATAACTGGCAAAGCGGTGGTACCCACCTAGACGTACTTTGCAGAAAAGTCCTACCACCTAGTGTTTGGCGGCAGAATAACTATAACCAAGTATAACGCTAATTGTTACCCTTAGATACAGCTGATTGACAAATGAAATGACGATCAAAAGGACCCTATCCTGATTGTATCCAAGGAAAGAGCTTCAAAATTGTTGGTATAATAGTTATATTCGTGTAACTCGGTTATTCTCAGAACTTTATACTTGGAATAACGTTATTCTACTTAGGTAAAATCGGGCCTCATCTTTATTATGTAACGAAATAATACTGGGTATTGGGTACAAGGTAATCTGCATAATTTTCAATAATTTACTATTTTATAATCATCAATAAATATTAAATTTATCAAAGCACAGGCAGTCATAAAAGCAAATTGAAAACCATTAAAATTTAAAGTTATTATTAAGTTATCTCACCAGAAACAGGCACCAGTTCCTCAGGCAGCTCCAGGTCCTCATCACCGACGTCCCAGCCGCCATCATCGCACGCGTCTTCCACCACCACCTCTTCATCACCTTCCTCCTGAAACACACTCTCGTTTATACAACACTACATAGTATTATGTTAATTAAGTGCAATATTTTTTTGGAAATAAGTTATTTTGGCTCTTTTCACAAATAAACATCTAACAGATCATTGACCAGTCTCAACACATCACCAGAATCTCACCACATTACCAAACATTCTCACCAGTTTGCCAAACAATCTCATCACATCACCAAACATTCTCACCATATCACCACACCACGTTACCAAACATTCTCACCACATTCCCAAACATTCTCACTACGTCTCCAAACACTAACCACATTACCAAACAAGCTCACCACAACACTATACATTCTCACCATATCACCGTATCACCACACCACGTTACCAAACATTCACACCACATCCCCACCCACCCCGTACCTTATTCTCCAGCAAGACGTCATCATCCCCCCAAGCCCCGCCCGCCTCCAAGGGCTCGTCTCCAACATCCGCGGCAGCCGCGCCATCACCCGCGCCTGCACTACTCGACACCTCGAAGAAACTCCTGAGGATATTCCACTTATTACATATGGTGTTAGTCAGTAACCAGATCCGCAATGAGAACCGAAGGAGAACTAAAGTGACTGATACAGCTCTTAGGATTAGCAAGTTGAAATGGCAATGGGCCACATCGCTCGTAGAACTGACAACCGATGGGGAAAAGTTCCCGAGTGGCGACCACGAACCGGAAGACGCAGCGTAGGCCGACGACCTGGTGAAAATCACGGGGAGCCGATAGATGCAGGAGGCGAGCAGCCGCTCAAGGTGTCTCTCTCTGGGGAGCCCTATGTTCAGCAGTGGACCACTGTAATAAAGTGGTTTATAACCGATATAGGCTCAAAAAATTTCATGCCACCTCTAAGAATATCTTTAAAAAGATTAGCCCCTTCTTTTGTCCATACAAAAAGCGCCAACGCTTTCCCACCCCTAAATGTTATCCAATTTCGATGTGTTTAATATTGTCTAGACAATATTCTATTATCTATCTAAGTCGCCCGCTTGTTGCTCGCCTGTCGTTGAATGTACTTCGGCCTTTGATACTAGCGCGACACCACAGAGCAAGATTTTTTTTTTCTCTAAAAATATGATGCTTCGCCTTTCGATGCGTCATATTTTTCAACTACTACCAACAGAACAGCAATGATGAAAACAAAATAATGTACTTTTTAGTTCATCGATTGTCCGAAAGACTTCTTCCTGTTCCGTTAGCCAGGACAAATTACAAGCAAAATACTTTCGTCTGGAGAACATCTTCATTTCTTAATGATTATTTAAAGACTAATAGTGATATTGACGTTTTCTTTGATGGAGTGCGTTCTAGAAGGCAAAAACTGGCAGCTGATTTCTTCGGTTCTCAAACTTAGATGTACTGCTTCATTTAATTACACTATCGGTAGGTTTATTTATCTGCTTCATGTTGACTTCACTAGCTATCTACTACGGATTTCTTTTATATGTTTTCTATAGGTGGAAACATGTAATTGGCCTAGTTGTATTTTCTATAATCATGTTACTTTCTATTGTTTATTTGGCTGTAAGTAAATAAGTAAGATGGTGATCTAGCGATCGCTTTCAGTAGGCCTAGCACGAACATTTACGCGCGCGTAAGTGTAACGTTAACGTAAGCCAGTTGTATGGGGCGCTGATCAAATGCCATACAACAGACGTACGCTAACGTTACACTTACGCGCGCGTAAATGTTCGTGCTAGGCCTACTGCTCTGCCGAAATGATGTTCGACGGCAACGATTGCGAGATTAACACCTGTTGCAAACTTGTTTCGAGTTACGTAATTAGCGAGCGGGTTGAACATGTAATAAAAGCATAGATATATATATTAAGGACAGGCCTAATGACTGGTTATAGGTCGCTTCAAAGTGGGAGCCAATTTCACAGATTGGCATCCACTAGCGCTCAGTCTGTGATGGAAGTTAGAAGGCATCGGTCGAATGTCTCAAACAAAATATGCCAAGTTGTATTGTGAAGGGTTGCACAATCTATACTCAAAAGTGCAGTAAAAAGAAAGACCAAGTTTCTTACCTCAAGTAATTCAATATTTTCAATATTACACTCTGTTTTGTAACAAAATAATCAAATTTATATTTGGAATAATCATTGTAAACATAAACATTGACGGACATAATGGCAGCGATAGGCACCTAATTTCTCAACTTGTCGTAGTTCACGCGAAATCTAATAGATGGCGCTGACTTTTCTCACGCCATTTTGAATAAATAAAATGTTCCTTTGGGCATATCCTGATATATAAATCTATGAATAAAAGTGTCAATCTTACTTGGAGACGGCAAGTAGCGGCCAGTTCGGTTGGGCCTTAAACACAGGCAGCGGTGGACACAGTAGTTGCGCATCTGGGTTCGCTTTCGGTATCGGCAGGCCGGCCGCTTCTAGCGCCGCCTTCAGTTGCACCGCCTCTTCCTCTTGTTTGTGGTTTACTGCTGTTAGGTATGCTAGGGATAGCTGGATTGAATAGAACGAGAGGTTTCTATTAACATAATGCATGTAACTGTGCACAAAACGAAACTTTCTGTCAGCGGCTCATCCGCAGAGAAACATTTGTCGAAGGTAACGTTCAGAATCGAAATATCAAAAACTCAGAAGTTCTAATCACGGAAAGATCCCCATCAGTACTATTAAAAATTTAGATTTATATTTGTGGCATCTTTTTTAGGGTTCTGTACCTAAAGACCCTATTACCACAGATATTAAAATAGTAGTACACATTACTAAGGCTCCACTGTCCGTCCGTCGGTCTGTCACCAGTTAGGCGATTATGTAACTTGATTGCAAGCAATAGGAACAGAAAAATGTATTGGGTTGACAGTTTCAATATGCAGTTCATGTGCATAGTTCATCATCATCATCATTAACAGCCTGAAGACGTCCACTGCTGAACATAGGCCTCCCCCAGGGAGCGCCACTTAGAGCGGCTGCTCGCCTCCTGCATCCATCGGCTCCCCGCGGCTTTCACCAGGTCGTCGGTCCACCTAGTGGGGGGCCGGCCTACGCTGCGTCTTCCAGTTCGTGGTCGCCACTCGAGAACCTTTCTTCCCCATCGGTTGTCAGTTCTACGAGCGATGTGGCCTGCCCATTGCCATTTCAACTTGCCAATCCTAAGAGCTACATCGGTCACTTTAGTTCTCCTGCGGATCTCCTCATTTCGGATCCTATCTCGCAGGGAAACACCGAGCATTGCTCTCTCCATAGTTTGTTGCGCGACTTTGAGTTTAGTAATGAGGCTAACAGTTAGAGACCACGTCTCAGTTCTATAAGTCATCACTGGCAACACACATTGATTGAAAACTTTTGTTTTCAGGCTTTGTGGTATTTTGCATGTGCATAGTTACTATAAAAATTTTCAAATTCGGAAAGAAATTTCTTCTGTTGCATTGCTGTCAATGTTACGTGATCGGGTCTTATGAACCGTGATAGTTAAGACAATTGAAATTTTCACAGATGATATATTTCTGTTGCCGCTATAACAACAAATACTGAAAAGCAGAATAAGACAAAAATATTTAACGGAGCTCCCTTACAACAAACCTGATTTTTGCTAGTTTTTATAGATGGCACGGAACTCTTAGTGCGCGAGTCCGACTCGCAATTGGCCGGTTTTCATGTTTGTTACCTCAAAACTCCCGTCATTTATTAACCGAATATGTTTTTATTCATATCGATTTTTTAAAAGCTTTTATCGCAAGCTTAAACGTTAGTACTTGTTTAAAAGGTATAACCCAATTAGCTAATCACCTGTCCAGCATTCTTCAGCAGCCTGATTCTCTCACCCACGTCTCCCAACAACAACGCCCCTTGGAACTGCGCCGACACATCCTTCCTAATCTCAGCGATTTTAGTCATTTTCTTCAACTTGTCGAGGTTGCCAGTTATAAGGTACAGAAACGATAGCTTGTCGAAGTTCTTTGTGCGCTGGTAACACATTTCTACAATCTGTTGGGAGAAAGGTACAAGATAAATAAATAAATATAGATAGATAGATAGAAGAGTTCTCTAACTCTTTATTGTTTCACAAATAAAATACACAACCAGGAATAAAATAAATCTTACGAACTAGTGCAACAATGGGCGATCTTATCGCTGACAGCGATCTGTTCCAGACAACCTTTGGATGGACAGTATCAGTAGAGAGAGAATAAACGGCGGTGCAAAACAATTTAATAGATAAAGTAAATACAGATAATTTTTTTATAAAAATAAATAGAATAAAATACTATTACCTAACTCGGTACTAATAATATACCTACATCCGAATACGTATATACATTATAATACAAAAGACTAGTACATAATTTAAAAAGGATTGAATAGTAACAATAAAAAATAAATAGCAGCAGTTCACAATGACAGATAATAATTATGCACCATACTTTTAAATATGGTCAGGGACTTAGCATGCCTAATTTATGTGGGAAGAGCATTCCACAGCCGAACGGCTTGCACCATGAAGGATTATAAGGGAAATATGTGTGGACATTTCACACACCGCCATCTTGCCCCAACCTAAGCAAAGCTTTAACTATGGGAATCAGGTAACTGATGCAATACTAACAGTGGTATGCACAGTCAAGAGGTGAACAAAGCCCCAAAATCTCTCATTAAACTTTCACATAGAGGTTCAATGTTGTATCATTCTTCTTTCACTTTCATAGCATCCTGTCTTTGACAATGTCAGAATTGTCAGATTGGGGGCTACTTAATTTTGTTTATAAAGGGCCTTACTTATAAACGCCGCTTAAAGTTAGTCAGTGTTTTAAATGTTCCGTCTCGTTTTTCCGCGTGACATTTCAAAAGTTGACAGAAGATTTTAAGTATTGGCTAACTTTAACCAGCGTTTATAAGTAAGGCCCGAAATGCATAAAACTGGACTTCGCCACACAGCGCCTGAATCATCCCCTAGAGGAGCCCCCATCTTGACTATGAATTCCAATCGACACTTTTGTAAGTTTGTAAATACATACATACAATACAATATAATATAACATCCAGACACAGAAGAAACCTATGTTAATCGTACAAATGTCTGTCCTGACTGAGAATCGAACCCACAACCTACAGTTCAGAAGGCAGAGCGAGTTTTCCAATACGTGAACACGCGCGAATCCATTTAAAATTTGTACTGCCATTTTCAGTTCATCAACGCGTCCGCTAGGGGCGCTGCAGAGAAATGTATGGGAGAAAAGGGAGAAAACGTAAACGGATCAAGTTTTAGTAAACTATCGAAACTCGTACTATACTTATCTTTTTTACCTGTAAAAACACATATTTACCTGGTGGTTTCCAGTCGCTAACGCGGCTTGCGCTAACTTATCCCAAGCGTCCGGTTCGTCGAGACTTTTAGCGGCATCTAACGCCACCTCGATGTTGCCACATTGTAACGCCAGCGAGAGCCGAGTGCGGGCGTCTTTTACGAAGTGCAGCGCTACTTCCGGGTAGCCTGGGACAAAGGAGCATTCAAGGCTCGTATATACAGGATGTAATTTAATTCATTAGCATAAATTGAGCCCATGATAGTGATAGTAGAGCTACTTGTTTAAGTATCCACTTATTATATATAAGTAAGTATATGTAGATATAACATGTATGTATATTATATTTAAGTAGGTATTTTACTAAAATTATTTAGTAAGTTTATAAGGTATTTTATTTATGTAGTTATGCTTGTGCACCCCGTCTTTAACCGCTTCGACAAATCCTCTCCATCCAAAGGTTGCCTGGAAGAGATCGCTTTTAGCGATAAGGTCGCCCATTGTAACACGTTTCTGTAAAATTTCTTATCCTTCTTAATTGTATTATTATTTGATGTGTGTGCAATAAAGTGTTTATCTATCTATCTATCTATCTATAGTACATCATTTATAGATGATTATTAAATAGTAAAGAGTGTAAGTGAAATAATTTTTATTGAAAATTATGAAGATTGCCGCGGCGCCTAACGCTGTTGGCACGGATGATTTTGATACATTTAAACGTTTTTATACCTTGTATGTACTAATTAAAAACAGTACTTCATTATTCCAATTAAATTTTGTGTTGTAGCATTGGATTAAGTGAGTTGTTCCATTTTTTGGAGTTATTGTTATTACCATACCAATGTGTTAGAATTCAAAAATTTTGGTCCACACGTGACCGGTATCAGGAGTAGGTATCTAGTTTCAAAGGATGCTAATGAATACAATTACACCCGGTATAATAAAAAAAATAAACAAAAATAGGTTAGGTTTTCGTATATTCGTGTATCCTTCATCCCGCACGCGCATTTCGACATTTTTGAAGAATGAAAAGTTGTTTTTAATCTGTCCTGTTTTTTAGTATGAAAACATTTTGAAGGTATTTTATTGTTGAATATTTGTGATGTTATTATTAATTTCAATAATCCTTAATTCATAAATCTGTTGTTATAACATCGCATTGGGAAGCTGTAACGGTGTTATGATCAAGTAAATAAATAAATAAATAAAAATAAAATAATTATAATAAAATAATCCTTAATTCATAATCCTGTTGTTATAACATCGCATTGGGAAGCTGTAACGGTGTTATGATCAAGTAAATAAAAGTAAAATAATTATAATAAAAAAATCCTTAATTCATAATCCTGTTGTTATAACATCGCATTGAGAAGCTGTAACGGTGTTATGATCAAGTAAATAAATAAATAAAAATAAAATAATTATAATAAAATAATCCTTAATTCATAATCCTGTTGTTATAACATCGCATTGGGAAGCTGTAACGGTGTTATGATCAAGTAAATAAATAAATAAAAATAAAATAATTATAATAAAATAATCCTTAATTCATAATCCTGTTGTTATAACATCGCATTGGGAAGCTGTAACGGTGTTATGATCAAGTAAATAAATAAATAAAAATAAAATAATTTTATGTATGCGGATAGCTTTTTTGTAAAAAAAATAAATAAAAAAAAACCTACCCTTTAATACCTTCAAAAATATTGCAATGCGGGAGCGAATTAGTGTTTTTTGTTGTAGCGGCATCAGAAATACATCATCTGTGAATATTTCAACTGTCTAACTATCACGGTTCATGAGATACAGCCTGGTGACAGACAGTCGGTAAGACAGACGGACAGCGGAGCCTTAGTAATAGGATCCGCTTTTGGGTACGGAACCCAAAAAATTTAGTGAACAACCGTGAAAGTTTAAAAAATTTTTTTTATCAGTTTACACTTCTCACCTTTCTCCTGCAGATAAGCTATGATGCTCTGTCCCACAAGTTTGGCTGTGCGGACCATATGCAACACTTGGTCGTATTGACGCGTCACAAGGGCCAGTTTGAACCTGCAACCATTATTCTATTTAGCATATAATATAACGGGCAAAGATGATGGTGGATGATGTAGTGGAAGATGATTTTGAAAGTGATGATGATTGTGTTCGAGGTAGTGGAAGATGATTTTGAAAGTGATGATGATTGTGTTCGAAGTAGTGGATGATGATTATGAAAGTGATGATGATTGTGATCGGGGTAGTGGATGATGATTATGTAAGTGATGATGATTGTGTTCGAGGTAGTGGATGATAATTATGAAAGTGATGATGATTGTGTTCAGGGTAGTGGATGATGATTATGAAAGTGATGATGATTGTGTTCGGGGTAGTGGATGATGATTATGAAAGTGATGATGATTGTGTTCGGGGTAGTGGATGATGATTATGAAAGTGATGATGATTGTGTTCGAGGTAGTGGATGATGATTATGAAAGTGATGATGATTGTGTTCAGGGTAGTGGATGATGATTATGAAAGTGATGATGATTGTGTTCAGGGTAGTGGATGATGATTATGAAAGTGATGATGATTGTGTTCGGAGTAGTGGATGATGATTATGAAAGTGATGATGATTGTGTTCGAGGTAGTGGATGATGATTATGAAAGTGATGATGATTGTGTTCGGGGTAGTGGATGATGATTATGAAAGTGATGATGATTGTGTTCGGGGTAGTGGATGATGATTATGAAAGTGATGATGATTGTGTTCGCGGTAGTGGATGATGATTATGAAAGTGATGATGATTGTGTTCGGGGTAGTGGATGATGATTATGAAAAGGTAAAGGAGGGGGTAAAGAAAAGAGCACCTTATACCGATAGACTCAAGTCTTTCGATCTCATGTCACTCGTTGACCGTAGAAAAATGCACGATATTTTACTCCTCTATAAAATTCTTAACTATGAACAGGATAATCCTGAGCTACTTAACTTAATTCAGTTTAGCGTCCCGTCACGCTTGCCGCGGCACCCCGGTTCAATATTAAGTACTAGGACTTATAAAACCAATCTTGGACATTTCTCTTTAATTCCGCGTTTGTGTCGATTATATAAGGAATTTTTGAAGCAGGATGAGTCCATAGACATATTTTATGACAACTTATCTAGTTTTAAAAGAAAAATTTATAGTGTGTTAATGAAACCTATGGGTGTATAAATAATGTTTTTATATAGGATCTGTATTATTGTTTTAGTTTTATTTATTATTATAAGTATTATGATTATATTGTTTTGATAGATGTTTACTAATTGTACCATAATTGAATGTCAGAGTTAAGTATATTTTATTTTATTGTATTTGTTGGCATGGGTATTTGGATGCGTGCAACGGGCAACACTTCAATCACGGCTGATTTTTTCGTAGCGTTTATACTCTTTGTTTTGGGCTGGTCTGTTTTTGTTTACCTTATTCATGAATGTCTGTGATTTTTATGTTTCAATACGTAGTATCTCTTAGTAGTCTGTGTTTCAATCTTGATTCAATCCTCTAATGATTCCTAAAATTGTTTATTTGATTTCTTACATCACATTATTATGTTATAAACGAGTATATAATCAATTATACTGAAACAAAAACTTAAATGTGGCAAGAAATGCATTTTATAACGGTGGTCCATGCAAAATGAATTATATGTGTTGCAGTTGTGTAAGTAAGTAGCTAGCTATTTTTGTGTATCTATTGTTTGTATTCCTTATCTTTAAGTATAGTATGTATATACGTAAGTAGTAGTATGCATTTATTTTTACTTGAAGGATTCTTACTTTTTTAAGGCATGATGTGGCCATTCTGTAATTAGGGCTACATGTAATTCAAAACCTGTCATGTAATCCATGTAAGCTGTCACTATTATTTTCAAAAACATGTAGAACTGTTGAAGGTCCATAAATAAATAAATAAAAAAAATAAAAAATAAAAATGATTGTGTTCGAGGTAGTGGAAGATGATTTTGAAAGTGATGATGATTGTGTTCGAGGTAGTGGAAGATGATTTTGAAAGTGATGATGATTGTGTTCGAGTAAGTGGATGATGATTATGAAAGTGATGATGATTGTGTTCGGGGTAGTGGATGATGATTATGAAAGTGATGATTGTGTTCGAGGTAGTGGAAGATGATTTTGAAAGTGATGATGATTGTGTTCGAGGTAGTGGATGATGATTATGAAAGTGATGATGATTGTGTTCGGGGTAGTGGATGATGATTATGAAAGTGATGATTGTGTTCGGGGTAGTGGAAGATGATTTTGAAAGTGATGATGATTGTGTTCGAGGTAGTGGAAGATGATTTTGAAAGTGATGATGATTGTGTTCGAGGTAGTGGAAGATGATTTTGAAAGTGATGATGATTGTGTTCGAGGTAGTGGATGATGATTATGAAAGTGATGATGATTGTGTTCGAGGTAGTGGATGATGATTTTGAAAGTGATGATGATTGTGATGGTGATGATGATCATGATGATAGTGATGATGATGATTCCAGTACCTGTACTCCGTAGGGTCGATGTTGAGCACCTTGGGCCGACACTCGCGGTCGAGGCAGACCACTCGGGCTCCGCCCTCGCTCGATATCACCTTACAAGCGTACACTGGGACATCTAATGTACGGATTATTCCGTAGTCTCTGGAAATAGTTCATTTTATTGAGTTATTTATTTATTTATGGGCCTTCAACCGCTCTACTTGTTTTGGAAATTAATAGTTAAGTTAATCTGTACAAGCATGTACCGTCGTAGACCGCATCTACACTTTCCATCAGGTGAGATTGCGGTCAAACGCGGGCCTATTCAGTATTAAAAAAATTGTATGTTTACTATTCGAGTGGCAGCATTGTCACTACCATTTCGAAGACCGTCCTCTTAACATTAGGAGAACGACAAGTTAGTCAAGATTAAAAAAAAAAATTTAAACGAATGAAGTAACGAGCTAGTTGTTCGCCTGATGTTAAGCGTTACGGCTGCCCATAACAGATATCACTCCGAAATCTAAATTAACAGTTTCGCGTGAAAATGCACTGTACACGACATCCTGAGTCATCACAGTCTGGCAATTGGATTACTAGACTGTGTGATCAGATCATAAAGTCTCATTTGCCCAGTAATGTCACTAGCTACAATGCCCTTCCAATCGGAACACAGTAGTGCTTACACACTGCTAGTTGGCGGCAGAATAACGGTGATACCTACCTTTTTTTTTTAAGAGAATGAAAGCCGTGACGATCTGGTCGTTTACCTGATTTTAAGCGACACGGCCGCCCATTACAGTTGCAGTGTCACTCGGAACTTTAAAATAATAAAGTTTCGCGTGACACTGCACTGCGCACGTCATCCCGAGACATCACACAGTCTAGTAATCAGATTACTAGACTGTGTGATGTCTAGTAATCAGATTACTACACTGCGTAATCAGGTCATAAAGTCTCATTTGCCCAGAAATTTCACTAGCTACAATGCCGTTCAAACCGGAACACAGTAGTGCTTGCACACTACTGCTTGGCGGCAGAATAACTGGCAAAGCTGTGGTACCTACCTAGACGAACAGAAAAGTCCTCCTAGAAAAAAAGTAATATCCAGCTAAAAACTAAAAATTCGAACTCACCCATCCTTGCAGCAGTATTTGATATGGTTAGCCGTGGTGTATATGAACACAGGTTGAGAGGCCGAGTCGTCGAATGCACCAGACTTGACCCTCGCACCTTCTGTGATCGTACATAGCTGTTCCAACTTCTTGGTGCAGAGCGTGACGGTATGCTTGCCTAGTAAGGCAACCAGGGACATGTCCGAATTCCAGATGGCATAACGGCATTTGGCGATTTTCACCTGAAGAACGATTTGTTTTTACCATATAGCATACTGTGATCTCTTACAGTTGGCCTCATTAGGAAGCTTAAAGTCGCGGAACGAGCTATGGAGAGAGCAATTCGCGGTGAATGAGGAAATCCGCAGAAGCACTAAAGTGACCGATATAGCTCTTAGAATTAGCAAGTTGAAATGGCAATGGGCAGTCCACATCGCTCGCAGAACTGACAACTGATGGGGAAAAAGTTCTCGAGTGGCGACCACTAGGTGGACCAACGATCTGGTGAAAGCCGCGGGGAGCTGATGGATGCAGAAGGTGAGCAGCCGCTCAAAGTTGCGCTCTGTGGGAGGCCTATGTTCAGCAGTGGACGTCTTCAGGCTGTTGATGATGACGAGTATTTAGTTTCATATCTATGCTTACATGTGCAATGGTCCTTTTCTGCTGGACATCCAATAACTGCACACACTCCGGTTCCCTCAACAAAAGCATGCCGGTTCCGGCATACATGATCTCTTCGCATGTTGGGGTTGATATCTTCTTGGACACTTCATTCTTTAGGTTCTTGATCACCAGCTGAAAAAAGTATATTTTGTCAGATTTGCAGCATTTGTGACAATATGTAAACACGTTTGCAAATAATTATACAATAGCACGCCAAGTGGTATTTATAACTGAGGCTGTAGCATGGGGCCAATTTTAAAGGCTTTTAGTTGATAGATCTAAAACTCCTAAAACTGTTCCTGTTCTTGTCAAATAGATTTCAAAGTAAGACAAGTAAGTAAGTAAGTGACGGATATATTTTTTAGTATTTTAAATACTGTCAACTAAAGCCTTCAAAATTAGGCCTAATTTTAAGGTTATAGTCCTGAGGGCATGTTAAATAGCTAACACATATACATTAAACCATATCAGAAACCTTTGAAAATGAAGCAGAAGTAAAAGTAAAATCAACCTTTCTGATCAGGATGCAGTTGTAAAAAGAATTAACAGAAAAAAATAGAACTTGTTTTGTGACACACATTTTTGGGTATAGGTTTTACAGTAAAAAGAAACTCAGTTTAGAAGTATGATTCACACATAACTCGTACAGCTCCTTTATGCTTCACAAACCAGGTTGTTCTTCTCTAGAGCCACCAACTGGTTTCTGGCAAACCACGTGGTTCCTGGCAACCCCCGCATAGCTCATACAGTCCCTGTAAGCTCCACAAACCTGGCTGTTCTTCTCTAGAGCCGCGAACCGGTTCCTGGCGACCCACATGACTGTAACCCGTACAGTCCCTGTAAGCTCCACAAACCTGGTTGTTCTTCTCTAGAGCCGCGAACCGGTTCCTGGCGACCCACATGACTGTAACTCGTACAGTCCCTGTAAGCTCCACAAACCTGGTTGTTCTTCTCTAGAGCCGCGAACCGGTTCCTGGCGACCCACATGACCGTAACTCGTACAGTCCCTGTAAGCTCCACAAACTTGGTTGTTCTTCTCTAGAGCCGCGAACCGGTTCCTGGCGACCCACATGACTGTAACTCGTACAGTCCCTGTAAGCTCCACAAACCTGGTTGTTCTTCTCTAGAGCCGCGAACCGGTTCCTGGCGACCCACATGACCGTAACTCGTACAGTCCCTGTAAGCTCCACAAACTTGGTTGTTCTTCTCTAGAGCCGCGAACCGGTTCCTGCGACCCACATGACTGTAACTCGTACAGTCCCTGTAAGCTCCACAAACCTGGTTGTTCTTCTCTAGAGCCGCGAACCGGTTCCTGGCGACCCACATGACCGTAACTCGTGCAGTCCCTGTAAGCTCCACAAACCTGGTTGTTCTTCTCTAGAGCCGCGAACCGGTTCCTGGCGACCCAGACAGCGCTGGCGGCGTGGCCGCGGAGGGGCTCGGCGGGCGCGGGCTCGGCGCCGTCCCTGGGCGCCGCGTACAGTTCGTATGTTGCAGTCTCGCCGACCCGCCACGTCACTAGCACGCACCATTCCGCGTGGTTTAGCGACATGCTGTGTGGACGATAAATAATAATAATATCGGCCAACAATCACATACACAGATCCTGAATCCTAAAAATACGGAATCCTAGCTCCCTGTATCTACGGACCCAGGAACTCGACGGACCCGATAGCTCAGGGTCTTTATTCTCTATCGATTCCTTAATTCAAAACCACGCGAATTCCTTGTCTTACATAAGAAATCTGCAAAAGTCTATTCTCTATGAAACGAAAACAAAACCGCGCGAAATGAATTTCATCAATCAAAAGTCATATGTTTTACCGAGACGCGTTCCGAAACATCAACACATCAAAAAATATGATCACTTATGTCAATATATTTTATTCAAAATAAAGAAAACTTTAATGTAAAGTGAAGGTATATCTGATGCTGTGACACGATTTGAACAAGACACGATAACGACGTGATTTCGTGTCATGCGGGATCTGTGTTCCCATAGAGAATAACCGCCCAGTTGGTAGTAGCCCTGCCTTCTGAGCTGCGGGCTGTGGGTTCGATTCCCACGCGGGACAAATATTTATGTGATGAACATCGATGTTTGTTCTGTGTCTGGGTGTTATATTGTATTCTATGTATTTACAAACAAAAAAGTATCTAAGTATTATATCAGTTATCTGGTTCCCATAGTACAAGCTTGCTTAGTTTGGGGCTAGATGGCGCTGTGTGAAATGTCCACACATATTCATTATTTGTTATTATTTATAACTACGAGGACTACGGTCTCAGACACAGAACAAGCACTTAATTTTTTTTTCCTGTGTACAGATACTTGCCCTGTCGCACCGGCTTCGGGTTATGAGCCAACCTACTCAGCCACTATACCACGGATAAAAACTAAATTAAATAAATAATAATAGTAGTCTATTGAAATTCAAGAGAGTCGAGAACTTATTAATTTGTTTTTATTTTTTCTAAACTAAGTATGAATTGTTTTTTCTAGTTGGTAACACTGGCTTGCGCGTGATTGAAGTGAAAGCGTGAGTCAGTCAAGACGATTGAGAAAAATGAAAATGAGATGAGAAAACTCGATGGAAAGTTGATCGATTCTGGTTTACTAGTGAAAAGCTGTATATTGAAATAATAAAAGGAAGTTTAAGAGCTTTTTCTGGTTTTATCTACAATAGTAGTTCAATATAGATAAAAGCTTATGGTACCAAACTTAGGTTAAAGTCAAATAAACCTGCAAAAATACAAGTATATTTTGTTTTTTTTTTTTGTAAAGGGCAATATGCCTTTGTTGATATATTGATATGACCCCATTTTAATATAAAAAATGATAATTAAATAGTATCTTAATATACTGAACACACCCAGTAAGTAACCCAAAAATCGTGCATCTACCTAATAATTATTAAAAATTCGTCATTTTAGCTGACAGAAGTGACCAAATACTAACCTGTAAGGTTGGTGACGGCCCTGGGCGCGAATTTGCATGACTGGAGAATCGCGGTTTGTCTGCATATCCAACTTACGGAGTTGCCTGCAACATTAAACGTAAATAATATTGCATTCATAGGTAGCCAACCAAACTGGTAGATGTTGCAGTAACATCTTTCTATTATGAGCCCGTTCCAGTACTTCCAGTAGCTGCTAAGAATGCCAAGAACGCCAAAAACGATCTCATTACAAACTGTCAAAGATTGTCAGTGATCACTTTTAATGCTCACTAGCAATAAAAGTGATCACTGAACGACTTTTGTGATCGAAAATAACGAATTAACACCAACTGGAACGCACCCTATATTAAAGACTTTGTCCTGACTGGGTGACAGACAAAGCACAGCCCAAACCGCTGGACGTAGACTTGAAATTAGGAGGGTGGCTTTCTTTTATGACGTAGGCACGTGCTAAGTAAAGATTTTTGAAAATTCAACCCCCAAGTGGTTTAAGAGGATGAAAAACCTACATTTCGTAACGTACCGTTTTGAAACCTGCCATATAGAAACAAGTATAAAAATGAATGAAAGGCAAATTTTTATTTTCTTGAAAATGAACCCTTATAGGGGTAAATTTTGCAATTAGTTTGTGTGAAAATTATCAAAAACTTGATAGTACCACACTGAAATCTGGAATGTGTAATAAACATACAAAATAACAAGATACGGGTACCTTATCGCAATTTTATTACATAGAAACCTCTCTAAATATTACAGTTGTCTTAATAAAATTACCTGTCCTTGATGTAGAACAGCACGTTGTTATGGACTGCCATGGCTGGGCGCTCGCGGTGCAGCTTGAACAGAACCAGTCCGGCGTCGTGTCCCGCCGCGAACAGGTTCAATGAGGGATGGGATGCTAGCACCCAGTACCTGGTAAATATCATTTTATTAAATCGACAGACTACCATGTCTCGGATTTATTTAAATATTCTACTAATGATATGGAGAGAGCAATGCTCGGTGTTTCTCTGCGAGATCCGAAATGAGGTGATTCGTAGGAGAGCTAAAGTGACCGATATAGCTCTTAGGATTAGCATGTTGAAATGGCAATGAGCAGGCCACATCGCCCGTAGAACTGACAACCGATGGGGAAGAAAGGTTCTCGAGTGGCGACCACGGACCGGAAAACGCAGCGTAGGCCCCCCACTAGGTAGATCGACTATCTGGATCAATGGATGCTGGAGGCAAGTAGCTGCTCAAAGTGGCGCTCTCTGGAGGAGGCCTATGTTCAGCAGTGGACGTCTTCAGGCTGCTGCCGATGATGATGATGATGATTATTTGCCAGAGTCAGGCCTAGCGCACTCCACGCTTTAGGCACGAAGCTACAAGTACATGGGACCGGCCCGTCTTATCGGGTCGGTATTGTAACGCGTCAGAAGAGCAGCGCTATACCGATAGAACGAGAGGCAAATGTTTAGTGTAGACTTGTGGCGCTGTGCGAGCTGAACTACACCTTATTGCGTTGTCGCAAGAGTCGCTATTTATTTAAGTGACTGCAAAGTGAATCTTCTGTACTTATACTAGTTTACTGTTACTTTTGAGTATTCTGTGGCAGAGTAAAAAAATATGTTTACCTCTCGTGTTCCCTGCGGAAGGTATGGAGACAGGTCCGCTTGGTCATGTCCCAGACGCGCACGGATTTGTCCTCGCTGTTAGAGATGATGAGCTCGGAGCGCGCATGGAACAGGGCGCACGAGACGTTGTTGTAATGTCCGCGGCACGTGTCTACTTCCCACGCCTGTGGAAGACGAGTCAGTCAAAGTAATGCCCATTTGTACTGAAGTTTGACTTTTTTTATTTATTATAGGCAAAGCATTTGACCACTGACTCCTGCTCCTAGGTTTGCACTATCTAGCCCCCGGTTTCTGATAGGTTTCTTACACTCGTATCAATTCAAGACTGTTCTCTCATTGGTTGACCAACAGCGACCAATGAGCGTTCAAGATTTGGTGTTCCAAGTTATTTAACAATCGTTAGTGCATACGAGGAAAATGTAGCGTAGCTGAAAATGCCAGATTTGGACTATAAACTATAAAAAAGTTAGGATAGCTAACCAATCCTCATCATCAGCAGCCTGAAGATATCCACTGCTGAAAATAGGCTTCGCCCGTTTGAGGGGCTGCTCGCTTCCAGCATCCATCGGCTCCCGTGGCTTTCACCAAATCATCTAGTAGTGAGGGGCCTACGCTGCGTCTTCGGGTTCGTGGTCGCCACTCAAGAACCTTTCTTCAAGTTTCTTCCCCATCGATTGTAAGTCCAACAAATCTTACCTTGGCATCATTCATCCTCCAGAGCTTCACCTGCCTATCATCAGCAGCAGAGACAATCAAAGGCAGTGACGGATGGAACGAGGCCCAGTTGACACCGCGGTCGTGGCCTTCCAACACATGCTTCACTACAGCGTCGGCCTGAAAACGTGCGTCCTGTCATATTTCCCGACAAATTATAATTAACATAAAGAAATTATAAACAATTATAACACTTAAGCAAAAATACATAAAACAAATAGAGCCACAGATTTCTAAAAAAACATAGCACCTATTTTTTATCGTCATACAATATTTTGTCTTTTGACTATCTATCTTAGTACACGATACTAGCGAACTTGATTGCCACAGAAGCTATGGAATAAGGGGTCCTATATTTCTAGATTCACTATCTCGCTCGCACACTGCAGCGTTTTTGATGATATTAATGTTATTCTTAGGAGCCTAGTTTAATTTATCTGCAAACATGTCACAATGTGCGAGCAAGATAGAAGATCCAGGTAACACAAACCCTAGGAAAAGAACATGGGAACTGCATAATTTATTTATTTATTCCAATCACTTGTCTTTTTCTACACTGTAGGTTTATCAATTACTTTAGAAACTAGCTTACAAGAACTATAATAGCTGTAGTCACACAAAACATAACCCACTATATTAGCACATTTTAACTATTTCAGAGTTAGGTGACACTACATCAAAAAACACATTTAAAAACAAATATTCATGCAAAATACCTTCAATGGGTTTTTCTGCAATGTAATAGATTAATGTAAAAAATATATTTTCATAATTAATCATTAATTATTTATTTTATTGTCATCAATAAAAATATTATAAAAATGGTTGAGATTTCATAGAAGAGATAAGAAGGATAAATACAAAAAAATCACTTAGGAAATATCATTAAGAAAACTTTCTTTGTTTACACATTGACACTAAAAATATTACTGAATTAAAAAAAAAATTTTTATGATTTTAATTAATTGATAAAAAGTTTATAAGGAACGCCAAGCTTTTAACACAGACCTTTGCAATTACATTTCTTGTTATACAAAAAATTCTATCTCTTCGAGATAAAAACAATCCGGCTTATTATAGCTTCACATCAGCTTTTAAAAATCAAATTGAAATGTAGACCAAAAATAGATATACTCTTTATATGTTTAAATTACTTACCTGTCCAAACAAATCTGTAGCCTGTGGGTTTCTCAAATGCTCAGCTAATCCCGAAGGCCCTGGAGCTACACTCTTTTTTCTCAACCCAGAAAAGTCCCACACTCTCACGGACTGGTCCAAGGATGCTGAGACCAGAAGGTCTTCGGTGGGGTGGAACTGTGCGCACATAACATAGTGGTTGTGTCCTGTGAGCACGCTGATGCATTGACGGGATTGCCAGTTCCATATTCTTATTGTCTGAAATAACAAAATATATTGTATTCTATGTCTATGTATGCATGTGTATGTCTATGTATGTATTTACAAACAAAAAAGTATCTAAGTATTATATCAGTTATCTGGTTCCCATAGTACAAGCTATGCTTAGTTTGGGGCTAGATGGCACTGTGTGAAATGTCCACACATATTTATTTATTTTATTTTATATATATTTTATGTATCATACACAAGGCACCACTTAATAAAACTTGGCAATTCTTTTGGTTCTTTCTTCTAATTTAATGACATTAGCATGCATAGCGAAGCACTATTACCCATTCCTAACTGATTGGTAAAGTTAAGCAACATTCGCTGCAGTCCCTACTTGGACTGGTAACCACTACAGCAAAAAAGTTCAGAATCTATGTATGTGATTGTTGGGTGTTATTTTTTCAATTCAATATAATGCTTATTTATTTATGTTCCCACAGCTGGGACACAGGTATTCTTTCCTCACAGGGAAGAGAATGCAGGCCATAATCTACATGATGGTAATAAGAGGTGAAAATAACAGTTTACCTGATCATCAGATGCACTCAGAATCCATGGATATTCATGATGGAAGAATGTTGTGCGGATGTAGTCCAAATGGCCAAGCAGTGTAAACAGGCATCTCCTCAGCTTGTAGTTCCATACCTGTAAAACATTAAAAACTCAGTACAATGGAAAATAACTTCTAATAATACTCTTCGTTTTATTTTTATGTGAAGGTATGACTTGACGAGCTGGTCATTCACCTGATGTTAAGCGACACGGCCGCCCATAACAGTTGCAGTGTCACTCAAAACTTCAAAATAATAAAGTTTTGCGTGACACTGCACTGCGCACATCATCCTGAGACATCACACAGGCTAGTAATCAGATTACTAGACTGTGTAATCAGGTCATAGTCTCGTTTGCCTAGTAATTTCACTAGCTACAATGCCCTTCAAACCGGAACACATTAGTGCTTGCATTGCACACTACTGCTTGGTGGCAGAATAACTGGCAAAGTGGTGGTACCTACCTAGACAAACTTTGCAGAAAGTTACCACCTAGTACCTACTACACACAGGAAACACTATTCTTTATCTGAGAGAAAAAAGAAAGATAAATACATTTATTCAAAACATCACACAACCTTACATTATTATAACATAAAATTAGATAGGTATACAAAAACCCACAAAAACACATGTGTGATGGCATGAAATAGGTCCTGACACAGCATGATCAGCAGTGTGGTAGTGAGGGCAGACTTGTGGGGTCAGTAGATCATTCATTATATCCATCATTTACCTCTACAATAGTTGTTATCTTATTCTAATATGGGGGCAACTACTGCACGCCACTCTAGTTTATGCTTTTATACATTTGTCAGCTCTACCTTTTTTTATAATTTATAGGATTTGACCACTGTCTCATCTGATGGTAAGTGAATGATCTGGCATGAGATAACCTCAGTCAAGCCAGCAGATTAGTGGTCAGATGTAAGATGCAAATTATGACCACTTCACTACATGAGGAATGGTTATATCAGAGGTTACATTAATACATTTATTTATTCTTAACGCCAAATCAGCAGTTTACACATAATATATGGATACCTATGCACTACCCTCCTACCCTCTTGCATGTAGGTTTGTATAGTAAATGAGTTAACCTTTACATACTCCAACTGATGCAATACTACGACTATGGGTGCATTAAACACTTATGTACTAGTCTCATTGTCGCCAGAAAAGCGGCGTTTAGAAGATATACGTGTCAAAACATGGCAAAATGAACGCAACAAATGAGGCTGTAATAAATGGCGTATTCTCGCTTATACCTTGATCTTGTAATCATCTCCGCCAGACACAAATAAAGGCTGCTGACTGTGGAAACAGATTCCTCGCACGGGACCATCGTGTTCATCGAATTTCTCCAGTAATGTGCACATCCGATAGTCCCACAGTTGAATCACTCCATTGTGCAAACTCGCCAAGACCCATGGCCGTTTAGCGTGAAAGGATATCCCTTTCACCCTGGCCGACTTTGTCTCAAATTTTATAAGCATTTCCACCACAAATCACGTCGATATTTATTAAAATACCACTAAAACAATAATTTTTGCTAAATGACAGCCAGCCGGCTGACGTGACACGTCCAACGAAACGATCCATAGAATATACAAAAATTTGCTATTGTTCAACGGAACTTACCGGTTTTATTGGAAATCTACCTTTTATTTCTCTATTACTGTTCCGTTCATGAATGAACCTGATTGATATTCATATTTTATTTATCTGTCTGTAGGTCTGTAGACAATGTTTGTCAACAAAGTTCACGTTTTGATAATTATTCCTTTTTAATTCGGTAAACTAAACTTCTACGTAACTAATTATTTATTATAAATTGTATCAAGCACGCATGCATTCCAACACGATCTATAGATCGTGTAAGTAAACCGTTTTGCTTTTAAACTAAATGACCCCAAACATAACCTCAAACATGAACGCTGAAAAGATGAAGGAAATCGGCAAAATTTGTATCCCTGGTATGAGGCTGAGCCCTGCCAATGATGCTCATATTTCGGGGCCTGGAACGTACGAACTCCGAGGCTATATCTATTCTACTTTAGCTGGAGTGCTTAAAATGGAACAAGATACAGAGACAAAGGTTGGTACTATACATCCCCAGTTGAGATTCAGCCTATAACCTTCCTTTTGACATTAATAAACATAGCATGACGATGGAGTATCCGAAAACCTATGTACGTTTTATATTTATAGGCAACAGTTGTATCCGTGGAGAGCCCAAAAACACCAAGTGTCCTGCCTAAAACTGGTGATATAGTTACTGCTAAAGTGGCCATAGTCAACCCTAGACAAGTACAATGCACTATCTTCTGTGTGGGTCCAGCAACCCTAGCTCGGCCTTATAGAGGAATACTGAAGAAAGAAGAAATTAGAGCCACCGATAAAGATAGAATAGACCCATATAAATGTTACAGACCTGGTGATGTCATATTGGCAAGAGTTGTATCCTTTTCAAGACTTTTCATGCATTATTATTTTAATTTAATGGTAAGATTAGAAGTCCGAATACATAGTTCATTAAATTTTCCTTATCAAGTTATCAGTTACCAATGATAGAGTTCCATTGGTACCCCTTGTCTACAGCGGAGAATGAGCTTGGAGTTGTCATAGCAACAGCGGAAGGCTCCCCACAAGGAGTCAGTATGGTCCCAGTAAGCTGGTCTGAAATGCAGTGCCCCAAATCTTTGATCAAGGAGCCCAGGAAAGTTGCCAGAGTTATGCCTGAGCATGTACTCGGTAAATCATTGCCTAAAAAAAATGATAACAGTATGGAGAGTGAAGAAATTGTTGATATAAAACATGAAGTTATTGATAGCTAAGAAATAATAAAATCTAATATGCCTACATGATTTGTTTATATTATTCAAAAGGAGTTAGTTCCTTTGTCTGATTTCATAGACTGGTGCTTATTATTGGCCTTCTATTGGCCTTAGTTAACTTTTAAATATGAATAGTTTTGTAGACAATGATATAGATCAGAATAGTAGGTACTATTGATTGGATGTGTTCCAGTACATGCTAAGAATGCCAAGAACGCCAAAAACGATCACATTCAAACTGTCAAAGACTCCCACAGTGATCACTTTTATACATCAACATAATGCTTTTATTGATAGTGGAACGACTTTTGTGATCGAAAATAACGAAAATGGCAAAAAACGCGAACTGGAACGCACCAATACTAGTCTATAGATTTATCACAGATTTTTTTTCTCTAATCTGTGAGATTTATTCAACACACGAATGTATAAATGAAACGGATACAAACATTTAACGACTGATGGACGGAATGAATCGGTCAAAATTATATTTTGCTTTAGTCAGTTCATCGGCCCTGTATTCCGATTCACGCTGGAAACGCTATAATCGCTCAAAGCGCTCACGTTCGTTCTGATTGACAGCGCTCAAAGTGCTTTGAGCGCTGTCAATCGGAACGACCAATCACGGACGGTGATATTGCAAGATGGCGTCGGTCATGACACTTACAAGGGAAAACGTTGTCGCACTCACGGCCGTTCGGTACGCGTTTTTAGCGCGATAATATCGATATTATCGATTACAGCGTGAATCGGAGTACGACCCGAGTCTAGCAAAGATACCAACCGCTACCGCCATCAACATACTAACGCTAGAAGAACGCCAAAAACGATACTAATTGTCAACGTCAGTGTCGTGACTCGTGAGTTGTCAAGGCGAGGATATCAATCGTCATATTTTTCTTTTCGATTTTATTATTTTGAAAACGAGAAATTATCCAAAAAAAATATTGGAAATGCAGTAGTTATGTATGTGGCTTCTAAACGTGATACTGTAGTCATTCCAGTGTTTATTCATATGTGTTTTCAGTGTAATGAGGTCATCTTTGGCCTGTTATCAATAAGCAAACTTAGTTGAGGTTGAGTAGGTCTAACAAGAAACTTTAGTGCTACAGTAACTAATTGAGTTTACAGTGCAAGTCAGGGATTGGTACAGTAAGGACGTGTGTAAAAGACTGTCGAAATGAAGTTCGCGGAACATCTAAGTGCTCACATAACGCCAGAATGGCGAAAACAATATATAAACTATGAAGTAAGTTTACTTGGTTTTATTGTACACAGTTGCAAAGATAGATTCCTGCAGCCTTCGATTTGTAATTCCTTATTCTATAGAAGGCTATATTCTGTAATAATGACCTTTTTCTATAAAATCAAAATATATTAATCCCTATTTATTACCTAAAGCTTAGCTTATCAAAGAATGGCATCACCACATTTATTGCCACCTTTTCTACAAACATTTATCATGTAGTGTTCTGCAGGAAATGAAAGCAATGCTGTACACAGCAGTAGAAGAGGCACCATCAGCTGAAAACGTAGAACCAGAAGTGCTTTCAAGACACTTTGCCAATTTCGATGAAACATTCTTCCACTACTGTGATCAAGAGTTGAAAAAAATCAACACCTTTTACTCAGGTTTGTTAAATGTTACAATGTACTATACATATTGCCTGAATTTTACAACCGATTTAAAAAAGGAAAAGTTTATTTAAAACAATGTACTTAAAGGATATTATTTTATATCAGTAACATGAGTTTGACAAAAATATATGGGAAACCATTAAACCATGGTACTATTATAAAATTTGTGCCGGGGGATAACTCATATTTTGTCACCCATGTCAACTGAACATACCAAACACTATACACTCATTGGTTGATAATAGCCGATGATCAACAGGTAACCAATGAGTAATCAGTACCTTTAAGTTGACATGACTTTAACTTAAACAAACACAAGAAACTTGGGGTTAGAGTTGAGAATGACTACATTTCAACTGAAAAGCAATTCTGGTAATTATTAGTCTTGATAAAATCACATCATAATATCATTACAATCTCATGCTCATTATCTTTATTTGCAAAAATTGAGTGTTCTATCTGACAACACAAAGGGTTGATTTTATAAGACTAAAACTAGATTTACACATGTATTTAAATGATTTAAATTAGAGGATTAGCCTTCTGAAGTATGTGATAATATGGCTGAAAGTGATACCTTACTTTGGATTAGAAACTGCTTTCCACGTGAGGCTCTTTGAATAAGTACTTGGTAACAGATTCATAGTTAACCAAGTGAGAACTAGAATTGGTCATACCATAGCAAAAATGTGATAGGTAATTAAAACTCTGCAAAAAAGGATGTTGGACACTTCTTATTATACTGTAGTGCATGTGTGCAAAGCTGGTGGCAGCGGGTACTATACCTATAAAAAGAACTTTTATTTTACAAAAAAAATTAAAGGTCTCCATGTATGTTGTTTTGTGCCGGGCGGAACGGGGTGTGGGGGAACATAGTTCGATTTAAAATTAAGGTAACAAAATGCATGTGATGAAATAACATTTGGCAGGGCTTGTCACTGTCACTGTGCGTATGTTTTAAAGCCACGGTCATGTCATGGATGATGCACGTCACATCCACATCCCGTTCAAGTTTCATCCCATTACCTATGCGAAGACCTTAACTGCATATTTTTTTAGTATGTTTGCAGTTATACTATCATTATAAACTGCATATATTATTATGTATAGGAAAATGGCTTTTATAATTTAATCTAATAACTTAATGGTGAGATATATCCGGATAGTTTTTTTAGTATTATAAAATAATCACCATCAGCATTTTACGTTCAGAAAAACTAGCGGAAGCGACGCGTAAGTTTGCAACTCTACAGAGCGAGCTCAAATCCCACTTTGACACAATCAAACCTAAAAGTGGAGGCGACAGCAAAAAAGCCATTCCAAGAAGAAAGGTAATTATATTTATTTGCAAACATTATGCAACAGTCCATTGACCAACCTGTTAAAGAAAGCAAAAAGTAGCGTTTAAAGTTTCCGCACACCTTTCAATCTGTCATTCTATTCGTCGCTTCAATTCACCTCCAATACACATCCACCTCCACATGAAACGATTTGATAAAATGAGGCGACAAATTGAAATTTGTTTTGTGTAAATATAAATAAATAAATGAATGGTGTGTAGAGAGTACTTTACTTACTACATGGACATGTCTGTGAAGATCTTTAAAAAAGTAGGTATGTGACATCTTTATTTCTCTTTTGCTGCATTTGGAAAAACAGTGCCAAGGAGCGGCAAAAATTTCGGTGGGCACATAATTTTAGTAAATTTCATATTTCATAATATATATAGTACACAAAATTTCAACAAGTCAGTAGCATCATCTTTGTAGATGATTTTCTAGTTACATCTTTGTCTCATGCCCGTCTGCACTAACGTTGACAGCTCTTATGTTCGCACTTAACTCTAGCTCAGGATGTACCCATATGCATTGTAGTAGGGACGTCATAGAGTTAGATAAGTGCTAACTTAGAAGCTGTCAAACTTTAGTGCAGTGATTTAAAATGATGATGATATGTTGATATTCCTTCCCAGGTCCAAGAACTCAAGCTGGCGTTCAGCGAGTTCTACTTAAGTCTAATCTTGCTACAAAACTACCAGAATTTAAACTACACAGGATTTAGGAAAATATTGAAGAAACACGATAAGGTGAGATAAGGTTGACTTATTGTTATTGGTTTCCTATTTATGTTTGAGACGGTTTTGATAATGAGGATGGGTGTCTAAAGTGTTTATGTAATATTGATTGATGAGTATGGATGCGTTTTTGCATTTCTGTAGGGCATTGTAGATAAGCAATTGATTGTAAAATGTTAATAAAAAGAATAGAACCCCATCTTTATTACATACTTTAGGTACTTTAACTTAAATAATAGCTTTATTTTAAAATCTGTAATCTATGTTTTTTCACACAAAAATAAAAAATATTTTTTTTTATGAGAATGAATGACGTTACGAGCTAGTCGTTCACCTGATGTTCAGCGACACGGCCGCCCATAGCAGTTGCAGTGTCGCTCGGCACTACTAAATAATAAAGTGACGAGTGACACTGCACTGCGCACGTCATTCTGAGACATCACACAGTCTAGTAATCAGATATTGAGACATCACACAGTCTAGTAATCAGATTACTACACTGTGTAATCAGGTCATAAAGTCTCATTTGCCCAGTAATTTCACTAGCTACAGTGCCCTTCAAACCGGAACACAGTAGTGCTTGCACACTACTGGTTGGCGGCAGAATAACTGGCAAAGCGGTGGTACCTACCTAGACGAACTTTGCAGAAAAGTCCTACCACCAGTTATTAGCAAATAGCACAGCAGTACCCCAAGTACGAGTTTTCCAATACGTGAACACGCGCGAATCCATTTAAAATTTGTACTGCCATTTTTAGTTCATCAACGCGTCCGCTAGGGGCGCTGCAGAGAAATGTATGGGAGAAAAGGGAGAAAACGTAAACGAATCAAGTTTTAGTAAACTATCGAAACTCGTACTAGGTGTAAAGTCTCCAAACCAATACGAGCCAAACGGTGCCTGAATTTTCCGATTCGTCAAGAAAGACTACAACTCATAATCCTATACGTCAGTTTTCACAAAATTAACTTTCATTATTGTATTTAACACCTTTTATGTCACCAACGCAGAAGTACGCAACTCAATCATCGGTAAACATCGTGGTAGCATGTTGGAAAACATTAGCAAATATCACTATTGTTGTATGATTGTGTGTAATAGTTGCTAATTTCTTTTATAAATAATTATATTCCTTTATAATAGTTATAATATCAATTGTCCTGATTTCCTCGTTCACTGGGTGGTAGGACTTTTCTAGTGTTCGTTTAGATTTTCCGCAATACCGCTTTGCCAGATATCCACCAAGCAGTAGTGTGTAAGCACTACTGTGTTCCCGTCTAGAAATGAGTTTTCTAATCATATTATCAGACTAGCACTCATAGCGAAGCTCGACTAGCCGTTCCTAACCGACCGGTAAAGTTAAGCAACGTTCGCTGCGGTCAACACTATGATGGATGACCGCTGCAGCAAAAAGTGGTATTTACAACTGAGCGCTACCTTGCTTCGGAGGGCACGTTAAGCCGTCGGTCCCGGCTGCTGTCGTAAGACAATAGTCGTTAAGCCATGTCAAAAGCCTTTGGGCGGCCTAAAAATACTGGCAGCAGGGCTGACCAGTTGCTTACACGAGAAGTAGAAGATCAGAATGTAATGTCTCAGAATGACGTGCGCATAAGACTTTATAATTTGGAGATCTGGGATCGGTCTGGAGCCGACGACTAGATCGTCACGCACGTCAAGCCATTCGTAACATGAATAAAACTGTATAATATGTACCTAATAAAGACCGCAGCGTCGACTGCTATATTTATTGCTTACATACCCCTTTTCTCGGAAACTTTATTTTCCGGAATAAACTGCGCAGTTTATGTTGATCTCGGTAATATTCGCTTTATGTGTGCAAAATTTCATGTATTTTGGCGTGATAGTTGCATAAGCAAAAACAAACTTACGTACTCATTCCATTTTCATTTCTTTTTCATCTCTTAGCTCTTCTAACACGTTACGTATTAACGAGCCGAAATACTTATCTTCACACCTAAATTTCGGAATGTGGAGTGGTCCGGGTCTGCCTTCCGTTTTACAGTACAGAACATATTTCTTTATCCATTCCAGTTATTAAACGTAAGCAACGGGGCGCAATGGCGGGCAGAACATGTAGAACAGTCACATTTCTACACAAACAAAGACATAGACAGGTTAATAAGCGATACAGAGGCGTCGGTGACCAACGAACTAGAAGGCGGCGATAGACAGAAAGCTATGAAGAAGCTTCGAGTGCCGCCGTTGGGTGAACAGCAGAGCCCGTGGACTACATTCAAAGTTGGCCTGTTCTCTGGATCTTTTATTGTGCTGTTCATCACTGTTGTATTGTCTGGTGAGTTTAGTTTGTAGCACAGATAACGTAATGTATATGTCACCGACTTATTGTAAGAACCGTTAGCTTATAAAAAAACGCGGTTATTTAACAACCGTCGATTTATTGCAAACGGGCAACGTGTCTCACAATAAAACGGACGAATTTTCAGTTGTTTATAATTAATCGGCATCACTTCGTTTTATTGTAATTGTGTACTTCTAGTTTGGTCAAAACTAACCTTACACACCTCCTCGCTTCGCTCGTCGTCGTAACCTACTGGTTAGCCACTAGTGACTCTAAAAAAACAATAAATTACAGCAAAAATTGGTGCATTGTTCACAATTAAACGCTACAAAACCCCGTTTTTTTATAAATTCACTGCTAGGCACCGAGTGTTTATAAATAATCGAAATATCATCCGTGTTGTTGTAAGACAGATTGTCAGTTTGCAATAAATCGACAGTTTATAAATAACCGGTTTTATTTTCGTCTTTTTATAAACGAACGGTTTTTACAATAAGACGGTGACATATAGATAACATAACAGTTATGTAGCTAGTAGGTACCATCTACGAAGATGCCCCGCATTTCCACACACACTTCTCCGTGGTGTGGAGGTTGAGCAGGACGGCTCACAACCCGGAGGCGGTGGTTCGATTCCCGCGACAGGACTAGTATTTGTGCACAGGAAAAAAACATAACTAGGTGTGTGCCACGGCTTCGCATGTTTCACAATTTCACGGAATATCTATGGGAAATTGTATATTAAAAAAAATATTTACTTAAGTTATAGCCACATAAAAATTTCATCAAAATCCGTTGTATCCAAGACATCCATAAGACATTATAACATCACACAAACATTTGCATTTATTATAAGTAAGTATTAATTGGATATTGGAGCTATGGAGAGAGCAATGCTCGGTGTTTCCCTGCGAGATAAGATCCGAAATAAAGAGATCCGCAGGAGAACTAAAGTGACCGATGTAGCTCTTAGCATTAGCAAGTTGAAATGGCAATGGGCAGGCCACATCGCTCGTAAAACTGACAACCGATGGGGAAGAAAGGTTCTCGAGTGATGACCACGAACTGGAAGACGCAGCGTAGGCCGGCCCTCCACTAGGTGGACTGGCGACCTGGTGATAACCGCGGGCAGCCGATGGATGCAGGAGGCGAGCAGCCGCTCTAAGTGGCGCTCCCTGGGGGAGCCCTATGTTCAGCAGTGGACGTCTTCAGACCGTTAATGATGATGATGATGATGATGATGAATTGGATATTAAAATTTATTAGGTAATGGATTTTCCTTATACTTCAGTTTATCTAATGAGAAGTCTTGAGGAAATTTGTCACTTAAAAACATAACTCAAGGACATTTGCGCAGTGCATCTCAGCAAAGACCATACATTTTGAATCCTTAATTATTAAGATTTTATTAAATTATCTTACTTGGAATGGATTTCTAAGAGAAACTCATGGAGGGTTTTAGTGGGTTCACATCCCAACTCCCAAATACTCCGCCCCTGTGGCGGTAGGGAAAAGCAACTAATGCAAGGTGCATTTTCTTCCCTTGCAAAAAGAACCACATATTAATCCTAACTATAAGACACAGTATAATATCAGCAGCCCATACATTCCCACTGTTAGGACACGAAGCTTGTCCTACAGGAAGAGTGTAGGCCAATCTACCACGCGGGTTAAAATCGGGTCTGGTGGATGACAGACTTCTTCGAATTTTGTGATCCCTGAACATTCTGGTCCCCTCACTATGTTTTCTTTCCCCGTTGTAAGAGTGAGGGCAAATTACGTACATAACTTGAAAAGTTGATTAGGTATAAAGTACATACTGTTGGGAGTTTTGGCGGGAACGCGGAAAAGTTCACGTCGTTGCATTGTATTATTTTTCAAAACTTGTGCTTTTCCAGTGTTAATGTTTAAAATTGGTGGCGTTTTACGCATTAATTACTGAATTACGAGCATGAGTGTAGGCAAGTGATGTAATGTGGTGAAACGTGGTTTTTCGTATGCTTCTGAAATCCCATAGAAGCTTCTTGTAAACTTGCCACCAGTTTACAAGGGCATAACTTAGACTGGACTATGACTACCTGACTAAGACTGGTTGGACTATGACTACCCCGACTGTGACTAAGACTTGACTCTACGTGAAATATTCTATAACACGATGAAAAATTACAATACTTGACACTGGCTAAATACACTATATGTGGAGCCAAAATATCAGAAAAAAGTACTCTTTGCCGACCTTCAAGCCCCCATACAATCATTTATCATACAGTAGTACCGGATAATCTCAAACAAACATACACAACCTTAACCTGTAATTTACAATAGCATCTACACAACTAATCCTAAAACCACACAATGAGTAGTAAACTTTATCTGGCTCTGGCTTGGATGTAGGGTTGCCACTTTAATAGAAAATAACACTTATTTTAACCATGACATTTCGTTACTTCATCAGACTTCTGCGACCCGCGAAAAACTTAGATAAATATTATTTTGGCTCGACCGGTTCATAAACAACATATTAATTTAGTTTGCGGATGTTATATTAGCAAAAAATCACGTCAACCCGTTGCTCCGTTGTTGCGTGAATGACAGACAAACCAAGTAACGCACTACCGCATTTGATTTTTGAAGTTGTAATACCTACACCACATAATGTAATAAAAGTACAGTACGGAAGAGCCACTCCGCACACACATTTGTACAAATAGCGACTCTTGCCACATCGCAATAAAGTGTAGTTCAGCTCGCATAGCGCTACCAGCGTACCCTAAACATTTGCTTCTCGTTCTATCGCTATAGGGCTGCTCTTCTGATGCGTAACGGATCGACCCGATAAGACGGGCAGGTCCCATGTACTTGTAGATTCATACCTAATGCGTGGACTGCGTCCGGCCTGGCTGTGGACAATTTTCTTCATCATCATCATTAGCAGCCTGACGACGTCTACTGTTGAACATAGGCTACCCCCAGAGAGCGCAACTTTGAGCGGCTGCTCGCCTTCTGCATCCACCGGCTCCCCGCGGCTCATTTTTCTTGCCCAAACTTAGAACCTTACACGTGGCAACCCTACCTATAAATAACTTGTTTGTGGATATTTAGTAAACCAGTTGCTATTTAGTTTATTTAAACTGACCATAGATTTATCAGTTTGCAAATATGAAGAGATTAACATGATATATGAATTAATAGTGGTATGTACGTTAGTTTTAGGATTATCATTATAGGGATAAGAAATTATTGTTATCTCTTGATTACGCTAAGCAGGCCGAGCAGGCGATACTGATATAATACATAAATCTTAGGAAATTACTGCCTCTATTTCTCTCTCTCTCTCTCTCTCTCTCTCTCTCTCTCTCTCTCTCTCTCTCTCTCTCTCTCTCTCTCTCTGCCCTAAGCTAAATCTAAGATGTTTTAGAATCTAACATTCGGTTTCCAGCCGACCGCATACGTCCCACGGAGTTCCGAATCTGAATTTCTTATCCGGAATCCTAATCAGGAAACCGAACATGTGCGGCAGCCCCTACGTTGCAATCTGGGTGTTGTTGTTGTCCATGGGCGTGCTTTGATAGGTTCTGTGTCTTTAGATACTGAGAATCCTTGCTAGGCTCTAGAATGTGTGTATGTGATCGTTGGGTGTTATTTTATTTGTTTATAAATAAAAAAACTTCATATCTAACATAGCAACCATTTATTATCCATCCATCCATCCATCGTTTTCTCCTCTTTTTGTCACACTTCCCTCTTCCCTTCGACAGGGTTAAGGCGTAAAACTAATTAACCCGTGCAAAGCCGTGGCAGGTCAGCTAGTAGCAGGAGAACTAAAGTGACCGATGTAGCTCTTAGGATTGGCAAGTTGAAATGGCAATGAGCAGGCCACATCGCTCGTAGAACTGACAACCGATGGGGAAGAAAGGTTCTCGAGTGGTGACCACGAACTGGAAGACGCAGCGTAGGCTGGCCCCCCACTAGGTGGACCGACAAGTATACATAAGCAAGTCTAATATAAAAAATGTTTGTTCCAGCATTATTCCACGAAGGCGGTACGGATAACATAAAAACCGCATTCAGGTTATACCGGGGCCCGTTCCTACTAGTTGAATTTATATTCCTAATCGGCATCAATGTGTATGGATGGCGATCGTCGGGAGTGAACCATGTGCTCATATTTGAATTGGACCCGAGGAACCATTTGTCTGAGCAGCATTTGATGGAGCTGGCTGCGATATTTGGGGTGGTTTGGGCTTTGAGTATACTTAGGTAAGGGATTTTTAAAGGTAGGTGAGATAGCAGAATGTTACCGCGATCCCCATTTTGCCACCCCTATCTCAACCACTGGTAGTAGGAATGAACGAAGGCATTTCCCCTCTCCTAAAAAAGGTTGGTTGGGAAAAAAGGTTGCACCGAATAATTGTTCGATAATAATTATTCTTATCTGGCATAGTTTGTTTGTGTTTGGTATTCGGCTCATTTTTTGCCAAATTTTACATTAAAAATTAAATTAAGCAACTAGCCAACTAGCCTGCCGCCCAAAGTGGCACTCTCTGGGGGAGACTTATTATATTATGTTCAGCAGTGAACGTTTTCAGGCTGGTGATGATGATGATGATGATGATGAATTTAATTAAGTGTTCTGATTTAGACTTAAAAGTGCTAGAATTGGTCTCATCATCATCATCATTAGGGTCCTCCAAGGAGCGCCACTTTGAGCGGCTGCTCGCCTCTTGCATCCATCGGCTCCCCGCGGCTTTCACCAGATAGTCGGAAAAAAATTGCCGAAAATTGTTCTGTTTGCAATATATTAATTGGGTTTTGAATTTGGACCACATTTCACCGACAATATTGCGGATTCCTTGTTTTCTACCTATAGCATTAAAACATCTTATTTCCGTTGCAGTTTTATATACAGCGCGAGCCTAAGTATACCACCGTTTGTGAACCCCCTGGCGCTGGTTATTATCATGGTGGTGTTCCTCATGAACCCGTTCAAGGTTTTCCGGCATGAGGCGAGGTTCTGGTTCCTCAGGATATGTGTGAGTAGTTGAGTATAGAGATTTGTGGTTTGGTAAATGCTTACAAATATTTATTTACTAGACATATTTTGGGGTCATCACAGGTACATTTTTTTTATCAACGACTAGGCCAGCGTTTGACCACAAGCTCACCTGATGGGAAGCGACGATGCGGTCTAAGGTGTAGCACGAGCTAGTAAATACATATTCAGTCTTGATTTGAACAACCCCGGGTTGTATTTTTCGGGAAACACCGTTCAGAGCAGCACCGGCTGCATTATCGGCTGGAAGATGTCCACAGCTGAACACAGGCCTCCCCATAAAAAGCCACTCTGAACGCTTATCATAGTTACCATTGTCAGGCGGCTAGGTGATTGCAGATTTTAATGTACCAAGGAAAACGCTGCTGCCCATTCCATGGATATTCCTTTAGCGGTTTTGCTCGCGGCTTTTATGTACCATCGTAGACCGCATCGTTATTTTCTATCAGGGTGGTTATTCTTTATGGAAACACAGATTCCACACGATACGAAACCACGTCGTTATCGTGTCTTGTTCAAATCGTGTCACAGCTTTAGATGTACCTTCAATTTATATTAAAGTTATCTTTATTTTGAATAAAATATATTGACATAAGTGGTCATATCTTTTGATGTGTTGATGTTTCGGAACGCGTCTCGGTAAAACATATGATTTTTGACAGTTCTAATCGCGCCAATTCCAAATTCATTTCGCGCGGTTTTGTTTTTGTTTCATAGAGAATAGACTTTTCCAGATTTCTTATGTAAAATATGGAATTCGCGTGGTTTCGAAGTAAGGAATCGATAGAGAATAACCGCCCAGGGCCGTTATTCCGTATCGATTCCTTTTTTCGAAACCACGCGAATTTCTTGTCTTACATAAGAAATCTTCGAAACTGTATTCTCTATGAAACGAAAACAAACCGCGCGAAATGAATTTCGAATTGGCGCGATTTGAACTGTCAAAAATCATATGTTTTACCGAAACGCGTCCCGAAACATCAACACATCAAAAGATATGACCACTTATGTCAATATATTTTATTCAAAATAAAGATAACTTTAATATAAATTGAAGGTACATCTAAAGCTGTGACACGATTTGAACAAGACACGATAACGACGTGGTTTCGTATCATGTGGAATCTGTGTTTCCATAGAGAATAACCGCCCTGGTGAGGTTGCGGTCAAACGCGGACCTATTCAGTTAAAAAAAATAAACACGTGGCCCTTACAGCACCCACGAGCAGAAATGTTTTGAGCGGAGTTACAATGGATTTTACTGTATTATCATCATTAACAGCCTGAAGACGTCCACTGCTGAACATAGGCCTCCCCAGGGAGCGCCACTTTTGATCATTCTGTACCTAATTAAAATGATCTTCCGTGATGTCACGCCTAGCCTGAGTCAAGTTGTATATTTGGCCGTGGCGCTTAACAACAAACGAACGATTAGCTTGTCACGTTGTTCGTTCAGATATAAAACAGGCGCACAAACTGAAAACGCTTTATCATCATCATCATCAACAGCCTGAAGACGTCCACTGCTGAACATAGGCCTCCCCCAGAGAGCGTCACTTTGAGCAGCTACTTGCCTCCAGCATCCATTGATCCAGATCGTCGATCTACCTAGTGGGGGGCCTATGCTGCGTCTTCAGGTTCGTGGTCGCCACTCGAGAACCTTTCTTCCCCATCGGTTGTCAGTTCTACGAGCGATGTAGCCTGCCCATTGCCATTTCAACTTGCTAATTCTAAAAGGTATATCGGTTGATTTAGTTCTCCTGCGGATCTCCTCATTTCGGATCTTATCGGAAACACCGAGCATAGCTCTCTCCATAGCTCGTTTCGACTGAGCTTAATAATGAGGTGACCACGTGTCAGTTCCACTGAAGTCATCACTGGCAACACAGTGTTTTAAAACATTTGTTTTCAGGCTCTGCGGTATTTATGAAACGCTTCATTTTAATATATTAGTAGGTTGTATTCTCAGGGTCGTATCCTGGCCGCTCCATTCGTGCCGGTTCTATTCGCGGATTTCTGGCTCGCAGACCAGTGGAATTCCTTCGTGACCGCTTTCCTGGACTTTCATTTCCTCGTGGCGTTTTACTCGTCCGGCGGGGACTGGTTTAACGTTGACACTACGCCATCTAGTGAGTATAACCAACCACATAAAAAAATAAAAAGAAAGAAGAAAAAACATCAAAAGCAAGTGTGCACTCGCGTGCGCAGGATTCCGTACAGATGTAAAATATCCACATTTCTAAAAGAAAAGTGATCTTCACCGTAAAAACATACAAAAAAAGGTTGAATACCGTGAACGCCTAAAGTAGTGTTGTACATTTGAGATAGACCAAATAATATAGCTTTATAAATTTAATAGTGTTTGAAAATCTTTATCGCAAGTCCAACTCGCATTTGACCGGTTTTTAGTATTTTGTTGTTATATTCATCATTAACAGCTCGAAGACGTCTACTGCTGAACATAGGCTTCCTCCATATAGCGCCACCTTGAGGCCTCGCCTCCTGCATCGCGGTTTTGCGGGCGGGTTGTTATATTATAGAGTACTTATGTACTATAATTTTATTTATTATGAAAATAGAAATCCAGACGCCAAAATCTTAATAGTAAAATCTACATTTATCTACAATATTTTGTATTTAGGATGAAACCGAGTCTGTTAGATTCCGAACCGAATAACAAGTAATCTAGTAATAGAGTCGAATTTTGAATGAAAAATATATAAAAATCCTTTTCTTTGTTTTTTGTATACAACCTTCAGATCAGCTAGTAAAATAATAATAAAATTGACAGATACATTCGAGTCGTCCCGATGGTACATCATAACCCGGGCCCTGGTGAACATAGTCCCGGCGTGGACCCGTTTCTGGCAATGTTTGCGGCGGTATCGGGACAGCAGAGAGGCGTTCCCACATCTGGTCAACGCTGGGAAGTATTCCACGACATTCTTCGTGGTCATGTTCTCCACGCTTAGGACTTTTTATGGATGTAAGTTTGTTTTAACCAATGATATGGGTTCATTTGACCACTGTTTCTACTTATGATATGCCTGCATTTGACCACTGCTTCTACCTATGATAGGCTTGCATTTGACCACTGTTTCTACCTATGATATGGTTGCATTTGACCACTGTTTCTACCTATGATATGGTTGCATTTGACCACTGTTTCTATCTATGATATTTCTGCATTTGGCCACTGTTTCTACCTATTATATGCCTGCATTTGATTACTGTTTCTACCTTTGATAAGCTTGCATTTGATCACTGTTTCTACCTATGATAAGCTTGCATTTGACCACTGTTTCTACCTATGATAAGCCTGGATTTGATCACTGTTTCTACCTATGATAAGCTTGCATTTGACCACTGTTTCCACCTATGATATGCCTGTATTTTAACCACTGTTTCTACCTATGATAAGCCTGCTTTTGTTACTGTTTCTACCTATGATAAGCTTGCATTTGATCACTGTTTCTACCTATGATAAGCTTGCATTTGACCACTGTTTCTACCTATGATAAGCTTGCATTTGATCACTGTTTCTACCTATGATAAGCTTGCATTTGATCACTGTTTCTACCTATGATAAGCTTGCATTTGATCACTGTTTCTACCTATGATAAGCTTGCATTTGACCACTGTTTCTACCTATGATAAGCTTGCATTTGACCACTGTTTCTACCTATGATAAGCTTGCATTTGATCACTGTTTCTACCTATGATAAGCTTGCATTTGATTACTGTTTCTACCTATGATAAGCTTGCATTTGATCACTGTTTCTACCTATGATAAGCTTGCATTTGACCACTGTTTCTACCTATGATAAGCTTGCATTTGACCACTGTTTCTACCTATGATAAGCTTGCATTTGATCACTGTTTCTACCTATGATAAGCTTGCATTTGATCACTGTTTCTACCTATGATAAGCTTGCATTTGATCACTGTTTCTACCTATGATAAGCTTGCATTTGACCACTGTTTCTACCTATGATAAGCTTGCATTTGACCACAAGAAAGTTATGAAAACGAGTTATACTAATTTTATTATCGTTTAAGTTATTGTTTTCTTTTGCACCTACTTTAAAGCTTTTTAAAGATTGATTTACGAGTTTTATGTCTCTATTTATTTTATCGTATTCTTTTTAGGAAGATAGTTAACTAAATATTGTCCTCTTCCAGATAAATACACCGATCCGTACGACAATCCGTTCCTATACGCCTGGTTCGCGTGCCAGCTAGTGTCCTCCCTGTACACATACACGTGGGATGTGCGCATGGACTGGGGCCTGCTCAGCTGCGGGGCGCAGCACGAGAACCGGTTCCTCAGGGAGGAGATCGTCTACAGCCAGGGGGTGAGACTGTCTGTTCACTTCGATCGTTTACTGTTCGATAAAAAACTCTTTTCAGCCTTTTCCAACAGGTAGACACGCCTTTTCAGCTTTATTTTCGATGACTGTCTCTCTAAAAATGCCCTTTTCGATAGTCAACCTATGGACACGCCATTTTCAACGATTTAATCCTCTAGACACGCCCGCGCTTTTTATTTATTTATTTATTTATTTATTTATACCAATTAATGTGCCATCAAAACTTTCTTGTCTAGAAAAACCTTTTAGCCATTTTGATCCTTTAATTCTCTCGTTTCGCCCTTTTCAACCTTTTTCAAAGATTCACCTTTGTGAAATTTAACGCGCTTTATGAATGCATATTGCTGGAAATTTTGAGAAGTTAAGTTTGTGTTCAGGCAGGATTCGAACCAGGCCGCATCCGTTTGAAAGTCACACGAGCTTTCGCTGGGCCTCCTGATGCAAAAACCATAAAATTTCCTTCATTTTTTATTTACTAAACGCGGGTTCTGGCCCAGCGGATTGCGGATGCACCGATCAGCATTTGCTGAGCGCTGCAAAGTAACGTTACGTGATAGTGCCCCGAGTTTTTTCCCACGTTATGACGTAACGTATAGTTACCGCCTGAGCTAATGCTAACATAAAAATCCTTTAACGCAAGGTCACATTTTAAACTCTAATAGTTAGAATAAGCCAGAATGTACTTCATATTCGAGTGTAGGAAGCCTAAATTGCTAATCAACTTATTTTGGCGCGGAATGTATATCGCGTGTTTGTGACACAGAGTCACCAACACGCCATTATTAAAAAAAGAATCATTATCTCCACCCGCCTGAAGACGTCCACTGCTGAACATAGGCTTCCCCAGAGAGCGCCACTTTGGGCGGCTGCTCGCCTTTTGCATTCATCGGCTCCCCGCGGCTTTCCCTAGATTGTTAGTCTACCTAGTGGGGGCCCGGCCTACGCTGGACACTTCAGGCAGGATACTTCAACAAAATAACTAATCTCTAATTGAATACATATTAACATTTATTTATTTATTTTTAATGTTTTTTTAAGTGTTTGCAATGTTTTTTAGCAAGTTATCTCTCATTTCTTTTGTGTTTCTGTTCTTTATTTATAGACTACAAAGAAAAGATAAAAAATATTTATTTTGCTGTGAAAATTTTTATAGACATTATTAACTAAACTTGTTGTAACTTTATATCAAAGTGTTACATTTGACTCGACTGGATGTTTCCGTTGTAGAAAATAAATAGAATGCGATATATATAAAAGGAATTGTATATTGCGGCGAAAATGAAGTAATAATAATTACATAAAAATGTAAAGCAACATTTTTCTTCTTGTCAACAAAATTAATCATTCTAGACAACTAAAACGAAACCAAAAAGAGGACATATACTTCAACCTCCACTAAAAACAAACAGCAAGTGGTAAAAGTCACTAAATATTATACATATTCACTAGATATCTATCACCTAATTACTGTTTTAAATGTCGATAGATTACATTAAGATTACATACATTAAGTAACGTTCGTACGATAACCCTTTTATTTTTATTTTTATTTTTATTTTATTAATGTTTAAGAGAAACAAACAGTACAATATTTAGCTTAATTAACTAATCTTTCTTACACTTAAACCAATAAAGTCTCTACATATTAATCAAACTTGAATGAAAAAAACACCTATAGTAAGTACATACCTACCTACCACTAAATTTTAAATATCAGAAGTGATTTCAAATCGTAGATTAATTGTAGACAAAACACGTCTTGTCTATGATATTATTATATATAGACAGTGGATTCGCAATGGCTAATTAATATACAATCAGTGACATCAGTTCCAAGCAAATATTCTATACTTAATGTTTTTCTGACATCTTCAGTATTATGAGAACACCTCTTCGGTGGTATGATCATAAGATTTCTTGCAAATATTCTAGTTAAGAGATAATACAGTTATAAAACCATGTCATGTAGATATGTCCTGTATACTACAACCATACAAAATTTAATTTATGAAGATCGCATCATCTCAACGTGACTAATTCCGTCAAAATCACTGAGTATCTCCGACGTTGGATCTGTACAAAACAAATATGTCGGTTAAGATGTGTAGAAGTTTTATCATGTATAAGATCATTCAAAAACCAAATAACTTACCAAATAATAAGAATAAAGATATAGTATACGCTCCATTGAATCCGTATTAAAATTTCAGTTGTGAGGAAAATATCTGCCGAAATCACATCATCTGGAAGATTATCGCTATATCTGCACAAAACAAATATATCGGTTATGATGTGTAGAAGTTTTAACGTGTAAACTCAATAATTAGTTCAGTCGAAATTACTCACAAAATAAAAAGGAATAAAGATTTTGTATGCGCTCCATTGAATCCGTATTCAAAATTCACTGCTGAGAAAATTCACTCGCAAGATCACATCATCTCGACATCCAACACTGGACCTGCACAAACAAATATATCGGTTATGATGTGTAGAAGTTTTAACGTGTAAATTCAATAATTAGTTCAGTCGAAAGTACTTACCAAATAAAAAGGAATAAAGATTTTGTATGCACTCCATTGAATCCGTATTCAAAATTCACTGCTGAGAAAATTCACTCGCAAGATCACATCATCTCGACATCCAACACTGGACCTGCACAAACAAATATATCGGTTATGTGTCGAAGTTTTATCACGTAAATTCAATTAATAGTTGATTCAAAAGTACTTACCAAATAAAATCGCCATAACTTTTTATGGTGTTAGTATAAATCACCTACAGCTTCCTTTACCTCTCTTACATATACCTAATATCATTCTACAGAAGGTAATATAACTAAAATAACTTTCCACAATAAGCATCAACACACAAAAAAAACACCTTAATAGCCTACACCTTATATCGGTTTTTTCATAGCGAAAAATAAAAATAAATCCTTAAAATACCCATTCATATCAGCCACCTTTTATAACTCTACCATGCATTACCAATTTATCAGTATATCTTAATATTTAGGGGGAAGAATCGATGAATTAAGACTGGACTGAAACTAAAGAAATTACTAAGAATAAATATTTTAAACGTAAACATTAATAAGGTAGAAAAAACAAATATATTCTTTACATTAAAGCGCATTTAACTACATTCATTCACACAATCACATTTTAAATAAAGGTATATAGAAGATTAAAGTTTAAATAACTTAACCCTGAACACTCTTTCAGTTTAACATTCTCTCCTTTTAAAACGGAGTTTGATATAGAATATAACGGTTCACAATCACCATGTTTTAATATTTTCACGTTTTTTAAATATCTATTCGATACGGCAAAATTTAAATCGTAATAATCGAATGAATTAAAAATCGCCTTCCTCAACACATTGTGTTCCAAATTCTTAAGAATTTGGTATATAATGTAGGATTCCCCCTCTCTAGTATCCAAATTACTACCAGGTTTAATCAAGTACACTTCTAAGTTATGCCGCCCCTGATATTTAGTTATCGATACTTCTGCGGGATTATTCGACTCCATACTCCCTGAGAAGTATAACCCATTCGACGTCATTCGATTTCTGTCGACACCACTATCAACGCATAGAAACTGTATCGACCTATATCTATCCACATACCCCATGATATAAGCTGCGTACATCCCTATAAACGCACCATTCAATCCGGCGCCTTTCAAAACAGCACAGTTTTGCGGCTGATCTGACAACACTTGCTTAATAAAACACCGATCATTTTTTACTGATTTTAGATGAGGTTTAGATAATAAATAGTAGTTGGAACACATTTTTGATTTACTTTGAGCTTATGCGGGCGATGCGAATGCGAGTTGAATAGAGAGTGATATACTGTAATGCATATAATAAAGTGGAGAGTATGAAGTAGTTGTTACTACCAAAACCGGACGCTCATTCTCAGTAGATGATAGCTCTGGTATGACGGTGAAGCTTTGAGGTCATTACTCATTACACCCACCCAGCCAGCACGGCCTGGTCGCTGGGCGTCGACAGGTGGTTCACGGGTGGACGACGCGTTGTTACTTGTGAACGTCGCGTGATCAAATAGAATATTCACCGAGTGGTCCACTCACCCGTCTGCGCATGGGTAGCTTGCGAGCGAGGCGATCCGGTGACGATACGGAGTTGATGTAATGAGCTCATGCCCATACAAATTCATATAAAGAATACTAACCGCTCGAGGCGAGGCGGTGCGGGTCGGGTGCCTGGTGGCTATAATGAGCTGTGACCATTGTAAATATTTTTCTATAATAAACTTTAAGTTTTATTGTGGAGGCTACCCCAACCTCGGCCCTGGCCTAGAAGTTTTAGGCCAGAGGCAGAGTTTGGGGTTGGTAGCCGGACCGGACGTCTGCCGGGGATTCTTCGCACCCCGTAGCCACGGCATAGCATAGAGCTGCCGGGGACTAGGGATCATAGAGTTATTATATGTACTACATAGAAGTCTTGGCTGGGGATCGCTTTTTCTGTGCTTGTCATGAGGGGCCTATAATCACCACGCCAGGTGGCTTGGTGATCGTAGTTATTATAGTGATGAAGACCGAAGAGAATGCTGCAGCATATTCCCTGGATTTTCCCTTAGCCGCCTTCTAAGACACCCACGGGAAGAGATTGGGTGGTCTTATTCGTAACCGGCGCCACATGTGTAAAAACGCATGATCTCATTTTGTTATGGCATCTCATATAGGAGGCAAGCTTATGCCCACCCACGCGAATGAACCCAGGGATTCAACCTCTATATCCGCTTATCGCTTCCTCTGCAGGCCATCGTTTGGGAAAAAATATATTTGCTGCACCTGTTTTGTTTTAATATGTGTAAATCTATCTATCGTCTGCAGTCTGTTGTTGATGATGATGATGGTGAAATCTATCACCATCTACCAAAGCTCAAAATATGATTAAATGATGTGATTCTAAAAAGAACTGAAGACAAAGTGTAATATTTGTTTGTTGTGTAATTTTGTGTGTTTGACTACTTACACTTAGATTTTCTCGTGAGAACCTGCAATTGGCTTTCAATAGCTACGTTGGTGATTTATTTTTAAATAAATAAATAAATAGATACAATAAGAAATGTGTGATTGGACACATTCTTAGATAGATAGATAGATAGATAGATAGATAAACTCTTTATTGAAACACCACATCACAAATAATTTAAAGCTTACAACAACAAAATTAACAAAAGTGTATCAATTGGCGGTCTTATCGCTCAGAGCGATCTCTTCCAGACAACCTTCTTAGATAATGTGATTCTAGAATTTCACGTTAAATTCAAATTACTCATTAGTCAGATGGCTAGATCGTATTATAAATAAAGTGCCTTCATATGAATACATTCTAGGAACAGGAAAACAACAGGCCAAGTACGAGTCGGACTCGCGTACCGGAGGGTTCCGTACCGTTACCTATAAACCCTTTTTTTTATTATTTTTTTAGTATTTGTTGTTATAGCGGCAACAGAAATACATCAACTGTGAAAATTTCAACTTTCCAACTATCACGGTTCATGAGAGACAACCTGGTAACAGAGCCTTAGTACTAGTGTTCGCTTTTATACCCTTTGGGTACGGAACCCTAAAACTATTCGATTCGAGGATTGAGCCCAGTACATCAGGATTCTAAAACGATATTATTAACTACTCAGCCAACTAGGCAGGTTAGGACGTTGATAAGCAATAGGTATATGATTACTACACTTGAATTATAAGGTATAATATTACTTATTCCAGCCACTAAAGTTTGAAATGTGATCTCTTTACGATAAAAGATAGCTATATCATCAAACCATACTCAGGCGCTATTTGTATTACGTTACGTCATGCATATTGTGGTTATATAATTTCGTTTTTAGGGTTCCGTGGGGGGGGGGGGGTAAAGCGAACCCTATTATTAAGGCTCCGCTGTCTGTCTGTCACCAGTCTGTATCAGGAATGTTGCGGATGCGGATGTTTGATGGCTCACATCCGCGGATGCGGATGTCTATGATCTTATTTAAATATAGTATATGAATGAAGAATTAAAACAATGATAAAGTAATTAATAACATTTTTATGAATGAAAATTAGTAGTATTAAGGTAGAACGTTTCACTCAGTTGAAGTAGCAGTGGGCGGGCCACATCGCTCGTAGAACTGACAACCGAATGGATAAGAAAGGTTCTCGAGTGGCGACCACGGAAGGCGCAGTGTAGGCCGGCCCCCCACTAGGTGGACCGACGACTTGGTCAGAACCGTGTGGAGTCGATGGATGCAGGAGGCAAACAGCCGCTCAAAGTGGCGTTCTTTGGGGGCCAATCTTCAGCTGTGGACGTCTTCAGGCTGATGATTAATGACGTTTCGTTTTTCGTTTGCTAAACTAATGATATTTAGGATTAGGTGATACTTTTAATCCTTATTTGTTGACACATTCTACTTAATTGCGGAAATTAAGCTTTCATGTAATCACGTTAAATATTAAAGCTATGATGTTTTTTCTATGATTAGCAAAAAAACGCAAGAAAGTTTTTTAGGGTTCCGTACCCAGGGTAAAGCGTACCCTATTACTAACGCTCCGCTATCTATCTATCTGTCTGTCCGTCTCTCACCAGGCTGTATCTCATGAACCGTGATATTTATACAGTTGACATTTTCATAGATGATGTATTTCGGTTGGCGCTATAACAACAAAAAACATAAAATAAATATTTAATGGGGCTCCCATACATCAAACGAGATTTTTTGCTCGTTTTTATAGATAATGATACAAAACCCTTTTTGCGGTGGAGTCTGACTCGCACTAAGCCGGTTGTTTTTTTTTCTAAAACTAAGAATTTTGTTGAATATGGTTATTGTTACGATAAACATTACTTATAGTATAATGTATACCGGTGTAACATACTGGCATTTAACTGGTGATTTTAATTTTATAAGATGAACTAAAACTAATAAGCTCACAATAATAATACTCAAAATATTTATATATGCGAAAAGTAATCTATAGCGCCAGCGCAAACAAACATGTAATGATTTATTTATAAGAGATAAATGATGCACAACGTCCACAACACAACAATCGCATCGGATCTAGCCACCAATTTTTTCGCTCACGTTGGTGTTTTCGCAATGACCAACGCCCCCGCCCACTTTCTTTCTTGTCGCAACTTGTATTACATCCGCATCTGCATGAACATCCGCATATGATTAATGCGGATGCGGATGTCTAAATCTATGCGGAAGCTCTGCATTTGCGGATGCGGATGCGGATATCCGCAACATCCCTGGTCTGTATCTCATGAACCGTGATAGTTGGACCGTTGAAATATACACAGACAGATGATGTATTTCTGTTGCCGCTATAACAACAAATACTAAAACATAATAAAATAAATATTTGGGGAGCAAAAAAATCACGTTTGTTGTATGGGAGCCCCTACAATAAACGTAATTTTTTTGCTCTTTTTTATAGAGCCTTTCGTGCGCGAGTCCGACTCTCACTTGGCCGATTATATATTGTACTTACCGCCGGTCTCTCGTACGCTTGTCGAACTAATGTAACTTGTAACTTAACATACCAAATACTAGACGCTCACTGGTTGACGATGACCGATGATCAACAGCCAACCAATGAGCGTTCAATATTTTTAAATTGACACGAGATAGCCCTAACAAAAGTACCAAAAACTTAATTAATGTTAATTTAAATTGGGTCACTCGGCTTGCCTAAAGGGGGCTGTTGCCCCCAACAAAGGCGTTGAAGGCCGAAGTTTGACATGCTTCCTTTACGCGTCATCAGTTCTTACATCGTGGTAAAAACTATTGGCAATGTCTGTACGTGACGTCATTTGATGCGCTCTTATTCATTACGGGGTCGTGGTTCAACTATTCTGTCCAATCAGTTGGACCACGAGCCCTCAATAGGAGGCAGAGGTCCCATTGTTATGTTTAGTGTATCGTTTCTTCATCTCTTAACAGCCTGCGGTGTGGTAGTTGAGCAGGTCGGCACATAGCCCGAAGGTGGCGGGTTCTACCCCCGCGACAGGACAAGTATTTGTGACAGGAAAAACTAGTGCAAATACGTTTTCCGTGTCTGGGTGTTTTAGGACCCAGACACGGAACCCTTGCAGTTGCTGGGTCCAGGGGTCTAGCAAAGATCCCAAAAGCTAACGCCACACGCTAGCTCCTAAATCTATTAGAATGACATTTCGGAAATTGCTTATTTTTCCGTAGCATAAATAAGAATAAGAATAAAAGAATAAATATTATTTATTGCCAAAAAATTAACAGAACACATAAAATTATACTCTTTCATTTTACTTTTACTAGCGTTTGGGATCTTTGCTAGACCCTCAGATTATTCTATGCACTACGCGATCGTTGAAAAAAAATAATTTTTAGTATAACGTTTTTACCATACTTTGTTCGTCGTAAACCGCAATCCGCTGAGCCAGAACCCTGATATAACTACTACTGGCGTTTGTTCCAGTTCTACTACTTTGCGATAGTGGAAGACTTTGTGCTGCGGTTTATTTGGATCGTATCCTTCCTGCTGACTCAGAACGAGCTCGTGGCTGGCGAGACTATGGTCTCCATACTGGCGCCGCTTGAAGTCTTCAGGTGAGGTATACAACCTATATTCATTGAACATAATTATATTGATCATAAAAAAAAAACTTTTTTTTAGCTTCCAGCGGGCCTTGTACTCGTGTCTTCACCGGATTGGACGCTGTATAATAAAAATGCGCTGCTTGGTGTCCATAAAACTATTAAATAATTTCCACACAGACCTACGCAGATTAGTACAAAAATCTGAAATGGAAGCAGGATGTTGCTACTCTATAAAGTCGTAAAACCAAAACAGACAGACAGACGGAAAGCGGAGCCTTAGTAATAGGGTTCGGAACCCTAAAAATGTTGCCACGTAGCAACCTACTTACATTTATACCATAATAAGTGTATATCATCAATCTATTTTATATTACAAGCTTTATTTTAATGTTTAATATTAATTAAGCAGACGCTTTACAAACTGAGCTATGGTCACACTGTGCTATTTTCGACCATACCGTCACTTACCACCAGGCGCGTTGATGGTCACGTAAATCTATAACAGCTAAAATTAAATCAAATCCTAGCTAATTTGAACACTATCTCCTCCACAGACGGTTCATCTGGAACTTCTTCCGGTTAGAGAACGAGCATTTAAACAACTGCGGTAAATTCCGCGCCGTCCGAGACATATCTGTGGCGCCGCTAGACTCTTCAGATCAGGCGGATATCATCCGGATGATGGACCATCCGGATGGCGTAGTTAACAGGTGGGTTTGCAGAAATAACGTTCAACGGTCGCATACATACGATCCTGGACCCTACTAGGATTCCCTGTATCTACGGACCCAGGAACAAGTATTTGCGCTTTTCTCTGTGCATAAATACTCGGGAATCGAACCGGCCGCCTGCCAAGCGTGGGTAGGTGGTATTATGTTATGTGGGAGTTATATGTCCAAAGTAGCATTTTATAGGAAGGCCTATGTGCAGCAGTGGATGCGTTCCAGCTCACGATGTGATTAAAACATTAAAGTGAAAAAGCTTATACTAGTTGTTCGGCAGTCAGCTTAAAAGAGACCTCTTCGTTTTTTAAAGAGTTTTGTGTTTTTTGCTCTATTGAGAAAACGACCAAGCTTCGTTTCGCTTCTTCTGCTTCTTCTCGTGTAGGCAAGTGGTCAGCCCCGGTGTCAGAATTTTCAGGCCGCCCGAAGGCTTCTGACTTGGCTTAACGACTATTGTCTTACAACAGCCGGGACCGACGGCTTAACGTGCCCTCCGAAGCACGGTAGCGCTCAGTTGTAAATACCACTTATTGCTGTAGCGGTCACCCATCATAGTAGTGACCGCAGCGAACGTTGCTTAACTTTACCGATCGGTTAGGAACAGCTAGTCGTGCTTCGTTTCGCTTTTGTTCGGATACTTGTTTCTCTAGAATACAGTCGATATAAAACAGCGTTTTATAATAGTATGTAACAACGAATCAAAATTATAACCTTGTTTTATGCTGTAGTCGGGTGAGAATAAAAATGTGGTTTGATTTGTTTTTATACTTTTTTTTTATTCTAATGCCTTCGTGTGGTTGTTCGAATCCTGCCGTACACGAGTCTGTCTACTTGGCTGTTTAAATAGAAACTAAAATACCCGTTAATCCCGTTTTTTCTCCACAGATCAACAAAGAAAAAGAACATAAAAAAGACAAAGGAGGACAGGAAGCCTCTACTCAAGAAGGAGTCCATCCAGGACCTCACTCTAGAGCTGGACCTCTCCTCCAAGATGCTGTGACACACTGTGATATTGTACTTAATTAGCGAACAAGTATTAATCGAAATATATTTATAATGAATACTAGGGCGATTTTTCATTTATATTACATTTTTACTTGGATCAGAGTCATCATCACAGGCCGTGTAACATCTTGTTGCAAACGCACGAACGAAATGAGTCTTATAGGTGATAGATAAGTGATAGCTCAGTCGGTATTACCTCAGCCTTCTAAACTAGGTTGTGGGCTCGATTCCCACTCGGACAAATATTAGTGCGGTGAACACACTGACCTCTACCTTAAAATCTGCAAAACTGTATTCTCTATGAAACGAAAACAAAACCGCGCGAAATGAATTTGGAATTGGCGCGATTTGAACTGTCAAAAATCATGTTTTACTGAGACGCGTTCCGAAACATCAACACGTCAAAAGATATGACCACTTATGTCAATATATTTTATTCAAAATAAAGATAACTTTAATGTAGATGATAGATGAACACACGTTGAAGTTCAGTCGAGTTTTTTCCAAAAAAATTTTTAATTATTTATTCCTGTTCTGTTTCGGCAAAATTTGCGTTTTTTTTTTGCGTTAGTATAGTTTCATTTTAGTGTTTTGTCATAAAATCGGTAAGTAAGTAGCAAACATTTGGTAAAAATGGAGAAGGACTTGTGGCTTGACCCAATGGTCCCTGATACGCCTGATCCACCTGATCCTCCTGATCCTCCCGATCCTCCGGTCACAGGTGCTTATAAACGGAGACTTTATGATGATTTAAGCGATCTGGGTGGTACCCCCAAAAAATCCATTGTGTCCAGGGAGTTGGCTGTTGCCTCTATCCAAAATATATACCTTCATCCAAGCCTAGTTATAGGTATAAAAGCATATACTGCGACAGACAAAGGTCCATTTGTGGTCCACATTTCCCGGTCGGAACCGGATCCCGCTGCTGGAACAACGATTAGGCCTATTAAGTTTGGTCAGTTCTTGCACCAAAATAAGATCGCAAATATATGCCCCGATGGCGTTAACTAGTCAGCCTCTTTTTTCCTCGCAATCATATAGGAAAACTGTGTGTGTACTCCTCCCCTCGTCCCAGAGCTCCGTTAGGTAAAGGATATGACAGAGCCGCTCATAATGCGATAGTTGCTGATGTCCCATCAGCTTTCCCGAATGGTCATGCATTATTATCCCCCCAACAATCATGCTCCTCTCCATCTCAGTTTGATAGTATTTCCATGCTGTTGTCTATTGTCATCAGCATCATTTCTCAAACCAACTCAAATCTACCGTCCGACGTTGCCCATAAACTTTCACAAGTCATTTCATTACTCAACAATCATGGATCAAGTGTCCATCCTCCAGTGGAACACAAAAAGCATTCGGCGCAGAAAGCCTGAATTGCTTCATCTTATTAATAAATTTCACCCGTCAGTGATTGCCATCTCGGAGACATGGTTGGTTCCTGGATCCCGTTTTAGGGTTTCAGGGTACTCCTGTCTCCGAGATGACAGGACTGACGGGTATGCTGGTTGCGCCTTACTTGTAAGGCGCGCATTCACATTTTCTCTAGTTCCACTCCCTCCCATTTCTCCTGACATTAACATTATAGCTGTAAGTATGTTCAATATCACGTTTTTGTCCGTTTATATTCCCCATCCCCATTCAAGCATGATCCCTGTTATTTCTTCTGTAATATCGTCTGTCCCTTCCCCCATTATTTTAATGGGGGACTTCAATGCTCACCACATGTCATGGGGCTCTAGCCACGATGACGCCTTTGGCCTTGCCCTCTTAGAATTGTTTGACGATGCGAATCTTTGTATCATTAATGATGGTTCTCCCACTCGTAGGGTATATCCATCACAGAATCCTAGAAGTGCCGTTGACATTACTGTCTGTTCCCCTGTTCTTGCCTCTGTAGTTTCGTGGAAGGTCCTAAATTTTACCTACGGCAGCGATCACTTTCCCATAGTTATATCTATCCCAAATAGAGTAATCCCAGCGCGTAACTTCTGTCCCTCTCTTAAATTTCGATTATCTGGTTTATCTGAAGATAAATGGTCTTCTTATTCTTCTACATTGGATAGCAAATTGGGTGTGCTTACTGTACCTAGCACATTTAATTTTGACCTCTCCACCCTCTTTGAATCATATTCTAAATTTGTTGATTGTATTATAACAAGCGCTGAAGTAAATTTTTCTCTTAAAAAACCATATAATTTTATTGTTTCAACTCCGTGGTGGGATGCTGAGTGTTCAGAGGTAGTTAGAGAACGAAAACGGGCTGAGGAAGAATATAATGCAGTCATGTCTTCAAACAACTTTATTAATTACCAAAGGTCCGCTGCCAAAGCTATAAAGCTCTTGAATAAGAAGAAAAGAGATGGCTGGTTGTCTTACTGTGAGAATTTATCTCCTCGTACTCCTTCGACCTTAGTTTGGATGCAAATAAGACGGTTCAGGGGTGCTTACAACATCAATGATATAACTAACAATGACCCTGTTTCGTGGATTGAGGGCTTTTCCGATAAGATGTCTCCCCCCTTTGTTCCAAGTATAGATGCTTTCCCATCCCCTCCTCTTTTTATACCATCTGCTAATAGCTTTGACTCCTCATTCTCATTTTACGAACTAGAGTTGGCACTTGATGGTCTTATAGATTCGTCCCCTGGGGCAGACGGTATCCCTTACTCATTTTTAAAAAAATCATCTGATGTCAGTAAGCAGTATTATTTAGACTTAGTCAACATTTTTTTTAACTGGGGAGTAATTCCTCAGTATTGGAAAAACCAAGTCATCATTCCAATTGTTAAGGCTGGGAAGAATCCCTCCGACCCAAGTAGCTATAGGCCTATAGCTTTGTCATCGGTTTTAGCTAAAGTCGCAGAGCATATGATTAAGCACAGGCTGGAATGGTTTGTAGAAAGTAAACATTTATTGGCAAAAACCCAGTTTGGGTTCAGAAAAGGAATGAGCACCATGGATAGCCTTAGCATATTGGTAACTGATATTCGCATCTCTCTTTTGCAAAAAGAGTATTTAGTAGGCGTATTTTTAGACATTGCTTCGGCATATGACAATGTCTTACTTCCTGCTCTCAGGGATAAACTCTCCATGCTGGGTATTCCTGAGAAATTGGTTCGTTTTATATTTAACATGCTAACGGAAAGAACCATATCAATTAAAAGCCAGCATTCCACTCTTGCCCCAAGAGTTGTTTGGAAGGGCTTGCCTCAAGGTTCTGTCCTCAGTCCTATTCTTTACAGCTTATACACACGTGATCTGGAACTATCAGTACAATCCTTCTGTCAAATCTTACAGTATGCTGACGATATAGCACTTTACATTTCTGACAAAAATTTGACGTCGGCTACTAATCGTTTATCTTCTGCTCTTGGCTACTTATCTGACTGGCTAGTTCGACATGGTCTCTCCTTATCAACTGCCAAAAGTAGCGCAGTGGTGTTTTCTAGAAAAAGGCTTGTTCCTCCGGTTTCTATCTCAGTGGGTAATGAAATAATTCCGCAAGACAACAAAGTCAAATTTCTGGTGGCTTGATAATAAGCTCACAGGTCTAGACCACTATGATTTTGTGTCCAAAAAATGTGAAAAGAATATAAATATTCTTCGTTCTTTGTCTGGAGTTTGGTGGGGTGCCCACCCATACACCCAAAAATTACTTTATAATGCCATAGTTCGTTCTCACATGGACTATGGATCTTTTCTTCTAGATCCTTGTAATAAATCTGGTCTTAAGAAAATTGATAAGATCCAGTCAAAATGCCTGCGCATCATTATTGGCGCTATGAAATCTTCTCCCATCAACGCCATGCAAGTGGAATGTGTGGATCCCCCTCTCCATCTTCGCAGACAATTTCTTTCTAACAGATTTCTCTTCAAACTAGTGCAAAATTCAAGTCATCCTCTCCTTCATAAATTAGCCCAATTATCTTCTCTCTATGACTCTCTCAATATCCAGCAACCCCATAAAATTTGTTGTTTGGTTCATAGTTATCGACAGTTTATTCGTCTTCCTAACCCACTTTTTCAAAGTCAATTGATGCCATTATATCGTACTCCCTTCGATGCGTTAATTTTCAAGCCCAACATTATCTTGGATTTTGGGATCGGTAAGGGCTCAATGGAAGCCAATAGGTCCTTCTCCAACATAAGACATAGTGATTTCAAGGATTGGTTCACTTTATACACTGATGCTTCTAAAACTGCTGATAGCCCAGTTGGTGTTGCAGTGTGGATTCCATCTACTAGAATTATTTTGGCTTACAAGTGTCCTCCGGTTTATTCAGTTTTTACAGGGGAATCTGTTGCCATTCTAGAAGCCATTCAGTTTGTAAAATCACACAATATTAATAATTCTTTAATTCTTTCTGACTCTAAAAGTTGCCTTCAATCCATTCTCTCCAATCAGTTCCGCACAAAAACCAGGTTTCCTGTAATCCTTAAAATTAGAGAGCTACTATTTGAATGTAACAGATTAAATATTAATGTTGCATTAGCTTGGATCCCTGGTCATTCAGGCATCCTTGGTAATGAGACAGCTGATTCTTGTGCCAGGTCAGCAGTTCATTCAGGGTCTCTTGAACATTCTCAAATATATTTCCATGATTTATGTACCACCTTTGAACCGGCCTTATTTAGGGCATGGTCTAATGCATGGCAAGTTTCTAAGTCTATTAAAGGTAAATTTTACGGTGACGTTCAGCCTGAAATTCCACATAAACCCTGGTTCTCTAAATTTAAAAAGGCAGACAAATTGACTACTCAGTTGTTTGTCGTTTGCGTTTGAACCACTCTTGTACCCCGGTTTTCCTTAATAAACTTAGGATTAGGGATAATTCTCTTTGTGAATGCGGTTTGGATCAAGGAAGTGTGGACCATATATTTTTCAGTTGTCGTAATTTACAGTTTTCATTGCATGAGGTTATTCCACGTGATATCCCCCGTCCTACTTCCCTCAAGTGTTTACTATGTCTAGTATTTTCTCCGTTTATAGCTATTTTATGTAAATTTATTCAAGTAAATAAAATTAAGTTGTAAATAATTAAATTAGAATTTGCGTACATATGTTACCTATATTGTTCCTTAGTAATAGATTTAGATCGGTTTTACTGTAACCATAATTATTCTTAATTATTGTAAATTTAATATGATATTCTTTTGTTTTGTTTCAGTATTTTAGATTCATCACCACTCGTAGCTCATAGCTGTCTTCATACTCATTACCTACATGTGCCAAAATTTCTCACTGAATAATCTTCGTTTGATGTTCTATCTTAGTCCACGTGACACTGGCAAAATTGTGGCCACCTCTCCACAAAGGCCATTAACCAAGAGTTGAAGTTGAAGTTGAACTTTAATGTAAAGTGAAGGTATATCTGACACTGTGACACGATTTGAATAAGACACGATAACGACGTGGTTTCGTATCGTGTGGAATCTGTGTTTCCATAGAGAATAACCACCCAGACCTATATAATAAACGTAAACGTAAAGTACACGTGAACATCATTGGGTGTTTTTAATAGTACTTATAGGATATTTACCGTGATTAGAATCATTTTTGAATTCCCGATATTGATAGTTAACTATGCATGTAACTGTGCCGAAATATCGGGAACTCAAAAATGATTCTAATCACGGTAAATATCCCGTAAGTACTATTAAAAACGTGGTAAACAACCGTGTGAAAGTTTAAAACAGTATCATTGGGTGTTTCTGGGTGTTATACTGTATTTACCACAGAGCATTAAAAAATAAAGCTTCGCGCGGACGGAGCGTATATTTTGTATTCAGTGGTATATCCATTCAAAAATTTTCTGACCCAGTCCATCAGTTATGATGATGAGGTAAACTGGTTCCCATAGTGCCATATTACAGCCACAGATATTAAAATAGTAGGTACAGCTCACAGACATCTATCTAATACTATATACACTACTGTATAGTATTAGATATCTGGGGTACAGCTTCGCGTAGTTTAGGGCTAGTTGGCGCTGTGTGAATGTCCACCCATATTTATTTAACTGTTATTATAGCATCCAGGAGTACCCTCCATTTTATATTACTGCCCCAAGTTTTGGAATAATAACCATAAAATATACAGTTAGTGCATAATTTATTTTGTAAACTTAATAATATTACAATTATTATACAGCATAAAATATCGAAACATCTAGCAACATTACGTAGGCAATTTTCATATTGTTAAATTGTTAGTTATAAAACTAATAACATTATTTTAAAGTTAAAATATGTTTAGCAGTTATCTTTGTTAACGAAAGAGACAATTAGTATACATGACATGCATGTGTGAATATAACTATACAAATATCTATTCTATTGTTATAGAATATACATACTAGATACTCTCCACTGTTTTACCCGCAATTCACTTTTTCCCCTGCGGGAACTATCCCGGGATGAAGAGTATCCTCTCTTTGTATTTTATATTTTATATCGCCCATGTAAGCCATGAGTGAAATATCACCCAAACAGATAAAAGGTATTAGTGAATTTCATGTGGCTCTTGCTTATTCGTTTGTCTCCTCGCTAGAGCAAAAATTGCCGGCCAAGTGCGAGTCGTACTCGCACACGAAGGGTTCCGTACTGTTATCTATAAAAACGCAAAAAATCACGTTTATTTTATAGGAGCCCCTATAAATATTTATTTTATTGTTTTTTAGTATTCGTTGTTATATCGGTAACAGAAATATATCATCTGTGAAAATTTCAACTGTCTAACTATCACGGTTCATAAGATACAGCCTGGTGACAGACGGACAGCGGAGCCTTAGTAACAGGGTTCGCTTTACCCTTTGGGTACGGAACCCTAAAAAGGACAGACAAAAGTCAATCGGCCCATAAAAACAAATGCCTAAAATTCTCATCATTAATACAATAAATACCTATATTAAACTGTGGTAAAATATTAAAAATAATAAATATAATACAAAATATTTCTCTTATGAAAATTGCCGAAAATTCTTAGTGAGATTGCAACAACGTAACTGAATCGCACTCTTTGAACAACATTATGTACATTACATAAGTAAGGCATATAGGTGGTTGTGATGCCAAACATTTGTGGGTTCGATTCCTTCCCGGCTTGTCTCTGAAATAACAAAAAATATTTTAAGTAAAATCATTAAAAATAGTTATTTGTGATATTAGGGCGGTAAGTTGGTTTTTACTAACGAGTAGACAAATGTCACAGGATTTTATGTAATTATCCTAAAACTCATGTAGAACTACCATTGAGTTTTGGACACAGAACAAGTATTTCCGCTTTTTTTTGTGCACATTTACCTACTTGTCCTGTCGCGGGAATCGAACCCGCCACCTCTGGGCTATGAGCCAACCTGCTCAAATACCACAATCACAGAGACTCTCACACAGAATAACAGAATAAACCGAATGACATGTGGCACCAACCGTACTTATTAGAGGTAACTGGCTAAATAAGCCCAATTGCAGGAAGCCATTAAAAAACAAACCTCTACATTCCTTAAGACCGCAAAGCTTCAAGCCTGGTCTGCATCTCGTCAAGTTCGCTTTCGTCTGGCTCGGGCGCTTCGGTCTCCTGACTAGTGGAGGGCGCTCCCACGGCAGCCGCGGTCGGAGGCGCCGGGGCTTCGCCTAACTTGCCTTGCGTGAGCTCCCATAGCACCTAGTATACATATAAGTTTTATTACTATAAATACTTGTGGACATTTCACGCAGTGCTCGGATAGCTTAGCTTCAGGCTTAGACAACTTCGTCACTTACCATCAAGTGAGTTGTTGTCAAATGTAGGCCCATTTTAGCATAATAAAGAATGCGATGTGATTGTCACTCACCTTATCGACCTCACTCTGCGCCGCTTCCTCCATTTCCTCCTCATCCTCCATCCCGGACATGGTCTCATCCAGCATCTCTTCAATGATCCCAGCCTTCATCATTTCCTTGCTCATCTCTTGCATGATATTGGCTATCTCAGGCAGCCGGACCAGAGCTTGCATTGCTTGCATCACCTGGGATTAGGTGAAATAAATTAATATGTGTAGGTATTTCTCACAGCGCCATCTAGTCCCAAACTAAGCAAAACTGGTACTAATACAAATTGCAAAACATACCTCTGTTGATTTTGCTAATGATCCTGCTACTCTCAGTGTGGCTGCAATAAAATATCAACTCATTTTAGGTACAAATAGAAGTTAAAAATGTACCGTAACATTGGTAGAAGTTCAACTGAACCATTTTAAATGCGCCATTCGAGGCGCTTGCTAGATTGTATTTGTATCTATACCATAAACCGTTTTAGATACGTGTTACGCGCGTATGCATAGGTCTTTCGGAGTAGTTTATTGTTATTTATTTTTGTAATCAACCTACTGATAATATTCCTCCATAGTAGTTTAACTTGCTTGTATGTAGACCCTGTCCTCTCCCTACTGGGATATATTATGTAAGTAGGGTGTTAAAGGATTGTCATATCGTAAAAGCAATGTCGTAATATTATTAATTTGTTCCTATTTTTATTAATAAAAGTTGGTTGGTAGTTAGATTTTTCTGGTTGGCATTGGCAGCACCGACTGGCGCGTGAGTAAGACGTATGGGATTCGACAGGAAAGACAATCAGTCTCAGTTATTGGTTTGCTAGTGCAAAGTTATGAAAATGAAGAATAAACTCAGTATGAGAGGTGCTCCTGAATAATTACAAAAAAAATACACCTGATGATCAAATACCATAGATCTTAGGCCCTGACGAGGATTCCCTGTATATCAGGAATTATGAGTACCCCAGTCTCCCAACAACTATTTGCGCCATTTTACCTGTGTCAAATACTTGACATGTTACAGAATCAAACACACAAGCTTCGGGTTATGAGCGAACCTGCTCCAACCGCACCATGGATGCTGTAGCACTATGTTTCACATAGAACACACATAAAATGGAAGGCTGCACCTGATGCATGGACAAGGGCAAGGTGCTGGTGCAACTGGAGCAACAAGCATATTTAGATGCAAAATTAACAACCAAAGATAGACATATAAGTAGTTTGAATTTATAATGTAGAAGTAGTACAAAATCATACCTAATTGATTTTTCATCTGCATCTGAACAGAATTTAGATGCGCTTTGCTTGTGTATATCTTGCTTATTGCTTTCCTTGATCTTATGATTTCCTTGGCTAATATTGTGCATACTTGCTTGTCACCCTTTGTGGCAGCTTCTTTTAATGAACGCTTTATTTTATCTTCTTCTCTTTGTATACCTGAAATGTTATAGTAAAATAATTGTATAGTATTGTTTTATGTTTTATTTAAGTTTCAGCTGCGGATGAAAAGTATTAAAGTGTTAAATTGTTTGATGCTTACATCAAAGCATTTTGGTACTTGATGACTGCATCTTATTCTTAGTACAACGTTATATAAAAATGTCTTATCTTATTCTTATTCTACATGGGGGCGCTAAGTCCTGCACTGACGTCCCGCTTGGGGTGTATTGTGCATTTCCCCCTGCCAGCATCTACCCAAGCCAACCCAACTCCTTAAAATAACGGAGTATGGCTCTAGGCTGCTGGTACAGCTGCTCCAGTGGCACTGATGTTGGGTGTGGGAGTGATGATGATGATGTGGTATTCGAAATATCTTGAATAGAATATTGTGTGTCTACTCGTGTTAAGATTCCTGATGTGTATCGGGCTTCCTCTGTGCAGTTCAGCACATGTACCACAGTTTCATTTTCTTTCAGGCACCCTCTGCATAGGGGGCTATCCGTGGCGCCGGTCTTATGCAGATGGTAATTTAAGTTGCAGTGGCCAGTGATGAGGCCTACTATAAGCCGAAAGTCTTGCCGTTGCAACTTTAGCAAGTTATTTATAATTCTTCCGTTAATGGTCGGAAAAATTACCTTTGCTATATATATAAAAGTGTATGCAAATTAAAAATATATAATTTGCCAGCAAATTGGAAAGCTAATTACAAATAAGGAAAATATACTAATAATACACCTACTAACCTGCTGCATTGTTTTTAATTATGATATTAGTTTTGGCTTATTAGGTAACTATCTAGATGGAAGGAGAACTGTGAATTATAGCACACTGGAGGAACCCATTCTGTTTTAGGATAAGAATTCAGACTCTCAAGATGGAAAAATACAAAGAAATTGTATTGAACATGCCCACAGGGCTCAAGCTCTGCAGGAATAGAATAGAATAATTTTTATTGTTAAACTGTGTAGAGTATGATCTTTCTTAGGGTGCTAAGTTCTTCAGTTCCAACAGTTTTGTCCATTTCGAACGTAGAATATTTCAGGATTCATGAGGATCATACTTTCCATAGAAAACTAAACCATATAAAGCTAACATATTGTTGTCTGTTTGTTTTATGTTGTTGTGGGGTTTCACACTGAAACTGCAGAATTGGGATAAAATGTTGCGGTTGCGTACAAATTGCTACACTACCGAGATTAACATTAATTGGTTTGTTGTGGAAAACGCGACGGGAGACACAAATACTGAAGTAAACAATGTTTTTGCTACTACAGAGTTAATAGAAAAATTGACGTAATTGACTGGCTACTTACTTCTAATCTGTCTGTCCAGGTTATATCCTTCCTTGCGGAGCTTATGAGACCATTCGTTTACCTAAAATTATAGAAAACAACGGTGCTACAGTGATTTCACAAAACGAATCTATGGCTGTTCACAGGAATAGTACACAATTTGTTGTGCTGTAGACATTACCAATTCCTTAGGGTTTCGTTCTGGTGATTTACCAAATAATCCCATTTTGCATTAAAACTTAGAAAATACGCAATTTAATTTATTTCTTGTTGAAAAACCACTTCAAAATCTTCAAATTATTATTCAAGTTGAAGATTTGTTTTGACAATTTGACTATTATTTGTCAATTTTGACATTATTGGCAGAAAGATGACCTCACCGATATCTCACCATTGTTCATACTGCGTGGAATGAAACGTTTTTGTCGTTTTCGCTGATCTGTGGAAAAAATTCTTGGTTTTTATTCTTTTTCTTTTTCGGGAGCTGGTACCGTCATCATTTCAATGTCATTATCAACCCGTGACACTTGAGTTTTGGCGGGAACGCGGAAATGTTCACGTCGTGTCATTGTATTAACAAAGGCCATTAACCAAGAGTTGAAGTCATTGTATTATTTCTCAAAACTTGTGCTTTTTCCAGTGTTAATGTTTAAAATTGGTGGCGTTTTACGCATTAAGTGCTGAATTACGAGCATGAGTGAGGGCAAGTGATATAATGTGGTTAAACGTGATTTTTCGTGTTGCTTCCAAAACTCCATAGAAACTTCAAGTAAAGTTGCCACCACTTTGCTGGAGCATGACTTAGACTGGACTATGACTACCTGACTTAGACTGGACTATGACTATGACTAGGACATGACTTTGCGTGAAATATTTTATAATACGATGAAAATATAATACTTGACACTGGCTAAATACACTATGTGTGGAGCCAAAATATAAGAAAAAAAAAACCCGTGACACTGACAATAATATGCGTTCGTGTCAGTGTTTGTTTTATTTGTTGTCGCAGGTAAGGATGTTTGTATATGAGAACTACTCGGATCATTGTTCGATACTAAACATATGAATACCCTAAAGTATCGATACCTAAACATATTGATACATTTTTTTTTACTTTCAATCTCAAATACCCAGCCAAGTGCGAGTCAGACTTGCGCACGAAGGGTCCCGTACCATTGTCTATAAAAACCAGCAAAAAAAAATCAAATTTCTTGTATGGGAGCCCGCATATTATAAATATTTTATTCTATGATTAGCATTTGTTGTTAAAGTGACCACAGAAATATATCATCTGTGCAAACTACAACTATCTAACTAGGGATTGCAATTCGGAAAACCGGATCCGGTAATCCGGCGGATCCGGCGTCATTTAGCGCTTACCGGATCCGGTATCAATACACCGGAACCGGTGACCGGCTCGGGTTTGCCAATTTTTGTTAAAATAGTCGCACTATTGCATGAGGTACGTACTTTAAATGCATATACTAGCACGTACGTTGATTAAACTTGAGCTTGAATTGAACTGATGAAGTGATAAAAATATTTTATTGATGCTTGTGCCATTCTTTAGACAGATTCATCATGATGTCTGCCATAAGTAAATGAATGAAACTTGTTAGTACCTATGCTCCGGTGCACAATCAAATATATTGTAATGAAAGAAAGAAAATACATTATTCAACACTATGTCACACATTACATTTTAACCACATGATAATATTTAGATATTCAAAATGTCTAAAACATGCCCCCAAAATATAATGTCGAGTGACGCCATGAAGTCCCGACCTACTCAGCATGAAATTAAGGTTATAATCATGCCTAAAAAATTGTAGAAAACTGTTAGATCTAATAATGTTAAATAGGTACTAAAATTGATCTAACTTTGGAAACTGGAAACCTGAACCACCCACTTATTCAGATTAATTTGCTAACGAAAACTTTGAATCACGTATGGGACTTGAACCCGCATCCTCCCATCCCTCAACCGGAATTACGCTAAGCAGGCGATACTGTCATAAAAACCATAAACGCCCATTTTTTTTGACTATAGTTAAACTGTAGTACATTTTAAATCGTTTGTCTAATTACAACATGGAAAATAAAGTTAATTACATATAGATAATGTTTCAGCTATGTATATATTGTATTTTTTTTTATGAATAATAGGCCAACATTTGACTGCAACTCACCTGATGTTAAGCGACGATGCAGTCGAAGATGTAGCACGTTGGCCCATCTTGTATTATGTACCTACAATCACTTGATTATCTCATAAACAGTAATTTTTTAAACGAAAAGGGAAAGTTAACCTTATTTGATTAATCCGGCCGGATCCGGCTGGATTTACAAAATATCACCCGGATCCGGCCCGATTGAAAATAACACCGGATTGCAATCCCTATATCTAACTATCACGGTTCATGAGATATATCCTGGTGACAGACGGACAGATAAACGTACAGCGGAGCCTTAGTAATAGGAGTTACTTTATCCTTAGAGTACGCAACCCTAAAAATGTTGTTGCTGAATAGTTTTACTAAATTTCCATTCGAAGAATCAGACAATCGAGCATTAAGATGCGTTCAGGATATTTTATTTGACATTATTCAACTCAAGTACTTTCTTTCCGATACAAGTATTTTATTTCCAATACAAGTACTTTCTTTAGAGTAGGTATTGTGAGAATCATTCGTGGTGTTTATTATTTAATTGTTTTAATTACTTAATTATTATATTATTACTATATTCAAGGCATAGAATTAACTTTGCATTCGATGTACTCCTGCTGAATCTAAAAATGTGGTTATTTTTCCCTAAGAAATAAAATACATTAAACTGTTTTGACTTGGAAGTACTGGGGTCTAGCAAAGATCCCTTTCCATTGGCGTTAATGCTTAACGCTAACACCAAAATGTATGGGGATGACAGTCGCTGCGGATAAGCGACATCGGGTCACGCTAACTCGGTCGCAAACATCATCGTGGATAACGCCCACGGCGGTAGCGTGATGTGTTGAGGCCTAAGTTTTGACAAACGCTATCGGTAATTTTGTCGTAGTCGTTCACGCTCCCTGCGCGTCCGCCCGAACTCATGCATGTCATGTTAACGTTCGCTACTCGAACCTGTCGATCGATAACTTGTTGTTGGATTTCGTGATTTCGTGAAGCAAATCTACATCAATTTTGTGTTAAAGTTGTTGAGATAAGGTAAAATCTGGCTATTGCCCCAGATAATATAATACCTACAGTACAGATGCCTCATCCCATACAACGGAATAACGCGGGCTATTTTACGAATTATTTTATCTCTGCTCGCAAGATTATCACGCGACATTTATTGCGTGTTGGCGAAGTATTGGGCCAAATGAATACACTGGACACTAACTAGTAACGCCCACGACATGATCACTACATTTATTTCACGTTCGGGCTATTTTCTATTTAAGTTATTAATGTTATTATGCCCTGGTTGTGGGCCTGTTGCCACTCTATCAGTGGAAAAAATGTGAATCCCCTTCTCATCAGATTGTTGTGGGACACGTGTGCACGTGGTCTATCCATCTAAAATACAATAAAATAAAAGTTATTCTACCAAGTTTGCTTTACTTTCGTAAAAATAAATAGGTATCATGGATGAAATTTTTTAATAGATCCATGTGTGATGATATCCGTAATATCATATAAAACTTCTTATTTCCATTTTACAACTTTGCTTGCAATCAGCATTTAGAACAATATTATGAAAATAATAAAAAAGCAGTTTTTTATTATACCATTAAACTTTTGGAGCTATATTATATCATCACACAGAATTCTCCCTATTTTCAAATTATCGCCGCCATTGTTGTTCAGTTTTTACTTTTTTACTTAGAGCTTACGCTCAGTCCATAGACAATCGAGCGTTTTCCGTACGGTGCTGCGGATTAGACGTCTGGCGTGACCTATGCCATTTTGCTACCATTTTGGTCACGCTACGGCTATTTCCGTAGCGTGTGCGGAAAAACGAGCGTGTGTATCTTTGCTAGACCCCCTGATTCGATTCGATACAAGTACCCCAGATAATATAATACCTACAGTCAGTACAGATGCCTCATCACATACAACGGCATAACTCGGGCTATTTTACGAAATATTTTATTTCCGCAAAACGCAAAATTATCAAACGACATTTATTGCGTGTTGGCGAAGTATTGGGCCAAGTGAATACACTGGACACTAATTAGTATCGCATCACGAAACGATTACTACATTTTTTACACGTTCGGGCTGTTTTTCATTTGTACCTGATAGGACCCCAAGCTAGTACTTTCTTTCCGATGTCAAGTAGGTATCGTTATCGAAAGAATGATAGAATGCTAATACTACTTGGTATCGAAAGAAATGTATCGCCGAGTACTTACTCGTATAACTGGTAGTTAATTTACTTGTAATACTTGTAACCAATCTACACTCGACCACGACCACTCGAACATAGTATCACTACCTAAGCTGTGCACTCGCTATCGTAGTATCTCTTAGTAGCTCACCATGTAACGCAGTAACGCTTCGCTAGGTGCACCTACATACTACTAATCTGTGGGTGCACTCGAAGTCGGAATTTTACCAATGTACTTTGTGGTCGGAACCAAACTTTGGTTACCAAAGGTCGGAAGTCGGAACATCCCTAGCCTAGTTCAGTGTGCGGCGAAGCGAAGCCAAATTATATTATTATAACATAAAATTGCTTATTTTATTAAAATTCTCTGCAAAACTAAAATAAAGTGATACCGTAATAACATTACTAACTATAGTTTCACAGTTGACCTGAAAGGTAAGTTTTCACAAATATATTTTACTCTCAATCGTTGAAAGTTGAAATGCCGGTGTCTGATTCGGTTCGATGGTTATATCTTTTCATGTATATTCTATAATGCTTACATAGCCGAAACTGATATAAGCCCAATTATTATTCACGAGCAATGTTACATCACAGTTAGTTATGTGTTATAGTTTGTAAGTTTGAGGTTAGGTATAAAAGTACCAAGAGTAAAAACAAAAGCCATATTGACCCATTTGTTGATTTCAGTCGACAAACAATTATGAACTGAAGATACCTAAAGTGTGGTTTACACTTTAAAAAATCATTCCTATGAATTATGAACTGGTTAATCTAAATTTTATCAGCCTGAAATACATCCACTGAGCTGAATATAGGCCTTCCCTATAAAGCGCCAATTTAGATGCTCATCATAGAGAGGATATGTCATGCTAGTTGGCAGTCAGCTCAGTGATTGCAGAAGAGACTACTGAGGAAAAGGGTACTACTGCCCATGCCTTAGATATTCCCTTAGCTGGCTCTATCGGCATCCACTGGATGAGATGGGATTCCTATTCACAAGCAAACCAGATCCACATGGCCTATGTGCATTCTGCAGTAAGTGACAGAATACAAATCTGTCTTAACTACATTTAACCCTTAATTACTCGCATGGGGTGTTTTGCACCCCAGCTTCTAGTTACCTTCCTTAAATGAGTGATTATTTGTTATTTAATCACAAAAAACACTGTGGCGTAAGGTTGAGGCAGTAGAGTGTGATTGGGGTGTAAAGCACCCCAAGCGAGTTTTCACCGAAAATCAAAAACATTGTGTTATAAAAGCCATCAACATGTGTACAGGGACCATTTTACTCTGAGATGTCAGAAATGCAATGAAAATGAGTTCATATTCTGAGTTGTTTAAAGAAAATGTTTCTGAAAGTGTTTATTTGTTAATTAATTGTTTAGTTGAAAGATTATCATAAATAAAAGTTTAAATTTGCATGTATTTAATTGTTTTTTTCTAATTCTAAAACCGGGGTGTTAAGCACCCCACACAAGTACTTACGTAAGTTTTTAGGTGCGAGTAACTAAGGGTTAATAAAATAATGGCTTAAAAGATATAAAGATTTGTAAATAATATTTACAATGATGTCTATATCAAGAGGAAGAAGAAGCAGTAATGCTATACAAATAATCCAAACTTTTAGTTTATATGCTAATTATGTAGTTTATTGTTTCATTTCATGGCAACTTTTAAATTAGGTATCTGTGGAATTTATTCATGACCATAGATTTACACCAGATTCCCAAGCTGCAAAGAAAAACAAAACATAGGCTAAAAAGCATCCAGGTGACCCTGAGAGAGAACACAATATGTTAATACCAAGGTTAATTAGAAAAAGGAGTGACATGGTAGCTAAGTAAAACAGGAGAAACCATCATCATCAGCCTCTAGATCTCTACTGCTGAACAAAGGCCTTCTCCATAGAGTGCCACTTTGCTCATCTCATGTAACAAATGGGGTGGATGGTGGTTTTTATCCATTGTGTAATGTTGCCTGCATGTTGGTCATGGTACCTAGTACCTACTGATAGTGGCCTGGAGCATTTTGCTTATTTGTTTATAATTATTTATAGAATAAAGGCTTAATGCCCATAAAAAAATATTCATCATCATCATTAACAGCCTGAAGACATCCACTGCTGAACATAGTCCTTCCCCAGGGAGCACCACTTCAAGCAGCTGCTCGCCTCCTGCATCCACCGGCTCCCCGCGGCTTTCACTAGATTGTCGGTCCACCTAGTGGGGGGCCGGCCTATGCTGCATCTTCCCGTTTATGGTGGAAAAAAATATTTTCATGACATTATCGTGCAACATAACTTAGGAAGGTTGCCCATGACTATTTTTGGTAGCGATTCAGTAGTGTTTCATTACCGAGCGTCTGCACAGCTACGTCTGGTTGTTGGTTGTAGTCATAGCTGCAACATGCAACTGTTCCAGCTTGTGCGACATCATGGGGTAATAGAAAAGTGGGGGAGTAACAGTAGTAATGGCAAAACAAAGTTAGAGCGCGATTCAAACTCAATGGCAGCTATGTATGAAGTCGGCGTGGAACGTTGCTCAGTAGCAATAATTTTATTTGCGCGAGAAGAGTTAAGCTGTTGCGCAGCGCGCGGCTTTCAACGAACTTCACAGCCGCCATTGGGTTTGTTTCACACTATGCGTCGTGGGCGAGGGTATACGACCAGCGACAGCACTCTTTTTGTGACTGCACCGCCACTGAACCGCTGCAGAATGTCACCATAGGTGACCTCCTTTATGTTTATGATTTCCATGTTTATTATACTATCATATTTTATTATTGTTACTAAGCACATGCAAATCACGATAACATTTTATCTTGGACGTCAAACAGCTTGTTATCGTAATAAATTGCATTAATGTTTGTTATCATAACAAATTGAATTTATTGTCTTGCACTTGACTTATGTTGTTGGTATCATTTTTGAATTGACCTTACCCTGTTGACTTGTGACAACATGTGAATATATATAGTATTACTTGTTTTCACACCCACCCAATGACCTTTTACTGTTTTGTTAGGTACTTGCATATTCAAAAACGAACACTACATTTACTTGACTGGCAACACTGCTTTGGATGCAACATTTAGGTATTGGTGCATACAAACCAACATACGCATAAATATAATGATAATACACAGCGCCGTCTAGTAAGAAAACAGCTTTACTGATCTTGATGACATATTTCACACAGATAGCACTTACACTACCAAAATCAACATAAGACATTTTCATTTTGAATAATAGAGAAAAAAGAAATTTAATAGTGGTACATAGCAGGAGAAACCGCAGGGCACCAGTACCAGTAGTTGATATAATAATGTCACGGACTTATTGTAAAAACCGTTGGTTTATAAAAAAAAAAACGAAAAAAAAAACGGTTTTTTATAAACTGACGATTTATTGCAAACTGACAATCTGTCTTACAGTAACACGGATGATAATTCTATTATTATTTTGTAAACAGTCGGTGGCTAGCGGTTAGTTTATAAAAAACAGGTTTTAGTAGCGTTTAATTGTGAACAAACCCGTTTTAATGCACCAATTTTTGCAGTAATTTATTGTGTTTTTAGAGTCACTAGTGGCTAACCAGTAGGTTACGACGACGAGCGAAGCGAGGAGTGTTAGGGTAGTTTTGACCACACTAGAAGTACACAATTACGAAATAACGAAGAGATGCTGATTACCGAAATATCGACAGTTTTATTGTGAGACGCATAGCCCGTTTGCAATATATCGACAGTTTATAAATAACCGCGTTTTTTTATAAACGAACGGTTCTTACAAAGAGACGGTGACATAAACACCACCCTCTAGCTACCACACAATATCGACAATACTGTGACTCAGGCTATAGTATTGTTGTATAATTAACCACCCACACATGCTTGTTGCTTTATTACTACTTATAATATTACACCTTTGATACATTAAAATAGAAGATATTATGTTGCACTCTAACAAAGATGGGCAAATAAATGGTTTGTATTTTGGAGACAAACCATCACTGAACAGCTGAAGATAGTGTGTGTGATTCATAAATAATTTTTAATTTTTAGTGGTTTAGATTTAAAAAGCGATAAAAATAGCCTACTTATAATAAATTATCTACCTTTGACCATAAACAACTCTCTGTGTCTTGTGCTAAAAATACACCTCTATGGAAACTCAATTGGAATTCCACTTATAGGGATATGGACCAACGTAACTAAAACGAATAAGTTCTATCTTACCTTCAGATAACTTCGAGCATAGCTCGAAGTGAGATAAAGTCTGATTTGAATTATACCTACTTGAAATTTTATTAAGCGAGCTAGTAACTTAGCGTATCTATCCTTTTGATACGTCTTAGTGTATCGGCGACATCAACAACACGAGCGGTTTAATTTCACAACACACAGTGTCAGAGATTGCGAGCAAGGGTTGCGAAATTGTGACCGATGTTGTGCGGTTCGCATTCGCACATAAGTTTCGCGACGTTTTACTTACATGCACCAATATTCGGTATCAATAATAGGCTAGTGTCATAATTATGTGTAATAAATACTACGTTTCCTGCTATTTTTTTATGGACTAATTATAAAAAAAATATTCCTAGTTATTGTACACATTACACAACAGAGATTTTTTTTTAACGGGCTATAATGCTGTTGGTCTCTAGTCTCTACCGACCTTTACAGCGTCACCGGGTGGGAGGGCAGGCGCTCAGGCGACAAAAGTGGCGGGCAACTAGCTCAAGGGCACCCCTGGGGTGCGAGCCTCGGCTTGGGCTGTTGCCGGGATAAGAGGATCGAGAAGGCTACGTCCGCTGGAGGAGTGGACCCTATGGAAAGTCGCGACCATTCTAGCTAACCTACGGGGGGTACGTCGACCTCGCCGGCGGGGTCGGTGTCTGATTGTGTTATGCTGGTATCATATACCGGTGCCGAAATCGGTACCTGAGCCAGAAAGGCTAGACCGGCTCGGTGATCCAAGCGCGGCCAAAACAACGGCCGATATAGGATCTTCCGGCTGGGTTATTACGTAACTCGCAACAAGTTTGCAACAGGCGTAAATTTCGCAATCATTGCTATATACATTATTATGTATTTCAACTTTATTATGGTGCCATTTGCTCAGGCCTAAACGGAAGTCCTTTGTCAGCTCTCATCCCGACTGATCGCTTTATCCAATAATCTGTATTTACTTAGAACAACATACGATCAAGTAGATGACTTCCACTGCTGAACATAGGGTTAGTAGAGTACAGTTTGGTTCATTAACGAATGCAGATTATTTATAGCTGCATAATTATATGTCAGTTTCCTTTTGATGGCGAGATAAATCCATTTACACAGGCGCGGCTTTAATAATTAACGCGCAAAATGTAATATTATCGTGCAGGTTATTTTTTACGAAGATATTTTGGAAGCGGTTTCTGATTTTCATAACAGGTACTAATTTTTTATTTAACTATGTATATAGCTGGCTTCGCACGGGCATATGTGTAATAAATATATGGCACGAGTTAATTAGTTTTACGCGCCTAACCCTGTTCATGGGAAGAGGGAAGGAAAAGGATGAATAGAACGGCGAAGGGAGGCAGGTTCCCTTCTATTGCCGTCCCATCTCCCTATTGAAGTCTATTTCTACTTTATAACTCCTTCCATTAAAACTAAGTGTCATTTTACCTAAACTATCTCAACTAAATTCCAGATAAGGGACCTAAGATCGGGCACTGATTCGCATTCATGATGTCACCTTTTATCTTATACTTAGCGCATTATCGCGAAATTTTCGATTTGTTCTTACCTATTTTATTGTTACCTGACAGTTCGGTTGCTACTGCGATAATGTTCCTAATTACTTTGCTAATCGTTTACTTTTGTCGCTAGCTGACCATACCAATTTCTCTTCGTGTAATGTGACTTTTTTTAGGGTTCCGCACCCAAAGGGTAAAGCGTACCCTATTACTAAGACTCCGCCAGGACGCCTGTGACAGGTAGACAGGTCAGCCTGTCGTATCTCATGAACAGGGATAGTTAGAAAGTTGAAAAATGTTCACAGATTATGTATTTCTGTTGCTGCTATAATAACGAATGCTAAAAAACAGAAAAGAATAAATATTTAAGGCGGCTCCCATAAAACACACGTGATTTTTTTGCTCGTTTTTTAGATAATGATACGGAACCCTTCATGCTCGAGTTCGACTCGCACTATCGGTAGAAGGGTTCTATTTGATTTAAGAAATAGATATATGAAGTATCTAATTTTAGTCCTATTCATATCATTTTCCTGGCCTTATTCGTTAGATTAATTTTATCTATCCATGTCAATGCAATTAACGTTTTAATTTTGTATGTAAGTTTATTTTATCATTCCTGTGGGCCTAGCACGAATATTTACGCGAGCGTAAGTGTAACGTTAACGTAAGCCAGTTGTATGGCATTTGATCTGCTCTCCTATTACGATTGAGCTAGCAGCGCTGCTGACGCGCATGTGCCGCTCAACTACTGTCAAAATTGTATGAACTTTGACAGCAGTTGAGCGGCAGACGCAGTCATAATAGGAGAGTTTTACGTTAACGTTACACTTGCGCGCGCGTAAATATTTGTGCTAGGCCTACTGATCAAGACTTTTACGCTGTACATTATAACCTCGGACACTGCCTAAAAATTAAGGCATTCTAACTAAAGAACCAATAATTAGATGTGTCATGGAAGTCTGCCCTTGCCCAGACTGACACCCGGTTCCTGGTACATTTGTCAAGTTTATGTCTAATTGACTGATACTGTAACTAACCCTCATTGGTTGACGATAGCCGATTATCAACGGGCAACCAATAAGCGTTCAGTATTTCAAAGTTGACATGAGCTTAACTCGAACAAACGTACCAGAACCCGGACTAAGTAAGTCGGACTATTTACAGGTGTTACAGGCTGAAGTACAAACAAAGTTCGATGAACGATTACCTTTCTATTCGAACTTTGCACTAGATCTGTTAATTTTACTGTAAGTATAATTATCTTTATTAAATACCCTTATTATCCGCTTGCTTGATAAGGAGGAAAGATATATCAGCATGGTATTATTAGATTATTAAAATTTGATCCCCAAGCGCGTGCCCAATCACACAGCCGTTTTTATCGGCCGTTCTACATATTATCTAAAGTCTAAACTAATCTGATATTTTAAGCCCTTTATAATATTTTAATCTGCTTGTTTTTGTGTGTGACTTTGACAACGACCTTTTTGCGCAACGTAAATCAATTAAAATCTATTCAGTACGTGGCCGTACTAAAAGTGTTTTTATTGTTTTGTGCTGTATTTTTTATTTGTATATGTGTGTGATTTCCCGATAAGTCATATTGTAGGGAAATATATTGCTTTGTTTGTCTTCTTTTAAATAAAATATAATCTTGATCAAACATATTGTAGGTTTGATAAATGCTGCAAATGGCGTTGTTTTTAAAGTATGTGGGTGTGGATATAGTTATAATGATTATTATTATTATTGATCATTTTTGAATTCTCTGACAAATACTTTTGCTTGATGATAACTTGCTAGAAAGTAATATTATTTTTGTGCATCAAATTGAATCTGTTAACAGTTTTGTTACTCCAAATTACATTGCGAGTACCTACTGCTAAATACAAGAACTAAAGTACTCAATGATTATTAAATTAAATAAGTACTCATTGAACGCTGACTGCTCGCGCTGGTAGATGCAGTTCAAACTGAGTGTATGAGTTGGCAGCATACTTAGGTACCCATTTTTATGTTGATGGTGTAAATTACCTTACATTGCACAATTTTAATATTATTTCTGCACTATACGGCCTTATTAAGACGAAGGGTAGACCCAGATGAGCAGGTCTAAATTCGTTCAAAGAAACATCGACCTTAAGGTCATAGACTAAATATCAATTCAATCTGAACTTCCGCGTGGCGCTCACGACAAAGACAACGCACGAAATTACTGATTTTGGAGGTTTTTAATTAATATCTATGTTCGTATATTTTTCAAAATTATTAATTCATCACTATATGTCAATGTTTGTTGGGCATACACTATTATTTTTTTTGTAATAATATATTCGATAGAAACTGAACAACCAAATTTTTGAGGTGTGTTTGCGATTTTTTTCTATAGAACTGAATTGATTTATCTTGTATTTGCGTTCATCACAAACAAGTTATTGAAACGAATTACATGATATATTAAATTCAAAGCTCCACATGCTCTAATTTCGTCAGGAAACTTGGCAAAAACCTTGTTTGCTCTACCCGTCACCTTAATAAACGTGGAGTAGCTTTGGATTAGTGACACCAACTTTTATTTTTTTGTCATTTGAATATCGAACTCGATCGAAAAAAACAAAAGGTGGTATAACTAGTCCAAAGCTCCTCCACGTTTATTAATAAGGCTGTATAAGTTTACGAGGTTTAATTATGGCATACGAGTCTTAGAGCATCTATAAATGGAGATGTTAACGTTATAATCCGCAAGCACCATTTTTCTGCCAATTTCTACGGGGGACGAGGTAAACACGTATAACACACGCGCAAACCGCGCGTGAAAACGCACGCCTCATATTATCTTAAAACACCACCTATATAAACTAGCGTAGTTAGTTACGCTGTGTCTACTTGCACTTTATGATATTGTAGATGACCAAGTAGCGCCATATGACCGGCAGAGGGGAACGCCATGCCTTGCCACCTCCTTTTCTGAATGCTCTAAGCATACGAGTATATCGGATGCCCCTAAATGATATGTTATGCAGGCGTCGATACAGGATCCGGCATTACTCCATGATGAGTATAATGACTACGCGAGCGAGACTGGCTTGTATGAAATTTCCTACCATGTGGTTATTTATTTTCTGTGATCTGCGATATGTTTTTTGCTATTTTTTATGCTGGCAATGAGAAACCTCTCTTAGCAATTAAGGGCCTTACTTATAACCGCTGCTTAAATCTTCTGTAAACTTTTGACTGATTTGAAATGTCACGCGGGAAACCAGGACGGAATATTTTAAACACCTGCTAACTTTAAGCAGTGCAGCATAAGTAACAAATGTTACAGAGGGTCAATAGCAAGATAAATTGTTGGGACAGTGGTCGGTTCGGCTAGTTACTGTCATAGAGCAATCGTCAAACCATTGCGGTGGCTTCCGGCGGGTGGCCTAAAAACTGACACTACTGCCAGCTAGTACCTGATGGCGTGATAGACTGCGAACGACACAGACGAGCTTAAAGCAAGGGTTAAATCATAAAACATGGCTTGTTCAGTCAGAGGTCACTGTTCTAAATAACTAGCAGATTATATTACCAAGCCAAATATCCCCACTTATTTGGTCCGCAATAATTATGCTTACAAGGTTACACGTCTTGGTACCTAGCTCGATAAACCTCGGATACCAATTTGCAGTCATAATGCTTAAGGCATTACACTGTATTATAAGATAATTTATTTAGTCATGCAAAAAACAGGAAAAAACTACGCGCAAATGGGCTTAATGCCAAAAAGTATAAAAAAACAATCGTACAAAGTCACACGCTAGCTATAAAAAGTAAAGTGTGCAGACGCATCAATGTAGTTAATGATACGAGATGAATAAGTAGTCAAAACTATGGCATGTCAAGAAATAGTCTTTAAATAATAAAGACTAGTTATTTCCATGGAATAGGCTGAAAATGTGATGGCAAGGAAGACCTGAAAATGAAATAAGTTCTTTAACACCATTGACCTATCACGTAAATGAAAATGCTCACACAAGAGTAGCAGTAGACAAGCACATTGTCACAATTACCACTCCTGAATTTGTAATTCCTCTAAAGTTGTTTATGAAAGTGAAGTGCTCACTGCGACAAAGTATTCAAAAATTGTTAGATCGATGACAATACCATCACCATCAGGCATCAAATTCTCGTTGCATGACCGACGGACGTTCGAGACCTATCAATTACACCACTGTTAAGCAATTGCCGGCCACAACCACAATTGTATACCGTTTACTGCCACTTGGTCGGTATCCTGGAAAGCGATGCCTTGATGGCTTTGGACATGGAATGTTTACTTGCTTTGGGACTGTTTCCCTCACCGCACTTACTGCGGTGTTGAAAATGGCGGCGTCAGGTTTAGTGTTATCAATTAGAACTCGAGACATGAGGAGTTACGTTTACGTTCATCAATGGTTTAATGACACATGGTTGAGGTGAGGCGTGCAACACTGTGCTTGTGATTTCGTATGTGTGGTGTTTTCTGTTACTTCTTATGTGCTTTAGTCTCATCCTAAATCCTTCAATATTTAAGCTGTATTTCGCTCGAAGAATGAACGAACCCAAGGCTCGAAGAGTAGATGGGAGGCCTTTGCTAAGCAGTGAGATACTTAACGTAGGCCAGAATAAACATTTATTTATAACAACCTATTCGAGGAATTTAACATCTGTAAATACTTTGTTAATTTAGTAACATCGGAATATCGTTTACGTGATGAAGGTCGATATTTTGGTCTTTGGTTCAAAAAATTGTGCATAAGCAATGTCAGGTCATCTTTTGTTCTTAGATAATATAGCCACAGTTTTTTAGTCGTGCGAGGTTCTGTTAGGAATTTCTCAGTTAAGTATAATAATAATATTGATAATTTTACGCCTATATTAAACGAAATGTCTACTTATTGTATAATTTCTGTGACGGTGTGACTGATGCACAGTACTACAGAATTAATTACATAAATAATAATACAACGCGCTTCGATAGTATCTATGTTCATTTAAATGTTTACTCAAGTGTTTGCAATATAGTAAAGAGTAAAGATCATGTACAAGTTGCGCACGATAAAACAATACTTTTGTATCAGGGATAACTCAAGAGATCTAATAAAGAAACATTTGCCCCTTCCTTTGTTCATGATTAAACTGTATTGTTTGTTTGATTTATGTTTGGTTCCTAATACGCTCGCGGTGAAGGCGATGCTACTCGATAATAGCTCGGTAAATAAAATAATAGATCACACGCACACATTACGTGTGGTGCACCACTGCCAGACTGCCATGCCACACCAACCAACCAACCAACTCAAATCCATATTATCCAAGCGCCTCAGTACAAGTGCGTCGCCCGTGCGCAAGAGTTGACGCGTCCGTCGCGCGCCCGCGCTCTTTCACTTCACGATCGTTTTCGACTGTGTTATATAAATTTTCACATTATTTCGCCATTTCAATATCACGAACCGTATCGAAGTGCTCATCGAAAGAGTTTTTAAATTCACAAAACTCGCTAACGTGTCCTGTGCCGTTTTTATAGTCTAGAATTTTGGTAAGACAACTTAAAATACACCTGCTGTACGGTCGGCGATCATTTTGCACAAAAAATCCAGAATCGATTTTACTTTCTGCGCTGGCTGGTTCTGTGAAGTTGTAAATCGAATGTGCTGGTTTAATGGCCAGTTGCATGAAATCTAATATGTTCGTCGATATTTGTAACCGGACCACATGGTTTAGTTATAAATTAGTCTCGATCTGATTGTTTTCCTGGCTTGCTGTGTTCATTGATAAATCTCATTCTTCTTTCTCTTACCGAGTACCCTGTTTTGATTTGATTTTCGCTGGCCAACGCTGCTTCCGTAGAATTTGGCTATCCCGATTACTGAATTATACAGTCATCGGGAAAGCCAAATTCGCTATACAGACTGTATAGTATAGCATAGCGTGACAGCGCAATCCATGCAGAACCTAGCGGCATCAATGAATTGTGTAGATAGTTGATTGAATTTGGCATTTTGAATACTTTCACACCTAATTCACCCATCTTTCATTTTAAACATCTATAGCTGTATGTGTCATATAAATAAAAACACACATTATTGTTTCCAATTTTGGAAGTGCCGTGTAACAACGTGTACTTAAATATATTGCAATTGATATTATTTTATACTTTAAGTAATTATCATCTTTAAAAGTTTAGGAACTAAAATTATTTCACATACATGATTAGATTCGTTCAGTTTCATGATTATGTAAAAAAAATATGTCACTTATCGAAAGATAATACAATTTTTTGTAAAACTAAATTTCGATATGCTACGCTAGGCTATTTTGTAGTCGAACACGCAATTAATTTATAACACCTATTTGGGCTATATACATTTGCATAGATACCCTAAAAATGTTTGTCGGCAGGTAACTAATTAACTATTTAATTGTTATTTAAGTCATTTTGTTCTTTTTGTTTTAATTAATTTAAATAATGTTCTAGAATTCTAACTAATCATCGCGATACGTTGTTTACCGACGTTATTCATGACTATGTTAAAAATTTGTATTTTTATTGCGTAATTTTTGTCAGTCGGTAACTAAATTAGATTAGATGCAGTTTTTATCCATATTCCCACCTTACTAATATATAAAATTGAAGATGCCTGTTTGTATCTATAGTTGTGAGGCTTTCATGCGATAACGGTTGAACCGATTTGTAGGACATTTTGCACGACGACTGTACCTAATGCATAACATAGTATATTTTATATCCCGCAAAGTCAAGACTTCCCATAGGAAAACGGGTAAATGATGGGCAAACTGTAGGCGCATATACACAGGATATGTTTAGGAGATACTGGACGTTGGAACCCTCAAAAGGAGAGTTTCATCCGCTTCTTGGCCTCCTTTATTTCCCCTGTAACAGCTTGTTAATGCAGCAGTGACAGAGGCAATCGAATAACCCCTTTTGCTGCTGGTAATTAGATAGGTATTAACACAAGCAAGATACGCTATAATGTGGTAAACAGAGCAAAATGCCGGGAGTTCAAAATAATGTTTAGTGGTAAGATCAGTTGCAAAAAATATTACATGGGTTCCGTTTCGTGGGACCCGTTGGGACTTGCCCGCTAATGGGCTTGTCCCGTGAAGATATCCTGTAAGAAATCTATTTGTTATTCTCTTAGTTTTATCTAAAAACTATTAGATGTTTTTTCTAAATATCAGATCAATGGCTAGGCAGTAGCAGCCAGCATTTGCAGCTTAGTACACAACGTTATAGACACAGATTGTACATGCTTTGAATTTGTTAATTTAACAAAGATTTCTTATATCATTACTGCTCGCATCTATAACTTCTTTAACCCTATTATTATCGTTGATAAATACCTTCGTATCTTCGGCTTGATCACGCCACGGTCACAGGTCGTACCAACCATATTATCATCACGTTTATTTTTTTAAGCTGTTGACTTATGCTCTTAACCCGCGATCGTATCATACCTGTGACACCACGCCCCTTTGTTGTGACGCTTTGACATTCACGTTTTTGACGACCTCTGTGCTCATCTCGTCCAATGTCACCAACTAGATTCTAGTTCTAGAATATTAGTTTCGTTTATTGCTTCCGTTTGCATAATTATCATCAGATCATTATGTCGGTGGCTGGTTATAATTATGCTCGGATTGGATTTGAAATTTTCACTTCCTTCAGTTAAAATATTCTGTGCTTCCTTTTTGTCAAACACTTATTGATGTGTTGGCTTATGTTTTTGAGGAAAATTTGAGTATTTTGTGATACTTACCGTAGCCCCAAAACCTGATTAATTCCAATTCCAAATTAAATATTCACGTGGACTTCGCTCCATCGGGTTGTCGGTTTATCGCACACCAATTAGGTCGTTATTAATTATTGTTTTAACATCGATACCGCATGCTTGTCCAGTGGTAGTGTTATCTATCACGCCAGCGCTTCCACTTCACTGAGATGTGCTTGGGTCATGCGAATGTACGCCGTCAAAACGGCTCCCGCTACCGCTTATTACGACTCCGACTTCTTCACAGTTCGAACGCTCAGCGCAGAATTTGAAATCTATTATTTATTTAATAAATTTTCAGAGACTCATTAAAATAAATACAGTTTTAGTTGAAAGTAATTTTGAAGTTTTGTGAAAGTTTTCAAAATTAACAGTCACAGTGATCGGTGTAACTTGACTGTTGTTGGTGATGTCGTGACTGTCGTTGGGAACTGCACGGAGATGGATACGATAGTGAGCCTATGGACTGTGGTGGAGAATGTGCGGGTGGCCAGCGGGGCCGCTGAGCTGGCCATCTTCACTGCCATCATTTACTGGTTCTTCACATCCAGGTTCGTTTTTTTTTACATTTTTCATTCATCTTTTTTATTGCCTGTATCGTCGTCTGAATGTTATACATAATATGGATCTGTTACGTACTCTTATGTTTTTTATCAATGCTCTGATTGTTTTGTAATTATTTACAGCGATAAAAATACGCATTTTGATCTAAAAAGTGCGATGTTGCTTAGGTTAGTTATCGTGCGTAATCCGTTATTCCACCTGAGAAGAATGGCGGTATAATTAAAAAGATGTAAGCTTATAAGGACCTAAATAATTGGGCATTTGATTCATTGCATGAATGCATATTAAATATTATTGATTAACATTATGTGTTATTGAATTTATGTATCGAAGTTACGTAACCTATATTTATTTTTATTTTCTTCCGGCACAAAATAATTATGTGTTGGTAAATTTAATAATATGATGCCCTTCACTGTTTATGTTTACGGATATCTGTATGTTTGATAAAAAATCTATAAAAAATATCGGTGTGATGAATCAAGTTGTAATTCAGCAATGTGCTGATAGTTAAACTTACATTTGACACCAGATCGAAACACTTGCCTACATAACGAATCAGGTTTTGCATCGCTGACATTCATATGAGGTTTTGCCAGTTTTTGCATCGTACACACATTCATCTGAAGCTTTGCTCATATTAATGCTTCACTACTAAAATATTAGTATTATAATGATTGAATTATCTGTGCGCCTGAACTTCACAATATGGTAATATTAACCGAAAGTGCCTCGGCATTTTCGACACCATATGCACTTACAAGATCGAAATTAAACTAGAAAACACAGACCTTAAGTTGTGACATGATCAGCGGATGTTAAACTGTTAACATAATAATAGTAAATAGACCAATCCCGAAAACAAGGTTAAAAGTACCTATTTTAAAAGATATCACTAGAACATCACTTCAGCAAATCTTGCGCTAGCAAATATATGACAGGAAAGTGCGTTTTCCTTTTTGTAGATAACTAAAGGTAGGAAAAAAGGATGTTTGGCTAAGCTCGACTCTAATGACTTAGGATATTGAACGTACTCCTCACAATTGAGCCTTCTAAAAGCTTCGGTCGTGATTTGGCACTACAACAAATAACAGGAGCCCTAGCTGATATAATTAGGGATGGAGAGTTGAGGTCGGTGTGCTAGTTAAGTTACTGGCAGTGGTAAAACAACTATCTATGACTCTATTTGACACAAAGAAATGCAATACATCCCAAGCCATAGGTCGGTAGACCATATTACTAGGTGGTAGGACTTTTCTGCAAAGTTCGTCTAGATGGGTTCGCTTTGCCAGTTATTCTGCCCTCCAACCAGTAGTGTGCAAGCACTTGTGTGTTCTGGTTTGAAGGGCCTGTAGCTAGTGAAATTACTGGGAAAAAGAGACTATAATCTTATCTCACAGTCAATCTTATCAGTAGACTATGGGCTATCACGGATGGCATGCGCAGTGTAGTGTCACGCTAAACTATTATTTTAAAGTTGCGAGTGACACTGCTAAGTGCTTTTGCTAAGGGCGGCCTGAACAGCTAGCTCGTCCGTCACGTCATTCGTTCTCATAAAAGATGGTTCAGCCAGTATAAGTATAAATTGGGTTGTATTTTCTGTACAATTATTGCGTCAGCGCTGACTACACTCGTCAATACCAAGCATTGTCTTTGCTAATGCTATTTCATCTTTAACTCATTTGTTTTGTTTGACCCAAAGGTGCAATGGGAAAATAAATTAGTGGTGTTTTTGTTACACCTGCGTATTTTGTACATACCTAAAAGTGAGTTACTAAACAATATATACGGACTTTGCTGTGCAAATAAAACGCATTATCTCCGTTTAAATTTTGACATTCTAATGTGTTTTTTTTTTACTATTCAACAACATATTGAAATAGCAATGATTTTCTAAGCGGGCGCTGCAATGCCGATCAGATCAGAAGTCTCACGTGAAAGCTATCCATCTCCGTTTTTGTAATAACGATAAGGCTGTTAGTCGTTAGGCCACCGATGGCTTCCTTGGTCTAAATTCACTAAATTTTAGTTTAAATAATATGTCGTCCGTCCCTGCCGTATTTATTAGTTCCTGAATTCTGGATTAATTCCAAGGACAGTGTCACTGTGTCACTGGTAACTGGTAGTACTTTCTGCCAGATTATTCGACACACCATACTGCCCCCCTTGCCAAAGCCCACGTCCGAGATCCGACGTCAACTCCGCTTTAGGTGTCTTGAACCTGGATTTTGTAGACACAACAGAAGAACTCTATAGTGCACATGTAGAGTATAGGTGCTCAATTAGTTACTTAGGTACTCATTTATGGTTTCTATTCTAACATGCATAATATTCCAGACTAAAAGGATAAATCCTCTAAGTTAGTTTTGCGATTACAGATCACATGATCGAAGTCTCTATCTCTTTAAAGAGACGTAAAAGTATTGACATATTATATTGTGGTGATAAACAATAAACCGACTAAAACCAAAAAACAAACGGTTAAAAAAGTTCATTTCTTTTCACTGAAATCCTATCCACAAAAATCCATTGAATAGCTTTACTACACTTTTGTACTCTTTAAATTATTTATTATTAGCCGTAGTTATGGCTAGACTTTTATTTTAATGAAGCATCTCATTACACGGGCCAGATAGTTCAGTTGGTAGTATCCCTGCCATCTGAACTGAGGGCTGTGGGTTGGATTCCTACCTAGGACAAACATTTGTGTGATAAACATAGATGTTTGTTCTATTGTATTCTATGTATGTATTTACAAACAAAAAGTATATAAGTATTGTATCAGTTATCTGATTCCCATAGTACAAGCTATGCTTAGTTTGGGGCTAGATGGCGCTGTGTGAAATGTCCACTGATATTACAAAAGTAAAATTATGGTTTCTTTCTATTGTCATGTAATTTGTAATGTGATGTAACAGCCTTGTTCCGTTGTTGCAGCCGCGTCGCCGACATGCTGGAACACGTCGGCGAGCGGGTAGGAGGATGGTGTGGACGCGACACCAGTGCCTCATTGCGACAGGCGGTGCGCGTGCGCCGCCGTCACCACCAAGGCGACTTCTACACCAAACTTGACCAGGAAGTTGCAGTGAGTACCTACCACTGAGTATTCAATATTCAAGCCTCTGCCCGAGATGTCTGCTTTATTGCTACTGTAAGAACCCCCCCTCTATCCCCCTTATATTCATAATTATATTTGTATACCTTTAATTTACCGAACCTAAATACCTAAGTTTAAATAACCTATAGATTGAATTAAATAACCGCTAACAAATCTAATACCGTTGAAAAGAACCTAAAATAAACCTAAGCTTGTTGTATGTTCTAGATTTGTTATGGCCAAGTGATCGTCTCCTAATAGTGGTAGAACCCGTACGTTGTGATAATGTAGTAATCCAAATCCTTTTAAAGTAATGAGACAATTCCTAACTAACATCTAATCAGAACACAAATAATTTAGTAGATTAAAATATCTATTCTCGTACTATGCATTGTAATCGGAATTTATGATGAATGCTAATTCTATATCCACTATAAATAATAAAACGTAAATCCCCACAAAACGACTCATATTAACCTAATTTAGAAAATCTGGAGTACTTCCTATAATTGACCTTCAGAACCATACTTCAAGTGTATATATCAGAATCTCTTAACGAATACTACCTAAAAAATATAAAATTCCCGTTTGTTACACTTCCACTATTCGACCCAAAAATTCCCATTAGTTACAAAAATGTTATCATTCAATTCCTAACTAACACCTACTCAATACGCAATTAATTTAGTAGAATGGAATTTCTTTATTTTACTAGGCTTTGCAATCTGAACCTATGATGAGCGCTAATCCTATATTCCTATATCCTATAGACGGGACAGCCCTCCACTATGTTGTGTATGAAATTGCCTCCACTTGAGGTTTTCAAGACACTGCTGGGGAAATTGATTTTACCGTTTGTTACTATTTATTCAATGTCAGTATGTCTAGTTTTGTCTTCAAAACACTAGGGACAGAGAGGACATTATCTTTTAGCAAGCCCTAACAACATACGTCCTCAATACATTCAAGGGATCTCTATGTTAATTTGTTAGCAAAGCAAAACCTCATACTTATCAATCATCACCTAATGTGAGACTATTGTGAGTCTATCAAATACGTACTAAATTCAGTATATGACAGACCCTAAAGTTAGCTTTCCAGCTGAACTTCCCCCCTGCCTCATCTCATACAACCCAAAGTCTAAAACCTTCCTAAGTTTCCGCCATAAAAATTGCCGATATTATTTTAGTTTCAATTATCATGCCTTAGTCAAAGTACCAGTATTAACTATCAACCGATTTTCCTAAAGAATTATTTCTACTAGCGTTACCCATTGTTTACTTTGATAACACCTATATTATTTGCTTTAATTACTATAAGTTATTTATTTCAAAACATAAACATTGGTTCATTTATAGTTCCTTAGACTGACTCGGCTTTTCTTGAACCCACTAGACACCTACATATCCAAAATCCATTTCACCATTATGAAAAATATTAAAGTTATGTTTGTTCCATAGAACTACGTTTATTGTAAGTATTAATGAAATCATATTTTATTAGTACAATATTCTCGTTCGAATCTATACGTTAGCTATCCTATCCGTGTGGTAAGGAATTGCCAACAGGTACTTGTTATTGATCTGTATAAATACGAAAGACAATAATTACTAAATTTTACTTATTTATCTATTATAGTTAGATTTTGTATTTAGAGTTTTATTTACTTCCCTCGCAATTCATTTTTCTGATTACACCTAATTTTTAAAGGTAAATTATTATTTTGGTAGAATATTGTCATTATTTTATTTTTAGAATTAAGCGTTTATTAGAATTTTGATTCTCCCTATTTTCCTAACCATTTTATTTTACCGCATGATTTATAATTTTAACTCTAATATTAAGCATTTTTATAGAATCGAGTATTGCCTATTTCCCTCACAGTTTTATATTACTACCAATTTTATAATAATTTTGAATCTATTTTTATGTACCTTTGTACAATCGATTTTTACCTATTTCCCTAAAACATTTATTTTACTGCAAATTTTAGTATTTTAATCCTAACTTTCCCTCCCATGTGTGTTCCTCAACTTATAGCTTTTCCTAACATCTGGTGTGTACCCCCAAACTAGAGATTCCTACAAATCTCATATTTACTTTTAAGCGTGCATGTCTGTTCTCGAGTGTGCAATGAGAACATACCTAATCTAGCCTATAAGAAAACGAGCTGTGACAAAAGCTCTCCAAAGCTAATAAATCCTATTGCCACCTATTTTTTTATCTTGTATGCGGACCGAAGTCTCATAAGTGCATAGAAGACAAAACCCTATTGTGTGGGACAGTTCAGTTTGATTTACATTTAGGATCCGGGTATCGTATACACGAAGACGGGTCAGCTAATCTTTTCAGCTCTCCTTTCAGCCAGAATGCAAACCAAACCAAATAGGTGGATCCAGATCCTATAACGGAGGCAAAATCTGGTGCAGGTCTCCACAGAACACGCGATCTGCCCTAACGCAAAAGTGGGAGGAAAACAAGCTTCGTATATCACATGTTTCAACTTGTTTCTGACTGGGGTTTCTGGAACCAAGGATTCTTCCTCAGAACCAGAATTACTTGAGAGGACGACTCTAACTTGAATTTACCCGAAAATCTCATGTGCACTGACAGGTATCATGTAGTGACCCCCGCGAATGCTTAATGAATGAACCCTGGAAAAAAACTTTTACTAAATTCCTAGCAAAATCTCGACATTCTTCTTCCCTATCCAAAACCAAACTGTCAAAATCAATCCGAAAATATTATTTGAAAATGTTTGACACATTCTAAGGTGCCAGCTCGCGATTAAGTATGAACCGTTTTTGTATGAAATATGATTAAAGAGTTTTTATGCTTTCTAATATATTACCTCATTTTACCTTTAGATACCTACTTTTACAGCTATCTCTATGTCCTATAGCAGTTAATACAGTATTGAACGAATATTTGCTTTACTTTTGGATTTTTATTTACTCGAAAAATGATTTGATCTAAATATATTTTTAATTGATAAAACATTTCTAATATTTGTGACGTCACGAGACACCCTGGATCGTTACACTACGAATCTTTATTAACATTGTGATGATGTCATCATCCTTGCATCATCAATATTATTATTCAGTCATTTCACCTGCTTTCGTATTTTTAGTAGAACATTGGCCATTCACAATTTAGATTCAAATTTAAGTTTGGATTTTTCATTTTGGAACAATTCCGCGTTTTTATCTAGCCCTTTCAGGTTCACTCTCTATTTTTTGTAGTGGTTATATACTCTTTCTATTTTTCTTTTTACCTCTATTGCATCTAGCCTTACTTCTTCTTATACTATTTCAATCTTCCTTTACTTTCTCTGCTATCATTATTTCAGCTCTTGGTTCTCTGTCATCAGTCTTGCTCTGATCTCTTTTTAAATCATTAAATAGTTGCATTTGACCACTGCCTCATCTGGTATAAGTCATGTTTTCATTTTTCGTGTAGGGAAATGGTTAGTCCTGATTTCCTTATGACAATAACGATTGTGGAATGGCTTGAAAGCTTTTCACTTGGCTGGTGGTGTCTCACAATAACAAATGGTTATCATCTTATGTATATTCAGTCACCCAAATAATAATGACTCATTGTTTCACATTCATTCCTCTTTCATTGTGTCAGTTTTTATACGTGAAACTTGATCACGCCACTTTAATTTTAACAATTAACGTTTTTAGGCTTTTTTTTACCTTAAAACGGTATGTCCTTGTATAAGTTCATACTCTTGAGGGTCATACACATTGTTGACATACAGTCGGATGATCATTATCATCATCATCAGCCTGAAGACGTCCACTGCTGAACATAGGCCTCCCCCAAGGAGCGCCACTTTGAGCGGCTGCTTGCCTCTTGCATCCATCGGCTCCCCACGGTTCTGACTAGGTCGTCGGTCCACCTAGTAGGGGGCTGGCTTACGCTGCGTCTTCCAGTTCGTGGTCGCCACTCGAGAACCTTTCTGCCCCAACGGTCGGATGATACTATGTTAAGATTCACGGTATATATAAAATAATAATTCAATACTATACAAGGTGATCTTGAATTAGTATGTTATCCCGAAAGGGGGTAAATCTACACCCCAAGGTAGACAATGTTTCTTCTACGACTTTACAAAATGAATAGTTTTTCATTGAAGAAATGCCATGTAGGTTTACGTTCGAAAATAGCCTTAGCGTAGCTGAATGGTTGAACTTCGTCCTTGACCGAGTGCACATAAATGAGTTAAACAACCTGTGTTTAGAAATGAATTTATAGTATCTTGTTATATCTCGTAGCGATCGCACGTGCAATTTTGCGAGGGGATTTATTTTTTACCATGGAAGTTGGGAAACACCCAGTTTCAAGTAAGGCTCTTACAACTTGTAGGGTAATCATGGTCCCAGTCCCCCATTTCAGGATAACAACCCAATTCAAGGTCACATTGTATAATAACATGGGTGATGCAAATTTTTATAACCTTTCGTGGGTCTGTTTGTTTTTGTACCACTAATTTTTTTTTCCACAATTTGATACAATAGGTTCCCATGCACATTAATAAAAAGTAATAAGTAAGTAGTTAATTTTAAGTATAATGATTTTGTTTTATTTCATCTCGAAAAATACACTTTAAATTTACAAGTATTTATTAAAATCATCATTATTCACGTAGACGTTATAGATTATGAAGGTGCTTAAAAAACGGATGTGTAAAAAAATTAGCCACCACAATAAATTGACTTGCTAAACACATAAAGACGCCTACTGTCGCAAGTCGACTGGTTGCATAAGACATAACAATGCATGCCGGGCGGCAGGCAGACTGACCGACTTGGCTTGGGTACCCCGTCATATAATTACACCGCACTGATTAAAACATGAACCCCCATCTCTTCGTTCTTCTGCATTGTCTTAGATTTCATTATCTTTGTCTTAGACTTTTATCCCAAAATCATCTGACATGGATGGTGCTGAATAAGCAAGTTGAAATGGCTGTGCACAGGCCATACAGATCGATTGGGTGACTACGAGTCGTAGGCTGGCCCCCATTAGTGGGACCGAAGATCAGCTAGGCGATCATGTAAGTAACTTGATTGCAATAGAAACACTAAAATGTATGGATTTGACAGTTTCAATAAGTAGTTTATGTGCAGAGCTACTGAGGAACTTTCAAAGTAATGACATCTCTTCTGTTGCATTGCAATCAAAGTTACATGATCACCCCGCTGGTCAAAACCACAGAACGTCGTTGGATACAAGAAGCAAGCAGCTGTTCGAATTGGCACTCTCTGGGGGAGGCCAAATATATTCAGCATTGAACGTCTGCAGGCTGATGATGATGATGATAATGATGATAATCGTCCTGAATAAATTCAAGCTTAAGCACATTTACACTGAATGCCTAACTGACCTTTATTCAAAGTTTGTAACTTAAAGGAATTTTAAACGTATTAGGATTGCAGTGCCTGGTTAAGGCTGATGCAATTCGTCCATCTAATTAAACGTCTTAAATATGCTTATTGCGACAACACAAAGTTTTAAAATTGTATTTAGGTTAAAGTATCAGTTACATTGCTTGTTCATTACCGCTGAAGCAATACATCTAATTCCTCAGGCAATTTGCTTCACACGGAACATGATTTGGACATTTAACCGCAGCGACCGCATGTATATTTCTGATACCTAGTTGTGTGGAATCTGTATCAAAATCTGCGGGTATCGTAGCGCTTTATGCCTGTATTTGATTGAAGCTGTAATTTTACACTGTAAATCCACAGTGCTAACACACGACAGTCATCTCTGCCAGCCATAAAAACATTATACCTCCTAGGAAGTACATAAAGAAATCCATAATCGAAAACAAATTCGTACTTCAGTAGCTAGTTGTTAATAATTGCTTTGGTTCCCAAAGTTACGATAATGATGACGACCTCACGTTTTTGCGAAAGATGATTTTTGGACATGATTGTGAGATGCTTGACCTTCGCATGTTGCCTGCCTAATTTTGTGTAATGGTGACATAAATCAGTATTCAGCACCTATATATTAAGACTAGTATTTTGCTCCGTGCGCGGGCCGCGTGCGGCCCGCGAGGACGTTTTCGTGGCTGTTGTATTTATAAAAATGTTATACTTTAGTTTACACTTGTAATTTTGCAAGTATTAGTACAAAACAGCAGTATTTTTCAAAGAAAATGATAATTGATCTGACTTTTGCATGGCGGCCATCTTGAAAAATGCTGTCAGTCAAAAAAAGGTCAAAATATGAAATCAGCATCCATTAAAACCCCCAAATATAAAATATCAACCGGATCTGAGTTACTATAAAATCGGACGCCATTTTGAATCTGCCATCTTGGAATTATTTTAAGTCTATGAGAAAGCCTCCGTTGTTCCTTTGTTATTAGTCCAAACACGCCGTGTCGCCTTCTATAAGTTCCGATTGTGTGCGTGTCTTAATTTTGCATGGCGGCCATTTTGTTTTGTTTATCAGTAATATGTCAATTTCAATCAAGGATCCCGAAAATATTTAGATCTTAGGTAAGATAGGTTACTTAGATAAGCTAAAATCAATTAAAAAGGTCGCATTAGTAAAACATTGTAAATGTAGCGATGGGTAGTTTAAAGCTCCTCCTCGCTTCGCTCGTCGTTGCATGGGTAGTTTGAAGCTCCTCCTCGCTTCGCTCGTCGTCGCGATAGGTAGTTTGAAGCTCCTCCTCGCTTCGCTCGTCGTCGCGATAGGTAGTTTGAAGCTCCTCCTCGCTTCGCTCGTCGTCGCCGTAGGTAGTTTGAAGCTCCTCCTCGCTTCGCTCGTCGTCGCGATGGGTAGTTTGAAGCTCCTCCTCGCTGCGCTCGTCGTCGCGGTAGGTAATTTGAAGCTCCTCCTCGCTTCGCTCGTCGTCGCGATGGGTAGTTTGAAGCTCCTCCTCGCTTCGCTCGTCGTCGCGGTAGGTGGTTTGAAGCTCCTCCTCGCTTCGCTCGTCGTCGCGATAGGTAGTTTGAAGCTCCTCCTCGCTTCGCTCGTCGTCGCGATATGTAGTTTGAAGCTCCTCCTCGCTTCGCTCGTCGTCGCGGTAGGTAGTTTGAAGCTCCTCCTCGCTTCGCTCGTCGTCGCGATAGGTAGTTTGAAGCTCCTCCTCGCTTCGCTCGTCGTCGCGTTGGTGGTTTTGACAGTATGTATGGCAGCCATTTTAAAAAACGGAGAATGTCTAAAAAAAGCTTAAGCATGTTAATCAGTATCTTTGGGGACACTCAGATATCAATTTTCATACGGATTGGAGATCCATAAAAAAGTTCGGTAAAATGAATGAAATTTTTCAAAATGGCGGAATCAAAATTTTTTCCCTATATTCTTGCTAAGTATCTAGGGGGAGTCTTAGATATCGATTTTCATCCGGATCGGATAACTTTTTCTATAAGTCGATACGTCTCCATCCGCCATCTTGAAAAAATCAATTTCATTTGTGTTCTGTTTTGTTCCTTTATACATCTTACTCGATCCCCAGAAACAACTTTTCTATTACATTCATATTGGAGGCGTAAAAAAGGAAAGTTCATATTTCGTTAAAATCACCTTTGTATGGCAACCCTATTGAAAAATGGCGCATGTCAAAATTTGATTTTAGAATGTTGATCAGCATCCTTGGGGACCGTCAGATATCGATTTTGATCCGGATCGGAGAATTTTTTTTTTCCGCCATGACCAAAATTTCCGCCATTTTAAAAAAAAAATTTGGTGTTCTTTTCCCTTTTGGCCTCCAAACAATATTAGTTCGAGCTCTTTATACTAAAGTATCATGGTTTCGGCGTCATTTCCGGTTTAAATTTGTATGGGTGATTTTTTTTTCCGCCATTTTGATTTTTTTTTGTTTTCTCTAAAATTGTCCCAGGGTTTGCTATGACATTCCTGAGAACGCATATGACCCATCTCACATCGTTTAGCCAGGCCGTCGATGGTCACGATGATGGAAGGTCGGAAGACCAGGTCATGAAATGTTTTGAATTAAGATTGTCCACTTTCATACAAATTTAAAAAAAAAAGTTCAAAATTTTTCATAGGTATCGAGAAACAATGAGCCAAAAATGAAAAAAAAAAATTGTATGGCAGCCATCTTTAAAAATGGCGGGATCCAAAATATTTTTTCAAATATCGAATCAGGGACCCCAAAAACCCCCCGATGCAAAAAATCAGCCCGATCGGACCAACTTTCAAAATGGCCGCCATCTTGGATCCGCCATCTTGGATTTTCATGACGACCATCCGAAAGCGCCCATCCTCCTCTATGACATTTGGTCGAACACACCCCACCTACCTCTTACCGTTTCCGATTTATAAGCGTTTCAATTTTGTATGGAATTTTTATTTTTTTGTATGGCAACCCCCATTTTTTTTTATTTCTCTCCAAGCGTCCCAAGGTTTACTACAACTTTAGTTAAAACAGGTCACCCATCCGACTTGTAGTTTCCGAGAACCGTTGACCAGTTCCATCAAGGAGACGACTTTTTGCTGATGTCAGATTTTTCTGGTTGTCACGTGACCGATCTCTATACAACCTCATACTCGGTTTTTTTCCACCACTTCCAGGAGCTCGGGAACAAAAATGTCAGTCAGTGAGTGAGTGAGTGGGTAACGAACTTTATATATTATAACTAGTATTTTCCTCCGTGCGCGGGCCGCGTGCGGCCCGCGAGGACGTTTTCGTGGCTGTTGTATTTATAAAAATGTTATACTTTGTGCTAAACTTTAAATTTTGCAAGTAAAAGTACAAAACGACGGTATTTTTCAAAGAAAATGATAATGCGCTTGACTTTGCATGGCGGCCGTCTTGAAAAATGCTGTCAGTCAAGTAAAAGGTCGAAATTTGAAATCAGCATCCTTTAAAACCCCCAAATATAAAATATCAGCCGAATCCGAGTTACTATAAAATCGGGCGCCATTTTGAATCCGCCATCTTTGAATTATTTTAAGACTGTAAGAAAGCCTCCGTTGTTCTCTGTAACATGAGTCCAAACACGCTATGCTTGCCTCTATTAGTTTCGATAGTGTGCGCCTTTTAATTTTGCATGGCGGCCATTTTGTTATGTTTCTTCAAAGAGTGTCTATTTTATTCAAGGTTCCCGAAAATATTCAGTTGTTAAGTAAAAAAAGGTTAGTGGTGTTGAAGTTAGGTTAGATTAGCTAAAGCCAATTAAAAAACGTCGCATTAGTAAAACATTGTAAACGTAGCAATGGGTAGTTTGATCGTCGTCGCGATAGGTAGATTGAAGCTCCTCCTCGCTTCACTCGTCATCGCAATAGGTAGTTTGTAGCTCCTCCTCGCTTCGCTCGTCGTCGCGATAGGTAGTTTGAAGCTCCTCCTCGCTACGCTCGTCGTCGCGGTAGGTAGTTTGAAGCTCCTCCTCGCTTCGCTCGTCGTCGCGGTAGGTAGTTTGTAGCTCCTCCTCGCTTCGCTCGTCGTCGCGATAGGTAGTTTGAAGCTCCTCCTCGCTTCGCTCGTCGTCGCGATAGGTAGTTTGAAGCTCCTCCTCGCTACGCTCGTCGTCGCGGTAGGTAGTTTGAAGCTCCTCCTCGCTTCGCTCGTCGTCGCGATAGGTAGTTTGAAGCTCCTCCTCGCTTCGCTCGTCGTCGCGATAGGTAGTTTGAAGCTCCTCCTCGCTACGCTCGTCGTCGCGGTAGGTAGTTTAAAGCTCCTCCTCGCTTCGCTCGTCGTCGCGGTAGGTAGTTTGAAGCTCCTCCTCGCTTCGCTCGTCGTCGCGGTAGGTAGTTTGAAGCTCCTCCTCGCTTCGCTCGTCGTCGCGGTAGGTAGTTTGAAGCTCCTCCTCGCTTCGCTCGTCGTCGCGATAGGTAGTTTGAAGCTCCTCCTCGCTTCGCTCGTCGTCGCATTGGTGGTTTTGAAAATATGTATGGCAGCCATTTTGAAAAACGGTGGATGTCTAAAAGAAGCTAAAGCATGTTAATCAGTATCCTTAGGGACACTCAGATATCAATTTTCATACGGATTGGAGATCCATAAAAAAGTTCGGTAAAATGAATGAAATTTTTCAATATGGCGGAATCAAAATTTTTTCGCCATATTCTTGCTAAGTATCTAGGGGGAGTCTTAGATATCGATTTTCATCCGGATCGGATATTTTTTTCTATAAGTCGATACGTCTCCATGCGCCATCTTGAAAAAATCAATTTCATTTGTATTTTGTTTTGTTCCTTTATACATCTTTACTTGATCCTCAGAAACAACTTTTCTATTACATTCATATTGGAGGCGTAAAAAAGGAAAGTTCATATTTCGTTAAAATCACCTTTGTATGGCAACCCTATTGAAAAATGGCGCATGTCAAAATTTGATTTTAGAATGTTGATCAGCATTCTTGGGGACCGTCAGATATCGATTTTGATCCGGATCGGAGAATTTTTTTTTTCCGCCATGACCAAAATTTCCGCCATTTTGAAAAAAAAAAATTGGTGTTCTTTTCTCTTTTGGCCTCCAAACAATATTAGTTCGAGCTTTTTATACTAAAGTATCATGGTTTCGACGTCATTTCCGGTTTAAATTTGTATGGAAGTTTTTTTTTTCCGCCATTTTGGATTTTTTTTATTTTCTCTAAAATCGTCCCAGGGTTTTCTATGACATTCCTGAGAACGCATATGACCCATCTCACATCGTTTAGCCAGGCCGTTGATGGTCACTATGATGGAAGGTCGGAAGACCAGGTCATCAAATGTTTTGAATTAAGAACGTCTATTTTTATACGAATCAATAAAAAAAGGATCAAAATTTCCCATAGGTATCGAGAAACAATGAGCCAAAAATGAAAAAAAAAATTTGTATGGCAGCCATCTTTAAAAATGGCGGGATCCAAAATATTTTTTCAAATATCAAATCAGGGACCCCAAAAACCCCCCGATGCAAAAAATCAGCCCGATCGGACCAACTTTCAAAATGGCCGCCATCTTGGATCCGCCATCTTGGATTTTCATGACGACCATCCGAAAGCGCCCATCCTCCTCTATGACATTTGGTCGAACACACCCCATCTACCTCTTACCGTTTCCGATTTATAAGCGTTTCAATTTTGTATGGAATTTTTATTTTTTTGTATGGCAACCCCTATTTTTTTTTATTTCTCTCCAAGCGTCCCAGGGTTTACTACAACTTTAGTTAGAACAGGTCACCCATCCGACTTGTAGTTTCCGAGAGCCGTTGACCGGTTCCATCAAGGAGACGACTTTTTGCTGATGTCAGATTTTTCTGGTTGTCACGTGACCGATCTCTATACAACCTCATACTCGGTTTTTTTCCACCACTTCCAGGAGCTCGGGAACAAAAATGTCAGTCAGTGAGTGAGTGAGTGGGTAACGAACTTTATATATTATAACTAGTATTTTGCTCCGTGCGCGGGCCGCGTGCGGCCCGCGAGGACGTTATCGTGGCTGTTGTATTTATAAAAATGTTACACTTTAGTTTAAACTTGTAATTTTGCAAGAATTAGTACAAAACAGCGGTATTTTTCAAAGAAAATGATAATTGATCTGACTTTTGCATGGCGGCCATCTTGAAAAATGCTGTCAGTCATGTAAAAGGTCAAAATTTGAAATCAGCCTCTTTTAAAATCCCCAAATATAAAATATCAGCCGGATCTGAGTTACTATAAAATCGGACGCCATTTTGAATTATTTTAAGTCTATGAGAAAGCCTCCGTTGTTCTCTTTAACATGAGTCAAACACGCTATGCTTGCCTCTATTAGTTCCGATAGTGTGCGCCATTTAATTTTGTCAATTTTAATCAAGGGTCCCGAAAATATTCAGTTGTTAGGTAAAAATAGGTTAGTTTTGAAGTTAGGTTAGATCAGCTAAAGCCAATTAAAAAACGTCGCATTAGTAAACATTATAAATGTAGCAATGGGTAGTTTGAAGCTCCTCCTCGCTTTGCTCGTCGTCGCGATAGGTAGTTTGAAGCTCCTCCTCGCTTCGCTCGTCGTCGCGGTAAGTAGTTTGAAGCTCCTCCTCGCTTCGCTCGTCGTCGCAATAGGTAGTTTGAAGCTCCTCCTCGCTTCGCTCGTCGTCGCGTTAGGTAGTTTGAAGCTCCTCCTCGCTTCGCTCGTCGTCGCGGTAGGTAGTTTGAAGCTCCTCCTCGCTTCGCTCGTCGTCGCGATAGGTAGTTTGAAGCTCCTCCTCGCTTCGCTCGTCGTCGCGTTGGTGATTTTGACAGTATGTATGGCAGCCATTTTGAAAAACGGTGGATGTCTAAAAGAAGCTAAAGCATGTTAATCAGTATCCTTGCGGATACTCAGATATCAATTTTCATACGGATTGGAGATCCATAACAAAGTTCAGTAAAAAATATGAAATTTTTCAAAATGGCGGAATCAAAAATTTTTTCCCATATTCTTACTAAGTATCTAAAGGGAATCTTAGATATCGATTTTGATCCTGATCGGATAACTTTTTTTGTAAGTCGATACGTCTCCATCCGCCATCTTGAAAAAAATATATTTTATTAGTGTTTTGTTTTGTTCCTTTATACATCTTTACTCGATCTCCCGAAACAACTTTTCTATTAAATCCATATTGGAGGCGTAAAAAAGGAAAGTTCATATTTCGATAAAATCACCTTTGTATGGCAACCCTATTGAAAAATTGCGCATGTCAAAATTTGATTTTAGAATGTTGATCAGCATCCTTGGGGACCCTCAGATATCGATTTTCATCCGGATCGGAGAAACTTTTTTTTCCGCCATGACCGAATATTCCGCCATTTTGAAAAAAACATTTTTGCTATATCTTTCCTTCCGGCCGCCAAACAATATTAGTTCGAGCTCTTTATACTAAAGTATCATGGTTTCGACGTCATTTCCGGTTTAAATTTGTATGGCGGATTTTTTTTTCCGCCATTTTGGATTTTTTTTATTTTCTCTAAAATCGTCCCAGGGTTTGCTATGACATTCCTGAGAACGCATATGACCCATCTCACATCGTTTAGCCAGGCCGTTGATGGTCACGATGATGGAAGGTCGGAAGACCAGTTCATGAAATATTTTGAATTTCGATTGTCCACTTTCATACAAATTTATAAAAATAGGATCAAAATTTCCCATAGGTATCGAGAAACAATGAGCCAAAAATGAAAAAAAAAATTTGTATGGCAGCCATCTTTAAAAATGGCGGGATCCAAAATATTTTTTCAAATATCAAATCAGGGACCCCAAAAACCCCCCGATGCAAAAAATCAGCCCGATCGGACCAACTTTCAAAATGGCCGCCATCTTGGATCCGCCATCTTGGATTTTCATGACGACCATCCGAAAGCGCCCATCCTCCTCTATGACATTTGGTCGAACACACCCCATCTACCTCTTACCGTTTCCGATTTATAAGCGTTTCAATTTTGTATGGAATTTTTATTTTTTTGTATGGCAACCCCTATTTTTTTTTATTTCTCTCCAAGCGTCCCAGGGTTTACTACAACTTTAGTTAGAACAGGTCACCCATCCGACTTGTAGTTTCCGAGAGCCGTTGACCGGTTCCATCAAGGAGACGACTTTTTGCTGATGTCAGATTTTTCTGGTTGTCACGTGACCGATCTCTATACAACCTCATACTCGGTTTTTTTCCACCACTTCCAGGAGCTCGGGAACAAAAATGTCAGTCAGTGAGTGAGTGAGTGGGTAACGAACTTTATATATTATAACTAGTATTTTCCTCCGTGCGCGGGCCGCGTGCGGCCCGCGAGGACGTTATCGTGGCTGTTGTATTTATAAAAGTCTTATACTCTGTGCTAAACTTTAAATTTTGCAAGTACAAGTACAAAACGACGGTATTTTTCAAAGAAAATGATAATGCGCTTGACTTTGCATGGCGGCCATCTTGAAAAATGCTGTCAGTCAAGTAAAAGGTCAAAATTTGAAATCAGCATCCTTTAAAACCCCCAAATATAAAATATCAGCCGAATCCGAGTTACTATAAAATCGGGCGTCATTTTGAATCCGCCATCTTTGAATTATTTTAAGACTGTAAGAAAGCTTCCGTTGTTCTCTGTAACATGAGTCCAAACACGCTATGCTTGCCACTATTAGTTTCGATAGTGTGCGCCTTTTAATTTTGCATGGCGGCCATTTTGTTATGTTTCTTCAAAGAGTGTCTATTTTATTCAAGGTTCCCGAAAATATTCAGTTGTTAGGTAAAAAAAGGTTAGTGGTGTTGAAGTTAGGTTAGATTAGCTAAAGCCAATTAAAAAACGTCGCATTAGTAAAACATTGTAAACGTAGCAATGGGTAGTTTGATCGTCGTCGCAATAGGTAGTTTGAAGCTCCTCCTCGCTTCACTCGTCATCGCAATAGGTAGTTTGTAGCTCCTCCTCGCTTCGCTCGTCGGCGCGATAGGTAGTTTGAAGCTCCTCCTCGCTACGCTCGTCGTCGCGGTAGGTAGTTTGAAGCTCCTCCTCGCTTCGCTCGTCGTCGCGGTAGGTAGTTTGAAGCTCCTCCTCGCTTCGCTCGTCGTCGCGGTAGGTAGTTTGAAGCTCCTCCTCGCTTCGCTCGTCGTCGCGGTAGGTAGTTTGAAGCTCCTCCTCGCTTCGCTCGTCGTCGCGTTAGGTAGTTTGAAGCTCCTCCTCGCTTCACTCGTCGTCGCGATAGGTAGTTTGAAGCTCCTCCTCGCTTCGCTCGTCGTCGCATTAGTGGTTTTGAAAATATGTATGGCAGCCATTTTGAAAAACGGTGGATGTCTAAAAGAAGCTAAAGCATGTTAATCAGTATCCTTGGGGACACTTAGATATCAATTTTCATACGGATTGGAGATCCATAAAAAAGTTCGGTAAAATGAATGAAATTTTTCAAAATGGCGGAATCAAAATTTTTTTCCCCATATTCTTGCTAAGTATCTAGGGGGAGTCTTAGATATCGATTTTCATCCGGATCGGATAACTTTTTCTATAAGTCGATACGTCTCCATCCGCCATCTTGAAAAAATCAATTTCATTTGTGTTCTGTTTTGTTCCTTTATACATCTTTACTCGATCCCCAGAAACAACTTTTCTATTACATTCATATTGGAGGCGTAAAAAAGGAAAGTTCATATTTCGTTAAAATCACCTTTGTATGGCAACCCTATTGAAAAATTGCGCATGTCAAAATTTGATTTTAGAATGTTGATCAGCATCCTTGGGGACCGTCAGGTATCGATTTTGATCCGGATCGGAGAATTTTTTTTTTCCGCCATGACCAAAATTTCCGCCATTTTGAAAAAAAAAAGTTGGTGTTCTTTTCCCTTTTGGCCTCCAAACAATATTAGTTCGTGCTCTTTATACTAAAGTATCATGGTTTCGACGTCATTTCCGGTTTAAATTTGTATGGAAGATTTTTTTTTCCGCCATTTTGGATTTTTTTTATTTTCTCTAAAATCGTCCCAGGGTTTGCTATAACATTCCTGAGAACGCATATGACCCATCTCACATCGTTTAGCCAGGCCGTTGATGGTCACTATGATGGAAGGTCGGAAGACCAGTTCATGAAATATTTTGAATTTCGATTGTCCACTTTCATACAAATTTAAAAAAAAAAGTTCAAAATTTCCCATAGGTATCGAGAAACAATGAGCCAAAAATGAAAAAAAAAATTTGTATGGCAGCCATCTTTAAAAATGGCGGGATCCAAAATATTTTTTCAAATATCGAATCAGGGACCCCAAAAACCCCCCGATGCAAAAAATCAGCCCGATCGGACCAACTTTCAAAATGGCCGCCATCTTGGATCCGCCATCTTGGATTTTCATGACGACCATCCGAAAGCGCCCATCCTCCTCTATGACATTTGGTCGAACACACCCCACCTACCTCTTACCGTTTCCGATTTATAAGCGTTTCAATTTTGTATGGAATTTTTATTTTTTTGTATGGCAACCCCTATTTTTTTTTATTTCTCTCCAAGCGTCCCAAGGTTTACTACAACTTTAGTTAAAACAGGTCACCCATCCGACTTTTAGTTTCCGAGAGCCGTTGACCAGTTCCATCAAGGAGACGACTTTTTGCTGATGTCAGATTTTTCTGGTTGTCACGTGACCGATCTCTATACAACCTCTTACTCGGTTTTTCTCCACCACTTCCAGGAGCTCGGGAACAAAAATGTCAGTCAGTGAGTGAGTGAGTGAGTGGGTAACGAACTTTATATATTATAATATAATGTGGTTGTTGGTCATACTGTTGACTTTCTCAAATATTCAATCAAACCAGCTAGGTCTCCATTCGGCAGCTATTCAAGCTAATCCGCGTTCAGATTCTGCCTAAAAATTAAGAAAAATACTGATGCAATACTCATAGGTGTTACCTTTGCTACGAGATCACAGGTTATCGTTAAGTGAGCTCTTTATCACCGTAACGTCTTTTTAATGTATTGTTAAGACGTTTGTGTGTCTGTTTCTGCAATTACATTATGATATACAACCTGTAACGTCGTGACCATCTGCTGCTGCAGTGACTTGTACGTTCTTTTATCTTTATAATGTGTCGGTCTTTTATGATTTTTTTGGTCATAGGATCCGTCAAATGGTTTACTTAAATCATGTGTCTGGACGGAGAACGTTCGTTTCTCAATAAGTCTAGGTACTATGTAGTAGGTTCAGTTAAGTTTGAAACATTTCTGATATTTTTTGTGTTTATTGCGCAGACGCGGACGTCCTCGCTGTACAGAGTAAAAGAGAGCTCAGTAGTACCGCCGCCTCAGCCGGAGACCAGGCCCCCTGTTGGACTCGCTTGTGCCAGATGTGCTCCACAATCTAGGGTGAGTTTTAAAATTCATAAATTAATTATAATTGTTCATACATGAATGTGTATAGAAAGGGTTTAATCATACTTTTGTAGGGTTGTTGTACTCTGTTACGTAAAGTTCGGGGCCGTAAATACTCCCTTTGTGTTCGACAGTTTTTAGGAGAGGCAAAACTTATTGTGTTTATTGTTTTATTCTCATATGATTGTATCTTTAATCCTTAATTAGAATGCAAAATACCTAGTTGAAAATAAAAAATTACTTTCAGCTTTGTCTGTAAACCAAAAATCTTTAGTCGCAAAGTATGATAAAACTCATTAAAATTATAAAACCCAAGCAATGTATTAGCAATTCGATTTCATCAAATACACGCTGTGTTGGATCACATTGTCGAAATTCCAAAACACTTGCTAATCGTAACGTAAATATTATAATAAGTTTGTGACATAACTGGTCTTCGCACAATCGTATGAAATTGACCGTGACTTAATAGTAATCGAACGGCTAACGAGCAGTGTGTCATTTCTCTCGGACTTCGAACCTCGATAAAGAGAATCGCCTTTTGCAGGAAATGTATAATTTCTCATTGTGCACTGTGATTGAGTTGTTATTGCTCCATTTTAAATCTCGACCTATATTGTTCACAACAAAAGGAACCTTTGCCCCTTGGCGTATGTTTACGATTATTTTATGTTCTCTAATGCCATTAGTATCGGAAATGCGTATCAATCTAAGCTAATAATCCTGGTTTTGGCCTTCAGTATTAGATTGCCGTTTTTTAGTACCTCCCCAGCCTTCACCTACGTCTAATATATTCATGATTTCTGTAATACGCCGAATCATATATTATATTGTAGCAATTTCATATGTTAATAAAATTTCATAAATAGATTGCATCCTAAATCTTTAAAATAGTTTTTTTTTTAATCTTGAAGATTCACACGTTGATTTACCGGTTTCCTTGGTAGCTGGCAAGGTTGATCAGTCTTCCGACATCCAATTCTTTGAAACCAAAGACGACATGCATATTAACAACATATCTACTTAATTGTAAGGTTCGGGCATTCGTTGCGACTAGATTGTATTTCAAATATATTTACTGAATCCGCATTTATTTTTAAGATCGCACAACGTGAATTGGAAGCAGTTTTTTAAAATCATCTTTATTATTGGTCTAAAGGGCTGAAATGATGATGATGATTGTTCTAAAGAAGCAAGCCAGTTCGTCCAATATTGTAAACTTGGTTTTGGTTGTCCAACCAAATTACCGATGTCAAATTGACAACAATTTTAAACTTTCCGACGATTGCTTATTGTTTTCAATTACTTACTATACTTTCAACTACTTTCAAGTATACTTTTAACACATTGCCGACTGTTGTAAACTCTCTGCCAATCATAAAAAGTTATGCCGGAAGACGTCAATGTTCTAAATCTATTTCTACTTCGAGGGCATCATGCGACTTATTGACCTAGAGATTTAAAATGACATATCCACTATAAACAACTTCTTTAAACTGCGCGGAATTTCAACGTACTTCTTTAGTGATCTACTTAAGCTTAACCTTTAGTATGTTCTCTTTCTTATCAACTTCCTATTTTAATTTAGCTCTTTAAGTGCGATATCAATCCGTAATATGGGAAATTGAAATTCTGTGGCATGTGGAATCGTCGGTATAGGTGTGTAGGTATTAGTAATTGCAAATAATGTATCGTTCCGAAAGCAATTGAGTGCCGTTTCGTCTCCCATCCTGACACTGCTAGCCCGCTTTCCAGGTCATTGTACTTCTATGCCATTCTGTCATTCTGAACTAAATTCACTTCAGTCTGAACAAAGAAAATTATATGTGAGCCGTGTCTCGCAACACATTGATATGGCTCTCTTTGTTTCTGAATGATGGATAAGTAATTGATAAGCTGAATGAAGGGCGATATATTGTGGGTAGACTTGTGTAACTCCGGAACGAGTCGTTCCTAGAAACTGCTCCGTTGTGGTGAACGAAAACAACTCGTTCGCCTTCACGGAGTGTTATCGTTCAGTCGTTCCCAGTTCCAACTCCGTGAACTCAAGCGAGTGACGGAACTGGGAGTTGCGTCCGCCCACAAGTAACTCCCAGTTCCAGGAGTGATTTCGTTCACAGTTCGTATCGAGCGAGAACTCACCGGCGCGGTCGGCCGCCGGCCGGCGGGGAATTTGGCATCTTACTTGCATACACACACAGTCACACACGTATTGCTGTATTGTTCATAAATAGCTTACTCTCTAAACGAGTCGTCATTCTTGACACATCAGTCAATTTTAGACTTTATCTTTTAACGGAGTAAGTCGAAGTTCATTTACATCTAATATTTAAAACTATAGTAACTTACACGTTGCTAAATGTGTATTACAGGCATTTTTTTAAAGTCGATAATAATAGTACAATAAAATATCTACTTCTATCATTTCTACTGGCGCAAGATAAACAGGTTTTATTATTGTTTGAACACGTTTGTTTTGGTGATTTGGTTAACACATAGGTAATATTATGATATAAGAAAAACTAATCTAAAAATTGTGATTTATGTGAAAACCAGATCGATAAACCAAAAAAAGAGATATAAAGATAATATAATTGTGTATATAATATAATTGGTGTACATTAACAAATTTAAAATATGATTATTAAAAAAAAAAACAAATCATAAAAACAAAAAAAGAACTGATAATAAAACCTGTAAATAAAATTGATTTTTAAATACGCCTTTTAAAGTATAATCTTTTTGTTGCTTTAATTGTCAAACCTAAGCCTGAAAAAGTATGAAGGGAAAGGTTTTATTATTTCGTCCATCATGAAAACTATTATTACTTAAACATAAGTTGTAATAAGAAATAAAACATTTATTTTTCCATTGCTATAGTATAAGTAAAGTAAATCACGTGTTGTTTACACTACACAAACACATGTTTTCTATAAAAGATCAGATTAGCAAAGTCGCGTACAATCGTACATTATAATTTATAATCAACTCCTATTCTAAGCCAACTCCTTGCGACAAACAAAATCGTTCCGCAGTTCACAGAGACTCGTAAATCGCCTCGTTTGTAGGGAGTTACGGAACTAAAGGAGTTACTGGAACTTCTAACTCCTTGCAACAACATCGTTCCGCAGTTCACCAAATCCGAACGAGTCCCAGAGACTCGCACGTCGCCACGTTCGTAGGGAGTTACGGAACTAAAGGAGTTACTGGAACTTCTAACTCCTTGCAACAACATCGTTCCGCAGTTCACCAAATCCGAACGAGTCCCAGAGACTCGCACGTCGCCACGTTCGTAGGGAGTTACGGAACTAAAGGAGTTACTGGAACTTCTAACTCCTTGCAACAACATCGTTCCGCAGTTCAACAAATCCGAACGAGTCCCAGAGACTCGCACGTCGCCAAGTTTGTAGGGAGTTACGGAACTAAAAGAGTTACTGGAACTTCTAACTCCTTGCAACAACATCGTTCCGCAGTTCACCAAATCCGGAGTTACTGAACGAGTTAAAAGAACTAGTTCCTTTTACTGAACGAGATTTGATGAATGAGTTCACCAAGGTGAACGATTTTGCCCAAGCCTAATTGTGGGGTCGTTGCTGTACTTACCTCTTTTGTAAAGCAAGAATTAAATATTAAATATTTTATGTTTGTCTTTTTCTTCACGAACGAAAATAACATAATACATGAAAAAGCTATGAACTATGTTTATTGTGGCGCCACTTGAGGATTTTTCATAGTCTTTTTTTATTAAGAGATTAGTCATTATTGACTATGTCAAGTTAGGCAACGCGTTAGGAGATTATCAATCATTCAAGCTCTGCATAAATTAGAAATATAGTTCAATGTCTTGCGAATATCGGATACAATTACACATGTAAAAATAACTTGACCAGTTTTTAGCTTTCAACAAAAACTCGCTTAACGAGACAGTCAAAACAGTTCAATTTTTGTCAATCAGTTTAACGATTTTAACCTTCTTGATGCCAATAACGATACTCTTCCAAATTCCTTTGTTTCGATAGCTTTCTTAGCGTTTACTATTTACCTTTGAGATGTGAATGTAAACGGAAGTTTCCTTCATTAGAGTTAATGGCCTCTGGGGAACTATTGTTACACGTTATGTAGTTAGTACCTAACCTTCATTATCGACATAAAAGCAGTCGCATCAATATCGCTTCTTTAAAAAATTTATAAGTGTTAAACTAATACGTGCTATCACAAAGACTTCTATGTACGTAGCACATTATGCCTCTTTGTGTTATTTTTGTCAATGTTTAATTCAGATCATGACTAGGACTTTTCTGCAAAGTTCGTCCAGGTAGGCACCACCGCTTTGCCAGTTATTCTGTCGTCAAGCAGTAGTGTGCAAACACTACTGTGTCCCGGGTTTAAGGGCGTTGTAGCTATTGAAATTACGGGGCAAATGAGACGTTATTACCTGTTCTCACAATCTAGTAATCTGCAAACTAATATCCGTGAGGTTCAGCTGGTACAGTTTCAATTTTTGGTCCGTATATTGTATTGGTAAAACAAATCATCGTCTATCAATATTTCATTAATTAGTAAAGGTCCTTCAGATGTACTATCTATGTACATCTACATACATCCATCCATCCATCTACATAGTTTTGATAGCTCGTGGAAATCCATACATATTGCACACTGTTGCATTTGTTGCAGGAAGATGCGTTGAATGTAGATGGTAATGTCATTATGGTAGTTAATGTGTCGTGACTCGTGTAGTGATGATTGTAAAACATTATAATATTTTATTGAATATTTCTTGTGGTTATGCTACCTACCTATGTTACATTTCTGTAGTTTCTGCAGGTGTAAAAACTATAATTTTGATGTATTTATATTATTTCTTACATTATTAAATTGTTTAAACAAGCAACATTAATAAATTTTCTTTACCTCCATTCGGATAATGAGTCAACCTTGTAGCTACGAAAAGTCTTGTTTTGTTCGAAGTTGAATCATCTATAAGTTAAAATTTGTTTCTTGGTATTTATGTCTATAGCATCAAACAAATGGCCTGATTTGGAGATGGTGATAATTTTAAATGTTTCTGCTGTTTCAAGATCATAATTTAGATACATACTTAGGCCCAAAAGGCCTGTCGTTAACTCTACCACACAACGCTTAAGAGCACAAAGTAAATGAATATAGACCGCCTATATACTCCTGTTCAGCTTTGAAGTTGTCAGTTCTTAGAAATTGACACAGGACTTTAGGTAGATATTGAGCGTCTGTTTTTCAGCTTGGGCAAAATTTATTGAGGTATACACACCTCACTGAAAAATGATTTCGTGTGTCCGGTGGTTGTCCGGCTGCTCTCCTCGCATTTCTCAAACGATTCTCGTGAAATGGTGTTATCGGTTCGATAACTTTACAGTTTTTTCCTGTCGATTCTGTATACAATATTTTCCAAAACAATCCGCCATTTTCAAAAAAATTAATGTCATGGGGTTTGAAAACCTTAAAAAGTAGATGTTCAGTTCTACGCCCTGCAACGACAGATTTGCAAGGTCTAGCAGCCTCAAAGCCACCCCTTTTGTTCATTACTTATGTATGCCCATGTTTAAAGTTCACTGAACTAACCTGCCATGATTAAGCTTGAAAAATTGATGTTTAGCTCTAAGGTAGTCTCGAGGTCTATAGCTCACAGAGTCACTTGTTTAATGGTTTTAACTTTGCCCTTTTGTTAATTACTTATGTCATGTATGTCTACGTTTAAAGTTCACTGAACTAATCTGCCATGATTAAGCTTGCCAAAATCATTTCCGTGAATCAGACCAGCCTCACCAGCCTTCTGCCCACATGTGCCTGCATTCTGCGCATCCGTTCACTTGATGACTACATTCTGCCGCAGCTAAATATGTATGTTGCCCTGGATTCAAAGGCCCGCAAAAACTTCATAAGTTTTGCCAAACGGTATTTGGCAATCATTTACATAATTGTTACTCTACAACTTAGTAATGTGGTGAATATTGCAATAAAATCGTAATATCTTTGCTGGGGCTTGTGCTTGTTCAAAATGTTCTGTATGTCGGAACACTTAAATATTTATGATTTTTATAGCAGTATCACCTGCTCTGTAAAAAATTAAAAATTATTCTTTTTATAAAGAGTTCTTTTAAAATTATCTCTTGTTGTATATCTTCTAGATTCTTTCAATTCAGTTCATTCAGTCAATACTCTATAAGCGAAAATTATTTAAGGCTTTCTTATGTTTATAATCATAATTTTATTAGCTTTTAAGCAGCTGTTGATTTTTCATGTTGAATAAATGAAATAAATACACAATCACAAACATAGTTTAAAAATTCTGGAATTAGCACATCCAATATTATTAACGAAAAGATCTTTAATTCGACTATTTTTACTCAGATTTGGTAATTTTATTTTCTATTAATCTTAACGACGACGGCGTGTAATTGTGTGAGCTTTGCAATCAAAGGAAGTTACGGAATTCCATCGTAGTTAATATTAAATTAGTAAATGGACATGAATCAAGGTTTAGGTCAAAGGGCAATTAACATTTATGTTTCCGGGCGTATGTTATCGACGAAAACTGAATTAAGTACAATCGAATATTCTCATCAAATATTTTATACATAATTTTATGCATTTATATATTATCCATACTCCAGAAATGCAACCAGTAGTCATGCTGGCTCAATGCTCTTTTTAAATTGCCACATTGTTTCATTGTGTTTCGTCGCACAACGTAATCAACCTATTCAACGGATTTTCATTACAGATTCCCAATTCAACAGATCTTGGTATCTAATTTTACAGATCCTTAAGGGAACGTATTCCCAATGTTATTGATTTCTAAATGTAAGGATTCCCAATTTTACAGAAACCCAATTTTACGGATATCTATTACAGTTACCCAATTCAAAAGGTTTACAACTTAACGTTTACAACAACCAGAATTACAATTTTGACAGATGTCATATTTGATAGATGTCATTTTTGACAGATTTCTAATTTTCGAGTTAAAAAGTTGGCTTCGTTGAATTAAAAAATCAGTAAACATAAGATTCTGTTAAAATGAAAATCTGTAGAAATGGGACTCAAGAAATGGGAATCGTAGACATGGGAATCTGTAGAAATGGGAGTCTGTAGATATGGGAAACTGCAGACATGGAAATCTGTATAAATGGGAATCTGTAGATATGAGAATCTGTAGAATCGGGAGGTTCCCGATTCTACAGATTCTCATATTGAAAATCTGTAGAATTGGGAATAATCCGTGTTTTCGAATCAATAATCTATTTATTGTAAATCCTCATTTTAATCATTACGCCAGCCCCCCTATTACGAAGGAGCTAGCAGCGCTGCTGACGCGCGTCTGTCGCTCAACTGCTGTCAATTTTCATACAATTTTAACAGCAGTTAGCGGCAGACGCGCGTCAGCAGCGCTGCTAGCTCCTTCGTAATAGGGGGGCAGGATAAGCTTGAGCTTTTAAAAACCTTGTCTTGTAATGTAACAATTAGATTGGTTAAAATATGTTAATATTGTGCATGTTTTTTTTCTTTTTTTTATGAATATAAACGACGTGACGAGCTAGTCGTTCACCTGATGTTAAGTGACACTGCCGCCCATTACATTTTCAGTGTCACTCAGAATTTAAAAATAATAATGTTTTGGGTGACACTGCACTGCGCACGTCATCCTGAGACATCACACATTCTAGTAACCAGATCATTGTCTCATTTACCCAGTTATTGTCCCTGTAGCCCTTATACTGAATCTGCACCAATTAATGTGATCGTCAGGGCCTTTATTCCGTATCGATTCCTTGCTTTGAAACCACGCGAATGCCTTATCTTACATAAGAAATCTGCAAAAGTCTATTCTCTATGAAACGAAAATAAAACCACGCGAAATGAATTTGAAATTGGCGTGATTTGAACTGTCAAAAATCATATGTTTTACCGAGACGCATTCCGAAACATCAACACATCAAAAGATATGACTACTTATGTCAATATATTTTATTCAAAACTAGCTTTTGCCCGCGGCTTCGCACGCTTGTGTTATGTTATTTTTACGTTATAGTCTAATAATAGATCATGCATTTCGTACCAAACAACAAAATCCAATAAATCTTTTCGAAGCTGCGCACAGTAACCTGTTAGGTATAGGTATAACGCAAGCATAGCCGTGAGTGGAAGCTATTTAAGCCATTATTTGAAATAAATGTTATGAGACTAATATAGATTTATAATAGTAAAAGAAGTTTGAAACAAAAAACTACAATTTTATAAGTACCTCTTCATATTATCAATAATAAGTTTATAAAAATACATAATGCTTTACAGCCGAAGATATGCATTTACCTGTACGATGCGTACATAATTAATTTTCTTAATACTAATTAGAACTAAGTACAAATACTAAACCACCACTCCTTAAAGAATCGACAGTTATAATTATTATTATGTCCACTATTTTCCACGCTGTCCGATTCCCACTGCACTTTTAACATATCTACCTAGTGATGAAAGTGATGAAGTAGGTTAAATCGTCATTACATAATTATTACTTACACCCAAAGATGAGTTACTTATCTACTATAACTATAACCTCCTTGGAGTAACCGAGTAATCAATTATTTTTTGCTCCCGTGGTTTATTTAAAAGTCCACAGATTTAAAATATTTTAACTTATAGAAACTTATTTCAACATGCAAGAAGAAGAAGAAGAAGAACAAATCAAAAATTGACAAAAACGAACGTTAGGCGACATGTTATTGTTAATTCGAGGATACAATTGCCATAATGATTACCTACATATTATTATATCTAAGTACCTACCCTTTTTAACATTTTTCATAAAATATTTCGTATCATTGGCTAAATACAAATAATAAGCACGCACTCCGGCTTACTTTAATGCCAAAATAAAAAAAGTTTAAAAATGCGTAGCAATGGTAAGGGTCTATAACTTAAGTAGTTATAAGTACTATAGGTACCTTAAAACATCCTTGGGGTCAATCAAGATTGTAGCAGCAGTGCAAAAATAATTTTAACTACATAAATAATAAATAAATAAATCGATAACTTGTATAAAAATATTAATTAAGTAAGCTTCAATATTGGCTAAGTATGATGATCGGGTGAAGCCTTATGAATGATTATAAAAAATCTTAAGAACCTACCCTTTTAAACAGTTTTCATAAAATACTTCGTATCATTGGCTAAATACAAATTTTGTCTAATGCCATTATAAAAAAGGTTTTACAATACCTAGCAAAAGCAAGGGTCAATAAATTAAGTATCTATAGGCACAGATTACTGAATATGTTACTACTATAGGTTAAGCTATAGGTACTATAAATACAATTTTAAATAAGTACTTATTTCGAATGGTAATGCGGCGTTTGCCGGTAGAACGCACAACGTTACAGTAACGCGTAGTAGATTTTTGAAAACGAATACATAATACCAAGTCGCCAATAAAGAGTTTTGCCCTCGCCAGAACCCAATAAATCGAAAACATGAATAATAATTTTAGTTATGTTTCAATATTGGCTAAATATGATATCTCGTGAAGCCTTAACTTATAATAAAAAGTCTAAGAAGTTTTTAGTTTTCGAATTTCCTTGTTCTCTGTGTCGTGTTCATATTTAAGAAGGTTCTCATACCTATCCTCTTTTTTAGTTTGGACCACAGATTAACGAAAAATTTATCTAAATGTAATACATATGACTTCCTTGGGTACTGGTACTTACATAATGAACACATTGTTTTTCTCTAATCTGCATTGCATCGAGCGCAGACGAAGTTATCGCGTGATGTATTTCGCCGTAGCCCGAAAAGTGTGATACACTGCCGGTAATGCAGGCGCGCCAATTGTTATTTACTGTTTTTTGTTTTTTATGTTATATAAAATAAAGACATGCATAAATAAATTACTTCCTTATTGCTTAGTGCAGTGGGGATTGTTCAGAATGAAATAAAAATGATTGGGGTTCCGTACTCAAAGGGTAAATCCTTATTACTAAACCTCCGCTGTCCGTCTGTCTGTCTGTGTGTCCATCAGTCACCAGGATGTACTTATGAATCGTGATAGTTAGACAGTTGAATTTTTCACAGATGATATATTTCTGTTGCCACTATAACAACCGTGATCCGTATTCAAAGGGGCAGATAAACAGACAAATAAAAAAACATTGGTTTTACTTCATATTGATAAGAAATTATAAATTAAAACTATTAAAATTTATTTGTGTAATCGCAAATAATACTCTCACAGTTTGTAAAACATATTTATTCGCCGACATGCAATATAACGCTACTGCTTCCTCCATTTTATTTAGCCCACGTTGGTCGCGCAGCAGGCAAACAAATTGACTGTGTGTCCGGGTTGGGGCACTACAAAAACTTCGAGGATAGTCAACAGAGATGTTTTGCGCGCCAACTCAACAGCATCAGCATTCATTTCATTTCAAAAACAGCGAAGGTTCGGGCGTACATGAAGCCGCGCCATAATACTAACAGAGTTTTTTTCTTTAATCTGTGCATCCGGATAAACCCGAGATAAAATTACCATCAGTAGCACAGAGTAATATTTTTTCTCTCATCTATGATTAGTAGCCAAAATAAAACACTTGACAACTTTTTGACACTGGCTAAATACCTACAGTATGTGTGGCGCCAAAATATAAGAAAAAAAAACTTACCTTGAAGCCTTGAAGCGGCCATCTTGTTAAAATCCCGTTTCGTTTCATAATGAAATCTTAATCATTTTTACCAAAAAAAATTATTGATATTTAAAATTTAATATATCCTATGTTTTGCGCCGGGTTTTTCTAAGCTTATTAGAGAAAACCGCATGAAAATCCGTTTAGTATTTTCGGAGTTGTGCCGTAACAAACAAACAAACAAACAAACAAACAAACAAACAAACAGACAAAATGTCTAAAAAGTATCTTAACGTGATCAGCGAAAAATTTCAAGCCAACCTGTGTAATTTTTTTTTCGATATCTTGCATTTACAGATTTTTTTATCTCTACAGTTTTATTATATGTATAGATAAAGATAACTTTAATGTAAATCGAAGGTACATCTAACGCTGTGACACGATTTGAACAAGACACGATAACGACGTGGTTTCATATCGTGTGGAATCTGTGTTTCCATAGAGAATAACCAACATAACGGACATTTCTTTCGTAATATTATCTGTTTTTTTAACAACTTTTATTACGTAGGCTACCTAATCTACCGAGTGACTCTGCCATAGAAACATATTTAAGGATCGTAATTATCTCTTCATTAACCTTGTTTATCTATTTCGTAGTTAACGTATCGTATATTAAAGTTATAATTAAGGTCAATCAATAAATATTCCATGAGAGCCAAGGTTTTCTACTTTGAAACAAGTAGCAACGATTTGATGTAAAAACTAAGTTCCAACACATCTAAACGGATGTTTTTTTTTATTATTTAATTTTAAGGTATTTAGTCTAGAGCAACCACATCGCCCAGTGAGATGACAAAAAAATCACACTATTTAATTAAGCCTAACTCTGATAATCTGTATAAAGCTATGGCCTGATTTGATGGCTTAGGACATGATAATAATTATGCAGTTACACAACCCGGGGTACATATTACTACATACAACTAAACAAACAATAGTCGTCTGTGGGTTTCATTCCGCACACACTCCATCAAAATATGTTGAACGTCCTTCGGTCAGTACTCATAAACTGATATTATAATTATCCTTAGAATTAATAAACTTAATGTTATTTTCTTTTTTTTTTATGATAATGAATGACGTGACGAGCTGGTCGTTCACTTGATGTTAAGCAATACGGCCGCCCATAACAGTTGCAGTGTCACTCGGAACTTTAAAATAATAAATATTTTGCGTGACACTGCACTGCGCACGTCATCCTGAGACATCACACAGTCTAGTAACTACACTGTGTGATCAGGTCATAAAGTCTCATTTTCCCAGTTATTTCACTAGCTACACCCTTCAAACCGGAACACAGTAGTGCTTGCACACTACTGCATGGCGGCAGAATAACTGGCAAAGCGGTGATACCTACCTAGACGAACTGTATTAAGTAATTAATGTCGTTCATTGGAATGTATCTTTGGTTCACAATCCAAAACAATTTGATTCTATAATCGCATACCTACAACACGATTTACAAATTCAATGCCGTCCTTACGGTACTCGGGTGGAAGCGCGCGTGATCTGCTTTACAATCATTGTTCGAGTCCATCTACTCGTCTGTAATCATACCGATGTGTACGGTCCAGCAAGAACAGGGGAATGGATAGATATATTTGCATAGAAGAGAAAAAATAACCGGTCAAGTGCGAGTCGGACTCGCGCACTATGGATTCCGTACCATTTTCTATAAAAACGAACAAAAAATCACATTTAGTATGAGAGCCCCCTTAAATGTAGACATATTTTATTCTCAATTTTAGTGTATGTTGTTATAGCGGCAACAGAAATACATCATCTGTGAAAATTTCAACTTTCTAACTTTCCGTCTGTCCGTCTGTCAGCCTGGTGACAGGCAGACAGACGGACAGTGGAGCCTAGTAATAGGCCATAGGGTACGCTTTAGGGTTTGGGTACGGAACCCTAAAAAATGTGTAAGCTTACACGAGTTATGCTCTGTTTAATCTGACGTACGGTGTTAAAACAGCACTTTGTGAAGTATTTAAAGTTATCTATTCGTGTGTATTTTAATGAACTACAATTTGAGTTCTTTGAGATTACTATGTCCTCTTCGTTGTAAAAAATTGTTTGACACCGTAGTATAGCATAATTTGAAAACGATAGCACTGATACTACATTTAGTACAAGTATTTGTTTTCCGTTTTTTTTTTTTGAAATGTGATACGATAAGGTGATATTGAAACAATGTAAGTAAATTATTCAGCATATTTCACCGGGCATGCATGACTTATGTATTTAGGCAGAAATAGACACCTATGTATACCGTGTATGTTTTTAACACATAGTTTTGTAGTGATCTAATATAAACACAAACGTTTTATTACTAAAATAATTTTATTATGTGACACGCGCGTGGCTTCCGACCGTAACGCTCATACAAATTGTCACTTATTAACTAAGTTCAAGTGCTTGGTCACACAACCGAGTGCATTTCACAGTATGTGTGTATATAGGATCCTATCTCGCAGGGAAACACCGAGCATTGCTCTCTCCATAGCTCGTTGCGCGACTTTGAGCTTAGTAATGAAGCCAACAGTTAGAGACCACGTCTCAGTTCCATAAGTCATCAAGAAAAGATAGGTCGAAGCTTCCCGAACGCTGCCCAGCCGAGTTGGATTCTTCGGGCGACCTCTTTGTCGAAGTTGGACCTACCCAATTGGACAGTCTGCCCTAGATAGACGCATTTGTCGACAACTTCGAGAGTATCGTTCCCAACAATTACCGGTATAGGTGGAACATGGGCATTTGACATGATTTTCGTCTTGTCCATGTTCATCTTAAGACCAACCTGTCGGGAGACTCTACTGAGGTCGTTGAGCATGGTGCTGAGATCATCGAGCGACTCCGCCATTTTATTATGACTATATCATCGGCAAAACGAAGGTTAGTGATATACTCGCCATTTATGTTGATGCCACATCTTTTCCACTCCAAGAGCTTGAAAACATCCTCCAATGCGTTTGTGAACAGTTTCGGAGAAATAACCGAAATGAGGAGATCCGCAGGAGAACTAAAGTGACCGATGTAGCTCTTAGGATTGGCAAGTTGAAATGGCAATGGGCAGGCCACATCGCTCGTAGATTTGACAACCGATGGGGAAGAAAGGTTCTCGAGTGGCGACCACGAACTGGAAGACGCAGCGTAGGCCGGCCCCCCACTAGGTGCACCGACGACCTGGTGAAAGCCGCGGGGAGCCGATGGATGCAGGAGGCGAGCAGCCGCTCTAAGTGGCGCTCCGTGGGGGAGGCCTATGTTCAGCAGTGGACGTCTTCAGGCTGATAATGATGATGATGATGATGTATATAGGTACTAGGTAGTAGGACTTTTCTGAAAAGATCGTCTAGATACATAGGTACCACCACTTTGCCAGTTATTCTGCCTACAAGCAGTAGTGTGCAAGCACTACTGCTTGCACACTGCTGCAACATTTTATAACGATGGTCCATGCAAAATGAATTATATGTGTTGCAGTTGTGTAAGTAAGTAGCTAGCTATTTTTGTGTATCTATTGTTTGTATTCCTTATCTTTAAGTATAGTATGTATATATGTAAGTAGTAGTATGCATTTATTTTTACTTGAAGGATTCTCACTTTTTTAAGCATGATGTGGCCATTCTGTAATTAGGGCTACATGTAATTCAAAACCTGTCATGTAATCCATGTAAGCTGTCACTATTATTTTCAAAAACATGTAGAACTGTTGAAGGTCCATAAATAAATAAATAAATTAGGTATTGGATGTGCCGTTATAACGCGATACGCCTCCACTAGCGATTTCTTACGTTGACCTCCATGGCTGGGAAAGCTGCTTGAGCCACAGAATATATGTGTAGTACGTGCTTGAGTTAGAGAGCTTAAAAGCTTAACAATGCTTTGAGAAAATGCTGCAAACTGTAAAGGGTTTGTAACATTAACAAAGAGGGCTAGAGGACTTAGTGACTAGACTAACCTCTGTGAGGCTCTAGATTTTGTAAAGCTTACCAAAAATTATAAATTAAATAAGTATTACGCAATTGTTTGTGAATAAGGTGCTTTACAATACAATACAATACAATACAATACAAAAATTATTTATTGTACACCAAGCATAAAATAAACAATAACAGAAATAAATAGCGTAATCTACAGTACACGCTAAAAGCGATCTCTTCCAGTCAACCTTCGGATGGAAAGAAATATTGGAGAGATAGAGGTCGGTGGTGTAAACAACTTGTATTGAATAGATTAGATAGCTACTAAATAAATAAATAATAATATCATAGACTACAATACATATTATTGCAGGAATAAATAAAGCAATATTAATTATAATACTTACATAAGCATATACTATATACATACATAGCAATATATACATACAAAAATAAATATAATTAAATATTTACAACTGTGATAAGTAAAAACTTTTTACCTGATTTTTAAATGTAGCCAGTGACTGAGCCTGTCTGATTGGAATCGGAAGCGCGTTCCAAAGGCGTACGGCATGTACAGAGAAAGATTTGTCGTAAAAAGAAGAAGTGTGAATAGGCATTTTTAGTGTGAGGTTTTCTGTGGACCTAAGGTTACGCTGATGCGTATTATGCCAGAACTGAAACCGTTTTTTTAAATAGAGAGGGGTTAAGGGATTAAACAATATGTTGTAAAGGAGAGAAAGTATATGAGTATTCCGGCGAAGACGTACCCCCGTATTCTAAAACATTTCACCAAAAATCCTTCACTTAACTTCCACTTAACTTTGAGGGAAACTCAAGGTACATCGCGACGTAACTTGAGTTGACAGTTGCTTCGCTTCCCTCGTTTGAGAAAAATTTACGCAGAAATGTAAAGTTGATTATTATTGTCATTTAAAAATACCAAAACACAAAAATGAGGTTAATTCGAGGTTGAGTCGAGTGGAGAAATCTCGTGGTAACGACTTAGAATATGGGGGGTATTGGCAGCCAATTGAGTTTTGCTCGAAAGTGTGAGACATGGTCGTATTTTCTTAAACCGAAAATAAACCTTATGCAATAATTTTGGAGGCGCTCAAGTTTATTCAGCTGGTCCTCCGTAAGATCAAGGTAGCAGGCATCGGCATAATCGAGAATTGGAAGACGGAGAGATTGTGCAAGCATAACTTTGGTGGCGGTCGGTAGGAAATTGCGTAACCTCCTAAGGGAGGCCCCAGAGGCAAACACCTTACGACTGACTGCGGCTAATTGAGGACCCCAAGAGAGACTGTTATCAAGTGTGATACCTAAATTTTTAACGCAAGTTAAAAATTTTGAGCTGTATGGAATGCACACCCCATCAAATAAAATTTTAGGTAGTCCAGAGAAATCTATCCTTGCAATCATCCGTGAACTCCCGACGATGATTACTTGCGTCTTTGAAGGATTAACTTTTAGACCAAAATGATTGCTCCAGTCAGCTATACGTCCCAAGTCAGCAGTAGCTTTGTTAATGGCTTCAACTAGATTGTCAAGCGGCGTTTGCAAATAAATTTGAAGATCGTCTGCATATAGGTGGTAGGAAGAAGTAAGAGAATGGGATATAGAATTTATAAAAATTGCGAAAAGAAGAGGAGATAAGACGCCGCCTTGAGGGACGCCCGCTGCAGTAGTGCACCAAGAGGAAAAGGAATCCTCAATGCGAACCCGCTGCCGACGTCCGTACAAATAGCTATGAAACCAGTCAGTCACTGAAGGAGATACGTTAATAGAGCTGAGCGTAGCCAATAGAAGGTCAAAATCGACAGTATTAAATGCGTTGCTAAAGTCTAGAAGAGTCAGGACAGTTAGCTGACCGGCTTCCATTCCCAGTCGTATGTCGTCAGTAATTTTAATGAGGCTTGTGACAGTACTATGACCAGGGCGGAAGCCAGACTGCATGGGGTTCAAGAGGTTACTTTACATTTTTAGTAAAATCTTCAATTTATGTAGGTAATCGAGTTATATGTGCCGGAAGACAAATAATGTACTCCAGCGCATATAATATGTCCCAAAGTACATAATATACTATTTGCGCAGTTGCTAATGAATACTTACAAAAGGCTAAACGAATAGTCGGTAGTATTATGCTTCGGCAGGCACATGACATAACAAGAAGTTGTAACAGCCCACCGGCGCGGCAGTACAATTGAACAAATTGGATTGCTATATTTCAATCATTGCCACCTAAGTAGTTATGGAAATTGTTAGGGATCCCTTGCAGTCGCCTTAATGGATGTTGTTGTATGCATAAAGTGTTCATCCGACGCGATTTTATTTGTGTTCTGTGTAATGCAACTCCCGTGAGCAAGGCATAACGTGGAGTAGCTTTGGATTTGTTAAACCACCTTTTGTCTTTTTCGATCAAGTTCGATATTCGAATGACGAAAAAAGACAAAAGCTGGAGTAACTAATCCAAAGCTACTCCACGTTCATTAATAAGGCCGCAGTAAGTAGTTATGGTTTAGTCTAGACAAAATAAAATTTTTGATCAACGGTCCGGACGGTCCCAATGATCTTAATATGTGTAAAAACGAAATTCCTCACATATTTAACAAATCAATCATAGCAGGATTAAAAGCGAAAACTTTAACGCCTAGGATTACCTAGGCGTTTGTTTTTTTTAGTTTTTATCATTAGATAGGAGACTGATAAGTAGAAGATTATCTTAATCTAGCTGCAAAAAGTGACGCTGAGGAATCCTGGAATATTAATTCACAGAGCTTGCAAACATAAAAAAAATAGTTTCGCAGTAGTGCGAAAGGTTTTCGATCATTTCGGCTATATCATTTCGTCAGAAATTTATATTCCGTGTCGGTGCTGGGGGTCTAGCAAAGATCCCTTTCCTTTAGCGTTAACGCCAAACGCTAGCTCCAAAATTTATTAGAATGACATAATTAGCTGCGGAAAAGTAAGCGGACTTCGGAATTGTCATTTCCTATACATTTTGTGTTATCGTTTGGCGTTAACCCTATTGGAAAAGCGTTCTTGCTAGACCCCCTGTACTGCATCGACATTTTTGTCTTTACCTACTTTGGCATCCACGTCGTCAGCTATTGTTTTAGCCCTTTTTTGGAAACTCCTGAATTGTTCTTATGTTTGTTTGTTGTTTGTACTTATGTTAAGTTTAAACATATCTTTCACAAGAAATAACTTGCTGATGCATGATTTTCTGAGAAGTTTAAGACATAAAAATAAAATTTGCATGCCGTCTCACAGAACAACACTATTTGACAAAAGTGTTTTTAGTATGGCGCCAAGAATCTACAACCATTTGCCGAAGCCAATAATTGAGGCAGAGTGTGTGACAACCTTTAAAAATAAATTATTTAATTTTCTTCTGACAAAAGCCTATATTATACATGTAATGAATATTTAAATGACAAACAAATGTAATTACAATTTATATTACTCTGGGGATATTTTATTATTATTACTTAATTAATTGACTAATATGTATTTTTTTTTATTTGACATAATAATGTAGGTGATAATTTAATAAGTGCTCAAAGCTATGTAATGTGCTGAGTTTTTGGTTTCTTGTTTAAATTTAAGTTACCTACTTAACACGTGCTGTATATATTATATGTAATCATTTTTGCATGCCATTCCGGTAGAATGTGGAGAGCTTTTATTATTATTATGTTATTCATCTTTGTATGTAACCCAAGTTCACGCAAATAAATAAATTGAATTTTGCTCAGTACTCGTTACCTATGCAAATCGGATTGAATCTGAATTAGTGGCTTCTGCGGCAATTTCACCACAATTTCGCCAATGTCCTGTACTATATAGATTTAGATAGATCATCAAACGAAGGAGATTGTATAATTTTAAGAAATTGGCCGGTGGCTATGCAAATACAGTTAAACATCCAGAAACAAAGATAAAGATGTACTTCTTTCATTGTACATTGACAAGTGGCTACTCCTTTATTTACTTGAAGGAACTTGTTGTCAAAAGCTATTAATATCGAACAATGGATACGTTTCCTTTGTTGGACACAAAGGTGTGTGAATCGTAATTCGTGTCAGTATCCTTTTGTACATTTCCAGCGATAATAAGGGTGATACTTCTTGGACAAGCACGTATTTCACTTAATGACTGTTTTGACTGTATGTCAAACGGTGTCATCTCTGCTATATCTCCAAGTACTCTACTGCACCATATTATTACTATAAAATAATACAAATAATGCTCTGGCACCGTGCCTTGTCAAACAACTGAGCCTTCTGAATTGTATAAACTCACTTATGTTAAAGTTTGAAGTCATTAAACTCATGCAGCTCTTGCTCCGATGGTCTGGCGAATGCTGCGGGGAGACTATGGATGCAGGAGGCGAGCAGCCGCTCAAAGTGGCACTCTCTGGGGGGTGGGGGCTATGTTCAGCATAGGCGGGGAGGTAGGACGTCTTCAGGCTGTTAATGATGGTGATGAAACTCATGCAGACTATTCCAGTGTTTGTCGTATGCATGTGCGCAAATAGACTAAGATGTTTGTTTGTTTTCTTTAACGATTAAGTATTAAGTAAGACTTATTATGATATAAAATGTAGCGTTATCGACTATTTATATTATATTACCGAGTTCGATGACTATTAGCATACCAAATATTATGTTATGATTATAAAGAACACGAAACAATGGACATAATGTATTGTGCTTTGGTACATCCAAAATATTGTGTGCTCAGATTTATAGAGATTATAATGCGATCTGTTGGACAATCATGTGAACATACAAATATTATAGTATCCATGAGATCAAATGGCTGATGTGTCGAGCTCGAGCATGACGTCAGTGGTACAAGGGAAGGCCGTCTTCGTGTGGTCAGTATTCCGTTCAGGTCAGCAGACGCATCAAGGGTAGCAGCTATATCGAGATGCATTTTCCTTAATCTGTTCCTATTCTTGTTCGATTCGTGATCATTTTGAAATTTTATGTGAGACGCCTTGAAGAGTTTGAATAATAATCACAAATAACGTGTTTGTTGTCAAATCGGGACTGCTTTTTGGCTATATTACTTTGTGGAATCTAAATCAAAAAATAGAGCTAAAGCCTTTCGCTTTGCACGGCAAGTACATGCTAATCTAACTAATAAATATTGTTAGATTTAAGCCACTGTGGAAAGTGTGGAAGTATTATTACATTTATTATGCTAAACGCCAATGACAAACAGTCTGATGAAATTTTAGACATCATAGCAATAGCTACCATATCTACATGAAATAAACAACAAAATGTGTTCGCGCATAGAATTGAAGATAACAATAAAATCTTGCCAATTGTATTCGATGCAACGTAAATTTTCAGTACATTTTACCGCATTTTTGAATGAATTGAAATACCCATGCAGTACCTCACCAAACACGTATGTCCAGCTGGAATAACTGTCGCCTTCTTTGAGGGCTGATCATAAAAGTATGTAAGTAGTCAATCATGTATTGCTAACGTACGGATGACACAATAATAATCCTCCGTTATATGCGCTGTTGCATGCGCTTACATGAAACGTTCATTCATCGTTCGGTCGTGGACGGCTTTATATTCCAAATATAAACACTGTGCCAACGCTGTCGACGCGAGGTGGCGTGACACTGTTGACCAACCAGCGAGCCCCGAGCTATAGAGCGACGACCTCGCTTTAGTAGCCCTCGGCTCGTGCAGAATGGTAGATGGATTGGTAGTGGTAGAACCACTAGCTATACCAAAACCTAAAGCTTACCTACATGCAAAAATATGCTTTAATAAAGTACTCAATAGCCCAGTAATAAATAAATTAAGAACAGACTTCAAAGTTATATCATTTGTAAAAATATGCCTAATCTCATAACATTGAAAATATTACATTTAGATGATTAGCGATTAGTCTAATATAACCATTTAGACGACCTCACTAGGTGAACCAACGATGTGGAGAAAGCCGATAGATGGAGGAGGCGAGTAGCGCAAAGTGGCGCACTCTAGGGGAGGCCTATATTCAGCAGTGGACGTCTTCAGACTGTTGATGAACAATTTAGTGGATTAAAAAAAATAGAACCAATGGGTAATATTAAGAAATAAACCTACCAAATGTCGAGAGCAATGGCGCGTTAATTAATGAACGAGTAGAGACTTGTAATCAATTCATTTGTAAATCCAAAGATTGCCAATGAAATTGATGTTTCCTAAATTTCTAGCTCAGCGTCATCAAGGCATTTGATCTTTAATCAAAAAGACATTGTCCTATCTCGTTGAACTCTAAACTGAGCGAAGTAATGGTTTGCACTCTACTACATATATCTATTCTGTGACTGAACGTAGTACAATCTATACTGTGGTGTTGCATTGCAAGGTTATCGTTATCATTGATCAACCTTAGGCATGCCGGCGCTTCTCTTTGACGTTTCTATGCACAAGGAATGCTGTTTTATAATGGGACCTCATCATGAAAAAACGTAGATTTTTGCGTTGATTATTTTTTTTTCTCTATCGAAACTTGATAATGCGATTTTGCTTGTTCCTAATGGTTATTTCACCGGTTTCATGGTTTCATATCTTTCTTGTAATTGCAACATATTATCAAACGTGAGTAAGGTAATAGGGTATGTGATGATGTGTTGTAAAAGTAAGTAAGCTACATATATAATACATATAGTATTTATTGGTTATTGGAGAAAATTCAATCGGTCTTGCTCTTGGCATCTTGTCAGTCGTTGCGTCGGTCATGTTTTGTGATTATATTACCATTTGCCAACCGTGCCGGTTGTAGAGTAGTGTGAATCATTCAATTGAAATTATATACCAAAGCTGTAATATTTAAAATAACAACTTTAATTCACAGTATAAAAGTACTAGTAGAATCTCTTATGTTTCAGAACATATGCTGCCTATCATAATACAAATCTATTTAATTGTAAATACAATTCTATCAAAAAGTTAGATGAATCGGCAATGCTTTATCTTTGATGACATTACACACAACGTGTCATGTTTTGTAACATGATTAAAAATCGCGTGATTTATAATATATTAGTTATAATTTGTTATTGTATATTATCATTCCGTGTTTTATTCATGAGCTCACATCAGGTATAGACTACACATTCTTCCCTCTGAGTTTCTAGAATTATTATTATATTACTTTATGAATCTTTAACAAGCTTCTGTATTATATGGGTTTACTTAATAGTTGGTTTGTAAAGTAAACCTGACTTACTTTACACTGAGATTGTGCGTTCTATTTACCTAATCTACTTTCGTCATTTTCTCGCATACCTACGAAATGTCATTGACGAGTGTATTTTTGTAACGCAGTAGCTATTCTGTAACGTCTGGCGCTACCACTTCAGCTATAAATATCTGTATCAGTTGTACTATTATTATTTTTATCCTTTTCGCACCGATTACAAAAGCTATCTGGCTATCTTTATCTTACAGTAATTGTCGTTTATTGAATAACTGGCATGGAACCTTGCCCGTGACTTTAACATCGTCAGTCGATTGCATAATGTTGCTTCCGCTGATATTACCATTTACCATATAGTTGTCGTTTTGCATTTTTATTACAGTTCCGGCAAGTTTATTATCAAGTATTTCTTATGCGTTAATTATTACAATCTAACATTGATATGGGTTGATTTTAATCACCTAATCTACTTTTCCTGTGCTAATTTTGTATATTTTATCTCTAAAGATATAAAAGGCAACGCCTTCTTTTGTTTAACTTATTAAAAATTCTTATAAGATTGCCATTTTTATATTTAGAAAGTTTGTGAAAAATTTTGGGTCATGTTGTAGGACTTTCTTGTATCTAGTGTTGGCGATAATTTTTATTAAATTACGAGCAGGCGTAGGAAATGCTTGTAATGTTAGTTGTGCCGTGTTTAATAATATCTGGGGTAGTGTTAGAAATATTTTTTCATTGATTTCATACTTAAACCTGCAATGTGTTTTGACATTTTTAGTTTTATTAAAATATCGGTATGCAAGCTCTTCATTGTATGAATTATTAAAATTCCACAAATTGTCGTCAGATGGCAGCAAATTTAATCGCGAGCTAGATCTAACCTCGGGTTTAATTTAATTTTAACTCAGTCATTCATTTTTAATATCACCTCCGCTTCTCTAACTGGGTTATTGGGATTTCGTTTAAATCGTTATTCTAATTGTACCTCCGCTTACGTGACGGCGTTCTAATTTATTGTAAGTGGGTCTTCCATTAGTGTTTGTTCAACTTCTATCGGTTGTTCAATGTTAGAGCATTGCCCTCCTAGTACCTGGGCCCGTACTTTCTCTTGGTCTTGAGCAGCCACGATAAGCGCGAACACTTTCATTGATGTATTTCATGATATTATATCGCGTTAAACACAGATGGTTTCATAAAATGCTTCAGTAAACAAAGAAAAATGGTGCTATCTGGAATACCATCTAGCCATTAGCCGTTCTCCGAACAATGGTCTTTACAAACGACGTTAGACTAGGCAATCTAGAGAAATTAATTAAAAGGCCTCACATTGTAAGCGAAAGATATAGGACCATGATTAATTTCGTGGACTGAAGAATTGGTTTTCTTTTTATTGAAAAGGTTAATGAACTGGTACAGTTAATAAAATAAATCGGTTTATAAATGACGAAGCTCTGAGGTTCATACATAAAGAAACCTAAGGAAAATCTAAACCTCCGCCTTTATATTGAGTCAGTTGAAAGTGTGTTTAAACGCTGCCCGTTTTTTTGCTTATTTACATATCATTGCGCCATCTGGCCCCAAACTAAGCAAAGCTTATAAACCAGATAACAGATAGAATACTTATAATATACTTTTTTGTTTGTAAATACATACATACATAGAACACAATATAACACCCAGACACAGAATAAACATCTACATATGATCATCACACAAATGTTAGTTGTGGGTAGGAATCGAAACCACAGCCGGAAGCCATCAGTTCGGAAGGCAGGGCTACCGGGCCCGTCCATGAGATAGAGATAGAGACGGTTGAATTTTTTTTTTATTCTTTACATATAATTAATATTATCAGTAATCTAAAGCTCTAAAAAGAAAACATGTTTTTTGTATTTTCCGTTGGCTTGCACCTGGTGTTAAGTAAAGTCGCGGTCGACGATGGTACATGCTTGTCTAGAAGGGCTAAAAGATACCGGTTCACTCTTATCTAGTATTTAACGTACCTCTTTCCTTATCCTCAGGAATCATGGCAGAGTCCGAAGCTGGAAGACACTGGAGCAGTGATAAACGTGCTAGACATCGGCCGACAGAAGTATGCGAACGGCGGTGTCGTCTCTCGGTACCTGTGCGACTTGGTGCAGTGCTTCAACCTCACCAGATACGACTACAAGGACATTGTACCTTATGTAAGTTATTTGATGTTATTAAATGGGACATTATAACATAAAAACAAATTATACTAACTTATTTACGATTTTTATAGCAGTATCGTTTGCTTAGCGTAATCCACAGATTCATTTGTAAACGAAATAAAATTTGGATCACGAATAGGGTTTGAATCTGCGACCATCCAGCCTTAAAGCCGGGACATGCTGACAAGTGATCTCGTGTCCAAATTTATCCTTCACCTATTAGAGTCTGCCCCAAACTTAATGGCAGTAGGCGGTGTGCGCAGCATGCGGGGGCAGCTTGCAGCGCACTTTAAAGCCGCCATTGAGGTTGGCGCAAACTATAGAGCTCATTTGCGGGGTAGGTAGCGCCATCTATTGAGAGATTCTTGTGACCCATCAACACCAACCAACATGACTCGGTCATAACATAAGTTACATTAACACAAATGCTCTAAAGATCATCATCATCATCATCATTAACAGCCTGAAGACGTCAACTGCTGAACATAGGCCTCCCTCCGGGAGCGCCACTTAGAGCGGCTGCTCGCGTCCTGCATCCATCGGCTCCCCGCGGCTTTCACCAGGTCGTCGGTCCACCTAGTGGGGGGCCGGCCTACGCTGCGTCTTCCAGTTCGTGGTCGCCACTCGAGAACCTTTCTTCCCCATCGGTTGTCAGTTCTACGAGCGATGTGGCCTGCCCATTGCCATTTCAACTTGCTAATCCTAAGAGCTACATCGGTCACTTTAGTTCTCCTGCGGATCTCCTCATTACGGATCCTATCTCGCAGGGAAACACCGAGCATTGCTCTCTCCATAGCTCGTTGCGCTCTAAAGATAACGCCTCCCAAATCAATGTTAATGATTTACTTTAAATCGAGGATTTTGAGTATTTGATTAACTCTAATCAAATACTCTAAATCAATATATTTTACTGCAAATTGGCTATTCTTATCACTATTACTGACATACAAAATACCCTTTAAATAGTAATTTCTCCTTTTCAGGTGGAAAAAGACGATAGCTTCCTCCAAGCCGTGGCGGAATCCACACAGGAAGAGCTGTGGAGGGTAAACAAGGACAAAAAGGATGGAGAAAAGAAGACGGACGAGGCTACTGTGAGGGAGAAGATTGAAGCGAGAGCGAGAAAGATACTCAGGGACATAAGCTCGGCGATGTCTAATAACGTGCTCAAGTGAGTGATTTTGAACCTTATTACTATAGTCAATAGTCATGTTTCACAGTAGGGTGTTTGTTTCTGTAGTGAAATGAATGATAGATACAGTCTTGTCTTGTTGTTCGTCTTCCCCACAGAGCGCCACTTTGAGTGACTGCTTGCCTCCTGCATCCATCGTTGCAGTTCCATATGTAATTGATAGCTTTAGAAGTTTGTTATAGTAATATAGGCAAACTATAGCTAAACCTACTTTGCGGGCAATTTTGTGACAGCTCATTGTCAAGCAAAATATACCCGATTTTGAATGCAGCTGGTTCCCTTATGAATTTTTTGGGGTCTGAAGTAGATTTATATGTTTTTCTTTATCAAGATTGATCGACCGAAAAATAATTTAGAAAAAGCTTCACCGTCACCGGCCGGGGTGGACTTCTACACTATGTGCGGTGAAGTATGGTGCGGGAGCCACTTGTCTTGTATTTCTTTTTTTTATATTTTGAATTAAATATGAAATAAAGTTTTTTCACTTATATCATGGGGTCCCATCAGGTACAAACGAAAAATAGCCCGAACTTGAAAAGAATGTAGCAATCGTGTCTAAAGAGTAACTAGTTAGTGTCCAGTGTATTAATTTGGCCCAATACTTTGCCAACACGCAATGATAATCTTGCTTTATGCAGAAATAAAATAATTCGTAAAATAACCCGCGTTATTCCGTTGTTTGGGATGAGGCATCTGTACTGTAGGTATTATATTATCTGGGCTTATAGTAATAGAGACAGAGTACAGATTTTGTTGTGAAAAGCATTATCGACGAAATTTTAGGGTAAGCAACGCATCAGTGGCGCGTCTAGTGTTACAGATGTCCATAGGCTACGGTGACCTCTTCCCATCAGGGCCATTATTCCGTATCGATTCCTTACTTCGAAACCACGCGAATTTCTTGTCTTACGTAAGAAATCTGCGAAACTGTATTCTCTATGAAACGAAAACAAAACCGCGCGAAATGAATTTGATATTGGCGCGATTTGAACTGTCAAAAATCGTATGTTTTAACGAGACGCGTTCCAAAACATCAACACATCAAAAGATATGACCACTTATGTCAATATATTTTATTCAAAATAAAGATAACTTTAATGTAAAGTGAAGGTATATCTGACGCTGTGACACGATTTGAACAAGACACGATAACGACGTGGTTTCGTATCGTGTGGAATCTGTGTTTCCATAGAGAATACGAACGAATTATGGCAAAACAATGCTTACTTTTGAAGGAGCACAACTTTATAATAAAATACCCTCACATATTAAAAAGTTACGTTCATTTAACGTTTTCAAGAGGCAGTTGACTCAATACCTTATGATGGCGGATCCACTGCCGAAGTAAATATTCTAAATTAAGTATCGATGATAAATGTACCTAATATAATTTTACTTAGCACGTATTTATATTGTTACCTACCCACATTATATTATGTGACGGCGAATGTATGTATAATAATTTTAAGTTAACTATGTTCTCATGGAAGTGACATTGTCTTATTTGAGAATAAATTTCTTTAAACCTAAACCTAAACCTATAACCGCCCAGGAGGGGCGTGTGCTTGTTTGCTACCTATAGCATGAAAAAAAAATTGTCTTCTAAAATGGTTACCCTTTCCAGGGTAGTAGCCTGGCTGTGCCACAAGGGCATCCGTCGCATCGCTGTCGGCGGCTGCGGCACCCGCGCGGCCTGCGTGGGCCGCCTGCGGCGCGCCAACGCGGCCGGCGTCCCGCTCGTGTTCGTGCCGCTGCACCGCTCGCACTTCGACTACATACTGGTCACCTTCGCGCTCTACCTCACCGGCGTCAGGCCGCCGTTAGTCGCCGCCGGAGATAACATGAGGATACCCTTCTTTGGGTAAGTCTCATCATCATCAACATCCAACAGCCTGAAGACATCCACTGCTTAACGTAATCAGTGGATAAAATATAAGTTTAATTTTATAAACAGCTCAGAAGTAGAATAATTAAATAACCCAGCAATTGGTCAATTTAGCAACGAGGATAATACAACAGATACTTCAGAGTACTTGCCGTGAGCGTCGCCGGGAGCAGAATGCTCGTCACAGAGAACTTTGCGTCTCACTCAAATGGAGCTATAATTATACTGAATCCCCGGGGGCATTCCGTCAGAATGACGCAGTGGGAGCGGTATAGTCGTTAAACAACTGTTTATTGGATTTAATTTGAAAATAATTTAGAACTAGTGTAAAAATATGACAGTCTCCCAAAATATGGCTAACAATTTTTCGTCAAAAACGGATCCCGGTATCCGTGGATACAAAGCGCCGGGATCCGTGGACAATTCAATCTGATCCCGGTATCTGTGGATACAAACCCTACATAGGCCTCCCCCAGAGAGCGCCATTTTAATTTATTTATACATAAAAGGTAAAATAGCTGCAGTGTTTAAATCATTCGTGCCAACGTACGCTAAGCGCTGCAGCAATCTTCATAATTCTTAATAAAATAAATAGTTAAAATTTATTTGCTCTTTACTATTTAATAATCATCAATAAATGATGAACTATTATTTACTCAATTTCTGCTAATGATTTCATTTGCACCTTGTATATTATATTAGATCAGCTAGGCGATTATGTAACTTGATTTCAACCAATAGAAACACAAAAATGTATGGATTTGACAGTTTCAATACGCAGTTTATGTTCATAGTTACTATGAAAATTTTCATATTCGGAATGAAATTTCTCCTGTTGCATTGCTGTCAAAGTTACGTAATCACCCCACAGATGGCCTAGCATGCATCTTGTCGTCGGTGTTAGAGTGAGACACACTGAGACGCCAGCATAGCCTTGTCACGGTCTCTCACGAGAAAAAGTTTCGAGAAATTTTTGTCGTGGTACGCATGGTAACCATAACCTTAAAAAGGTTGATATAAATAGTAATTTGCCATTCCGGTCTTTTCCATTTGTCAAGAAAGTGAATTATACTAAATTATTTTATAATGTTATTTTTATAGATGGATCCTGCGTGGCTGCGGCGCGTTTTACATCAGACGGAGAGTGGAAGGCTCCAACAATCATGCCGACCTCGTTTACAAGTCCGCTCTAAGGTAAAAAACGTGAATATTTTGACTACAAATAAATATAGGTACTTAGTGTGTATATACATGAATGTATTTCTGGTTTTACGAAGGTAAATAGAAAATTTATAATAGAACTCGATCTGGTTTGTAAGTTCTGATTTAATATATTATATTTTTTTTTCTTTTTCGTTCAATACTAGTAAAATTGATAACATAAAATGAGATACGTAAGTACGTTTTTGGAGATATTGTGAAATAAGTACATAGGTTCTTAGCTAGTAAATTAATAATTAAGAATAGTATTTAACGTTACTTACTTACGGCTTTTCATTTTAGTTTTTTATATAAAATTGTGTTTCTCTTTAAGTGAATTTGTAAATTCTTATGAGAAATAAATTCTTTAACCGTATATATTGTGCTATCAGTAATATAAGGTCTATAGTGGCGCACACGCACAGGAAGACGTACGTATGTTGCAATAAATAATTGAGTATTGACGCGGCGTTGGCCCCACTAGGTGGACTAACAATTTCGTAAAAACCGCGGGGAGCCAATGGGTGCAATAGGCCAGCAGCCGCTCAAAGTGGCCCGCTCTGGGGAGGCCTATGTTCAGCAGTGGACAAAAGTAGCTAAGTGTTGTATCAGTTATCTGGTTCCCATAGTGCAATACAAGCTATGCTTAGTTTGGGGGTAGATGGCGCTGTTTGAATTGTTTTTTTATATGTAGGTATCCAGCGACACTGTTTTTACTTCTATTATTTACGAAATTTCTATGCGTGATTTGGGTTTCATATTATTTAATACTCGTTTATTAATTTCTTACAGATCGTATATCCTGAACAGTTTATCTGAGGGCAATAACTTAGAGTTCTTTATCGAAGGCGGACGCACGAGGACCGGAAAACCGCAACCGCCTAAAGGTAAACAAACTTGCAAATTTATTCTGTCGGTAGTCCCGCTTATGCAAACTGTCATAGGCGAAAAGGGGACAAAAGAGTGAAATATCAATTAAAATATCCGCTGATTATGGTGTACTCAAAGTAGCGGTAGGGGGCATTATCCACACATCAGCTGGAAGACATCCACTGCTGACCATAGGTCTCTCTCATACACTGACACTTTGGACGCTTAGCATACGAGTTTGTCATTATCACCACGCTTGGCAGGCGACTTGGTGGTGGCAGAAGGTTTTAGTGTACACACCCATTCCCTGGATATTCCCTTAGCCGGCTCTTACGGCACCCACGGGAAGAAATGGGGTCCTGTTCTCACACCGGGACCACATGGCTTCGACGGCACGACGCATTGTTTATCTTAATATCACTAATAATAGTAAAATTGAAACATTGGCTGGCTGTTTGACCGGGCGGGCGTTCACGCCATAACAGCTGAACCGATTTGAATGGCACTTTGCAAACGGATTGCTTATATTACCGAGCTCAACATAGGATACTTTTTATCCAGTAAAATTGCGAGCTTCCGCGGGTAAATTTGTGATTTGTCTGTGGAAAACGCGGGATTCCACACCTAAAATTAACTAAGTGTTAAGCCACATCTGTCAGCAAAGAAACGTATTTTTTCGTGCTCTACCCTTGTTTATGATTCTGAAACATATCTCCGGCAAATGTTACTCTGCCGGATCATCCGCTGGCAGATTGTTTCGTTTATGGGTATTTCACCGACAGAACCTTTAAACTACGAACCATTCGCCGACAAAACGATTCATATAGATAATCATTTTCTAAAGCGAGAAAGACACTGAGCGCTATCGGGTGAGATCTAGCAAATACGCTGCACCCCGATTCCCACCCATCGAAAACGTTTCGATTCGAAATCTACACTCTCTCTCCTTCATCCTGAATGTAGATAAAGGACAGACAGTAATTTTCGAACAAATATTTTCGACAGAATGGGAATCGGGGTGCTGACTGATAGAAAAAAAATAAGAGTTCGTGCTGACAGATATGGCTCAACCTTAAAGCAAAACTAATTTTTTTCATGCGGCTTGAATGAAGGTGTAATGGAAGGTACGTAACTGGAGTAGTAACCCCGTACAACAACGCACCATTGTTTGATAACACAATGGCAGTTTGTAAAATGTTGCCTCATCACATGATAACAACCAAATTAAGAATATCGTAAACTCATTCTGTTCAAATTGAAACAGTTTTTGTAATTAGTATTGTTGGAATATTTGTACTATCACAAACAATAGACATATAAAATTAATGACCTTATTCAAATTCATTTAAAAAAAAACCGAATGTTACAAGGTTGTACCAGATTAGTTAAACACAGACACGTATTTTTATTTGGCTTTTGATGACATTTTTGAATATAATTGTGAGGTTTTAAGTTTGAGCGTTTGGTATTTGGGCTAAAAAACAATCTTTATTTTGTCTCATAAGATTTTGTTACAAACCAGAATGAAAAAAAAATCCCTTGTCTTTTTATGACAGTACAAATTCAGTAGGGGGGGGGGTTGGCTACGGGAGTGCATGAGAACAGGATTTAATAAAAATTGAGTTAAAAAAAAAACATTCTCCCCCCAGCCGGAATTCTCTCAGTGATAATGGACGCGTACAACGATGGCACAATCAACGATGCGCTCCTAGTACCGGTAACTCTAAACTACGACAAATTGGTGGACGGCAACTTCGTGAGGGAACAACTGGGCATGCCCAAACAAATGGAGACCTTCTGGTCGGCGCTCACCGGCATCTGGAGGACTTTGAACACTAATCACGGGACCATAAGGGTGGATTTCAATCAGCCGATGAGTTTGAAGGTAATATTGGAAATTGAAATTTTGTTTCTGCTAAATATTTAATCCGTAGAAGCCGATGGATGCAGGAGGCGAGCAGCTGCTCAAAGTGGCGCTGTCTGGGGGAGGCCTATGTTCAGCAGTGGACGTCTTCAGGCTGATGATGTGATGAATATGATGAAATATTTTATTTGTGAGCCGATTGCGTTGATTTATTTGATAATATTCTTCATGGAGTGGTAATATTCAGGTTAATTGATAATTAATTGATTGGTCAACAAGCCCGTATTTATGATTATTTTTTGGAATGAAATTTTGACTTGATCACTTATCAACGATTCAGTGTAATTTTGTAGAATATGGGCCTTTTAAATCGCAATACAGTCTTGTACTTGTTACTTCTATCGATAGTTTTACTTTGTAAATTATAATCGTTTTGACACCAACTAAATAAGCAAAATAAGATTGATTCGGAAATCGTAATGAAAAAAAAGGCTTTTCTATAACTAATATACGACTATTTCAAATCCACACATTTTTTTTTTCCATCTTAGTTCTGAATGGTCAACATTGATATTTAATTAGCAATCAGAAACTGCTCGAACATTCTCTCAGCCTCTCAGTTCTCTCAAGTCTCAGTTGGGTTGAATTGACTACAAAGTTCCTGTTCTTTTCAGAACTTTGAACCATCAGTATTTATCCCTAAAACAAAGTTCTCATTTCCAGGAACTAGTGACGTCATTCCAAAAGTACCAGCACTTCAAAGCGCCCCTAGAAGCACCCCTTTCACCGCCGAACAACAATCTAGCCGTGAACTTGGACAAACAGATATTATACAACCATAGCCACTCGAGTCTGTACGGAGCTGACGTCAGTTCAGATTATAAGATGATGGTGGAAGCTATTGGAAGGCATCTTGTCTATGGTAAGTATTGGCATAGTTTGAAAGTAGCATTGACAAAACTCACAGTGAGTTGGATAAAAATAGAATCTAGTATTAGTTTACCGCTTCCACGAACCGGAAGGCGCAGCGTAAGCAGGCCCCCCACTAGATGGACCAACGACCTGGTGAAACACGCGGGGAGCCGATGGATGCGGGAGGCGAGCAGCCGCTCAAAGACGCTCTATGGGGGAGGCTTATGTTCAGCAGTGGATGTCTACGAGCTGTTGACGATGATAATGAAGTTTTATTTTTATCCACTTTGTAGGATTCTATCAATTATTTCGTTCGCGTATGTTACAGGCTTTACTAATTTTTTAGGGTTACTTTATTAGTATTTGTAGACATTTTATACAGCGACATGTGTGAAATGTCTACAAATATTTTTATTTATATGTTTTTCTAGGAAATCGTTTATTTTCCCATATACTATATTTATAGATAAGACATCTTTTTAAGTAAGTTCTCTCATCAAACATAGGCCGGCCAATGGGGGCGGCCTATGTTCAGCAGAAGGGATGTTGCCATAATCAATTAATCACCATGCTTGGCAGACGCCTTGGTGATGGCAGTAGATTATATAATGCAGGCCGAGGAGAATGTTGCCGCTCATTCCCTGGATATTTCTTTAGCTGACATTTACGGCACCTATGGAAAGGGCTCTGGTCAAAATTGCGGGAAGCTGATGGATGTAAAAGCAAACGGTGGTTAAATGGCGGTAGTGGTGACGCTTATGTTCCACAACCACACGCCTGGCTCCGTAGTAAAACATCTGGATTTGTACGTAAATGTTGAACAGACGCGGCGCAAGCGACTGCCCTGATGTGCACGAACATAGTATCGTACGTGCTGCTGACGGAGCGGAGGCGCGGCGCGCCCCGCGCGGGGCTCGCGGCGAGTGTGGCCGCGCGCGCCGCCGCCCTGCGCGCGCGCGGCCGCGACCTCGGGTACTGTGGCCCGCCGGCCCGGGCGCTGGCTCATGCTGTATGTACCGCTGTATTGTACTGTGAAACGTAATCACATCGCATCACTGCATCATAATCAGCCCAAATCATATCGTATCACTGCATCATAATCAGCCCAAATCATATTGTATCACTGCATCATAATCAGCCCAAATCATATCGTATCACTGCATCATAATCAGCCCAAATCATATTGTATCACTGCATCATAATCAGCCCAAATCATATCGTATCACTGCATCATAATCAGCCCAAATCATATCGTATCACTGCATCATAATCAGCCCAAATCATATTGTATCACTGCATCATAATCAGCCCAAATCATATTGTATCACTGCATCATAATCAGCCCAAATCATATTGTATCACTGCATCATAATCAGCCCAAATCATATTGTATCACTGCATCATAATCAGCCCAAATCATATCGTATCACTGCATCAATAATCAGCCCAAATCATATTGTATCACTGCATCATAATCAGCCCAAATCATATTGTATCACTGCATCATAATCAGCCCAAATCATATTGTATCATAATCAACACACACCGTATTGCGACACTGCATTATAATCAGCGCATATCACATTGTATCACTACATGGCAAAACTTATTTCAGTGTGGCGTTTAATGGGAGAGGAAAGCCTATGTTCATTCAGCAGTGAACATCTTTTGACTGATGATGATAATGAATTATTATTGATCATTACATCATTTGTGATCTGCAGCAAACATATAAATCTATTTTTAATTGAGAGGCAAATAATTAATTTTTATTTCGGCTATAATAATTAGAATAGAAGAATTTTATACTTTACAAAATTTCCCATAAAAATACGTGACTAGTAAGCTTTTAAAGTGGTTATATAAAATAAAGTAGTTATTTTATTTATTTTTTGTTTTATTAATAAGTAAAACAAATAAAAATAGTGGTAGTCAATAAATTGAAATGTTGTCATTTCAAGATATATCATTTACCATTACCGCTATAGATTTATGATTTACCTACAACAGCGCCGCCTTTTCATCATTCACAGTTTTCGTTTACATAACAAATTAACATTTTACCATAAGTTACCATATCCTTGTGTATTTATAGTTGGAGACGCTAGGCCGAGGGCTCGTCCGCCGTGAAGGCACCGGAGAGAAGGAAATGATCCGTCCACAGCTGAGCATAGCGGCCGCACTCGAGCTCTCATACTATTCCAACGCGGTCGTCGCACATTACGCGGCTCACGCTATCATTGGTAAATATACACGTGTTTTATTATACAAGGTGACCTTGAATTGGTATGTTATCCAGAAATGGGGGAACTGGGACCATGATACCCTACAAGTTGTGAGAGCCTTATTTGAAACTGGGTGTTTCCAAACCTCCATGGTAAAAAATAAATCCACTCGCAATGTTGCACGTGCGATCGCTACGAGAGTTAATAAGGTACCATAAATTCATTTCTAAACACAGGTCGTTAAACTCATTTATGTGCACTCGGTCAAGGACGAAGTGCAACCACCCGGCTGCGCTAACGCTATTTTCGGACGTAAATATTACATGGCACTTCTTCAATCAAAAACTATTAAATTAGTAAAGTCGTAGAAGAAACATTGTCTACCTTGGGGTGTAGATTTACCCCCTTTCGGGATAGCATACCAATTCAAGGTCACCTTGTATATAGATATAGTTTCACACGGGATATTTTAAACTTAACGATTATGAAACTGAAATAAACAAACATACTATTTTATTTCCATTGTTTCCGGGGAAAAAAATTAAACTGACAATGACTGAAACGATACCTAAAACATTCATTCCTTCACAAAAGAGAACATAACATTCCTCGAGTAAAAAAAAAACAATAATTATACAATTTAATTTTAAATAATCAAATGGTTTTGTAACTTGAGAATAACTCCCTTTTTATATTACACTTTATGTGACGGACGGAACTGTCTCACTTTGAACATTTCAAATAGTCTAGCAAATAACCAAAGAAACTGTGAGCGGAATGCATAATACTGCATTAACAGGATCTAAAGAAAACAGTGTGAACTCAAAGTATTTACTTTGATAAAAAACTTAAAGTTTAAATAAATACGTTAGATCAAATCCACTTACAAATTAAAAAAAATTCCATTTGCGAGCCACAGATATACATATACACATGTTAATTCTATAACACCCTACGGTTTGCATCGGTGGGGGTTAAAAGTGGTTGTCAACCCACTTATGCAAGCCTATAACGCTTTGAGTTTGAAATATAAAGAATTTAAATTTATTTTTCTATTTCGGGTGCAAGTAGTACACTGTAAAATAAACTTTGTTCAGACTACCATTATGCCAAATATTTCTACTAGTTCTACCACCGTAGCCTATTTATTTATGTGAAAAGAGTTTTATTTCCCCACAGCGACAGCATTAGAAAGCGTGCTCATCCAACAAGGTGACGACACCGTCGTATCACACTCAGAATTGATGAGCTCAGCGCTGCAGCTCAGCGAAGTGCTGAGCTCCGAGTTTATTCTGTGCGCTCCATGCAAGCGGATCGAAGAGACTCTGTTAGATGCGCTCGACTCGCTTCGAGCTAGTGGTGTACTTAGTGATAATGAGGTATGTAATATTACTCGTATAAAGTTGGAAAAGTAGTGTTGCATTTGAAAGTGATGAGTTTGATAGCTCAGCAAAGTGATGAGCTTATCTTATATTGATTGGAAATAAGATGTCTCCTTCTTAATTAACTCATTTAACCAGTTTATGATATTTTTGTTGACATGAAAGTGATGATGATGAGCTTGGCGCTTCAGCTCAGCAAAGTGATGAGCTTATATATTGACTGAAAGTGAGCTGTTTCAACGCTGTTTTAACAAAACTATTGCACCGGTTTTGTAATATATATCCCTTGTAAAATAGCACCTTTCGTATCATTACGATTTTCGATACTTAAAATAGGCATTTTCTCAATTTGATAAAAGCAATTTGTTTCTAAAAAAAAAAATTGATTTTGAATTGTAATAGTGCTAAAAATCATAATCATCATTAACAGCCTGAAGACGTCCACTGCTGAACATAGGCCTCCCCCACAGAGCGCCACTTTGAGCGGCTGCTCGCTTCCTGAATCCATCGCCATTCTGCACCAAATAACTATTTTTGTATAAATGCGTCCCTGATAAATAGCACTTTCATATAAAAAACGCCCAACGATCACATACATAGATCCTGGCCCCTAACTAGGATTCCCTGTATCTAGGGACCCAGGAACTACGAGGACCATGGTCCCACAACACCCAGACACAGAACAAGTATTTGCGCTTTTTTTTTTCGGGCACAAATACTTGTCCTGTCGCGGGAATCGAACCCGCCACCTCCGGGTTATGAGCCGACCTGCTCAAACATCACACCACAGAGGCTGTCATTATTACTTTATGCAGTCTTCAGGCTGTTGATGATGATGACTTTATGTAGTAATGTTTTGTCTCTTTCAGCCTCGCGACGGGTTAGAAGAAGAGAGATGGTCGCGTCGGTTCGCGGCGCGACTCGAGTTTGAAGAAGAAGAAGAAGACCGGCCCGACCCCACCGCACGTATCAAGTACAAAGTCTCACATACTGAAGAGGCGAAGGCGGAACGGTAAATATTAATCATCATCATCATCATCAGCCTGAAAACGTCCGCTGCTGAACATAGGCCTCCCTCAGAGAGCGCCACTTTGAGCAACAGCTTGCATCCTGCATCCATCGGTTCCCCGCGGTTCTGAAGATGTCGTCAGTCCACCTAGTGCTGTGGTCCTTGTTTGCTAATCCTTCTTTTATTAGGGTTCTGTACCCAAAGGGTAAAGCAAAACCTATTACTAAGGCTCCGCTTTCCGTCTGTCTGTCTATCACCAGGCTGTATCTCATGAACCGCGATAGTTAAACAGTTAAAATTTTCAAAGATGATGTATTTCTGTGGCCGCTATAACAACAAATACTAAAAAGCAGAATAAAATAATATTTAAAGGGGCTCCCATACAACAAACGTGTTTTTTGCGTTTTTGATAGATAAGGGTACGGAACCCTTCATTTATTTATTTTTTATTGCACTAAAAGTACAAAAGGAGGACTTAATGCGAAAGCATTTTCTACCAGACATCCCGCACAAAGTTCGAGAAAGAAGGATGTAGGCGTGCATCAAAATTTGTACAAACAACAAAAAACAATAATACATATTTCTAAAAATGCGCGAGTCTGATTCGCACTTGGCCGATTACTTTTCTTATTTACCTATTCATTTGTTATGTTTCAGCCGGCGACTAGTATGTACAATCCGTCCTCTGCTAGAAGCATACGCGGCGACATGCCGCTGTATCCGCGACTCCACACAGAAGCAAGCCGTCAAACGGACGTTAGACCATCTCACTGAACAGTATACGCAGAATAACATGCACTATGGTATGTACACATGTATCTTCTTTCCAAACCTAAAATGTTTCGCTACTCTCAAAAAACTCACGAAGCGTGAGAGCAAGACGTCCTAATCCACATGGCCCGAGAGGAAAGGAGATGGTGTAATAATTTGAAAGGCATTAAGTAAGACTCAAATAAGCGCACATATCAGCACAGTCCGTTGCACGATTTTTCTAATTTGATGGTCTTGTACCATAACCCCGTTGTTAAATTACAAAATACAGTTTGTGCATCTTTTATTATGTCTTATTCAGTGAATGAATTTGATGTCACAAAACATACTAATCACCCGAAAACACGGTTCACAGATTTACCACGATTTCATTGCATTTTTTTTTAAATGGTTTTGTTAATTTTTGGTGTTTTATCAAGTTGGAAAACCTATGTATATTGTAGATCGGAAATAGGACTGCGGCTTCAGGTATCATGTCAGAATATTTCAGTGTTTCTATTTTTTATCCAAAACTTCCACGAACCGGAAGGCGCAGCGTAGGCAGACCCCCCACTAGGTGGAGCTGGTGAAAACCGCAGGGATCTGATGGATGCGGGAGGCGAGCAGCCACTCAAAGTGGCGCTCTCTGGAGGAGGCCTATGTTCAGCAGTGGACGTCTACGGACTGATGATGACGATGATCCAAAACTTTGAATTATCTCAGTTCTCAGTGCGTTATTTTCTGTACTGTATCAATTTTTAATGACTGGAGTACAATAAAGAATTTTGTATTGTATTGTAAATAAAATGACTGTAATTTTATGTATGGTGGGCTATAGGGCAGTTTGACAAAGTTCCAATTACTCTAACACCATTAATATTTTCCAGGTGAAGCAGTATCAACAGATGCGATCCGCAACTGCCTCCGCCTTCTAAGGCAATGGGGTGTCGTAGATATGTACACCGAAGGCAAAGAGCGCATGCTAAGGATACTACCTCCATATGACAACGAACAAAACCTAGAACAAGTGTGCAATAACGTTTACAAGTTCAACATGGACACACCATTATTGCATTGACCAAGGGAATTTAGACCTAGTTCTATTTGTAATACGGTTTGACTTGGTTTTGTTGGTGTTTTAAATTTTCGATGATAATCCAAAAACCAATGTGACTATATTTAGCTGACGCAGTTTTTTTAAACCAGTGAATTGGGTGGGTTCTGTTGTGGAAAATTCTAAACTAAATCTAATTTGACTGTTGTATTCCATCCCTTTCATGTAGACCGGAATAACAAGGACAGGGAGTTTTATGATCTTGTACAAAAATATCGATGTCATTATACTTGCTTACAGTTTTATTTCGGTCTTATAGTACAGGGCTTAAAGTTAAACCTTAAGGCAAGCCGCACACACGCAACATTATTGTCAATAATATAGCATGTGTGCTGCTAGCCTAAGGAAGAACCACAGTGGCTACGTAGCTAACAATTTGCTTTTATTCTAGCTAATACATAGGCCGTGATTTCATACCCAGGACTATACTGGATTACCCTTTTCAGTACATTTTTAGTTAATATTTAAACACAGGAACTGGCTGCATATTATATTTTGCAATCGTTATTAAGACTAAAGCAATGTTTGCCTCTCAAAACCGGTTGAAAAACATCTGACAAAATTAACGCAACAACCGTTGTTTGACAATACGTAGTTTTACATAAAGTGAATAAGCAAACGTTGTGTGTTGAAAGGTCTACAGCAAGAAATGGACTTCAAAGTTTAGCCTCCTCACAGATGTATGTTGTTTGGTGTTTGCGCGGACATGCATTGAGTAAAGGTTGAAGATAATGCATGGATAGCGTGTAATGACGTCACATTTGTCTTTCCGAAGACTTGGCGTAACATGTAAAGGCGTGACCGCTGCGCCATGTTTTGAACAGAATATTGTCCTTGAACATTGTTTGTTCAAAACCTTTCCCGTCCGCTGCGACTTTAAGCCGCGTCCGCTGGGCCACGGTTTGAACAGATAATTGTTTTTGAACAATGTTTTGTTCAAAACATGACGCAGCGGACCTGTCTTAACTGTTGCAACGGGTAAAAACTATAAATAGAAGAGGTTCGACCACAGTGGGCATAATAAATAACCGTGGATTTTGTATTTGAAAGATCATAGGGTTTTTGTTTGTACTGCTAACCATTTATCCCTGAAACAATACTTAGTTTTGAATTAAATATTGAAGAACTTTTATTTCAAAGATGGTACTTGCACAACTTTTGAAGTAGTGAGGCCTATTTTATAATGTGACAAAATCATAACAACTACAAATGTCAGTTTAATCAACGTTTCATACAATATAAGGGTTTCATAACAATTGACTAATTATTGTCAGTCAGGACGCTTTTTAATATTCTATTGACAAAGCTAGTCGTTTGAGTATACTTTTTCTTACAAGAAATCAGTCAATATGATGTTCACATCAACCTAGCTTACTAATTATATTAGTACTACCTTAATTCTATACTAACTATTCTATTTTATTCTTACAGCGCCAGTAGTACCACGTAGTATTATTTTGACCACCCGTTTTCATATAACTCTAATGACAATTTTTGACTGACATTTGTCAGTTGTAATAATTGATATGTTAGCAACATTTTGTTCTATTTTCCTGTGATTCGCCTCTTCTGTTTATATTTTTCTAACAGTTTTTTAACAGTGTTAACACAGTTTTTTTACTTGAAGCTATGAGTTAATTATGTGAACTGTATCTAGGACGTGATATTCAGTTATACTGATGGGAAGACATGTATTAATTGTATATTTTGATGGTAATTTTCGAATGCGCCGTAGAAATAAGGCAAATACAAGTGTCAGTAACGTGAAATCAAAATAACCCCTTTACAATTATGTAATGAAAGGAAAGAAATAGAGGTCGTGGCCCGCCTTCAAAAGGTAAAATAAAGTGATAGGGTCTTATTTCATAGTGGCAAATCGTAATAAAACTACAAATGTCAGTTGGATACGTCAAAAACTTGACTGATTACTGCCATAATGCATTTCTATCAGTCAGTGAAATTTGAATGTGTTGACAGGGTTCTAGCGTGGTTTTATCACAATTTTTTGGGTAGTTTAACTGACAATTTTAGATTGACATTTGTCGGTTATTTAAAGTTTCATTAAAGTATGCTCTCATTGTTCCGTTTGTATTTTTTTAGTACAATTCGAGTTAATGTGATTTGATTTGACTAAACCTTTGATATTATATCAACATAAATTATACTCGATAAGCGGTTGGCTTGTCATGTGTTAATTAATTATTGTAATGCAAGCGTGCATAAGGGTTGGTTGTGACGAACTGATAAAATCTTGAAAAGGATAAACACTATTTAAAAAAAAAATATATTTCAATGTCGTTTATGCGCTTGTTTTTTACGTGTTACTTTACGTTGTTGTTGTCGTCACTTTACGTGTTACTGTCGAAAAACAAGAAACTAGTGCTGGAATGTATAGTGTTGTTCTTATATTGGCGTCAATTTTGTACCCTGCAAAAACCTAAACTATACTTAATTTGACGGCCCTAAATCTTTTGCGGTCCTTGTCATTTCGACTTTTGTGAAAGGGACAGCAGCATTTATAGAACTGTCAAATTAAATTTAGATTTAGAATTTGCACTATTTTCGGTAAGGATATAAATTAATGTTAAAATATTAACAGGCAGCTGACAAGAGAAAATATCTTGATACTTCTACAAAGAATAGGTATACAAAATAGCTCAAAGATAGAGCCAAAAATATATGTTTAGTATTTATATCATGATTGATCTGTGATTATGGCAGGTTGGAGCTATATGTGTGGGTTTTGTGTGTACATAATTATATATTAATTTAGTAAGGCTGACCAAAAAGAGTATGTAACTTTTTATACATGTTTCGGAATTTTCTTCATGTTGGCACCGTTACGCATTTAATGCGGTTAACGAATCAACATGGATTCTGTACCTACTTTGTTTGTTATACAGTTTTCCAATTCATGTGATCTCAAGATTACAGGTCTGTAGTGAAAGTTTATCTCAATTTAAAAATGTTTTGTTCAAAATTGTGATAGAAATTCACTTTGAAAAGACACTAAAGCATTTTCATTAAAGTATGGCTGGCCATAGACCGACTCGTAAGTTAGGAGTCATTAGTTGTATTCTTTTATACATTAATTTTAAATATCTAAGTTAAACTATTAGTTAAATATACTCCTGTGTACCGGGGAGTGAGACATACGTGATTGAATAAAACAATCGTTACAAACACTTTTTGTTTTATTTTTAGACCGTGTTCTAGTTAATACGTTCTTCAACTTCTGCCAAGATGAGATATACTTTGTTGACTGTTTTGAATGTTTAGAAAAATAGGCCTAGACTAAATGCCTATTTAGAGAGACGTAGTAAATAAATTATATACTCTGCTAGAGGGCATGTCACAAATCTTCCATTAAAGTCCGTCTCACGTAAGTTGTCCCGCAGCAATAAGTGGAACTAATTTTGAAAGTAATTTACGTCGCTACATAATATATGTACCTATACAGTGCTTCATTTACTAAATAAAATCTATATTCACAAATTACTTTATATTGAAATTTTAGGGAGTCTAAATTAGAGAGGTCAGCAACATTCCATAGCGCGAATTTGGTGACGCGGCCGCGGGACATCTTACGTTAGACGGAGTTCTATTAACTTGATTATTTGACTGAATCTAATATTTTTTGAATATCGCCTTCAAATAACACGTCTGTAGGGACACATTTGTTTATAATATTGAAGACGCCGGCGCCGACCTATATAAAGGGTGCGAGATGTAATTTAGGCAGTCGTCTCTCCACCACTACCGCGTCATGTCATAGTTTATATTATTTAGTTATGTCAGTACCTATGTATCAGTTCAATTATATATTTATTTGTGTCCGTGAATCGTAGTTTCCTTGGAGTCCACCGCACCATGAATAGGAACACGCCCGAGTATGCCAGGCAAGATCATATGTTTCCACACGTCTAAGGAATATTCAGTGCTCGAATATTACTATTAGGTTACATTTTCTTTGTATTTACAGATTTTATAATAGTCTACTAGCATTCACTATCTACGGTAAGAGTAAGTACCTAACACCAAGTCACCTCTTTTAGCAAATTTTCCCAGGCCGTGAGGGCGACAATGGACCGAAGTCAATGGAAGCATTTGGTCAAGTCGGATAAATAACTTTATTATTTTAAAGTTCCGAGTGACACTGCAACTGTTATGGGCGGCCGTATCGCTTAACATCAGGCGAAGTCAGTGTCAAGTATAGTTATTTTTCATCGTTAAAGAAGAATATATCACGTAAAGTCAAGTCATAGTCATAGTCCAGTCTAAGTCAAGTAGTCGTAGTCCAGAATAAGTCATGCTCCAGTAAAGTGGTGGCAATTTTACTAGAAGCTTCTATGGAATTTTGGAAGCAACACGAAAACTCACGTTTCACCACATCACGTTTCACTTGCCCACACTCATTTATTTATTTATTTATTTATTTAATATAACATGCTCATAAGTCAGCACTTAATGCGTAAAACGCCACCAATTTTAAACATTAACACTGGAAAAAGCACAAGTTTTGAAAAATAATACAATGCAACGACGTGAAATTTTCCGCGTTCCCGCCAAAACTCCGGTAACTGGGTTTATCTGGGATTTTCCCTAATTGGCTACTTTATCGTGTTTTTTTTAGGCCGGATGTGCCACAGAGGAGCGTTGTCTATGGTTCGGGTTTTCACAAAGTTGTAATAGGACTACCACTCTTATCGATTCGTGAGAAAATACAACGAAGATTAAACGGAAAAATGATTTACGCTCAATTTCTACAAAAGTGATAGAAATTTTCGCTCATTTTTCTGTTATATAATAAAAAGTTTGGTACTTTGTTCAGAAGCTAATTTTCATCATATCTGTTCTGTCGCAGGACTAAACGATAACAAACAAACGTGCACACAAACTGTGGTAGGATTGATATGTTAATTAATAAAACACATTTTATATACATAGTATTGTTTATTTTATAGACACGACTCAAAATCTTAAATTACAAGCTAGCAGGTACTAACCTATTTCTATAACAAGCAGAATAATATATAATATTGAGATAGCAACAATTAATACAATTTACAATACAAATTCAGTCCACATTAATAAGCTTGAACTGTGGCCAAACTCTATACGAAATTTTTGAATGAACTATCTAATTTTGCATCCATTACGGTCTCAATAAACTATCTTTGTTCCCTGTACAGGGGGTCTAGCTAAATCCCTAACGCTAACGCTATCGCCTCACGCTAACTCCAAAAATGTATTGAAATGACATTCGCTGCGAAAAAGTTAGCGATTTCCGAAATGTCATTCCAGGGGGTCTAGCAAAGATACCAACCACTAACGCTAACGCCAAACGCTAACTCCAAAATGTACTGAAATTACATTTCGGAAATCGCTAACTTTTCCGCAGCGAATGTCATTTCAATACATTTCTGGAGTTAGCGTGAGGCGTTAGCGTTAGTGGTTGGTATCTTTACTAGAGCCCCAGTACATTTTGGAGTTTGCGTTTGGCGACAGCGTTAGCGTGAGGGAGCTTTACTAGACCCCCAGATAGATAGATCTAGCCGTTTTGGTTGGTCGGAACAAATAATCAAGACACAAACCAAAACAACTAGATTTTGATTTATAGACACCACATCCAAAGATAGCATTGAAAGTTCCCTAGTAACAATATTATAGAAAAAACAATAAATGAAAATGTTCTAATATAACGTATAGAGTTCCGTCCGAAATATTATCTATCAGTACAATTATATAACATAATACCACAGAGTGAAATATGATTAGACTGTTAATAACCGTAGTCTTTTAATGCCTCAGTAAGGTTACTGTTACTTTGAAGATATTTTTGCGCTTATGGTAAAGGTACAACTTTTTTGTCAACAAGCCCCAGTCTACGAAACACTTACCTACATGATATATACTTAGGCTAAAAGTTTTACTACTATCTTTAAGACTCGATCACATTAAAATCTCTATAAAAATGCCATCGTGTAAAGCCTTTCGGGTCCGAATTTGTAATAGCCAGGTAATGTTATTCTAAGGTTAAAGAGCTTTGAGGCTGAGTTGCACCATCTACAGTCAACTGTTGATTTATGAATAAAAACTATGCCGACACGACTCGAATTAACTTAACTCAAATCTGCTCTAATTCAGCGGAAATTAAGGACGCTATTACACCATAATAGCGCCATAATTTAACCGTAACATTAGCTACGCAAGATTGTCTAGTTAGACATAACTTTAGTTATAGTTAAAACCTGTCAAACATTGAAGAGAAGGTGGAACATATTTTCTGTTACATGTTGTGGCAAAGTATATGAGGAAGCTTGTCAGAGTTAATAACTATAGCAGTAACTAAAACTGAGATTATGGTGCAACCCAGCCTAAGAGATAAACTGATCGTTAACATTTATCCTGGCATTGAAAAGCGACCTATAAAAACAAAAAATATAATTAAAAAAATTAAATTAGTCTTGAATAATAACAAAGTACGTATACGTAAAACTAATAGCATAATACAAAAGATAATAAAAGATTTGAATTATACAAAGTAGTGATAAGTAAATTACAGATAGCTGCAAAGTTTCAAGTCTGATTTTAAGTGATTATTTTATTCGGATTTCTCATCCGAATAAAATAATCACTTAAAATCGGATTGAGCTTTCGTGGTAGCTTCCAAAGGTCAATAACATTGGTTTGCTTTTCCCAGTTGTCACTATTAGTTTTGGCACTTGTGACAAACGGGAATTTTCCCCTTCGTCACTATTGCCAATAAGAAGTTCTCATATCACTTAGCAATGGCGATGAATGAGAAATGATTGTGCCACACCCACTGGCAATTAAACAAATTTTTAAGAATTTAAAAACAATGTATGCTTTTCTAACACTGTCAAAAAATTATTTCAATTATTCGCTGTATACATATACGTTCAAGCGAAAAACGAATTGTCTGAATGGTAAAATATGACTATAGACGGAATTCGAACACGCAACCATTTGACGATGCGTGCGTTGACTAACCGTTGAGCCACTGCAATGATCATTGCGCCACTTCATAGCAAGAATCAGCGGGTTCGAGTCCTGTCATGTATTTTGCTTTTGTTGTATCAAGTATCTTAACTAGAAAACGAATACTTATCAAATAATTGTAAGCTTATAACTTGCGCCAAGCGCCAATTAGAAAATAATCTGAAGAAATCTGAATGAGGGTTGAGCCACATTCTGTCGGCACGGAATCACAAATGACCTTACTCTATCCTTTTCTATCGCTCAGGATAGAGCGAGAAAGAGCGTGAGTGCTATCGCATCGCTGACGATGCCGCGCGCGGTAGCACATCCTCTATCCTTCTCGCTCGAGATGACGATCCTGAGCGATAGAAAAGGATAGAGCATGAAAAAATACGATCCCGTATTGGCAGATGTGGCTCAACCCAGCAACAATCTGAAGAAAGCCAAAAGAAGTAGTTTTTCAATCCTTACTTTGTCAAAGGCGGCAGAAGCTTTATTCAGAATTTTTCTTTGGCGCGAATTACCAGACAACATGGCAACACGACTAACTCTAACACACTTATATAATCACAGATCAAAACTTTCAAATGACATAGTTTTTACCGACTTCACAAATCTTGTCATGGTTTTAAAACCCTTTGTTTAAAAAAATTAAAACTTATATAAAAGTCTTCCAAAAATATTTTATCGCGAATCTAAATACAGCCAGCGCAGCGCCAAAGCTGCTGAACTAAATGAACTTGAACTCTAATTGAACTTTTTCCAAATATTATCCATTGACACGTGTATTGACTATCCGTATTTTAACTACATAAAACACCGCATTATAATGTTATTTTAGATATTATATATACAACGGTTGGCGAGATCGACAAGGACGTTGCGCATTGTATCATCTAATGACCCATGGAAGCCCCACAAAACAACTTTTGACCAAGGGATGCCCCTCTTTTACAGTAACGGGTGCCTCTCATCCAATGATGACTCATGGACCCCAAAACCCCCTAAAATAACTTTTGACCCACGGATTCCCCTCAAAACAACGTTTGACCCAGGAATACCCCTCAATACAACTTTCGACCCACAAAAGGTCAAAACTTACAAGTCTTTAAAGATACCTATCGCCATGAAAGCAGGACCATGAAGAAGACGGATGAAGGAAGATTGCACGAACGGAAACAAGAATGTTGAGATGTTGAGTTGTTGAGCATGCATGGTGTGGAATAACGATAAAAGAAAATTAATCATTAACATTTTATCCTACAATACAACAAAATTATATAAAAAAGAACGAATATAAAGAAAGCATGACACCACTGAGAGAAAAAGTGGAAAAGTAATGGTTAATATCTTTGAGGAATAGCAATATACTTATTGGGCAATAACAATATGTTGAGGGATAGCGATATGTTGAGGTATAATAGCGTTATGTTGGGGCAAAAGCGAAGTGTTGAGGAATAGGAATACTGTAGGATCTGTATTGTGTAACATGGAACGTACATAGGAGACAACCACGGGGTGTCACTGTCAATGTCAGACACGAGCAGCACTGGCTGCAGGTTAGATCCGAAAGAAGTGAATAAATGCAAGTATTGTGATTAAAAGGTGTTATTATTTGATAAGAAAACACTACAATTTCCTGACGACGAGACAAAATACGGCGAAACAAGGTGATGGCAGTGGCCGAGTATATGGTCGGCGCTGCGGGGCCTAAATTCGAGCCATACGTCGAATCAAATTCCGCCAACGAAAGATGGCTGGCGTGGATGAGGAATTTTAATTATTACTTGGAGGGACAAATAGGATTATCCACTAAGCAAAAAGTGGCACGACTCTTGCACCAGGCGGGTCCTGAGGTACAGGATATATTCGAGGGCCTCGAAGACTCTGAAGAGGACAACGGAAAAGACGAGTTCGACAAGGCAGTTTCGAAATTGAACCGTTATTTTGCACCAAAGGTCAACATTAATTAAGAAAGACAAATGTTTCGAAGTTTGACTATGGAAAAAGCGGAAACAATCGACAGTTTTGCAGTACGCTTGCGTCGAAAGTCGAGATATTGTAAATTCAGTAACCAAGAAGAAACCATTAGAGATCAAATAGAAAAATGCAATAACGTGGAGCTAAAAGTGAAGTTTTTAAAGAAAGAATTTAACACTAGACAAGCTCTTAGATATGGCGAGAATTTTTGAAATGGAAAAGAAAATGACATCATTTCAAGTTGTTGAGACCACCAGTACATCAAGTATGTCACAAAATGTACCAGAAACAGAAGTAAATTTGTTGAAACCAAAAGTAGGAAATCCAAAGTGTTTCAGATGTGGTTATACTGGACACTTTGCTAAAGATTCCTCTGGCCCAGCAGTTGACAGAAAATGTGAAAAATGTGGGCTAAAGGGCCATTTTAAGAAGCAGTGCAAAACAAGACCAACAAAGACATAGGGCAAGAAAAAGTATGTTAAATATGTAATAGAAGAAGAGTCAAACAGTGAATCTGAATCGGAGGATAAGTGTAGTGAAGAAGGTTATGTCCAGTCTGTATTCCCTGTACTGAGTGCTGCAAACAATAAGTGTAATATCAAAATATGTGAACAGAGCTACAAGTTTATAATAGACTCTGGTGCAATGATAAATATCATTGATAAGAACATATATAAAGAACTTTTAAGGTGCGGCTTAAAATGTGAGTTGGAAAATAATAAATCTTTAAGATACTGTGCCTATGGTGGCAGGGAAATACCCAAATTAGGAATTTTTAAGGTAGATCTGTATTCACCATACACAAAAATGACTACAAATGCTTCCATATTAGTATATGATGGTAAGGGGCCGGCATTACTGAGCCGAGACACATCTATTCAACTGGGGCTTTTGAGAGTAGGGCCAGAAACATCAGTCATGTCGGCTCTTACAGAGCCCGTTAGCACTTGTTTGACTAAAGAAAAAGTAACTAACATGTTCCCTCAATTATTTACAGGAGTAGGCAAACTTAACAATTTTGAACTTAAAATACCTATTAATCCTAAAGTACCACTAGTGGCTCAACCGGTTAGAAGACAACCCTTTAATATAAGACAAATAGAAAAGGACTTAATACAAGAATAACTCGACTATAATATTATTGAGCCTGTGACAGGACCGACACCTTGCGTATCACCTTCTCGCATTGTGCAAAAGAAAGAGAAAGGACAATACCGTCTTGTGATTGACATGAGGATGGCAAATGAAGCTGTGCTGCGAGAAAGGGTACCGCTGCCTACATTCGAGGAATTATTAAATGATCTTAATGGATGTAAGGTTTTCTCTAAAATTGACATAAAATGGGGGTACCATCAAATATTGCTTTCAGAGGACTCCAGGAACATCACAGTATTCAGCTGTAGCATGGGACTTTTCAGATATAAACGATTAATTTTTGGTATTCGCTGTGCGAGTGAAATCTTTCAGCGGATTATCTCACAACTACTTCAAGGGATAGAAGGTGTGGCTAACAGCCAAGATGACATCAGAATTGGAGGCAGGACGCATGAGGAGCATGATAGCAGACTCAAAATAGTCTTAGAGAAACTCCAACAAAATGGAATCACCCTCAATGAAAACAAATGTGTATTTGGAGTACCGGAAATTAACTTCCTAGGACACCATTTGTCAGCTAATGGTGTAAAGCCTACACAGAGTAGTCAACAGATACTACAAGAGTTCAGAGCACCTGAGAACAAAGCAGAAGTGAGAAGCTTCCTAGGGCTGGTTAATTTTTCAGCACGATTTGTGCCTAACTTTAGCACTATTACTGAACCGTTAAGAGACCTGACCAAGAAAAGCACAGAACTTGTATGGCAAGATAAACACCAACAAGCTTTTGTGCAACTAAAGAATATCATCAGCCAAGCACCGGCCTTAGGGTATTATAACAAAGATGCAGACACAACGCTAGTAACAGATGCTAGTCCGGTTGGAATTGCAGGTGTAATAATCCAACATCAAAACATCAACAACCAGAAACAACCTGTACCAATCAAGTATATTAGTAGAACTCTCACTCCAACTGAACAGAGATATTCTCAAACAGAAAAGGAAGCTCTGGCTATTATATGGGCTTGTGAGAATCTATATATGTACCTGATAGGTAAGGAGTTCAAAATAATATCCGACCACAAACCCTTGGAAATTATTTATTCTGTTAGATCAAAGCCAAGTGTATCAGGTGTGTATATAAGCGATATAAACAGTGGTAATGCTGTTTAGTTTGTTCAGTGAATGACGCATAATTATATCTCATAAGTAAATAATAATAAATAAAATAAATATGTGTGGACAATTTACACATCGCCATCTAGCCCCAAACTAAGCATAACTTGTACTATGGGAACAAGATAACTGATACAATACTTATATACTTTTTTGTTTGCAAATACATACATAGAATACAATATAACACCCAGACGCAGAGCAAACATCTATGTTCTTCACACAAAAATGTTTGTCCTGGGTAGGAATCGAACCCACAGACCTCAGTTCAGAAGGCAGGGATACTACCAGCTGAGCTATCGGGCCCGTCACCAATTAAAATGAATGGATTGCATAAATGTTGGTGTTGCGGGGGGTTTTCAATCATATCCAATGAATGAAAATAACATAGTAAACGTAGGCTGGTCGTATTTGTTTGTCAGTTGATATGATTTGTGACTAAAGGCAATTCGATGTCGATATGTTCGTATGTTGATAACTATAACCGTATGTTCGATAAACTAAATTTCATTTTGTTGAGTAGCTTTTTGCGCTGACTGTACCTACTTACTTCAATTCTATCAGTACCCACCTTATAAAGCTGGCGCCATACATAAACTTTACGTTCTCTTACCACTAAATTACCATCCTTGTTACTATAACATTAAGTTAACAGTTAACATATTTTTGTTATAATCATAGTTTTTAACATGGATGAAATAAAAAAAGAAGGATTGAGTTTTGATTGACATCGAAAACCCCAAAATGGCGGACATATTACATATGCGTGTCAGATGAAAGTAGGGCTACCGGCTGCATATGATGTGAGTGTACAAAGCGTTCCGGCTTCAGTTTCGGATCAGACGGGATTCCCGCCTCCTTTTTTTATTAGCTCCATGGTTTTTAACTTAACTATTCCTAACTTAAACCTGAAATTGAGCACCTTCATCAATATCCCGATTTAATTTTCAATACTCTCTTTTTAAAGCGAAATGCAAGCACCACCATTTCATAAAAAAATTGAATGGAAAAACGGCAAACAGGTACTCTCCGAATTACTACACGTATTGCTTGAGCGGTAGTGTGGCCGCAGTATTAGAGTGAGACACACAAAGGCACTTCCATAGTCTTGTCACGGTCTATTACGAGAAAAAAAGAAAGTAAAGCCGAGAAAAATTTGCTGCAAAGTATTTAAAAGAAAATTGATTAATATCACGAACTGGATTTAAACTTTCCTTTATTTTAAAATTAATCTGATGAAGCAATATTTTTCGTTTCATTTTTATATTGAATTTAATTATTTATTACAATTTATTGTTCATCATCATCATCATTAACAGCCTGAAGACGTCCACTGCTGAACATAGGCCTCCCCCAGGGAGCGCCACTTAGAGCGGCTGCTCGCCTCCTGCATCCATCGGCTCCCCGCGGCTTTCACCAGAATTTATTGTTACGTGTGTAGTTTTAATTGTTATTTACATTGCAGAAACGGTTTCTCGGAGAAAAGATGATGTGTACAGCTCATGGTACCCGTGATATTCACTAGAACAAAAGTATACGTTTGTCTTGTTGTTTGCGTTAATAATGTCTGAACATCTGACCCATCATGATCCTGAAGACATCCATCTCCTGCTGCCGGCGGTGTTGGATGATCTCCGGGAGGTGGCGCTGGAGACGCCATGAGCTCGCGTCCTGCCACAGATAGCATATATTACCAAAACTGTCATCTCAGAAATTAGGTTCCATTATACAGAATTTCCTGTAAATAATGGACAAGACGCAGGAAGTTGTAAATAGTGTAATGGGCGAAGAGAAAAAGAAACAGAAAATGTTGTTTTATGCAGTTTTTGTGGCTTGTACATTGCTGTTATGATTTATGCAGTGGTGTTGTGTTCTGTTGTTGTGGCTTGAGCAGTGCTGTTATGATTTATGCAGTGGTGTTGTGTTCTGTTGTTGTGACTTGTGCAGTGTTGTTATGATTTATGCAGGGGTGTTGTGTTCTGTTGGTGTGGCTTGAGCAGTGCTGTTATGATTTATGCAGTGGTGTTGTGTTCTGTTGTTGTGACTTGTGCAGTGTTGTTATGATTTATGCAGTGGTGTTGTGTTCTGTTGTTATGGCTGGTGCAGTGTTGTTGTGGTTTCTACAGTGTTTTTGTGGCTTGTGCAGTGTTGTTATGGATTATGCAGTGTTGTTGTGGCTTGAGCAGTGTTGTTATGGTTTATGCCGTGCTGTTGTGGTTTATGCAGTGTTGCTGTGTTCTGTTGTTGTGGCTTGTGCAGTGTTGTTACGGTTTACGTGTTACCTTGTTTTCCTTATGCTCTCGCGACTGCAGATGGCTGTCGACTTCCTCCCACCGAGGAATGATCAGGTTGCAGTATCCGCAGTGGTAGATACCGGTGCGGACCTAATTAACGAAATCATATTTTAAAACTTATATTTAGAACTTTGATTATGAAATTTAGTCACTTTTTTATTTTGCCATTCTTGACTACACGGGAAAACAAAATTCATTGGGTAAAGAGCATTTGTAAAATTAATTTGTTCTTATTTTCCACATCATTTGGGAATTCAGTATGAATTCGTAATTATATTTTCTTTTTTCCTTTTATTTATGTAATATTTTTTTAAGTTTTAGTACAGTACCGTGGTGCTTTACTTTTTTTTATTAAGTTCTTTATGCTATCTATCTACAATATAATATGAAGTTCTGTAACTCTTAACTAACTACTTACCTGTTGCTTAAAACCAGACTTTGCTACCTTTTGAAATTTGTGCATAAAATTGTACTAAGTTAGTAAGTAAAATTTATTTTATTCCTATTTGTATGTTTTATTTGTGACACATCTATCTTTCTAAGTTGATATTTAGAGGAACACAGAGAAACACTCAAAACTTGGGGGTCAATATTTTTCAATATTATCCATTCAATTACCTCTCTAACAAATTCAGTGTCTGACAGTGATGTGATGACAGGCGTGTCCTTCATAGCACGTTCGTGGCGAGAAGTGCCGGTGTGGTCACCGATGTCGTCGGAATACATGTTCACTTCGCACACCTGGCACCTAACAACAAGAAACATGTTACGTAAACGGGTGTTGTTAACATGCTCCATCGTCGACCGCGTCGTCACTTACCATCAGGGCTCGAAGTCTGCTATTTCAATTGTGTCATAATGGTTCATGAATGGTACCATAATGACAGATGTTGACACTAATTAGTAGTCTGCTTATGGTTTGTAGACTGCCATTAGTGTCAAAACCTGTCATTATGGTACCATTCATGAACCACTATGAGACAATTGAAATAGAAGACTTCGGGCCCAAGTGAGACTGTGGTCAAATGTTAGCATATCGTGGATAAAAAAATGAATGGTATGACGAGCTATTAGTTCACTCGATGTTAAGCAACGGCTGTCCATAACAGATTGCACAAACTCTAAATTAATAGTATTGCGTGGCATTTTCTGCCAAAGGATACATTTTGGACCCATATTGCGGGCCTGTGTTTGATAGTAATTGTCTTCGTAGATGCTGTTGATGTTTTTGTTGTTTGCTTTGTTACACTCATGATCATCATCATCAACATTAACAGCCTGAAGACGTCCACTGCTGAACATAGGCCTCCCCACGGTTTTCAACAGGGCGGTTATTCTCTATGGAAACACAGATTCCACACGATACGAAACCACGTCGTTATCGTGTCTTGTTCAAACCGTGTCACAGCGTTAGATATACCTTCACTTTACATTAAAGTTATCTATATTTTGAATAAAATATATTGATATAAGTGGTCATATCTTTTGATGTGTTGATGTTTCGGAACGCGTCTCGGTAAAACATATGATTTTTGACAGTTCTAATCGCGCCAATTCCAAATTCATTTCGCGCGGTTTTGTTTTCGTTTCATAGAGAATACTTTTGCAGATTTCTTATGTAAGACAAGGAATTCGCGTGGTTTCGAAGTAAGGAATCGATAGAGAATAAACGCCCAGATCGTCGGCTTACGTTGCGTCTTCCGGTTCCTGGGCGCCACTCGAGAACCTTCCTTCCCCATCGGTTATCACTTCTGCAAACCCGGCCATTGCCATTCCAATAAGCTATATCGGTCACTTTAGTCCTCCTGCGGATCTCCTCATTCCGGATCTTATCTCGCAGGACTTGTTGGGTTTGTAAGAAAAATATAAACTTACCTGTACTTAGCCCCGTTCTTTGTGATCATCAAAAAACTAGCAACCGGCAAACAGTATTTCTCATTGAGGACCACATCCTGGTGGAATATATTCTCCACGTTCACCACATATTCTATGAATTTGTTCATTGACCGTTTGGTTATCATCGATTTCGTTTTAACATGAGCAGCGTGGTTGAATCTACCGAGCCTGTTCTTATGCTCTTTACCGTTGACATGCTCTTTCATACTGCGCAATGTAGCTGGCAACTTCGTTTCGCAGATGCGGCAGAAAGCGTTAGTGTTGCCAGTGTTGTATGTCAAATGATTCTCGTTAGAATATATAGACGCTTCGTCTTCTATTTTAGTGTTGGGTAAAGCTATTTCCTTGCAATCTTTCGTTTTTCCCGGTTTCGTTACTGATGCTGCTTTTGTTACTGTTTCTAGTTTTGTTACTGGTTCTGGTTTTGTTACTGTTTGTGATTTTGTTACTGGTTCTACTTTTGATACTTTGGTGGTTGAATTGTTTTTCTCAATATTGTTATGATTTTTATCAACTGATTTCGTTTCGTTAGTAACTTTACCATTTTTGTCTTTGGCGTCGGTTTTAGCAGTTTTTGGTGGACTTTTAGGTTTTCCCTCGTTGTATGCTTTCATTTCATCTTGGCATTTTTTGTATAACTTTTTGTGTTCGGAATCGTTGAAATGGTCATTCAGTATGTTCAGTCGGAACACTGAGTTACAAGTGATGCATTGGAAGGAACTTTCGTCAATCTGAAATAGAAAACTTTATTAAATAACAGACCAAGTGCGAGTCAGACTCGCGCATGAAGGTTTCCGTACCATTATAAAAACGAGCAACAGAATCGGGTGCCTATCAGAATGACTTTTACGCTGAAAGACAATGTACGTTGGATGACATGAAAGCTGGGTGCCTAGTTAGCCGAAAGACAACTCAGCTGGCCGACATAAAAGCAGAATGAGCATGTAGCGAAACATCTGGAATCGGAAATGTCTGCATGACTAGAACACCTTATTAGCCGGAAGAATTAGTTAGATGACATAAACGCAGAATTAGATAGTATAGAATACATCTGGAAAAGTAAATAGTCTGAATGGTCTGTTCAGAGCCTGCCCCTTTCTAATTTTGTAAATTAAATCATGGTTCTCGTCATTATCATCGTACCTACGTTAAGGGCTATAATTATACAGGATGGCCCAGAAGGGGACGTCAACCTAAAAGTTTACATCAACGTATATATCAACCAAGGGCTTCACGAAAATACCCCATGTAAGTTTTAGGATTGTAATAAGTAGTTCAGGAGTTATGATTTTTTTTTATTTTTCCTATGATCTTCCACCTGAGCTGCTTAAATAATTCTAACGTTTTTTCGGATGGCTTTATTTCGTACTTAAATATAAGGATCACCTAGGTAGCTATTTTTATAATTCCTTTGGTTAGTTCAAAGTCACATCTGGAAAACATTAGCATTGGGCTCTCTTTGGGGTATAAAAACAACACAACACTGGATTTTCCGATCCATCTAGAAAATGCACGATGGGCATTGGGCATCCAAGCAACTCCAAGGAGTGCTTATCAGAATAACCTTTACGCTGAAAGGCAATCATCATCATCATCATCATCATTAACAGCCTGAAGACGTCCACTGCTGAACATAGGCCTCCCCCCGGGAGCGCCACTCAGAGCGGCTGCTCGCCTCCTGCATCCATCGGCTCCCCGCGGCTTTCACCAGGTCGTCGGTCCACCTAGTAAGGGGCCGGCCTACGCTGCGTCTTCCAGTTCGTGGTCGCCACTCGAGAACCTTTCTTCCCCATCGGTTGTCAGTTCTACGAGCGATGTGGCCTGCCCATTGCCATTTCAACTTGCTAATCCTAAGAGCTACATCGGTCACTTTAGTTCTCCTGCGGATCTCCTCATTACGGATCTTATCTCGCAGGGAAACACCGAGCATTGCTCTCTCCATAGCTCGTTGCGCGACTCTGAGCTTAGTAATGAGGCCAACAGTTAGAGACCACGTCTCAGTTCCATAAGTCATCACTGGCAACACACATTGATTGAAAACTTTTGTTTTCAGGCTTTGTGGTATTTTGGACGAAAAGATAGGTCGAAGCTTCCCGAACGCTGCCCAGCCGAGTTGGATTCTTCGGGCGACCTCTTTGTCGAAGTTGGACCTACCCAATTGGACAGTCTGCCCTAGATAGACGTATTTGTCGACAACTTCGAGTGTCGTTCCTAACAATTACCGGTATAGGTGGAACATGGGCATTTGATTTTCGTCTTGTCCATGTTCATCTTAAGACCAACCTGTCGGGAGACTCTACTGAGGTCGTTGAGCATGGTGCTGAGATCATCGAGCGACTCCGCCATTATGACTATATCATCGGCAAAACGAAGGTTAGTGATATATTCGCCATTTATGTTGATGCCAAATCTTTTCCACTCCAAGAGCTTGAAAACATCCTCCAATGCGTTTGTGAACAGTTTTGGAGAAATAACGTCTCCCTGTCTCACGCCTCTTTGCAATGGGATCTGTTCCGTACTCTGGTCCTGTAGTCGGACTGACATAGTGGCCTTACTGTACAAACACTTCAACACTTCGATATACCTATAGTCAATTTGGCATCGCTGTAAGGACTGCAGCACCGCCCAAGTCTCGATTGAATCGAAGGCTTTCTCATAGTCCACAAACTCTAGGCATAGCGGCCGATTATACTCTTCGGTCTTCTGTATAATCTGGCGTAGCGTATGGATGTGGTCTATGGTGCTAAAGCCTTTTCGGAAACCGGCTTGTTCGGAAGGCTGGAATGCATCAAACCTGCGTGCGAGACGATTCGTAATGACCCTCGAGAACAGCTTATACACATGACTCAAGAGCGAGATGAGCCTATAGTTCTTCAATAAGGTGTTATCACCTTTTTTGAAGAAGAGCACTACCACGCTCTTGTGCCACGCCTCCGGCGTTGTACCTTCAAGGATGACAGAATTGAATAACTTCTGGAGGACTATAAGTACCGGTCTACCACCCGCTCTCAGAAGTTCAGTCGTAATTCCATCCTCACCTGGCGCCTTGTTGTTTTTAAGCTGTTTGAGGGCCATTCTAATCTCGTACAGGCTGACGTCCGGGATATCTTCGGTATAGTGTCGGACTAACTTGGCTCTGGTGTCCTGAGCTGTGTTAGTACCGGGCTCACGTGTCGAGGTGTATAACTGTCCATAGAAGTTCTCAATCTCTCTCAGAATCTCAGGCTTGGATGAAATGACACTACCATATTCAATGTGCCTCTTACAATACGGTGATCGCTACCGGTTTTAACCTTGCTGATCACAGAGACATCATCGAATATGCGCTTCTTGGTCGTCATCATGAAGTCTATCTCATTTTTCGTGGAACCGTCGGGGCTTATCCACGTCCACTTCCTGGACTTCAACGAATACCGTTTGGTTATTCTGAGTATCAGGTACGCTACCCTGGTCGACACACTGTCGACTTTGATCACGTTGTTGACGAGAGACTTGCGGACGAGGAACCCGACACCACCTTGGGAAAGTTGGTCTCCCTCCCGGTAGAAGAATAAGTTACCGGAATTTAGGATTATCGTGTCCTGTCCCTGTCTTCGGACTTCTGACAATCCCATTACATCCCAGCGTAACCTACTCATCTCCTCCTCCAATTCGACCATCCTTTCGTCAGCCCTCAACGTGCGTACGTTATAAGTTGCCAAGGCCAGGGGTCGTGTTTGGTGGGGTTGGTAGCCGGGCGTCTTCCAGTGATTCTTCGCACCCCCTGCCCTGCCGTTACCGTGACCGCTACCGGAGTCACGGGATAGCAGAGCCGCCGGGGACTGGGGGCCGTTATTGTTTGTGCTTGTCATGGGGGGGGGAGGGGGGGGGGGGTTTGCCATAATCACCACGCTTGGCAGGCGGCTTGGTGATCGCAGTAGATTATGATGGTGGAGACCAAGGAGAATGCTGCAGCCCATTCCCTGGATGTTCCCTTAGCCGACTTTTACGGCACCCACGGGAAGAGATGGGGTGGTCTTATTCGTAACCGGGACCACACGGCCGTGAAAGGCAATGGTCCGTGTTAATTATATCCTTGTAAAAATTTATTTTCATTTTCTTGTGCTCGTTTTAAAAGATATACTATATTTTTTTTATTTATGTTATAACTAATAGACACAAATAATAAATCCATGTCAAAAAACGAAGTGTCTATAAGGGCATGTAGTGTTCATGTTTACATAGTAACTATGGCATTTTCAGATCCAGACAATTTGCTACTATGTCATCCAACGCTCATATCTATTTAGTAACAATGGTATTTTTAAGTCTAGACTATATGCAATTAGTGTATTTTGAATAATGACATTTTAAGATCCAGACGTTTTGCTTCTAGTGCATTTAGCGTTCATGTCTATTTAGTATTATGGCGTTCCAATATCAAGACGTTAGAGCCTTATCGTCATTTTGCAATCATGATATTCTGATAGCGACTCACAGACTCACGTTTGTTATATGGGAGCCTTTTAAATATTTATTTTATTCTGCTTTTTAGTATTTGTTGTTATAGCGGCCACAGAAATACATCATCTGTGAACACTTAAACTGTCTAACTATTGCGGTTTCTGTGATACAGCCTGGCGACAGACAGACAGACAGGCAGACCGACGGACAGATGGACAGTGGATCCATAGTAATAGGGTTTGTTTTACCTTTGGGTACGGAACCCTACTTACTTTACTTGAACTACATCTTTAAATGTGGTACACCAATAAACAGTTTAACTAAATTTCTATCTTTTGGAAAATATGAATTTTTGAGTCTTTAAAGGTTAAAAACCGGATTTTCATGTGTGTGTATTTTTTTTTTAGGTTCAATTGACTTACTTTACGGTAAACGTTGTTCCCGTCACCAAACTCGATCTTGGTTTGAACCAGTTTCAACAAGTGACCAGAATCACTCTTGTGGATGTTCTCATTGTTGAACTCTTCGTCGCAAATGGCGCAGGTGCCATCGCCTAGACTGCAACATAAAATAAAATACTGTAAAAATATTAACCACATAAATATGATTTTTATAGCAGTATCGCCTGCTCAGCGTAATCTACAGATTAATCTGTAAAGGAAAATTAAGAATCACGAGCGGGGATTGAACCCGCATCCATCCATCCCTCAAGGGATATAGCTACCGTGACAAGTGGTCTCATGTCCGAATTTTTACGTCACCTTTACAACTAACCTACGGGGTCGGTAGCGCCATCTATTCAAATCTCTTTCTCTCTTTATTCTAATTTATCTTTTATTTTTTTATTCTATTTTGGTTTTTTTGGGGGTTCTAATTTATTCTTAACAAATTAACCTGTATTAACCACATACTTTTAAAAGTATAAGGCCCTCTTGCACGTTCTCGGTTTAAAATTATAACTGAATACCTAACCCAGAGCTAGTAATTCGAGTTAAGTTGGTAAACCCGTTAAACACGTAGCAATAATATATATTAATATACCGTACTATAATATATATTATAGCAAGCTACCACACACGGAGACGATGCTATAATATATATATTTTCCTTCATTTCATTGATGGTCGGCCTAGAGTTTACACGTGTTTTGTAATAAAGGTTGATTTCAAAACACAGTAGGTAATTATGAATTCAACAAGAAGTGCATTGTTATTGGATTTACTTGATAGTTCTTCAGACGACCATTCCGATTAATATCACACACTCCTAATAAGGTGGATATAGTTTTTATGAAAAGTAGTTTATTTATAATTTGGCTAATTTAAATGACTTGTACCTGAGGTAGTATAAAAAGTGACCAGTCGCCAATCAGATTTTTACATCGTCGATGCCTAGTCCCGAGTAGACTAAATGGCGATATATCGCCTAAATTGACCACACTGGTCGGGCGGAGGCGGCCCAGGGGGTCTAGCTAAGATTCCAAACGCTAACGCTATCGCCAAATTTTGCTTTAGGGATCGTTCGGGATCCCAAAAGCTTCGGGCTAACTCCAAAATGTACTGGAATGACATTTCGGAAATCGCTTACTTTTGTGGAAAAGTAAGCGATTAATGTCATTTCAATACATTTTTGGAGATAGCGTTAGCATTTGGGATCTTTGCTAGACCCCCAGGCAAAGCGGCAGGAATGGTAAGAGGGGAGAAGCGTCCGAGGAGCGCGTCGGATATGTTGAAACATGCTGTACATTCAAAATATGTCTCGCTATACCATAATATATATTAATATACAATAATATAAAAATATACCATAATATATATTACGGTATAGGTTGGTCACAGAAATATATATTATAGCTGCGTGTGCGGTCCCTCGAGAATTTGTATAGAAAACATAAGGTAATATGTCTAGCTATAAATATATTAATATATATTATAGCTACGTGTGTGACGGGCTTTAAGTTGGTAAACCTCTGGCTCAATGCACAGAGTAAAACAAAATTACACCTGACTTATGTATTTGAAGTTGAAAGGTACAAGGTATACATATTCTATACTAACTGGAATAAGCTCATAGCATCGTAAATTATACAAAACTAAACTTTAATGCCGTAAAATTGACATTAGACTATCGTGTTTGGAGAGAGACGTGGTCAGAGGAAGATAGTACGTTGTGTACCCATGGAGTAGTCTGTCTTTTTCTTATGCCTTATTATCGGAGGTAGTTAACCTGTTTTCATGGGAATACATGTAGGATTAAAAATCTGATAAAGTTTATGAACGGACAATCTAAATGTAAAAAAGGTGTGAGAGTTTATGAACGAAGGAAGAAAGAGAGACATGCAAGATGTGAATGGAAGACGTGAGAGTTTTTTTCTGCGGTGTTAATAATTAAAAATAGTTTTGTCGGAAAATATAGAAGACTTTGCTGCCTCAAGCCCCCCATTTCACTTTCACCCCCCCCCCGTTTCATTTTCACGAGCACCAACCAGATTCTACATGCATAATAAACTCAACTTCGTAAATTCTCGATGAATGTAAAATAATGAAATTAGGTAAAATTGACTTACCTACTTACTTTTACTAAAACTGTACTAAAAAACAATACAGTAGTCAATCGCACAGAAATCATACTTTCTATGGGATAGCATAATACCGTTACTTTGTAAATTAATCGACTTAATTTTATCAGATTTAGTAAAATTAGAAGCTGTAGCATGCATGTACTAAACTGGGGGCGATCCATGTGGGGGCAACTGGGAATATACCACCTACCGGAGGAAGAGCTAGGCATGCCTTTAGCAGTCTATGTATGTAATGTACCTTTGTTGTTTGTATTCATAGCACATGCTGTTTAAGCATCCTATGCTACACACGGTTCTTATGTGATTGAAGAGATGAAACTGCGGGCCTACTACTTTATTTTAAACTCATTCACAACTCGAGACACAAAAAAAGACTTCTCGAAAAACTTATCGTTTCTGTTCGAAGTGCTTGTTCCAGTTAGTATGTAATATAAGTACTATTATAGAACTTCTTGGAGAGGTATCAATTGAACATTTTCAGCCAGTGTCAATTTAAAACTTATAAAACGTACATACCTAAAGCCGCCTCTACATGCTTGATGTTTGCCACAAACACCTAGTACCCCAAACACCGACCACAAATTACTCAACACATACACTGCATCCACAGGATAGTCAAAAGTGCTAGGGTATGGATGGGCAAAAATGGCAGGCGACGAGCGTGTTAGGGCTGCCAACATTTTTTTTCGGAGAAATATATAGCATCTTTTTAATATAATAAAAAACAAAAGATAAACAAATATATTATTTATCAAATATTCATTTTTATAAACACTATCTAATGTCTTTTTTTAAATTAAAAAAGTATCATAAAATATGCATTAAGTAAAATCAAAAGGGATATTTGTTACTATCTGTTTCTTTGTTCTCCGCGATTTTAAATTCATATCGGAATTTCCTTCGTGTGAATATGGCGGGAATAGAAAGCAGGAACGACATTACTTTAAGGGCCTTACTTATAAATGCCGCTTAAAGTTAGTCAGTGTTTTCCCGCGTGACATTTCAAATCAGTCAAAAGTTGACAGAAGGTTTTAAGCAATGGCTAACTTTAAGCGGCGTTTATGAGTGAGGCCCTAAATGAAGAAGGTTATATTGGCATAGCTACTGACCGCATGTTGAAACTTGGCAACAGGCAACTTGAAAGTGACGATGCGATCGAAGGAGTAGCATGCTAGCTATAGCTTATATTTTATGCTGGATACCCGCAGCGAATAATCTCAATTATTCGCGGGCAGTATTCGAAGAGATATATAGAACCTACTAGTTGCAAACAGCGTTTAGCACACAGCCTTGAAATATAGTGCAGTTCTATATATTAATGTATGGTTAGCAACCCTACGCGCGTACTACTGTCAAACGTTTGGATACATCACAAACAGCTTTGTCGTTCGACAAACGTATTTGTCAAATCCTTAGAACTATGCACAATTCCGACACTGATACCGATCAACGGTGTTTGCCAGTGATACATGTGTGTTTGCAAACAGGCAAACACCAAAATAAAAATACACACACCCATCCTCAAGTTCGTGTTTGCTATTTGATGTTCGCTGTTTGCCAAGTATGTGAAAGCCGCTTAAGGATCAACATGTCAAATTACCCCCGGGTTAAATATATAACGGGATAAGTGGTCAATTTTCTAACGTGCAAGATAAAATACAGAAATAATCCGAGTTAGGCATTTATTCAGGTAACACGAGGTTAGAGTGAACGCGCAAGTCGGCCTTAGTGTTTAGTATTTGCTGCTATAGCGCCAACAGAAATACATCCTTACAGATCCTTAGTAATAGCATTAAGTTTTTATTACACTATGGCAATAGGGTAGGTTTAACCCTACTTTAACCCTTTGAGTATGGAACCCTAAAAAAGAAAAGTAAACGAAAGTAACAGAAAGCTTTATTTTATAACATAGCTGACCCAACAGATATCAAAACGTTTCATATTTTTTTCCATACAATTCAAACTACACAGGGTGCGTGGGGGTGTGCGGGTGCGTTACGGGTGTGTGTTTGTTATCGCATTTGTACTGTTCGATGATACTTGTATTACCTGTGCCAGGCCTTTTCGTTGATAAGAATATCATCAAACGCGATAACTGAAAAGGTACCGCTGGGTCGCCTCAGGAGTGAAGCACCTTTTTTCTCATAGTGACTCTTCTCTTGCACGTGGAGTGTCATCTTGGCTGCGGTTGGCAGGATGAGGCCACAGAACTCGCAGAAGTAACCTTTTTTGATCTGAAATTAGATGACGGGAATGATTATACCAAACAGTTGTATTTCTTTATGTATTAAATAAATAAATAAATAATAAATAATAATAAATTTTTAAAGTGTAAACCACACTTAAGCCATAAAAAAAATGAATTTAGAAAAAAAAATTAGATGATTAATTATTGACTAAGCGAGCGCAAAACGTCTCAGTTTCTGTTTGAACATATAGCAAAGTACTCTGTGCTGCTTGAGCAAAAATGATATAATGTATGTCTAGCTAGCGGATGTCCAGCTGTTCTCTGCTATAGATCTAATACTAATATATTCTCTGTTCCCCGCCTAGCATTCACACCGGGAAAAAACTTGTCATCGTTGTTAGAGTGAGACACACTTAGATGCTATCATAGTCTTGTCACAGTCTCTCACGAGAAAGTGTCGAGATATTTTTGTCAGGGTGTGCATGCTAGGATTGCTAGGCGGGCTGGTTGTATCTCTCAACCGAATCTCGTGAAATCTTGTTGGTAGAATTATCTGGTATTTTTTGTTGATTCAGTTTTCGGTAGAAATGGTGGAGCCATTAGAGATAAAAACATAAAAAATTGTATTTAACCTATGCAAAGATAAACTCGGAAGGTCATAAGACTGAGTCATAATTTTTCCAGTAACTTTTCTAGCTGCAGTGCCTTTCAAACTTATTGTTTTATTATTTCATTGCTAGAACAAAAGGGCACACTATTCCCAATAGTTACAGTTAACTAATTATACAAATTCTTTCATTGGTGGAGAGGAAAGTCACACCATTCCCAATAGTTACCTACAGAGGAACGGCACACTATTCCCAATAGTTACACCACAGGTAACTAATAATTATACAAATTCTTTCCTTGGTAAAGAGGAAATACACACCATTCCCAATTTGACGGGCCCATTAGCTCAGTTGGTAGTAGCCCTGCCTTCTGAACTGAGGCCTGTGGGTTCGATTCCTACCCAGGACAAACATTTGTGTGATAAACATAGATGTTTGTTCTGTGTCTGGGTCATGAGTGTTATATTACATTCTATGTATGTATTTACAAACAAAAAGTATCTAAGTATTATGTCAGTTAACTGGTTCCCATAGTACAAGCTGTGCTTAATTTGGGGCTAGATAGCTGTGTAAAATATCCACAAAACAAAAACGGTTACAGAGGAAAAAAGGACACCATTTTCAGTTAGTTAGTTTCAGAACTTACAGAAGAAAGGGACACCATTGCCAAAAAGTACAGAGGAAACACACCATTCCCAATTGTTACAGTAACCAATTCAAAAAATTCTTTTTTTGGCAGAAATGCACTCCACATTCACCATGCCAAAATCAAAAGGCAGTTTTATTGTGTTTGTTGCATGTGGAATGATACAAAGTAAAAATTGAATGGGATTTGATAAGGTTGGTATACTTATTAATTATAGATTATTTATATGTAAAGGCATAAATATCTTAATACAGGCAGGCAGAAACTTGTACCTAGTAGTACCTATGCCCTATAATTTATAAAAGGAACAATACCTTTCGTATATGATTATCGCCATATTTCTCCAAGTATGGATAAGCGAGTAGCTTGTCTGAATGCGAGTCTTCCTGGACATGGTCTTTGATCTCCTTCATTGTATCCAGCTGACAGCCACATACAAGACAGTATGCATTAACATAGCCAACAATGATGGCATTCTTTTGGAGCTTGGACCCCATGGCTGGCTGGAAGACAAATAAATATTATTAATGAAAAACCACAACAGCATGACTCTGTTAAACAGGCCTAAGTATTATTTTACATATGACAGCCTCCATCGTGTGGTGGTTGAGCAGGTCGGCGCCGGAGGCGATGGGTTCACTTCCCGCAGCAGGAACAGTATTTGTGCACAAGAAACAAGCGCAAATACTTGTTCTGCATCTGGGTGTTGTGGGACCATGGTCTTTGTAGTTCCTGGGTCCCTAGATACAGGGAACCCTAGTTAGGGTCCAAGATCTATGTATGTGATCGTTGGGTGTAAACTACATTTGCTATTACTACATGACCTGTGTAAATACTGACTACTGTGCTAGACATATTTTTATGTAACATAGTAGTAGATATGAGTATGATTTTGATAAATAACATCAACAACACTAAATGTAAGCAAGAAATTGATAAGGCTGGGCATGTAGATAAGTAGATACTTAGAAACTACCTACAAAATTCGAAGTAACAAAATCATGACCATGAGCTTTGGAGCATGGCTTTGTAGTTCGAATTCGTATGATTACCTATAGAATAGAATAGAAATAGAATATTTGGATGTAGTCGGACTATATTATTATATTCGGATAGTCTAGTCGGAATTTTGGAAACTTTTTTGTAACTATGTTTTGGAATCTAAGTTTTGGCAGTAGACATTTTAATCACATTTGTAAATCATAAAAAAGTGGTAGGTACTAGGTACTTACTTACTAAATCAGTTACAGACGGCCAGCAACGAAAACAACTTCAACAGAAATAGCAAAACAAATAACTGCTTTGGAACTAAACTCCCGATACTTATACTACTCTATGACTAAACTTGTAACTTTATATTCTTCTGCATTTGGTTGGTATCGCAATCGACCACTCGACGCGACGGTCAGCCAGCCAGTCTAGGTAGGGTAGGAAAAGGAAAATGTATTGTATGTATCGTAGTATCGTATCAATTTGTTGTTGTAAAAATAAAAGAAAATAAGAAATCCCCGACAAACGACTAAAGTTTTCTGTTTTTTTTTTAGGCACTTCTTCTTTCTTAGATTATGGCTCCACACATAGTGCATTTAGCCAGTGTCAAGTATTGTAATTTTTCATCGTTATAGAATATTTCACGTAAGTCAAGTCATAGTCATAGTCCAGTCTAAGTCAGGTAGTCAAAGTCCAGTCTAAGTCAGGTAGTCAAAGTCCAGTCTAAGTCAACTTCTAGTAAAGTGGTGGCAACTTTACTAGAAGCTTCTATGGAATTTTGGAAGCAACACGAAAAACCACGTTTCACCACATTATATCACTTGCCCACACTCATGCTCGTAGTTCAGCACACAATGCGTAAAACGCCACCAATTTTAATCATTAACACTGGAAAAAGCACAAGTTTTGATAAATAATACAATGCAACTACGTGAACTTTTCCGCGTTCCCGCCAAAACTCTTTTTTAGGCACAGACAGACAGTGTTACCGTTTCGTAAATATAAAATTCCCCAGCATATTATTTTTCTCTATGGTCCCCAGACATATGAAATAGTCGCCAGAAAAAAAAACCGCCAGATTATCATTAAAGATTTGTGATAAGTATAAGTTCCTTGGGTATAACAGATTAGAGAAAAAAAAGACTGGTATAGTGTATAGTCTTACCAAGTTATCTGTGAACTGCCCCCCTATTACGAACGAGCTAGCATCGCTACTGACTGGCGTCTGCCGTTCAACTGCTGTCAATTTTCATGCAATTTTGACAGCAGTTTTTCAGTCTCTACTTTCATTAGCCAGACTCTAGTTTGTATGGGGATCACAGAGAACTGCTATATACATGGGGATTGCGATTTGCGGCTCAGCCTGTGGGCACCAAAGAGTATGTTATGTAACGCTTCGCTAAGTAGGGTGGGCACAGCAGATTTCAGTATATAGCAAAGTTCTCTGTGCACAGCAGATTACTGGACCCACAGAATACTTTTCCTTCTCCTGAGCAAAGATGATATAATCACTTCGTTTTGAGAGTGAGTCTTCGAACAAACGTTGTTTCAGGCTCAAAGACTTTTAGCTACCAATCATGCAAATTTAACTACATATGGCCAACATGAAAACGCAGAATGAATGAACGAATCGTTAATAATGTGTCAACTGTCAAAGCTAGTGCTTGCCTGGTTCGATACTAGGGCTCGATACTTCTGTAGGGTTGTGCGGTATTGCATCGATATCGATAAATCTAATAAATATGGGTAGAAAGAAATGACTCTAAATATTTTTAATATCCTTCTAAACAAAATAATAAACCTCTATTTGTTAGCAAAATATACGTTTATTTGTTTTTCACGCGATTATATTACAGGAAAACCAAATAGTTAATGTAAAAATAAAACTGGTTAGACAATCAATCAACAACTCACCTTGCTGTTTCTCTCTGGCGTAACAAATCACACACGTTCTATTATTTCCCATATGCAGTCTCTGTCTCACTAAACACTCGGAAATAACTTGAAAGGCAAACCAATTGGTAAGTTCATCAATACGTCGATACCAAAACCGAGGAACAATTAATGCTCAACTCAAGGCTTTGGCGGTTGCCGATGAATACTTATATTAGGTGTCAAGATCACAGTTATCATTATTTGCACAAATATCTTGAAAACAGCACCGTATTATTCAGGAGAAGATACAAATATAAATGAGACGTGACATGTCCGACATTTTGTTTAGTTCATTCCAATTTCCAAATGACGCAGGCTAACTACTAAAGTTGGGCGTTATAACATCTAGCAGGTAATATAATTAATTAAAAAATTCTAATCTTCTAACTAATTATAAAAATCTGAGCACCCTGCTATAATATTTACTATAAATATTTATTGTAGTGCATCTTTTTGCCCCGCGTTCACTGCTTCTCAGTCTAACATCTATTATATAATACAACGCCATCTAACAAAATCTACATGCACCTTTTCGCGCCGCACTCACTAACATAATAGCTACCTGTCGTCGTCGGGCGTCGATAGGTTATTGACCTGTTGTACGTGGCATTATAACGAAGTACTCGTTATAATGACGCATTTTGCTGACACGAATATGAACTCTAATGTCATAGCTTTTAGGATTAATCTTATCTACACTAAAATATAACTGTTATGATTTTTGGTCATGTGGATTTTGAGCTGGCAAATATGAACACTCACGCGATAATTATAAGGTCGAATTTTATCTACATTAAAATATAACGATTATAAAATATATTTTACGTTATAGTGAAGTTTGACTAATATAATCTTTCATGCGATAACATCCGACTAATATTTACATCTTACATTATAATTTACGATCGTTATCGTTAGATTATAATGTAACGAGTGAAGTGCGTTCATTGTGAGATATGCGAGAATGTTTTGACTTTCGATTTTTGTTTGACTGTTGTTGTTGTTTTTATACAACAGTCAAACGAAAAATCTGTTTTGTTTTAATTGCGAAAGAAATTGAGTTACTTCGTTCGTTGTTTATTACTTTGTCGTTAAGTTAATAGTGAATTGGAGTGATTGTAAATAAGTTATTAGTGTTATTTAAATAGGCTGTACATATTTTTTGTGGGTTAAATACGTAATTAGTTTTGTGTAAATACAGCCATTTGGAACTATTTCACTGTAGAAAGAGTAAACGATAAAAAAGCAGCATGCAATTATTGCAAGAACACCACAAAAGTACCATTACAAATTTAAAGTTGCACATTTATTAAAGCAAAAACACATAAGATTGTATGAAGAGTTTTAGAAGTCTGAATGGGAACAATTAATTATAAGAGTTGTGTGAAAACATAATATTACAATAATGATCAAGCTATATTAAATATTATACATTTATCACCCAACTTAAATAACATTACAAAAGAATACAATAAGACGACGACACGGTCGACAACTATACTGAAAGCACGTACCTCCCTACAAAAATTTATAATATAATTTATATTGTAGCACTTTAAAATAACTGTTAGAAAAATACAATATAACGTAAATTAAATTGTTTGAATATAACAGTATCACCCATCTTTACTAACTACGTTAAGTGTATACCAACCACAGACTAAGATCCGGTAATTTTTCAATGTTGGTAGGTAATTTTCTGCGTCCGTAACACCACGGCTCACAATCTGCGTACAATGAAACGCGGCATGTAGCCGCCATATTAGAATAAACTTGTATGACATTTGGGTTTGCTCAGGGTTTGCTCTGATTGGCTTAGCTAGATGGCCAGCCATATTGTCTTTTTTCACTCTATTTTATTTTATACTCTTTGATTTTATTTTCATAACCTCTTCACTTTATGTGTTATTTAATTTTGATAAAATGTTTTAGATGTTAGTTATTGAGAGCTGTGTGTACAAAAATTCACAGCATGACTATTTTCTAACAATTTTCCGTGCACTGAGAAGTGTGTGCAAAAGTTTGTGATTTTGTGGTGTGTTTGTCAAAACACTGAAAAGCGTTTCTTAATTTAATATCAAGTCATATACGGCAATTCGATGTATCAAGTATATTCTTCCCTATTTAATAATGACGACATTTTGAGTCAGTACTTATACTTTTATTTATGTTTCGAGTCGAGTGGAGTACCATCTCAGGAGGATGCTGGTAAGTCTTGTACAAGATGAATCGTTAACATGTTTATCATGGTCTTATGTTATCATAATTTTTTTGCTAATACACCACTATTGTGATATAGTTAACATCGGTACCACTGTTTGTATCTGATACTTATTCATCTAAAAGATATTTTGACCCTGTAAGTATAATTAGGCTGCATAGACATCACACTAAGCTAAGATGATGACGATGATACCATACAACATGGATAGACCATTCACAGATAAGATCTGATTTCCATATCCCATGAGAATTTATTATGATTTGTTTTCAGATGGAACGGTTACAATAAGCGGAGGCAGACAAACATCTAGACAAATTGCTTAATTATCATTCTAGGAAAGAAAATAAAATTAAGGTAAGTTTCATAGCATTTTCGTTATTATATAGATTAATTTTATTGGTAGGGAAATATTTTGAATCATGATGCAATTTTAACCTGCATCTATCCATCCTGAAAGCCTAAGCCGGGACATCCTTTTCTTAACCGCTTGACTCTGAAGTCTGAGCCGAGGGTTTAAGCTAGCACCTAGCTCAATATGCACATACTAAAGTTATTATACAATCGTTTATTTAACATGATTATTATGGATGTTTTCCGGTTGATGATGAATTTTCTTTCATTGTAATTTTTTTTATACAAGTACCCATTTGTATAGATTATACCTTCTTTTATATTAATTGTGTTGTTTCTTATGTTTCAGGTGAAAAATTGTGTGAAAGTACTTAGAAAAACTGTATGTAGCTGCAATAGTACAGTATAACAGTATAACACACATGAGGGCATGGATATCTTTCAAGTAAGGAGTTGTATATTGCCAACCAGTTATATATAACAGAACTATGAATAAAATACAAAATGGATTTGTTATAGTGATCGTTATATTTAAACATTTAAGTACCTATGCACATTTAAATATAAGTAGCTAATGAATCTTGCTAATTGGAGGCCCATGTTCAGTAGTGGGCGTGTTAGGGCTGATGATGATGAATAATAGTAATCTAATTTCTTATTAATGTTTATTTAAAAAGTCAACTGTTCAAAATTGAATTATGATAGATTTTAGTTCTTAAAATATTCAAAATTCAGTTACATTAGATAGTCTATTTTTATAATCATTTTAGGTTGTTGTTTAAAGACTCATTTTATGTAATTGTAAGCTTTTTTAACAAAAATAGTTTAAGTTGTATAATTGAATTGAATCATAGTTTTGCGGCAACATGAACATACCGATGTAAATTAAAAAATAAATATTTTAATAAATGATTTATAGTTTTATTTGTACGATAATAAAAATTAGGAACATGAAAATGGCTATGTAACATAGGTAGGTATATATAGTGGCACACCGGCTAATTGCGTTACACTTCATATAGGCCACGTGGAGAAAAAAAAAAAGTCATGCGACATAATTTTCGTAAGTATTGTACGACCAGTATTGTACAACCACGGAATTCGAAGCCATGTACATGGATTCCGGGCTGTACATTCCTGGCCGTGCATTACTTCCTGTACCAGTATTGCGCAGCCAATATTGTACGACCCGTATTGCACGGCCACGGAATTCGAAGCCATGTACACGGATTCCGGGCTGTACATTCCGGGCTGTACATTACGCTGGCCGTGCATTCCGGTCTCCCTAATTTTCTACAGTCTATGGTGACAGTACTAGAGATGGTCGTCTGATACATAGAGTAACTTTTTATACTTGAGGTATACTTGGTCTGTCTGATACGTAGTATCTCTTAGTAGTCTGTGCGGGACACTGCTCCCGAGACTGGACCTATGTAGGGGCGCAAATACTGTGATTATAACACAAATTCCAGCTCATCATGAGGTTCAAACTCCAGGAGAACGCCATCGTCTCTCACCACATCAACTCATTCTGCCTTGTCTGCGAGTGTAACTTGGATTCTGAAGCTCTGGCGCTGCAGCATATTGATCAGGATGAGCATCAACAGAGCTTACGATGCTTCCCATATTTGGAGAAGTACAAGGATGATAGAATCAGAATGGTGTGTGTTATAGTGTACTTGCTTCGTTTTATTAAAGAAAGTATTTTCGTACGATGATTGTCTCGGAGACTGTCTAGCCACTTTTCTCGTCATTGAGAAAGCGTTTGGGCAGTGAAAACACAACAAAAGGTTTATAATCGTGATAAAGGTAATTGTTAATTGGTCAAACACTTTCTCGAGAGAAGAGAATTGTTGATTTCTACAGCTCATGCTGTCCATACAGATGAGGATTATAATACAACACAGTTGTTTATTGTACACCAAATTAAATAAATGACACTAACAAAAACATTATAATGCCACCAATTTGTCTATTCCGGTGAATACTTCATTGTCTTATTTTAAAGAGGCCATTAAAAAGAGATGGCGAAAAATGAACCAGAACAGATAATTTGGTGGCGTGTGCTTAGTATGATTTGTGTTATTTCAGGTGAAAATGGGCTATTACTGTGACTACTGCACCAAGTTCATCAGCACAGCAACCGAAATTGATCCCCATGTTAGCAACACCAACCACTACAATAAGAAACTTGATAAATCATGGCAAAGAGTCAACGGAGTTGTCATTGCATTCAATAAAGTCATAGTAGATGATACTGCTTGGCACAGCGTATCAGGGAATAAATGCTTCATTTGCAATACGGTATTCAAAGATGAGGGGGTGCACAAATCTGAAGACTCACATCTCATCAAATTAGTTCAGAGTAAGGTGGACTTGCATGAAGAAGGAATCTATCGTAAGGTAATATATATTATTTAAAATTTATGAAAGACAATGGGTGTGGGGATGTTGCGGCAAGTTTTATATTGGGTATAAAAGTCATTATGGCAGTTAAACATGAATTATGATGTCTTTTTAAAAACAAAAATCTTCTCTGAACTCGGTATGTGTCACTATTGATAAACTAAAACTTAATTTAATAATTAAAGGTTATGTTACATCTCTCTCTTTTATTATAAAGAAGAGTTTTTTTTTGTCTTTTTTTAAATTAGGGACTAACAAATGTATTACATATTGTATTTCTTTTTGTTTTCAGATGGACAGTGATATATTTCAATGTCTGACCTGTAACACTGTGCTTGCTAGTGGCAAAATGGAAAAGCATTTCAAATGTGATGAGCACAAGATTATTTATGCAGAATGTCAGTATCAAGATGAAACTATAAATAAAATGTATAAGAAAATCAAGGCAACAGCAGAGTGTAACATTTCTGATATGCCTTCTGATCCAAAGGCTGAAGAGGCATCAAGTGCTGATAAAAAAAATGATTTTAAATCAATTGCCACTTCCCTGAATATAGAGGTTCCAAATGAGGTCATACATTTTGATAAGAACATTGGTGTACTAAATACCATAGACAATGATGACACAAAAAATTTAGCAAACGTAAAACAGTTTGATAATACATTATCAAATGCAACAGCATTTGAAACAGATTCAATAAAAGAAAATGAAAATAACACATGTCCAGATTTCGAAGACAACACAATCAAGGCAAAATCATCTCACAATAACAATGTTGACCATCTATTCAATTTTAATATGTATGATGACCATCAAAATGCATATGATGATTTCACTGGGCTAAAGCAAGATTCGCAAATACCCAGTTTGATTTGTGACACAGATGACTACAAAATTTTAGAAGCAGACAAATTATATTTACATGCTGCAATAATTTCAACAGAAAGGGAAGACACAGAACCTGGTGACACGGTTGAATCATTTGCTGAAAGGCATGAATTGATTGTCACTAAACGCGAAACACACGTCACATGCCTGCTATGCACTGTCAAAGTCGTATACACTATGCCAGAAATGCAGCAGCACGTCTTTAGTAGAAAGCATAGGACCAAAACATCTCATATGGCCCGGCATCACATTAACTTGTATACATCACAAATCGTTCCTGCCAGGCAAATGATTCCTTTTCGAATGGCGGCGGTTGATTTCCTATGGAGAAAACACTTCACTCAAAACGACAATGATGTTCTATTAAATAATACTTACCGTCTGAGCTTCGATAGCTACCACTTATATTACTCAGTGCCAGATATGAGGAAGATGTGCCATGTGTGTGACAATAAGGTGCCCTTTAAAGATATCAATCACCATAATCTATCGGGTATACACCAGATTATGATGAACCTTTCACTTGTTGTGACAGAATTAAGGGATGAATTCATTAGAGAAGTAAGTCATTTCGTAGAACCAACAAAGATATCTTAGTAGTAAATAGTTGTTTTATAAATTTTAACATCCAGTTGGATTTGAACATGTGCTCTCCACTTCACTGGTGAGGCGGGTTTTTACCAATTAAGCTATGGTTGATGTCACTTCCTGTGGCTTCAAAAACCTGCAACGTAACCTGAAAGGTTTTCATGAATATTTATTAGTTTATTATAAAATATTTCAGATACTACCAAACAAATTCCACTGCGGCTTCTGCAACTTGGTGTTGCCATCGTTCCGAGATTTAAAGGACCACATGCGAGGTCGCTGCCACAGAAATATGAAGCTGGATGCATACACACGCCTGCATCAGGTTTTGCCTCTAGTGGGCCAAGCGAATGCTATATCCTCTATCATGCAAGGAAACACCTTCATCCCAAACTGGGCTGGTAGGAACAACCCAGGCATATATTAACTTCTGGTTACACCGGCCGGTTAATTGCTTTATTTTGCAATAACTGTGTGCATTCGAGGGGTTATGAAGAATTGATTCTGATTTATTAATCAATGAATGTTTGTGAACATGTACGAGTTTTGGGACTGTTAACTTAGAATAGCTGGACTGCAACGAGATTTACGGAAACACATTTACTATGTGTCGTTTAATCACAATTTTATGTGAGCGGGTTCATTCTTGCAGGCTAAATTATACGATAGGAAGTGGCAACACTGGCCACTTTGGGATGATGGTGTCATCTGCATTGCCTGAACTAAAGACTAAACCTGAGATTTAAAGGCATGAGAATAAGGAGACCCTAATGCTTAAGGGTAGGCAAGGTATAAAAACGTATTTATTGATTATTATATTTTTGGGGTGATTTATTGATCTCAGGATCTTTTATATTGTATAGTTATCGAAGTATTAACTGGACATAGTCCTAACAGTTGTTGTATGTACTACATAAAATATTGTGTATACACACATTTGTGTTGAGTATCTATTGATATTAGATTAGTAACTAGAAATACCCAAAGCTTTTTAGCACTTGTTGTTACTAAACGTAACAGACAGTCTCCGATATATCCAATATTAGCTATGAATGTTTCAAAACTAATTGCCCTTACCAAAAAGTTCCTCTATGACTCTTGAGCACTTTCATTATTTCTTATTTGGCCCGATAGCTCAGTTGGTACTTGGTAGTAGTCCTGCCTTCTGAATTGAGGGCTGTGGGTTCGATTCCTACCCAGGACAAACATTTGTGGGATGAACATAGATGTTTGTTCTTTGTCTGGGTGTTATATTGTATTCTATGTATGTATTTACAAACAAAAAGTATCTATACCCTGCTCATAAATCTTAAATTTTTTATGTAAACAAAGAAATGTCACGAAAAGTCACTGTCAAAGTGACATGCCAGTTGCACAAAACCTTTGATGAGGGAAGTAAGAGGATGTGAAACATGGTCACGTGACGTGCGGCACTTTCATTTTCACCACAATATGGTGCCTACTCCGCCCCACTCCACCCCATTGTTTACTGCGTTTGACACTTGACGCTAGTTGACGACTGACGTACTAGCTCAAAATACCACCAGAACATAGCGCGTTTTTTGCCGCAGGGCAGTCTCAAGTGACGTCAGAGACAAATTATTATCATAAATTAAAGTTGAAACGGAATACTTGTCTCTATTAAGCACATTCAAAATGGTATTGGCTAAAAGGAAATGCAACTATTTGTGACCATTCTTTAACGAAGTTGACCTCATAACTATAACATATTCTGTGTAGTTAGCTTTATGCCACATCCTCTTACTTCCATCATCAAAGCACAAAACATTTACCCCTTAAGAAAAATATTTTTGTTAATTTTAATTCTTAACAATTCAGCTGTTTTGTTTGTATAGTGTGATAGTGACCAACATTCGTTCGCAGGCTACTTCTCGTATGTCTCACTTTGTACACATTCATCGCCACGAGTTTTTCTTGACATTCAAAGATTTTCCACAGATTAATTATAATAATTGACGCTCTCTAGAGCACATAAAGTCAAGAACAAAAATATAATAATTGTAATGTTGGGTTTTTATAGGTAGTATAGACTGGTTTTGGCGATTACTCTGGTGATTATACCGTTACACTGGCCAACATTTTGTTCTACACCGAACAACCTCCTTCGTTTGATGGTCTGTCGGGAAAAACCTGACATTGGCGAAATTGTGGTGGCACCTCCTTAAACGCCACGAAACAAGAGTTGAAGTTGAAGTAATGTTGGGTTTTGATTAGTTCATTTTGGGGTGGGAGGGAATTGTGCGGATCACTCTCGTCGCGGCGCAGCAGGTTATTTTTGTTGCCATTAAGAGCGTCCACCCAGCCCAATGTCCCGTACAGGGCAATCTTACTCTGAATCAGAATTGAGCAGCAGCCTTTCCAAGACTGTGACCGCTCTCAGGACTCTTGGAGCCAGTTGGATAAAACTGGTCCCAAAAGTCTAATCATAATCATAATCATAATCATAATCAATTTATTGGTAAAAAATTTACTAGTCACAAAGTAAAGGTATTAAAAGTATTAATAATATTAATAATTACGTTCTCAATTATACAAATAAAAAAATTATAATAATATACACAGTATTCACTAAATACTATTAAGTACATACTTAATTAAATTAAATCCTACTGCTGTCAATTTATTTTACATATTTCAAATTCTTCGAAGCTGTAGAACGTCTGCTCGATAAGCCAGCGTTTGAGTCGTGACTTAAAGCTCAAACTGGAGGCAGTGGTGATCTGCTCCGGGAGCTTATTGTATACCGTCGGACCCATAACATGCGACGTTTTGGAAGATTTAGTGAGCGTTCGAGGGATAGCAGAGAGCTTGTTTCGGGTGTTGTACGAGTGGATACTACTGTACTTCTTATAAGAGGCTTATAACATGACCAGACACAGATATTTCATCTAGGTCTCAAAAGGCACCGAAACCCAGTCCAGAAGCCCCCACTTTCCTGCCTAAGGCATATGGTACAACAAGCCTCTGTATTGGCTAGAGCAACCCTCAGTTCTAAGGAACGGATGCGGTAGACAACAACGGCTTTGCCCACCATTGCCAGCCGCACAGTCTCCCTGAGGTCTCTCCCCCTGACTACGAAAAGGGTGTTGTATGCGTAGCACGCAACCCGCACTTTTGCAGAAAGCCTGCCACGCAGCAGTCGTAACGAATGTTCCACAGGAGCGGTTTCAGCACTTACGTCTGGGGAACTCGGCAGGAAACGCGATGGTATCTTAAACCTGGAGGTAAAGACGCATATCTTGATATCCTGGAGGTAGTCGGCCTCTACAGATATCGGGGAATCTCTTCCTCCGCTATCGTTCCGTGAGGAAGGCTGTTGCTATCTTGTGACACAGCCAATGCCTCTTCCGACCGCATCCTGCATTCATCATTTGAGCTACAACAGGACGGGCGTCAGTAGTAGACTATGTAGGAAAAGTTTGTGTAGGGGAAACGCCCCTCTAACGCCCTGCCCGACCGTGGACTCGGATTTTGTTGTGGGCAGTCCTATACGATCATCTCCATGGGTCTATGTCAAGAGTGTCAAGGCCTTCCACAAGTGACATCTAATAGCCGATGACGAGCAGAAAATTAAGATGCTTTGAACGATACATCATTTAATTTTGTCAAATGATGTCAAGTAGTTCAGAAGTTATACAGTATAAGAAGGTACATAAAATATGAACATAATAACATAATATTATACCGGCTGAATTTTACAATTGGGCATGGTGGGCCAAATCCTAAACTATGAGGAATAGCAAAAAGTTGCTCTGAGGAGTCTCAAGCTTGATTTTGATGTTAACTAAAACTGCATCATCGGAATTTAATAAAAAAAACAACATCTATAGCCAGGAAACGAACCCATAGAGTTTGGAAAAAAAATCTCACCTGTATTATTACACTATTCGATAGTGTCGCTAATAATAATCGAGATCTGGGAAGTAATGACATAAGAAACCTTTAAAAAACTGTTGGATGTTAATAAAATGTCTTAATTTGCTTAACACCCGGTATACATAGAAACACACACACACACACACACACATACATGCATACACATAGATATACATGCATACATACATACCGGTTATCATAACAATTCTTTTTGCTTCGACGTAGTAATAACTCCAAAATTAACAAAAATCTTGATTTTCTAACTCTTATATCTCAGCCCCGACTTGTTTTAGAGACATGCTGCTTAAAAAAGTTTTGTTTACTACACTATACTGTACTATAAAATCTAGGTTTGGTTGATAGCCGCGCGTAAACAAAAAGGAGCCATTTTCAGGCATTGTCTTTAATCAAACTTAACAAAAGACAGTACAAAAAATCACAATAAAATTGCCCAAACGCGAAATAAGAACATTCGCATTCGAGAAAACAAAAACGAATAAAACGGGAAATGATGGCGGCAGATTATGTCCTCTTGAAAATGTTCAGAACCTCTACAGTATATTAAAATATTTTCTATCAAAAATTGTTTATTTTATCATAAAATTTTATAGAACAGATATTTCGTCAAAATAAATAGTACAAAATGAAGCTTATTTCATAATTGGTCAAATATAGTAAACCTTTATAAAAGATATTTTTTTCCACTGTTATCCCCTTTGTTTACATAAAACATCTAAGATATATGAACAGGGCATAAGTATTATATCAGTTATATATCTGGTTCCCATAGTACAAGCTATGCTAAGTTTGAGACTAGATGGCGCTGTGTGAAATTTCCACACATATATATTTATTTATATGTATTTATAGGCTTTGGCCAACTCTTCAAAAAACTCAGCCTGTTTCAGTATTGTCAGTATTAATTACTTTATTTATTTCATTCATTTACATTAGCACAAAATAAAATAATGCATACGGAGAACATAATGCTATGATAATAATCATTTTCAACCAGTGAATGTTTTGTATTGCCAGTATTAATAAATGTTCTGTGTCTATTATAATCATTAACTATCTTAAATAATTACATTAGTTTTAATGCTACCTGTAATAAAACATTATACTTTAAGATAATTTAATTTAATTTTTCAATTATCTAGTCATGAATACCATTTGTAAGTAGCTGTGTTAATGTTTATTTAAAGAAAAATAAACTCAGTATTTTTTTTAAATTTTTGTTCCTTTTGCTGCAACATGTTTAATATAAATTATGCTAGTCACGTAGAATCGTAGATTGAATGTCTGTAGTCTGTAACTATAGAACTTGTCACAACTAAACATACTACTTAAAATAAATATGTGCCAGTATGGAAACAAAAGTAAGTATTTCATTTTGATATTTTAGAGTTAATTGGTTGGTTATATTGTATTCTATGTATGTATTTACAAACAAAAAAGTATATAAGTATTGTATCAGTTATATGGTTCCCATAGTACAAGCTATGCTTAGTTTGGGGCTAGATGGCGCTGTGTGAAATGTCCACACATTTTTTTATTTTTTTTAATTCTCTTTTCGGTTTACCAGTCCCACTAGTGGGGAATTAAATTATTCTCGTGGTGAGTGGTAAGGGAGTAACCAAAAGCTAGGCCGGGGCCTAAAGTCTGCTATTTCAATAGGCATGATGACTTCTATTAAAAATGAACAAGTAAATATTACTTTCATAAAGAAGATTAAAAATGAATGCAATAATTGAAAAAATAATTAAAATCGGTAAATAAATCACGGAGTAATAAGCTTTTAAACTTTCTACAGTAGGCATCTCCTGTACCTTTTTCGCGAAACAGATTGCCCCCACAGTTACTATAAAAAACCCACTCGTGACGTCACATATCAAAGATATTGTATGAAAAGCTACCACAGCTTAGTAATCACAATCAGGTACTATGAACGACCTTCCCCTGACGTTACTGGCCGTTTGAGCTATCTGTTTGCATTCCGGTTTTTAAAATGCTTGTAACTTGGTCATTTTTTGAGATATTTAATATTTGTTTTACACAAATGTTTATCATTTGAAGAATATTTTTCATCATCATCATCATCATCATCAACAGCCTGAAGACGTCCACTGTTGAACATAGGCCTCCCCCAGGGAACGCCACTTAGAGCGGCTGCTCGCCTCCTGCATCCATCGGCTCCCCGCGGCTTTCACCAGGTCGTCGGTCCACCTTGTGGGGGGCCGGCCTACGCTGCGTCTTCCAGTTCGTGGTCGCCACTCGAGAACCTTTCTTCCCCATCGGTTGTCAGTTCTACGAGCGATGTGACCTGCCCATTGCCATTTCAACTTGCTAATCCTAAGAGCTACATCGGTCACTTTAGTTCTCCTGCGGATCTCCTCATTTCGGATCCTATCTCGCAGGGAAACACCGAGCATTGCTCTCTCCATAGCTCGTTGCGCGACTTTGAGCTTAGTAATGAGGCCAACAGTTAGAGACCACGTCTCAGTTCCATAAGTCATCACTGGCAACACACATTGATTGAAAACTTTTGTTTTCAGGCTTTGTGGTATTTTGGACGAAAAGATAGGTCGAAGCTTCCCGAACGCTGCCCAGCCGAGTTGGATTCTTCGGGCGACCTCTTTGTCGAAGTTGGACCTACCCAATTGAACAGTCTGCCCTAGATAGACGTATTTGTCGACAACTTCGAGAGTATCGTTCCCAACAATTACCGGTATAGGTGGAACATGGGCATTTGACATGATTTTCGTCTTGTCCATGTTCATCTTAAGACCAACCTGTCGGGAGACTCTACTGAGGTCGTTGAGCATGGTGCTGAGATCATCGAGCGACTCCGCCATTATGACTATATCATCGGCAAAACGAAGGTTAGTGATATACTCGCCATTTATGTTGATGCCAAATCTTTTCCACTCCAAGAGCTTGAAAACATCCTCCAATGCGTTCGTGAACAGTTTCGGAGAAATAACGTCTCCCTGTCTCACGCCTCTCTGCAATGGGATCTGTTCCGTACTCTGGTCCTGCAGTCGGACTGACATAGTGGCCTTACTGTACAAACACTTCAACACTTCGATATACCTGTAGTCAATTTGGCATCGCTGTAAGGACTGCAGCACCGCCCAAGTCTCGATTGAATCGAAGACTTTTTCATAATCCACAAACGCCAGGCATAGCGGCCGATTATACTCTTCGGTCTTCTGTATAATCTGGCGTAGCGTATGGATGTGGTCTATGGTGCTAAAGCCTTTTCGGAAACCGGCTTGTTCGGGAGGCTGGAATTCATCAAACCTGCGTGCGAGACGATTCGTAATGACCCTCGAAAACAGCTTATACACATGACTCAAGAGCGAGATGGGCCTATAGTTCTTCAATAAGGTGATATCACCTTTTTTGAAGAAGAGCACCACCACGCTCTTGTGCCACGCCTCCGGCGTTGTACCTTCAAGGATGACAGAATTAAATAACTTCTGGAGGACTATAAGTACCGGTCTACCACCCGCTCTCAGAAGTTCGGTCGTAATTCCATCCTCACCTGGCGCCTTGTTGTTTTTAAGCTGTTTGAGGGCCATTCTAATCTCGTACAGGCTGACGTCCGGGATATCTTCGGTATAGTGTCGGACTAACTTGGCTCTGGTGTCCTGAGCTGTGTTAGTAGCGGGCTCACGTGTCGAGGTGTATAACTGTCCATAGAAGTTCTCAATCTCTCTCAGAATCTCAGGCTTGGATGAAATGACACTACCATTCTCGGTCTTTAGTTTTGTCATTTGGCTTTGCCCAATAGACGAATCTTTTGCGAACACCTTTGAGCCTTGGTTCCGCTCAATTGCGGCCTCAATACGTGAAGTACTATAAGCACGCAAGTCGTGTCGCATGGAACTCCAGATACGTCTATTGAGTTCACCGTAGGCTGACATATCAACTGAAGACTGTAGTTTCATTTCGTTCCGGTCTGCCATTAATTTAAGAGTGTTTCCTGAGAGTTTCTGAGTCCTCTTTCGGCGTTGGGTCTTGAAGAACTCAGCTCCAACAGCTTGGACAGTTTCCACCAACCCGTTGTTCAACTCGTCCACTGTGTTGCAATCGGCAAGGCACTGGAAGCGATTTTCGAGTTCCAGCTGAAAGCCTTCGGGGTTTTGGATTTGGACAGGATTTGGACGGAGCGTAGACCTCACCAGACGCGACCTTTCAAGCTTGACATTGATATTCAATGTGCCTCTTACAATACGGTGATCGCTACCGGTTTTCACCTTGCTGATCACTGAGACATCATCGAATATTCGCTTCTTGGTCGTCATCATGAAGTCTATCTCATTTTTCGTGGAACCGTCGGGGCTTATCCACGTCCACTTCCTGGATGGCCGCTTCTTGTAGAAGGAGTTCATCATAAAGAGGCCCTCCTTCTCCATGAAGTCAGCCAGCCTTTGTCCCCGAGGGTTCGGCTGCCCGTATCCAAATGGCCCCACTCTCAGCTCATCGCCATTCCTTGTGCCCAACTTCGCATTAAAGTCTCCCATCACAACGGTGAAGTATGTTTCGGAAGTATGCATGGCTTTGGAAATATCCTCATATTTATCCTAATATTTTTAATTTTTCCAAAAAAAAATTTTAGTCTTCATGAATATTGTGTCATAATGGTTCAAGAATGGTGCCATGACAGATTTTGACAATAAAGGTACTCTACTTATGGCTTGTAGACTACTATTAGTGTCAAAATCTTTCTTCATGATAGATTTTGACACTAATGGTAGTCTACTTATGGTTTGTAGACTAAAATTAATCTCAAAATCTGTCATTATGGTACCATTCATGAACCATTATGACACAATTACACATGACGCAAAATAGCAGACTTCGGGCCCTGGAACACAGACTTATGGTTACCCAATATTCATGGCGTATAGTCATAGATTTATATATCAGGATATGCCCGAAGGAACATTTTATTTAGTCAAAATGGCGTGAGAAATGTCTGCGCCATCTATTAGATTTCGCGTGAACTACGACAAGATGAGAAAATTAGGTGCCTATCGCTGCCATTATAGTCCTCAAAATTCCCATGAGCATAATGATAATACCTATGAATGGCCTCGGCGGATGGAATAGTGTCGCAATTTTATTAGTCATTAATAGGAGATTTTTTGCCAGTTGACGGAACGTAGTTCTACAGCCAAAGTAGCTTCGTTTACTAGATGGAGTACTAACGACTTATTTTAAACATGGTCGTATAATTTCAAATCACAGAGTATAAGAAAATGTCTAATTCGGTTGAGTGGATCAGAGTACGTTGTCGATTTGTCGACAGAAAGCCATTAGAGTATATGCCTTCCATAAAATAAGGATGGGATACTAAACTCGATACATAATTCTTAACAATGACAGAACATAAATCTCACATTTTAACACCATCTATTGGGTTTTTACAAAATTACAGCTTTTTTTTAAAAAAACGCCTTGTAATTTGCATTCGCTCTAGGATCAGAAGCATTTTTGGCATTTGCAAAATTAGCGATGATGTCGAGCGTTCGTTCTGGAAATTTTACCAATAATGTCAGTTTTGATATTTTTGCCTACGAGTCAAAATTGGCAGTTCACAATGACATTTTTGAGCTATACGAACGGTGAACGAAAACAGTTAAAAATGCAACTTTTGCTCACACATTTCCAAAGCGAACGCTGCGTGTGATCAATTTTTGCATTTTTAACTGTTAATTTTGCCATCTGTGGCTAATTCGAACGGGCCTAATGTATAAGAATTGAAATGACGACGTCAACGTCATTTCAATGGGGCAATAATAGGGGAAATTCTGTGTCTGTGTATGTCATGGAGGTATAAGGAGAGAGCCAAAATCTGCCAATGCGGCATTGCCGCTCCGCAGCCTTCGTGTAAACATACTATCTTGTATCTCTGTCTAATACACGAATCGTCGCATAGAGTATGCGAGAAAGCGACTGTAGGAACGGCAACCTCGCCTTACCTACCACCGCGTGTCATGTCATGACAGTTTGGTGTGTCAAGAAATTAAATGCGAGAGCATAAAACTTGAAAATATAGTGATTATATTGTTATTAGGGCTAAATATTGTGTCAATAGTGAAATTGTGTCGTGTTGTGCTGTGTTTTGTGCATCAAGAGTAACCCGAGGAGTCGAAGGAAAACCAGAATCATCATTTTATACGTTAAAGTTTACTGGCTATTTTTATGTTAAACATCGAAGTTTCGAAGTAAATATGCATTTCACATTAAGAATATACATTTTTTCCATCGTATAATTACCATGCGATTGCAATTACTGAAAGATTTAATGCTTTAATTGATATTTTTTGGATGGGCGATTTTATGCCTCTCGAATAGTGATGTACCTACACTGTCCATTACATTTTGTCGATATTCGTAAATCTTCAAACATTTGCACAAAATTACTTTGGTTTTAGGGAGATTAAAAAGTAGATAATCTCTTTCCCTAAAAGTGGCTGAATGGATTTAGATCAAAGTACAAACAGAAAGAAAAGTAGGTGCAAATCTGGCAATTTAAAAATAGGCACCTAAACTACTTTTATAAAATACAGTAGGAAGGCCAGTGTCGTCTGGCTTCAATATGAGTTATGAAATTTATAATAAACTAGCTGACCCGCCCCGGTTTCACACGGGTTTATTAGTTTTATGCCCTTACCCTGTTTATGGGTAAGAGAGAAGCAAAAGTGAAAAATATAGGGGAAAAGGATGAATAGATGGGATGGCGAAGGGAGACAGGCGCAGCCGTCCCATCCATTCATCCTTTTCCCCTATATTATTCCCTAAAATAAAATATAGGGGGCTTCAATACAACAAACGTGATTTTTTGCTCGTTTTTATAGATAATGGTACGGAACACTTTTTACAAATTTAACCATCATTTTAATGAATAGAATAAGAAAAGGCGAATGTAAAATAAAAACTAACTATTATGGAACAATGTTATTTGAACAGCCTGAAGACGTCCACTGCTGATCATAGGCCTCCCCCAGGGAGCGCCACTTAGAGCGGCTGCTCGCCTCCTGCATCCATCGGCTCCCCGCGGCTTTCACCAGGTCGACGGTACACCTAGTGGGGGGCCGGCCTACGCTGCGTCTTCCAGTTCATGGTCGCCACTCGAGAACCTTTCTTCCCCATCGGTTGTCAGTTTTACGAGCGACGTGGCCTGCCCATTGCCATTTCAACTTGTTAAACCTAAGAGCTACATCGGTCACTTTAGTTCTTCTGCGGATCTCCTCATTTCGGATCTTATCTCGCAGGGAAACACCGAGCATTGCTTTCTCCATAGCTCGTTGCGCGACTTTGAGCTTAGTAATGAGGCCAACAGTTAGAGACCACGTCTCAGTTCCATAAGTCATCACTGGCAACACACATATAAAAATGTTACCTACAAACGTTATTTCATATAACGTGTTTCAATATACTTTTACTAGGATGGGTCGTCATCATCATCATTATCATTAACAGCCCGAAGACGTCAACTGCTGAACATAGGCCTTCCCCATAGAGTGCCACCTTGAGCGGCCACTCGCCTCCTGCATCCATCAGCTCCCCGTGGTTTTCACCAGATCGTCGGTCCACCAAGTGGGGGCCGGCCTAAGCTGCGTCTTCTGGTTCTACGAATATCTAATTTTCTTTATTGTATTAAAACTAAAAAGTATCGAAATTCTGCAGCACTCTTTGGTTAGGTTTATTATATATCGATATATTGTGTAATAGGGGTCATTTCCCTACTCACGCATACTAATGCATATTTAAATACTCACACCAACAGAAAATGGACAGGCATTTTGTGAATTTCCGCCGTCCATATAATTCTCTGTTGATGGTGTATGTAATAGGGGGAATTCTGTGCTTTGGGGTCACAGAATACTATTACTCCTAGGTTGGGGTTATTCACAGAGCTATGAAACAAATGATGCTTCGAGGGAAGCGTTTTTTTTTTTTTGCTCTGTGGGGTTATTGAAGAAAATCCGACAATGACGGTTGTGAATTTTTTTTTTAACAAAACCTGAGTAAATCTGAATTTTAATGTGTAATAAGGGTGGATTATTATCCGTTAAGTGTTCGTGAATGTGCACGAATGTTGGCAAATGGATTCAAATTCATAAAACTATGAATTTTCGTTTTCCCTTCAACGGCTTTTTTGAGCCTTCAGTTCAGTAACATATCCACCGAGTTTTGGCGGGAACGCGGACAAGTTCACGTCGGTCATTGCATTGTATTATTTTTCAAAACTCGTGCTTTTTCCAGTGTTAATGTTTAAACTAGGTGGCGTTTTACGCATTAAGTGCTGAATTACGAGCATGAGTGAGGGCAAGTGATATAATGTGGTGAAACGTGATTTTTCGTGTTGCTTCCTAAACTCCATAGAAGCTTCTAGTAAAGTTGCCACCACTTTGCTGGAGCATGACTTAGACTGGACTATGACTAGGACATGACTTTGCGTGAAATATTTTTATATTATAACACGATGAAAATATAATACTTGACACTGGTTAAATACACTATGTGTGGAGCCAAAATATAAGAAAAAAAAAAACCGTACAAATGAGTTTTGGCGGGAACGCGGAAAAGTTCACGTCGTTGCATTGTATTATTTTTCAAAACTTTTGCTTTTTGCAGTGTTAATGTTTAAAATTGGTGGCGTTTTACCCATTAAGTGCTGAATTACGAGCATGAGTGAGGGCAAGTGATATAATGTGGTGAAACGTGATTTTTCGGGTTGCTTCCAAAACTCCATAGAAGCTTGTAGTAAAGTTGCCGCCACTTTGCTGGAGCATGACTTAGACTGGACTATGACTACCTGACTTAGACTGGACTATGACTATGACTAGGACATGACTGAGTGAAATATTTTATAACCCGATGAAAATAGAATACTTGACACTGGTTAAATACACTATGTGTGGAGCCAAAATATAAGAAAAAAAAACCGTACAAATTATACTCATTTGACATTAACAGAATTATTGCTAAAAAGCGATAGAAGGCCATTAATGAAGAAGAAGAAGACGTTGACGTTGACACTGTTGACGGGTGGCTGGCTTCGGCTGAGCCAGTGTTTTCAACTTCGGGGTTTGCCCCTAAACGTAGGGAAATAAGTGTTAAAAGGGGAAAGTAGGGCATGATTTCTTCATGGTTTTTTTGGGGAGGAACTTATAAGGGTTAAATATATATTTTTTAACCAAACCTTACCTAATTTGCACTTGTTGATTTATATGTGAACATAGCGAATCACTTTGTCCCACCAAACCACTTCATTTCTTGATTAACGTGGCCGCAAATGGCCGATTTCATACATTCATTTTATGAAAAGAAGAAGAAATTATGCATATTTCATAATGGTCTCTTCGTGGTTCGCCCCCTTTCTTATTATGTCCCTTATCTTTATTTAATTTAAACAATTAAAATACTTGTTTTACCTAAAAACACCACCAATAACATTACGTTTGCGTGAAATGACTACAATAATTTAATGATGAGTAGGTACTTACTTACCATGAACCACTTTTACTGTGGAGCCTATTCTTAAAATACGAAGAAAATATCATCAGCTGATTCTGACATCAGCACCCCTATTCCCAACCTATCGGAAATCTTGCGATTCGAAATCTACACTCTCCATCTTCTTCAACTACATTTAGAATGAAAGAGACGGAGAGTGTAGATTTCAAATCGAAACGCTTCCGATAGGTTGGGAATAGGGGTGCAGGGCCCCGTTTTATAAAGCTACAATTGTAGCTTACAATTGTAGCAGCTACAAGAACTAGTAACTACAAGTTACTAGTAACAAGCGTTTTATAAACCTACAAATCATCGATTACAAGTATATTTCACATCACTACGAACGTACGTCATGGCGTGGAACCACAGACCAAGTACAGTATAAAATCTAGATTATGATGTTATAAGTTGCACACAACTATGAATAAACGTCACGGCACAGACTAAAATTGACTTTAAAATTACATTAGGGGAAAATGTATTTACGGGCTGGCAGCACTGGGCTGGGCGCTGCGCGGTGTGTCAGTTTTGACTTTTGTTGTCTCGGTGGTGTTCGTTCCGTTATCGTAAAAAGTGTATTGTGCGGTGCCTTTTATATTTTGTAAATCAAATTTACGTTTATTTACAAACATGCCTTTACCATAAGAGTAAAAGATATTGTGATAAATATGTATCAAACTACATTTAGTTCAAGAATGTGTGGTGGTTGTGTGTGTTTGTTGCAGTTTTTGTTAATATATCTCTCGCTGACAAAGGACTATGTTGGAGCCCAAGAACTAAGTAAGTTGCGCCCTATAATATTTATGTACAAATTTTTGGCGCGTAAAATTAAACCGTTTAGTAGAATCATGGATGATAAGATAAAGTCGTATTTGCACCTACTTATCACAATTTTATCCATAAATTAGCATAAATTCTAAAAAAAAATGTTTATATTTTTATATCGGCTTAGAAGTGTACAGCTATCAAAATTTTCAAAAAATATTCAATGTACAGATTTAGCCCAATGTACAGTTGTATTATTAGTATTGATAGATTGATGATTGATTGATGATATTGATTGATTGATATTGATTGATTGATTACAAAGAACCGAAAATGCAATTATTTATTCAGATAGAACATCTTAAATAATAAAATCAAAATCAGTCATAAAATTGTTATTTGATTTTGGATTCTATGCCCAAAGGGTAAAAATGGGATCCCATTACTGAACCTTTGGTGCCTGTCTGTCTGTCTGTTTTTCTTACTTATAAACAGCTGTATCTCTTGAATAGCCCGCTAATTGGAGAAATTTTCATAGAATATACTTTATTACAGTAGATTGACACCCAACTTATAATAAACCTTACAATAAAGAAAAAATTAAGGGAGCCTCTGTCTCCACAAGAAATGCATTTTAAACAGTTTTATATTTTTTTTAACAAATAACTAATTACAACAAACTTGGTATATGATCATGGGATCTCATCCAGTACAAACGAAAAATAGCCGGAATGGAAAAAAATGTAATGATTGTGATGCGAGCAATACCAGTGTACCAGTGTATTCATTTGCCCCAATACTTCCCCAACTCGCAATAAATGTCGCTTGTTGTTATGCAGAAAAAACATAATTTGTAAAATAGCCTGAGTTATTCCGTTGTATGGAATGAGGCATCTGTACTGCATTATTTATTATCTGGGGTAGGATGCAATGTTGCATAATCTGTAGTTACTAGTGAGGTATTGACAGTCAAAGTGTGTGAGTCCAAATCACGCTTGGCTGGTCTTTTTAGGGTACCATACCCAAAGGGTAAAGTGAACCCTATTACTGAGGCTCTGCTGTCCATCTGTCTGTCTGTCACCGGGGCCCAAAGTCGGTGTCTGTCACCATAAGTTGGTATAATGACAGATTTTGTCACTAATGGCAGTCTGCTTATGGTTTGTAGACTACCATTAGTGTCAAAATCTTTCATTATGGTACCATTCATGAACCATTATGACACAATTGAAATAGCAGACTTCGAGCCCTGGCCGTCTGTCTCATGAACCGTGATAGGCAGTTGAAATTTTCACAGATGTATAATATGTTGCTGCTATAACAACGAATACTAAAAAACGTAATAATAATAAATATTTATGGGGCTCCCATACAACAAATGCGATTTTTTTTATAATGGTACGAAACCCTTCATGTGTGAGTCCGACTCACACTTGGCCGGTTATTTACTTCAATTTATATTCTGAGGGTCTACTTTTTTTTCAGTTTAGATTTTGGGCTTAAGCTAAATTTTTTTTCAGTCTAGATCCCTTTCCATAAGCGTTAACGCCAATCGCTAGCTCCAAAATGTGTAATGTGTTGGAATGACAGTAGCTGCGGAAAAGTAAGCGATTTCGGAAATGTTATTCCCATGGAAAGGGATGTTCGCTAGACCCCCAGGTCAGTCTCATAATTCAGCTGATCCAATTTTGATTTTGTTGTGGCAGTGGGCGGGCCACATCGCTCGTAGAACTGACAACCGTTGGGGGAGAAAGGTTCTCGAGTGGTGACCACGAACCGGAAGACGCAGCGTAGGCTGGCCCCCCACTAGGTGCACCGACGACCTGTTCAGAACCGTGGGGATCTGATGGATGCAAGAGGCAAGCAGCCGCTCAAAGTGGCGCTCTTTTGGGGAGGCCTATGTTCAGCAGTGGACGTCTTCAGGCTGATAATGATGATGATGATGAATTTTGATGAAACTGCACACTCGGATGATTATTACCGGGATCAACATAGGATACTGATGTCCCGGGAAATTAAGAGATCCCGCACGAAGCCGATAAAGCTGTGGGGTGCCTCTAGAAATAATCCAATTAAAGTCTCTTGTGATAGTCTAATTATTATGCAGTTAATTAAGCAACTGTTAAACGTTAATTAGTATGTCGGTAAAAGCGCTGGTATCACCGGAAGCCCGGCGAGCATCCGCTGTGCAACCCAGTGGGCATGTTGACAGCATGATTAAAATATTTTTAGCTGCCTGTACAGAGGATGCAAGAACCGAAACCCTGCCAAATGAAATGATTCATAACCACAACAGCCGGAGTCCACTGCTGAACATGGACCTCCCCCATAAACCGCCAGTTCAGACGCTTATCAAAGATAGGGATTTGTCATAGCCACGAAGCTTGCCAGGCGGCTGTAATCGCAGAAGATTTTAATGTGTGTAAACCGGAACCACACAGAAATAAAAAGATAAAGCAATATATATATCTCGAAACGTACCTAGATTTTATACGACAGGCAGGTTTGCTGCCGCAATAACAAATACTAAAAAAATATTTCAGGGGGCTCCCATACAACAAACTCATTTTTGCTCGTTTTTCTAGCTTTGTAAGGAACCCTTTGTGCGCGAGTCCGACTCGTACTTGGCGTATTACTCATATTTAGACCCCTATTATTCAGGTTGCTATGAAATTGAATTAAGTATAGGTTCAATTTAGTTCATTTTGCATACAATATAGTTTTAACCTGCACATTTAAATTATTTTTTAAATATATATTATGCGACCTTTTGAAACCACTTTCCATAAATAATTCAGCCCTGCCCGCCATGGACATCGATACATCGATCGTTTGCATAAAGGCTATCTATAATTGCGGTGGTAACGCATATCTGACCATCTGACGTGTGCCCATAAAGAGTTGTGCAAGGAACCTCACCGAAACGTGAGTCGGAAATGCGAAGCCAAGTAACGGAAGCTTTGGCACATTACACTATTATTATTCTCATGGATACATTCCTTTTAAAGAATAGGACAAACTAGGCAATTAATGAGCAATCTTGCTGTTGTGAAAGGGTTCTGTACATGATCGAAAGCCATTTTAGCGAAGCCCATTTTCCACCACGCCATTTCATCGAAAAGCTATTATCGGCAGCCACCAACGTTACTACAGGATTCAGGATTTTTGCTCTACTAGTTCCAGGGAGTCTTACTATGATGCACTGATCGTATCGGATCTTCAGACCATCATCGATTTTTCTAGGGTTCTCAGTCACTTCTCAGTTTTTACAAGTACTTAGATTGAGCTGATAATGTTAAGAGAGGCGTTATTCTTCTATGTTGGCTGATTTGTCATCTCCATTTTATTTGTGGTATTGACAGGGCTATCTCTCCAACATGGAATCCAATCTTCAGTTGTTCTCTTCTCATCCAAATCCAGTTCCAGCACCCACCCAGCCACCAATTAAATACAAAACAATGCTCATCTACATATTACTGCATCATCATCATCAACATCAACAGCCTGAAGACGTACGCTGCTGAACATAGGTCTGGGGCAGAGAGCGCCACCTCGAGTGGCTGCTCGCCTCCTGCATCCTCCATCGGCTCGCCACGGCCGCGGCTTCTTACTTCTACTACACCCATAATAAGGACCTATGGGCTAAGGATGTGTTTTTTTAGCATTATATCCACGGCTCCTGTTTCCGAGTGAATCACAGTATCCGACACGATGGCGCCGTGATTCATTGGCCTTACAAACTCTCATTGAAAGTCAACTGGCATGCCGTCAGTAGTATTGAAAAACTCGCTTTATCATTCAGTAGACGACATTAGGTAAATTTATTGATTTTCTACAGAATGACTCATGATAGGTAAAATCTGTTTACTTACCTACTTAAAACTTGTCAGTGATGATCTGTGATTCAAAACTTCGTCGTGTCAAGTGCAGTTTAATTCTTATTTATTTATTTATTTATTAAGCGTTTAGTTCAAAGTTGAATGACCTGTTTTCATCCCAACAACTAAACCTTAGATGGGATATGTGAAAATAAATTTTGCACTTAGAAAAGGGGTGGGTGGGTACATTAGTCTACCGAATTGTAGCGTTCGCTCAAACGTGACTAACAATTACGATAAGATGCACTAACTCGATTAGTCAGCCACAGAGAATCTTTGTACGCTTAGTATTATCTAAGCGCAAGCTTCTTGAGTTCAAATTTAGAGAAACGCTAACTTTAGAGTGTGGCTCACTAAGCCCGTACGTTTTACAGTAGGCCTAGCACGAATCTTTACGCGAAAGTAAGTGTAACGTTAACGTAAGTCAGTTGTATGGGGTGCGGATCAAATGCCATATAACTGACTTACGTCGACGATACTTACTTTCGCGTAAAAATTCGTGCTAGGCCTACAGACCCTGCTTCGAATCCCGTTTAGCTCTGCACTAATAGCTTTTGAAGCGGAATTGGCCCTCGCTCCTACAACGGTCAAGGAAACCATCAAGATAAAATCAACATTGTGCAATAATCAAAGAATTCGTGCTCCTCTCTGTGAGGAAAGACCCTTGTGCCAACAGTACTGAGCTGGATGATCAAGTTTAAAAGACTAACCCCCGTATTCCAAACATTTCTCCAAAAATCCTTCACTTAACTTTGAGGGAAACTTAAAATACATCGCGACGTACCTTGAGTTGACAGTTGCTTCGCTTCTCTCGTTTGAGAAAAATTTACGCAGAAATGTCAAGTTGATTATTTATTGTCAACTAAAAATACCGAAACACAAAAATGAGGTTAATTCGAGGTTGAGTCGAGTGGAGTAATCTCGAGGTAACATCTTATAATATGGGGGTAACTATCACTCAAGACACGGCTTACGCGTACTACGTCCCAACATACGTATCACACGCATATTAACGTCTTCCCTAGTTTACTTTATCATTTTTATCGTTATTACTCGCCGGAGACGTTTACGACCGGAGCACGGGGACTGATGCACTTGTGACTTGTGAGAGTTTAACGCTTGCAGCAGTAGATACTGGAAAATTAGAACATGTGACTCAATCTGTGGCGACACGGGGAAACAATAAAATGTTAAGGTCCGTTCTTGGAACTGCATTGAGGTACATTTTGGTATTGATATTGTCAACTTATTAAGGAAAAATAATTAACCATTAAATAAAGGTATAATATAAACAGACACACAGAGCAGAGTACACAGCAAAGCCGCCATTTTGTGCTAAATGTCGATAAAATGTAACTAACCGAGTAATATGCCAAAGTCTACTTGCCATACAACTTAGTAAAATAATTGTTAGCACTAATTAACGGTTTTATATCTTAGTTTCCTATTTAATATTCAAAGTGCACAGCTATATTCATAAACCAGAGAAGTCTAGACATTTCTCTTCCTTACTTAGTTTAAATGCGGCTCGAAGGACCAGCTGGGCGTCTTTTGCAATGATCATTATCGAATAGAAAGTTTTACGACAGTTTAAAGATAGTGGTATAATTATTTTAAAGTAGTAAACTCGCCCGCGAGCCAGGTTTTGAATGGTCCAGTTACCACCTAACTATGGCTTAGTAAGGGCCCAGCTTATCACATGACAAATCTTCAATATTTCATACAGAAAACTTAATTCTAACATCTAAATGTAAATTATATCACGTTTAACTTCCAGCCAAATATGTAGCGAGCTCCATAGAGTCAATAATTATATCTAGCGCCATACTTCCATCAATTTGGTTATTAAAACCGTCACAGACCGATTCCATTGCTTGCAATAAAAAAATAAAAACTCCATTTGGAAGGCAACGCACCCACTTCGTCAACAGCTGTTTATAGAATCGACAATTTTATCTTGAACCCTGTCCTCTTCATTGCTACCTACTACTTGTTGAATCATGGGACAAAGTTAGAGGTCCTGATTGAGCGGTTGCTGTGTTATTTCTGGATGTAACTGCGATGGAGATGCTATGGGAATAGTGACTTCCATGCTGGGATATGAGCCGTTTCCTTCACGTGACGTCACATCCGAAAGGAACAAATCTTGGCTATCGGTTTTGTATTTAACAACACCATTAAAGATGTGCTGCGTTGCACAAAGATGTGTAGTTTCTATATTGCTATACACCTTGTATTGCTATACTCTTCTCCTCGCCCTTCGAAGTACGCCTTGAATTTATTATGGAAGTATAGAAACTACACATCTTTGTGCAACACAGCACATCTTAAATATTTTTAATTTTGTCTTTTCGAGTCAAATGTCTTGTGACGGGGAACGTCGTAAGAAACTGAGTTGCTCGTCAACTGGGGAGACTTCAAGATAATTAATTACATGTTATATTAAATTCAAAGCTGCTCTAATTTCGCCAAGAAACGTGGCAAAACCACATTGTTTGCTAACCTTTCGCCCATAGAGCTTTCGCCTTAACCCAAAAACCGATTCATGTTTGCCATTTGGTATTTTTGATACATTCTTTGCGGTGGGTCGCAACTCGCAGTTCTAGTTCGGACTTATGACTAACAGTAACAGCTGTGTATTAATTTTTCTTACTTCTGCTTCCATTGCACACAATGGTCTGCACGCCTACGCTCGTGTAGTAATTGACTAATTGGTGCGGAATTCATAATTAACAGTAGCAATTTATTACATTACATTCGTCTGGAGATCTGACAACATCGTTATATCAGAATAACAAGCAAAAACGGAATTGGTCGATTGCTAGCAGTTTCGGCATTCAACCAACTCTTTAACTTAATGAACGTACTTGATGATCTAACGGAAAATACCATAGGCAATCCAATGAGTTAAGTACTATTTTCATTAGTGTAGTATGTATGACCTGAATACTTCGCAAAATATGTAGAAGCTATATAACGAGGAATACGCCAAAACAATCATAATAAACTCGGGTCGTTCACAATTTACCGCTGTGTGACCTATTCATTCATTTAGTAATGTACGCCACCAATTGTAATGAAGCTATTGCGATCACTGGAATGGATGCTTTTCAATTGATTTAGGGCACTCATTTTTCCGCTTGATAAAGATTGATCGGAGGTCTAATCATCCAAAAAGATTTCATAGATTAATTATTGATACACTTAAAGCATATTTCCAAATCCCCATTGATGACTATGTTTTCGATTGCAGTGGTGGGTATCATTATTAAACAAAAACTGAATAGCTTAATTACATCAAACAGAGAAAGATACACACTACAGTGCCGAATTGTCTATTGAGATAAGTAACATGCTACAGGAACATATTGCAAAAACGAATGCGGAGTATAAAGGCGTATGACGGCCTAACAGGACCATCTGCGCAATGAAAGCACGGTGATATAAAAACAAATACTATGACCGATTATTATTATTTCCCCATTCTCACGTACTGACATTGCCCTACAAACTGCGTCATCAACGGCATATGGTGATATTCTGTTATTGCATACGCATCAGTTTTTGCACGTCTCACTCACGGAGGCACGATTTATAACGTCTTTGGTTTAAGACATGAAGTTATATGTAGTTAACTGTGTAGTGTGTAGTCAACTCAGATTTGTAATTAAAAATAATTTGTCAGTGCGGCAAAATGCCTTGCTGTTTTTATTGAACGGAATTTCGTATTGTAGCGACACATTTGTGATTATCTAAGCATTTCTGTAGAGCGTCTGTCCGTGCACCCCCCCGGCCGGCAGTCGTCTCCATAGCGTTCTCGCTAACGCCCGTGGCATGTATCCAGTGGTAATTAAACCGATTATTTAGCACATAGTTTTGAGTTTCTTCTCCCAAAAAGTAGATCGCGCTGCCCCGGGACATACGTATTATAGAGTAGGGTCCAACCAGCGCGACAGTATCATACTGGTACTCCACTTTTAGCTGTCAAAACAAGATTGTACAGTACAGTAATGCATATTTTAGTTTTAACTTCACGCATGTAGTTGTGTTATTCGTTTTGGTTAATTGCTTTATCTACACTTATTTCCGGTCTAGATTAAAAATAGATGCATACTTACAGGAGGACAGAAAACGATGACATTTTAAGAATGCAGTAAAGAAAGGTTAAAGGATAGAAACGTTGTTTTTCAAGACGAGCTAAACAGGTTCTGCGAGGTATAAAATCGAATACACAGAAAAAGGAATGAAAATTGCATCACGTAAAAGGCTGGGAGCTTCTGTAACCTGATTCGTATGCAGTCATGGCTATTCTTGAGATCCTCAACTTTACAATTACACTCTTCTCATGGACTTTTCTTTAAAGGCTAGATTAAATAGACATGGCACAGCACAGGCATACATTTGAAACATAATATATGAGTGATTAAAAAAAAATAGTAATCTGGTAAATTATTCATTCCCTAGTTTTACGTTCGCAGGAATCGCAGGAAACATTCACATAAATAAAAATAAAAGCTCAGCGGAAGAATGTTATTTAAGTATTAATAAATCATAATGGGTAGTTTCTATATTGAGAATATTATATATAAACAGAGGTTTTTACCTTTTAATGATCAGAACAGGCATACCTATCACCCCATCTATATTTTAATAATATTTTACCTACCTAACTAGCCTAGTTATAAGTGTAGCCTCAATTACCTAATTGAGTTGAGAAAAATTATAATTTGCAACGGATATTTTAATCTACTTGGTTCAGCTGAATGTCCTTTTTTGCCAGCATTTAGCGTAAGTACTGTTAAATCACCTTATAACTACTCGAGATAAACTGGAGTACCTTGATCGAGTGAGCGGTTGTAAAACATTAAATTTAATGGTTAATATTTACAAAAAAATTCATTATTGATTGAGCCATTAAAGTCTTTAGCGTTTAGTTACATGTGAATTTACGTTTTTTTAAATAAGGAAATAAAAAAAAATATATCGGATAGTACAACAGACGAAGAAACTTTTTATCTGCTTGTGTAAAACACATTTGTGAATTCAAAAAGCCAACTCAAGTTCAGATAGTCTAGCAACCACAACCAGTTCTCTCCATTATAGTCTTCTAGGAAAACTTTTATTTTGTCATAATTCAAAAGCGGCTCATCCAAATGACTATGATTCTAGCAAACAACGAGTAAGGAATGGAGCTTGGTTTATTAGCAAGTATTCAACGCCAATAGCTTCAATTAGTACGTCTTTGAATGTCTATCATCATTGCGCAGTGTGCACTGGACTTTGACATTCAAAATCATAATATAACACTTCCATACCGACATTAATAATTTGAAAGATATACTTATCTGTCTCTGTCTATTTGTTACCTTACCATGCCTGAACAGATCTTGATGTTTTACTTGTTTATAAATAGTTACAACCCTGAGGAAGCATACATTTACCGCGATAAGCTGTAGTCTGAATAAATGTATTTTCTTTTTCTTTTCTTTAGTCCACGCGTGCTAAGTTGTGGACACATTTCAAAGCACCGGGAATTAGAACCCAAGCCTTTGCCTTGCCTAGCTTTTTTGTGTGTAAGTGGTTACGTTCCTTGATCTCATAAAATGATACAGGGGCAAAAACTCTCTACTATTAATTACTAGATGGATGAGACATTTAGTCCGCATCAACCATAAACAATTTTAACATCGCAAATGCAAAGTCAATGATACCTATTATTATTTCCTTTTCGCATTGTTTCCAAATTATCTTCGTTGAAATCATCGTTTACAGAGCATAGCAAGATTAGCAAGTAGCAAGTCTATAATTGGTTTTCAATGGCAACCTTTTATTACTATTTCAATTCGGTAGTAGAGTTATTAACGTCGTAGTTGCTTAATAATAACCATTGACTCTGACAACTTACGTAGATTTATTTAAAAGCGTTGGTAAGGTCAAGTAACAGATTTGATCTAGATTAGAATGCACTGATAAATTGATACTAATGTATTCAGCAAAAAATACAAGATCATGTTTAAATTATCGGCACGTCCGGCACTTACCATGCAGTGTTTTGGATAACGTGGTGAATTACAGCTCTTTCTGTGTCAATACTTATTTTTTGTAGAAAGCTTTAGTAAGTTATCGATGGCTTTAATAATAAGGCTGTGAATTTAAGAAACCACATTTTATGTGATGATTCTATTCCACTTCTTGATGATTTGTTGAAACGTTTATGGCAAAAGTACTTTATTTGTATGGATATACGAAACGCGTTCAAGAAGTTAGAAATAGTTGCAGTTACACTGACAAGATGTTGGAAAATAAGACCAAAACTGTTGTTGTCCTATTTCCAGAACTATAAGCTGGTTTGCTTGCACGTGCAATTGTGGTTGCATTCACAAAGATTGCTCAAGAATTCTCAACAATAGAAACGGTAACTAAGCTTAGCTTTACCTTGATGATGTTATGGTTATTGCTAGTTATGAATCAGTGTGTTAATTATTTCCTTATCCGATTACAGTTACACTGTAAGCTAGAAAATGTATAATTTACCTAATGTGTTTATAATTAATTTAATTTACCTATTGTGTAACTAATAACCTGTCTTGAAAAACAAGTCCACATCAAACGTGATAATTGTTAACGTTTACTCTTTTATTCAATACGCTAAGTGTATGCGTTACCTAAAAAGGTGTTGGAAAATATCACGGAAAACCGCTCCCATGTATTTCATGCAAATAGTGGTAATAAGGTGTGTTGCCAGGCTAGACTATCAATTTGGTAATTACGCCTAATTGGCGTTAAGTAAAAAGATGTTTTGTACGGACGGGCACTAAATTATAGATGGAAATGGGTAGTTCAGTTCACGAACGTTAATTTAGATAGAGTGGATGGTCCGCAGTCCGCACGCGATTCCTTTTGCGTTGATTTATCTATAATGTCGATATAATAATAAACACGTACAAGCTTTAATATTAATTTAATAGTCCATTGCAGATCAAAACTACATTACAAATATAAACAAGAGATAGTAGCACCATTTATACGCAGATTTGAATAAGTTACATCCTTTGGAAGCGTACAGTCAATCTAAAAAATCTGAACAGAAACATAGCACCAACATAAAACAAAATGTAAACCGTGGAGTTTATAGAGAGTAAACTTGCGCTTGCGCCGCCGTGTGTACTATCAGCGCCCCTATTGGCTAAGGGCCAGCTCTTGCCAATATGCGATTTAATAGTAAACAAGGATTCATTAGAGCGTTACAGAAATAATCAAAGTTCATCGCTCTTGCAACGATAGCAGGGTAGACCCAATTTATCACGATGATGACTAAGTCAAAGCTAGTTGTTATAATTTTTTTGTTATACCGTTCTAATTAGTTATAGAATATATTCTAATTATTTTTATATGTGCAGTTCTTTCTAAATACATGGATCTATTTAAATAATCACATTACATTTTAAGGTTGAATTAAATTATTTTCGGTTCTGCACTAACCTTTCTTCTAATTCTAATTAATTCTAGTTGGGGGCGGTGAGGCCTGCACTTACGTCCCGCATGGGGTGTATTGTGCATTCCCCCCTGCCAGCCTCTACCCGAGCCAGCCCAGCTCCTTTATGTAGCAGAGCATGGCCTTGGGTCGCTGGCACAGCTGTTCCAAATTTCCAATGATGTTTTCTCAGGTGTTATGGATGGTTTGGGGACCGATCACTGTCGATCCCATGGTCGTTGTTCTTGCACTAACCTTTCTTAATTGAGTTTCATTTGGTTTCAAATAACAGTAGTTTAATACAAAAGTTTCCTGCTTGGACTTCCCAAGCTTAACGTTTAACTAATTTATTCCAATTAGGTACCTAACATTGATTTGATTTAGGGAAATTATTAAGGAAATCATACAATTTAACTTTTAGAAATAACCGAGAAATATAGGTATAGGTGACATTCGTAAAATCCGTATGTCTATATTCTTACAGTAAACTTTTGTAAATGTTACAGCTTCTTCAAATACTACATAATATAACAACAGCTAGAGAAAAATATTGTAATTGCTAAAGGTCAAATTCTTTCAACCTGTTCTGCTGACATAAGTCACATATCGAGCGCCATGCGTTGATAGTAAATTATGATCGATATAGGTACCGGAAACAATATAGTTAGTTTGGCATAAGCTGCCGTATCAGAGTTGCCGTGAGCTTGTAAAAAAAACAATAAGGGGAAATCCGTGATTAGATCCGGCAAAATGTATATTTTTTAAAAGTAAAAGCGTTTACGCTTCAGACGAAGGGAAAAGCAGTGCACGGTTCGATGGCAATTAATTACAGAGACCGGAGGACCCGTGTATACGTACGCAACTACGCATACGTATTTGTTGTTTATTGCGAATTTCGCGTTGGTTACTTCAGAGTAAAGGTACAGACAGACCGATGACTGAAAGTTGTTTATTATACGGGGTTACGGGCCTAAGACCATGCCTACACCATGACCTGCATTCCTACACCCGCGGCTGGTAAACTATGAGGAACAAACAAAACTAACCATCATCATTCATGTTTAAAGCGCCTGAGCACTATCAAATTGTACGTGACTTTGATCAAGATTCCAGACTAAACCAGAAAAAATCCGCATGCTAAATCCAGTTTCAACGCATTCATTAAAAAGGCATAATAACAGCACATCTATAAAATGGTCTCTCGTCTCTCACGTGTGAGAGACCATTCCGTCCTGATTAGACGTCATTCGCCAAATTGCCATAAGCACTCTTTACCGCAACGTAGTAAAGGTACAATATATCATTATATCCCGGAATGGGATAGCATTTTACTGTCGCCGTAAATTGTACGGTGTCGTAAAGATTTCTCGAGCGTAGCTGTTGATGCTTTAGCTGGGAATGTCACAATCACAACATGACTGTCACAAATCAGCGTTTGAAACTTGGAATATGCGACAGTACAGCATCAAATTCCTTCCAAGTTTGAAATAGAGAGAATCTTTTTCTTCTAATATTAATTGTGTAACGTAAAGGAAATTGGTACTTGTCGTCCTTTTTCGAGAAAGAATGATCATAGTCTACGAGAAGATTGCTGGACAATTTGTATTCTTGAATTCCCTCATCCTGTCCTGATACATGAATTCACAATCACAATGTTCTCAGTGTCACTCTGGTGGTAGCTGGCTGGTGACTACAAAAACTCTCCAACCAGTCTACGTTTTAGGTGTGAATATCCCAGATGGAAAAGGATAACAGTCATCTTATCATGGGTGTGTTAATGTTAATGTTACGCGAAATTACTTCCATTTACACTTGAAGAAACGTTGCTCTGTATTTTTATTAGCAGTTTGGTTTCACGGTATTCTTATAGTGAGTAATTGCTAGTTTAGTACCGACTACCGCTTAGTCTTTAAGACACGACGCCGCCGGCGGTGGCGCGCCGCTACAACTATAATTTTGTTTGCCAAACTTTTTTCTACCACACTGTTGCTGCTACTACGTTTTCATTCAACAGTTTCTTTGTTAAAGGTCGGATCAATATTCAAGTTCTTACCTGAAACCGGTAGGGTCTAATCTAATGTCTGATTACACAAGCAACCTCGAACTTTCTTGTAGTCAAATTTAATACAGCTTAAAAAAGCCGACGCTCGCTGAGGTAGAGGAAGGTCAAGATCATTGAAACTGACGTAAACCAAGGATTGTCTATGAAAACTACGGCAAATATAATTACGTTTTCATTATTATCTCTAAATAAATGTTGCGTTATAAAGCCCAAAACGAAGAGAGGCCCTAAAGAGAGCAAAATTCACCGATCTATAACGTCCAAAATTAACAAGTTGAAATGGCAGTGGGCATGCCACATTGGTGCAGAATCGATGGAGAAGAAAGGTTCTCGAGTGTCAACCACTAACCGGAAGATGCAGAATAGGCCGGCCCTTCACTAGGTAGTCAGACCGATGCAATCAAACTCCCAACCAGATGGTCAGACCCTCGGGGAGTTTGATTGCAAGTTTGTTGCAAGTAGCAAGCTGATCAAAGTGGCTCTATGAGGCAGGCCTGTTTACCAGTGGAAGTCTTCCGACTGAGGATGAACCGATTTGTTTCCATACTAAGGTACAATTCAAAATTCAACGCTTTTAAAATAGTCATGGCTAAAGCATCAATTCGCTATGAATGTAGTTTAGTTAGATACGTCGTAAAGATCGTTGTCCTTGCCCAAACGGTCGTTGAATAGGATCTCAATTAGCAACAAGTGGTCACTAGCCAGTTATGTTGTATAGCGCAAATGTGTCGTCAATGTCTGGCAATGTCGATAGGTTCTCTCGGGTGTATATGTATTATGTATAGGGTTGCCAATGCTGACTCCTTCATTTTTCCCGTGGATGCCGTAAGAGCCGGCAAAGGGAATTACCCAGGGAATGGGCAGCATTACTCCTCGGTCTTTATTATGAATAATAAATATATAATAAATAAATAATAAATAAATAATAAATAAATAATAAATAAATAATAACTAAATAATAAATAAATTATAAATAAATAATAAATAAATAATAAATAAATAATAAATAAATAAATAATAAATAAATAATAAATAAATAATAAATAAATAATAAATAAATAAATAATAAATAATAAATAATAAATAATAAATAATAAATAATAAATAATAAATAATAAATAATAAATAATAAATAATAAATAATAAATAATAAATAATAAATAATAAATAATAAATAATAAATAATAAATAATAAATAATAAATAATAAATAATAAATAATAAATAATAAATAATAAATAATAAATAATAAATAATAAATAATAAATAATAAATAATATATAATAAATAATATATAATAAATAATAAATAATAAATAATAAATAATAAATAATAAATAATAAATAATAAATAATAAATAATAAATAATAAATAATAAATAATAAATAATAAATAATAAATAATAAATAATAAATAATAAATAATAAATAATAAATAATAAATAATAAATAATAAATAATAAATAATAAATAATAAATAATAAATAATAAATAATAAATAATAAATAATAAATAATAAATAATAAATAAATAAATAATAAATAAATAATAAATAATAAATAATAAATAATAAATAATAAATAATAAATAATAAATAATAAATAATAAATAATAAATAATAAATAATAAATAATAAATAATAAATAATAAATAAATAATAAATAATAAATAATAAATAATAAATAATAAATAAATAAATAAATAATAAATAAATAATCTACTGCAAACACCAAGCGGCCTGCCAAGCGTGGCGGTTATGGCAAATGATGAGCGTCCAAAGTGGCGTTTATGGGGTAGGTATATCTTCAGCAGTGGACCTCTTCCGACTGTTTATGTCATGTCGTGAAAATTAAATGTATGCGTTCATTAGACTTGCTCTGAGAACACTGTAAATACATTTGCAGTTCCATATAAGTACTCGAATTAAAATATAAACTAGAGAGCGCCATGATTTCACCCGCAAATGCCCGTTTTTCTATCGGTATTCATTATTTTTCGTGACCAAAACCAAAAGTTGTGTAGTATCCTTTGTTGATCTCGGTAATTGCAAACTGTGCGCAAAATTTCATCGAAATTAGTTCAGCCGTATCCCTGTGAAAGTCAATCAAGCTAAGCAGAATGCTCTATTTTGAATGCATAGAGTAAAGATCAAAACAGAGATATTTTCCTAACCCGTCGTTATTAATCGAAAAAAATCAAAGCTCATGGAGTTCCTAAAAATGGCAACCCTCAAGCAGCAATAAATTTCAGCAGATCTATTCAACCTGTTGTCAACCGAACATAGGCCCATATGGTCGCTAGATCAATCGATAACACAGCCGTTGGGACATAGTATCGGAGACATGTTTGCAGTTCTAATAAACTACGCTCAATATCAATCGATACCTTACCTCCTTTTCTATACCTAAGCCGCGTTACTACCATAGAAGAATAACGCTTCCTCTATGCGTGGTACTATGAAATGAAAGAAAACTAAAACACAAATGGATAGAAAATAGGAAATGACGTTACGTAATTACTATGTAAATTAAAAAAATATGCTTAGATCATACTTAGATAAAAGCGTAAGTATATAAATCGGTTTTGTTGCTTGAAATTAAAAAAAAACCAAACATAACACAACTTTTACAAAATATTCACGTGTGTTCTGTGTTCATGTGTGCCATAACTGTCAAAAGAAATCAATTTTAAAAATAGAATTCGTATTTTTGAAGAGGCAACTATAAACAGGGGTCTGTCGAACACAGTATTCTAATTTTAAAACGAGAATCAACAGAAGACAATGTCGAATGGCCAGTTCTAAATTTAAAACTGCGTTATGCGTCTGAGCACGCTTCGTGTGTTACCAAGTGCAAAATTGCGAACACCTTGATCAAAAAGGTTTGGGATCTTTTTGCTGGTAAAAGTTGCACCTGTCCTGCAGCAGATGTTTTTAATTTAATTAGCAAATGTGATTTATTTATTGTACCAACTATTTCTGTATTCTGTGTACAGTGAAATGATGTGTCATTATGATAGTCATTGGTAAACGTTGTTTGTTTGTGGTTACGATTCATCAGTGAATTTCCCCAATTTACTTATTTAGTAAATTAACATTGAATGGTCTATTCCTCAACGTTTATGGACTTATTTTGAATTGTCGGGTTTTATTATTATCACTTTTAAAAAGCTTTGTCCTGAATAACTGAAGGATTGGTTGACTGACAGACAGGACAACATACATCCAAAACCGTTTCAGTTAGGGTCTTATTATTTAAAAGTTACCTACTTTCCTTCCTTTTAAATATAAAATAAATATGTGTGGACATTTTCACACAGCGCCATCTAGCCCCAAACTAAGCATAGCTTGTACTATGCCCTTATGAAATACCCTTTCTGAAAGGCTTTCTCATCCGGCTGCTGCCGGGTCAGGTAACTCGGCGACACTTTCTTTAATTGGCTACTTTTATAAATTCGCTACTTTCTTTAATTCAACATTTTCCTCGATTCGACTCTTTCCTTACTGGACAGTGGACACTACCAATTTGATACTTTGGTACAGTTATTGATAAAACTAATAGACAAGACACGCTCATGCCACAGCCAGCCTGCGTATATCGTCGCTCCATCTGGTCATAGGGCATGCTATACCTACGTTCTTCATGAACTAATTGAATTCATCCTCTGCCGTGTTTCAATGTTATGCGATTTGTTATTGTAATCTAGGAGTAGGTAATTTAAAGCATGAATTCTCATTAGTTGACAGGAATAAAAGCGTATTTGCGATGTTTGTTTACAAAGCTGTACGATTAAAGAGACTTCCTGGTTGAGCATGGGTGCGTGGAACTGTATGCGTATCGTATAGGTGCACTAGATGTGTGTGTAAGGTATGATTTATTTAACACGTGACCCAACTGAGCCAGTATAATGCATTTTCATTACAGCTGTAAACGGTATTAACTTGGTTCTGTTGAAGATATGAATCACATAAAACCACCAAGCTGATTCTATTTTCAATAATAGAGACAAACATTTTTGGGTAGGATGATAATATCGTCTTAGTAGGTTCTGAAACAGATCATCGTCTTGAAAAATCTTGGAGATAGAACTTCTTATGTAATAAAATATTCCACTGTTCTTCATTAAAAATGCGCTTGACCAGTAGAAGTATTCCCACGACACGATGCTACAATAATGTCTTTTAAAAGGAGTATAAAATAAACCCCTTCTGAGCTGGCCCTGCTGTTGTGGATGTTCAACAGTTACCGGTTTTCATCAGAAGCGAAAATTCTGACACCAGGGCTGACCATTTGCCTACACGAGAAGAAGAAGAGATCAGACTTTAGGAAATCTTATCTCATTTTGAATGCAAAAGTAGTAATCTTTTATAGATCAAATTGCTAGCAAAGATGATTACGTCTACAGCTAAACTAATGTGGTTGAAACTGAAAGATCCAGGTGAATTTCTCGAATGTCATGCCTACATCAGTCCGCCTCCTAAAACCAAAACGTAAGCAAACAAAACCGCACGGGACGCCATAAAAACTGCTCTCCTGTCGACAGTTTGCTCTAAAAAATATTTGGTAGTCTGCAAGGTAGACTTCGATAGTTTCAAAATTGGAAAAAAGGATTGCATTTGGTTAAAATACAACTTAATTCAATATATTAAATAACTATTACTATTAGCCAAAATATAACATTTGTATAAATAATAATAAATAATAAATATGTTTAGACATTTCACACAACGCACACAAATGTTTGGTATTTGATAAATAGCCATCCATTTATAAGGTTAATGGTGACTCTATAGCCACTATATCGTGTTGAACTGTTGCTTCGGTTTTCATACTATCAAAACCGGTAATTTAACCAATATTTAGATTTAGAACATTATTAGTCGTTGACTTATCCTCTGACAGATAACCGAAATCTACTATCAAGACAGCAGTTGCACCGTCTCAAATTGCACCACCAAGACGGATGATGTTACAGCTATCCGCTAAATTCGATGTCACGGGTTTGAGTGTTTAGGAACTTTGATGTTCCTCATTTCACGTATCACCGACGACGATGATGAACATCAAAGTATTACGTCGTTAGATGATTCTATGTCCGGATTAGAAAATGAAGGTGATTAGATCAAAGGAGATTTTTATTTGATGGTAAATGGATTTCTGGCTTTAGGTCGTTATTATATTTTCTTGGTTGACATATATATAGCGTGTTCATTAGTTTTGAAAGTCGTGGTCCTTGTGACGTCAGACCCCGTACATAAAATAATTAGAGTAGGACTAGGTTAAGTTGACCATGGCATGATACAATACAATAACTTGAGAGTAACGAAATTCTAGGTCTGTCTGTGACAACAACTCTATACTGATTGACACCAACATAATAAAAAAAACATGTAGAAGTAAGAATGGCATAATCAGAAACAAAGAAAGAAAGACTTTTAACAGTAACATTTAAAAAGCGTGTTTTATCATTATTATCTGATTGAATTATAACACTCTACTTTTTAGTCAACAAAGTGTAACCCAGAAACCCCCAAACAAATCTCTTTGCAAATCTCTGTGATCTCATTTCTTTTGTTATCTGTATTACACATTACAAAATGCCAGTTCGACGTATGCCGAGAAATGTGGCCTAATTTATTAACGGAAGCCCATGGCATTTCGACATCTACAGTTCAACCAAGGTTCAACCAGATGTTTGGTTTAGCTTATATTCCATTTCCGTAATCAGTGATAAAAAGTAAAGAAAAACTTTAATGCACGTAGTAGCAGTAACTTTTAGTATTTTTGGTTCGTCTAATTTGAGTTTCTCATTCATAGACTGAAACATTTGATGTATTAAATTATATGAAAAAAAACTACATCAAGGACGAGAAATCTATAGGCTTCCTTTTATTCTGAATGGAAACGAAGAAGACAGAGTAGATTTTAAATCGGAACCTTTCCAATAGATTGAGAATCAGTTGAGATTACATCCGAGAGAGAATATGCAATATTATTATAAACCGAACAATTCAAAGGACAGTGAATCCACTCATCTAACCTACGTGCTAAACCTTCGACTGCAACTGCATCGTCGCTAAACATCAGGTGAGTTGTAGTAATGTTGGCCTCATGCCTGTTCGTAGGTAAATAAGTAGGTACAATAACTTTACACATTACACGTGACACATAAAACTTTCCGTCCTGTTTTCATGATTCAAAGTCAAACTAAAATAATAAATTATTGTTGACAATTTTATATCACACTTTGTTTTATCCGCTTCCTTTGATTTTCCTGTTTTTTCCCTTCCTTTGATTATTTATTATATGCAGGAAATTAATAATGTTTTATTCTCATTGATAGGCAGTTACCATAACAATGTGGTATTGGGTACCATAACTACCATATTCAGTAATCTGTAGTATTCCTCAATGGGCCGCGCGCTGCTCTACCCAACATTCATTACTGATTTCTATTGTGTTATCTTACTTATAAGTTAAACGTAGCAAGATTTTGGAAATGTGCATGCTTTGATAAATTAAGGATACGTTTTAAATGGCAGGTCAGCTTAGCATTAGCATGTCATATACTACACTACTACTATTACCACTACTATTTATTTTTGCATCTCAATTGGTTTAATGAACTTTATTGTCTGGCATTACAGGTCGGAAAACCAACGCATCTTAATCAATATGCCTTGTTCGAGTAAATGTTTACACCTCGTTCCATTCGCCAGATACCTGAATGCGTCAGTTGTGGTATCTGCGTTGGCCAATATCCCGGTTAGGTTCTGCGAAAATGCATTCCTTACGGTTAATGATACTGTTCTGCTCTGCCATTGTTATTCTTATTTTATTAACGTTAAAGGTTTTTATCGAAGTTGCATTGCCCTTTTTATTCTCTTTGTCGTGATTCACGGGTACTATGTCTCCTGAACCGTATAGTCTCTTTTTCTATATTTTTATGATGCTACAAAACAATATGCTTCGACTTTCACGTACTAAATTCAATGAGTAGTTGCGGATTTTATGTTGCTTCCTTGGAGTATTTTAAAGCTTTGAGAATTCCGTACTTGAAAATTGTGTCGACCGTCGTCACCTCGATACAGACATTTATGTAAGTATATTGAGATCTTTTACACTACTAGAAACAAATAAGAATCAAACAAAATATGATGACAGTAAATTATTTTCTCAATACAATGCCATTTGTATTGGAAAAATACTTTACTGTCCATTTGCAATTGTAATAAAATAACGTCTATAAAGTTATTAACTGGGGCATTTATTGGCGTTGGTATGACATCAAAACAAATTCGAAACGCATTCGCAAGGCTATAATTTCGTTTTTGTTAAAATTTGAAATAGCCCGTCCTACAGTATGCTCCGCTCTCGAGACTAGGGCAAAGGGAAGTCGCAATTTGCCACAACACGATAATAGTACTCGCTTCCTCGCATGCCCGTATTCTTACGATCTACTCGTAAGCATCCATTTCAACTTCAGATCATTGAATGGAATTGAGTCTTTAATTGATATTATTGCGTCTTTATTGGCGTTACATGGCTGTTTGCTCTAATTATTTTGTATTTTATTTTGGTATTCACTTTCTATTTAAAATTTACTTCATCTGAAAATATCTACCGAATCCCGAATTGATCGAGTACATACAATCTTTTTAAGAAGTGCCTCAAAACCAAAACAGAACAGTGTTGCGGTACGAATTAGGTACGGTAGTTTCCCTTTACAAGCTTTTTAAAGTTCCCGACGGCTATGGTGGCAATCATCGCCGGAGTATCACATGCTTAAACATGGCGTGCAATTGCACTTTACATTTCCAATAAAGCCGCATTCAATGACGTTGGGTAATCGGTCGCGGTTCACGTAACCGTTAAGTAATCCGTGGAACTGGTTAACTGTGAGTCGGTGCTCGCTGTTCAGGGACTGGGATGTCTCGTGAATCTGTAATGCAAGATTTGCGGTTAATCAAAGAATTTGATGTGATTTCTACGGTATCTTCACCTACATAATGCGTGAATTAAATAGTTATAGCGCAGCAAAAATAGATAATAGGATGATAGGATTAGTTAGTGATGTAACCAAAATATCCGGGTGGATTCTGACGCATCAATTAGTCAATTAATTGACATTGCTTAATGACTTGATTACTCTATTTGACAAGCGGTGAGGTCAAGTGGGGGAGCCACAGATTTTGTAATTTCACCTCGTTGTTTCATCAAGCCATTTTGTACTTCATGAGTTCGTAAAGTCCGCGACAACTTCGTTTCCAAAGGCCTAAGTACGCCTTATTAATTAACGTGGAGTAGATTTGGTCACCGCCTTTTGTCTTTTTCAATCAATTTCTATATTCCAATGACAAAAAAAACAAACTAATAACTAATCCAATCGCGTTTTTTTTATTATAAGCCTCCTTATGTGTAGGTAGAGTCTATATAGGTAATGCGTTGATCGTAACAGGTGCTCCGTTGACTTCGTTATCTTGTTAGTATTGTTATGGAACAATGTCTAATCGTATAATACACCCACTTGTTATGTTAGTGACGAAATAATCTGTTTCTTGCGTTTGTTTATTTTGTTTGGGTTTTCTGGTAAATTACGCGATTCGTAGCGTTTTTGTCAATTTGTTTAAGTTTTATTATGTTCGTGGTTTTCTTTGTTACTATGTGCATTGCTCACTAGCACTACTTACATAATATAGTCATAATTAGTATGATGTACAGCATCATTAGCTGGTTCGAATTCTACTGCTGAACATAAGCCTCTCCCGCCATTGAATGTCAACAATGTTTACATTCTCCCTAAAATTCTCAACCCTTACGTTTTGATTTTCAGTTCTCTGGCCGTTTGGTCTGGCTGGTATCATTTTATTTGGGATGCGCTCACTATGTATTTGAATTCCTCTCTTTGTTTATCGTTTTATTTATTCCTTTTCATTCAAATAATATCTGCTCTTACAACCTGTCACATTTACATTGAGTTTTTACCTTCCATCTATATGTATTTCATCCCTCGTTATAACACCTATACAACGTCGAAACTGCCAGTTTTAAAAACACCGAAATTTTTTTCTCAACTTCTAATTTTAGCTGCGCCAGGTTCCAAATACAAAATTACCATAAAATGTGCCTACACTAACAGATGTTGCGTTTAAAAATCATAAGTATTATGTTATCGCTTGCACCTGTTTTAAAACAAACAATTTTCTTTAACTACCTAAGGTGAATTAAGTAGTAGTTAGTAATTAGGACAGGGTGTGATTTTATTTATACAACTTTTCAGTAATTTCAGTGTTAAATCTGCCAATCTGTAGCGGCAAGGCTTTGATGCCAACTGGCTTTTCCACCTGCTTACTTTCAGTAACAGTCGTGGTCTAGTCTGTAGTACCTAATTCTTTAGTAAAAATATTAAAATTGTTATAATTTCATCAGCAATCCTGATTTTAGACTGCTGATCATCAGAACAATCTGTTATTTAAATATCGTACAAACGTACTACACCTGTCGACATAACTCTAGGTCGAAGCCAGATGTGATAAGGTTAATTAACTTGAAATTAGTAAGCCGTAATAGTAAAATGAATAAAATAAATTACAAATAAGAAACTCACTGGAAATTAAGTGCTTAAAACAAACTTTAAAATAAAGATATTATCTAATTATATTGCGAAAGCAAGCTCTCTTTCATGCATATTATGGTTAGAATTAGAACATAGAAGGCAACGAGCCATGGCTATTTTCACTGTATATTTTGCAAACGAAATGTGAAATAAGCTTCTATTAATCATTGTTAAACTGTATTATTACTTATTAATTACTGCATAATTGTGAAGTAAACATGTTTTTCCTTTAAAGCTTTTCAAAATTGGCCTTTCCCTTTACATGAGTATTCGTCATTTTTGTTTTCAAGCTCCCATCTTTCTTTTAGAGAGAGGAAAACTATAATTATAATAATCATAATTATTACCTATATTTATAGTTTATTAATTTTATCATACAAATCTAGACCACAACTTATTATAATAAATACAGTATTATATGTGGTAGGCCCGAAGAATCCAACTCGGCTGGGCAGCGTTCGGGAAGCTTCGACCTATCTTTTCGTCCAAAATACCACAAAGCCTGAAAACAAAAGTTTTCAATCAATGTGTGTTGCCAGTGATGACTTTTGGAACTGAAACGTGGTCTCTAACTGTTGGCCTCATTACTAAGCTCAGAGTCGCACAACGGGCTATGGAGAGAGCAATGCTCGGTGTTTCCCTGCGAGATAAGATCCGTAATGAGGAAATCCGTAGGAGAACTAAAGTGACCGATGTAGCTCTTAGGATTAGCAAGTTGAAATGGCAATGGGCAGGCCACATCGCTCGTAGAACTGACAACCGATGGGGAAGAAAGGTTCTCGAGTGGCGACCACGAACTGGAAGACGCAGCGTAGGCTGGCCCCCCACTAGGTGGACCGACGACCTGGTGAAAGCCGCGGGGAGCCGATGGATGCAGGGGGCGAGCAGCCGCTCTGAGTGGCGCTCCCGGGGGGAGGCCTATGTTCAGCAGTGGACGTCTTCAGGCTGTTAATGATGATGATGATGATGATGATGATGTGGTAGTGTTGTATAAAATGCAGTTTGCTTCAAATCTGAAATGCAGCAGTGAAATAATAAAATTATTCATATGAACGATATAAGAGGTCAAGAACTCTCACGTCTAGTCATATCGAGCGCTGACTCAGTACTTAACCTTAACAATATCATAACGCTATAACCGTCACTTGATACGTGCAGAAATGACTCTTACCACACACATAATATGATAAACAATCCTCTGCATGAAATGTATCCATTTCTGAACGGGCTATCTTGGCCACGATTAGTTGCACTTGCATGGGTTCGAGTTGTGGAAGCTGAAAGTGGCATGACTGTGTTTACTTGTACGTGTCTTTTTCGCGCTTGTTTTGTAAGCTACGCGATACTTTGTGAGAATGGATTAGCTACAGCTGTTAACAGATGACAAATTGAATGTTTTTAACAAAGGTCCACAAACAATTTTGTAGTTCCATACGAAACAAATGATTACAGTACTTATTCATTACAGTTTATTATTCAATTCTTCTCAACCTCCTATACAATCTTTAATCATCTCATTTGATTTGATAGCAATCCAAAATATAATTCTTATTTATTAAGATGTTATTGGTCTAATTATAATGCCCAAGTATACTGATTAGTTATGTGCAGTGTGACCGTGCACCCCGTCCTTTACTACTTCGTTAGAATCTCTCCATCCAAAGATTGCCATGAAGAGATCGCTTGTAGCGATAAAGTCGCCCATTGTTACACTTTTTGTAAAAAAAATAACCTTTTTTTCGTAAATTCTTATTTTTTCGATTGGCGTATATGTTCTACTATGAATAAATCTACTATGTCATTTATGCATGCTACACTACAACTAAATCTTGTTCTTTCATGAGAACTGGTTTCTGTCCGTCCAACATCTCTAACCAGACAATACGTAGATAGAATACGTAGAATACGTAGAAAGAATATTGAAAAGCGAAAACCATTGTTACAGAAACGATGCACACTCGATTTCACAAGTGCTCCAATGCCCTAGTTCTAGTTACCGATTACTCTTCTCCTATCTATTGCGTTTCTATAATATTATTCCTTCCATAGATTTTTTCCGTCCGACTTATTCTAAAGCTTATAAATTGCCTTTTTTGCTTTATGTTATGAATAATGTTTGCTCCCGTTTTTATTGTTTGTGCTATTGTGTTACTACTTTTATAAAGTCAAAAGTTTTTCTGAACATTATTCACTATAATCACTTCTAAGAATGTATTTTTCAAGTGCCTTCCTGTTGTATGTAACTATATTTTAAATTGAGTTTAGAAAAGGTAAGCTATGATCAATTTTGAGAACTCACTTAATAATTTTCAAATATATGAATTGAATAATTAGATCTAATTGAATATCGCAAAAGAACTTACTTTGTGTTGAGATCAGTTCATGTCTGTAAAAAAAAATTTATGCATCGTGTCAATGACCTAGCGACTGTAACATCTACTTATCGCAACAATCGCGCAATCACTTACGGAAATTGTACCTAATTTTGATGCAGTGACTGACCGAGTGACCATTGGTATGATAATACATAACATGATACTTCAGAAAAAGCTATTTTCACGGGAACAATAATGTCTTTAGAAAGCAAAAGTACAAGTTTCGCAAGCTTCATACTGGTTCATTTCGACACAGTAGGTACAAGCGTTGATTGTAGACGCCCACTCACATCCTGGCACAGATGCGATCTCCATTCGTTTATTACCCAGCTGATTCATATTGTTGAAGAAATTTAAGGATATAGGTAATTCTGATAGAACCCTAGATAATAGCACATATTTTTAAAATGGGTTAAACCGACTGTATTTGGCTATGTCATGTTAAAATGTACTAGGATGACATATTTTCCAGTTATTTTGATTGAAACAATTGAGCAGCTCCATTGTTTAACTCTGAAGATCTACATCAGATCTTCACCTATATTGGCCAATCGCGCAAGGCTCTGCCCAAAGAGTATATTAACTCACTCTCCTAAAAAAAAAACACGTAGATCGATCCAGAAATTCGGTTCAAAAAAGTGTATCTCTTATCAAGTTTCAAAACTTACGAAACCGTTTTACTTTTTGCTTGTTGTTCCATCCTTACTTAGCGTACTAACAGCTAAATGTCTACTGTTACCGTAGTTTATTACACCTAATTGTTAAATTAATTACTAATAATAACTAACAGGATATTTATTTTGTATGCATTTACTGTTTTATACAGTATTCAGAGAAGGATGTTAAGCAAATACCTAAAATACCTATTGTTATGCATGTAATCCTACCTATACGGCCCGATAGCTCAGTTGGTAGTAGCCCTGCATTCTGAACTGAGGGCTGTGGGCTCGATTCCTACCGAGGACAAAACATTTTTGTGATGAACATAGATGTTTGTTCTGCGTCTGGGTGTTATATTGTATTCTATGTATGTATTTACAAACAAAAAAGTATCTAAGTATTATATCAGTTATCTGGTTCCCATAGTACAAGCTTTGCTTAGTTTGGGGCTAGATGGCGCTGTGTGTAATGTCCACACATATTTATATTTATATTTATATATATATTAAAACATCATCGTTTAATCTGAATCATCTTCCTTGTAGCTTTATTAGTAGAGGTTGATCAATTTAACGTTATTAAGTTTCAATGCTTGCAAATTATTATCGGTGAAATAGTCTAAAATGTCATATATATACCGTGACCCAGACTTTGACTTTAGTTTAAACATACCAAACCAATATGTTCTAATGCTATTTCCATTTTGATATTGATATGATATACATGATTCGCAATATCATACTAATAAAGTTTACGCCAGTTCACAAAGTACACATTTTATCTAGCAGTGTTTACTTATGTGTGTGTTTTGTTATGATACATAAGTATCATAACAAAACACACACATAAGTAAACACATAAGTAAACATCACAATCGCCACTAGATCGCAAGAATACACGTAAGATAAATCGCGGGAAACCATGAGTCACTTCATTCATAAACTTATTCATCGTAATTTGTATATTAGCGCCACTTGTTTGATTATCGTGTGCGATGACAAAATGTTTGTTTATGATAGTCATCTTATTTCATTTATAGTGTGTTTCTGCCGTGTCTTTATAAGCTACAGCTAAGTATTCAAAGAGTTATAACATTTTGCAAAGTCCATACGTGGTTCGGAAAATCTTCATCCTTGTTAATTTATCAGGTATATTATTACGGCCTTATTAATTAAAGTGGACTTAGAGCATTTTGTAAATGCTCTAAAAATGTAGAGAAGCTTTGGACTAGTTAAACCACCTTTTGTCTTTCTCGATCAAGTTCGATATTCGAATGACATAAAAAGACAAAAGTTGGAGTAACTAATCCACAACTTCATGTTTATTAATAAGGCCATTAGAGTATGGCGTCGGTTTATATTATTAAAGTTTGATTCTTTATTATTACGGTGTTATGCTGTTAGAATCCCAATGATTTTATATCCTTTCTTATCTGTTTGTCTGCGTAACATATTATTTTATCTCTGCGCCCATCTTTTCCGTTTGGTTTGGCTGCGGGATCAAAGGTCAAAATATGTAAAGTAGGAAATATGTCTATATGTGAAATACGTTTCCAATGGTATGCTACATTGGGGCTAGCCATTTGACCACATTAGAAGGAAGGAAGGAAAATAGTTAATGACATAGTTCATTAAAATTTTCTCTTCAACATCCTTCTTCAACGCAGCGATTTAAAGACACCGCGTATCGTGTGAATATCTCTTCATGGACATGTTAATTAGTGGTATCCGCAACGGATGTTAGATTGTTAGCTCCATAACATATTTTATAAAGTACTCAGAGATTGCAGTCAATGTCAGTACTTTCAATAAGTTAAAGGTCTTTCTTACGCATATTTTTATGCGGTAGAGTTGTTAACTTGTTTTGTATCCAAAGAGCTCTTAAACTATCGAAACCAATAAATCAGTTACGCAGGTTTTTGTCATTATAGTTAATGATAAGGATTTAAGTCTCATTTTTGAATTGGTGCGTGTTCAACAGCGCTGAAATGATAATTCTGTTTTTGCTTAAACTCGGCATGATTATTATGTTAATGATGTCTATGGAATTCGTGTAATCTATTATTCACGCCTAAAAAAGAAGTATGTATTTATCCTTCACGCAACACCATATTAATATTATAATCATTTCATTAACAAATTAAGGCTATCGAATACATCACAGGTACACCATTCAACATTGCAAATGCGTCTGCTTTGATTTCATTTAAATTACTGTTAGGTAGAGTTAGAGAGAGACCTACAATCTACATCCTACATGCAGAGTTCATTTTCATTTATTTGGAACCAAATCAGGTACCTGAAATCCTGAGGCCGGCCGTGAGATCTTACAACCGGGTCACAGCTATTGTGTTTACCGTTTAAAGAAAAACGTTGTCAGGGTGAAAGACCGTGAAGACAATTTATTTGTTTTACAAATCAATTGACGTGACCGAGACATTCAACTTATCGAGGCTTTGGTATATTGACGTGACAATTATTTTTGTTATTTTTAACTCATTTACTCAATTCAAGGGCATAGTGATTATTGTGTATAAATAAACATCTCTAGCGTTAACGCCGATTGTGTGTGTTATTCTGTTATTCACATCATATTCATTGTTAGTTACACTTGGTCATGTCCACTATATTCTTAGGGTTCCGTTCTCAAAGGGTAAAGCGAACCCTATTACTAAGGCTCCGCTGTCTGTCTGTTTCCGTCTGTCACCAGGCTGTATCTCATGAACCGTGATAGTTAGATAGTTGACATTTTCATAGATTATGTATATCTGTTGGCGCTATAACAACAAATACACCAGAATAAATATTTAGGGGGCTCCCATACAACAAACGTGATATTTTGCTCGTTTGTATATAGAGATAAACGGAACCCTCCGAGCGCGAGTCCGACTTGCACTTAGCCGGTTATTTTTATTTGTCACCGTTTGATACACGAGGCAAAGAAATAGTGTCACGAGTCCTCGAGTTTAATTTGCATATCGAATCCATTAGGGTTATGTCGTGTTCCGCCGATGCAGACGCATGCGCATGACTGACGTTTGTGGATGTGTGGTCGGTGGAACTGGCAGTTCTGGCAGGTACGTTATGGCAAACGTGATTGTGAACATTGGATTCAGTCTTCGTTTGATTTCAGTCAATAGTCTATTAGAATATATCATTAGAGTTATAAGTAGAGTCACGACATGATCAATAATTAACGATCTTAATAGGCTTTTTGACGGGCCCGATAGCTCAGTTGGTAGTATCCCTGCCTTCTGAACTGAGGGCTGTGGGTTCGATTCCTACCCGGGACAAACATTTGTGTGATGAACATAGATGTTTGTTCTACGTCTGGGTGTTATATTGTATTCTATGTATGTATTTACAAACAAAAAGTATATAAGTATTGTATCAGTTATCTGGTTCCCATAGTACAAGCTATGCTTAGTTTGGGGCTAGATGGCGCTGTGTGAAATGTCCACACATATTTATTTATTTATTTATACACCAATGGTTATTGTTTAAACACACTATTGTTAAATATTGTTAAAATTGGTAATAGGTGGCGAGGGATTAGACCAGAGTCGAAATACCCATTTGAGTAAGCAGCAACTAGACTAAATAAATGTTAGTACTACTGCCACAGAAATTCAAGTAGGTCAGTGGGTGATTCGACCGATTTAATGCTATAAACCCAATCTAGGAGGTGTCTATGTCTAGCTGTCTAGTACGCTTTACTGCTCCACACAAAGTCGCGTGCAGAATGCAGATGTTGCAGTTTATTTCGCAGTATTTTCTTAACATAGTTATGTGACTGTCTATGTCTAACTGCTAAACACCTAACTCATCCATTCGTCCCGGCATTGAACTACTTGCGTTCCTTTGTCATGGAAAACTGTGAACTTAGACGTGTTTCGATATACGTAACCAATTTCATGTTTGCGCTTAACTTACGGAGCAGATGTGATAGGAATATGTTAGTAGTTTGTGGTAGTGGATTCATTTTCAAATGATAACGGTCTTATTTGTAGGAAACTCGCAGTTCTCGTTTTGGAATTTTGTCTATATGTCCATTAAAATAAAGTTCAAAATCTCGAGCTTGTTCGTGCTGAGTGCATGACTGTTCCATATTCTTAGCATTAAAGCTTCATGTGCTGTAATTATTGAGAGTACTTTTTGCAATATCAGAGAAAGTGACTGGCCAGTACTGGATGACCTTGGAACAGTTATGATCCGGCCCTTGTTTTTCTTTTTAATATATAGTTTAAATGTTTCGCCTTTCGGTAAATACCATTGCAATGGAGTGTAACCAGACAACGATTGTTTAAAAAAGTTTAGTACAGGACTTATTAAGGAACGAAGCAAGATTTTTTTTATGTGAATAAATGACGTGACGAGCCAGTCGTGGCAAATATCTCCACACTATATGGAGTAAATTGACTATGAAAGAAGGTTAATTAAATAGCAGAGCCCAAAATCAAGAGCACATTGTGGCATCGTCATTCTTATCCTAAGATCCATCCGAAAACCTTATTAGGAGCAACAAAGCAGTTTCATCCAGACATACATTTCTCACAATGAGAGGAAGTTCACAGACAGTGCGTCATCCATCGCGTTCGAAAAAAGCAACACAACACACATTTGATATTTTATTTTTTACCTCGTTTTGGGCGGGAGGGGTTATTAAAAAAGGTAACGCGTCCGTTCTGTGTGTTTGCGTTGAATTTTGAACAAAATCCGATTACCTGGTGCGCTAGAACCCAAGTCCCAGTGCACTAAATTTTGTTTCTTTCAAGTGTTTAGTGTTATTTCTTCTAGACAATGTTAAATAAATAGCAAAATTATTAACATGTTGCCTATATGATTGGAGTAGCTATGATGTGGTTCAAATTGTACAATGGTCACAGTTTTATTTCGTTGTATTATATTTTGTTGTTGACGATTTTAGTACACATTTACTTGTATTTTATTTGTGAATAATTGGACAATCGGAGCAGCACTTACATAGGCTTGTGGTAATCATGATTGGCTAATGATTAGTTTAGCAGATTTTCAGCAAACGATTACTAATCATGAAACATTGTTTATACTTCTTCGAAGCCCTGATGTACATCTAACTGTACATTAATGAACCCAAAAGACACGTCAGTGAACTCTAAGAAAATGAAAAATACATTGCGTTCACTACGTTCTTAAGGCTTACTCCATTAGGTTTAAACTTGCATGTCAAGCTACTAACGTACCATCGGAAGGTTCAGGTTGGCTGGTTGTCAAAAGTCCAGGACAATGGGCGTTTCGCGGCACCACTGCATACGAGGGGCATGGGGTCATGGATCGGTGCATCTAATTATTATGTTAAGTAACCGTGACGTAATCTATAGGAGCTATGGCTGTACCCTGTGAAACCCCATGTCGATGTGACGGCCAACGACCGGAGAAATCGTGTTTTATTTTTGGTACTGTGCTTATAATCTGTTCTGAATTAAAACGGTACATTATTTTTCATGATTTCCGCTTAATCCATGAACTTTAATGTATGTTAAGTGACTCGAAGGCCTTTGCGGTAACGGATCTTCAATAATCTTCATTCATTTGGTTAAACTTAAAAAAAGCATTCCCAATTTATTTACATCTATCTGTCATCAACAAGATTTCATTCTATTTGATCCATGTTCGGTCATCCAAATATCCAAGAGTGCTTTGATTCATGTTAGCTTTTAGGCTTCGTTTAAAAGCTACACATAAATCAACTTTTTAATAATGTTCTGCATTCTCTGATCCGTTTTCATATGTAAATGAAGGAATTCAATGTACGCTGCCATTAATTTGGATTTTCTCATTGTTCCATTGTTTATTATGTAAATAATATACCTAATTGTGTTTGCGGCAATGATTCATAGTTATCTGTTAGATCTGTATCAAGATTTTACGTTTGGTACGGACATAATGGTCAATTTAGCGGTGTTGGCTAAATTTGGTTTAGTAAGTGTCAGATAGATAGTTGCAGCATTTGCAGCAAATGCATAATGTCAGCCTTCCTTAATATATTATAGTGCTTTTTACACAAGTTTAATGTTGCATTTTATTTAGTAGTGTATACAGTTTTCAATCTCCAATTCTCTAGATTGTTTTGCAGCTTCTAGTTCTTCATTATTTTGGTATATTAGTTAAAGTGAACAAGCAGATTTATTACCTCAAAGCTAAATGCTTAGATAAACAGGATGATGTCTTCTAATTTCGTTTTATCCATATTTCAAGTGTTATCATGAAAGCTTATCGTTGACAAGATTTGGAGTAACTTAACTGTTTAACTTTGTGCTTATCTTATACCTTACTACGGGCCCGATAGCTCAGTTGGTAGTATTCCTGCCTTCTGAACTGAGGGCTGTGGGTTCGATTCCTACCCAGGACAAACATTTGTGTGATGTTTGTTCTGCGTCTGGGTGTTATATTGTATTCTATGTATTGTATTTACAAACAAAAAAGTATAAGTATTGTATCAGCTATCTGGTTCCCATAGTACAAGCTATGCTTAGTTTGGGGCTAGATGGCGCCGTGTGAAATGTCCACACATATTTATTTATTTATTACTTATTTATTTACTATCACAATGTGTGACAGACAAGATGTTATAGTTTTACTAGAAATACCATGCATATTACGATTTGCTTTATTCGCATATCTACGCATATTTTTGGTAAGTTAATAATTTTCTATCACTGAAAACTTCCTTATCCAATACAACTTCTTCAACACAATATACACCCACTGCATTGACATTATCAGTAGCTTGCAGTTACTACATAATACAAAGCATAGCAGTCTTGCATTGTTGAATATTGATTAAGTTCAAATGCTGACCGTACTCACTAATCATACAATAAGATTCCATTATTGATACAATTTGGATTCATTAATTTAACTGTGCGTCCATAAATAACTATTAAAGTGGGCCATGCCAAATCAGCACGACGCGTGTGGCATGCCTTCACACCCCGGCCGAACAGCTGAGGAATTATTATTTGGAGCATTGTTATGTTAGATGTGATTTTCAATTATAATTTAACCTGATTACATCACAATATCGGCGGGCTTTATTTCAATTCTCCTTTCACCATCATCATCATTAGAATTCTGAATTAGTTCCCAAGATAAGATACTGAGCCTGATCTTTGGCTCTTCTCAAGTTTTCATCCAACCACTTCCAACCATTCGGTGCAAGTCCTCAAATCCTAGCCCTTTAGCACTCCAGTTTGCTAATTCTATGTGCTGTTTAGGTTTGGCATCCCATTTCTGGTCAAATCTTTCAGTAACACTTCGAATTGGGTTAGAATCTATATCTAGTATCGAATCAACGTCTACTTTCCGTATGTCATAATCATTAGTCATACTCTTAGGGTCATACCACAGAACTTAGAGGTCTTTGGGCCATACATAGATACATAACATAACAGTCAGGACGTAGGTAAATCAGGTTGTTCAATTGAACCCTTCGATCAGGTACTTGAACCATATTAATTGTGTTAAGTGAGGTTTGAACCGAAGGATATTTTTTATAGTTATAAACAGACTTGCGGAGCCGCAGGGAGCAGCTAGTGGTATTATCCGTAAAATTGTTAAAACTGGATTAGCTTTGTTCTTTCTATCTCAAATTACTCTATGTTCAATAGTAACTTGATTCTACATTGTATAGCCACTGTAAAATTCCACTGACATACGATGAACAATACTACGGTGTATAACGCCACCATTATGCTCTAACAATGCTCTTTTATCCTTATTAATCAACTCGTGAACGTGCTGTAATTGTCAATGGTAGCAACTGCTGAGATATAGATGAAAATGAATGTGGCCTGAAACGACTTTTAGAAAATTCTGTAATATTCTGATTAAATAAAGAAACTACTTATAATTATGCCACAAAGTGTTGTAGAAATCACATTACTTATTAAAACCACAGATAATATGATACTATTTAAAACTAAATATTTTTTTTTATGAGAATGAATGACGTGACGAGCTGGTCGTTCACCTGATTTTAAGCAATACGGCCGCCCATAACAGTTGCAGTGTCACTCGGAACTTTAAAATAATAAAGTTTCGCGTGACACTGCACTGCGGAGACATCACACAGTCTAGCCCATATTACATATATAAGCCAACTGTTTTAATATTAACTAAGTATTCGCTCATTTATTTGTCCTTCTTAAGGTATGTTTTTTTGCAATGCTTACATTACAAAAATACCATTAATATTAACTTATTATTAGACGTTTTATAAAACTGTAACTTTGGCGTTATCGTTTATTAAAAGTTACGTAAAAAGTAAAAATTAAGCCATGGTCAAATGAAAGTTAATACAATCGAAGTGCACAGTTAGTATAGCAGATAAATTAGATTCCACATTGTTCCGACTAGAATTTGTAGAAGAATGTTTAGATTTAAATAATATCGATTCGTTTTAGTCCCGCTAGTTCCCCATATAGCCACACACCATTTATTGAAAAAAAAAAATCATAATCATAATAATTTAAATTCATGTCATTAAAAGTAGTATAAAAACCATAAATGACATAAAAATATAAATAATCGGTATTTATAATTTTATATTTATAAATTAGAAATTCTAACGTCATACACATATTATCTTCCCATTAACTATGTAACAGCGATAGCCGTGTGTTTAATTAAAATAATCAAATACCTAAAATACATGTTAGATAGGTACTTGTCCTAATTAATTTAAAAAAAATGTACAATTTCGCGCTCTGTTTGTCATTAAAGGGTATTTTAATTAACTAGGTCAACCCGCAAGGGACTCTGACAAAGCTAGTTTTTAATGTCAAAATGAATACTAAAGATTGCAAAACCTTTTAACGCTTCTATTATTTTTCTTATTCTTGACTAAACAAAACAATAATATCAAGGTATTTTCTGTGATTCGACTAGAAACTGTGATGATGATTAGATTATCAAAATATATAATATATTGTAAAAAGATGCTTTGTTTCACGCCGTAACCTCGTTACGTACACTACCACGTACATTGTACACATTGGGTTACATTATTGGCTTTTAGATCCCTAATTTTTTGAAAATATAATATAGCCCATAATATGTCACCCGGGGATAGTGTAGCTTCCCAACAGTGGAAGAATTTTTCAAATCGGTTCAGTAGTTTCGGAGCCTATCCAATGCAAACAAACAACAAAATCTTTCCTTTATATAGATGTTATAAGTTATTCTAAGGACTAAAATCAATTTTCTACTGCCTGTGTCACTGGCTGCGGTTATATTATGTATTGTAGTATGATATAATAAACTTATTCTCTAACTAACATCATCGTCAATTCATTGACAACGAAAAACGGGTGTTAACATAATAATATAATCATCAGTGGCCTCTAAGTCTGTTACAGACTATTTAAGCAGTGTGTATGGAATTAATTTGGGTGACACTTTTTTGATGTCTGTAATAAACCAATACGAGAGCGGCACGTGCGTCCACACCTTATGCACGAGTGTTGCGACAAATAGAATAACTTCTCCTCGCGAGCTTCAGACTTTGATGGACAAATTTTCACACGCATGTAACCTGTTTTCTATGTCCATATACGCCAACAATAATATAATAAAACTCCTGTAATACACACATTGTTTCAAAAGTTTTTCCACGTTCAACTTTATGGTGCATATTCTCGCCATATGGCACTGTGTATCTATTGTTTAATATTCGGTAGAGTCGTAAAAATAGCGCACGGTCGTTGATCTGAATCTCATAGTCGTAGCATTACTAATAGTTAGGTAGTTAGTAGGTTAGATTATAGTTAGGGCTAGTGCGTGGTCACTGCCCGGGAGGTAAATTGCCGGTTGCTTCTCTTTATTACTATTGGCCAGTTTAGAGGCAGTATTAATTTACTAGAGGGTAATTTTACCACTATAGTTAATTAGTTAATCTCAGCAATGGCCTAATTGGCATTAATGTGCTTGAACTAAATTTGTATGAGCCTTAAATGGGAATATAATGCTTAGAGCAATATGTTCAAGCATGTAAATATTTGCATTCAGTTGCGTATTTTTATTATTACTTGTTGTAGATGTTTCTTTTCACAAAGAAACCATTGAGCACTTTTTTAGATAAATTAATTTTGGTTTACGCTTGCGAAGAAAAATTAGAACAAATACTATTCGATATAAGTACCCCATTTAAAATTTTGATGACTTCACAGAAGCTTTAGATATCAGTTAAAATACTTAACTGATATCTAAAATCATTGGAATTGACGTTAACTACCAATCCTAATAGCCAATCCATATCAATCTCTGATACCTAACGGAATTCCTTTTTTTAAGCGAACTTATCTAGCGGAAAGTCTGTTAAAGAATTAATAAGACATAATTACAGTATTTATCGCCATTATAACGAGGGATATTTAGGACTTCCTCAAGGGACCTTATTTGTAGTTGGACCACTTCCTTTTCTTCCTTATATATAACTTCACAGCTCCTTTTGATTGTTGAGAATTGTTTTGATTTGTTACAACGTTAGCTCGTGTTGTCGATTTGTTACCCTTGCAGTGGAGTCAATTACATTATACATATGATTGTACGTGTGTACATAATATGGTATTATATAGCATGTGCCTAAATGTATTTATCTTTGTCGGCTTTTATGCAAAACAAGTTTTTAATTACAAGTCCAGGCTATGATTTGGAATACATAAAACATCTAAGCTCAGCAAAAAAATTGGATACCTATGTTATTAATGTACATTGCGGACTTGTGGATTGGTATCCTCTAATTACTTTATAGCTTGCTGAGAATGAGTTATTTGAAAGGTAGATACTATGTTACACACCACATTTATGACAATTTACGAGATGTTGAAACGCCTTCGAATGTTTCAAGAAATAACTCGGTCTTCATCTAATTAAAGTCTATGTTTAACGAGCTCATTTCATACCAGCAACATTTTTAACATCCTCTCTAGCACATTTGGAAAGCGATGCGAAAACTTGTCTATGATTTTAGTAGGTTTATGTCTTTTGGTTTTAGTGTAACTGGTAGCTTAGACTACAGAATACAAAATAGTGCTACGTACCTAGATAGACTATATATAACCTTCGGCAGTTTAGTGTAATTAATACAACTCTCACAACATCACTTACTCCCTCTGTCCCATGGTCAAAGATAAGATGCAACTACACTGCCTTTGAACCAAGTTAATTTTATATTATTTGATCTCTGTGAAAAACTGAAAATTAATATTTGAGGAATCTGGGAGAGACAACACTTGTAATTATTTTACATATTGTGTCATCTTTAAAAAATTTCTCATCATCATTAGTAGCACCCTGCCCGCTGCTAGTAATTAATTACATCCCCGTCACGGCCTGCAAACTTGCAAATATCATTCACGACCTTCTCTCCATCCTTAAAACCCGCCCATTGACCTACTTTTGGATATAATTAAAGTCAGATTTATCAAAGGTAAACTTGATTTACATTATCTGGTTTTATTTCGACTGGAAGGCCTCTACAACTTTGGTAAAGACGTAACGGTTGTCTGTCGGTGTGTACTAAATTAAAACTGCTCAATGATCATACCCGATTTCGATATTTGGTAATAGTGAGCTGCCCAGTCCCCTGGGCTGGGGTATCTGGCTAGGGAAATTTAGTGTTCTGTTAGTACTAGTTCTATCTTCAGGGGATCCAAATTGAAAAGCGAATGCTGGTGTAACTACAGTCCCCTAATGGACTGGGTTAGGGGATTCAAGTGGAGGTAGTGGTAAGTTTGAGACATGCAGTTTCTTTTAACAAATATCAATATCAGTCAGTTGCATTTTTAGATATTTTTTCGTCGCGTTTGCTTGACGGGACCAAGAAATCCATCTTTATAGCTCCATGGGAAATCCAAGCTGAAGTTATTTTGTGTTGTTACATTGTGACCATACTCAAGAAGTAAAGAGAGTAGGTAAGTTACCTACTTACATAAAGATAAAAATGGATAAACGCATTTAAAATGGCAATGATCTCCTTATTTATATTTTTTATCCGTATTCGTATGTTGATATGCCATTATGTTTTCACTTTATAAGGATGCTTATTGCTCACCTATTTTATGGGTATGTTTACATACTTGGCGTTTATAAACTACACAACGCTGATACGTCTTTTTATCTGAAGGTAGTTAGTTAAATCTGGAAGTAAACAAAGCCTTTGTATTTCATTATAAGCGTTGGGACATTCACTGTACAGTAGGTACAATGTTTAATGTAAATGACAAGTACATAATACCTACATGCGATGAATCAGTAGTTGGCATGTGAATGCATTTCCTCTTGCTGCATTTCTATTGCAAGTACTTCTACAAGGTGACCTTGAATTGGTATGTTATCCCGAAATGGGGGGGACTGAGATCATGATACCCTGCAAGTTGTGAGAGCCTTACTTGAATCTGGGTGTTTTAAAACCTACATGGTAAAAAATAAATCCACTCGCAAAATTGCACGTGCGATCGCTACGAGTTTTAAAAAGATACTACAAATTCATTTCTAAACACAGGTCGTTAAACTCATTTATGTGCACTCGGTCAAGGACGAAGTTCAACCACCCAGCTGCGCTAAGGCTATTTTCGAACGTAAACTTTACATGGCATTTCTTCAATGAAATACTATTAATTTAGTAAAGTCGTAGAAGAAACATGTCCTACCTTGGGGTGTAGATTTACCCCCTTTCGGGATAACATACCAATTCAAGGTCACCTTGTATACTGTACTAAGTACTTCTATACTGTACTCTACAGTATAGGAGTACTGTACGTTTACAGCTAAAATAGGTTGCATTCGCCATGTGACGATCCATCAAACCTGTAACTGAAGTACAGAAAAGGTTGCCGTAGCCGATAACGGCTAAGAAGAATCATCATCATCATCAATATTATTTAATGCAATAGTTTTAATTCATCAAAAGATAAATAAATAACGCCCAACGATCACATACATAGATCCTGGACCCTAACTAGGATTCCCTGTATCTAGGGACCCAGGAACGAGGACCATGGTCCCATAACACCCAGACACAGAACAAGTATTTGTGCTTTTTTTACTGTGCACAAATACTTGTCCTGTCGCGGGAATCGAATCCGCTGCCTTCGAGTTCTGAGCCGACCTGCTCAACCACCACACCACGGAGGCTGTCATCGTGAGATTAGATCGTGGTTGCTTCCGTCCAAAAGTATTTGAAATTAGTTTTGACCTATTTCTGAAAACCTATACGTCTAAAACCTTAGAGAAATTATAAATTATTGAACTCGGGTCTTCTAGTCTGCGATATCTACTTCACGTTACTCTCTGTCGCTAGTTGAAGACGAAGATGTAATGCTCTAATTATAATGACGTCATTAAAATAGTTTAATGAGCTTTATTATTACGTTATCGTAATGCCTTATCTTTAATATCTGATCCTTGACATACTCGTAATAAGGTGTATTGGGTGTCTCGCCTTTAAGACGCCTGTGAGGTCATTTCTGTTTACGATAAACGCTGTTGGTGTTATTTATCTTCCCGTGTTGTAGTGATAATAGTTTTGTGTGGGTCTGGGGTCAGTTTATCCAATGAAATAGTAGCCAATTGGTTTATAACTTGTTCGTTAAGCTTCAATTAATTACTGCTAACGGAGCAGCGTCTTCATTTTCCAATTGAGTATCAATAAGCTACTTGCCTAATGATGTCAAGATTAAAATCGATAGGAGTCGTTGTATAGGGAGGACTTCATAAAAAATCGCCATAATGGAAAAAGTTAAATCTGATTCTAAATACTAAACCTTTGCGAGCTTATTATCCATAAAATAAGTTCTACTAAAGCACTATAACTAAGGTGAGTTAAAAAAATGTTTATGTTCATGGTGCTTTTTCTTTGTTTCAGAAAGCCCCGCCTTAGATTTCAATACACATAGAATAATTAAACCGATTGTACATCATGGGAGAACGAAAAGAGAAATCGGTTCGACGAGAGACATTGTGAGTATTTTTTGCCAATTCTAACACAAACTTCCGATCAAGTCAACTTTCAAACTAAAAAAAAAACAAGATCGGTTCATCAACTCGGGAGCTACGAGTGTCCAATCAGATAGACCCGTTAACGTTTAATACCCGTGCTTGCTTCGGGGGTTTAAAAGTGGATATATAGTAGAGATAGAAATAATAAATACAGCGAAGCAGACAAATATACATACAGAACATACATAGCAGAACACATATACTAACTACCTTAAACATAGCGTTGAAGATCGCTTAGAATAGAACTTAGATCTTCTTCTATAATGGCTTATCGCTTTTTAGCAATGATTCTGCCAATGTTAAGTGAAATTTGTACTGTTATATGGTCAAGTAAAAGTCCTATTTTGTCAGTAAAATGGTCGAAATTTTGCTGAAGGCTCTAAAAAAGGCCGTTGAAGCGAACATGAAAATGCATGGTTTTATAAACTTGAAACCATTTGCCAACACTCGTGCACTTTCGCGAACACTTCATCATCAACAGCCTGAAAGACGTCTACAATAATCCACCCATAATACACATTAAAACTCAAAAATACACAGGTTTTGGAAAATAAATTCAAAATTCACAACCACTTTTGTCGAATTTTCTCCAATGACCAGAACTTGAGATCAACAGAAAAAATTGCAGTTTGACAGAAACTAAAATATAGGCGCTGTTAAAAATAAATATAGTAGGTAAATGATAATATAATTTTCGGCATTGGGAACGGAAGCACTTAATGCGACTGACCTCCCAGAGTGATGGTGACGACCGCCTGTTGCCTATACACTGCTGTAATTTACACAATTACACTGTTTACTTTCCGGTTTTGAGTAATCAGGACCTTCATGGCAATCTTTAGCTTCCGACCGATGGTATCTTATACATCAGCTCGTCTATGAAAGTGCCTATCACTATCACGATGTTTGGTATCTAATAATGTTATCCTGAACTTTATTAGGGTCTAAATTCTAATCAAATGAACCTCTAATGATGGATTTAAAAGCACGTTGCGTTGGTTTATGATTTTGAAAGATCACGAATCCTATAATAGGAATCTTTGAACTCACACCTAGCTAGACTAAACTTCAAGGTACCTAACTTATAAAAGATTGTCAGTGTTTAAAATGTTCCGTCCCATTTTTGCGCGTGAAATTTCAAATCAATCAAAAGTTGACAGAAGATGTTAAGCATTGGCTAACTTTAAGCAGCGTTTATAAGTAAGGCCCCAAATGTTTAGATTTCCCTGCCTTCCTTAAGCGGAGACCGTTACCTGAATAGTCCCTCTAAATAGGTAGTATGACGATAAACAATGAACAGATGGCAGCAGTTGCTCGTTAAGAGCTGAGATCAGACTCGGAAGCCTAGAATATGCAGCAGTGGTCATAAGCTATGTACAAATGATGGAGCAGTTTCCATGTGTACTGGGTGAAATATTCTCATAGATGTAAAGACCAGTTCTTACACCTATTTCCAGAGTGGTATACATCATTCCGAGGTGACGGTGACAGTTCCGGGGGAGGACAAAGACCTCCTCCTTGACCTGAAGTTGAACCATGACCTGGTAGCTGGAGACCACACGCTGCAGTACCAGGAGGGAGGAAAGACTGTGAAGCATAAACCTAAGAAAGAAGTGAGTATACAAATATACCAGTCATCAGGGAACTAAAGAATCGACATGAAAAAGACGACCCGGTAGCAAGAAATGAAAGAGAAAGAATGCTTACAAAATATAAACTACAAGGGCTATTGTGTGCATTTCAGGAATTAGACTTGTGTCATTACTCCGGCAGTGTTAGAGGGAAGCCCGACTCCTGGGTGGCAGTGTCAACCTGCCATGGAGTCAGGGGCGTTATATTCGATGGACAGAGGATGCGGTATATCGAACCTGCCGAAGGTGTGTACTGTGTATTAATAAAAATAAGCAATTTTACTAAAACATTCTGAAAATATGTTATTTATTACAGTCCTTTTGTCTTTTAATATAAGTTTTCCAACAGACAACCTTCCCCAATAATCTACAGCATATCTATATATTAATAAAAGCCTTTGTAAAACTGATTCAGTAATCTGTGGCTTTGTCCCTTTACATTAAAATTAATCTGTCTATCTTCAAACACTTTTTATATTAGGAAATTATATATTTCCAGGCAGTGACATCCAGTCACAACACTACTTATATGACCACAAAGATCTGAATACTGACTACCACTGCGGCTTCCACGGTGGAGTGACGAACAACACGTTATATGATCCTGAGCTGATGGCCAGGTATCACGGACAGCGGGAGATTAACAAGAGTAGGATTACGAGAGTGAGTGTCTTATACTACTTGACCATAAATATAGTTATTAACTACCTGATGCCCGTATGAGAGTAAATTAAAGCACCAGATAGTTCGATGGTATATTTGTACTTAGATGTTCGATATTCCAATAGTCTCTATGCTAGTGATCTACGACTACCTAACGTGCGAACTGGGGTGACGACTGATGTGCTCTACTCGCGCCATGCATTGCGGTCGCTGGGGTCAGCAGAAATCAGTACATTTTCAATACGTGTTGCTACACTACTGAGGCTTTTATTTTTAAAAGATCAACGTTTCCTGAACTTACGCTACTGAAGCGCAGCGTCTAGTCATCATAAGTAGGTGTACGGACACATAAGGTTTGGTCAAAATTGCCTTGGGTTGGTGCCGGACACCAGGATCGCGTGTAAGGAAAAAGCTCAAGTTTATAGAGTTTTTATCGATGTTTATTTATTTGATTACAGTACAAGAGAGAGACGGACGACACTCAGGTGCGAGGGCCATACAACTCAAATAAACTCTCCCGATACGTGGAACTAGTGCTAGTTGCGGACCACAGGGAGTACCAAGCCAATGGAGACAGTGTACACACGGTACACTCGCAGATGATACAAGTTGCGAACATTATAAACTCTGTAAGTATTTTGTCAACTCTTTAAGTACATTATCAACTCTGTAACTCTTTACCAAATGTTAACCGTAAGTGTATTATCAACTCAGCAAGTACATTATCAACTCTGCTAACTCTTTACCAAATGTTGACCGTAAGTGTATTATCAACTCTATTCTCTACTCTGTAATGAGTCATTGGGGCCAATTTTAAAGGCTTTAGTCGATCTAAAACTCCTAAAACTGTTGCAGTTCTTGTCAAATGGACGGCAATGTAAGAGATAGATATATTTTTAGTATTTTAAATACTGTCAAAGTCTCCAAAATTAGGCCTATTGTCAGCTCTGTGATTATTATCACCTGTATCAGCTCTGTAAGTGCTTTATCAACTGTATGAACGTAGGTACATTATCGACTGACAGCGTGCTGTCAACTTTACGTTTCATAGCAACTGAGGACGTCTGTAGAAGATCGCCGCGTGAGAAAATAATGTAAAACCAACAGCTAAATAATAAAAATAAAGGATTAATTCAAAATAAAACGGCCGACCATTTTCAGTTTCAAAATGTCAAGTGCCAAATCAACACTGACGTGTTTTATTTTCTTTTTAGGGTTCCTTATTCAAAAATACAGAACATCCTCCAAATCCCAAGAGAAAATTAAAGGTATCTGCTAACTTAATTGCTAATATACATAGGCCGCAGATAACTAAACATCATAGTAACACGTCAATAAAAATCGTTTAGGATAGGTAACACAACAATAAATATTAACACCTAAGATATTCCTCTAACATGCTTACAGTAAATTCCTTATCTTAATGTAAACTAGGTCTATGTACCTATGTATCTATCTATCCCTCCTAAATAAGGGAAAACAATCAATAATTATAGAAAAATACAAAGTCACATCAAAATAATATCAATATCAAGAAAAATTAAATGAACATCAAAATTATTCTAAATCATTTGTCATGAGATCGACTCTCTTCTTCTATTGTCTTTATGCTCTTCATAAGTACTATCTATCGCGATGGATTGTGATCTTGTCATAATGGGAGTAACGATATTATCTCACTCCATCCATTCTCAGTAAAGCTGTAATCTGGTTGAAGGAAAGCTTTAGGCAAAGTCAGAAAATACCAAATAATATACCAAATCTTGTTTCCTATAAATCCAACCAGCAATCTAGTAAGGTATGTAATCGGTCAATGGAATACCTTTGTCGGACTTGCATTTAGATACTTCTATTCTTGCTTTGTCGCCTGTGCTGATTCGAAGAAAATATTCGGCAAAGTCGGTCATAATAATACCAAAGTCTCCATTCAAAAACAGCCATCCAGGTAGGTATCCACATCTGGTCTAATTGCGGAGGTCGAACTAGATTTATACAGCTTTGTGCAGTAAATTATGACCAGAATCATGGCTATGATGTAAAGGAACGGAAGGGTAGGTACACGTCTCATCTAGTCTGAACCATTCCGTGGAAGTCGCACCATAGCGTTGGCATTTTTATTCGCCTGCATCATTCAACTATTTGCGATTTTCCTCTTTCTTATAATATCGCATTCCATGTCATTGGTCAATCGTCGACCAAAATCATGAGTATGACGCATAGGATCGGGAGACTACCTTTCATCCAAATCTGAGCCATTCCATGAAAGTCGCATCATAGTCTGGGTCTATCATCAGTATTTCTTTTCTTCATAGGTCTTGCAGCTGGTCATCATCTTCTTTTCTTTCAGTTTTCGCATCTGTGGTCTCAATTTTTTTATTTTCAAATAGATTTTCTGGTTCCAACATTCCAAACGGTCGCCAGATGTAGAAGATCGCCGCGCTGATAATGAAGATGAGGAAACTATGTAAAACCACTAGTTATTATAAAAATAAAGGATTAATTCAAAATAAAACAGCAGACTATTTTCAGTTTCAAAATGTCAAGTGCCAAATCAACACTGACGTGTTTTTGTTTTCTTTTTAGGGTTCCTTATTCAAAAATTGAGAACATCGTCTGTTTACCTCTAATGGACTGGACTTGCATTTGACCGCTGTCTCACCAGATGGCAAGTGACGAAGCGGTCGACGATGGAACATGCTTGCCTTGAATATATCGACTGGTTCACTCTTGCATTGAAAACTTCCATATTATGGTTTTAATCGCCTCATTATCATCTCATAATTCCTTTATTCTTTTATTTCAGGTATACTCACCACTAAACATCTACATAGCTTTAGTTGGAGTGGTGGTTTGGAATGAGCAAGATGCAATACCGTTAGAGGAGAACGGCGATACAACGCTCAATAACTTCCTAAACTACCGGGAGAGGACGCTTGTTATTGATATACCCAACGATAATGCTCAGCTTTTGACGTAAGTTTTATTCATAAAATATAGATGCCTGCTATTAAAAATGAACAAGTTACTATTATTTTCAAAAATTAGGTTACAAATGAATACAATAATTGAAAGAATAATTAAATCGGTGAATAAATCACGGAGTAATAAGCTCCCAAAGTTTGTCGAGGAGGCATCGCCTGTCCCTTTCTCACCAAACAGAGCATCCCCACAATTACTATAAAGGCATTGCGACGTCACATGCCAAAGTGATTGTATGTAAAGGTACCACAGATTAGTAATGAGGTACTATAAAGGACCAAATTCTGACGTCACTGCATGTTTGAACTGTCTCTTTCTTTTCCTCTATTTAAAATGCGTTTAACTTGTCACTTTTTGAGATTAGTATTCATTTTTTTTTCACGACTGTTTATTTTTTGAGGAATATTCATTCCTTCCTAGGAACATTAATTTATGCAATAAAAACATAGTAACCATCATGCCTATTCTTACAGCCGACAAAAGTTCACCGATGGAGTGGTGGGCAAGGCTCTCAAAGGTCCTATTTGCACGTACAAATTCTCCGGCGGTGTCGCCACCAACCATTCGGAGGTTATTGGTCTGGTCGCCACCACGATCGCCCACGAAATGGGCCATAACTTCGGCATGGAGCATGACACTGGTGAGTTGACTGCCAGAAAAAAATAATGAAATGCTTTGTATGATGTATTATTAGGAGTTATTGGCCTCATTAGTAAGCTCATAGTCGCGCAACGAGAGCAATGCTCGGTGTTTCCCTGCGAGATAAGATGCGAAATGGGATGATATAGCTCTTAGAATTAGCAAGTTGAAATGGCAATGGGCAGGCCACATCGCTCGTAGAACTGACAACCGGGGAAGAAAGGTTCTCGAGTGGCGACCACGAACTGGAAGACGCAGCGTAGGCCCCCCACTAGGTGGACCGACGACCTGGTGAAATACTTGTTTGTTTTTTACATTTTTAATAGTGTTTACTGGATCCTTGCCGACAAATAGTGGAAGTTTTAAACCGTGTTTTACTTGTTTTTTTATTTTAAACAGAGCAAGACTGCGAGTGTCCGGATGAGAAGTGCATAATGAGTCCGTCGAGTACATCCGTGGTGCCGGTGCATTGGTCTTCTTGCAGTCTCAAGTCTCTCGCGCTGTCCTTTGAGCGGGGAATGGACTACTGCTTGCGGTGAGATTTACATATTGCAAAGGAGATCGATCATTCTTGATTCAAAGTTTGCCTTGCAAAAGAAGTTGATGCTCTTCTCAAGAGCTACAGTTTAGTATTTCATGTTATCTTTCATACAAATCTAAGAAGGATTGCTGTATCTCAAACAAGTATAGCCTTTCCAAGATATCGATGCTTTTTATGCAAATAAAAAATAATTGCTTGAGGCATAATCAAAATGTCTTAAGTGAATTTTCTTTGGATAGTTTTTTAGCGGGGTGACGCTACAATACTTATGTTAGTCCTATGAAAAAGCAAGCAAGGGCCGGTGGTTCATTTTGAATCGTTTTCTCAGCTAGCTAGCTGCCTTTTTTAGTGTTTTGTTATATCTAGGTGGTAGGACTTTTCTGCAAAGTTCGTCTAGGTAAGTACCACCGCTGTGCCAGTTATTCTGCCGCCAATCAGTAGTGTGCAAGCACTACTGTGTTCCGGTTTGAAAGGCATTGTAGCTAGTGAAATCACTGGGCAAATGAGACTTTATGACCTGATTACACAGTGTAGTAATCTGATTACTACACTGTGTGATGTCTCAGGATGACGTGCGCAGTGCAGTGTCACGCGAAACTTTATTATTTTAAAGTTACGAGTGACACTGCAACTGTTATGGGCGGCCGTATTGCTTAACATCAGGTGAACGACTAGCTCGTCACGTCATTCATTCTCATAAAAAAAACTACATCTTGTTCAGTCGTCACGTTTCAGTTTAATATGAATACCGGGACAGTTATCGTTACCTTTGTAACTTTTATAAATGTTCTAAGTTGTAATTTTACTAAGTTTGTCATATTTCCAGAAACAAACCGAAGCGTCTGTTCGGGTCACCGACCTGCGGGAACGGGTTCATTGAACCGGGCGAGCAATGCGACTGCGGCATTGCAACAAGCGAAGGTGCCGACGCTTGTCGCGCGTGTTGCCACGCCGGCACCTGCATGTTGCGCAGCAACGCCACCTGCGGCGCGGGCGCATGCTGCGATCCGACGGTAATGAGCATTTCTGTCTCTACAAATAATACAGAGTGATATAATTATTTAATTTTTAAGACCACTAATTGTTTGCTAGCAAATAAATTCATTTGACGGGTTCGATAGTTCAGTTGGAACTGATGAGGGTAGGGGTTCGCTTCCTACCCAGGACAAACCTTTAAGTGATGAACATTGATGTTTGTTCTGTGTCTGGGTGTTATATTGTATTCTATGTATGTATTTACAAACAAAAAAGTTTCCTAAGTATTATATCAGTTATCTGGTTCCCATATTACAAGCTTTGCTTAGTTTGGGGCTAGATGGCGATGTGTGAAATGTCCACACAGTCATATTTATTTATTTGAGAGAAAAATATGATCTGGGGCCGTACTGTGAGCTCTTAGCCCGATTCAAAACAAAGCCTATATTGGATCGCTTTGTTTTTTTTTATGAAGATTTTGACAAGTGATCCAATATAGGCTATGTTTTGAATCGCGATAAGAGCTCACAGTAGGCCCTTGTATACTTAGGTCTTTTTTCGTGAATCAAATTAAGCCTTAGTAAATTTTATGGTGACCACGAACCGGAAGACGCAGCTAGGCTGACCACCCACTAGGTGGACCGACGATCTGGTGAAAGCCGCGGGGAGCCGATGGCTACAAGAGCAGCCGCTCAAAGTAGCGCTCTCTGGAGCAGGCCTATGTTCACCAGTGAACGTCTTCAGGCTGTTAATGATGATGATGATGATGATGATGATGTATTTATCCCCCACAGACATGCAGACCGCGGGCGGCAGGGTCCGTGTGCCGGAGCGCGGACAAGGAGTGCGACCTGCCGGAGTACTGCTCGGGACACTCGGAGTACTGCCCCGCGGATGTTCACAAGATGGACACCGCGCCTTGTGGGAAGGGAGACGATCAGGTAACACATTCCCGGCAGATATCCGAGCAGAATAGGCTAGTTGCCCTATCAATACCCGGCCAAGTGTATGTCGGACTCGCGCACGAAGGGTTCCGTACTGTTATTTATAAAAACGAGCAAAAAAAATTACGTTTGTTGTACGGGAGCCCCTTAAATGTGTTATTGTTTTTAATATTTGTTGTTATAGCGGCAACACAAATACATCACTTGTGAAAATTAAAAAAATGCGCAAATACTTGTGTCTGGGTATTGTGGGGTCATGGTCCACGTAGTTTTTGGGTTCCTAGATACAAGGAATCCTTACATGAATTATCACACATTGAACCTGGAATGAACCTATGCAACCTATGGAAAGATGCATGAACCTATATTTCTATAACTAGTTGTTGTTTTTAATTGGCTCTCTATGTTTGTTTTGTTATTTAATTTGTAATGATAGCTGTAAGCCCTCCTAATAAAATAAAATAAATATTAAGTAAGATGTGACCTGCCCCCCTGTCCTGTATTACGATTGAGCTAGCAGCGCTGCTGACGCGCGTATGCCGCTCAAATGCTGTTAAAGTAACGGGCCCAATTGCTCAGTTGGTATCATCCCTGCCTTCTGGGGGCATACCGTGACCTTTTAGAATGCGACTCAGTTCCCAAGCACTTTAGATTAGGCAGGTTAAAAAAGTCGCATTATTTGGTACCGTGACCTCTTATAAGCATGATCGGGTTTGAATTGAAAGAACGAATGAAATTAACTATTGGATCGCAAGTATCGTTCAGAAACTCAACAGTCGGGAATTATCGGAAATTTACGGTTTTTTTACCATGTTTGATATATGGTCATATTATCTAATGAAAGAATTTCGTTATGTATAATGATTAATTATGAGTTATTAATTATTAATTAATAATTAATTATTAGTTAGACAAATGATGTATTTCTGTTGCTGCTGTAACAACAAATACTTAAAAAACAGAATACAATAAATATTTAAGGGGGCTCCCATACAACAATTAATGTGATTTTTTTTGCTTGTTTTCATAGATAATGGTATGGAACCCATCGTGCCCGAGTCCAACTCGCACTTTGCTAGTTATTTTTAGGGTTCCGTACCCAAAGGGTAAAGCGAACCATATTACTAAGGCTCTGCTGTATGTACGTCTGTCCACAGGCTGTATCTCAAAAACCGTTGATAGTTAGGTTAGAAAGCTGAAATTTTCACGTATGTTGATTTCTGTTTCCGCTATACCTAACAACAAATACCAAAAATCAGTATAAAAGTTGTTGTTTAAAGGGGCTCCCATACAACAACAGCACACACTGCATACAGCTCGTTTTTAAATATAATGGTATGGAACCCTTCGTGCGTGAGTCCGACTCGCACTTTGCTGGTTATTATTTTATGTTAACTTGTTAACGAATGACGTGCGAGCTAGTCGTTCGGCTGGTGTTAAGCGTCACGGCCGCCCGGCATAACAGATTGCAGGGTCACTCGGAACGATGTAGGTAGTTCCTTGAGGTAGATAGTTCTAAGTGGTAGAAGCTTATTTATCGACGAAGCATTGAAAAGTTATCGGACACGAATCTTTCAAAAGCTGTAAGAATTTATTATCATACGTAAACTCGCATTTCAATTTTGTATATTAAGCCAACGAACCAAAATCAGCTACGCGAAACCAACTTTTCTTGAATTGCTGAAGTTGACAGCTAAGCGAGACAGTTTTGGTTCCAATAAGAGGTCACGGTACGGATTGAATGAACGGAACACGCTTTGGGACGATGTTTAAGTTGTCAGCGTCTAAAGATGGCGGCTACCTAACATCGATCGCTTTAGCGACCTCACGGTACGATTTTAACAATCAATCCAATATAGGCTCTGTTTTGAATAGCGTTAAGAGCTCACAGTACGGCCCCTGAACTGAGAGCTGTGGGTTCGATTCCTACCCAGCACAAACATTTGTGTGATGAACATAGTTGTTTGTTCTGTGTGTGGGTGTTATATAGTATTCTATGTATGTATTTACAAACAAAAAAGTATATAAGTATTGTATCAGTTATCTGGGGCCGTACTGTTAGCTCTTAGCGCTATTAAAAACAGAGTCAATATTGGATCGCTTGTCAAAATCTTTATAAAAAAAAACAAAGCGATCCAATAAGGGCTCTGTTTTGAATCGCGCTAAGAGCTCACAGTACGGCCCCTGGTTCCCATAGTACAAGCTATGCTTAATTTGGGGCTAAATGGTGCTGTGTGAAATGTCAAAAAACATAAATATATAACGTATGGCGCGGCAGGCGTACTGCGTGCGGGGCTCGTGCCGCTCGCACTCGGCGCAGTGCCGCCTGCTGTGGGGCACCACGGGGGAGACCTCGCATCTCAAGTGCTACACCACCACCAACATCCGCGGGAATAAGTGAGTAACCATTACTGACCGCACTGTGTTAGTTCTGAATGTCCTGTGGTAGTTCCAAATGTCCGGTGTTAGTTCCAAATGTCCTGTTTTAGTTCTGAATCTTCTGTGTTAGTTCCGAATGCCCTGTTTTAGTTCCGAATACCCAAGTGACCTATGATATTACCTGTGTTTTGTGTTAGTCTTCAATGCCTTGTGGTAGTCCTGAGTATCCTGTTTTAGTTTTGAGTACCCTGGCTTAGTCCCGAGTACTCTGTGCAAGTCCCCAGTGTTTTGTGTTAGTTCCGAATGCACTGTGCTAGTCCCGAACGCTCTGTAAGTCCTGAACGTCCTGAGTTTGTACCGAATACTCTGCGTTAAGTCTGCGCAATCTGTGTTAGGCCGGATGCCTTTTGTTAGTTCCGAACACCCTGAGCTTATCCCGAGTGCTTAGTGTTAGTTCCGAACGACCTGTGATAAGCCTGGCGCCCTGCGTTAGGTAAAAACGCCCTGAGATTTGCCCCGAGGGCCCTGTGCTACTTCCCAATGCCTTATGTTCGTCCCGAAAATTAATGTTTATAGAGATTCATTTCTGGGTTGCTTACTAAAATTTTGCATAGAATTGGAGCGAAAGCAAAGTTACCCATCCCAAGTCTATGAGGGAGGCCTATGTTCAGTGGACGTCTTCAGGCTGATAATGATGAAAGTTACCCATCTGTGACTCTTATGCGTTAAGGTGTTTTTTATGCTAAAATGGGCATACATCTCACCAGGCCAGGGCGCGAAGTCTGCTATTTCAATTATGTTTAATGGTTCATGAATGCTACCATGATGACAGATTTTGTCACTAATAGTAGTCTACTTATGGTTTGTAGACTACCATTAGTGACAAAATCTGTCATTATGGTACCATTCATGAACCACTATGACACAACTAAAATAGCAGACTTTGGGCCCTGGTGGTAACTGACAAAGTTGTGTAAGGTGGAGCACATTTGCCCTTGAGATGCCCATTCACTCTCACCCCCATATTCTAAGTCGTTACCATGAGATTACTCCACTCGACTTAACCTTGAATTAACCTCATTTTTGTGTTTTGGTATTTTTAATTGACAATATATAATCAACTTGACATTTCTGAGTAAATTTTTCTCAAACGAGGGAAGCGAAGCAACTGTCAACTCAAGGTACGTCGCGATGTACCTTGAGTTTCCCTCAAAGTTAAGTGGAAGTCGAGTGAAGGATTTTTGGTGAGATGTTTTGGAATACGGAGGTCAGTGTTACGTGTCTCTAGAAAAAAAATCTTCCAGGAACGGTAACTGCGGTTACGACCCGATCCGTCAGGTATACAACCCGTGCGCAGCCGAGGATGCGCTCTGTGGCATGCTGCAGTGTCGGCATCTGAATGAACGTCTCGAGTTCGGCATGGAGTCTGTGTCCTTTCTATCGGCTATATTCATCAATAACAATGGTAAACTCAAGAACTCTTTTATCAGTAAACTAAGTTTACAAGTCGGTAATTGTTTTAGAAGGACTAAAGTGACCGATATAGCCCTTACAATTAGCAAGTTGAAATGGCAATGGGCAGGCCACATCGCTCGCAGAACTGACAACCGATGGGGAAGAAAGGTTCTCGAGTGGCGACCACGAACCGGAAGGCGCAGCGTAGGCAGACCCCTCACTAGGTGGACCGACGGCCTTTTGAAAACTGCGGGGAGCCGATGGATGCGAGAGGCGAACAGCCGCTCAAAGTGGCGCTCTCGGGGGGAGGCCTATGTTCAGCAGTGAACGTTTACGGGCTGATGATGATGATGATGATGATGATGATGAATTGTTTTATGGACTGAAGTCTATTGAAATTTGAAATACAACTTAGCTAAACAAAACGCTCCCCCAATTTCTCGTTACGTTTGTTATATTTGTGTCGATTCGGTACACTAAATACTAACGCTCATTGATGGCATCTAATTAAGTAATACTGTAGTGTATGAACACGCCCGATCTAGGTACATAGTTTAGCCGACGTAGCGTTAAGTTAGTAATAAGTTAGAGTATCGTAGAGTAGTCACCATGTAGAAGCCGAACAATACACTCGTGCACGCAACACCATCTTTAATTGCCATCATGGCTCACCATCAACCATAGGAGTACCACCAGCTCACCACCCAGAACCTGCATCCTTCACCTTCTATATTACATGGCAACCTACCAGAAGACCACACCTTCACATGGCGACCATGCCAGTCCGACCTTCACATCTAAGCATAATGACTAAAATTTTCTTTTGGATAAATTAATTATATTCCTCAAAAGATAAACATTTGTGAAAACAAAAATTAAATATCACAAAAAATGACCAAGTTACAAGCGTTTTAAAAACCGGAATAGAAAGAGATAGCTCAAACGGCCAGTGTAGTCAGAGGAAGGTCGTTATAGTACCTCATTACTAAGCTGTGTTAGCTTTACATACAATATCTTTGGCATGTGACGTCACAAGTGGATTTTTCATAGTAACTGTGGGGGCGCTCTGTTTCGCGAGAAAGGGACAGGAGATGCCTCCTGTAGAAACTTTAAAAGCTTATAAATCCGTGATTTATTTACCGATTTCCCTTATTTTTTCAATTATTGCATTCATTTTTATTCTTCTTTATGAAAGTAATATTTACTTGTTCATTTTTAATAGAACGAATGTACGAAAAATCGAAAGCTAGAGAGCTAAGTTCGAACTTAGAGCTTTCAAACTTTAGTGCGGACTGGGATAAGACTTCTTTTCTGTGTTGTGTCGGATTGCTAGCATCAGAAAATTATTAAAAACTTTTCAGGTACAATAATCCCGTGTCGGACGGCCATAATTGACCTTGGAATAAGCGATGTTGATCCTGGCTTGGTGCCTGATGGCGCACGCTGTGGTGACGAACGCGTATGTATCACTACAACATAACACGCCACAGCAACACAATACACAACACAACAACACAACACACAATACAATACACCAACAACACAACACACGATAACAACAACACAAAACTGACTACTACTAGTTTATTTATTTATTTAATTCTTTATGCACAAAATGTGTACAAAGGTGGACTTAATGCTAACAGCATTTTCTACCAGTCAACCAAGGTGTGAAGAAAAGGAAGTAGATTAGGCGTGCACAAACGGATATGAGCAAAATTGCAGATCATACTAAATATAAATAAAATACTTAAAGTATTAACTATTAAGATACAAGACAGTATATACATATAATTTTATGAATTTAATAAAATACTAATTTTATGAGTTTAATTAAATAACTAATCCTAATATAGATATACTACATAATAATAAATAAATAAATAAATAGTTGTGTGTTGCATAACACACAATACAACAATACTAACACAAACTTTTAATAGTAACCTTTTATTAACTAGATCTCGAGGCATTTTATTAGATTTGTGGGTTTTGAAAGGTTAAGAAAATTATCTTTAAATGGTGTTAATCTTGGTTGTTGGTCCGATTTTAGGGTGACGAGAGGCGCCACATTGTGTCTTTGGTCGCTCATATTTGATGCCCTCAGGGTTGCGTATTGAAGCGATCATATAATGGCGTAATGAGGCTTGGCACACACAATTCTGTAGTGTTGTTGTTTAATGACCAAAATGTTGTGCACAACAACAAAATACACTACACAATCAAACAACGCAACAAAAGTATATTATACTACAGAACAACAAACAAGACTCATCAATATGGGTACAAATCTACATCGCCACACATAAAATCACACTACTCTACACAACCAAACAACACGTTACACTACTACTAATTTGGTTTTTACGTTTTTATACCATTATTATAGTTCATTATGTTATAAATATTTCAGATGTGCCTAAAACAGAAATGTGTCCCGATAGCAGCGGTGCGAGAGGAGATATCTTACAAAGAGTCCTCCGTGTGTCCCTCCAATTGCTCAGGACATGGTGTTTGTAATTCTGAAGGTAATTATAACTATGTATATCACTCTCAATCAATGGATAGTGCAAGAATTAGTAGATTGTGTCACAAGGGCCCAAAATAACGTATTTAGGGCAAGAGCGATTGTTTGAAGCGAAGGAACGAAGTATTCTAGTCTAGAGTAGAACTCTAAGGCTGACATTCAGAGACAATGCATCGAGTTTACTCCGATCGAACTCACGCGAGTTCAAACTCCGGACACGGCGAGTATACTCCGCGTTTTTAAATTCACAGTCGAGTTCCAACGTAAACTCCGCCCTCACTCCGTCGAGTAAACTCCGGCCATAGTTAGTCTTTTTTATTTGGCAGTATTATGCTAAAAAGGGAGAAAAAATAGCAAATATTGTATGAATAACTGAAACAGGAAATCAAATTTACTGGTGATCACAGATTAGAGAAAAAAACTGGTAATAATTATATACTCTTTGAAGGAGACTTTAAAAAGCGCGCCATTTCTCTTTATTTGTTTTTTCAATTATTATGATTATTATGAATGTTGTTATTTACATAAATAATAAAAAAACGAGTGAAATTAAAACTTACAATGGAAATGGAAATAGCAATGGAAAATAAATCGTCTCTATAGTGTTCACAGTACCTACTTGTTCACAAAATCTGAGGGAGCTAATTTATATTATAGGTTAGGTACCTACTCACAAACAACTTAAAAAGGCATGGAATAATGTGAATGTGAAGACACAAGCCGGGGAAGCAAAATCCATAATACAACAAAGAAAAGAAAACACACAGGATCTGCCAGTAAATTACTATTAGATTTTTTTATTGTTATTTTCATTATAAATAAATCTATGAAGTAACTAATTTTATTTCGTAATTTATTCGTTTTATTCAATACTAAATACATTTCTTCACAAAAACCACATTAAAAATTAATTTTAAGCAGCATTGTTTTTAAAAACATGCGTGATAATAAAGATGGCGGTGCCTGAGCACGGCTCGAGTCACCGATTTCGTGGCTCAGCCCGTCTCATGCTCAGATGAGCATATACTCGTACTCCATTATGCTAAACTCGACTGTGAATGCCAATTCGATCGAAGTACGAGTCTAGACTCCAATTTTGACATAACGGAGTTTGAGTTCGAACTCGAACTCGTCTGTGAATGTCAGCCTAAGCGTAGCCAGGGGTTCAAATTTGAATAATTTTTGTACCGTGTGGTACACTCTGCTTTTCACCCCCTGTATGAGAAAATTAAATGAATGAATGAATGAATGAGTTTATTTGCGAAAAACTTTCACTTTGTCACTGAATAAATGTGATGAAATTATTATTTATGTTATGTTTCCACTGATATTTTTTTAAAATGTCGTATTACTCTTTTAAACTTTCACGATTGTTTACTACGTTTTTAATAGTACTTACAGTACAGATGCCTCATGCCATACAACGGAACAACGCGGGCTATTTTACGAATTATTTTATTTCTGCATAACGCAAGATTACCAAGCGAAATTTATTGCGTGTTGGCCAAGTATTGGGCCAAATGAATACACTGGACAATAACTAGTAACTCTCTAGACACGATTACTAAATTTTTTTCAAGTTCAGGCTATTTTTCGTTTGTACCTGATGGGACCCCATGGTACTATTAAAAACGTATTTTGTTTTGCTTTATTAGCAGTTCTACTAAAAAGCAAAACTAATAAGTAATGTAAGTTGAAATAAAATGAAGTTTTCATTTGTTTCGCAGGTCATTGCCACTGCGACCCGGGCTTCGCCCCTCCACTTTGCGGATTACCAGGCCCTGGTGGCTCGGTAGACTCTGGACCTGCGACCGATCCCAGCGGTAAGATTATGATATGGAAGAAAGATTCTCGAGTGGCGACCACGAACCGAAAGACTCAACATAGGCCCCGCAGGTGAACTGCGAGAGCCGATGGATGCAGGTGGCGAGCAGCCGCTCAAAATGATGACTCTCTGGGGGAATTAAATCCATTTTGACCCAGTTTGATGGGTCCGATAGCTCAGTTGGTAGTATCCCTGCCTTCTGAACCGAGGGCTGTGGGTTCGATCCCTACCCAGGCCAAACATTTGTGTGATGAACATAGATGTTTGTTCTGCGTCTGGGTGTTATATTGTATTCTATGTATGTATTTACAATCAAAAAAGTATATAAGTATTGTATCAGTTATCTGGTTCCCATAGTACAAGCTATACATAGTTTGGGGCTAGATGGCGCTGTGTGAAATATCCACACATATATATTTATTTTATACCTCAATGGGTTTATTTTTTCTCCAATAAGCCAATAATTGCTAAGATTTTAAACAAAAAAAATATTTTCTCACATTTACTTTATTTTTTTCTATCCACAGTGCAAAGAAACTTCATGATCGCGATGTACGTGATCTTCCTCGGGATGATACCTTCCCTCATCATCATACTGTTCCTGGTCTACTACTCACGCCACAATGTACTACTCTGGTGGAAACGACCAAGGAAATCGTACGTAAACTGCATCCTATGCACCAACTGCTGCAAACCTAACTTCAGTGCACTATCTAGACTACAAACCAGCACAAACTCTTTCCGAAACCTAATCAGCTCTAAAAAGAACACACAAATAAACGAAAAAATCGATACCCCGGTTTACGAAACCGTAGACAACCCGAAAACTCGGTTCAAAATTGATATAACAAGCAAAAGTGAACCTAAAAAGCCGGTTTCGTCCACTAATGAACCTAAAAAGCCTTTAACGAAGCCCTTGAGAAAGATTAACAAGGACGATATTCAACACGATGTCAATTTTAAACCTCCACTCAAACCGCGTCCGGGGTTAAAACCGCCGGTTACTCCTAAACCGGAGTTAAAGCAGAAACCCGTATTGATAGTAAAACAAGGTTTAGCTTCGACTACTAATGAAATGCTGCACAAGGGACGACTATATAATGTTGGTGGAGGGAACGTATAGTGATGGGTCTCAATAACTTAATATCGATATCGATAAAGTTAATCTTAGATGGCCCATTGTCGATTGAGTCGTCGGTTCATGTCATAATTATGTCATCCTTTTTCCTTTCCTTCTTTTTTCCTTTACCTTGCCTTGCTTGCCTTTTTAACATTGGTGTGTGGGATAATAATAAGATTTAATTGACATTGTAGTGGACACAATAGGCATGATGACTAAAATTTTTTGGATAAATTAATAATATTCCTCAAAAGATAAACATTTGTGAAAACAAAAATTAAATATTTAAAAAAATGACGAAGTTACAAGCATTTTAAAAACCGGCATAGAAAGAGATGCTTAAACGGCCAGTGACGTCAGAGGAAGGTCGTTCACAGTACCTCATTACTAAGCTGTGGTAGCTTTTCATACAATCTCTTTGGCATGTGACGTCACGAGTAGATTTTTCATAGTAACTGTGGGGGCGCTGTTTCGCGAGAAAGGGACAGGAGATGCCTCCTGTAGAAACTTTAAAAGCTTATTACTCCGTGTTTTATTTACCGATTTTGCTTATGTTTTCAGTTATTGCATTCATTTTTAATCTCCTTTATGAAAGTAATATTTACTTGTTCATTTGTAATAATAGTAGTCATCATGCCTATTATAAAAAAAAAATAGTTGGACCAATTTTATAATTTTTAGAATAGTAACATTAATAATGTCGTTTATAATGTAGGAATTAGAATCGGCAATAAATAATGATTAATTACTGAAAGTGTAGTTCTGGTTTTTCTTGTCAAAGTCCAGAATATTAATAAAAAAAATTCATTATAAAAAATTTACATAACTAAGTTTGAAAATGACAATGATAATAATTCTTAAAACAGACCATTCTTGCACCTTTCATTAATTGTCTACCTAAAAATATAAAAATTGTTAATTGAATTTTGAAATTGATTGAACATAGAACTTAATGACTGTGAATGTAGTTAATTACTTATTTTAATTATAGCACAAATTTTTCTGTACTGGCTTGAATAATTCACTTAGGGCCGATTTTTTAAACTGCAGAATAAATGTCGACCGTACCTTGTTACTTTCAGTAAAAACTTTTCAATATTAGAACGGAAAACCCCTAAATGTTTGTATTGTATTTGTCGTTTTTTCGTGCTTCTATCCTTTTCTATCGCATGTCCTAGAGCGAGAAGGATAGCAGGAATGCCATGGGCTCGGCATCGTCAGTGATAGCACTCACGCTGTCTTTCTCGCTCTCGGAAGTAGCAATTCTGAGCGATAGAAAAGGATAGAGCTTGGAAAAATTCGATTACGCTACTGACTGTGTAACTCTAAAAAGATTAACGATTCTGGTGCGCAAAACTTAGCTAGATAATTATCTAAAACTATTGTGGTCCTTGTCATTTTAAACTGTACGAAAGGGACAGCAACATATTTTACCGTCGATATCATTATCTGAGTATTGAAATATCGGCCCTTATTAGTACTTAGGCCTTCGTTCTCTATATCCGAGTAAAGTTCCGAGTTGGCTGGCCAGTAAGTAATACTGATCGGGACGTAAAAGCGTCGAGTAGTTCTTTCCAGTTTCACGAACGAAAACAAAGTTTCGATCAGCTACTCGGTGGGTAAAAATTTAGGGTGATCTGTAGCAACGTCAACTGTTCATTTCGTTCGTTCAATAGTCACTCTGACTGCTGTCAAAGACGCCATTTTGGGTTCGTTTTTTATTTTTTTTTTACTTTTTTATGTGCCAGCTATATGCTGCGGTGCAGTAGATGCCCTTCAAAGAGTATTTATTCCCTACCTAAAAACAGTAAGTAGGTAAGGATTTACCTTTACAAAAAGGGGTATCAACTAATCAAATTAATGTAATGAGGAATGTAATACGAATTTCGATTACATTGTTTAGTTCAACAGGAAATGTAATAAGTAATACCTATAGGTACCTGAAATATGGTTTTATTTTGACGCAATAATCAAAATTAAAACAACACAATACAAAAATATCATAATATTATATAAATATTTAACATATTATAATTGAACAAAAACTTTTTTAGTCGTCATCATAATCATCAGCCTGATGACGTCCACTGCTGAACATAGGTCTCCTCCAAAGAGCACCACTTTGAGCGGCTGCTAGCCTCCAGTATCCATCGGCTTCCCACGGTTCTGAGCGGACTGTTTTAGTAATTAAATACAATGATTTCTATATTTAAAAGTATCTGATCTCGAAATAAAAACAGGAATAGTCGATATTTTTATAGCAGTAGCGTAAACAACAGGATTGGTAGTTTACAGTTCCGTAGATCTCAGTATTTGTGGCATGCAAACTATAATAATAAATTACAAACACATGCGAGCTTGCAACAAGTTTTGCTATAGCCGTCGGTTAACCGTACTAATCGGCAGCTGATGTGTCCTGTAAGTAGCAGCCTGGTTTACGGGTCGGCTAGCGCTACTCGGACATTCTGAAATTCGTTACTGCAGTTACAAGTGACATTACGTGGTGGCTAGCCAACTCGGAACTTTACTCGAATATAGAGAACGAAGGCCTTAATGTATTAAATCACATCAAATCTGTGATATGTTTGTTTGTGTGTGTGGTGCTTGTTGTATTTGCAAAGTATACTAATTTAGTTCATTGATTTAGTTTTTAGTAGATTTATTTTGCTGTATCATCTGTACTGGGTGTAATTGAATTCATTAGCATCCTTTGAAACTAGATACCTACTCCTGATACCGGTCACGTGTGGACCAAAACTGGTTTGGTAAAAAAATGGAATAACTTACTTTATCAAATGCTACATTACAAAATTTAATTAAAACAATGAATTACTGTTTTTAATTAGTACATACAAGGTATAAAAACGTTTTAATGTATCAAAATCATCCGTGCCGACTGCGTTAGGCGCCGCGGCAATCTTCATAATTTTCAATAAAAATTATTTCATTTACACTCTTTACTCTTTAATAATCATCTATAAATGATGTACTATCATGGGCTCAATTTATGCTAATGTATTAAATTACATCCTGTATATTTCTATCGCCGAACTCTTTATTAATCTGTCCATTGCTTGATAAATTATTGTAACGTGACCACCTTAGACAACTTCATCACTTACCTTCAAGTGAGATGTTGTCAAACGTATGCAACCGGCCAAGTGAGAGTCGGACTCTCGCGCAAAGGGTTCCGTATCAATCTATAAAACGAGCAAAAAATCACGTTTGTTTTATGAGAGCCCCCTTAAATATTTATTTTATTGTGTTTTTTAATATTTGTTCTTATAGCGGCAACAAGAATACATCATCTGTGCAAATTTTAACTGTAATTACCACCGTTCATGAGACACAGCCTAGCGATAGACGAAAGGACAGTGGAGCCTTAGTAATAGGTCGTTTTACCTTTTGGGCACGGAACATTGACAAATTAACACTATGTTACTTAATAGAATAGTTAATTCGGATGGCGCTCGAGTCGCATTTTTTAATCTGTGAAAAATGAATCAAATGTACCTAACTAAGTAATTCAAGTTGTGTTTTTAAACGATCATATATTTGCAATAATTTATCATGCAATGTCACCCTTCGTTGTAAATATTTAATTTTTAAGGTTTATTTAATTTTCTAAATACACTCTTTTCTCTATCATCTTTTCTTTTCTAACACAGTTTTGAGTATTAATTTTACAGACATTCTTCTAGATTAATCTGCACTATTTAATTATAAAAATGGGATAAGCTTGGTGAGTGGTTTTGATATGGTTATGCTTTTGCTTGGCTATGGGAAGACGCGCGCGCCACTAGTGGGAACTTTTAGAAGCTTTCTGAGAATAACGTTAAAAAAATGTGCTGTAAAAGGTTGATTATCGTATTGAGCAAGAAGAAAAATACGCTTCGATGCGGTTTTTTTTCTTGCCCTGTGATCACAGACACGGACATGGATTGTCAACCTTTTCTCGTTTTGTTAGAGTTCATTTTCCCTTAACTCAGTGAGCGGCTTTTAGTTGGTAATGCTTTGGTTTGGCTATGGCACAAATTTTATAATAGTACCTTCGCTATGAAAAGGCGCGCGCACCTCTAGTTGGCGAAATTTAGAAGCTGTCTGAAAATAACGTCATATTTAAGCTGCTGTGAAAGGTTGACAATCCATGAACACAGATATGGAAATGGATTGTCGATCTTTTGTACATGCGGTAGAATTCATTATTTATTAGCCGAATGAGCGGCCAATTCCTTTGTAGATTTAGCACTCCTCAACAGGCGTACAAACTTTAAATTGTCAACCCAGCTTTTCTTTTTTTTATGTACAAATAGGCCAACATTTGACTGCAACTCACCTGATGTTAAGCGACGATGCAGTCGAAGGTGTGGCACGTTGGCCGATGAGCTTGCGCAAATGTACAGACTTTCTTGTTCTCGGATTAAATTAAGTTACGTACACGACATAATGAAAGAGGGAGAGAAACACAATCTAGTGAGCTACAACCTCTATTCAGCCTAACTTACAAAATCAAAGATCATTCTCAAAAAAAAAATTATACTTATTATTATTTTATTATGTTCGAATAAAAAGGTAATTTCGTCGTTCTCAGACTGCTTCAAATGCTTGAAAGTTAGCATTACTAATTATAATGCATTAAAAACTGATCTATGGCACATAGATGTAGGTGTCACCAGCGTTTAAAGATCGAAATAAAGCACACATTTTTGTTGCTGTCTCGCTCCCATTACACTTTCGACAAGTGGTGGAAGTAGGAAAACAACATTTTCTAGGTTTCGTCAGAATCGCTATTCCAATGGCGCGTGTTGTAGCATTTATATTTCACTTATACTTGATCGCTTAAGCGCAATTAGCAATTTAATAAAAAAATTGCAAATTTTCATTAATTAGCGCTACCGGTAGTTTTCCTTGGTACTGCCTGCTAATTGTTAGGCTCGCGCTAATTCATCCTTCAGTTTACATCATCGATTTTCATCACCGCGCGTGTACAAGAGAACAATCTCGAAGAAAAAGTAAAATTGTAACTGAGTATTTTTAAATACTACTTATAATCTCTGTGTCTCTGTGCCATACTATAGCGTGACAGTTTTAACTAAAATTGTTGTAAGCAAGTTTGTTTTGCATGTTTTTGATCTATATACATATAACTGACGCATAAAACTATTTAAAACTAACTTAGCACAAATTAAACTGCATTACTATAACCACGAAAAAAGAATAACTTCGTAAAAGTTGATAACAAAGATGCTATCACAAGAATACACTAAAATGTCCTAATTTCAAACGCTATAACAATTCTTTATTAATAAAAGAATAGCGAACATTTGAGAAATGCTAGTGACCGTGACAGTTTAAAACCTAATATAACAATAACTGCTCCACAGGGCCCCATCTCCGAAGAAGGCGAGCTTGCAACATCGGATATCCAGAAGCGCGAGTAAGTTTGCTGCCAACTTTCAAAACAACTCTCAAAGCTCTAGCCAACCGGTCAACGTTCACACACTATCTAACCCTGACGATATGAGCTCCAGTCTCCTTAGATCAGACTCCGACAGAAGCCCAGCAGGCAACATAAACCCTTCAGTTAACTTCTTCGGAAATTTCAAAGGATTTTCTCTCACGCCTATAGAAAAAGCTGCTGAGGAAAACGCCGAAAAGAACGCGCCAGTTGACGGGAAAAACGTTGCAAACAAAACTGTTGCTGATAGAAAAAACGTTGCAGACAAGAAAAATGTTAAAGAAAACGTGCAGGGAAAGAGCGCGAAGATAACACCAGTCCACAGAAGCAGTAGCAACAGTCAAAGCATAATCAATCAAGGAGTATTGAAACCAGTTTTGAGAAGCGCCCCTCCATTACCGGTCGTCCCTGTGACTGCTAAAAGCAACAGTCCAACTACCAGTCCTTCAGTAAAAAGGACAAACAGCAACGTCCAAAACAGAATCAAAGCTCTAATCAGTTCAGACAAAGATGAAATTACTCCTGCGACTCCTAATCCAGCACCGAGACCAGTCATATCCAGTCCTATTCTAGAAGCTTCCACGTGTACAGCCAAGGAGTTGATATCTCCCTTACAAGGGTCAAAAACTTTAGGTCCGAGCAGGGCTGCTCCAACTATACCAACGACATCGCCGGACTTACCAAAAAGGCCTTTAAGCATGCATTCAGGAACTGTTCCCCAAAAACCGCTACCAGAAGAACCTAAAAAGGTCAGAGAGGGTATATCCCTAAATCGTATTGCATCGTTTCTAAAACACGATAAACCTAAGGAGAAAGAAAGGAACCCGGTCGAACGAAGCCACTCTCTACCGAAAAATCCAAACAACCAAGTGAAAGTGGTAAAAGCGGACAAAGGTGGTCTACGCAACTTGCAGATATCCAATCCCATTCTACAAAAAGAAATTGACCTTCCAGTCAATACTGTATCAGTGGTATCTGACTCGGAAGATGGGGATGATCCTAAATTCTTTGTGAATAGAGCTCAAAGTATGCGAGCACCATCTGCACAGAAGCCAGCGATACAGAGTTTTGGGTCTATGAGACAAGCCCCCGGTGCTCCAAGACCGTTATCGATAGTAGGCAGACCTACCGCCCCTCCGCCACCTCTTCCAAACCACCCAGAAAAAGGCGAAAAGGAAGACGATTCGAAAACTGATTACGTCGATTGCATAGAGGAAAAACAGGCTCCGTTATCGCACATCGATGAAGAATCAAGCGATAATATATACGCGATAATTGAAGAAAGTCCGATTAGGAACTCGAAACCTTTGCCGGGAGTCCCTGCCGTTGTAAAAACAATCCCCCAAGCCCCGCCCGAAGGTTATAACACTCCGAAGGTGATCCCTTCTAATTCGGGGAGCAACGATAGCATGGGGTTGCTCGGAGAAATAGTCAACGAAATACAACATCGAAACTTCGACTCTATTTACTCTGCGTCAACTTTGTCAAGGAAAAAGAAAGGGAAGGGGAAAGAAGATAGAGATAGCACGTACATGAATTCCGAACATTATAAAACACCGGAAAGCGTTTATAGCAACTCCGGTGCGAAATCCAACGCGTCAACAACAAGTAGCGGGTACTTACATCCGTCAGCTGTTAACGTACCGACGCATTTGAAGAAAGACGATGATAAAGTTGATAACGAAAAAGCACCTCCATCGCCAACGTTAAAAGGTCCAAATTCGAAAATACCGACGTTCGCGAGACAAGTAACTCCTCCCGGTCTTAGAAACACGACTTCTTTTAAAAGCGTGCCGCAATCGCCGAAAAATCCGATCAGAAACGTGAATGCGGTGAACGCTAATACGAAAATATTTAACAGCCCCGACGTTGTTTCTAGCTGTACATTGCCAGATACAAAGAACATAAAAGCTCCGGATGTAATAAATAATAATAAATTGCTAAATGAAGCTCCCAAAGTAGCGATGAAGCCCTCCGTTACAGCAAAGCCGATTGACAATAGGCCTTTACCCGTTAAGGCTCCGGTAAGACCCGCGCCTACAGTTGAAAAGAAACCGACAATTAAAAACGGTCCCACATTAAAACCTGTGAACTCATCATCAAGTTTAACAAACAAACAGATAGACAAACACCCGTCTCTAAGTCGAGCGAATTCAAAAGTGGACACCGTCAAGGCAATAGCGGACAATTTGAACAAAAACAAACCGAAAGTGGTCCCGAAACCATCGACAACGAACAAACCGGAAACAAATCCTAAACCTAACGCGACGAAGCTGACATCCAAACCTTCAAATGTTGCCAGTTTACAACAGAAATTCGAAAATAGAAAATCGTTAGGGAAGGAAATTACTACAGCGAAAAAATAATATTATAAAGTAGTTTTAATATTATAAAACTAGAGATTATACGGCAGCTATTTAGATGTAATTTCTAGTCGATTTAATTAGTTTTTTGACGGCCATTTACTATGAAGACGAAGGATCTGACTCGGTAAACAGAGATATTTTACTTACTTAATTGATAAAGTTATTTTCAAAAGATCTCAGCGTGATAGACCCAAGAATGATTGATATTTTTTTATAAACGGAACGACTAATAAAACATTGTATTTTGTTCTTAATTTTTAACAAGCAGAAAAATGCAAATATATTTTATATGGTAACTCATTTTGAGAATGGTACAATTGAATATTATTTTTAAATACTATTATGGAATTGTTGAACAAATTGGAGCTCAGAATGAATACTGATACGCAAAGGTATATAATTATTATGTGTAGGGCTGGGACACGATTTAGTTATACCCCAGATGATATAATACCTACAGTATATAATTTATATATTTTTATAGGTTATACGTAACTTATTTTCGTTTTATAATCTCAGCTATATTTATAAATTATACTATTATTCTGTATTCTTTCTTTTAGCTTTTACCTCTACATACTTTTGCCAATATGCTTTAGTACTTTTTCATCTCGCTCTTTCAGATAGTTTTTTCTCCTTCTGACTCAAGCAACGATAAGTTTGTTTAAGTATAATTCGTGTCCATCCTCGCAGACCTTTCTACGTAGGCTCAACGAAATTGAAAGTAAAAAATGTTTACAATTAGTTCATTTATTCATCCTGAATTTGATTATTATGACATATTAAAATATTACTTTAAATCTCTGTAAATATCTCCATCATAAAATTATTCCTTTAATGTTAGTTATTATAATGTGAAGTGTCTTATAATATTAGTAAATAATATGTATTTTTATAAAGACTAGTATAATTTTAAATTTGTATATACTTAGCCTAGTTTAAAAGCGAGTGTATTATGCGTGATTTATTTATATTGCGTACTTTCATTTTAAAATTCAAAGTCAATGGTGCTACAGATAACATGCTTTCCGGTAAAGCCAATAGTATTTTTATAATTATAATGTTGAATAATAAGATGCTTTAATATGCAATCATTGTAATACAATTCTAACTGTCAATCGACATAAAAGAAAAACTAAAATCCGTACCAATAATATTTTAAGCAACTACCCACTCTAAACTGACTGGTTTTTTTTATGGGAATACATTTCCCATTTTTACTAGTAAGTATTTGATAATAATCTGGTCTGAGTGCGGTTCAAACTCAATGGCGGCTGCGAAACGCTGCGCAGTAGCGAAAATTAGTGCAGTGCACTTCACAGCCGCCATTGAGTTTGTTTCACATTCAAATAGGTAGCTACTGATATTGTATCATGTTGTAGTCCGATCTGATCCAATTCGAAGTAGAATCTGTTTCAGAAATTAAAGACAAAAGTTCTGGAATTTACTTTATTATTTACCGTCTTGAATTAAATTCGGATTTGCTAATAAATCTAATTGTAACATAGAATAATAATAGATTTTTTCGGCCATAGTTTAAAAATATCACTGCCATAGTTCGGTACAAAATAACGAAGGTGCTGATAAGTCGCAAAGCTTGCTTATTGTATGGGATTTAGTTGTTATAATAGCTGTTCTTGTTACAAGAAGATTTTGTTGAAACTACACTTAATATTTTGAAAAGTATGTGTATTAATGTGATTTCATTTTGTTAGTAAAATAAAATTCAAAATAAATTCGTTTGTCTTGCATACATCGAGTATTGTTTTGTGTTGTGACTGTCAGAAAAACGTTGCAAATATTTTTTTACACCTCATTTTATTCGATTATACCACAGATATTTAATTTAATACTTAGAATGTCTGTGGATTATACATACTTTAGGTTGAAAAAGCTAAATGCTTGCATGTATTTATGCAAATAAACTAAGTATTTGACGGTTATCACTGTGTGATATCGAAATTACAGAGCAATTTTTGAATAAAAATTTAAGTATTTTAATTAAGGTGTAAATATTACCAAAGAGATTTGTGTATGACGACGAGAATTCGTGTTAGTATATTTTTGAGGAGTCACAGGGATGACCAAATGTTTTGATAGACGAGACTATATCGCTCTTTTATTTGGAAGATTTTGCGTCTTAAGACAGTTTATTATTAACCTCCACATGAACACCGTCCAACGCGTATAAAGTTCAAATGGTTTTGTGTAAGTAATTAATGCAATAGGCATGATGACTACTATTTTTCTTTTGCATAAATTTTAATATTCATCGTGAAAACAAAAATAAAATATCTTAAAAAATGTCAAAGTTACAAGCATTTTAAAAACCGGAATAGAAAGAGATAGGTCGGTCAAGTACCTCATTACTAAGCTGTGGTAGCTTTACATACAATCTCTTTGGCATGTGACGTCACGAGTAGATTTTTCATAGTAACTGCGGAGGTGCTCTGTTTTGTGAGACAGGTGATGCCCCGTCCAGAAACTTTAAAAGCTTATTACTCCGTTATTTATTTAACGATTTTACTTATTTTTTTCAATTATTGCATTCATTTCTAATCTTCTTTATAAAAATAATATTTACTGGTTCATTTTTAATAGTAGTCATCATGCCTATTGTCACATCGGAGGTTTCCTCATGGTCCCAGGAAATTGTCGAGGATAAAATCTAATACGTGCGAAGTTACTCCTCAAAAATGTAACGAACATAAATGGAGTCCTTGACTAAAATATTAATTAAATTAATTAATTGATTATCATAATATATTAATAGTAGTACATTGACTTGTTTAGTTTCTTGAGCGGCAAAGAGCTTGATTATTTTAGAGCATTTTGTTTACATTAATGATCGGTCAAGGACTTGTTTATGGAAATGTTGATTTGTTTGATTCATAATATTATACTAGCTTTTATTTTTATAGCAAGACTGTGAAATAAGTATAAAAACTAAATATTTACCTACGGCACTTAATTTAGCTAATATAATTTATAATATAAGATTTTTCGAATTGTTAAAATAAAAAAGAAGAATCTTTGAAAGTGATTCATCGCAAAATATTTTTTGTTTTATTTCTAGGGATATTATAAGTACCTAGCGACCTAACCCAAGACCAAGTCGAGTTCATTGCATTAAAGATACAAAGTATCTTATACATACATAGTACATAGAGTACATAGTATCATGTACAAATCCACAGAATCCACCCTATTTTTTTATATGTATCACTCTAAATATAAAAGCGAAAGTTTGTATGTGTGTATGTTTGTTACTCCTTCACGCTGAAACGGCTGGACAGATTTGGATGGAATTAGAAATAGAGATAGCCGTAAAGAATAAAGATACAGCCAGTCTATAGGGAGGAGGGAGGGTACTCAACATTGACTACTTTGTGAAGACCGTCTAAATTAATCTTATGATCTTGGAACAAATATTTCACAGCCCAGCGTTTCGAAGCCTGTACCCCTAGTACCATACTTAGTTTGTGTGGAGTTTTCCAATACGTGAACACGCGCGAATCCATTTAAAATTTGTTGTGCAATTTTTAGTTCATCACGTGTCCGCTAGGGGCGCTGCAGAGAAATGTATGGGAGAAAACGTAAACGGATCAAGTTTTAGTAAACTATCGAAACTTACTAGAGGTACTGATACTGACACAGATTCCTGGTGGGGGTCTAGCCTCTAGGTCTCAAATGCTAACGCTAACATAACAACTATACTAGGTGGTAGGACTTTTCTGCAAAGTTCGTCTAGGTAGGTACCACCGCTTTGCCAGTCATTCTGCCGCCAAGCAATAGTGTGCAAGCACTACTGTGTTCCGGTTTGAAGGGCATTGTAGCTAGTGAAATTACTGGGCAAATGAGACTTTATGACCTGATTACACAGTGTAGTAATCTTATTACTAGACTGGTGTGATGTCTCAGGATGACGTGCGCAGTGCAGTGTCACGCGAAACTTTATTATTTTAAAGTTCCGAGTGACACTGCAACTGTTATGGGCGGCCGTATTGCTTAACATCTGGGGGTCTAGCAAAGATACCAACCGCTAACGCTAACGCCAAACGCTAACTCCAAAATGTACTGAAATGACGTATCGGAAATCGCTAACTTTTCCGTAGCGAATGTCATTTAGATACATCTTTGGAGTTAGCGTGAGGCGTTAGCGTTAGTGATTGTGATCTTTGCTAGACCCCCAGGTGAACGACCAGCTCGTCGCGTCATTCATTCTCATAAAAAAAAAACTCCAAAATGTAATGAAATGACATTAGCTGCGGAAAAGTTAGCGAAATTCCGAAATGTCATTCCAATGCATTTTGCAGTTAGCATTTGGGACTTTGGGATCTTTGCTACACCCCTGTGGGCCTATCACGAATATTTACGCGCGTGTAAGTGTAACGTTAACGTAAGGCAGTTGTATGGCATTTGATCTGCCCCCCTATTACAATTGAGGTAGCAGCGCTGCTGACGCGCGTCTGCCTCTCAACTGCTGTCAAAATTGTATGAACTTTGACTCCAGTTAAGCGGCAGACGCAATCGTAATAGGAGGGCATTACGTTAACGTTACACTTACGCGCGCGTAAATATTCGTGCTAGGGGGTCTAGCAAAGATACCTCACGCTAATGCTATCGCCAAACGCTAACTCCAAAATGTATTGATATGACATAAGATGCGGAAAAGTTAGCGGCTTTCGAAATGTTATTTCAATACATTTTTGGAGTTAGCGTTTGGCGTTAGCGATTATCGATATAATTAGCGATATAATATATTATTTTTGAATGTGCACCACAGAATATGTATGTTTTACTTGCATATTTTTGAATTACAGTGAACGGTAAGTAATGTAGGCGTTTTTTAAGATTTTAAACCGGTAATTACCGGTATTTTCACGCACCGTACCGTATGCATTTATAATCTACGAAGAATGAATGAACTGGCATTTTTTTTCAATATGTCAATGTCAGTAAAACAAGCTAGCGTAATGTCAACGTCAAGGCGACCGGACGGAAGAAAGAAGCGTTGCTTTTTCACATTTTCCCCCATATTTTGCGTCGTTGTATTTTCCTATTTTGTGCTCTTCTTCCTGAAATTGTAGATAAAATCCCACAAATCTGAAATAATGTAAGTGTTTATCTTGCTAAAATGATTCTAATAATTATGTGATGGTCATAATTAAATCAAAATGCTCATTTCAGGGCATCTACATCGAAGCCCCGCTCCGAGATGACTCTTGAAGAATTGTCTAAAATTGAAGAGGAAGAATTCAGCACAGGCCCCCTTTCAGTACTTACCCAGTCGGTAAAAAACAACACACAAGTTCTGATTAACTGCCGGAATAACAAAAAGCTCTTGGGTCGCGTGAAGGCTTTCGACCGGCATTGCAACATGGTTCTAGAAAATGTCAAAGAAATGTGGACTGAAGTACCTAGAATAGGAAAAGGAAAGAAGGTACAAACTTTTCTGGAACCAAAACATAAGATGTTTCTTGTACTAAATATTGACATTTTAGGTTATGTTCATTTTGGCCTTCAGCAGTATTATCTTATTTTCTTTGTTGTATCGTTTTGTAGACCATAACTTTTTTTATTCTTCATTGTTATTGAATGTTAGATACAAAGACTGCTATGTATACTAGACAGGACATCTCTAAATTGGCACTGTCAACCACATCAAGTATGCTGGCCAGCATACTTTCGATGAAGCTGGGCACTCAAAGCAACTGCACATGTTTTGTAGTAAAAGCTATGATTGGGGAATGCCATCATGCATGCTCAGATAGTCAGGTAAAATAAACAAAAGCCTCGCTTTGAGTGTCCAGCCTCATATGAGCGAAAGTATTGGACATAATAGTCACTGTGGTTGACAGCGCTAGTTAGTCATGTCCTGTCTAGTATACATAGGGGTCTTTGGCTAGATAACTCAGAATGGTAATTGAGGGTCAGCCTGGGGTTGCAAGGTCAAGTGATGCTGAGTATCAGGAAGTATTTATGAGTATTGTTGATAGTTATACAAAAACATTTATTTTTCAGGGGAAAGCTGTGAACAAAGATAAGTTTATATCAAAAATGTTCCTGCGAGGTGATTCAGTGATCTTAGTTCTCAGGAACCCGCTGGCCACTGCTGCTGGAAAATAATTTTAAGTTTAAAATAACTTGTATCTCATTCCGTAATTAATATCAATTTTCTACACAAGTGTGACACATCATTTCGTTCTGTTCATCTCCTTAATAAACTTTGTGATAAGTAACCTGTGCTTTTTAAATAACAATCCTGATTCAATGCTGTCCAAGGCCAAAATTTAGTTTTTGTATTCTGTATTAGTGCCCACATTGACTATTAACTTGTTTGTAGATGTTCTAAGATAAATAAATAACACTCAAAGATCACATGCAAAGATCCTGGACCCTAACTAGGATTCCCTGTACCTAGGGACCCAGGAACTACAAGGACCATGGTCCCAAAATATCCAGACAACAAGTATTACCACTTTTTCTCTGCACAAATTCTTGTCCTGTTGCGGATATCGAACCTGCAGCCTCCAGGTTATACTTTTTTGTTTCTCTGTGATAACACCCAGACACAGAACAAAAATCTATGTTCATCACACAAATGTTTGTCCTGGGTACGAATCGAACCCACAGCCCTCGGTTCAGAAGGCAGGGATACTACCAACTGAGCTATCGGGCCCGTCAATCATCATCTATACTACTTTGTATACTAAACAGTAATGGGGCTAAATCTGTACATTGAATATTTTTTTTTTTTGAAAATTTTGACTGCTTTATTCTTCTATTAGCTGACCCGCTCCGGCTCATTGGCATGGGGATGGGGGCCATGGCCCCAAAGCTCCCAGTCCATACTTTTGAGTCGATGCAGGTGCACTTTTACACAACGCATACCTTATTTTTCTGAAATCTACCTTGCAAATACATGGTACAAAAAAATTCGCACTCGCTCCGCTCGTGCAGCAAAATTACTACCCATTACATATATACTTATTTTTCTGGAATAGGCAATAAATGTTTCAAAAATTTTCGCGCTCGCTTTGCTCGCTCTTTTCTTATTAGTATACCTCTCCTATTACAGTGGCGTTTATACCTACAGTCTCAGCGCTCTGTTTCTTCTCGCTCAATGCGCTCGTCAATATTAGTCACCCTAGCTCAGAATCTTGGCAAAATGCCCCCAAAATGAAATCCTGGATCCGCCCCTGCCCCGGCTTCGCACGGGCTAATTAGTTTTAAGTTCTAATCTAACCCTGTTTATGAGTTTTGGCGGGAACGCGGAAAGGTTCACGTCGTTGCATTGTATTATTTTTCAAAACTTGTGCTTTTTCCAGTGTTAATGTTTAAAATTGGTGGCGTTTTATGCATTAAGTGCTGAATTACGAGCATGAGTGAGGGCAAGTGATATAATGTGGTGAAACGTGACTTTTCGTGTTGCTTCCAAAACTCCATAGAAGTTTCTAGTAAAGTTGCCACCACTTTGCTGGAGCATGACTTAGACTGGACTATGACTACCTGACTTAGACTGGACTTATGGCTATGACTAGGACATGACTGCGTGAAATATTTTATAACACGATGAAAATATAATACTTGACACTGGCTAAATACACTATGTGTGGAGCCAAAATATAAGAAGAAAAAAAAAACCCCTGTTTATGGGTAAGAGAGAAGGGAACTGCCTCCCTTCGCCGACCCATCCATTCATCCTTTTCCCCTACTTTTTTACCTTTCTCTTCTATCTTCCCTTCTACAGGTGAGTATATTTTTTTTATTTATTTCTTTTTGTTTTTTTTTTTATAAAAATTGATATCCAAATATAATAATAATATGCGAGGGTTTTTGGCGGGAACGCGGAAAGTTCACGTCGTTGCATTGTATTATTTTTCAAAACTTTTGCTTTTTCCAGTGTTAATGTTTAAAATTGGTGGCGTTTTACGCATTAAGTGCTGAATTACGAGCATGAGTGAGGGCAAGTGATATAATGTGGTGAAACGTGATTTTATGTGTTGCTTCCAAAACTCCATAGAAGCTTCTAGTAAAGTTGCCACCACTTTGCTGGAGCATGACTTAGAGTGGACTATGACTACCTGACTTAGACTGGACTATGACTAGGACATGACTATGCGTGAAATATTTTATAACACGATGAAAATACATATAATACTTGACACTGGCTAAATACACTATGTGTGGAGCCAAAATATAAGAAAAAAAATAATAATATGCGAATAAAAATCTTGAATAAAAATTACATCCTTATTGCTTGGGCAACCCGCACTTGGCCGTTATAGAAAACCAAAAGTATCTGTATAAAAGTTATTCTGCATAATAATAGGGCGAATTCTGTGCTATTACCATACCAAATTTCAGCAAACTCCCTTCAGTGGTTGCAGCGTGATGCGTGTTCAAAGGGACAGACAGACAGACAACCAAACAAAAAATTTAAAAAAATTGTTTCTATTTCTATATCAATTAAGAAGCACACTGCAGTCAACATTTTCCAAAAATATTCAATGTACAGATTTAGCCTCAAGGAACTTATACGTATACTTTGTTTAGCCCAGTTACAGTTTTATTATATTATGTACAAAGACTTTTTACCCAGACCACTAATACGAAATTAAAGCAGGGCAAAACCGTACACACCACTTTGGGTGTGATTGATTCTCAGCTGTCAAAATCAAAATCAGTCGTTACTTGGGTGTGCTTTTGAATACATACCAAAAAAATGTCGTCTTGCGTGATAAAACTGTGCCGAAATCACTCGAGGCACGAATCACAGAAGCACACGATCACATTTCACTTGTAAGTGGCCTTAATCATGTATTTTTATAAGATTATTTTAATTATTTCTATTTGACGAAGAGTTAGAACCATTTTACAATAAAAAGTTAACATGTCAAAATCAGTATTGCCACACGACATCTGAATAATTACCCGATTTCTTTTGTATGGATATCCAACAGATCCATGTCTAGCTGATCTTTGGATAAATGTAGTTCGAAAAAGTCGAAGTGAAGATTGGTGGAAACCTAATACTCGCTCAACAATATGTTCAACGCATTTCTATAGTAAAGAACACACAGAACACAAAACTGCAAGATCACAATCGCTAACGCTAACGCCTCACGCCAACTCCAAAAATGTATCGAAATGACATTCGCTACGGAAAAGTTAGCGATTTCCGAAATGTCATTTCAGTACATTTTGGAGTTAGCGTGAGGCGTTAGCGTTAGTTGTTGGTATCTTTGCTAGACCCCCTGTACCTACATAATTGTTGTTCTTTAATCCCTTTAACTTGGTAATATTGAAAAACTCGTGAGTTATTAAAAGAAATGTTGGATAAACTGCTGGTTTTACTTAATTTGAATCCTTTTTATTAAAAGATTGCATGAGCTATCTATAGACCTTTTTCTTGTCTATAGATACTATCTAAATTAATTACCATCATACTACTATCTATTAGATAGTAGTGTGATGGTAATTAGTTTTATTATTTTATATTTTTTTTAATGTAGGCGTTATATAATTTTTTATTATTTACATTTTACATCTAGCTAGATTTTTATTTATATGGTATGTTGAAAGAGGAACTGACATTAGAAGAAAAAAAAATGTGCTCTATGGTTTGATTCATGTTCAAACAAGGTTAAGTATTGAGACTTCGATTCTGGACCTATGTAATAGGGGAAATTCTGTGATTATGTATTGATATCGATAAAAAAAAATTATAAGTTTTGGTTGGTACCTTTAAGCACGCATCATGCTGGAACTACTGAACAGATTTTGCTAAAACTTGGTATGGTAATAGCTAATTATCCAGAATATCATTAAGGATGTTCAAAATTTGTTAAATAATAAAATTTAATATCAATACAAAAATAAACCTATATAACACAAAACAAAAAACTACCTAGTAACTACTACTATTATATAGGATACTTTATTTTCTAGAACGGCCAAGTGCGGGTTGCATGAAGCAACATGGATGTAATTTTTATGCAAGATTTGTTTACATATTATATTTTTTTTACCTGTTTAATTATACTCATCCTATCGAAGGGAAGGGGAGATAGAAGGGAAAAGGAAAAATATAGGGGAAAGGATGAATGGATGGGACCGAAGCGTTACATACTCTTTGGATGGGACGGCAAAAGAAAGGAGGCAGGCGCAGCCTCCCTTATAAACCACAGCCCGATATTTGGAAGCCATGTACAGTACATGGCTGTACATGGCTTCCATTAATTTTATTTGTACAGGAAAAATTAGAACCACGAGCGGGGATTGAACCCGCATATCCGCGCTCGTGATTCTAATTTTTCCTTTATTTACAAATTAATCTATTCTATTTTTGATTTTAAAAATATAATTTAAGCTTTAAAAATTGAGGCTTCATTTTCATTTTTAACTATCATTTTCATACTCTTTGGATGGGACGGCAAAAGAAGGGAGGCAGGCGCAGCCTCCCTTATAAACCGCAGCCCAGTAATGTACAGCCCGAATCGGGCTGTACATTACTTTGGTACGTTTTGGTAAGTTTCATTGATCTGAAAATTCGTTCACAAAATGGATCCTTAGCTGGGTCTGTCGATCTCAAGAACCTTGTCAAGAACAGAAAAACTATCGCCAGTCAAAATCCGGCCCTTGAAAATCTTTGAATGTCACGGAAAACCCGTGGTGATGAATGTGTACAAAGAGAGACATACAATAAGTAGCCTGCGAGCAAATGTTGGTCACTAACAGACTATACAAACAAAACAGCTGAATTGTTAAGAATCAAAATAAACAAAAAATATCTTTCTTAAGGGAAAAATGTTTTGTGCAACTGGCATGTCACTTTGACAGTGACTTTTCGTGACATTACTTTGTTTACATAAAATAAAGGAAACTGGAAGCCTGAATCACCCATTTGTTCAGTTTAATTTATAAAGGAAAAGTTTGAATCTTGAACGGGACTTGAACCCGCACGCACGACTACGTTAAGCAGGCGATCCTGCTATAAAAATCATAAACACCCATTTGTTATTTGACTATAGTTACAATGTAGTAGATTTTTAATCGTTTGTCTACTTAAAAATGGTAAATAAGGTGGATTACATATAGATATGTACCTACAATAACTTGATTATCTCATAAACAGTCATTTTTAAACGAAAAGGGAAAGATAACTTACTTGATTTGACCAATCAGGCCGGATCCGGCCGGTTTGAAATCCCTACGTACAATACCAATACAATACGGGAGCAAAGACTTTTTATCAAGACCACTAATACGAAATTAAAGCAGGGCAAAACCGTACACACCACTTTGGGTGTGATTGATTCTCAGCTGTCAAAATCAAAATCAGTCGTTACTTGGGTGTGCTTTTGAATACATACAAAATAATGCCGTCTTGCGTGATAAAACTGTGCCGAAATCACTCGAGGCACGTATCACAGAAGCACACGATCACATTTCACTTGTAAGTGGCCTTAATCATGTATTATTATAAGATTATTTTAATTATTTCTATTTGACGAAGAGTTAGAACCATTTCACAATAAAAAGTTGACATGTCAAAATCAGTATTGCCACACGACATCGGAATAATTACCCGATTTCTTTTGTATAGATTTCCAACAGATCCATGTCTAGCTGATCGTTGGATAAAAGTAGTTCGAAAAAGTCGAAATGAAGATTGGTGGAAACCTAATACTCGCTCAACAATATGTTCAGCGCATTTCTATAGTAAAGAACACACAGAACACAGAAGTGCAATTACTGATAATAGTTATATTGTCAACTATAAACGTTCCACGCGCCCACTGTTTTCCCATTTTTAAGGTAATTTTTTTTATCCTAAAATATGAAACGTTATTTTGGTTGAGGCCCAGGGGGTCTAGCAAAGATCACAATCGCTAACGCTAACGCCTCACGCTAACTCCAAAAATGTATCGAAATGACATTCGCTACGGAAAAGTTAGCGATTTCCGAAATGTCATTTCAGTACATTTTGGAGTTAGCGTTTGGCGTTAGCGTTAGTGGTTGGTATCTTTGCTAGACCCCCTGTACCTACATAACTGTTGTTCTTTAATCCCTTTAACTTGGTAATATTGAAAAACTCGTGAGTTATTAAAAGAAATGTTGAATAAACTGCTGGTTATACTTAATTTGAATCCTCGTTTTTAATAGTACTTACGGGATATTTACCGTTATTAGAATCATTTTTGAGTTCCCGACTTTTTATCATCCACCCGCATCTTCAGTCTACCCGTGAAAATGGTGCATGTAACTGTGCCGAAATATCGGGAACTCAAAAATGATTCTAATCAGGGTAAATATCCCGTAAGTACTATTAAAACGTGGTAAACAACCGTGAAAGTTTAAAACAGTGTTTTAATTTGAATCCTTTTTATTAAAAGATTGCATGAGCTATCTATAGACCTTTTTCTTGTCTATGTATGATGGTAATTAATTTTATTACCTTATATTTTTTTAATTTTTATTATTTACATTTTACATCTAGCTAGATTTTTATTTAGGTACCCGACTAAATCGGGTAATACTATTTATATGGTATGTTGAAAGAGGAACTGACATTGAAGAAAAAAAATGTGCTCTATGGTTTGATTCATGTTCAAACTATGTTAAGTATGGAGACTTCGGTTCTGGACCTATGTAATAGGGGATTTCTGTGTACGGGAGTATCTCTTAGTAGTCTGTGAATAATAGGTATTATATACTCTTTGAATACGGGCTGGACCACAAATTTTTTTTCTTTAATCTGTGGGCTGTGCAATACTTTGGTCGTGCATTCCTGCTTTTCTTGTTTTTGACTTGGGAATCCCGCAAGTCCGCATCTCATATTTTTATTTTGATGATATTTTTTATAATACGTAATATTGCAAAAGTAAAACAGCTGTTTGCAGTTTGCTAGCTTGCTACATACTACTAACTAATTAGTGGCAGTTTGCTTTGAACCGTTTTCCACACTGTCAATTTTTCTGTGAAATCTAATTGTGAATAATCGATATATGCCTCAACCTCAAGGTGAGTTCATTGTTGAAAAGCGTAGATATGTAGGTTGTGTTTAAAGATTAACAAGCGATAATATTTCCATGAATTGTCATTTATCTTTCTTCCTTTGATCCACACGTGCCTGCTTCCAACCATAGCACAGGACAGGACAGTTTAGTCTTGTTCTTCACCACTGCACCTTCACACCACAATCCAAGTGTAGCATGACACTGGCCATATTTTACACTTCCTCGCATAGATTTATATATATGTCTATGCTTCCTCGCCTGCCGTAAAAGAAATGCACTATATATTTTAAACTTTGCACTATAGAATAACAGTTATTCAATACTTGCTTAATTAAAGTATGGTACAGAACACTATGTCGTCATGTGATGTGATGATGAAGATTTCCCAGCCGATTTCACAGTGACTGCATTCAACTCTTTGACTTTTTTCTTTCACGTGCTCGGTTGTGTAGTAGTTAGTTTAAAAATATACATTTATTTTGTATTGCTAAAACCTTTGCAGATGTGTTACAAAACAGAATTGCACAAGAACTCCATCCTCACTGGGCATGTGGATAGCTACTGCCTAGTTTGCGACAACTATCTGCCCACAGAAGATGATGCTATCGCTCACAAGGATAAACCCGTCCATAAGAAGAACATTGTGGCTGCAACCCACCTCGAGAAGTATAAGAATGACTGTATCATCAAAGTAAGTATTATAAAAGAAAGTTTTCTCAGGAATAATAAAAAATAATTTTAACCCCATAATGAGTTGGCAAGGCATTAAAAAGGGTTATTTCTTTTCTCCTCACCCTTATGTAATGCCTTTTCTCTCCACTATGAAACATAATATTTGCCAGTGGGGAGAAAAAGAATAATCACAAAATGTTTTCCTTTCCTCCCCCTATCGTAGTAATCATAGCACTACACACTAGTACGACACCTCTAGTGTTGAACATGTTCACTTTGTTATGTCAATGGTTACCATTTTATACTATAGGTAGGCTAGTTTCATATTCTTAAAATGTTCAGGCTAAACAGTGTCATGTTATTGTAGCTGCGCAATTCATGCTATAATATATTTAAAAAAACTAAAACAGCAGTTACAACTTTCACATTAAACCTTTCTAGTCAGTAATTATTTAAAATCTACCCTTAAAAGATTAGTAGACTGATACAGGATGGTCTGCTCATCATCATCACCATTGACACCAACATCGGAGCAGTTCTTATTCTATTTGGGGGTGGTAAGGCCTGCACTGACATCCCGCATGGGGGTATATTATGTATTTCCCCCTGCCAGCATTTACCCAAGCCAGCTCAGCTCCTTTATGTATTGAAGCATGGCTCTGGGTCGCTGGCACAACTGTTCCATTGATGTTACGGTAGATGGTTACTTGGAGACCGATTGCAAATGATCCCGGTTGTTGTTCTTGTTCGTTCAGGTCATCGGAGCAGTTGTGCCAGCAATTCAAAGCTGCACTTAATATTTAAAGGAGCTGGGGTGGCTTGGGTAGATGCTTGTGGGGAAATGTACAATACATCCCAAGTAGGACATCAGTGCAGGCCTTACCCCCCATGTCAAATTAGAATTAGATTGCACTTAGATTCAAAGTCTTCATTGATCAATGTCATCCCACAGGTCAAGAAAGGCTACTACTGCACATACTGCAACATCCTCCTCCCCACAATCACCAAAGTAGGTCTCCACATTGAAGAGAACAAACACAAAGAGAACCGAGAAGCGCAGATAATTACCAAAGTTGGTGATGACATTGTAGCTTTCGATGAAGTGGTGATAACCCTGAAATCTTGGAATGGGATGCTGGACAACACCTGCATGATCTGTAATGTGGAGTTTGATGATGAAGATGAGCACAGAAGTGAACAGTGCCATATATTACAGCTATTTCAGAGTAAATATGAGTTTGGTGATAAATATGTCTACAGAATGGTAAGCATTCATTTTTTATAGTATATATAAATAATAATAAGTTTATTACACTTAGACGAAAAACGGTACACCGAAAGCACATAATTCTATTTACATAATTCTATGATAGAAGGCTTAATAGTTAGGTGACATAAGCAATATTACAATAAGTACATAAAGATGTTTACCAAAATATACAGCGGTCCCACACTAGGCTCTAGGCCTATGTTGTGACCTACAAAATTTGATTCACTTATATATCTTTTACAAAGGACGTATCGATAATATCCTTGATTACATAATACAATTCTAAACTGTAAAAATTTATTGTTGTATTTATTGTATATATGTATTATATTGTCTTGGTTTGCAATGTAACAGCAGAAATGCTTTTCACGTTTTGGTATTTTCCATAGTAACTATGCACAACTGCTAGAATCACTGACTTTTTACCAGTTTTTTTAATATGGTAATATACATATTACTATTATGTATTAGTTCTGTTGTATACACACAAATCTTAAACTTGGCGTGATTGTAATATACTCTGTTGCTATATATTATGTGTGTATATTTATATATTATTTGTTGTTACGCTAAAATGGTTAAATACGAGTTGTACTCGCAATTAAGGTTTTCAATCATACTTGGTTGGCTTTATTATGGATTTAATTTATGGACAGTGATAATGATAAATGAAACGATCGCAACTCAACTCAGTAATTAAAACTTCAGATTTAAAAAAACTGGGGTATTCTTATCTTCCCCACTAGCTTTATCCCACCATGTGCAGTGAAGTGGGGTGAAAGAGAAAAACAGTTTTAAACAGTACAATTATGTCAGTCCTGTGCCTAGAAGTAAAAAGAACTATGACTGATGATCAAGACAGTGATAAGCTAAAACACATAATAATCAATCAGTTTACTAACTTTAAAAACTAGAACACTGTTTTAATTTTTCATGGTTGTTCACCATAGAGTAGTATAAGTATCGGGTTGTTCACTACGTTTTTATTATGAATTAATGCCAATGGTATCCGTAGTAAAAGACTAAGAAAGAGGGTAGACTGTTATGTCTCCTAACATTTCGAACTTTTAATCAACCACCCGCATCTTCAGTCTACCGTGAACATGGTGCATGTAACTGTGCCGAAATATCGGGAACTCAAATGTTTCTAATCACGGTAAAGATCCCGTAAGTACTATTAAAAATAGGTTTATCTCCATTCTCCACTAGTTTTATCTCAAAGAGTAAAAGAGAAAAACAATAAACCACTTGTACCATTGTATGTTTTTTTTAATGAAAATATCTTAGAATCTATTGCGCCAACAGCTGTATATTAATTTAGGTCAATATTTACACGATATTCATGGGATGTTGTGCTAAAGTACTTAGGTCAGGTTTATTTTTCTCTTATTATAACTTTTTTATTGCCTTGGATGTTTTTGGGTAGGGGCTAAAATGTTTGAAATTCTGTTCATTTTTTATTTTTACTGTTCTGTTACTACACAGGAGGAAGATATTGGCAGCTGTAACACAGGTACGACCTAGCACGGCTGCTAATGTCCCTTCATGATCTATACCTACTTACTTAGTTTTGATATTGTTATATTGTATTCTTATCTATGATTATATTATAATAATACGTTAAGTTAATTGTAACTATGGTAGATTTTGGAGTATATTCCTAGATTAGATCATAGTAAATAGGTATAAGTATGATATGTATTTTGGTTGGTAAATAAATAAATAAAAAAAAAAAATAAAAAATAAACGTAGTGTCGCCGTTTTTTGTTCATAATAGGGACTCTTTCATCATTTTCCCTTACAATCACGGGTATGTAAAGTATTTTTATTTTAATATTACTAAAATAAAAAGAGATTTCTATTTTATTAAAGTATAATTAGTTGTGCAGCGTTTGTCTATTGTATGGTCAATCGTACATAAAATTATAGGATAAGGCTTAAGCTACCCCTGTCAGCGAGGAATCGCATTCCCCACGCTCTAGCCTTTTCTATCGCACAGAATCGCAATACTAACACTTTCGCGTGCGAGGGCACTCCTGCTATCCTTCTTGCTCCAGGAAATCACGATCTTGAACGATAGAAAATGATAGAGCACCTTTCGGACAGATGCACCTGAACCATTCATATTAACGTTTAGTATTAGTATTTTTATAAATAGCTTGAGGCAAAAAAGTTGAGCTCTGTCAAGGAACTACTTGACTTGTGTAGTAGCAAAGTGGGTATAAATTGTTTCTCGGCATTGCTGAACTCGGCATTGCTGAACTTGTTTTCCCCTTATCATATGCAACATGGATTGCATACGTGACTTGCTTAGTTCATAATTATACACTTTCTGTTACTGTGTGCTGTGGCTCCCCTACTAGCTCTACTTGTATTCCAGAAAACATCTATTTACTTATTGCTGACATTGCTGCGTAATTATTTCAGGTGGATGAAGATTCATTCTTCTGTCTTATTTGTGGCAATGTTTATGCCATAAAGGAAAAGCCTACACACCATGATGATGCAATCCACATAGGCCTCTACAACTCCGGCAAAGAGTTAAAAAATAAACCTCTACAAACAATCCAACCCAAGGCCGAAAATCTACCTAAAACTGCACCAGCGTCAGAAGTTAATGTCGCAACTAAAAGTGCTGATCCTGAAGTTACGAAAAATTCAACTGGTGCTAGAAAGAAGGTATTTGCTGCGAAATCTGCTGCAGCAGAAAGTAAGGTAGATGTCACCAAAGCAGAAGATATTAAAAAGGCCAAGCCAGTAACTAAGGAGACGCTTGAACAATCTGCTACTAAAGCCGAAAGGGTTGCTGATTTCATTGACAATTTCCAAAGTAAACAAGCCACAGCAAACAATGCACCCAGGCGAGCCAACTGTAGGACAGATAATAAAATGAAGGAATACTTAGATGCTAACAGTTATATTGTTCAAGAAAATGACGATACGGTTACATGTGTGCTGTGTGATGTAACTGGCATAAAAAACGAAGATGTAGAATATCACCTGAACAAAGACCTGTGCCATCAAATGATGGTGAAGAAAAACAAGGAGTCGTTGTTCAAAAAAGTAAATGGGTCTGCTGCTGAGACAACAGAGACATTCCCAGCTGATGACTTAATTAAGAATAAAGGAAAGATTTCTTTGAATAATCAATCAAAGCTGGAAGACAAAGTCACGCCATCTTATCAGCAGGTGAACCTGGAAAAAGCTCCTCCTTTGGATATACAATCAAAAATCAGACAGCAAAATCCAGACAGCAATCTCAGCTCCGACGAAGACGAAGGTAGCAAGTCCAAGATATTAGATGATGTTGACATCTTTCAGAAAAATGATATCAACATTGACTTTAGCACAGAAAGAGCTCGCTGCAAGCGATGCAAAAAAGATTTGGCATTTGATCACGCTGCTCTCACAAACCACACAAAAGAGCATGAAGCGAAAAAAACTGCTAGTAAAGAAAAAGAAAAAAAAGATAAAATGGATGCTTTTGCGAAAGAAAATTTCATAAAGGTACAGCAAAATAACGCTGAATGCACACTATGCAGTGTTGGAATCACTTTGAACATGAAGGAGATGACGGCACACGTAAATTTGAGATCACACAAAGATAACGTGTTAAATAGGAATGGGGTAGGCCCAGCAAAGAAAGTGCGAGCTTCGGAATATATGCAAACATTTTTCCAAGTGGAATCAAGCTTTGGGGCGGATATTATTCTGAACAACGCTTTTGTGTTAAGGCACCTGAGTTTCCATTGTGTTACACAGGACGACGACGGCTTAAACTGTGCTCTTTGTGATGTTGATATCCCAAGTATTAGTGACGAGCTCGCGCAGCACATTAACACAATTGACCATAAGCTGAAAATGGGAACTTGTAATGTTGTCAGCTCTGTGCCACAAGACTTTATCCGAGAGGTAAGAACCTGTATTTTAAAAATCTCATCTCTTAGACAATATAATATTTAAGTCTGCCTTTGTGGCTTTTTAAAGTTTAAACAGCTTTTCTTGATGTTTTCCTTCATCTTGTCTAAGCAAGTGTATATCTGCACTCACCTAATTACTTGGAAAGAGAGTCATTGTGGTCGACAGAGATTCACACTAGAGTGCATCTGCATAGTCACATAACATGACCCACTGCTGAGGCAGAGTACATGGTTCATTAGCATTGTTTCTCTAAAACTGGAGCATTTCAGCTGTGCTTAAGCTTAGCGAGTGTGGCTCGGCGTCAGCCTCTGTGAGTTACAAACCAAAGCATCCAGTTTCAAATTCCATTCCTGCAGACCACGCTAACGATCTTGATGTTTAGCTTGGAGATCCTGAATGCTGAAAGAACAAATATAATTGTTTTTATAGCAATTTGTATCCATGTTATATAATTTCAATTTTACAGGTAACGCCAGGCCAGTACCACTGTGGGTACTGCAACAAAGTGATCGACCACTGGCAAGAGATGCAGTCGCATTTGCAAAGCGTGTTGCATTCCGCTGCAAGACGTAACGCACTATGGACCCTCGAGCGATGTCATTCCCTAATTCGCAACGCTAGGCCCCTTCAGGTCAGCAGTATGCATGCTATCAACTTTGCTTAGAACTTTGACACCTGTGATTTTGTGATGTAAGAATTTGGTGTATATATATTTTTTTTTTACTGTTTGGTAGGTTTGCACTTGACTAATATCTCAATTCATTTCTTACATAGTGGTTAAACTTTCTCATCTTTTCCCTACTGGTGGGAGAAAAGGAGTAAATCTTCCAAACTTCACTTTTTGTTCATGCTTTTGGAATATATGTTCGGAATTCACTGACTTTAAAACTTGATTGTATTTTATTCAAAATTATTCTTTTTTTGTAACCTAACCATTCAACTGAAAATTAGTCCACTATGAAGCCTCTGTATTGGTTTGCTTGCTGTCAACTTTTATTTGATTCTTGACACTTGTGATACAAAATAATAAGGGAATTTGGATAAGGGAGTTAAGGCAAAATGTATATTAACTATCCCGTTCCACTTTACTGTCAAATTATGTGGGGGAAAACCAATATTTTTCACTATCTCCCCACCTAGTGGGACAACAATAGTGGGGTAAAAGAGAATAACTCTGTAGATTATCAGCTACATATTTTTAATGTCCTTGTCTGTGTAACTGATAATCGCGTTTTAAAAGTCAGTGCACTCCACCCTTAGTTTAAATTAGTAGTTGTAGTTTCTAGTTGATTGTTATGTTACTTAGCGTCGAGACCATTGACTATAAATCCAGTTGACCTTCCCCTCATACGAAAATTAGTGGTGTATTTCAACCGTAAATCCTATGAGAGGAAACGGGACTCCCAATGTGCATTTTGTGCCTGCTCTGTTCTTTGTAATTTCGTATGATTTTGTCTCGTTTTGTTACTTCGCCCCGTGCTCGTGCAAGTGAGTCTTGTTTGTAGGAGTAATTATGTTCACGAGCTATCAACGGGCTTTATAATTATTGGTCGAGACGCACCAGTGAAAGCAAGCCTTGAGTAGGTTCTGATGTAGGGGCGGCAAATATATTTCGTGGGACATGGTCAATACTCAATACTGATTCCTGAATGAAGTCGCGCCAGCTGACGTGACGAAAACAACGGCCTTATTAAAAATAATAATTCATGCATACAACGCAGTCTGTTTTTGCTCGTCAAATTTCACGTCAACTATAATTTGGGAAGAAATTTTTAAATATTGTTTTAAATAACGTAAGTAAAGTTAAAATAAAACAACTTTCCGCACCATTCCACCTTCCTCTATCGAATGAACCTACTCAGTGATGCTGGGACCACACTACCGTGATAAGGCGATATTTATGGCCATAATTAAGAAAATACGCGTATGGCCGTAATTATTGGCATATCACGGTAGTGTGGCCCCAGCGTTACGGTTGCAACGTATACGTTCGCATGTTGGAGGGTCCTTAAAGTCCTTATATTACATATCTACGATGTCAGCCGCGTTGGAGCAGCTGTTTCGACTTTTAAGCACTAGACCAGTAAATCAGTTGGCAAATACTTTTGGATAAGTACTATTGAAATTTTCAGCGAGGTCCAAAAAATGAAATTCTTGTAACATTCTACTTGTTGCTTACGTCAAGTGTTTTAGACCCTGAAAACACTATGAATTCTTGTGTTCGAAGTATGTTCAATCGAATCCTATTAGAACTTATTCAATTATCGAATTAATCAATTAGATAACGATCAGAATGGTAAACATATTCTCTTGACAAACATCATACAAAAATGTAAAAAAAATGTTGAAGTTGTACCATGAAAATGGCTTCCAAGTTTTTCTTACAAGTTGGATTATTTTTTGATGTTGTTCCTGAAAAATAAATTAGTAACTCTACGAAAAGGTAATTAATTTCACTGTGTCCTCTGTCTTTAATAGTCTATGTTTTTTTATTGATTAGAATAGCTAGTTATTATGTATTTAATAGAATTTGTATTTTTATTTGCAGATTTTTTTGTATGTAGTCTAGTAGTTATTATTCGTATTATTTTCGTCTTAGATAAACTACGTTTAGAAGTAGGCACTAAATTAATGTATAGTGCGCGCGCAAGGTTAGGCCGCTTACAACGCCCCATAGTGTTAAATTCGAAACTCGAGCAACATAGAGATTTGAAGTTATCTAAATTAAGTATTAAAAGGTTGGTTCTGTGATATTTTAGAGGATATTCCTTAATGGCCACCACAGACCTAGGATAATTCGCTCCTAGGTCTATGATGGCCACTTAACGATTTATTTTGAACTTATGCATTGTGCTCTTTGTTTGAAATGTCAGAAAAACGTAGTTGCTCTAAGATTTCCATATAGTTTATAAATTTTGCTGAAATTTTCTTAAATATAAGCATAATAATAATTTTTGTAATACATCATTTTGTATTTAATTTCTTGTTTTTTTTTTCATTTTTGTAAGCGCTTTTTAAATCATGAAGGTTTACAGAGAAGGAACATTACATTACTGCTTACTGAAAAAGTCTAATTATTATAATAAAATTGTCCAACAGCTTCCTTATCTAGACCTAAAGCATAGCCATAATTTATTATTACTAATTAACTATTTTATGCATGTGTACTTATTTTTGTGCATATTATATTTACTCCGTGGTGTATGGCTAAATAGTGATATAGCGATTATGGCTCCTTCCTTACAGTTATTAGAGTAAACCATATTTCATTGTGTTAGTGTTAGAGCATGATTTGCCAATAACTTCCGGTCCAATAAAGTCATATCCACTGTAACGCCGCGGCCACACTACCGTGATATGCCAATAATAATGAAAAATAATTATGGCCATAATTAAGAAAAATGTACGTGAGACCATTTATGGCTAGTGTGGTCCCAGCGTCACGGACCTATATGCTATAAAGAATTGCTATATTGAATTGAATCAGCCGTGCAATTGTTTTAATTCATATGACATGTCCTGTTTGTTTTCGCGTAGGGACAGACATAAGTAATCCCAATAATAAATAATGATAATAATTATTGTCTTATATACAAATACATATTCGAACATGCTTAAACTGTAAAAAGAAAGTATTTTAATGTTAACGGTAACTTATATTCGGATGTTCTTTATACGTGAAGGAAAGCGCTGAAATCTTGACTTGGATTTTTTGGCTACGGCCTTGTTAACTTCATTAAAAAAAACCGTAGTAAAAAAATCCACAAGTCAAGATTGCAGTGGCTTTTATTGGTAAAATTGACCGCTGGTTATTATCACGATTTACCTAACACTACTAACAAAGTCCTAACTAACAATACTAACCCAGACCGGCCGCAGCGACCGCGACGCCACCGGTTATAACGAACCAAGCCGGCGTGACCAGATACCGCTGCCGCAGCCGCAGCCGCGCTCAAATGAACCCTCCCAGAATAGAAGCAGATACATCGGCGTCGTACTTCTGGAAGAACCAAGGGAGCCTGAACCGTCACACAGCCCGTAGGCCAGGGACGAAGCCCCGCAACCGCCGCCGGAAGCACCCTCCGACGAGGGCGAAGCACCAGATTTGCCACCTGGACCGCCGAGGTCTCCAGACACTGTAACGTTCTTTTAAAGTGTTTTTTGTTTTAAATGCGATTTAATATTTGCAATGTGCGTAAAATAGGTAAGTACCTATACTTACACGTTGTTCCGGTGGATTTTCCCGGCATAAAAATGTCAATCGTTGATTTAAAATGCAGTAATATTTTAAAACACTAAGGCCTTCGTTCTCTATATCCGAGTAATGTTCCGAGTTGACTAGCCACCACGTAATGTCACTTGTAACTGCAGTAACGAATTTCAGAATGTCCGAGTAGCGCTAGCCGACCCGTAAACCAGGCTGCTACTTACAGGACACATCAGCTGCCGATTAGTACGGTTAACCGACGGCTATAGCAAAACTTGTTGCAAGCTCGCATGTGTTTGTAATTTATTATTATAAGTAGTTTGCATGCCACAAATACTGAGATCTATGGAACTGAAAACCCTGTTGATTACGCTACTGCTATAAAAACATCGACTATTCCTGTTTCTATTTCGAGATCAGATACTTATGAATATAGAAATCATTGTATTTAATTACTAAAACAGTCCGCTCAGCCGATGGCGGCTTCCCACGGAGGCTAGCAGCCGCTCAAAGTGGTGCTCTTTAGAGAAGGCCTATGTTCAGTAGTGGACGTCTTCAGGCTGATGACTATGATTATGATGACTACTAAAAAAGTTTTTGTTCAATTATAATATTTTAAATACTTATAGAATATTATGATATTTTTGTTTTGTGTTGTTTTAGTTTTTATTATTGCGTCAAGATAAATCCATATTTCAGGTACCTATATACTTATTACATTTCCCGTTGAACTAAAAAATGTAATCTAAATTCGTATTACATTCCTCATTACATTAATTTAATTAGTTGATACCCTTTTTGTAAAGGTAAATCCTTACCTACTTACTGTTTTTAGGTAGGGAATAAATACTCTTTGAAGGGCACCTACCGCACCGCAGCATATAGCTGGCATATAAAATCGTCAAATAAAAAACGAACCCAAAATGGCGTCACTGACAGCAGTCAGGGTGACTATTGAACGAACGAAATGAACAGATGACGTTGCTACAGACCATCCTAAATTTTTACTCACTGAGTAGTTGATCGAAACTCTGTTTTCGTTCGAGAAACTGAAAAGAACTACTCGCCGCCTTTACGTCCCGATCAGTATAACTCACTGGCTAGGTGATCATAACTTTAATCGCATATAGAGAACGAAGCCCTTAGTATCCTAAAAAAGATGTTGGATTATATACCAAAATGAGTATAATTATGTTACGGGACAGCAAGTCGGTCATGATTTGGGTGTAAAATTGTATTTTTTAATTACATACTAAGGCCTTCGTTCTCTATATCCGAGTAATGTTCCGAGTTGACTAGCCACCACGTAATGTCACTTGTAACTGCAGTAACGAATTTCAGAATGTCCGAGTAGCGCTAGCCGACCCGTAAACCAGGCTGCTACTTACAGGACACATCAGCTGCCGATTAGTACGGTTAACCGACGGCTATAGCAAAACTTGTTGCAAGCTCGCATGTGTTTGTAATTTATTATTATAGTTGCATGCCACAAGTACTGAGATCTACGGAACTGTAAACTACCAACCCTGTTGATTACGCTACTGCTATAAAAACATCGACTATTCCTGTTTCTATTTCGAGATCAGATACTTATGAATATAGAAATCATTGTATTTAATTACTAAAACAGTCCGCTCATAACCGTGGGAAGACGATGGATACTGGAGGCTAGCAGCCGCTCAAACTGGTGCTCTTTGGAGGAGGCCTATGTTCAGCAGTGGACGTCTTCAGGCTGATGATTATGATGATGATGACTACTAAAAAAGTTTTTGTTAAATTATAATATGTTAAATACTTATATAATATTATGATATTTTTGTTGTGTTGTTTTAATTTTTATTATTGCGTCAAGATAAAACCATATTTCAGGTACCTATAGGTATTACTTATTATATTTCTCGTTGAACTAAACAATGTAATCTAAATTCGTATTACATTCCTCATTACATTAAATTATTTAGTTGATACCCCTTTTTGTAAAAGTAACTCCTTACTTACTGTTTTTAAGTAGGTAAAATACTCTTTGAAGGGCACCTACCGCACCGCAGCATATAGCTGGCACGTAGAAATGTAAAAAAAAATAAAAAACGAACCTAAAATGACGTCACTGACAGCAGTTGGAGTGACTATTGAATGAACATAATGAACAATTGACGTTGCTATAGATCACTCTAAATTTTTACTCACTGAGTAGCTGATCGAAACTCTGTTTTCGTTCGTGAAACTGAAAAGAACTACTCGCCGCCTTTACGTCCCGATCTATTACTCACTGGCTGAGGTAATCGTAACTTTAATCGCATATAGAGAACGAAAACCTTACAGTAATGAGTCGTTTTGTTAAAAAAATCTGTAATTTTATAAAGACCCGATAGATGGCGTTAAAATAGGGGGTTTACGTTCTGTCATTGTTATGGTAATTATGTATCGAGTTTAGTATTCTATCCTTATTTTATGGAAGGCATGACACTAATGGCTTTCTATCGACAAATCGACAACGCCAGTTGTATCATGTGCATTGTTGTGTTTTTTTATGGTGTTCAATAAAGTATTATTGTATTGTATTGTATTGTATTGTATTGTATTGTATTGTATTGTATTGTATTGTATTGTACTCATGTCGTACTCTGTGATCCACCCAACTAATTTTGTCTTTTGACTACTCCGTGGTTTGAAACTACGACCATGTTTGAAATACGTCGTTACTACGCCATCTAGTAACAGAAGTGAAACGAGTTTTTTTTTAAATATTACGTCTCATTGTTTTGCAAGCGATTGCCAACCATTGCGCCGTGGTTCAACTTCCTGTGAATAATATTGTTCTGAGAAGCAGAAATGTATATAAAGCATGGTTGAAAACTAGTGTCTCCGAAGAATGTGGATGTCTGGTCTGTCTGAACTAGTATGAGTTGATTCAATGCAGATACATTACTGGACTCGATATCGAGTATCGTAAAATATTTATATGAGATCCGCACAGCGCCCCTAGCGGTAACTTACTATACGTTTAAGCACAGACATATGAAGTAATAATAAGTACTTAGCTACTTTCTATACTAAGCACAGTAAGATCAATTACTTATATTATTTATGTAGCCTAAGGATTTCATACAAATATTACTTGGTATCGAGCGAGTACAGTACTAAGTACTAATGTACACCCGAAAACTCGTAGGCAGGTTCCCTTCCGGTTCCGGCATTGTCCCGCCATTGAAAGGGTGGACTTGCACTAGAGTATTACTATAGAAACAAAATTCTTGTATTTTATTGTTTCTGTCATTATTGTTTTTTATCGATTTATTGGACTGGTTCGCCCCGTTGGGATTGTGCCATTATTATTGAATTTTCTGTTCTCTACTAGATTTAGTTCAAAGTTTTACTTTAAAGTTAGTTACCTAATTAGTAAGATTTACTGTGAATTAAATTATGGAATTATCGTATTTATTAATATTGTATTAGAATGCACTCTAATTATTATTTATTGATGTTTATTGATGTTGTAGCCGTGGTGACAGCCCCGTCCATAGACCAACTTGAGCAGCAACTGAATGTTGCAGCCTGTCAGCTGGCAACTTGGTTTTGCGAGAATGGATTAGCGCTAAATTTAACGAAAACCCATTTTATGCACTTCTGTCTTGCGGGTCGGAGACCACGTAAATTACGGGTATTCGTGAATGACACTACTAGGCTAGAAGGAACGCGACAACACCACGTTCCTGGGATTTGAGCTAGATAGAGCGCTCACCTGGGAATCGCATATCAACAAAATATGTGGGAAGCTAGGCAGCGCATGCTTCGCTCTGCACCGGCTGTCGCGTTTCTTACCTGAGTACGTGGTGCGGTCGTGCTATTTTGCGACGGTCCACTCTGTTCTGCAATACGGCGCAGAGCTCTGGGGTCGGTCCGCAGACTGGCTACGCGCGTTCCGTATGCAGAAGAGGGCCGTGCGCGCAATGGCACGAATCCCGCAGGACTCCTCTGCCAGGCCATTCTTCAAGTCGCTTGGGATACTAACGCTGCCCTCGGTTGTCATTTACCAAGTAGCGGTATATGTGCGACTAAACTTGGTACAGTACAAGAGGAAGGGGGATATGCACTCATACAACACGCGAAGCTCAGGAAAGTTAGCTTACATATCCTGTAAGTTAACTAAATCAACGAAGCTGACGCATGTCATGGGTCCGGAAGTGTACAATCGACTGCCAGATGACGTCACAGAGGCGCTGAGCCTTAATTGTTTTAAGCTGCGACTGAAATGCTGGCTCATCGAGCAAACCTTCTATAGCTTCGATGAATTTTTAGGCATTAGGCCTTACTAATTTGTCATTAATTATATTGGATTTTAATATAAGTATCTTAATCTTTATTTTTCAATGGACATTATATTTTTAATGATAAATGTTATTTTTATATTATTATTATTTACTTAGTTAAATTTAGTTTATTTAAGAACGTACGTTTTTCCTACGAGTACCTACTAATTATATAAGTACGTAAAATTATTGTTGACCTGTATTTTTTATACCAAATAAATGAATATGAATATGAATATTAGTTTGTAAGATTAATGTATTGCTAAGTAAAATTATTAATTTCGTTAAAGCCAGTCATTTAATAACAAATTGCAAATTACAAATTCGTAATAGAATCCCATTTACCGACGCCTGCGCTAATATTTGTCAAAAAATGTTTCTTGATTTTGTGACATAATGTTAATTTTAACCGAATTGTAAAAGTTGTAAGAATTGTAATTGAAAAAAAATAGCGAGCGGTGCGTAACATCTACATACTTAAAGTTATATTAAGGCCGGATTTCCACCTGTAAGAAGCGACAATCTATCAGAAAGAAAGCAAAGAAAGGACAGGACTTTTTTGTATGGAACTTGGGTGTTTATTCTTATCAGTGTACAATTAATGTCAAATGAAACATTAAATAAAATGTAAAATATAAATATGTGTGGACATTTCACACATCGCCATCTAGCCCCAAACTAAGCATAGCTTGTACTATGGGAACCAGATAACGGATATAATACTTATATACTTTTTTGTTTGTAAATACATACATAGAATACAATATAACACCCAGACGCAGAACAAACATCTATGTTCATCACACAAATGTTTGTCCTGGGTAGGAATCATTAATTATGAAGAATTTTTTTTAGAAAGTGTGAATAATTTTTTTAAAAATTTTATTAAAATTTTTAAAAAAATTATTCACACTTTTTTTATATTTGGCTTTAAAGAAAAATATTTATTGCTTGCAACACTGGAGTTGGCAAAAGACATGTTCATTAACGGTACTCGGCATCCAACCGGTTCAAATTACATATCAATGGAAAGCTTATTTAATGGGATTCTCGAATATGTACATTAAATATTTTATTATACCCCCGATTTTATTATATTTGCATTTAAAAAATGGGAAAATAAATGGTTCGCGCTAAGCCAAAACAATGTGACGACACAAAAAAAACTGTGTACTTCCGTTTTGACCACAGATTAGAGCAAAAAATTACGTTTTGACTGACGAAATCACAGATTAGAGAAAAAAAACCGTTACTCTGTGGACGAAATAGGACTTTGACTTGGCATGAGACTTGACATAACCGTACAAATTATACTCACTTGAAATTGGCAGAATTATTGCTAAAATTGCTCATTATTGAAGAAGAAGAAGAATGAGTGACAGTGACATAGTGGCAGCGCAGTGCCAGTGAGGAGGGTTAGGGATGTGCTTCATACGTTTACGATTATATCATTTGTATGAAAATCGATTAATTGAATACGATCTATTGACTTTTCGATCGTATTTCTTTTATTTCTTATTATTTGAGAGGCTTGTATGTTTTTATTATTATCAATTCACGAATAAAATGCTAAGGTTAATTTATACTCAAAACAAAGCAGACTTAGTACACTCGCGATTAGAAACACAGCTAGGTACTTAACATACATTTTTAAATCGATTCATAGATTTTAGTTTAAATCTAGCTCTACCTTTATTTTAAATTAGCCTGATGCATCGTAGGTATTCGTGAATACCATCATACCATGTTTATGCCTATGGAGCTTATTGAGTGCGATAAGAACCGTTGGAGAAAGGGTAACGTAAACTAAATACTCGCTACAGTATATTTTTTAATTAGGAGTATAATGACAGATCGTAATGTTACTTATCGAAATAATACTGCCAGCTTCTAAATCATAGTGATTGTTTTGCATAAGCTCTTTGCAGTTCAAAAGAGCGGTACTTAATATTCAAAAATATTAAGTAAATAAGATAGTAGTGCCATCTATAACAACAAGCAGATAGTGTCACAGATAGGTTTTAAAAATGTAGCAGACAGTGATGACATTAAGTAATAAACAATTATATAAACTTGTTGTATTCTGTTAATCTCGCTATTTTTATTTTTATTATTTTATTTACAGGTAAACAATTTGATCACAAAGTAGGCAGTAATTACGATTTTAAGAAGTTGTTCGAAGAATACAAAACCATAAAATAGATCTTTAAACTGAAATAAATCAAAGTCCTCCGGCACTATTTATTTTACATGGGAAAATGGCAATAGGGTTTAAGAGGCGATTAAAAATATAATTATTCAAATCGATTCACAATTTTAAACTGTATCTAATTAATCGATTTTTCGATTCTTGATTCCCATCCTTGGTGCTCGATTTCTGCAGGGCTGCCATGCATCACTTAGTGATGCCAGTAAATATAGATTTATTTTATACGACTATTTTTAAAAAATTAAAAAAATAATTAAACGGCTGTGTCATAAAATCATTCTTTGCGCTGAACATTATCTACAATAATTACACTACACAATAATACAAGTCACTCTGTGGTTAGTTACCAAGTACCAACTTCCAAATAAAACCATTACATGTCCTTTAATGTTTTGTAATTATCTGAAGCAATTGTTTTCTTGTGGTTTTTAACACAGAGTAACAATTGGGAGTTTTGGCGGGAACGCGGAAAAGTTGACGTCGTTGCATTGTATTATTTCTCAAAACTTGTGCTTTTTCCATTGTTAATGTTTAAAATTGGTGGCGTTTTACGCATTAAGTGCTGAATTACGAGTATGAGTGTAGGCAAGTGATATAATGTGGTGAAACGTGGTTTTTCGTGTTGCTTCCAAAATTCCGTAGAAGCTTCTAGTAAAGTTGCCACCACTTTACTGGAGCATGACTTAGACTGGACTACGACCTGACTTAGACTGGACTATGACTATGACTTGACTTTACGTGAAATATTCTATTAACATGATGAAAAATTACAACACTTGACACTGGCTAAATACACTATGTGTGGAGCCAAAATATAAGAAAAAAAGTAACTATTGCCTAACCTGCCTATTTCTCTAACCTATGCGTTTTATCCACAGATTAGACAACAACAGTCGAGCTTTATCACTCCGTTCGTGCTATATTATTATAAACCAAAATCTGAGATTTTACAAAATCCAAAATTATCACAGATTAACTTTATGTGTAACCCTGTATCTTATGCCTTCTGCCACTTTTATTATTTTGATTATATTTAACCCCTTCAGCCCTTATACCTTTATTTAGGACATCATATACACACAACACTGCATTATAACACCTACATCCCTACACGGACATCAGACAGTAGCTTGCAAGTTTAGTGTAACTTGTGCAAAGACTGTTTGCACCACTTGCAGTTTTCTTGCAGGTGGACCCGGCCTAGTGCTAGACTAGCTGCATCTATGCTCAAGGGTACCTTCTGTTCTGTGAATGAAGTGTCATAAAATTGAAAGACTGTAACGGACTGATATTTTGATCGGGTTCGGGCTGTGAGACATATTGAGCGATGATTGGCAGTAGGTATTAGTGGGTTGGCTGAAGCGTTTAAAATCTAATTTGGTGAAATTGGAAGCGATCTTGTATGATGATATAAAAGTAAAAATTAGTAGTCTATATTTAATTTAAAAGATGGTTAGCTACCTATGGCATAATAAGCCATACAAAGTGGCATACCTAGGCCCTCCTAGGTATGCTATATTGCATATAGATCCTATGTTATTTTGGTATGGCTAATTTCGGATACATTTGAATTTAGAATATAATGTCGATCATACTAGATTACTTATGCTGCTTGCCGTCGCGCGTCGTCTTTGTTTACAGTTATCTCGGTGTCTTCAAGTCAAGAATAAACAGGGGGTCTAGCAAATATCCTTTTCCATTAGCGTTAACGCCAAACGATAACTCAAAATGTATGGTGATGACAGCCCCTGCGGAAAACTTTTCCGCAGCTAATGTCAAAGCTGATGTCATTCTCCATACATTTTGGTTTGGCGTTAACGCTAATGGAAGGAATCCCCCCTAGTATCATGACCCCCTGGTATCATGCAACACCGTAGGCCGCGTCACCACTTACCATCAGGTGAGACAGTGGCAGTGGTCAAATACTGTGCCTATATAAATTATAAAAAAAATATATAAAATAACTTTCTTTGCGGTTATTGTAGTTGCTTGTGTGGTTACTGTCCTAAAGAGAACGATGCATAGCCGTCCATAATGTTGGCTAGGTACCACGTAGGTACTTTTCTTGCAAACAATTAAATTATTAAGTATGATTGGGTTTATTGGATAGGTACATTTTTAAATGTGACTAACAATTAGTAGCTGTGCCGTAAATGGAAAAGATCTGATTGTTTTAATGGTAGGTATAATTTTATTTTAAAAATAGGTAGGATCTACTTAATCTACCTAAAATGGGGTAAACAGGGCCAAACGAAAGGGGTGACATGGGAATAAGTATTTTTTAATATCAAATAATTATTTTAAAGGCACTAGTTTAAAGGAAAATTAAAAATTTAAAAGCAGATGAAGTTGCTTTCTACCTCTAGTCTCAATATTAGTGTCCTAATTTTCCTTTTTTTTTCTTTTTTTGTCTTACCTATTTCAGTTATTAAACTCATATTTTCTCAATGAAAATTAAAGAAAATTTAATAAGTACACCATAAAAAGTAGGTACTTAACTAATGAAAATAAATAAATAAAAATCTACTTTAGGTAAGCACCACAGATACTATAAAACGCTATACGATCTGTGGTAAACACATACTTATTACATTACTAATATACCTAGTAAATATTTAATGGATCTAAACCAAACTATAAAAAGCACTTACCTATACTAATCAATTAGAATTCAACAAAAAATACTATTATTAAGTTTATGTAAAATCAAATAAATAAATAGGTAGATAAATCAAGGTACCTTACTGTACCTACCCAATAGCCACTATCCATTCTAATAATCAAAATCCATCTCATAATCAAAGAGATGTAGTATCTAAGTATTTGTGTGTAATAAAAATTGAGTTCAATTGTTGGCTTTTCGTATTCATAGTTACATACCTAAGTATATTATGTAGATGTAGGTACCCACCTTACAAATCCCTATGCAAAAACTAGATTGTGGTTCTAGTAACTAGAAGGTATTCATCCTAGAACACCTACTGTTCACGTGGGGTCAAGGGCCAAGCGGAAAAAAAGCCCTTTGGTCCTTATCGGGGCAAGACGTGGCGGGAAACGGGAACAACCCAAAATTTTCGTATTATCTGTCGACAATAATTATGTCATGCAATACTATTGCTGCTAAGCAATACTATTGCATAACAGCAGGATCTGTCGAACTCACAGACCTATATTTTAGTTAGTGTCGAACGAACCCCTACTTTCTAGCAATCATAGATCATGGGGTTTTTTAAAACGGATACGGAAATTACGGACCGGAAGCTTACCCCCCCCCGCTGGAAGCATTTTGCATGAAATTTAAATTACGCATATATAAAAACCTTGATTTTATAAAATGCAACAGCGCAGGGCCCAATCCAAATCGCTACATTCTACTTTCTATTTGGGGCTAGAATCTAGATGGCGCGGTGTGAAATGTCCACACAACGTATTATTTATTGTTATGGCGCTGAATGCTCCCAAATCGACTATTTCGAACGTAATTTTCTCAAACTGTAGTCCATTTACAGAATTGAAAAAAAATGCTCGTTAATACTGGTCATATCTTCTTTCCATCTGCCTAAATCAAAACACGATTACGAAAAGTTTTCTCGATAGAAAAAATATCGTGAAATGGCCTCTGAAAAATCATTTAAACGCCCTAAAACGTTATATTATAATAAGACACCCCATTGAAATAAATCATATAAGAGTTACGTTTCAATGCATCCATCTGTAGACTATTTTTTTCATAACAATAAGCGTTTTTTTTATAACTAATTATTTGTACCGCGAAATGGAAAAGTCGAAGGTCGAAGTGCAACGCAACGTAATCGCCATATTTGTGCTAAGCATAAAGCGACCCTATTTAATACTCTATACTTTTCATGTTCGACTGCTGTAATAAACGTGCTCGCATTGGGTCCTGTCAGCGTTTTAAGAGCTAAATTATTAAGTAAAGGTACCTATTTTACGTTACTCGATAGCGAGTGATGTAGGTACATTCGAAATAATCTTTCTCGGCACATTTCGGGCACGCAGCACAGAAAATACAAAAAGTAGTCGGCATTGCAGCCCCAAGAACCACACTGGTAATTTTTTTTTTCTTATATTTTGGCTCCACACATAGTGTATTTAGCCAGTGTCAAGTATTATATTTTCATCGTGTTATAAAATATTTCACGCAGTCATGTCCTAGTCATAGTCATAGTCCAGTCTAAGTCAGGTAGTCATAGTCCAGTCTAAGTCATGCTCCAGCAAAGTGGTGGCAACTTTACTACAAGCTTCTATGGAGTTTTGGAAGCAACAGGAAAAATCACGTTTCACCACATTATATCACTTGCCCTCACTCATGCTCGTAATTCAGCACTTAATGCATAAAATTTTAAACATTAACACTGGAAAAAGCAGTTTTGAAAAATAATACAATGCAACGACGTGAACTTTTCCGCGTTCCCGCCAAAAAAAAAACACACTGGTACTTGTCTTGTACTGAAAAAGGTCCATAGTCCATGATGTAGAGTTTCTATTTTATATATATTTAGTATAAAAGAATGATAACAGATGGCGTTAGTAGTAACTTCAATGCGTGACCCCGTTCAATAGCCCCAGTGAGCGACCTTTCGCGCCACAATAGGAATCGCATACACAACACAAAACTGTTTACCAACCAACGCATTGTCATTCCGATTCTCGCACAGATTGCGCGCTCGGTGTTCATTTATTACGAAAAATAAACAATTTAACTTATTAAGTGGAAGTGAAAGAAGTGTAGACTGTCTGTGGCTGTACTGTTTCGAAATTCGAAGTGTTTTCCCTCCGTTATTAACTTTTTAATTTTGAATGTGCGTGTGCATCGGAGTTGTTTATCCTGCATTATTATTTTGATGTTACAGCAGTACCTGCAGAAATAAATAAAGATACAGGTGAGTGTGTACATGAGTATTTTATTTTAAATAATGAGTTACATTATACTTCCAGGAAAAATTAATTACAGTGTTTTTGCTGTTTACGTTTTTAATATATTATTTTATATACTTATAATTATGTACTTGTGCTTATAAATAGAAATTGTTAAATAAAACTTCACGATTTATATAAATAGGTAGATATAAGTAATCAAAAAACATAATAGATCCGTGCAGGGCAGATTATTTTTAGCGTGAAATAGGAGTTTTGCTGATTTTATTAATTAAGTAAGTACAAATATGTCTAGTTACATATTTGTAAAAATATATACTACTTAGTAAGTAACTAGACATATTTGTAAAAATATATACTTACCTTTATAGGTGGGAGCCCACTTGTTACGGTAATTACGGTAAAGCATATAATCCCGGCTTGAGGGATGAATGGAAGCGGGTTCAATCCCCGCCCGTGATTCCAATTTTTCCTTTACAAATTCATCAATGTATAGGTAATAAGGTAGATAGTAAGTAGCGAGCAACTGAAGCGGTTATATTAATTAGAAAAACTAACCAATCACTGAATAATGTTTTTTTTTTTTATGAGAATGAATGACGTGACGAGCTAGTCGTTCACCTGATATTAAGCAATACGGCCGCCCATAACAGTAGCAGTGTCATTCGGAACTTTAAAAATAATACAGTTTCGCGTGACACTGCACTGCGCACGTCACGTTTTGCTTAAATATTAAAAATACCTAGATATCGAGTTAGATAATCTGGTTTACGTTTTCCCAAACGAGTTGGTACTTAGCCTAGGTACATACATTAATATTACATAGAATATACCTATGAATATTGATTTTTCTTACATGGTACTTACAGTCTTGCACATGTCTTTTACATTAGCCTTTGGTAGAGCATTAGTAATTTAGTATCTATGTTGTTGGTAGGTACTTACCGTTCCTACTTAGTCACTTTACAATTCTCTTTAGTACGTAGCGTACCATGAGATGAGTAGGATGGATTAGAAAAGGTTCATCCATTAACTTTATTTATTAGTCTGCCCGTCTAGCGAAGCTTAGGGGTTGATAGAGTTAAGACCAACCAGTATTAGATTGAAAGCCGGTAAAGAAAAAAGTACTAGATGTACCGCAAATACCGGAGTAGTTCTTTACATGTCCTCTTTGCTCTACCGGTACGAACTAGGAAGTTCCTAGTAGGAACTAAATCGTTAGTATACCTATTGAGCTTAAAGTATGCATTTAATTGCCAAGTATCTATTTTTTTAAACTACTACAATCGGAGAAATATATTAATTAAACTGCATTTATTATTTTTCCACACATATTTAACTAAGTATCTATATTCTGTGGTAGAGTCAATAATCTATGACCTCAAAGAAACGGGGGTATCTGATCTAAATTATTAATATTTAACTACTTACCAAGGAAATTGAATGTATTTCTTATACACTACCTACGTAACGTATACCAACATTACCAACGCATGCCAACCACAGAGCTTCGCTCCGCTTGTAGACAAAGCGTATTTTTTTTCTTGCTCTGTGTTGCTGTTGTGTAATGGAATAGGTTTTATATCAGTTTACAATCAACCTCTTTTTATATTGTTTTATTATTCTTTCTTGTGTTCTATTGTTAAATGATTGTCATTTGTTTATTCGGTTGTCTTGCTCCTTAGCACAATAAACGTGTTCTTACAAAAGATAATTTAATCGTTTTATTAAATATAATAGTTGCCAATTTTAGAAGTCGTTAAAAACTGAATAATTTTATAGTAGGTAGATACTAATACTAATAAGTAACCAAGTTAAAAATTTTTTTATAAAAACCTTCGTCATAAAAAACTTGTTGCTGTAAGAACACTCACGATCAAGTAATCTTTTAAAATTTTTAAATAGTAAAAACCAAATAGGTTAATCCGCATAGGTAGGTAGGTACGATGTGGATCGTGGTCGATGAATCGTGGTGCTTACCCGATATTTTTTTTGTGTTTGATGCCACAAAACAGATACTTATAATATTTTATAGGTAGGATCATCATCATCATCATAAGCCCGTATCAGTCCACTGCTCATAGATATATATATATTAAGGACAGGCCTAATGACTGGTTATAGGTCGCTTCAAAGTGAGAGCCAATTTCACAGATTGGCATCCACTAGCGCTCAGTCTGTGATAGAAGTTAGAAGGCATCGGTCGAATGTCACAAACAAAATATGCCAAGTTGTATTGTGAAGGGTTGCACAATCTATACTCAAAAGTGCAGTAAAAAGAAAGACCAAGTTTCTTATTTCAAGTAATTCAATATTTTCAATATTACACAAATATAAAACAAAATAATCGAATTTATATTTGGAATAATCATTGTAAACATAAACATTGACGGACATAATGGCAGCGATAGGCACCTAATTTTCTCAACTTGTCGTAGTTCACGCGAAATCTAATAGATGGCGCTGACTTTACCCACGCCATTTTGACAAAATAAAATGTTCCTTCGGGCATATCCTGATTTATAAATCTATGCCACTGCTGGACATAGGCCTCTCCTATTGCACGCCACTTAGCCCGATCCTCCGCTAATCTCATCCAGCTGCCGCCAGCCACCAGCGTATATCGTCGCTCCACCTAGTCGGAGGGCGTCCTACACTACGTTTGCCGAGTCGCGGTCTCCACTCAAGAACACGTTTACCCCAGCGGTCGTCGGTTCTGCGGCAAATGTGACCAGCCCACTACCACTTCAATTTGCTAATTCTATGGGCTATGTCGGTTATCTTTGTTCTCTGTCGGATCATTTCATTTCTGATTCGGACCTTCAGAGAAACTCCAAGCATAGCCCTTTCCATACCTCTCTGAGCAACTTTAAATTGGTAGACTAGTCGTACCGTAAGCGTCCACGACTCAGCTCCGTATGTCATAACTGGTAGGACGTACTGATTTAAGGACTTTGGTTTTCAAGCATTGTGTTTTCAAGTATACGCGACGCGAACACTCGATGAAGTTTCCGAAATGCTGCTTAGCCCAACTGTATTCTTCTATTAGCTTCTTTTTCGAAGTTGTTCTAGGTATAGGTAGGATACAGATAAATAAATATATACATACGTTAAAACCAGGAAAACTTCAAATGGACTGGCTCAGGCCTTTTCTCACAGGGGGGGTTAGCCGATCTTGAACCAGGTGCGTTCGGGCTTTGGCCGGGATCTCTCGTTGCCGAGCGTGGTGAACGCCATGCTCGACAGCGAGAGAGCGTGGCAGGCAACGGTCTCCTTTTGCGAGGTGGTGATGTCGCAAAAGGAGGCTGCGGAGCGGGTCAGGGAGGACGATGCCAACTCTGACCCCCTCCGGCGCAGACGGAGAGGGGGACGGAGGAGGCGCTTCGGGCGCCTTCTTCGTCCTCCGTAGTGGGGCCGGCGGCGGAGGGTCGGGGGACTCTCCGCTGCGCTCACACGGCCCCACACGTCTGGTGGGTAACTGAGGTGAAAGGTTACCCACCCACTGGCGCAGAGGCCCGGAAGGGCCTACCGCTGGGGCGAGATAGTGAATGCCAGCGCGACCCTATCTCGTCCCGTCCCGGCGGCGGACGGATCACGGGGGGGTTTTAGTGGGTTCGAGTCCCACATACCCCCTGCCATCACCCCCGTGGTGGCAGGGAAGTGCGAGGGCATTTCCCCCACTAAAAAAGAAAAAAAAAAAAGGTGCGTTCGGGCTGATAGTCGCACGGGCTTCCGTTGAGCCATACACTATTAGCTCACTCTATCTAGTATAATACAAGGTGACCTTGAATTGGTATGTTATCCCGAAATGGGGGGACTGGGATCATGATACCCTACAAGTTATGAGAGTCTTACTTGAAACTGGTTACCAAACTTCCATGGTAAAAAATAAATCTACTCGCAAAATTACACATGCGATCGCTACGAGAGTTAACAAGATACTATAAATTCATCGTTAAACTCATTTATGTGCACTCGGTCAAAGACGAAGTTCAACCACCCAGCTGCGCTAAAGCTATTTTCGAACGTAAACTTTACATGGCATTTCTTCAATGAAAAACTATTAATTTAGTAAAGTCGTAGAAGAAACATTGTCTACCTTGGAGTGTAGATTTACCCCCTTTCGGGATAACATACCAATTGAAGGTCACCTTGTATAAGGTCATTTCACTGGTGACCTATAGGCATTTAGATCTACTACGTGCTACTTTAGCACTTACTGCTAAATACGTAAGTTCTGTATGTTATTGCGCCATTGACTACACGTCCCATTTACTAAGATAAGGCAATATCCGGATTAATCCGTATACAGCCGATATAATCAGGATTATCTATAAATTCAACAATAGTAAGGTAAAGCCGATTTTTATGTTCCATATAAAAATATATGAGTAACCTATTTATTCACACTGACCATAAATTATAAAGGCTTAAGTTATTAATATTACTTGCTGAGTGCTGACCTAAAGGATAATAAAGTTCGTATACCAAAATCTCAGTCCTGCTGGCATGTCCTAAGCGGAAAGGTTAAGTTTATTTTTATAAGAATGATTGATGTGACGAGCTAGTCGTTCACCTGGTGTTAAGCGACACGGCTGCCCATAACAGTTACAGTGTCACCCGGCGTTATAAAATAAAAGGTTCGCGTGACACTGCACTGCGCACGTCATCCTGAGACATCACACACATCATCACAGGTCATAAAGTCTCATTTCCCCAGTGATTTCACTAGCTACCATGCCCTTTGAACTGGAACACAGTAGTGCTTGCACACTACTGCTTGGCGGCAGAATAACTGGCAAAGCGGTGGTACCTACCTAGACGAGCTTTGCAGAATAGTCCTACCACCTGATATAAAATCTAAAGAAACATTCTTTAAATCTATACTCTCAGTCACAGAAATCTCTCAGTTAGCCACTATTATACCTATATTCTCTATACAGATACACTAGCATCTCTATATTCCCATGGGTGCCGTAGGAACTGGCTATGGTATGGGAATATCCAGGGAACGGCTAGTAGCATTTTCCTTGGTCTAATAATCTACTGCGATCACCAAGACGTGGGCCGACGATTAAAACCAAGGGGATGCACAAAGCAAACAGCCAGTCAAAATTATATTCTATGGTTAATCAGTCCAATCAAAAATTATAAAAGTTAACGACGATGAATTTTTTTTTTGGTCCAGGAACTTAATGGGTAGTTCTCATCGATGCTCAAATTTGATGGTCACGAGGTTATATTTCCTAAACGGCTTAAGATACAAACAAAATTTGTGAATTAAATGATGAAACATCTATTAGGCTACAACAGAAATAAAGCTTGTCATAATAAAAGCAAAAATAATACCTTAAATTAACACGAAATGGTCAAAAACGGGGTAATTTTACGTGTTCTTATCGTGTCACACTCTCCGATGCAGTAAAACATTTGCTTACCACTTCACCAAATTTCACTGTATTTGTATGTAACATATACTAAAATTATCGTAATTAAATGAACTTTACACTAAATAGTCTAAAATATATCTTTTCATCATTATTTTTAATTTAAAACAACATACGCGTCGGTCACGCGGATATGGGTTCTTTAAATTCGCGTGATATAACGGCTGCCTGTTAAACAAAACATCAGCAATCAAACACTGAGTGTGGTCCGGTCGAACGTCAGTCGTGTACTGGCATCGCAGACGTAAGACTTGTGGCTCAACGTGCCGGAAAAAAATAATATCGGTAAGCTTGTATTTGTTCACTGGTTTACCGATCACACGTGCACTACATTTTTTGGGCATTGTATTTCAGCAATTGAAATCAAAGTTAGCTCATCGAAACCCTAAAATGTGCGAGATATTTATGTAGTATTTGATTTAAATCGATACACTTAACTTTGCAGCAATTTTACAAAAAAGGGATAATTTCGTCAGTTCCGTGTCATAAACTTCGTGGCATTTTAGTCATGAAACTGATTTTCGTCTATGAAACTGATTTTATGCATTCTTTTATTTAGAAATGTAGCGACTGGTGTGAGTTCATTGAAACAATTCTAGTTATTGTAGTATGACAGATGTAAGATAGTGTTTTGAATAATTATGTAAACGTGTTTTTATCGAGAAAAGATGGGTCATTTCGAACTCACTCATCATTCATTGTGATTAATAATCATAGCCTAAAAATGGATGAGTTCGAATTGGTAGGTATGTCATGTTATCGCGAAAAGGGGTGATCTGGACCGTGATAGCTAGTAACTCTCAAGTTGGGAGAACCTTCCTTCGAAACTAGCATTGTATTATGTTTAATAATAGGTACATAAAGGGGAAGAGCTAGTAACAGTACCTACGTTTGGTAGGTAGTAGATTAAAAGATTATGGTTACATACCATTTTTCTGGTTTCCGGGAGAAGCAGCCTATTGCGAAGATTCCGGTAGGTAGCTAGGTAAAAGGTACCTATAGCCCAAGTTCATATTCTATGAACACTTTTCTCCACACACGTTTACCATCGGATATTATGTACCTAAAGTATGTAGGTATTAAGAACTATCACCAAAAGGTTCTGAAATTATTAATAACGTCACGTCATATCACAACACTACCTATTCTTGACGTAAGTACGTATATAGGTACTAGGTAGGGAGGTAGGTACCTACTAGGTACAATTTGGTCCCCCCTGCCAACATTTCAATCATACTTTAATTATTACCGAACACGTAAAGCTCATATTTAAAAGTTTATGGAAAAATCACGAAATCAGGAGTTTCTAATCCAAAAGAGTACCTAAAGATGTGCCAGATATTGTCTTTTGTAGTGAGATTTGTTTTTATATATAAATCGTTATAATATAAGTATAGATTATTTCTATTGTAGTGAAGGTTGTTGTTCTATTGAAAAAATAACGCAACTCATAAATAAATACACTTTTTAAATACTCATGATGCTTCTTAATTAATAAAGCTATTAATACGATAACTATCTGTTTTTGTCAGCAGAGGCTTATTACCTATAATATGTAGTTAAGTGGATTAGTATTCGTATTTCGTAGGATGAACAAACTCAGGACCGAACTGATAATAATAATATACATAGTTTTGGTTATTAATACCATTTGTTTGCCAGTTTAATTATGAAAACAAGATTACGTTGTTATTTTATGAACATTTAGCCTTATAAACAGTAGCAAAACGTGAGAAAATGATAGCTGTAAAGTTACTGAGTCATTTTCGTGATCCGATGCGTCGCTTTCGTGGCCTCTAAAACTTCAAAACCATTTATCACCCAAACAAGACTTTCTATTTGATTAACTTATATATTAATTTACTCGTCTTATAAAGCGCTATAATTTACTGTACAAAAATATTTGAAATAAGCACAATATAAAATTGTACATGAAACTGACGATGAGAATCGTAAAAATGAGAACGAGCCTAATAATATTTGCTCAATTAGTATAATCACTTACCCTAAATTTTGTGGCTTTCAGGCATTCGGTTTTCCTCGCGTGAGTCACGAGTCGTGAAGGAATGGAAGGGGGAAGGAAAAATTTGTAACTCCCGATTTCCTTCAACGTTTTAAAAAATAAAACATACTAATTTAGAATATTTCCCCGTTTTGAAAAAAAAAAAAACATTCCCACTTAGAATGAGTACCTAGGTACTACGTTCTATGCGTTCTGATTTAGAATATTTCCCCGTCTTGTAAATTAAGCCATTATAATTAAGTATATGTTTTATTTTTCAAAACGGGGAAGGAAAAGCTCGTGACTCACGATCTTTTGCTTCCCCCTTCCATTCCTTCACGACTCGTGACTCTCGTGAGTAAAACTGCTTGCCTGGAAAACCACAAAATTTCTAAATATTATCTGGGATGTAAAGTCATGAACTTGGAAGGAATTCTAACTCCGTTCTACATTCGATAGCCTGAAGACAGAATAAAATAAAGCAAAATGAGACTGCTATGAGGTTCGCCTTCGCAAAGGTCGCAGCTAAGTCGCGTGGTATTGAACATCTTTGTTTGCCATACTGTCAGTTAAACTTGTTAAAACATTAGATCTGTTTCATCAAGTGCCGTAGAGTCTATATATTCGCTTGCTTTGTTTACCGCTCTATCGTGCTCGTTACCTTGAAAAGCCAGGTTGTGTGTGTCAATCCATTAAAATTATTCTATCACATATCTTTACTCCCAATCGACCCGATATCGTACACATATGCATTGTTATTCAATTGCCATCTCAATGCTGGGATTCCAGAAGTGTTTGACAGCTTTTTAGTCATAACTTTCACTTTAATCGGCCTGTCTTGAGTAGTTATTTCAATAAGTACTGTAGGAAACTAGTAGTAAACTAGTAGTAAACTAGTAGTAAACTAGTAGTAAACTAGTAGTAAACTAGTAGTAAACTAGTAGTAAACTAGTAGTAAACTAGTAGTAAACTAGTAGTAAACTAGTAGTAAACTAGTAGTAAACTGGTAGTAAACTAGTAGTAAACTGGTAGTAAACTAGTAGTAAACTGGTAGTAAACTAGTAGTAAACTGGTAGTAAACTGGTAGTAAACTGGTAGTAAACTAGTAGTAAACTGGTAGTAAACTAGTAGTAAACTAGTAGTAAACTAGTAGTAAACTAGTAGTAAACTAGTAATAAACTAGTAGTAAACTAGAATTTATAATTCATTCATTTATTGCTGTCACAGAGTTACAAAGCAGGTTAAGTTTATAAACATTATCTTATTGTTAGTACATTGAAATGTTACATTTTTAGGCCTTACCTTGCGTTTTTTAGAGGACGCAATTTTATTTTTTTAATGTGTAATTGTTTAATAATTAATTATTAATAATATTGCAAAATTACTAATTAGAAGAATAAAATTATAATAACAAAATAAAAAAAATAACTGATGACACATTATTAGTACCCACGTATAATGTATGTATAGTTTAGAGTGCTGAAAAATAGTACTCACTTTGGAGCGCTGTAAAACCTTAGCTACTGACTTAATGAAGAAATGTTGCCTATAAAAGTTGTTCCCTAAAAAACGATCTACAAAAATGGTCTGATATCATCTTTTCGTAAAATGATAAAAAAAAGTTATATCGAAAAATATAATTTTATTTATAGTTCTACGACAAATAGTTACTGGACCAAAGTTATAGAGAATTTAATTTGCAACAAAAAAATGTCAACAATTTTTTTTTATCAGATAAATAGTTTAATCGATATATTGTAAAAACCGTTTCAACCCTATTTTCAAGATGGCGGCCATGGGACAAGGGTGGCGACCCCACAAACTTGATTTTAGCTTTACACTTACCCCCCTACACATCAAAAAAATAAAATTTCGTCCTCTAAGAAACGCAACCCCAAATGTAACTTTTCAATGGACTATGTAGGCAGATGATGCTCCGCTTTCAAGTCATACCCCCATATTCTAAGTCGTTACCACGAGATTACTCCACTCGACTCAACCTCAAATTAACCTCATTTTTGTGTTTTGGTATTTTTAGTTGACAATATATAATCAACTTGACATTTCTGCGTCAATTTTTCTTAAACGAGAGATGCGAAGCAACTGTCAACTCAAGGTACGTCGCGATGTATTTTGAGTTTCCCTCAAAGTTAAGTAGAAGTCAAGTGAAGGATTTTTGGTGAAATCTTTTAGAATACGGGGGATAGTCATAGTCGTTGAGTTGAGTAATTTCACCACAAACAACTATGAACAATAAAGTATAAAGAAATATTTTGTGTACTAAATTCTTTGTGTAATACTCGTTTCGTTATTGTTTTGACGGAATTATACTAAAAAAAAATCTATTAGATGAACTTCCGTGAAGTCACGCCTCATCATCGTCACCATTCAGCCTGAAGACGTCCATTGCTAAACATAGGCCTCCCCCAGAGAGCGCCACTTTGAGCAGCTGCTCGCCTCCTGCATCCGTCGGCTTCCCGCTGTTTTCACTAGATTGTTGGTCCACCAAGTCAATTGAATTACTAGATACTTAAAATGCTGAAGAGAAGCTAGAATTTTGATAAGATAGTGTTGTTCTCAATCTTCCCAAGATATCTTGGTATAATATAGGTTTTGGTAAGGTACAGTAGGTATATAAATAATCTTTATGAACAAAGATGTTAGACAGTTTTATGTAGGTACCTTATTTTGCAATCAGAATAGCTAAATGGTTATGATTATGACTAATCCACAGACATCTGTATAGTATTAGATTAGATGTCTGTGGACTAATCCGACATGGCGGATGTGCGCTCTTTTTCCTTCAAACTTATACAAGTAAAAATCAGGACTACGCAATACATGAGGTGAAGAATTTCCTTGCATGGATTGCGATTTCAATTCTTAAGACGGCTTTTAGAATAGAATAGAATAGAATAGAAAATATTTATTCCTGACAAAAGGCACAAAATCAATGCAAATTTACAAAGTAAGTAATAAAGATAACGAAAAAAAAAATGTTTGTTGCCCGTTGCCATGAATCGGTCCCAACTCAGCATGGTGCTGGTCGTACAACCAGCGCGGGTCTTCCGTTGGGACCGGTTCAGTGTCGTCACGGCGCAGGTTACGTTATGTAAATCTATATACTACCACTACTAGCTATTATAAAACACACAATATTGAAAAACAGCCGTTACACACCAATACTTAGAAGAACATAAATATTTTAGATTTTAGGTACTAGAAACATTTTAGGTACTTACATCTTCAGCTGGAAGACGCCCACTGCTGAACACAGGCCTCTTCAATAAAACACCAATCTGGACGCTTATCAATCTTATCATAGGGGGTTGCCGTGATCACCACGCTTGGCAGGCGGCTTGGTAATCGCAGAAGATTTTAATGTACCGAGGAGAATGCTGCCTATTACCTCGATATCCCCTTAGACTGCCCTTACGGCACCCACGGGAAGAGATGGCGTGGTTCTGTTCGGAAACATTTGGCATACGATGCTCGACGAAGCCGAAATCCCCTTCTTTAACTCAGTTTATTTACCGACGACAACATATCTTCTCGTAAAATAAACACCTGTTGCACGTAACATAATGTATGTGCCTATCTGCGTTCTGTGATAAACAGAAATCCTACAAGTGGCACCGCGGGGGACCGGACATAATCTAGACTCCAGACGTTGTTTTTATATATCTAATACTATAGACCTATGTATATCGACGCGCCCTAACATTAATTATAGCAATATTGTTATCGCTGGTTGGTGGTTATAGTAATTGTAGCGTAAAGATTTATATACTTACTCAGGGATCTATAATTTACCAAAAACATGCGTACCTGTCTACGCTGGAATTGCTGGAAACTCGCGGACCGGGACTGTGAACCTACCTATACGTTTGCTTGTTTATAATTTCGTATAGTCAGGGTCCCAGCACTCCCAGCAATTTGAATATTTGATGTGAAGTGACCTTATTTTACCGCTAGTCTTACCTTTGCTACTTATTATTTATTCCAGTCTGTATCCGGACACCGCAGAGCTCAAGCCAGTTTCCTCCCTTCTATGGCTCTGAACACTGCACTGCACACTCAAACACTAATGTTTTTCTATATTTTTTTATTGAAAGGGATAGGAGGGGGAATTATGCGTAGTGTGGGGGTCCGATGCTATTGTATACTTCTTTCCCCCACCACATAGAAGCTGATGAGAGTGGGAGTAAGAGAAAAGTATAGGGAGGGGATGGGGGATATGTTATTGACACCCCGTTAAGATAAGTTCTATAGAAGAAGCAATCCAATAAGAGACTATATTTTACTGTGGCATGTTTTTTGAAGACGGTGGCTAGTGGCTACTATGCGCATCTACTTTGGGAACATGCCCCAGTGTAATATATTAGACCGATCATGACTGTATTGTCCCTATACTTACAATCCTACAATCGATGAAAATTGCTACAATTAAGTACTTTCCGGTAAGAACCGGCTCAAAATAGATCGATCCAGTAAACATCTATTAACCAATTGTGACAATGTATCTGTTTATTGTTTTAAAACGATTGATTAATTGTGTAACTCTACAAACTCTTCAATCAATAGATAGAGCAACTCTATTACACTAAACTTTAATTTTACGTTACTAGGTGATAGGACATTTCTGCAAAGTTCGTCTAGGTAGGTACCACCGCTTTGCCAGTTATTCTACTGCCAAGCAGTAGTTGTGAGCACTACTGTGTTCCGGTTTGAAGGACATTGTAGGTAGTGAAATTACTGGGCAAATGAGACTTCGTGACCTGATTACACAGTCTAGTAATCTGATTACTAGACTGTGTGACGTCTCAGGATGACGTGCGCAGTGCAGTGTCACACAAAACTTAATGAGTGACACTGCATCTATTATGGGCGTTCGTGCCACTTAACATCCGGTGAACGACTGGCTATGTCACGTCATTCATTCTTATAAAAAAAAATTAAAATATACTAATCTTTAATGGGGTATTAAATCTTTTACACTTTAGTCACTGAAGTGAATAAGATTGATTTAGTTGTGTAACTCTACAAGCTGATATCAACAGGGGCCGTACTGTGAGCTCTTAGCGCGTTCCAAAACAGAGCGTATATTGGATAGCTTGTCAAAATCTTCATACAAAAAAAACAAAGCGATCCAAGATAGGCTCCGTTTTGAATCGCGTTAAGAGCTCACAGTACGGCCCCAGATAGATGGATAGAGCAACTCATATTACACTAAAGTTAAGTGAATCTTTTACACTTTAGTACCTAAAGAATGTGTAAAAGATTCAAAATGCTTTTAACTTACCCCATTACAGTACATGAGTATACTATTTTAAATTACAGCTAGTATCTTACCTTACGTATTATGGTACTATTATTATTCTGTATTATCGTAGGCTGGCCCGCACTCGTTGGACCGACGTCCGACGATCTGGTGAAAACCGCGGGGAGCCGATGGATGCAGGAGGCGAGTGACCGCTCACGGTGGCGCTCGTTGGGGGAGGCCTATGTTCAGCAGTGAACGTCTTCGGGCTGTTAATGATGATGATGAAGATTGTTCTGTCTGGTATTCCAGACAACCGGCAGAGAAGGAATAACAAATAGCTGTAGTAGATCAGCACCTCATATAATTATTATTGGTACCTACGGATATAACATTATTTTATCATGTATATCAGTAAAGTAAAGCCAATTATTTTATTATTGCTTCTGGTTATGTCCCAAGGGTTAACATATAAGTGGATATAAATTGATAATCAATAGAAATAAATGAAGGAAAATTTAGTTCTATGTTCTGGAGCCAATTTTCTCACCGTCGCGTCTCGTGTCGACAATAAACAATGTTGGCTAACAAGGGATTCTGGTATTTATGCGGTATAAATAATAATAATATAATACTATGCTATCTACCTACTTTATTCTCTAGGCGTTACTCCCCGAAGGGTATTTTGCACTTTGATAATGGATAATGGTACATGATTACAATATGCTCTTCGTCGTGAAACAGATGGTGGTGATAGGTGGTGGTTTTTGGCTAATATATAGTGACAATCCGCCATTATCTCCCTCTCTCTTTTCCTCTCGGGCAATGTACCTACTTGATTTGTATTGCGCGCTCGCTCGCGACCGCTGCTTTATTTAGAGTAACTAATCTAGGTCTGTGTCCCGGAGTACCACGATTTATTTTTATAGTGATAAACTCAATTAAAAGTCAGTTTACCTTAGTGGCTCCCTACCCTAGTAGTCCTAGTAGAAGATGGCCTACATACTTACCGTAGAGTAAACAAACCTCACCCTTTTATTGTTTTTGTGCTAACGACCGTGAAGAATGGGTTACACACTACTGCGTATGTCTGGGCTCATCCATCACGTTCCCCCTGAAGAGTGCCTTATAGGTTAACTTGGTAAATAAATAAATAAATATGTGTGGCCATTTCTCACAGCGCCATCTAGCCCCAAACTAAGCATAGCTTGTACTATGGGAACCAGATAACTGATACAATACTTATATGTATACTTTTTGGTTTGTAAATACATACATAGAATACAATATAACACCCAGACGCAGAACAAACAACTATGTTCATCACACAAATGTTTGTTCTGGGTAGGAATCGAACCCACAACCCTCAGTTCAGACGGCAGAGATAATATCAATTGAGCTATCGGGCCCGTCGTACTTTGACTATCTTCTTCAGCCTGAAAACATTCACTGCTGAAAATAGCCTCCCATTGCCCCATAGATCGGCACTTTAAACGGCTGCTTGCCTCCTACATCCACCGGCGGTATCTTTTCTCACACTCCATGATAGGTCGTCGGTCCTGTGCGGGCCAGCCTGCGCTGTCCGGTTCGCGTTCGCCACTCCTGAACCTTTCTTCCCCTTCGGTAGTCGGAAACCTTTAAATTTTGGTAAATGGATTGATTACTACGACTCTGTCTACTTTGGCCGATCTCTACGCATGAGATTATGCAGCATCAGGAATATCTAAGTATTACTTAATGTAGATTATCCTAAAACGATCCATTAATCTGGATCCATTAGATGTCAGTAAGTTACGTTTACGCTCGTCACAGATTAGATAGTATTCTGCAATTAGCACATTATGACTGACGTTGTACTAGTAGGTTACCCTTGGACGAATTAATAACACCAACAGCCAGAAGGCGGCCCTTGCTGTCACAGGCCTCTTTTTTAATGCTATTTTGCGTAAATTTCATAACCATGCTAATTCACGAGTCTTAGCATGCTAATTGCTATTGCTATGCTTTTAGCTGAAATGAATAGAAATGAAAATGAAAAATGAAATTAAAATTGAAATGAAAATGGAAATGAAAAAATTATATGAAAAATTAAATGATTCATGAAATAAAAATTCATTTTTAAAATTAAATTCAAAATGAACTAAATTAATTGAAATGAAATTTCATATTTCACAGAATTTCGCAACCACATTTCATTTGCGAAATGCTAATTGATTTTTTACATGCTAAAAATTAATGCGAATGCTAATTAATCCATCACTAGGCTCTTCGCCACTTTGGACGATTTTCCATCATCAACACGCTTGGCAGGCGGCTTGCTGATACAGAAGATTGTATAGGGGAGAACACTGCTGTCTACTCTCCGGATAGTTCCTTACCCTTAGCAGGCTCTTATGGCACCTATGGGAAGAGATGGGGGGTGGTCCTATTCTTGCAGCCCAGCGCATCGCTCCGTATGTAGGTTAAGTATAAGTTGTTCAATTTACTTGTCAGACATAAGAATATTGAGTAATGTACGTATTTTATCTCATGCATGTCTCGTAAACGTAACTCAGCCCTGTGCCAGTGCAATTATTGCTTCCGCCATTTCCTCGTTTATATAGAATAGAAAATGTTACATAATATGAACTAAGAATAAGAAGATATAAATACGTTAGGTCATAAAATAAGTACTTATAGAATCCCAATACGTTCTAAAGACTTCTACTTATATATAGTAGTAGAGTAGGTACATACTATACCTCTTTGATACATTCGCGAAATTTTAGGCTTTTTTGGTGCCATTTATCGCACCGTAGGTAGGTACTCATTCTATGAGTTAGTTATAATGTTTACTAAGTTTCAGTTGCACATGCACACTTTTGTTTCGTTGAGCTCAATTTGAGCTGCTCCATAATCTAGAGTTGATCTAACGATATTTAAATAATAGCTAGTGCAGTGCACAATAAAAAATACGCTTTGCCTTATATTGAGTCCTTCTCGACTAGATACTTCCGCGTGGATGTCTACAATACTAATACTAATACCTACATTTATAACTAGACTAGTTCTTAGGCCGTGACTATACAAGGTGACCTTGAATTGGTACGTTATCTCGAAAGCGGATAAATCTACACGCCAAGGCAGACAATGTTTCTTCTACGACTTTACTAAATTAATAGTTTTTCATTGAAGAAATGCCATGTAAAGTTTACGTTCGAAAATAGCCTCAGCGCAGCTGGGTGGTTGAACTTCGTCCTTGACCGAGTGCACATAAATGAGTTTAACGACCTGTGTTTAGAAATGAATTTATAGTATCTTGTAAACTGCAATTTTGAGAGTGGATTTTTTTTTCTCAGTTTCATTCAAGTAAGGCTCTCACAACTTGTAGGGTATCATGGTCCCAGTCCCCCCATTTCGGGATAACATACTAATTCAAGGTCACCTTGTAGATCTAGTCTAGACTAGACTATAGAATTAATCTATCTCCATCTATTATATGTATACGTAAATGAGGTGGATAAAAACCTTGGAGCATTTAAAAACTCGGAGTTTAGTGCGAAACACATCAATATACTTACACGCCTTTACTGGACTTTATCGCCTATAAATAATAAAACAAATAAATAACGCCCAAAGATCACACACATAGATCTTCGACCCTAACTAGGATTCCCTGTATCTAGAGACCTACGAGGACCATGCTCCCACAGCTTAGTAATGAGGTACTGTAACGACCTTCCTCTGACGTCACTGGCGGTTTGAACTATCTCCTACTATTCCGGTTTTTAAAATGCTTGTAACTTGGTCATTTTTTGAAATATTTAATTTTTATTTCACAAATGTTTATCTATTGAGGAATATAATTAAGGCGCTGAATGCTCCCAAATCGACTATTTTGAACGTGATTATCTCAAAACGTAGTTTTTACATTTACAGGATTGAAAAAAATTCACGTTAATACTGGTCATATCTTCTTTCCATTTGCCGAAACCGAAACACGTTTACGAAAAGTTTTCTCGATAGAAAAAAATCGTGAAGTGACCTCTAAAAAATCATTCAAACGTCCTAAAATGTTACATTATAATAAGACACCCCATTAAAAATAAATCATAGTGATAAGTTATGTTTCAATTCATCCGTCTATAAGCTTATTTTTTTTATAACACTCAGGCCTTCGTTCTCTATATCCGAGTAAAGTTCCGAGTTGGCTGGCCAGTGAGTAATACTGATCGGGACGTAAAGGCGTCGAGTAGTTCTTCCCAGTTTCACGAACGAAAACAGAGTTTCGATCAGCTACTCAGTGGGTAAAAATTTAGGGTGATCTGTAGCAACGTCAACTGTTCATTTCTTTCGTTCAATAGTCACCCTGACTGCTGTCAGTGACGCCATTTTGGGTTCGTTTTTTATTTTTTTTGACATGTTTATGTGCCAGCTATATGCTGCGGTGCGGTAGATGCCCTTCAAAGAGTATTTATTTCCTACCTAAAAACAGTAAGTAGGTAAGGATTTACCTTTACAAAAAAGGATATCAACTAATTAAATTAATGTAATGAGGAATGTAATACGAATTTAGATTACACACCTATGGGTACCTGAAATATGGTTTTATCTTGACGCAATAATAAAAATTCAAACAACACAAATCAATATTTGTTTAATTATTTAAGTATTGAAACATATTATAATTGAACAAAAACTTTTTTAGGTGTCATCATCATCATAATCATCAGCCTGAAGACGTCTACTGCTGAACATAGGCCTCCTCCAAAGAGCACCACTTTGAGCGGCTGCTAGCTTCCAGTATCCATCGGCTTCCCACGGTTCTGAGCGGACTGTTTTAGTAATTAAATACAATGATTTCTATATTCATAAGTATCTGATCTCGAAATAGAAACCAATAGTCGATGTTTTTATAGCAGTAGCGTAATCTACAGGGTTGGTAGTTTTTAGTTCAGTAGATCTCAGTATTTGTGGCATGCAAACTATAATAATAAATTACAAACACATGCGAGCTTGCAACAAGTTTTGCTATAGCCGTCGGTTAACCGTACTAATCGGCAGCTGATGTGTCCTGTAAGTAGCAGCCTGGTTTACGGGTCGGCTAGCGCTATTCGGACATTCTGAAATTCGTTACTGCAGTTACAAGTGACATTACGTGGTGGCTAGCCAACTCGGAACTTTAATCGAATATAGAGAACGAAGGCCTTAGCATTTCTTTTATAACTAATTATTTGTACCGAAAAATGGAAGTCGAAGTGCAAAGCAACGTAATTGCCATATTTTTGCTATGCATAAAGCGACCCTATAGCGTACAAATTAAGTTTCAAGTTCTTCTGCTGTAATAAACGTGCTCGCATTGGGTCCTGTCAGCACCTTAATTTATCCAATAAAAAAATTTTAGTCATCATGCCTATTGGTTGAGCATGTAGTTTAGATATCTTAAGTGACTTTCATTAGCATAAGTTCATGTTTTAACTGTTGGCGGACCTAAATAAATAAAAAAAATAAAAAATACCGAATTGTCCAACTATAGAACCATTAATGGTACAACTGACACTGGCTTTCTGCATGTAAGTCCTACCACCTAGCGATGTAACTAAAAGCGCAAATACTATGTGTATAACATATATGTATGTGTATACTGATAGAAAAATCCATATTTAGCCATATCTCCTACCTTTCTCTCTAATTCTTGAAGTAATGTGGTAGCGTTTAAATCCTAATACGTTTATAGACTATAGTTTTCGCCACAGATCCTATAAAAAAGTATTTTCGACATAAACTACTATCACTTGACAATCCGGTCACGAGGTGGGTGGAACGTGAACGTGATCGGTCCACGTGACCTTGCCACTAGCTCCGTCCATACATTGCGTGCCACATGGTGGCTACGGAAGAATGATTGAAGGATTTTGAACCTGTGCAATATTGCATATATGTAGATTAAAAGTTAAGACCTCGAAGCATGTCGGCATTACCCGCTAGGTGGTAGGACTTTTCTGTAAAGTTCGTCTAGGTAGTATACCACCGTTTTGTCAGTTATTCTGCCGTCAAACAGTAGTGTGCAACGCACCTACCAACTTTGTTCCGGTTTGAAGGGCATTGTAGCTAGTGAAATTACTGGGCAAATGAGGCTTTATAACCTGATCTTCACAGTCTAGTAATCTGATTATTAGACTGTATGATGTCTCAGGATGACGTGCGCAGTGCAGTGTCACGCGGAACTTTATGACTTTAAAGTTCCGAGTGAAACTGCAACTGTTACGAGCGGCCGCGGCCGGGTCGCTTAACATCACGTGTACGACTAGCCCGTCGCATCCATCATTATCTTATGAAAAAAGGATTCAACTCCCACGACAGGAAGTGCACAGTAAAAACCGGAAGATCCATGTAGTTTGTGGATAACAATCATATAACAATATAAGCGTCACGGAGTCCTTGATAGTGTCCAGAATTTAGGTAGATATAGGTAGATATATAGTTTATTAGTTTGAATTATGAGTACTAGGTGAGCTGGGGGACTATGTACCTATAATCTGCGAACTTGTCTGACCTTTAAACATTTTAAATAGGTCACTCGTGAACTGGTTTTTGATGAATACATCATGTGCAATGACGCAAATGGGGAGTTAATAAAAGTGCTACACCTACAAATCATAATACAATAATATTATACATTCAATAGATTGTCATTCAATTTCGGTCTTCCATCAAAACAACCTTGCCGTCGTCCTTGTTGTCAGCTAACTATACCTGGGCGTTTTCAAGTCAAGAAGTCAAGAGTAAACAGGTACCTATCTTCTAGGCAAGCATGCACCACCGTAGGCCGCGTCATCATTTACCATCAGGACCTTTATTCTCTATTGTTTCCTTACTTTGAAACCACTCGAATTCCTTGTCTTACATAACAAATCTGCAAAAGTCTATTCTCTATGAAACGAAAACCAAACCGAGCGACATGAATTTGGAATTGGCGCGATTTGAACTTTCAAAAATCATATAAAACATATGACCGAGACGCGTTCCGAAACATCAACACATCTAAAGATATGACCACTTAAGTCAATATACAAGGTGACCTTGAATTGGTATGTTATCCTGAAGAGGGGTAAATTTACAACCCAAGGTGGACAATGTTTTTTCTACGACTACTAAATTAACAGATTTTCATTGAAGAAATGCCATGTAAAGTTTACGTTCGAAAATAGCCTTAGCGCAGCTGGGTGGTTGAACTTGATCCTTGACCGACTGCACATAAATGAGTTTAACAACCTGTGTTTAGAAATGAATTTATAATATCTTGTTGACTCTCGTAGCGATCGCACGTGAAATTTTGCGAGTAGATTTATTTTTTACCATGGAGTTTTGGAAACACCCAGTTTCAAGTAATATTCTCACAACTTGTAGGGTATCATGGTCCCAGTCCCCCCATTTCGGGATAACATATCAATTCAAGGTCACCTTGTATATAAAGAATATAATAGAATAGAAATACATTTATACAAAACTTGCTTAAAATAAGATACAAGAAAAGTTGTATCAATAAGCTTATGAACTAGATACAAACAAAGAACCAAAAAAAGAAACAAGTATTGAATGGGTGTCGGCTCAGCATCTTGCTAGTTGTCTGCGACACGCTGGTTTTCAGCCTAGACCCAGAGGGGGTGGAACTAATGCACAATTCGAAAAAGAAAACAATGAACCTAAAAATAGAAGAACTCATACTTATACAAACTTTAAAACTAGGAAAAACGAAACTAAAGATAACGTTAATGTAAAGTGAAGGTATATCTAACGCTGTGACACGATTTGAACAAAACACGATAACGATGCGGTTTCGTATCGTGTCGAATCTGTTTCCATAGAGAATAATCGCCCAGGGGGTCTAGCAAAGATCACAATCGCTAACGCCTCACGCTAACTCCAAAAATGTATTTAAATGAAATTCGCTACGGAAATATTAGCGATTTCCGAAATGTCATTTCAGTACATTTTGGAGTTAGCGTTTGGCGTTAGGGTGAGTGGTTGGTATCTCTGCTAGACCCCCAGGTGAGACAGTGGTCAAATGCTATGCCTATAAATTATTTAAAAAAAAACAACAGAACCGATTTGAATGAAGTTGCTATTTATATTGAAGGATTTTTTTAGTAAATTATTTAACATTTTTTTATCTCAGTAAAACACTCGTAGGTACTTAAACCGGTATTAAATTGTGGCTCTAAATGAATCGAAAACGAAATTTATTTATTTTATTTCATAGGTGCACATAACAGATAATGGAACATACAATTGCAAAACAACATGATTTAAACAGTAAATAAAATCAATCCAATGACACATGCACTCTGCCTGGTACAAACAGTGATAATTACATACCTATCATAAGATCGAAAAATAAATATTATAGATAAGTAAGGGGGACTAAAGTATTATTTAGGTGCAGAAAAGGTACGTTTGTTATTTTTAAAACAATTATTTTAATTTAGGTATGTAATGTACCCAAAATTACTTTTTAAGTAGTTAAAAAGGTTTTAGGCTTATATCAGCCTGATTTGTCTGAATAGGTAGGGTATCTATAATATTGTATAATACAATTCAATTAGGTATATTAAACAGGTAGGTAATTATAAGTACCTATTAGTAATAGGTATACTTATGTCAATGATAGGGAGTATATACCTATATGTATAGTACTAAAATACCTATAAACTAATAGTCATTTGTTAATAGATTAATTAGTAACATTAAACAATTTATACATACAGTCACGTAGGCACACGCATCGCTAATGGCACCCAATTAGAAGACCATTAACTTATACAATCATCAATTAACATAATTTTTTTATTGACCTATTTATTTACAAATATTCTATCCTCAAGTAGTAGTATAGTTTCATGAAATTTACATTATATTACGAAGATAGTTATTGGGCATCAACATAGTATAAGACTCAACGCAAACGTGAAATCACCGTAAAAAAAGAACAAAAAAGTATTAATACAATAACCTACTTGTTTAATTTTAAATTTCACCTCTAATTCATTCTTTCATTTAAGTAATGTGATTTTTTTTATTTGATACGAAAGATTATAATAACGCATATTATAATCTGTGTTTTCAGTAGAGTTCCTATTAGAAAGAAAGAAAAGAAAGAAAATAACATTTATTCAGGACATCACACAACATTACATTATAGGAAACATACACTAAAATTTACCAGTACTTCCCCACTGCTCAACTAAATTGCTCAACCAGTTGAGCAGTAGGACATAGAGAAACAAAAGATAAAAATGTAAGGTTGTGTGATGTCATGACCCAGGTCCCGACTCAGCATATGATTAATGTCACCGATACTACGATATATAAGATACTTACAGACGTTTATTAAATTAGGTCGAACAGACAAATAGACACACCGCAGAAGCTTAGAAATAAGGCCCAGTTTTTACCCGGGTACGTTACGAATTTACGAATTACTGATAAAAAGTAATAAAAACTAAGTAAGGTAAGAATATCATTCATTTCTAATCATCATATTCAATTCATATATCTATTAATTTAGCATTCGATATCCGGAACAATCGGTAAATGGTTTATTCGTAGAATTGGCACGAATTTGGCATCCAATTAATTTATATACTACCGCGACGTATGCACCCGCGTCTGTCGTGTGGGTGCAAAGTTGACATCACTAATAATAATAGCTATATAGACATTTAGCATTTAGCAGTAGCCTTGCGGAATTTATTGGTAAACATATAAGGCGGTGCTAACCGGTTTCTGTGAAGTCTTTCCAATTCTCTTTTGATCACATATCAAACGACATCTGGCTATGCTTATTCCCTTTTCAAAGTGCTATGCGTATAGACAGATGTCGTTTGATATACCTAATGTCATTTGGCACGTACAGAAGCCAAAAAAAATTACACTGGTCACTGGGTTCACGGAATGAAAGGAATCTAAACTTATAGCGAAAATATTCCAGATCAAGAAGGGATCCTTTATTTATTGTTGCATTTCATTCACATTGACTTTATTGAGATTGAAATTATCATCGTCGACGCGTCGGCACTTACCATCGGATGATTCGAGGCCGTGGTCTTTCTTTCTCGATTCCGTGGTCATGGTCAACCTGTAAAACTTAAAACTATTCTAAAAAATATTTAAAATTGTATTCTGTGAAACAAGACACCACCAACCTGTATGAATTGATTATCCACCGGAATTTATTAACGTGATATTCGCGTGGCTAAAAAACATTGTAAAAAAGGTCTTCGTAATAAAAACGTTCTAACTAATGTTGCTGACGTATTTGTATGGTTAGTGGAAACAACTCGTAATACCTACTTACTTAACTTTATTTTTAGGCAAGTTTATGAATATTATTAATCTATTAACTAAATAGGTTAATAAATAGAAATTAATCATATTTATCTCATCTTAGTTAACGCGACTATACTGAATTAGTTCACTCTTTTCAAAAATACAGTATCGATCTCGATTCTCGACAACCCTTATGCCCATTCAATGACAATTTCATTTCGTAATGTCGCTGCAGTAGCATTAAAATAATGAACCGGAGGATCCCAAAGTAGGATATTATTTGAGTTAGTACCGATCGGTCCCAGGCCCGTACTCGATCCCGATGTACCTACGTAGGTATATCGGGATCGAAAATAATTCACCAGACATTGTCACAACAATAAATTATACATTCTCTGATCTACGCTTATCTAGAATTTATAACTCGTATTACTTATCTGGTATTTCTCCGTACGTGTAACTCAAGGCTCTCAAGGCAATAAATAGTGTCGATCTTGTACTTGACCCACATGACAATGTCAGGGTTAAAGAAGGCGGAACGGAAACGAGAGTAAACATTCGGATCGCTCGCTGCATTCGGTTATTTTAATAGTGCCTGGGCCATGCCTGCAGTGCAAGCACCGATCTTCGGTTCGACAAATATATCGAGTCGATAAACAGATTTTATTTATCGATCTAATCGGTAACTTGTAGCATGGATCTAACATCGTCTTGTCGAAGTCTTTCGAGGGCTTTATTTAGTCGACATCTTATCGACCATTCGTTCGTAATTCTCACAGAGTAACTTTATATTATAGAAAATTCCACAGATTAGGGAAAAAACTGGAGGCTAAAGAAAAGAGGTTAGTCATTCATTCATGAAAAACACCTACTTAAAGGATTTATTCTATTGAAATATTACAGAAAACCATTATTTTCATGTGAAATCCGATTAATTATTGAAGAGGAACGAAATAATAACTATATTGGCCGAAAGGATTTTACCTAATTCATCATCATTAACAGCCTGAAGACGTCCACTGCTGAACACAGGCCTCCCCCCGAGAGCGCCACTTAGAGCGGCTGCTCGCCTCCTGCATCCATCGGCTCCCCGCGGCTTTCACCAGGTCGTCGGTCCACTTAGTGGGGGGCCGGCCTACGCTGCGTCTTCCAGTTCGTGGCCGCCACTCGAGAACATTTCTTCCCCATCGGTTGTCAGTTCTACGAGCGATGTGGCCTGCCCATTGCCATTTCAACTTGCTAATCCTAAGAGCTACATCGGTCACTTTAGTTCTCCTGCGGATCTCCTCATTTCGGATCTTATCTCGCAGGGAAACACCGAGCATTGCTCTCTCCATAGCTCGTTACCTAATTATTCAGTTGCAAATATTTTATCAACCTTATTATTATATTAGATGAAGTGCTTAGTTGATATATGATAGTAAACACATGAAACTTGGAATAGGTGTTTAATACTTTTTTATTTCTTCATGGAAAAACTACGTATGGATTTGACTACCAGCAACTTCTCTCCTGTCCTCTGCAGTGCTAGGGATCTTGATGCAACTGCTCGTGAGATTTTGAATAACTGCTTGCAACAAATCCTGCACAAGCTTGCTTATAGTACCCGTACACACCTACAACAATAAATTTCCATGTATAAGTAGAATAAAATAACAATAATTAGAATAATTTAAGCAAATAGTTTCCGCTTTGGGAAGTACTTACTAATTACTATAACATTCACGGGCAGTCCATTTGATCGGCTCCTTATAGATCGCTCTGAACAACTTGAATAACGGCGAGGGCAATTTCTTTATGAATTCTAAACAGAATCTCAAACTGTTCGTTAGGTAGGTCGAGACAATTATTGGCATCTCTTAGGCACCGCCTATTGATTCTCAAGACATGTTTTCGGCTTACAGTATTAAAATATAGCCAAAATCCAGTTTGAAAATATTATAAATTGGTTATCGAGCAACTATGGAAACCCGATAAAATTCGATAAGTTTGACAAGATTATTCCGATGACAAATGTCAAAAATTAGATCCATGCGTGATTTAGTCGACATAGAACGACATGATCGTTAAGATTTATCGAATTTATAACGAAGTCGATAAAATACATTCCGTGCTACCGATTACGTTTTATCGAAACTTTATGTCAAATTTGACATAAAAATTCGTTAAATATACCGATCGGAAGATCGGTGCTTGCACTGCTGGGCGCACGACTGTTATTTGCATTGGACGACATTGGTGCGCCTTTAATGAGACGTTTTATTTTAAAAAAAACTAGTTCCGCTTCTGTTACTAGATGGCGTAGTAACGACGTATTTCAAACATGGTCATAGTTTCAAACCACGGAATTCAAGGAAAAGTCAAATTCAGTTGAGTGGATCACAGAGTACGTTGTCGATTTGTCGATAGAAAGCTATTACAGTTATATGCTTCCATAAAATAAGGATAGAACTCACTACATAATTATCTTAGCAATGACAGAATGTAAACCCCCCACTTTTACGCCATCTATCGGATCTTTATAAAATTACAGCTTTATTTAAAATAAAACGCCTCATTGTTTATGCTGTCATACAAATTAAGTGCATTCAAATAACCAAATGACGCCTGTTATGTAGAACGACAAGTACATCGAACATACCGCATATCGCGCCACCTAGGCATCGTCACCGCCGTGTCAGCGCGATTTGCACACATGGAGAAGATGTACTAACACATGGAAAAGCGCTGACCAGCAAAAGCGTGAGACAGATCGCGACCACCGTCCGCGTACCGCCCGCGCCCGCGATCCCCTCTAAGCTCCGCGAGGCTTACATCATCCTCCCCCGGCACTTGTTCTCGATCGTCGAGACTTGTCACATACATATAATTAATTTTAGGACCTAATTATAGTGTTATATGTAAAAACCTTAAATAAAAGGTAAAAACTTCATCACATGGTTTTACTCTATTACTCCCGCTGCAGCCCCTCTATAATTGGCGCAGTTGGTAGAGTCTTTGGGTCAAGTGCGCGTACGACCCCCGGGAGTGTTGGCAGTTTTTTGGACTTTGAGGTCAATCGGTGAACTCTGGACATTATAGCTGTTAATGCTGTGCGCGTGCGTGATTGGCTATTGAGCCTTAACCAAGGATCGAACATCTATACCTATGGACTGCAGCTGGAGCTTTCAAGAAATCGAAGACTAATATAGTGAACCGAAGATGATGAATAATTATACAGTAAGTACGCTAGAATTGTCTCTGGTGTTGCTTCCCCTTTTTAGTTATAGTTTCCGTCAGGATTTTACCTGACGATACCTTTTTCAGAATCGCTCTGATAAGGTATTTCAGTAAATTAAAATTAAAATCTATCTTTTTCCAGAATCGCTCTGGTGTAAGATATAATTAAGTAAATTAAAATCCAAGAACAGATAATTGAAAATGAATATATTCTAATATATTAGAAATTCTTATGTAAAATTCATGAGAAAAGGAATTTTAATAATTACGAAACAATTAAGCTTAGGGTTAATAGGTAGGTAATAAATTTTAATTAATAGATATTAATAAAAATAAAATTAGCCAAAATTAATTATAATAAAATTAAAAGAATAATAAATTTGATAAATTTTAATCGGAATAAAATAAAAAAGCGGTAAAATGTAAATAAAAAAAAAATTAAGACAAATTTAAATAAAGTCATTATTAAATACTTTAAATATAATTACATAAATTAAATTTAAAAAAGTGAAATAAATTTAAATAATCAAATGGCCGAAATTAATTAGTAATTAAAATTATTAAAAAAATAATAATAATAAAAACTAAAAAAAAAAATTAAATACAAAAAAAAATAGAATAATTAGAAATAAAATAAAATAACACGTGAACAAAAAAAAATGTATTAAAAAAATTAATGCAAAAAAAAAAATGGAAAAATGTATAATGACATAAATTTAACGGAATTGGATTAATTTGAATAATTAACTTAGGGAATTCAATAGGGATAAAAATTAAATTTGTTTAATAAATTAAATAAAATGAACGAAATAAAAGAAAAATGTTATAAAAAAATGTGAACTCAAAAAAAAAAACGAAATATATTAAAATAAAAAAATAAATAAAAAAAAACGGAAATATGAAAAGGGTTATAAAAAAAATATTGATTTTTCTCTTTTGCAGAAATAATGTCTAATAAAAATTAATATTTGAAGAAAAAAATAGCTAAATTATAAAAACAAAAAATTAATATTGAAATAAATAAAACTAAATTTATTTTAGAATAATTATGAATTTTTGAAAATTAAATTATATTAAAAAAAAATGTTTTAAATATTAGAAAATCTGCTTTCAAAAATTTAAAATTTAATTACAATTTATAAATTAATATTTAAATTTAAATTAAATATAACAAGAATGAAATAAATGAAAAAAATAAAAATTTAATTGGGATGAATTAAAAAAAAAATTCGAAAATTAAAGAATGAAATAAAATGAAATAAATTATAAAAAAAAGAAATAAAAAATGAAAGAATTAAATAATCTGTTAAATTAAAACATTAAGTATTATAAATTAAATAAATTACAAAAATCATTTAAAAATTATAATCAGTAAAATTTTGTTAAATAAAGTTACTTAAATGAAATAAATTTAAATGATTAAATAAAAAAAAAACAATTCAAAATATTAATAAATCAATTAAAAATAACTGTTTAAGTTTGAATTAATTTGAGATATTAAATTAATGAAAAAATTATATTTTAGAATAAATAAATGAAATGAAATAAAAATTTAAATGAATAAATATATTATTGAATTTAATAAAATAAAATAAAATAAACGGAAATGTTGAATAAAAATTAATGACTTAATAAAAATAAAATAAAATATTTAAATGAATTAATTACATAAAAAAAAAATCATTAATTAATTAAAAAAAATGTAACAACAAAAAAACAATTATTTAAATTAAACAAAAAAAGTCTATTAAATCACTGGAAAATTTATTTTTTAAGAATAAAATTATAACATTATAAAAAATTAAAAAATTAAAAAGTATGACATTTTGAACAATTAAATTCATTTGAAATGTTTGAAAGAAAGTTTAATAAAAAAATAATGAGTAGGTATTAAAGTAAAATATAAAAAAAAAAGAAATAACAATGAAATAATTTTGAAAAATGGTGTAATTAATAATAATAAATATTAATTATAAAAAATTACATAAGTTTTGGAAATTAAATTAAAAGGGATAAAAAGAATATGATAAAAAAGTAATAAATTTAAAATAACAAAATTCTTTTGGGGAATTAGGATGATTTAAGAATGAATATAAAATTGGAACGATAAAATAAAAAAAAAACTAATATAACCTAATTTGGAAACTGTGTAAATTTTAAAATCAAATGCATTGTAAAATTGAGTAAATTATAAAACTTTATTAATTATAAGATTACGCAAATCTTAGAAAATGACAAAAATAAAAAAGAACAAGTAGAAAAAAAAATTGAAATGAACAATTTTTATGATATAATTAAATTATAAAAGCTAATTAAATAGTATTAAATTTAAATCATATATTAAGAAAAAGAAACAAAGTAAGAAAGTTGAAATTTTATAATTTTGGAATCGAATTATTAAATTTTTTAAGTAAAATATATAAAAAAATTTAAATGAACTAGAAATTTAAATTACATGAATAAAAATAAAATCAATATAAAAACTTTAATGAATTAAATAAATTAAAATAAAAAGTGAAACAGAAAATAAATTAATTAAAAAAAAAAAAAAAAAATGTAGAAAATTAAGCAATACCAATATATTAACATGATATGTTAACTAAAATTAAATATTGAAAAACAAAATAAATATAAAAAAAAAGAAATATAAAAATAACTATTCAAAAAAAATTAAAAGTTATTTGAAATACATATAAGAACGGAATAAAAAAACTAGTGAGTAGTATAAAAAAATGATTTTGGAAATTCTATAAATTTAAAAAATTAAATAAATTTTTAGAGTTAAAACTAGGCTATAGGTTTTAGATAATTTGCTGAAATAAACTTTATAGTTGTATTTTAGGAATGCAGATCATTTTAAAATTAAATCATTTATAAAATTGGATTAATTCAATTAATTGTGAAATTATATAAACTAAATAAAATGACCCAATTAAAAATGTAAAAAAAATCAAGTTCACAGAAAAAATAAAATATTATTGCATTAAAATAAAAAGTAAATTAATTAAATACAATTTAAAAATTAATTAAATAAGTTTATCACATAAAATAATTTTTAAACAAAAAAAAAATTGAAACGATAATTAAATGCAATAATTTGAATGAATTAGAAAACGTAGAAAAAAAACGATACATTAAAAATTTTAAAAGAAATTAAAAGAAAAGTAATTTTTAGAATATAATAAAACAAAAAGATATTTCAAATTAGATAAATAAAATAAAATATAATGTACAACCCCGTATGTATGAAGAGCTACAGATATCCCTTTGTTCACAAGTGATCAAATTGGGAATATGTTAGCAAGGCATTATAAGACCATCCGACTCTGCATGAAGCTCGCCTATTTTGGTAGTACCCGTAGTACCAGAGAAGACTGATGCTTCCCGTCGACAAAAATGGCACCTTGCAGTAGACTTCAGAAAATTATTTGAAAAAGAAATTGCCGATAAAAATCAAATTTTAGATATGAAATTTAGAGAATATTATAGCATTATAAGTACTAGATCATATTTCTTAGAAAATAAGATAGTAGTAGTTCTTAAAATTCCTATTTGTTCTTCAAGTACAATAAGTACATCCTTTACCTATTCTACTTGATATACCTAAAACTTAACTTTTAAACCTATCCAACTTAACTTGTAACTCATACTATCCCCTTATCAGTATATAGCATAGCAACCAACGAGTAATTCTGTGTACATTAGAGGCTGAATGCCCGAAGGTAGCACGCCCGGTTCCTATGCAAATCGAGTCTCAATCATCAAATAGTATTCAAGATTTCTTACTAGAACATACAACTGCAGGCTTATGCACACTGGAAGCTCATGCACAAGAATACCCATACATTTTCTTAAGAAGACATAAAAAGATTGAACGATCAACCACTACTTCATCATACTCCCGAAAGCAACCATGTGACGAGGCATTACGAAAGAGAAGAGACCACTACCACGGCCGCTGTACTCTGTTAAAATCTCGCAAAAGTTTTATGAACTTGATGAACTAGCAGCTATGAGTATTAAAAATGAAATCAAAGAATAGTCACCGAAGATCATTAACATCCCAGAATATACTGAACCTGGACCTGATACATATCCTGCCACGAAACTCAATTCGATAAATTTCAACGGACTCTACAAAATTCAAGAAGAAATTAATAGCAGTGCAACTTACACTTACTCTTGAAAATCCACCGAGTTCAACAAATCATACAACCATACCATTTTACATTTTATTAATCCGTGCAGGAATACTGGTCATCTTTATATAATCAGCAGAATTGGTTAAATCAGAGAAAGATCAACAACGCTCTCTCCACGACGATTATTCAATCAATAAAAAAGCCGACGATGAGAGCCCAGGATCCAGACCTGCAGAAATCCAGATCATCCAGCAACATTTAGTCTGAAAGTACTGAAATGGTTGCTGATCTGCGGTGGGAGGTGTTATGTAGAACGACAAGTACATCGAACATACCGCATATCGCGCCACCTAGGCATCGTCACCGCCGTGTCAGCGCGATTTGCACACATGGAGAAGATGTACTAACACATGGAAAAGCGCTGACCAGCAAAAGCGTGAGACAGATCGCGACCACCGTCCGCGTACCGCCCGCGCCCGCGATCCCCTCTAAGCTCCGCGAGGCTTACATCATCCTCCCCCGGCACTTGTTCTCGATCGTCGAGACTTGTCACATACATATAATTAATTTTAGGACCTAATTATAGTGTTATATGTAAAAACCTTAAATAAAAGGTAAAAACTTCATCACATGGTTTTACTCTATTACTCCCGCTGCAGCCCCTCTATAATTCGCCCATAAATAAATTCGTACCAACACCCATTAAACAAAATATTGCGCTTTTTTTGTCTTGTGCACAAATACTTGTCCTGTCGCGGGAATCGAATGCGCCACCGCCACATCCAGTTTATGAGCCGACCAGACCACTGCCACTAAAGCGTATTAATTAAAGTTTTTGTAAGATAGGTATAGTTAATTACTAATTACTATTTTAATAGTGTATCGCACAAAATTTTAATGAGTGAGTAAATCCCCTACAATTTTGTTTAATTTTTCCTCGTACAAAAACTTTGAAATATTCTTGGTATTACATTTACCTACCTATACCTTATAGTACTTATTAGTTATTTTCTGGTAAGTATACGTCTCTGTACCGGGTACGAAAATTAGTAGGTAATAGGTATTTTTTAGTTACCTAGGATATAAATGGCAATGGGCAGGCCACATCGCTCGTAAAACTGACAACCGATGGGGAAGAAAGGTTTTAGAGTGGCGACCACGGACCGGAAGACGCAGCGTAGGCCGGCCTCCCACTAGGTGGACCGACGATCTGGTGAAAACCGCGGGGAGCCGATGGATGCAGGAGGCGAGTGGCCGCTCAAGGTGGCGCTCTTTGGGGGATTCCTATGTTCAGCACTGGACGTCTTCGGGCTGTTAATGATGATGATGATGATGATGAGGATATAAATAAAAGTATGTAGGTATGATATTTCTCCGTCAAAATATAATAAAGAAACACACATAATCCCAGAGTTTTCATCATAAACCAGTGTCTCTCGTGTAATTCCGCTTCCTACGTGTCTTACGAACTAGGTCAGCCGTTAACAACCAGACATGTCTATCCCGCAAGGATAACACGTCACATACCTATACCTCAATACCGTGATGTAATCAGTAAGGACGCTTCAGTATTTTTATAATGCAGATAAGTAATATTAAACTAGGTGTACCAGCGATCTGGTTGTCATTTTATTACAAAATCTTTGGGTAGGTACTACTATTTACTACCCCATATGAAAACGTACCGGATTTTTAATTTGATTTACAAAAGCACCTCGCTTGGCAGTCCTCAAAACACTCTCAAATAAAGACTCAGTCGAGGCACAATTTTGGAAGAACGAAAAATGCTTTACAGGGCTGTGGTTTTCCATATAAAGGAACTGAGGTAGAAAAGCAACGCCATCGCACAATAATCTAACATTCAGGGTTTTCATTTCACGAATATTCGGTATTATAGAATGGTTACGTAGACGTTCTACGCGGGGAGGCGAACGCGGAATGCCTAGTTGGTTGACCGACGATGTGGTCAACATGTTTTCGAAATCTTTCAAGTAGAAACCAGCAGGTAAACGAGAAAAATCTTTCAGATTTTTCCACAGGAATTTTGTTTTAACTTTTTTTTTTATGAGAATGAATGACGTGGCGAGCTTGTCGTTCACCTGATGTTAAGCAATACGGTCGCCCATAACAGTTGCAGTGTCACTCGGAACTTTAAAGTAATAAAGTTTCGCGTGACACTGCACTGCGCACGTCATCCTGAGACATCACACAGTCTAGTAATCAGATTATTAGACTGTGTAATCAGGTTATAAAGTCTCATTTGTTCAGTAATTTCACTAGCTACAATGCCCTTCAAACCGGAACACAGTAGTAGTGATTGCACTGCTTGGCGGCAGAATAACTGGCAAAGCGGTGGTACTACCTAGGCGAAAGTCCTACCACCTAGTAAACTGAAGTCTCTAAGCTTAGTGTAGATTTGTTAGAGCCCTACTGTTTGTAGTGTGTATCAGTATCCAACGTACATTCTTCACATCCCCGACATTCCCGGCAGCGGCGGGAGTAATAAAATGGAATTGCGCAGAAACCGTCGCTTCTGACTTAATATACCTAGACGTAGACCTAAGTAGTTATTAATCTATCTTGATTATTATCTTCTTTGTAGCTATTAGAAAACCTTTCAAGCACTTCGAAAGACGGTAAAGTTAGATGGACCAACTGTAGATCATCATAATCACTAGTAACTAGTTGAATTGCCAATAGCTGCCTTGCTGCAGTCAGCTCTACAACATTTGAGATTATTGTGCCCTTCGTGTGCACGGCGTAAAGGCTCTTGACTGGGTAAATGGCTTATTAATTTCATCATTGTTCATAATACAAACTGAAAACCAGAAGCACTTCAGATTTTGACGAAAATTAGTTCGTTACAATATTATAGGGCAGAAAACCACACGCCCAAAAATTTAGAAGTCAGTGCCGCTCTATGGCCAAGTCCTTTCAGCAGTAGACGTCTTCAAGCTGATGGTGGTGACAATGAAGTATTTATAATGAAAGTAAATAGATGAAGCAAAACGCGGTTTTGTAGGTACACATACCAGAAAAGATAAAGTTCCTGCCTTTCTTGCCTACCTACCAAATAACTTTATATACTTACTTAACCTACATCAGATGATCGTTAATCTCACCCAAAACTGGTTTCACTCTATATTTATTAAGCAAACTTAACAAAAGCCTTATCAGCGACACACTCATCAATGGCCATGATCAGGTCGACGGTCTCCTGATGGCATGTCTCAGCTGTGTAGCTCTTGGACTTGATTCTTTGCTGACATTCGCGTAACACCACGTAGAACTTCCGGACATCGCAGTTCTCTAAAATTGTTGATTAATTTGTGAATGAAATTTAACGAAGTTGACCAGGGGGTCTAGCAAAGATAGCAACCACTAACGCTAACGCCTCACGCTAACTCCAAAACGTACTGAAATGACATTTCGGAAATCGCTAACTTTTCCGCAGCGAATGTCATTTCAATACATTTTTGGAGTTAGCGTGAGGCGTTAGCGTTAGTGGTTGGTATCTTTGCTAGACCCCCTGAGCACCTATCGACAACTGAGCACATAACATCCGATCATCAGCTGGAAAACCTCCACTGGTAATCCATCTAGGCCTTCCATTAGGGTTGCCATAATCACCACACTTGGCAGGCGTCTTGGTAATCGCAGTAAGTTATAATGCAGACCATGCAAGAACAAATCTATCGCATATTCCCTGGATATTAGGGAGGTTACAGGTTATACTTACCACGCTTGGCAGGCGTCTTAGTGATCCCATCAGATTACATATAACTCAGACGGAGAAGATGCTGCTGCCCGTTCCCTGGATATTCCCTTAGCTGGCTTTAATAAGAAGAGGCGCGGTCCTTTTCTTACGCCAGCACGGATTAGCTGAGTCTTGGAAAGCGACATGCAATATCTCTTTTCTCGAGAAATTGTTTGACCAATAAAAGATCACGTCATAAATTTTTTCTTGCGTTTTTATTGGTCAAAATCTTTCTCGAGAGGAGTCGATTCCTACAGCTCATTATTACCCGTGCAGGATCACACAGTACCTTACCTACCAAACCAACACTCCGACTGAGTGTGATTCTCTAAAAGGGCCTACGAATTTTAATTCTATTTAATGCCGGTCTGGTCCAGAAAATAAACTACATTACCTAATTAAACTAAATAGAATGGTAGGTACATTACTGGTCATACATATTCCACGCTCCTTGGTCAGCTGGTCTCTAGCGTTCTGAAAAAACCAGCTTCATTAGTTCGTTAATTATTTCCGAAATGAACTGATGTGAGTCGTTTGAAATTGGTTTGAGTCGGTTTTGAGCAGTAATTGACTTGAGAAAGGCTAAGGATTTGTATTGCAAGATTATGCAGATGTTTTGAAAGTATTACGTCTCGGAAGTTGCAATTAAATGAGCTTTCTTTTTGATGAATGTTTGGAATCAATTTTATTGGATGAAAGGAAAGATTGAATTCATAGCTGTTATAAATGTTTTTTGATTAACATCGTAATATACATTTTAGCAGTTTTACTACTTTCTTTCTATAAATGTTGTGGTGTCCAATGTGGTTCCAAAGAACCCACAGTAGTTCCATTCGCTAGTTGGAATGATGGGTTCCCACTGGTTCTCACTACCCAGGATGGGTGAGACTGCTGTTTTTTTCCCAGTAGTTCCAAAGGCACTTTTTTTTATTAAAAAGCCACCCATCTATATTATTATTATTTTTATTATTATTATTCGTAATACACTAGCAGCTGTTTAGCTGATGCGTGTATATCTTTTCAGTGCACTTGTAGATTATAATGTTTATCAAGTCTGTTTTTAAAAGAGTTCACTGAGGGAGCACTAATCACTGAATCTGGGAGTTTATTCCAAGCGTCCACTACACGGTTAGGCAGAAATTGTTTACGCGGATTGCTTTTAGCGGCTAAGTTTAGGAGCTTTAGCGAGTGTCCTCTCAGTTGTTTATTCTTGTTCATGGTGTATAAGCTTGGCAGATTAGCTACATTGTAATATATGTGTTTGTAAACTTCTCAAGAATAAGCGATAGAAGCGATTGTTGAAATAAGTAGGTACTTATATGAAGAAGAATAAGGGAGAAGAAGGAAAAAAATATGCAAATATTCCAGCGGTTCCAAGGGCAGCAAATTAGAAACTAGCAATTCATAACGCAGTTCCACATGGCTGGTTTTCCAACCAGAAAATAGAGAATATGATAGGCAGGTAATAGAATAGCTGCTGGCGTCTCCCAGACCAGATGCCCAAATCAATAGAACCGCCGATTAGACGGTAGAGTCAACTGCGAATTCATCGGGCCACAGAATAAAATAATAATAGCCGGGTCGAGTTCCTGTTGACTTCATTATAAGTCCTATGACGCATAACCATGGTTTAATGAGCAATTGATTAATAGCACGGCAACTACTGCTCGCAGAACTGACAACCGATGGGGAAGAAAGGTTCTCGAGTGGCGACCACGAACCTGAAAGCGCAGCGTAGGCAGACCCCTCACTAGGTGGACCGACGACCTGGTGAAAACTGCGGGGAGCCGATGGATGCAGTGGACGTCTACAGGCTGTTGATGATGATGATGATGACAATTACACCCGCCTACACGATATACGAAGAAGTCTCCAACTAACCACACTATTTAATAAAGGTTTTTTCAACAACAAAGTTCTATTTCTTCTGGAAAGTTCCATCTTGCAGCGGAAGAAAACGGTATGGAGGTTTTATCGTCTGTACCGCCACAGATTCATTATTTTTAGCCTCGTTTACGAAACCTCCCGCAGGGAATGTACAACCTTTCACCACAAGGATCCAACTTGATGAAGTTTTGTCATGAAACGGAACATTTTCCTTATGAGGAAAATTCAGCAGATCCTTGAGCCAGCGCTTCTAATTTGTTCACTTTCAGATTATAATAATGGATAGAATAAATCTTCTCATTAGTGCTTGTATGATAATCATTTAAAACAATATTTTCAAACGCCGGCTCCTCATCGTGCGTTTGCATGTTTGCAAAGCTAAGTCATGATTCAATGATTAGGCGCGTCTAATAAAACTTAGCTAAGCAGCACTTTCCCCCGGGTTTTCGTGCGTTTGATAAATTCGTTACTTGACACACCAGATACACAACCCTCATTGGTCGCCTGTAGATCATTTGCTGTCTTCAACTTCAACCAAAGAGTGTACAATATTTGGTGTGTTGAAGGAGTTTGACAAATATAACGTAGGCTAGAACTTATAGAAGCTGTAAAACATTAATGCAGATGGAGTTCCTTAGGAAATAGAAGTCCGAAGTATTAAATATATCACGCTAAAATAAGTAAATAAATATAAAGCGGCGATGTTTAAATTTAATCTTGTTATGTGTTCTGTCATGTGTATAGAACGAAGTAGAAGATTACGTAAAACCACCATTAATTCCAAACCGGTTTTACAACAATAAAAGATGGACTTTAGGCATGTTTTTGCCGTTTGGGTTTTGGTTTAGAACCATCCAGAAATAAATATCAATTAGTTTAATTCGATTCGTATCGTAAAATAATTATCATGGCCGCTGAGTCATTGAACTTAAATGAATTGCAAAAATCAAACGACGGGTAAATAGAGTCCTCAAAGGTAGGCAAAGCATCGGCAACGCCCTTGGTGTTGTAGGTGTCTATAGGCGACGGTAACTGCTTACCATCAGGCGGGCCGCCTGCTTGTTGGCTGTCCGTGTTATAAAAAAAATATTAATAATTAGTACAAAAGTGTACGGCGCAAGGTTTTCCGTCCTTTTTAGAGTACCGTACCCAATGGGCGAACCCTATTACGTACCCCCATATTCTTAGTCGTTACCACAAGATCACTCCACTCGACTCTATTTCGAATCAACCTCATTTTCGTGTTTTGGTATTTTTAATTTACAGTATAATAAACTTGACATTTCCTCGTTAATTCTTCTCAAACGAGGGAAGCGAAGCAACTGTCAACTCAAGGTACGTCGCGATGTACTTACCTTGAGTTTCTCTCAAAGTTGAATGGAAGTCGAGTGAACGATTTTTGGTGAAATGTTTTAGAATACGGGGGTGTCTGTCTGTCTGTACATATATCTGTATGCCTATCTGTCTGTCTGTCCGTCCGTCTGTCACCAGGCTGTATCTCATGAACCGTGATGGTAAGAAAGTTGAAATTTTCACAGATAATGTAGGTATTTCTGTTGCCGCTAAGTATAACAACAAATACAAAAAACAGAATACTTACCTAAAATAAAAATTGAAGGGGGCTCCCATACAACAAACTTGAGTTTTTGCTCGTTTTTAATAGAACTTTAAGGATTATTTATGAATCGCATAAACGTCTAATTACGAAATCGTTTAGAAGCAAAATTACCCCCCAAGACTAAACCCCCCAAAGTGTAGGCGCCACATTTACAGCCATTAGGCCACTGAAGAATGCGATCATAGCTCAGTTGAGAGAGCGTACTTTTATAATAATATGCTAAGGTATATATGTCCTTTTAAATATCGTAGCTTAACAGATTTACTCAAAAGTCTGTGGAGAGAATTTGTTTTTTTTTGTGGTGGGTATTTCCAAAAATATTAACCCTTGGACGTACGGGCATGCCCGTATTATGTTGCCCATCACAGATCCTATTGCCCATATACTACTACACGGCCCCCGTAGGCAGTTACGCACATATTTACTCGGTTGTTATGCATAATGTGAACTGTTTTCTATCTATTCCCAGGTGTCCGTGATATGAAGTGAGAATGGCGACGACAACTATGGTAGTCTCGCCGCTGGCTTCCCAGCCATCGCCCAAGAACAAACGCAGGCTGTTCGCCGAGGCCAGGCAGAATAGTCTGCAGAAACTAAGCATCATCTTCGACCATGGACATAAAAACGGTAAACTAAGTAGGAGGTTTTTGGGTTTTGTAATGTAACGCTTGATCCACTATCTCGCCTGATAGGAAGTAACGATGCGGTCTGGGATGTAACACGCTTGCCTAGAAGATACCTGCGGGTCTAGCAAAGATCCCATGCCACTAGCGTTAACGCCAAACGATAACTCAAAATGTATGAGAATGACAGCCCCTGCGGAAAACTTTTCAGCAGCTAATATCAATACTAATGTAATTTCAAAACATTTTGGAGTTAGCGTTTGGCGTTAACGCCAATGGAAAGGGTTCTTTGCTAGACCCCCGATAGGGGTAGGGTTACTCTTGAATCCAATCCTAGTTTCACTCATTCTAATCCGAATCAATCAGAAATTCCAATGTTGAATAATTTGGTAAAAAATCAGATGGTGCAGAAATGAATCGATCACATTTAGTACGATAAAATTACGATTTTATTCTAAATCCCAAATTACGATTGAAATCGAGTGTCAAGAGTAAGCTATTTCACTCTCGATTTGAAGACCCCAAGATTGTAGTTCTCGGGAAATACAGACGCCGGCAAAGCGATTCGTTCTTTGGCTGTTCGCATGATAAACATGGAAGCAAAACGCTTTGCCTACTTAATAACGAAAGCTTTGCAGTGAAACCCATTTCCACTTCACAAAGCCATATCCTTAGAACAAGTACCTACCTATAGAAGAGAAGGTAAGTTTCAAAACAACACCTTCTCACAGCGTACGCTACGTTTTTGGTATTTTACACGATTTAAACAAGAAAATTAATAGCTTAATGGTGCAAAGTCACACCAGCACCCCTATTCCCAACCTATCGGAAACCTTTCGATTCGAAATCTGCACTCTCCATCTTCTTCAACTACATTTAGAAAGAAAGAGACGGAGAGTGTAGATTTCGAATCGAAACGCTTCCGATAGGTTGGGAATAGGGGTGCTGAACTATTATGCTGCTTTTCTGATGTTGTGGCACGATTTCACCGCGCAATTGGCATTCAAAATAATTTTCTGAGAGCTCTTCACACAGATTATGACCGCGCGAACGTCCGGACGGGATGGCACCAATAGAATTGCTTACATTGCGAATTTACTGGGGTTCTTTAGATACTTCTATTAAGGCCATATCATTGAAAAGCTATCAGCTTTATGAGCAACTATCGACCTCATCACCACCAACAACAGCCATAAATCTGCTGAACGGTATTATATAAAACGCCACCTCACTGACAATGTGCCGGACCTTAGCGATTTTCGAAATGTCATTTCAGTACATTTTGGAGTTAGCGTGAGGCGTTAGCGTTAGTGGTTGGTATCTATGCTAGACCCCCTGTGCCAGTGAGGAGTGCCCAGAGGCTATTTTTTTCTTTTTTGGATTATCTGGCCTGGATGTAGAGTCCTTTTAGCCGCCCAGCCCCTCTATTACGCTCTGACGCACGTCTGCCGCTCGACTGCTGTCAATTTTCATACAATTTTGACAGCAGTTGAGCGGCAGACGCGCGTTAGCCGCGCTGCTAGCTCGTCCGTAATAGGGGGGCAGAGCATACGCAGGAAGGGGTTGCCATAATCACCACGCTTGGTAGGCGCGTATTTGGTAATCGCAGATTTTAAGGTAAGAATGCTGCTGACCATTCTCTGCATAGATATCCTTTCAGCCTTGCTTTCAGCCGACTCTTACGTCACCCGTGGGAAGAGATCACCATCAACAGCCTGAAGACATCCACCCGCGGTTTTCACCAGATCGCCGGGCCACCTAGTGGGGGAATGGAATGATGGGAAGAGATGGGGCGCTCCTATTCGTAAGCCTACACGGTCGGCTAACTATCAACCTCAATTCTATCGCGCTTGTGGGGAAGTAATGATTACAGTCATTTCATCCATGCTACATACAGTCTAATTCACTGACTATGGTCTGTGGCAAGAATAACAATGAAGGAGGATTTAAACTTATCACCATATGGAAATATGTGGCAGGATGTATGGTGGCAGGCAAAAAAGTTTGTAGGGAAATATGTGGCAGGATGTATGGTGGCAAGAAAAAAGTCTGATGTTACTTACCGGATCATACATGTCAGCTGACATTTTGATGCTTCTTGTGGCTGAGAATAAAAACCAATAAACAGGATTCCGCTTAAATTTCTCAGAACTGATCACCACTGATCACCGACTGATCGCTGAACATATAGCAATGTACCTACTTGTGGAAAAAACTGAAGAAAGGTTTACAAATTGGATAATTATTAATTACTATAATTATGACGATATTAGGTATAATCACAAACTAGATAGTAGAGGATACAAGATAGAAGTTTATTTTTTCTATGATACAAGTATTATATCAGAAATATGTCCACGACATTTTTTGCTCTGTGTTTTTTGCCATTTAGTCCTCCAAACAAAGAGTATATAATTTATTACCAATGTACTCTGTGATAATTTACTACCTCCAAAGACAGACCACAGAGTACATTGATAAAACAAAGAGTATCACAGATTCACAGATAACCAAAGAGTACTTATATCAACCTTGCAACCTATGTGGAGAACCATCAACATAGAATCAGAATACCTCCATGTGGAGAACAAACCTAGAATTTCGTTGTAGGTATACCTATACCCTCCTAAATCTATGTTATGGAATATTATTATACAAAGGTTAGAGAACGAAAATTGCCTATATTTGCATAATCTATGAGATTTATGACACTCTGTTAGCCAAAAGCTTTGGCAGGGCACTTAGACTTTTTTTTTCTAACCTGTGGGCAGGGCAGTGCATAACGCATATATATGACGAATTCTAGCTCTGTGGTATAACGTTTTATCAAAGTAGTTTCAGTTGAATTAGAAATACATTCAACCTCCTTGTGTTTTGCTTAAAACAAAAAATGTCTTCCAACGTCCAATCTTCTGTGTTCCTTGCAATGCAGCAAAGAGTTTAATACCTATTCACAGAGTACATTGGTAAAGATACCTATTCTAGGACAATGCAGCGCTGGATTCCACGCGGTAGGAAGAATTTATTTCATTCTCTAATCTGTGGGTAGAATATTTATCGCTAAGCGGTAGCGAATGGCAACAGAGTAAGTACTTTGACTAGATTTTAACCACTATGGCGTAATCCGCGTAATAATACAATTTCATAATAGGATTTGCATAAAATCAAATAGCTTCGAACATGGATGAAATAAAAAAAATCTTTTTTTATTAGCTCCATGGCTTCGAATGCCTATTTTATTTTAATTTTTGTGTCTTTAGCGATAAACATTCAAACATTCAAAGGAAACCACCGGAAATACGCTTACGCTTTACTAAAAGAATTAAAAGATGCTCGGACACGGACGACTAGATAGGGAGCAATAGTGAGGTATTATTTCTTATCCAGTCGGAAACCGGAAAATAGTAAAACAAGTAGACAATTTATATCAATCCGGATACTATTTCATTTTTAGATAGCTGCTCATTAGCTGCTTCTTCATTGCTTGATGAAACACCTCAATTATTTTGGGTATTACCATTTTGATATTCTTAAAAAGTTGTTCAAAGAATCAAGTACGGCAACGTTGATAAAACAGATTCTACTCCAAGTTACTTCAAGAATGAAGATAGATGGCATCACAAAAATTTTAACGAAATGCGCGCTTTTTTGCTACTGAAATGTCATTTTTGACGTTCAATTCCTTGGTGTTGCTACTAAAAAGATAAATCTGTCTAAGTGGTAGCATTTTTTTAAACAGGTTATTAATCGCATCTCCTGAGTTAGATTATTTTACGTCATAAAAGGGATGTGTAAATTACACTTTTCGTGTTACGTTTAATTTATCTCATACAAAGACCTTGAAACTAGCTGAAATCTTGTTTTATCTTGAAAATGTCGGCCACTCATGAAAATAAATAATTGCATGAATCTGTAGCTGGGACAAATTATAATATCAGGCCTGTCAGGACACAATACATCCTACTCAGGCCCTCCCACATTTAAGAAGCAAATAAAACTTAAAATTAATTATACATACAAAAGTTTTTAGAAATCGTGCATATTTTTTATGGTTCAATTTTATTTTTAACTAGTTGAGCCACCCTGGTTTTGCACGCTTTATTTAGTTTTACATCCTAACTCCGTTTATGGGTTCCCTTCGACAGGGTGAGAGTAAATAAATAAGTAAATAATCATCATCATTATCGTCATCATTAACAGCCCGAAGACGTCCACTGCTGAACATAGGCCTTCCCCATAGAGCGCCACCTTGAGCGGCTACTCGCCTTCTGCATCCATCGGCTCCCCGTGGTTTTTACCAGATCGTCGGTCCATCGAGTAGGGGGACGGCCTACGCTGCACACCGTGTGGATGATGTTGGTGTCCTTATCTGGTCAGCTGACTACTCGACCTTGAAGTAACTTTACTGAATAATCAATTACTTATTGCAAATAGCCAAACATAATATATTGTAATAATATTATAAATGCACGTTTCAATAGTAAAAATTCATTAGTAAAAAACCAAAATAGTATATTTTTTAGTTTGGGTGTGGCAATCCAAAGTTCTGCAGTAATTATTTGTATCTATTTCTGAGCGCCATTGCTTTTTACCGATGTAATGTTGAAATGTTTTTAATCCGTTTTCATCGGGAAATCTGTGTGATGTTTTAGCAAAACATTCAAGTGATTGTGTAATAAAACTATCGAACTTCTTAAAGTTTTTGTGCTGGGCTTTGTCATGGCCGGTAAGTGGTGACTTTTTGCGCCCGCTAGTCAAGGGCGAAATCGGATTTGGGAATCGCAATAAGTCGAAGATGTTTTATCGTTCGAACTCCGACGGTAAATGCAATGTTATTGTCATTAGTTTGGTTTTTAGTATTTTTAGTGTTTACGTACCTATTGTGACGAAAGCTTGGTTTGATGTTTGGTTATCACTTACGCCGATAGTTTTAACCTTTTGTCTTGTGATTTTCTCTGTTCCTTTAAGAGATGTTGTGAGGGGACGATTCTCGCTACTATCTCGACCGATTATTTCGTGGAATAATCAATTTATACTAACATTTGAACTGCATTTGTCATTACTGTTTGTGAGATCATATGATTGTTACACTGACTAGCTTTTTGTTGATTTGAAGCCTGACAACGCATATTTTCACTACTAAACCGTTCATTACATACATTTCGAACGTTTAACTACGTGAATCTTTGTTTACAGTTCGAAGAAATACGTTATTCGAATGAGGTTAGCAGCAGGTGACAAAACTAGTTCAGGGAATAAAAACGGTGACCACTTGATTGTCATTAATCATAACATCACATCAGCAATTTTCTCAATTGGTTTGATGCCATGCTATTTTATTGGGTATCATCACAGTGAAACCATGTTCTGAGGTTGACTTCATGAAAAACCGTGTCAATAATACAGAAACATATCTCTAGCACTGCATTTGAGTACTCTTCAGTTCAAATAGTTATTTTGAGGCTTCAAAGATGCGAATAATGAAAGGTGAGTACAAAAACATTGGAATTTATCCTAGATACTGTACAATAATTTATTGGACAATAGTAGAAAGAGTAGAATAGAAAACGATCATTATTCTGGATTTGTAAAGAGATAGTAATAATTTATCACACATAGATAGTCTTGCTTCTAACTAACAATTTAAATCATGCTACAGTATTAATTTAAGAAACATGTTTAAACTGTATTTTGATTCTAACTAATACTTTAAGCAATGAACTGAGATCTGCCTAGATGAATAATATCCATAAGTGTCAATATCCCTTCACGGTTAGTGGTAAAATTGTGCCGCATTTGACAGAAACAGTAGCCAACTATAAAAAAAGCTTCTATGCAAAATCTATTTAAGTAATTACAATAGATTAATTTATTATGATAAAGCATATTAAGATAACCTCTTGAATTACAGTATGTAAGTGTACAATGCATACTATATCATTAATATTCTGTGTAATTACATAAAAGTCATCACGCTACACTTTAGTGTGATCGCTGCATGGTATTTTTTCGTAAAAGTTATATTTTTAGACTAGTATTCAGGCCCGATTTTGCCAAAGTAGAATAAGTTTTATTCCAAGTATAACACAAATTTTTACCCTTGGATATGGCTGATAGGCTTGATGACTACTATTAAAAATGAACAAGTAAATATTACTTTCATAAAAAAGATTAAAATAGTATGCAATAATTGAAAAAATAAGTAAAATCCATAAATAAATCATGAAGTGATAAGCTTTTAAAGTTTCTACAGGAGGCTTAGCCTGGCCCTTTCTTGCAAAACAGAGCGCCAACACACAGTTACTATGAAAAATCCACTCGTGACATCACATGCCAAAAGATTGTATGAAAAGCTACCACAGCTTAGTAATGAGGTACTATGAACGACCTTCCTCTGATGTCACTGGCCGTTTGAGCTATTTCTTTCTATTCCGGTTTTTAAAATGCTTGTAACTTGGTAATTTTTTGAGGTATATAATTTTTGTTTTCACAAATGTTTATCTTTTGAGGAATATTATTCATTTATCCAAAAAAAAATTTTAGTCATCATGCCTATTGACAAATGAAATGGCGATTAAAAGGACGCCACTCTGATTGTATTCAAGGAATAAGCTTTATAAAATTAGCAGTATAAGGGTAATATTCATGTAACTCGGCTATTCTCAGAAAGTTATACTTGGAAATGTTATTCTATTTCGGTAAAATCAGGCATCCCCCAAAAAGCGCCACTTTAAGCGGCTCCTTGCCTCTTGCATCCATTGGCTCCCCACGATTCTGACCAGGTTCTCAGTCCACCTAGTAGGGGACTACATCTTCCAGTTTGTGGTTGCCACTCGAGCCTTTCTTCCCCAACGGTTGTATTAAAATGTACAGGTGTCAGAATGTCCATATTTCCTGAACCACAAATTAGGCTTAATTCTAATATATGGAGTTCCATTCTGAAAATAAAGTATATGTAGTCCAGAATATAGATTTTTATATTTTATTTAGATATTTAGTTGTGATTTATTTTATTTAGGTATTTTGTTATTTGCAGAAGCATGTAAAAACTATAGGATACAGTACAGTATTTTATCAATCTTATCTTTCTATTATTCTAATTCTGAGAAAGCTGATAAAAGTTTGCTATGTTTATGAGAAAAGAAATATGATAATGTCATAATAAATAATAAATGTCAATAGTCTTCAATTACATCACAGAATACCTTTGACGAGGGAAGTAAGAGGATGTGGCATAAAGCTAACTACACAGAATATGTTATAGTTAGCAAGTCAACTTCGTTAAGGAATGAACAAAAATAGTCGCATTTCATTTTAGCAAATACCATTTTGAATGTTCTAAAAAGAGACAAGTATACCGTTTCAACTTTCATTTTTGATAATAGTTTGTTGCTGATGTCACTTAAGACCGCCCTGCGGCAAAAAATCCGACATGTTCTGGTGGTATTTTGAGCTAGTACGTCAGTCGTCAACTAGCGTCAACTGTCAAACGTAGTAAACAATGAGGCGGAGTGGGGCGGAGTCGGCACCATATTGGGGTAAAAAGTGCCGCACGCCACGTGACCATGTGTCCGATCCCCTTACATCCCTCATCAAAGCAGAATACCTACTTAATAGTGTTGCAGTCTAGTAGTACTCAATCATTTAAAATAATGCTGTTATTAAAATAGTTTATAATGTGAAGGCCATTGGGTCAATGAACTTGCTAAAACTGGAGAGTATGATAGAAACCTTTTATTTTAGGACTACAACATGAGTTGTTTTTTTATTGTTTCATGGGGACAATGTAGTCTAGGATTGGCAATCAAATACAAATTACAAAGTACTTTCTAAAATAATTTGTAAAAAGTAATACATTTCATACAGCTGATGTTCCGGGATAATACTCAATCTTGGCAACAGTTTACATCCACTCTGCAGTGTCTGCATACCATTGCATGTCTGCCTTGGGGCCATGGCCTTTAACAGCATTCCATTCTTTTGCTTCAAGATACTATGAATTTACTTCCTATGGCTATAGGATGGAGAGTACCTACTTGATGTTAAATAAATATATGTATTATTAACAGAATCATATACATATACATAATAAAATAAATGGCTTGCCCCCTTTTTCTTTATAGGTTAGTACCAAACCAAGATTTAGAAATATGTAGGTAGTTTTCTCGAAATTACCAGGAGGCTCTCAAACCATTATTCTGTAATCCATCATAATCTACTGGGGAATCAATTAGTATCAAGATTAACCAAAAACCTACCGGCAGTAGGCTGGAGCATTTGGACTGAGTTAATGGACCATTGCATAGTACAGTCCATTATGTACCTTGTAGCAGGTAGTTGTAGCTAGTTTAGCTCAGTTTTTATTATTGTAGTTTGAGAAATAAAGGCATATTAGGCCTCATTCTGAACGCTTTAGTTGACAGTTTTAAAAATGATAAAAATATATCCGTCTTATACATCGCCGTCTATTTGACAAGGACAGCAACAGTTTTAGGAGCTTTAGATCTGTCAACTAAAACCTTTAAAATTGCCCCCATTGCCCGTTTAAAATAAAATAATATTCAAAATGTGATCTAGCAAAATAGATTCAAAGTGTTGAGGAAAATGGTTATAAAATCGCTTTTGTAACATCTATTTTCTCATAGCAGGAAATAAAACTTAACAAGGGCGCGTTTACCGTTCCATTGGCATGTCCACATCTATACTTGGTTTCATGCCAAATTAGTCTAGGCAAGTACACTCGGGTAGATGGATCGCTGAAGTAAACCAAACTGCATAATAATTTACAGGTGTTAATAAAATATCAGCTAGGCGATTATGTAACTTGATTGCAACCAATAGAAACAGAAAAATGTATGGATTTGACAGTTTCAATACACAGTTTATGTGCATAGTTAATATGAAAATTTTCATATTCGGAATGAAATGTCTCCTGTTTGATTGCTGTCAAAGTTACGTAATCACCCCACAAGTATAGAATAGAAGAATGCTTTGCACACCAAATACACACAAAAATACATAACATAACAATGATAAAATAAATGGCAAATATTGCCAAAAAGGTAGTACAATGCATTGAGGTGAGGCATATGTGTGTGAGGTGTATGAGTTCTACAAGTCTGGTACAATGTGCGGTCTAATCACTTAGCTTAGAGTGATCTCTTCCAGACAACCCTTGGCTAGGTGTTGATATTGGTATTATGTGGATTGCTGTGATATGTGATGTTTTGAAAGGTTTTTATTAAGAGTTGTATTCATGCACCTTCTTTCTAGTGATCACGTTTAATGTTACAGCGTGTGCTAAATACGCAATCAATTAAAATTTGATGGCGCCTTGATGTGTCAGTCTATATTTAGCTTCAAAGACTTGTTTGTTATGATAATAGCCATTAATACCTGTGAAAGAAGTTTAGTACAAAATTATAAATGCTATGGGCTTGTAGAACATCACATAAGTCTTTTAAACTGTTGGTTATTAAATTGATTTATTCAAGGCTGTATCTATAGGATTGCATCTCTGTGAGACTCTGTGTCTGATCATCGATTTTAATTAACAAAAGAGAATCACTGAATGAAACATGTTAACTGCATAAACTGCTAATAAGCTGTGAATCTTAGATAAATAAATAAATAAATAAATAAACACTGAAACATCAACTTGTTGGCTACACTGATATTGGAGGCTAGTCATACCATTAATCACTTGACATTTAGGTTAACACTGAAATAATTGTAAGTATAAATTCCAAAGTAAAGCTAGCTAGCTAAGCTATAGGTAAATACTGTTATGGGAGGGGGTGACACAACATCAGGCGAACGAATAGCTTGTGAGGTTGTCACGTTTATGTTAACATAAAAAAACCATACACCCTTAAATGAGTTTAATAAATATTCCCCAGTTTGCCTATATTAGCCAATCAGACTAATAAAATAAAATTATAATCACTAGAACTAACACATCTATACTTTGTAATACTCTATTTTGTTTGTCTCTGCCGTTGTATGTGTATATGCTTCTGTATGTGTTGTGTTGTCAAATTTGTTCCAGATTTCGATAAAACTCAGATGCAAAATTATCATACACCGGCCAAATTTTGTCTCCACCGATCAATCTCCGTCGTTTATTTTCTCTCTATCCACGCGACATTGGCGAAATTGCGACAACCCCGCAGAAGCCATACAAGAAGAAGTTGAAGTTATATTAGCCAAGATGGAGAATTTAGTCATTAATCTTGACAAATTTTAATTCTACAATGGTATGCTGCAATATGCCAAAGCAGTAACTCTACTGGCATCAAAATCATTTTACAACTATTTATATGAATGGCATTATAATGCTTCTATTGTAATGCTTCTGAATTCCATGTCTTTGTCATAAGTACACCTTTTGTTTTCACTTCCATTGTTTCTATTCACCCTAGTGCCTCAAAAGGAGGGTATAATGTTTCCTTTACCATCCAGCACAACTGGACAGCTAATGTAACCTTACCCATCAAACTGGTTCTAAAACCGACTTTTCTTTGTCATTCCCATTCGAGACATGTTCATGTTCAGCCGTGCAGTTTTTACTCAAAAACACTTTATAGTTTAACTTTTTTAGTGACAAAATGTGCATTGATGTTAACTTATCCTATTTCTGCCTCATTAAGTTAAGTTGTTAGGAACAATGCTGAAAAAGAAAGAAGTGCCCTGGTACTCGAACCATAGATTAAGAATTCAAGATAGTTTTGCAAATCGGAGACATCATTTGTGCCGTCTGCATTGGAACACAACATGTGACTGTATGTAGAAAATATTTGGTTTGTAAACGTCTTTATTAAAAAGCTTGGTTATAAAGTTACTAGTACTAGCTACTGCCAGGGGCGTTGCTTTTACTACAGTTTAATGCGATAAAAATAAAAATGTAGGTATGCTCTTCCCGCAGTCTTTTCCATCTGCATTCACAGCTACAATGTGTGTGCTGGTGCTAAAATAAAAAATTAACACCGTGTTAGCACCTTTTCTATTTTATTATAATTCTCTTCAAGCATGCTTTGTTACCATGTCTTTATCCGTGTGGTTTTCTACTTTTAAAATTTGTGATAACATTTTATTTATAGATGGTTTTCCTTATCCAATAACAAACTTAGAACTATTACAGTTTGTTAGTATGCTGAATTGTATCTGCCATAGCTTCCCAGAACGTGAGCGTGAGCAGAATTGCTAATGAAGTGTCAGTGAAACGGGTTTGCCCTATGTTACCCCATGTAGTTGGGTAGAATGCTCTCTAACTTGCACAGGTAGCAAATTAGCAATGAGCTGTAGGAATCTACGTGCCTATCTCTTCTCTTAAGGCGACGGGTAGAGCCGGATAAGCAGGTCAAAATCGTTCAAAGAAACATCGACCTTAACGGCGTAGACTTAAATATCAATTCAGTCTGATCTTCAGCGTGGCGCTTACGCCAAAGACAGAGCACGAAATGACTGATTTTGTAGGTTTTGTAGGTCTGGTTTTTTTTGTAGGGTATTAGCTTCGAAAATCTCCACCACCACGCCACAACTGCTTAAGTAGTCGGTGAGGCACATAGTCCTAAAGCAGCTGGCGGTCATTTAACCATAGCCCAGTTGGTAGAGCATCCAATCCGGTGAGTTGGAGGGCGCGGTTCAAATCCCGCTTGTTAATAGAGATATTTAATTGCTAACATTTTTAGGCCTATAATGGCCTAAAAATGTTAGCAATTAAATATCTCTATAGATAGTTTTATGTCTTTATTACAATAGTTAGATAGGACTAGGACAGCTTCAATCACGGTATAATCGGATTTCTCCCTAAAGTCGTGCTTACATAAAATTATTTAACGACGCGAGATCTGTCTCTCCTGTCAGTATCATTTGAAGTCCCACACAGTGCATTAAATATTAATTGGAAGGCCTTGCGCGACAATGTACTGCGCTCACCCTGAAAATATTCAGATTGTTTTGCCCTTCAAAACGGAACACGTCAACTAAGTGACGTTAGAGATGTTTAAACGGTAGTTAGGGCTAGATTTATCAGGTTTTCTTATGTATTCTATATTTTGTGGACTTTACTACAAGAGTAATTGATCTAGGTAGGTAAGGTACCACTACCACCGCTTTGCCATATGTGATTGTGTTCGGCCGCTAAGCAGTATGCAAGTCACTGTGTTCTGGTTTGAAAGACACTAGCTAGCTAGTGAAATTACTGGGCAAATAAGACAGACTTTATTTCGCAGTTTAAATAATCTTATTGCTAGGCTGTTCCTTATATCTGTGGCTGTGCTGATGTCTCAGGATGGCGTGCACAAGTGCACACGTACTGTGTCACGCGAGATCTTATATTTCTAGTTCCGAGTGTCGCTAAATTTACTGTTATAGGTGGCCGTGACGCTTAAGGCCCTGACAGGACCCAATGCGAGCACGTTTATTACAGCAGACAAACTTGAAACTTATTTTGTACCCAATAGGGTCGCTTTATGCATAGCAAAAATATGGCTATTACGTTGCACTGCATTTCGACTTTTCCATTTTTTGGTACAAATAATTAGATTTAAAAGAAATGCTTATTGTTATAAAAAATATAAGCTTATAGACGGATGCATTGAAACATAGCTTATCACTATGATTTATTTCAATGATGTGTCTTATTATAATGTAACATTTTAGGAAGTTGAATGATTTTTAGAGGTCACTTCACGATTTTTTTCTATCGAAAAAACTTTTCGTAAACGTGTTTCGGTTTCGGCAGATGGAAAGAAGATATGACCAGTATTAACATGAATTTTTTTACAATTTACAATCCTGTAAATGGTATACATTTTGAGATAATCACGTTCAAAATAGTCGATTTGGGAGCATTCAGTGCCTTAACATATGGCGAACCAGTAGCAGTGGCAAGTCACGTACTTCATTCGTTTACATAAAAAATACTATCTAAATAATCTTAGAATACATACCTAATACTATTTGTAAAACGGATGACCGAAACACTTTTTAGCAAATTTTATATATTTTTATTTTCCCTTCTGTTTGATTCAATTATTTTAATTTCCTATCCACAATATTTAGGGATTACAGGAGTGCCAAAAATCTCCATAAGTGGAGAGTGGGTTGTGGGTTCGATTTCCACCCAGGACAAACATTTCACATAACACACATTCATTTCATTTTTTATTCCACACAGGTGTTTCTTCTGTGTCTGAGTGTTATATTCTAGTCGATGTTATGTATTTACAAAACAAAGAGTATCCAAGTATTCTATCAGTTATCTGGTTCCCATAGTACAAGCTTTGCTTAGTTTCAGGCTAGGTAGAAATGCTCACAAATCTGTGTTCAAAGCTAATTTTTGTTCAATATCCGTCGTCCCTTGTTTCAGGCAATGGTGGTGAGACATCGTGGTGTTTCAGCCAGGTGAAGGGCACGCTAGAAGATGACGTGACAGAGGCGGACCTCATATCCTGCGTGGAGTTCAACCACGACGGCGAACTGCTGGCCACTGGCGATAAAGGAGGCCGAGTTGTTATATTTCAGGTAAGGTTTTACTAGGTGGTAGGACTTTTCTACAAAGTTCGTCTAGGGAGGTACCACTGCTTTGCCAGTTATTCGGCCGCCAAGCAGTAGTGTGCAATCACTATTGTGTTCCGGTTTGAAAGGCATTGTAGCTAGTGAAATGACTGTGCAAATGACAGTTTATGTCTTGATTTCACTGTGTAGTAATCTGATTACTAGACTGTGATGTCTCAGGATGACGTGCGAGTCACGATGCAACTCTTATGGGCGGCCGTGTCGCTTAACATCAGGCGAACGACTAGCTCGTCATGTCATTCATTCCCATAAAAAAAAAACTATAAATTATACCGTTTTTGTAATCCTTTTAATACCGTCGTACGCACATTTCTACACCTATACAGTCGATCGCTCGCTATCTTCTTTTCCCTTACTAATAACGCTTTATTTCTTCCACAGAGAGACCCGGCATCAAAACAATGCGTGCCCAAAAAGGGCGAGTACAACGTGTACTCGACCTTCCAGTCACACGAACCAGAGTTCGACTACCTTAAGTCGTTAGAAATTGAAGAGAAAATCAACAAAATACGGTGGCTCAAGCGGAAGAACCAGGCGCACTTCCTGCTCTCCACCAATGACAAGACTATAAAATTGTGGAAGGTATGTTATGTATCTTGATGAGTAGCATTTTTTGACCATTTTCTAGCCGTAGATCTTCTTCTTTTTTGATTTTAAATTGTGTTTGAGATGTCTCGCTTGTGTAGTTGAGAATTTTATTGTTCAGATAGATCTGACTACTAGAAAATGTTTTATAAAGCTGAAGTCACCCCTTTTGCTTTCAAAATATGTATCTTGTTTTTGTAATATGTATATAGTGATAAAAAGGCAATAAAGTAATTTTCTATTCTATTCTATAAAGGATCCCAAGCTTTATAAACAAAGACAATAATATTATCATTAGTTAACTAGAGTTCTATAGCATTTTCTTCACACAACTTGTCGAGTAAGTACTTCGTCGGCTAGATAGCAGTCAGTGAGCCAGTCGCATCCTTAAGTTTAGTATGTGTAGGTCTGGCGCACTCCGCGCTTTAGACCTGTCTTATCGTAGATCTCTTGTCGAAATCTTCGTAAAAAAAAACAATTCGATCCAGTATAGGCTCTGTTTTGAATCGCGCTAAGAGATCACAGTACGGCCCCTGAAATACACTATTGCGTTTTAGCAAGTTTCTATTTATTTAAATGTCTACATGGACTGAATCTTCTGTACATGTACTATTAAGTATTCTGTGGTGTAACCCAATCTGTCTTCTCAGGTGTCAGAGCGTGACAAGCGCGTGACGGGATACAATACGCGTGAAGAAGGCGGCCGACCACGTGACCCGGCGCGCGTCACGCAACTGCGCGTGCCCACTGTGCGACCGGCTGAACTTATGGTGGAAGCTTCGCCCAGGTGAGTGCTTCGAAAAAGAATAGAATAAAAAGTAGAAAGAAATAAAGACATTAATTTAATCATCATCATCATAATCAACAGCCCGTAGACGTCCACTGCTGAACAAAGGCCTCCCCCAGAAGAGCGCCATTTTGAGCGGCTGCTCGCTTCCTGCATCCATCGGCTCCCCGCGGTTGTCCCCAGGTCGTCGGTATTTATTTAATACTTGTTTAGAAATAAGGTACAATGCAAGTTGACTGAATATACTCCTGAATTAGGATTAGACCCCGTAGCGGACAGCGAAGGAATAGAACACCTTACCAGCGTCATTGTTTCCTGACAAATATAATCTGGGAGTTTTTAAGGCTAGAGTGAACTGGTATCTTCTAGGATAGCATGCTCCATGGTCGACCGCGTCGTTACTTACCATCAGGTTCTAACCTGTGGTCAAATGTTAGCCTATCGATGATAAAAATACCATGTACTCTCAGAAACGACGTTAATGATAATGATATTATCTTAGCTGCTATTTCGGCCACGATAACTGCGTTCGACACTTTGAGTTTTCTTTAGACTCTCTCACATAATTTAATAAAAATAGATGAGCGGACGTTAAGCTTCGCAATAAAAGACTTGGTTTTAGAAATAAGAATATTTAATAAAAACACAAAAATGTCCAGATTAAAACAGTTTCCAAATTATTGTCGGGCAAATCTTAAAATGCGATATTTCTCTGAATATAATTGATGTACTGCAAAAATACATATGTGCTTAGGAAGCAGTAATATTGTTGAATTCACTTATTTATAGTAAACAATTGAAATAATATCCAAAGAGCCGGTAATTTAATTTGTACAATTATGACTTTGAAATTGGCAATACTTATCATAACATAAATCACGTAAGAAAGAGAGAAGGGATGCGATGAGAATTTAACGCAACAGTGTGAAACAGCGATAATCGAATTCGGTATATCTATAATATTTAAGTTCCTCGACTTTTACCGCGGGTACTTTTATCTTCGTTCGTCATATTATGACTCATTACATTTTACGCCAATAAAGCGTATTTCATTGAATACAATATCTCCAATTCCAATAAATTGATAAATCTAATCATTATACAAAACAGAGGTCAAGTGTTAATATTGTAGCCGAATTGAGTTTTATTATCGCGACGGCAACTGATTGAAATTTCAAGTACGGTATCATGTTTATTTACTCGCTGATAAACGATTATTAAACTTTTCTTGTTGCCGGAAATTACCGGTTAACCGTTGATAATATTTTTATTAAATTGTTAATATTAGACAGTATAAAGCAAGCAGGAATGTAATCTAAATTAGACATTATCGGTAACGAATCACAGACGCAAATGACGTTAAATTTAATATTGCTTATCGTCGAGACGTGACGTAAATATACACTGTATTGTACAAGGACCTTTTTATGACACTCGTTTCGTTATAATATGCTGTTTGTTATCTGGGCCCCGTTTTATAAAGCTACAAGTCTTGTACTTGTAAAATACTGGCAGCACCACACAAATTTATAGAGTTCGGCGTTTTCTAAAACTGCAAGACAACATTTGATGTGTTGTTTTATAAGGCTAGAACACAAGAAAAGGAAACATTTGTTGTTTTATATATAGCTTTATAAAAAGTGACCCGTGACCGATATTTTAGTGTATGAACACGTCCGACCTACATTGTTTAGCCGACGTAGCATTAAGTTAGTAATAAGTTAGAGTAGTCACCATGTAGAAGCCGAACAATATACTTGTGCACGCAATACCATCTTTCATTGCCATCATGACGTACCATCAACCATAGGAGTACCACCAGCTCACCACCCAGAACCTGCATCCTTCACCTACTATATCACATGGCGACCCTGCCAGGATTCGAACCTAGAATCTTCTGACAATATAGCTCTTAGGATTAGCAAGTTTAAATAGCAATGGGCAGGCCACATCCCTCGTAGAACTGACAACCGATGCGCAAGAATGGTTCTCGAGTGGCGACCACGAACCGGAAGACGCATACGCATACGCAGCGTAGGCCGGCCCTCCACTAGTTGGACCGATGATCTGGTGAAAGCCGTGGGGAGCCGATAGACGCAGGAGGCGAGCAGCCGCTCTAAGTGGCGCTTCTTGGAGGAGGCCTATGTTCAGCAGTGAACGTCTTCAGGCTGTTAATGATGATGATGAGCTTTATAAAAGATCACACTCAATTTGTTTTTGTGGTGTTGCCATTTTTTACTACAAGTACAAGACTTGTCACTTTATAAAACGGGGCCCTAAAATAATGTGATGAGTATGTGATGTGATACAAGATAAATCAAGTTTATATCGCAATAAAATGATGAAATGTTTCGTGTGCAATATGGAGCATTTTGTCATGGTTTTATTATCAATCTGTATCGGACAAGCTGAATAATGTTATGTCGTTAAAAGATACTGTGTTTATTCTAATAATGTTTGAAAGAAAATGTGTTTTTTTAACGACGTTTACTTGTGAACTAGAGAATGCAATTCCAAGCAATCAGCAGGAAGACTTCTACTGCTGAAGAATAGGGATTCACCATGAATCGCCGCTTTGGATGCTTATCATATTAGGGAGGATTTGCCATAATGATTATGCCACGCTTGGTAGGTGCCTTACCCCCATATTCTATGTCGTTACCACGAGATTACTCCACTCGACTCAACCTCGAATTAACCTCATTTTCGTGTATTGGTATTTTTAAATGACAATATAATTATTATAATCAACTTGTCATTTCCGCGTCAATTTTTCTCAAACGAGGGAAGCGAAGCAACTGTCAACTCAAGGTACGTCGCGATGTACGTTGAGTTTCCCTTAAAATTGCGTGGAATCAAGTGAAGATTTTTGGTGAAATGTTTTGGAATACGGGGCTTAGTGATTGCAAGATTTAATGTACCGCAGAAAATGCTGCTGTTGTGGATATTGCGTTAGCTTTATTAGCCGGCTCTATTCCCTTGATATTCCCATAGCTAGCTCTTACGGTACCAATCAACTATGGGAAGAGATGGATGGTTCAAACTCAAACATGCACCACACGGCATAAATTATTATTCATCATCATTAGCAGCCCGAAGACGTCCACTGCTAAACATAGGCCTCCCCCAAAGAGCCACCTTGAGCGGCCACTCGCCTCCTGCATCCATCTGCTCCCCGCGGTTTTCACCAGATCGTCGGTCCACCGAGTGGGGGGCCGGCCTACGCTGCGTCTTCCAGTTTGTGGTCGCCACTCGAGAACATTTTTCCCCATCGGTTGTCAGTTCTATGAGGGATGTGGCCTGCCAATAGCCATTTCAACTTGGTAATTCTGAGAGCTATATCGGTCACTTTAGTTCTCCTGCGGATCTCTTCATTGCAGATCTTGTCTCGCAGGGAAACACCAAGCATGGTTCTCTCCATAGCTGAAAATACTAATTCATCATTATTATATTATGATTTCAGACGGATATTCGCAAACGCCCACACTTACCACATAAACTCGATCTCACTGAACTCTGATCAGGAGACGTACCTCTCTGCGGACGATCTACGCATTAATCTGTGGCACCTAGAGATTACGGACCAGAGCTTTAACATCGTCGACATCAAGCCGGCTAATATGGAGGAACTCACAGAGGTACGGCACATCTCTTCTCTAGAGAAAGCGACCATCGTAAGTCTAATCTTCAACCTAAACTCCTCACGACTCCTGGTCCTGGTCTGGTCTCCTGGTGCAATGAAAATATCTGATATTTTAATGGACCATTATACTTTTAATTTTATTGAGGGTAGACTACTTATACTTTTGTCGTTCTGGTAACAAATAAAAATATCTAAACTGAAACATCTGTTATTTTGATAATGGCTTATGATTTAATTTTTCCGATTTCAGGTCATTACCGCAGCGGAGTTTCATCCGACTGAATGCAATCTCTTTGTATATTCTAGTAGTAAGGGTAAGTACAGTAGTAAAAGATCTATACATATTTATAGATATATATTTCTAGAACTGTTCAAGTCGCGAGTGAATACATATCTAGGTATGCGTGTGCCGTCATTTTCCATGTGAGACGCCGGTTTATTTATAGTAATAAAATGACAACTTATGCATGCAGATTGAATGAATGACGTGACGAGCTAGTCGTTCACCTGATGTTTAGCGACACGGCCGTAACAGTTGCAGTGTCACTCGGAACATTAAAATAATAAAGTTTTGCGTGACGCTGCACTGTGCACGTCATCCTGAGACAACACACAGTCTAGCAATCAGATTAGGTTATAAAGTCCCATTTGCCCAGTAATTTCACTAGCTACAATGCCCTTCAAACTGGAACACAGTGCTTGCACACTACTGTTTGGCGGCAGAATAACTGGCAAGGCGGGAGTACCTATCTAGACGAACTTTGCAGAAAAGCCCTACCACCTAGTGAATTTATCTGTATTTTGCTGAGCAAAATTGAACTGTATCCCGTTGTGTTTAGGTACAATAAGGCTGTGCGACATGCGAGCCGCGGCGCTATGCGACCGGCACGCGAAACTGTTTGAAGAGCCGGAGGATCCCCACGCGCGTTCCTTCTTCTCGGAGATCATATCCTCTATTAGTGACGTCAAGCTCAGCAATTCTGGCAGGTGAGCCCTCATCCACTCTGGCAGGCCTCAGCTGGGGGGTTATTCGCTATGACACATGAGATTCCTTGCCAATAACGCGTGACGTGTAACATGCTCCAAACGTAAACGCGGGCTTTAACGCGCCACGACATGGAATTGACATGGAATCAAAGAATTGTATTCTGCATGCCACGCGTTAGATTGTTTGTGCCCAGTGTTTCCTGTTTTTTGACGTGCTTGTAACGTGTGCTGTCGTGTTTGTCAAATTTGACACCGGCATACAGAATAGCATTTTAAACCCAAAACCATTCCACGAAGATATCGTAACGCGCCGCGTTACGTGCGTGAATGGTCATACGGAATAAGGGCCCAGTTTTGGCAGGACGGTAATTCTAGCAAGCTCCAGATATTCTAAAGATTGTCAACCTAGAAGTGAATTCAATAGGGCATGGGAGTAATAGAATCTACAGCCTGAAAAAAGCTAACTATTCTCTATCATATTTAATGATTCTGGAAACTCGGAGGTTCTGGCAAGCCTCAGCAATTTTGGTGAGCTAAGGTATTGTGTTTAATATTAAAATTAAACGAATGAATGAATTTACTTTTAATTTATTTTTGTTTTTTGTTTATTAGATTTTTTATTTGTGTTAACAATAGTTAATACAGATTATGTGGGTTCAATCTCGTTAAACGTGTAATGTTAGAAGATATGCGTTAGAATGACGGTAGTTGAATATATTTTTCATCATCATTTTCATCAGCCTGAAGACATCCACTGCTGAACATAGGCCGGGAGGCCATTCAAAGTGGGGATCTGTGGGGACTATAGAGCTTTGAGACTGAGCGGCTGCTCGCCTCCTGCATCCATCGGCAATATAATTTTTTTTCGGGAATATAATTTTAGACTGGCTTGCTGAAATGCATTGTATTGCATCGTAGCAACTCTCAATTTATTTGAATGTGTTCTGTCATTCATCATCATCATCAGCCCGTAGATGTCTACTGCTGAACATAGGGCTCCCCCAGAGAGCGCCACTTTGAGCAACTGCTCGCCTCTTGCATCCATCGGCTCCCCGCGGTTTTCACCAGGTCGTCGGTCCACCTAGTGGGGGGTCTGCCTTCGCTGCTTCCGGTCCGTGGTCGCCACTCGAGAACCTTTCTTCCCCATCGGTTGTCAGTTCTGCGAGCGATGTGACCAGCCCATTGCCATTTCAACTTGCTAACTTTAAGGGCTATATCGGTCACTTTAGTCCTTGTGTGGATTTCCTCGTTCTGGATCTTATCTCTGTTCTGTGATTACTAACTTATTATTTCTTCATTCCAGATACATGATGTCCCGAGACTACCTAGGTTTAAAAGTGTGGGATCTCCGAATGGAGACGAAACCAGTGGAGACGTATCCGGTCCATGAATACCTTCGCTCCAAGTTGTGCTCGCTTTACGAGAACGACTGCATCTTCGACAAGTTTGAGTGCTGTTGGAGCGGAGACGACCAGAGGCTCATGACTGGCTCTTATAACGGGTTCTTTAGGTGAGACTTGTTAAGTAAAATTCATCATCATCATCATCATCATCATCATCATCATCAACAGCCAGAAGACGTCCACCGATGAACATAGGCCTCCCCTAGAGAGCGCCACTTTGAGCAGCTGCTCGGGTCCAGCATCCATCGGCTTCCCGCGGCTTTCATCAGATCGTCGGTCCACCTAGTGGGAGGCATACGCTGAGTCTTCCAGTTCGTGGTCGCCTCTCGAGAACCTTTCTTCCCCATTAGTTGTCAGTTCTACGAGCGATTTGGCCTGCCCATTGCCGCAAAATTGGTCCCTAATCTGTTTCCCATGTCAACTGAAAAATATGGAACACTCATTGGTTGCCTGTTGATCACCAGCTGTCTACAACCAATGAGTGTTGAGTTAGACGACCTCTTGACAATCGTGCTCATATCTGAAATACTCGTTTGGAATGGGGTATCAAACGGTAATTCCAAATATTATCAAAATCAGCTGGCAAACTTCCCCCTTTTTGAATATCTAATTTGGGGAAGTTCCTAATCACCACACAAGCAAGCGTGTTGGTGATTGCAGATCTGTTCTGACTCAGATAATGCTTGCAGCCTTAGATATAGGTTCCGTAACTCATGTTATAATCATCATCATCAGTCTAAAGATGTCCACTGCTGAACATAGGCCTCCCCCAAAGAGCGCCAGTTTGAGCGGCTGCTTGCCTCTTGCATCCACCGGCGCCCCACGGTTCTGACCTGGGGGTCTAGCAAAGATCCAAAACGTTAATGCTAAACGCTAACTCCAAAATGTATTAGAATGGTATTTCGGAAATCGCTAACTTTTCCGCAGCTAATGCCATTTCAATACATTTTGGAGTTAGCGTTTGCCGTTAACCCCAGATAAAATAATACCTACAGTACAGATACCTCATCCCATACAACAGATTAACGCAGGCTATTTTATGAATTATCTTATTTCTGCATAACGCAAGATTATCAAGCGCTATTTATTGCGTGTTGACGAAGTATTTGGCTAAATGAATACACTGGACACTAACTAGTAACGCTTGCGACACGATCAGCATGTTTTTTTCACGTTCGGGCTATTTTCATTTGTACCTGATGGGACCCCGTGGCGTTAACGACAATGGAAAGGGTTCTTTGCTAGGCTCCCAGGTCGTCGGTCCTGCTATAGTATGATAATATGACAATGTCAGGATATTCGAGCGCGCGCTGGGCGGCGGGCGGCGCGGCGAGCTGACGCTGGAGGCGTCACGTGACGCGGCGCAGCGCCCGCGCCAGCCGCTGCGCGCGCGCCGGGTCGCTGCCACCGCCAAGAGGAAGAAGGTACGATCCTCGCCCTATCCCCACTTCCCTATCCCTAAACGTACAGATTCGAGGATAAACACGTATTTATTAGCGATGGCAATTAATGCGATTTTGCGTAAATCTCGTAAACATGCTAATTTAAGAGTCTTAGCATGCTAATTGCTATTGCTATCATATTTGCTAAAATAAAATGAAATGGAAATGAAAAATAAAATGAAAATTGAAAGAAAAATTGAAGTGAAAAATGAAATATATTATATGAAAAATGAAATGAAACGAAAAATGAAATTAAACATGAAAATGAAACATGTTTCACAGATTTTCGCAACTATATTTCATTTGCGAAATGCTAATTGAGTTTTCGCATGCTAAAAATGAATGCGAATGCTAATTCAATTCAATATGTATTTATTTCAGACAAACATTATCCATTTTTGTTAGTATAGCAGACTTAACCATTAATTTAATTAATCCATCACTAGTATTTATACCTGGCTCCCGGAACTTACCCCCATATTCTTAGTCGTTACTACGAGATTACCCCCATATTCTTAGTCGTTACTACGAGATTACTCCACTCGACTCAACCTCGAGTTAACCTCATTTTCGTGTTTTTGTATTTTTAATTGACAATAGGCCTAATTTTGAACGCTTTAGTTGACAGTTTTAAAAATGCTAAAAATATATCCGTCTTTTACATTACCGTCTATTTGACAAAGACAGCAACAGTTTTAGGAGCTTTAGATCTGTCAACTAAAGCCTTTAAAATTGGCCCCAATATACTAGTATAATCTACTTAATATTTCCTCGTTAATTTTTCTCAAATGAGGGAAGCGTAGCAACTGTCAACTCAAGTGTACGGGCCAACCCGTAACATTTAATTCTCACATCATAATAGCAATAGCAATATCATTGTCATATTACCTTTAGTACATCAGTGTCAATAAAGCATCCAACCGGAACGCACGCCTATCATTTCCCGGTTGCATTGATACTCAATATCAATCAACTATCAATTATCAATCTATGTAGGGCTCCGCACTAGACCCTACATAGTGGTCCTTCGACGGTACAGGACCTCGCGGTTTCGTTTTTTTTTGGTCTCACGGCGGGAAGACCTTGTGGAAGTGACTTTTCGCGTGTGAACAAAACTGTAATACGAGACTGGTGGTTCTGTGTGAACAAAGCGAACACTTGGTAACAACAAGTCCACATCATTATCAAGGGTTTATTGGATTATCATAATCATCATCATCATCAACTAAGGTCAGATCTTTCCTTTATTTTGAAATCATTACAATGGAAGACTTACTGACTAATCAACAGTTATTGCATGAATCTATTGAGTTACTTTTACGCAATTTCAAAAAAGATGGACGGGATAGGAAGACCCCCGACCTCATCAGGAGAAAGATGGAAACTCTTGACCGTTATTGGCAAGAATTTCAGGTCAATCATAGCAATTTGTCTGAGTTCGGTGATCGTACCAGCTCATATTTCATCACTAATCAATATGATAAGACAAAATCACTTTATGAGAACGTCCGTTCATTTTTGGTGTCGTATTCGGCAGAATTTGATCGGCCAACTACTCCCGTATTAAAACCTGCGACATTGCAACCCAGCACCTCTGCAGGCGCAGGTACCCCAAAAACATCAATTGTTGAGAGCGAGAAAAGGTCACAAGGCACGTCTAGTAAGCTCGACGAGTTACTGCGTAAGCAATCAAGCCATTTTAAGGCTTTATCACATACTTTATCAACCATCGATCGCGATAGTATCATAGAGAAATGGGAGATACAAGATACGCTTAAAAATCTAGAGTCTCGCTGGTCAGTCATTGATACATTACATTGGGAATTGGACAGCATGTTGGACGGTAGCAACAAACATTACGTGAAAACGTTCTCAGAATACGAAAAGATCTTCTATGAAATGAAGAAGTCTTTAAATCAAAAACTGTGGTCTATGGTTTTAGTGATAGTGATAGTGTTACGTATCAATGTGTTGGTGCGCGTGATAAAGCAACGTCTCCAATTATAACGCGTGCGGACCCCTTTAAGTAAAGCAATAAGCTGGAACATCAATAACTATCATTTTTTAAAATTCTTATTTGTGCATTTTATAATGTTTTATCATTTAATAATTTTAGCATTTTTGCATTTTTAGCATTCGAAACTATTGTGTTTTTTATTCCATTATTGTTTACATGTTTACATTTTTTCTATACACGCATTTTTGCATTCTTTTGTAACTTTTATATCATTGAGCATTTTAGCAGAGTATTTTATCATGTTTCTATTTTTGATGTGTTATGTTTATATTTTAATTTGTTTTTCTTCTCCCGTGGGGAGCATGTACGGGCCAACCCGTAACATTTAATTCTCACATCATAATAGCAATAGCAATATCATTGTCATATTACCTTTAGTACATCAGTGTCAATAAAGCATCCAACCGGAACGCACGCCTATCATTTCCCGGTTGCATTGATACTCAATATCAATCAACTATCAATTATCAATCTATGTAGGGCTCCGCACTAGACCCTACATCAAGGTTACGTCGCGATGTACCTTTAGTTTCCCTCAAAGTTAAATGGAAGTTGAGTGAAGGATTTTCGGTGAAATGTTCTAGAATACGGGGGTTAGTGTTCAAGGCGTTTTGTTGTTTCATTAATAATTATGTACATTATACAGTGAAGAAAGAAAAATAAACAAGCTAATATAATTGTTAAGTATGGTTTACATTCAGATCAGAAAACTGTGTTGCCCTAATACAAACCTCCCGAGATTTGGGTCAAAAGCAATTCAATTTATTATCATATAGACATTAGGCACTATCACTCAGTTGCAGAAACGATCGTTAACTTTTAAAGTCTTCTTTAAATCTTAATCTGCCATTAAGCTGTTGTCCTCCTTACAGTATAAGGTCGCCATTACCTTTAATGCCATCATTAAGATTAATGATCGCAACTAGGTGTCTGTATAGTGTACACTTATGAAAGTCAATAATACAATTTCTTAACAACAATAACAATAATACATTTTAATAATTCAATTTAATTTATTTGTTTCGAGTTGCCGATATTTTGGTACTGTTGCAAGCACCATGGTCACGGACGAACTGAACTGAACTGAACCGAACGATCATGGTGCTTGCAACAGTACCGAAATATCGGCAACTCGAAACAAATAAATTACATGGTAAATATCCCGTTAATAAACAATATGTGAGTAATGTTAGTGACCATGGAAGTTTAAAATCTTATAAATTCAATTTAAGTAAATAGGTACTACGTTTTTGCATTAAAATGTGTCTATGAATTTGTTCTTTAATGCCAACTCAGTATAAAAACGACAGATTCTTGTAAACTGATTATAAAATTACTCTTCATGCAAAAAATGATGTACTTATTAAACATAGCCCACTTGTCAACAGGACGAAATAAGCGTGGACTGTTTAGACTTCAACAAGAAGATATTGCACACGGCGTGGCATCCGCACGAGAGTGTGATAGCTGTGGCGGCGACGAACAATCTGTTCATATTCCAAGACAAGTTCTAGCGGCCAACGCTTTTGCCAACGGGGAGACAGACTTGAAACGGAACAAACAACGATGCGAGGCAAGTCGTGCAAGATATTTTAGTTGTGTAAAGCCTTGCAGATTATGTAGGGCAAGTGTTAACGTCATGCAAGGTCTACAAGGCATGACTTGCAAGTGTTACAAGTCTTGCAGGTCATGCAAGGTCAGTCTTGCAAGTCTGACTTGCAAAGTCATGCAAGTTTTTAGGTTATACAACTCAGGTTTGTAAGTCTTGCGAGGTTTGTGACTAAGTTTCGCAAGTCATGCAATGTAATTCTTGCAAGTCTTGCAAGGTGTGAAGGTCAGTATTTGTTACCACCTGACATTGCTGGCAACGTTTTTAGTGTAATGTAAAAAGTCTTATCATGAATTGTTTGAAAGGACTGTATGCCACAGAATGAAATATAGAATGTTAAGTTAAAGAAAATGCAGCTGTCTTATTCGGCCGTAATTGTTATTTATGAATTAGTTACAGTATAAAAGTCATCATAGTACATATGCATATTAACCGGGCAAATTTTTTTAAGTTACCGTACCGGAGCTTTCGTTTGTTGTTCTATCTCAGGACATGACATTGGCGAAATTGTAGTGAAATTGCTGCAGAAGCAACTAACTATCAATTCAATTCATTTGTGAATTATAATAGACCATCCAAAAACCGACCCGACTTCAAAGAATGGAATAAATCTAACTCAACAATACACAAAACTCGCAAATATATCCTTACAAATAAACACCACATATTGGGGGAATACCTACCTACTACAGTATTCCCTCTTGTTTTATCTTCGCACATTTCAAATTTGATAGAGAGGAACAAAATATACATTAACTTCTTCCTATACATAGAGTGCATTAATAATATGAGAATGTTGGTCAGTCTTCTATAGCCATTCTTGCAATATTTGACTAAATGACAAATCTTGCAAGAATGACTATGATGCGCCGCTATGTCTATGGACCGCTGTCAAGCAGGTTCCAGTAAATTAATGTTTGTTTGTTCACTACATAATTGTGTGACAGGGACGATCTCTCTTTAATAATATGTGATATCGCATTGTCTGGGTAAAAAAGTGGATTCATTCGGTAGTCTTCTTAGCGATTTTAGCATAGCACCCTAAAAATAGAAAAGCATTTATTTTTCAATCCTTTGCTAATACTTTGTTCTTGTCCCACTTCTAAATTTTCCATTCCGTGGCATAAACAATATCAGTTATTTTTGCACTGTGAATATATCGGTGACTAGTTGTTGAAAATATCTATAAGTGTTTCACCTTAACGACTTATATACTGTGATATTTGATGACCTGATGACCTTTCCGTTTGCTATACCTAATCGAACTATAATGATAGACAGACCAGGGTCTAGCAATGATCCCAAACTCTAACGCCAAACATTAACTCCAAATGTATTGGGATGACAATTCGGAAATCGCTTACTTTTCCGCAGCTAATGTCATTACAATACATTTTGGAGTTAGCGTTTGCCGTTAGCGGGATCTTTGCTAGACCCCTAGGTGCCTTATCGCGTAATTATAATGAACAATCGTCGCGTAGTCGTGTGCTCTCTTGCTCGCACTCGCGGACTTGCGAGGTGGCGCGAGCAGGACGTCAGATGAAGTCCACGTACAGAATAGTTACGCGATAGACGTGCTGACCTCCTAGCATGCGCATCGCGAGAAAGCTTGTCGTCGTTGTAAGAGTGAGACACACTTACGCGCTACCATAGTCTTGTCACGGTCACTCACGAGAAGAAGTGTCGAGAAAATTTTGTCGCGGTGCGCATGTTTGGCCGGCTGCTTATGACATAGAGAATGCTCAAATCGTGTCAAGCTATTTTCTAATTTTTATTTGGAAAACTATAACCGTGTTTATAGCAATTACAATAAATTGTATAATACAAAAATAAAGAACCACATACTTTGGTTTAAACATAACTAGTCTTTTTCATAGTTTGTTTGAATTTCCAACAATAATACCGTCATTCTGCTTTAATGTGTTTTTCTAATCAAGCTCCGAATGGCTTCTAAAACAGCATTGAAATATTGTAAGTGTGGTATCCTCGTTGGTGACAGTCTGCTAGTATCTTAGTATCGTTATTATGGACGATGTAGCTGTCAGTACTCTATTTAATAATAATAATAAACAAACAAATAAATATAATAAATTCATTAATTTCAGGCAACTAGCTTAAAATAAATATGCCCAAATTTACCTTACAGACTAACATACATATTTTATAATAACTTTAAAAAAAGCGTACATTAATAGCCGTGATGACTAATTTTTTTTTTGATAAATTAAATATATTCCTTAAAAGATAAACATTTGTGTGAACAAAAATTAAATATCTCAAAAAATTACCAAGTTACAAGCATTTTAAAAACCGGAATAGAAAGAGATAGCTCAAACGGCCAGTGACGTCAGAGGAAGGTCGTTATAGTACCACATTACTAAGCTGTGGTAGCTTTACATACAATCTCTTTGGCATGTGACGTCACGAGTAGATTTTTCATAGTAACTGTGGGGGCGCTCTGTTTTGCGAGAAAGGGACAGGAGATGCCTCCTGTAGAAACTTTAAAAGCTTATTACTCTGTGATTTATTTACCGATTTTGCTTATTTTTTCAATTATTGCATTAATTTTTAATCTTCTTTGACTTCTTTATGAAAGTAATATTTACTTGTTCATTTTTAATAGTAGTCATCATGCCTATTTCAACAGCTTGGATTATTTTTAGGAATGACAATAGTAATGAATAGTATCACTTACTGGCCCATAGACAAGTTTATTTAGTGGTTCCGTTGCTGCATGAAAGATGTACAAACAAAAAACCAGAGAGTTAGTAGTAATGTGAGGCTGAGCGAAAGGCGACCACCTTCGTTTATGTTGGAGAATGTGATGAAATAGTTTTTTTCTGACGGCCTGAAAAAACTTGCAAGGAACCGATGAGTGCAGGAGTCAAGCAGCTGCTCAAAGTGGCACTGTTGGGAAGCCTATGTCCAGCAGTGGATGTCTACGGGCTGTTGATGAAGTTTTTTGTGGAGCTAATGGGGGCAATTTTAAAGGCTTTAGTTGACAGATCTAAAGCTCCTAAAACTGTTGCTGTCCTTGTCAAATAGACGGCAATGTAAAAGACGGATATATTTTTAGCATTTTTAAAATTGTCAACTAAAGCTTTCAAAGTTAGGCCTAATGTCTACTAAACTTTCAAATATTCTCAATTTAGTAAAGACGTTCTGCCTGTCGTATGGAGCACAAAAGTTGATTATGTCATCAAAGATAGCATGAAAAGAATGTATTTTAAATGTTTACAACTTACAATACAAGATATAGCTTTTAAAATCAAAATATTCAATTGTACTGACAGCTAATATCGTCCAATTTGTTAATGCAACATGGTGTTATGTTGTATGGAAGTCATACAAACTTAAACTTTAGAAAAACCAAGTTTTCTTTACGATAAGTTCCGACTGGACTGACACATTGGGTAATGTGCGATAATCGTCACTGCGATCGGACATAGACTGTATAGCTCTGGGGCCTTTTACAAGGCAGATTCTAAGGCTGCGTCTACACAAGCCAGAGAACTCGTATAAGTCTTGCGCGATTTCAACAATCACCCTATCTTTGACAATCTGTCGTGAGTTCACTTGCTACGTTGTTTACACGTGCAAGCTGCTGTCTGATAGAGCCCGACAATTTTTTATCAACGATAGGCTAACATTTGATCACGGTCTCACCTGATGGCAAGTGACGACGCGGTCGACGATGGATCATGCTTGCCAGAAGATACCGGTATCACGTAAAAATCACAACAGCTGTAGCAAATCAACAACAGTAGCAAAGCGACCGCGAACACTTAGCCATCGGTCGCAAGATGCCCGCCTGTTGCTCGTTTGTCGCTGAATGCACTTTGGCCTTAGATACTAGCGCCACTAGCAACAGAACAGCAATAGATAGAACCAAAATACATATTTTTAGTTCGTCTATTGATATCAAATGTCACTTTTCTGTCAAAGTCGTGTTTGACAGCACTGATTGCAAAATTGACGCCTGTTGCAAACGTGTTGCGAGTTACGTAATACGCCAGCCGTTCAATTATTGCAGAAGTATTCTCGCATGTGTAAACGCGGTCTAATCTAATATATTGGAAGTGCTAATCTTATTCGATAGACTATTGTTACCAGTGATTCTCGCTTGCATTTTGTATGACTCCCATACAAAAGCCATACAAACTAGATAGGTAGGTAATAAGTACCGTTATTTCATAATTTATACGCTTGTCACAGTTAAGGTTCTAAGCGTTATAAGTATTTATTATATTGTTTATAATGATATTGTAACGCGTTGGTAAACGCTTGAACTAAACTTATCCAATATGAATGAGATTAGCTAGGTATATCAAAATGGTGTCAATGTAGGACTGATACATAAGCTGTGATCCCATTGAAATGTATGAAAAATAAAAACAATTTCGCGTTATAAATACTGTAATATTGTTGTCTATAATATCTATAGTTGATTATAAAAAAAAACATTAAAATATCTTTTAAAAATTACTAGCGGATTGTCGTTTTCATCTTTGACATGCCATTTCACCCTTTTAGGGGCTGTATTTTTAAAATAGTATGAATCTACTCCATAAAAGGAAGGCTACGCCATACATTTCGATGGGAATCGATTTAAAAAGATCGGTATTAGGAACTCGATGTAGATCGCAAAATATCAGAAATGTCCATAATAGAGTATTCGTTAGAAATAAGGGAATACTATAAAAATTATCCACCGTCTTCGAAATGTGTCAATTTACAATATGTTGTTAAATAACTTTGGATTAATATATGTCAACAATATATTATGCTTTACATGCTTTATCATAATAATTATTCTATTTTAATCTGTACCTTCACTCGCGTTAGATTTTTTTTTTAAATCCAAGAAGCCCGATTATTTTTGATGGCGTTTGCCTTAATTCATGTAAGTGCAAAACGGTTTGAATTACCCAACCCCCAACACTCTTTAGGGTCTAAAATAGGAAAATATAGGCGAAATCAAAGCTACAAAAAAACGCTTGTAAGCATAGATCTATATATCAGGATATGCCCGAAAGAACATTTTATTTACTCAAAATGGTGTGGGGAAAAGTCAGCGCCATCTCTTAGATTACTCAGGAACTACGATGAGTTGGGAAATTAAACGCTGCCATTATGTCCGTCAATGTTTGTTTACAATGATTATCCCAAATATAAATTCGATTATTTTCGTACAAAACGGAGCACTTTGTGCAACCCTTCACAACACAACTTGGCATATTTTCTTTGAGACACACGACCGATATCTTCTCTGGGCTGGACTGGGCGCTAGTGGATGTCAATCTGTGAACTTGACTCCCTCTTTGAAGCGACGGTGTAATCTGTCATGTGGCCTGTGTTGGGTATATGTCTATGCTTGTAAGTATTTTGTTTATTTACCGCCATATTGTAAATCGTCACATTTATGCTACCGCATACATACGTAACATAATAAATATGCCCGTTCAGCCGGGCTAGCACGAGCTGTAAAAATCGACATATCATTTGTCGAAGCGTTAGACCAATGAAAACACAGCAAAAAGGTTTATGACGTGATCCGTGTTATAGTTCATTGGTCCAAAAGCATTGACTATATCCTGTTGACCAATGATATAAACTCCCCTCGTACGAAAATTAGTGGTGTATTCCAACCGCTAATCCTATGAGAGGGAACGGGTTACCCAATGTGCCTTTTCTTCCATCCTGCTCTGTTCTTTGTAATTTCGTATGACTTGTCTGGTTTTGTTAGTTCGCCCCCTGCCCGCGCAAGTGAGTTGTGTTTGTAGGAGAAATTATGTTCACGAGCTTTTTCGAGTGAAAAGATATGTCTATTTCTACACCTCGTGCTACATTTGCAGTTGGCGTTCGTGCCTTACGGTGTATGTAAATATTTTGTTAGTTCGGTATTTATTATCATTATGTAAATCTTTGTGATTGTATTTTTACTTATGTATTAACACGATGTCATTCTGTTAGTTATTTTGTTAGTTATTTGCCTTCGGTAAATGTTGCGATGGGTTGTTAACTTGGTAGATTATTTTGATTTTATTAAGTGAAAATTTGTTGGGATCGTCACAACGGAATTCTCAGAGAATAACGCTGCTCCTATAGCAAGAACAAATGGCTTAGAACGGTTGGCTATAGTGCCATGTTTTTATCCGATACTTTCATACGACGGGGCACCCAAAAAGGTGCAATTATCAATAAAAGGATGATAAAATTGAAAACCTCCTAAACACAGTCCGAAAAAAATAACGTTGTGCTAAGACGATGATGAATGATAATGATAAAAAAAAATTAAAAATATAGAATTTAAAAATTATTAAAAGAAAAAAACTTGATTGATTGAATCAAACCTTCTTCGTGGTTTATATTTAAGGCGGCGCAAGTTGATATCGCAATTTATTTCTATTGTGAATAACAGTACGATAATTGGCTGTTTCTTGCCTAAAAATAAAAAAAAACTGCCTAGTTCGAACCCATCTCACATTCCGTATGTAGGCATAAATTGGGCTACATTACTTACGGTAAATGAAATTTCAATTGTGATTTTTAGTTCTTTTACGTACTATAAGTGGAAGCTTGAAATAGTGTGTTAAAATTTAAAAAAAAAAATGTAAATAGCGAACGAGCGGAGGCCTGTATAAGTATAGGATATGTCACAACACGTATTAATGTACAGAGTTATATATATATTTGTACTTGTATAGCTATACGAAATTATGTTCCATACGATTATTTGAAATGAACTGTTTTGTAATCATTTTTGTGCCCGAATATCGTTTTTTCTTGAGGAGTTTTAATTAGTCTGTGAAGTAATAAGTACGGAGAGTGAGTTTAGTCAGAATCGACTGAGCGTTTTGCAAAATTAACCACTTAAACACCACTTAAATTGCTACTTTGTATCCCGTTTGTCAACTTTCGTCAAGCAATTTTAAGAACGTAAAATAGAAAAAAGGTAAATAGGTGAATATATAGCTGGAGCTTTTTTCGCCCAATTTCGTGAGATCTATTATGTTTGTTTGCTCAATGCTCGCTCGACTCTGATCTCAGCATCAAACCTGTGCTTTAATTTACGAAATCAGGCACTCGAAACATTTTGTAAAGTATATGAACAATCTCCGTAGTGTTTCTTTTGATATGTTGATCGATTTTGTATAGGATTCGTGTTAAGTTTTAGTTTTATCTACCGTTCTACTTCTCACTTTTATTTTTGTAAGGGGCCGTGTCAATTCCTCGCGCCGATCTTCTAAAACGCTGTTTGCAATTATTGTAAGTGAAACGTGTGATAATTAAATTATGCCTTGCAGCTTAACACCTTTACTTATAAGTACAACAAAATCGCTTATAGGTCAAGGTAACTTTGTGTAAAAATTGCTTGTGAAGCAATAAATAGTGTATAGGAATTGACTGTCCCCTAGGTAATATCAATGTAAAATATCGAAATGTTATAGTTAGGGCGTGCGAGTGGAATGCGAGATGGAGAGAATGCGTGTGCGAGTGAAGCGAAAGGATAATTTAAGACTAGATTAATAGTTAGGCAAAAAATCTGCGCGCGATCAGAAAATCTTTTTTTTTTCGGCATCGAGGGATCAACGGAGTTGCTTGAAAATGTGATATGTCGCAATAAGCGGTGTGTTAATGGACTTATATGTGATTAGTTCGGACCTCGGGCGGTTGACAACGAATTGTGTAGTCTGCGGACGCCCGCGCTTTGCCCTCGTCGCTCTTGTAAATAAAACGCATAAAAAACCTTAAAATCGAATTCGAATTACCTAAACAAACTGTATGTACCTAACAAGTCTCCAACCGAGAAACATGTGTTCGTCTCAAAAGGCCAGACAGTATTCATTACCCAGAAAAATTGGCCAGTGAAATTGCATATCCCACTTTATAAGAATGTGCCATGAAGGCGACTGGGGCGAAGCGCGGGCGCCGCATGCGGGAAGTGTTGTTGAATCCAAAATATTTCCTATAATATAAATTTTTATATCTGATTTTTGGTGTTTTACTTTCACAATCATCATATTGATAGGAAAGTTTAATCTCAATAGGTACATCTCAAAGCTCAAAGTCGCGAAGCGAGCTATGAAGAGAGCTATGCTCTGTGTTTCCTTGCGAGACAAGATCCGAAATGAGGAGATCCGCAAGAGAACTTAAGTCACCGATACAGCTTTCAGAATTATTAGCAAGTTGAAGTGGCAGTGGGCGGGCCACACCGCTCGTAGAACTGACAACCGTTGGGGAAGAATGGTTCTCGAGTGGCGACCACGGACTGGAAGACGCAGCGTAGGACGGCCCCCACTGGGTGGACCGACGACCTGCCAGTTTCGTTTGACAGATTGATTCCGATTGAGTACTGTCATTGGACTTAGACGGTACGAATATTTGTCAAAAACACTGGTTTTGTTCACTCATTCTGAATGGAGTTCGATGCCGATCGCTGGAAATCATAGCCGGTACGTTGAAACCGACTCATCGCTTGTGATTGGCTGGACGGCAATGAACATCAGTTCGATGAAGTTCACCGGCACTACACAATAAGCCCGCTGGTCAGAACCATGGGGAGCCGATGGATGCAAGAGGCAAGCAGCTGCTCAAAGTGGTGCTCTTTTGGGGAGGCCTATGTTCAGCAGTGGACGTCTTCAGGCTGGTGATGACATCTCGATATAGTCTGCTTATTGGGTGACGTCATTCGCAAATATATCTTTGTAACGTGAGGTTTATTTTGTGGGTAGACCCATTTTTTATGCCCAACGTTTTTTAGGTATAGGTTTTTGATTTTTGATTGTTATTTTCTAGCCTCAGGTTGCGTGAACGATAAATAAAAATAGTGAATATAGTATAAAACTTTATTAATATAAATACCCTCATCACATGGTTTATATCACGACACTAACGGCAAATACAAAAAAAAAACAAAACAAGAATTTACCCCGATTTACAAAAATCGCATTTCCAAACGATTTCAGGACAAGCTGAAAATAGCATCGAATACAATTGAATGTCACTGGATTTACATATAGTATAACGCCTAATGTCTGATACTAAATCTAAACTATTTACAAAATACCCGAAAGAGCTTTGCTCTAAAAGACTTTCCAAAAATTAAGCTGAAATACATTTTCAGACAAACAATCTCACTCTAAATACAGAACAAATCTGACTTAAAAATAATTGACTTAAAATCGACATTCATTCAGACCTAGGCACCTAAGTAAAACCTATATTAAGTACAAAAATAAAGACATTTTTGCGATACTGCTAACTTTGTCTCGGCTGTATTTTTAAATTTATTGCTTCAACAGCACCAACAATTAACTTTTACACTTAAGTAAAAGTTGAAACCTAACTCTTTCTAAGTTTAAGCCTAAGTAGAACTAAAGCTAAGGTCAGTGCTATCCAACCGAAGGTTACTAGGAATCCATTGTAAACTGTAGGATCGGTGATGGAATAACCCTTTTCGAGGATGTCTCGGAGAGAATTCGAAGGTATCGTGAAGGGAAGGGTCAGCGCGATGAAGCGAAGGACCGTGGACATTCCTTCTAGGGGCCATAAGATACCTGTGAAAATATACGGTTTCATTAAAAGTATTGCATAAGTGGTTCTTTTTGGATGTTTGGAAATTCATTCCCTGTTAGATTAGTTCTGTTTAAGGTATAGGTACATTTGTGTATGTTTATATTTTATAATATTGTGCGTACGCTGCCCTTCGTTGAAAGCGTGCGTGATGTCACTTGCCGGTGCCAACGGCAGACCAGCGCTAGTTGCTTGCAGCTAGCATTTTGCTGAGTTGGAGCTGGGTTGTGGCAAACACTAATATTAAGTTGTTTTGTATAAATTGCTGTAAGTATTAGTTATATTGGTGTTTGGCACAAATAAATATCTTTTTTTCTTTCTTTCAATCAAATGTGACAGATGGAAAGCTAAAGTACGAAGACATGGGAATCTGTAGAAATGGGAACAATTCGTGTAGGTACTCCACACAATAAATGTGTGTATTAGATACTATTCTAACAATAAAATGGAAGCAATAAATTGACCCGCAAAATCCATGGAAGCAATATAACCGGCCAAGTGCGATACAGACTCGCGCACGAAGGGCTCCGTACCATTATCTATGAAAACGAGCAAAAGAATCACTTTTGTGGTATGAAAGCCCCCTTAAATATTTATTTTATTACAACAGAAATACGTATCTGTGAAAACTTCAACTGTAGGACAGATAGACTTTCAAATTAACACTTACCACAAAGTAGTATCATAGGGTAGAAGCTTCCAGTGGAAACGAAGAAGGACATGGTGTGGCTCGAACAGTAGACCGACAGAAGGAACCCGTAGCACATCCCTGAGATGCCTTGAAGGAACAACAAGATGGCGACGAGAAGCGTGCTGCCGCGGGACGGGATTCCGTACCCGGCAAACGCTAGTGCCATCATTTCTACCGTCTGGAGAGAGAGGGATGAATAGAAAGTTTATTTATTAAAGTAAGTATTAGATAACTAAATAGTATGGCAGCATTTGCAATTTTAAGTAGGCACTAATCTGGCATTGCTATCAAAAAGTGCAGGGCTGCAAAATTGCAGCTGCCTCGAAACTGCCAACCGACTGCGAAGTCCTGTTGTAGTCGGTGTGCAGTTCAAACAACTGCACATCGTTTGCAGACCAGCTGCACACTACATAATCATTATCAACAGCCTGAAGACATCCACTGCTGAACATGGGCCTCCCACACAAAGCGCCACTTTGAGCGGCTGCTTGGCACTTGCATCCATCGGCTCCCGCGGTTTTCACCAGATCGTCGTTCAACCTACATAGTTTTTGTGTGTACCTAACTACCTACGTAATTCATTCAAATACAAACATGTTTTCTATGGTTTAGCAATGTGTAGTTGTTAGGATTGTACGCAAACTGCAGGACTGTAGTCGATTAGCAGTTTCGATGCAGATATGTGAACTGCTCAAAAACTGCATTCTTTGCATTCTGACGGTCACAGTGCTAAGAAAAGAGGGTGGTTTTTATTGTTTTTACGAACCTGCATCACGATTATAGTTGACTGCATAGTGATGTGAACGTTCAGCATTTCCCACGGTCGGACGCCGGCGACCGCGCTACGTTCCCAGACGCCCTCCAGCCGGTCCGTTATCATCAGAGTTGACGTCACCACCGAGGGTAGGAAGAAGATTATCCTGGGCAGGAGAAATGTATATTTAATAATAATTTTTATAAGAATGACTAACAAGATGGGCTAGTCGTTCACCTGATGCTACGTGACACGGCCGCCCATATCAGTTGCAGTGTCACTCAGAACTTTAAAATAAAGTTTCGCGTGATACTGCACTGCGCACGTCATCCTGAGACATCACACAGTCTAGTAATCAGATTACGTCATTGTGTAATCAGGTCATAGTCTATTTTGCCCAGTGATTTGCTGCAATGCCCTCCAAAGTGGAACGCAGTAGTGTTTGCAGACTACAATCATCTTGACGGCAGAATGACTACATTAGACGAAATTTGCAGAATAATCCCACTACCTAATTCACAGTGTCACAAATAATATTAGTCACATATACCCTGTAATTTTAATAATAAATATAACCTAAGTATACCTGTCACTATTCTGATTTAAGTCAAAAAAGTGGTAGGTAAGTAGGTACAGCTTTAGGACTTACGTGATCAGTATCCCGGGTGCCATGTATGTAGTCATCTGCGCCTCTCGCTCGCCGTAGATCGGCTCTTGGAAGTTTACTGGAATCTATCGCAAAATATTAGTTAGGCACTTAGGTATAGGTAAATATAAATGGGGTAATGATTTACTAAGTAGGCCTCCCTCCCCCACTAGGTGGACCGGCGTTCTGGTGAAAGCCGCGGGGAGCCGATGGATGCAGGAGGCGAGCAGCCGCGCAAGGTAAAGGCCTATGTTCAGCGGTGGACGTCTTCAGGCTGTTGATGATGATGATGATGATAACTAAAACTAGTAGGTACCTGTACAAGATTCTCGTGCCTCCCGCAAGACCTCATCGTTCGTTTGGTGAAGCTTTCATACGCTTTGTGCAGCGCGCTCTTCAGGAAATATGAGATTTGATGATCTGAAACCCAAGTTAACGTCAACGTCAAATAAGCTATTGAAAAGAAAAAAATACTATGGAACTATGGAATTTAACATTTATAGGTAGGTACTGTCATCATTATCACTAACAAAATATGATCATAGACCCGTTCGGTCTAGCTTCAGATGGCAAAATTAACAGTTAAAAATGCCAAGAATGATCACATGTGTGAGCAAAAGTGGCATTTTAAACTGTTTACGAACTTTAAACGAACGCAGGGCATATTTCAATATGATTTCAATAGTTTAAAAATAATTCTAATCTAAATACCATCTAAATACATTAATTAGTGGATTGTGTCAGATAATTGACCGAGCTATACAGAAGTGAGAGAAAGTCTCTGCTTCATGTTGCCTAAATTTACTTTCGTCTGTCAGGATGTACGTAGATACTACTCTCGTACCTACAGGTCGCATATCTTTAAACGAATCTTGATGAATCTTGCTATAAAAGTTCAACAGGGTTGAATACCGATTATTTGATTGAACCCAGAGCAAAGCGAACGATTCTAGAGCATAGAGAGATTCGAATTGCTCGAGGTTAATTAATTTGCTGCACACTCTGCTTTTCATCCCCCTCTGTGTAAAAAGTCATTTTGTCCCTGTTATTATGTGCGCCTTGGTGAACAATTTAGCTGCACTTATCGAGCTTCTGCCGCCTCTTTTCGAATATAATGAGATTAAAAAACGATTTTTAATATCTATAGGTAATTTTTACCATAGCACAAGCTATGCTTAGTTTGGGGCTAGATGGCGCTGTGTGAAATGTCTACACATATTTTATTTATTTATTTATTATTTATTTTACAATAGCAATAATAACAGCTTGTGAGTTTGTGTGCGTGGACTATATATGAAGTTTGTGGCACGCATGATCTTGACTGGCATACTCGGGCGTGTTCCTATTCATGGTGCGGTGGACTCCAAGGAAACAACGATTTCGTGAACAAATGAATATAATATAGTCAAAACGGTCAAAATACGTCATAATAAATTGGAAATACAAAATTAATAAACTACATGACGCGGTTGTGGTGGAGAGACGACTGAGGAGGCAAGAGCGGCGCGGTCGCCGCGTGATACAATTTCTGCCGCGTTTGCATTTTGTGCCCCTAAAAAGTCCGTTATAGACTACTGTGGTAGATACCTATCTACATAAGAATAAAGTTAAAAGTGCAATTTGTATTAAATTCCAACAGTTGATTACATAAAAAATTAAAAAACAGCTGATGACACATAAAAATGTTTACACAGCCGTTTATTGAGAATCATCTATTTTAAAATAGTCTCGCCATTGCCAAGGACCTATATTATGTAAGGATTTTTTATCATAATAAACAAAACGACTAAAAATAACAAAATGAACATAATAAACAAAATTAATGTCGTCTAACGCTAACCTGTCTAAAAACTAAAAACGCTAGTTCCCATCTGTTCTATTTGTTCTAGGAATAGAACAAGCAAGAAAAAAATCCCATTTGTTCCACTAACAAAAGAAATAGGAAAACTAACTCTCGGTAAGGGCTTTTTTTTATTTTTTATGTGAACGAATGTCGTGACGAGCTAGTCGTTCACCTGATGTTAAGCGACACGGCCGCCCATAACAGTTGCAGTGTCACTCGGAACCAAGGACCTAGAATTTTTTCGTTTTGCTCGGAAGTTTAAAATAATAAAGATTCGCGTGACACTGCACTGCGCACGCCATCCTGAGACATCACACAGTCTAGTCACTAAACTGTGTCATAAAGTCTCATTTGCCCAGTAATTTTACTAACTACAATGCCCTTCAAACCGGAACACGGTAGTGCTTGCACACTACTCTGTTTGGCGGGAGAATAACCTATCTAGACGAACTTTGCAGAAAAGTCCTACCACCTAGTGAATTGTCAACTTACTCGTCATATCCAGCCACACACTAATGCTGCTGTCATGGACGACGTCATCATCCACCTCGCCTTCTGCGACTCTTCGCGCCATCGCACTACTGAAGTTCCTGCTGAAATGCACCGCGCCATATACCGTGCCTTTAGCAACGGCTGCTTTCGCGTCTTCCGTCGAGTTGTAAGAGTCCTAGAATGATAATATATAATAAAGGCATGATGACTAAAATTTTTTTTTTGGGTAAATTATTTATATTTCTCAAAAGATAAACATTTGTGAAAACAAAAATTAAATCTCTCAAAAAATGAACAAGTTACAAGCATTTTAAAAACCGGAATAGAAAGAGATAGCTCAAACGGCCAGTGACGTCAAAGGAAGGTCGTTATAGTACCTCATTACTAAGCTGTGGTAGCTTTTCGTACAATCTCTTTGGCATGTGACGTCACGAGTAGATTTTTCATAGTAACTGTGGGGGCGCTCTGTTTCGCGAGAAAGGGACTGGAGATGCCCCCTACAGAAACTTTAAAAGCTTATTACTCCGTGATTTATTTACCGACTTTGCTTATTTTTTCAATTATTGCATTCATTTTTAATCTTCTTTATGAAAGTAATATTTACTTGTTCATTTTTAATAGTAGTCATCATGCCTATTGTACTATTGTACTAAAGATACTCAACTTGCTACTACCTATACTATTATAATATCTGTGCTACTACTAAGGCCGTGTGACAGGCTTGACAGCTCGTTGGTAGTAGCCCTGCCTTCTGAACTGAAGGCTGTGGGTTCGATTCCTACGCAGGACAAACATTTGTGTGATGAACATAGATGTTTGTTCTGTGTCTGGGTGTTATATTGTATGTATGTATCTACAAACAAAAAAGTAACTAAGTATTGTATCAGTTATCTGGTTCCCATAGTACAAGCTTTGCTTAGTTTGAGGTTAAATGGCGCTGTGTAAATGTCCACACATAAGAGCTACATCGGTCACTTTAGTTCTCCTGCGGATCTTCTCATTTCGGATCTTATCTCGCAAGGAAACACCAAGCCGAACCTTTAAAATAATAAAGTTTAGCGTGATACTGCCACTGCGCACGTCATCCTGAAACATCACACAGCATTTTCTACCAAAATCAATTTTCATTTTCTATGTATCGCGCTTATTGGCCACATGCTCATTAATTTAGCCAACAAAAATTACAATTCGATAGTAATTAATTACTTACAATTAAAATACATTTTACATATATTTTTCCTTACCTGATATAAGTTTTTCTTTTCCATTTCTTCAATAAACCAACAGCTGAGCATGTACAAGTCGCAGGTGTCGTCTTCTTGTAGCGTCGTGAAAGGCAAACTGTGGTTTTGACAAATATTTAGGCCAACTGCAACAAGAATTTCATATTAATAATAAAGATTTTAGGCAGGTTTACCCTGTGTAGGTATTAGTAGGTACATATGGAGACAAGTGGATCCTTCCGCAAATTATTTGATCTCGTATTTTTTCGGGTAAAGTTAAACATATCTTGATTCGGGTAAGGCTTAATAGAAATATAAATAAATAACGCCCTACGATCAGATACATAGATCCTGGACCCTGACTAGGATACCATGTATCTTCATCATCGTCATCACCATCATTAACAGGCTGAAGATGTCAATCAATCAATCAAATATTTATTTACGAGAACACAAGCACAATTCACAAGGAAAGTCTTAAAATAACATATGTATATATAGACATATTGCGTTCAACTTGCATGCATGTGTGCTTAAGTATATTAAAAAGTATTTTTGTTACAGTACATTTGAAATTCCTTAACACTATAAAATGCGTGTTGTAATAACCAGTCATACAAAGATTTCTCGAATAAATTGTCTGTTAACATTTTTAAATCATAAGGTATACAGCACTGCTGAACATAGACCTCCCCCGGGGAACTCCACTTTGAGCGGCTGCACGCCTCCTGATCTCCACCAGATCTTCGGTCCACCCTGTATCTTAGGGTCCTTGGATTTAAGAGGATCATGGTCCCACAACACCCACACTCAGAACAAGTATTCGCGCTTTTTTCCTGTGCTTTGTTAATTGTCCCATCGCGGGAATCGAACCCGCTGCCTTCGGTTTATGAGCCGATCTGCTCAACCACACTGGAGGCTGTCAAGTAGCGTAATTCATCTAAAGGATTGTATTTACGTGGTGAAAATGCAGCTTCCTCATTGACTACAGCAAGATGCAAGTCCTTAGGGTCGTGACCCACCGCGGAGAAGAACGCCACCACTTGGATCACAGGGAACAGCACGGAGAAAAACAGCCCTCTGGAACAATACATTACGGATATCTTAAAAGCGGAAAAGCAAGCACTAAATAAGAAAGTTGAACGTAAGTATATCCAGATCCTATACAACTAGAATGGGCATGTCGGACAGAAACGCGGTCCGATTGAGTTAGTGACAAGGGAGGCGTTTGTCCTTTTCAGTAGGGTGACAATAAAAAAGTTATTCGAGATATTTCCATTATTTTATGCATAGCTCTGAATGAGATTAAAAATATTCCTACCAAGTTGGCATATTTTTTTGCCCTGGTATTCTTAAGATAAAGACAACCGCCACGCTCGCACCTTATCATCAGAAAACAAAAAAGGCACAATATCGATTTTATATTAGTTAGTTAAGTATGTACCTACTTATGTGTCGATTTGCGAACTTACCCAGGATGCCGGGAGAACTGCTGTATACTTTTTATGAAGACAGCTTTGTACCTCGAATTTACTAATTTATTACAGTCTTTGTGTTTCTCTTTTTTTGTCAGCACCTGTAGAACAAAATACATGTTAAATTGAAATACAAACATCTTAATTAAAATTCAAACTCTGTCTGTTCATAAAACGGCCTGGGTGTTGGTTGTGCTGTTGCTTGAAAAGGAAACAAACATAACTTCACACACATGTACACACCCCCTCACATACACAAACTTTTCCCATTAATTTTAGTAATTATAAATGCTACCTAATAACGCAAATCAACATGATGTCATAGTTACACAGCTACAGCTGTTAAAACAAAAAGTTTAAATAACAATGAAATGACAGATGCTTTATCACCACTGGCGTAGTTTTTCAGGCAACCTCGTTTTATTTAATTAATGTAATGAAATAAAGGAATGACTGTCTAGTGGCGGTACCTTATATACTAAATTAAAATTGTAACTTAATAAAAAATTGCCGTCAGCGTAGATGAAGCCCCTTATCCTATTGAAGAGAAAGAGAAGGTGGTGAAAGATAGGGATATCTTTTTCACTCTCGCTTCTCTCTTCTCTAGGACAAAATATAACTAGTCAATGGTTAAAATCTCTAACAAATGACCATCGAAATTTGTAAGCATTTTTATCCTTTGGTTACCTTTATTTTTACCTTAACTATTGGTGAAAAAACCCACCATTAGGACCACAAAACAAAAAGAAATAAAAAAATATATATATACTTAACTTATTTTTCAAAAGTTGTAGAAAAAAGCTGTTTACTTAAGCTACGAGTCATGATAGGAAATTTCCTTATACTTACATCAGTGCTGCTGGTGACGACGTTGAAGCTCTCCCGGGACTCGTATCGGCTGTCAGGAGATATGGTGCTGGTCGGGATCACGTCGGGCGATGATGATGGTAATGCTGGAACAATAGGTCCAAGGTTTCGATATACACCTCTGAGGTCTATCTACCTATTGGTTATGAATGGACACGTTTTTACGAATTGAAGTCCGGATGCAGGCAGACTATAGAATAGATCCTATTGTTCTTAATTTAATAACACTATTTAATAGGTGGTAGGACTGTTCTGCAAAGTTCGTCTAGGTAGGTACCACCGCTTTGCCAGTTATTCTGCCGCCAAGCACAAGCACTACTACAAACCACTACTACTGTGTTCAGACAGGTTAGAAAAACATTGTGGCTAGTGAAATTACTCGGCAAATGAGACTTTATGACCTGATTACACAGTGTAGTAATCAGATCACTAGACGGTGTGATGTCTCAGGATGACGTGCGCAGTGCAGTGTCACGCGAAACTATATTATTATTTTAAAGTTCCGAGTGACATGCAACTGATATGGGCGGCCGTGTCGCTTAACATCAAGTGAACGACTAGCTCGTCACAACATTCATTCAACAACAACCCCACTATTAGCTAGTTATTTTATTTATTTATTTATTATTACTGCATTCATGTACATCATTAAAATAGGTAATATACAATAACAAGTAAGTTATTAATTATATAATACACAAGATCTTAAATAATTAGGTTGGTAGGTTGACATGAGCCCTGGAAGGGCGTTTGCAAGTAAGTATGTGTGAGTCAGACCAAAAACAATATTATTATACATCAGTCAATTCTATGGTACATACATTATTCTATGGTAGTCTATAACATTTATACCTATTATTTTCTTTTAATCTGCGCATTGCTATTAATTTAATTTTCGTAGTCAACTTCCATTAATCCATTATATATAATTGCCTTATAACTTTAGTGGTGTTAATATTATTCTTCTATATACAATAAACAATTGATTAAAATAAATTATAAAAATATGCAATCGTGTGTGTATAGTTTGCTTAGGTTATTTATGTATTTATAATCAAGAGATTGAATCATTTGTCCAAATGTTTGTCAGCCTTAAACTCTTCTATTGTGTAATAACATTTTTTAAGAAGATAAGTCTTTAAATTTTTATTGAAACGGGAGGTACCTACTTTGTTCGCTTTTCAAATACTCAGGGATACTGTTATAAATTGATATTAATCTATAGTTTGGGCTTTTCCCGAATATGTGTAGTCTTGTTGCCGGTAATACAAGTCTGTTTTTGTTACGTCTGTTATAGTTGTCGTGTATTTCACCATATGATTTAAAAAAGGTCCGATATTTCATAACGGACATATTTGCAAAATATACATACATGGTAGACTAATTATTCCCTTCGCAATAAAGTGCGGTTTGCAACTTTCTCGTTGTTTTATATTGACAAGGATGCGAATACATTTCTTTTGCATAATAAAAAGATCATTAAAATCCGTATTTTCACCCCAAAGAATTATACCGTAATTTAACCATGCGTATGCATAGGCATAGTAGGCGGACAACGCTGTTTCGTAATTAGTGTTGGACTTTATTACACTCAAAGCGTAGGTAAATCTTGATAACTTTGCCTTTGTATTTTCTATGTGTTTTTTCCAATCTAGGTTAGTGTCCAATGTAATACCTAAAAGTGTAAAATCGTTAGTTTCTTGAATTTTTAAGGTTTTGCATAATGTAATCAAATCTAAAGGTTTACGCTGGCGCGTTCTAAATTGTAGCAATTTTGTCTTTTTTAAGTTTATTTCCAAGTTATTATTTTGTAGCCATTTTTGTGTGTCAGTAAAAGGTTTGAAAGAAGTTGAACTAGGGTCCGAGGTGCTTTTAAATAGCAGTGACACATCATCTGCAAACAAGACGCTTGGTACTTGAATATGTTTTGGCAAATCGTTAATGTAAATTAAAAATAGGATACACCCCAGTAGACTACCCTGGGGGATGGAATTATTAACCGTTTTAACGTCTGATTCTATTTCGCAGACTGAATTGTTTTCTTCGCTATAGTAATCTACCTGCACGAAATGTTTACGGTCCTGTAGGTAGGACCTGAACCAGTTATGGGCCGTGCCTCTAATCCCTACCGCGTAAATTTTATCTAGGAGTATTTTATGTGATACTTTGTCGTAGGCTTTTGTCATATCTCAGAATAAACCTATTGCGTATTTTTTGTCATTTATGTAATTATATATTTCTTGTACAAATTTATAAACCGCAAGTGTTGTTGAACAATTTTGTCTGAAACCATATTGATGGGCGTCTAATATGTTATATTTTTCTAAAAATTTATAAATACGTGAGGCCATTACCTTTTCAAATATTTTTGAGATTGTCGATAGAAGAGCTGTTGGTCGATAACTACAGGGGCTATTCGATTTACCATCTTTTTTCAGAATCGGTCTAATTTTGGCTAATTTTAGTTTTTCTGGGAAACTTCCCTGTTCTAGGGATTGGTTAATTAATATTGTCAGTGGTGGGGTAAGTTCGGTTGCACACTTTTTTATTAATATTGGGGGCAGCTCGTCCTCGCCGAAACTGCGCTTATTACTCATTCTCTTAATTACGTATAATATTTCGTGCTCACTAGTTGGTTTAATAAAAATCGAGTTGGTCACGGACGTGTGCACCCGATGGCCGTCCGCTGCCCCAGTGGCGCTTGGGTTCTGTTCGCCGACAGACGCAAAGTAGCCATTGAATGCATTCGCCACCAACTTCGGCGCTATTATTTTACTGTTATGATTTCTAGGGTGATGTTGCTATGTTTTTTCTGGGAGAATTTAGGCTTTGTCACACGTTTAATTATATTCCACATAGTTTTTGTTTTGTTTTTAGATGTTTTCATATTCATAATGTAGTTTTTTCGTTTGGATAATTTGACGCATTTTTTTAACAAGCTGGCATATTTTTTGTAATGGCTTTTAAATGTTTTATTTTTTAACTGATCGAATATTATTTTTGTTAATGAAAATGAAAAAATGAAAAAACATTTATTTGATAACAGGCAAAAATTACATAATGAGGGTCAGACTCTTTCGTCGGAGATACACTTTTTAAACGCCTATTTGAAAAGTTACACATATTATAATAAAATGTTAGTAATATAGACTGCAAATAAAAAATTATAAGTAATCTTTTATTTTTGCATGAAATTTTTAGCCCTTTAGTTAAATAAGTTTTATTTTTCTGGTGTGTTATTTTTATCCGAGTTTTTGGTATATTTTTATTAAGATTGTCTTTTAAAATCGTATTAAATTTTTCATAGTTTTTATTGATGTCATGTTTATGTAGTATTATGTCCGCCCAATTTGTACTAGTTAATTGTGATTTAAAATTTTGTATATTTTTATCATTAAATATGCGTTTTGTCACGTAGTAGGTTGGATTGTATGGTTTTGAGTCAATTATCTGTTGTCTGTAAACAATACTATTATGATCTGATATTCCGTTATTCTCAACACTTATCGAATAATTTTCATTTTTATTTATGTACAGCAGGTCAATACAGGTTGAAGATGCATTGGTGACTCTGGTTGGATCCTTAATAATTTGGGAAAAATTATATTCGAGCATTAAGTGGCATAATCGTCTGTATTCCTTTGTATTTGATAACATGTCTATGTTAAAATCCCGGTAATTATTACTCGTTTTTTATTTGTTTTGTATTTAATTATATTTAGTATATTATTCATGACTGTGAAAAATGTCTCAATCTCGCGATCGGGCCTGTAGATAGTTATTACAATAGTATTTTGCGTGAGAAATTCTATAGCACAACATTCAACCACACACTCGACCGATAATTCCCTAATACTTGGCAGCTCCACGTAGTCTTGGGCGTCCTGTACTAGGATGGCCACACCTCCTCCTCTGTGCTCTTGCCGGTGGTATGCAGCGCCAAGCTCATAGCCGTTTATGGCAATTAGGTCCTTTTGTTGTTGCTTTATCCAAGTCTCGGTTATGCATACGACGTGAAATTGGTTCTCTTCTAGGAAGTCTTCTAGTATATGAATTTTGTTATTGATACTTTGCAAGTTCTGCACTAATATTTTAAACTCGAAATGTCTGGTTCTCGTTGTCAATTTTATTGTTGTTATCCGTCATATCATGTTGATGTTTCTTCTTGTGGTGTGTAAGGACAGCTGTCCTCGGCGACTCAATAGGTTGGGTCAACGACTTGCTTCGTGGAGCTGTGTTGTTGACAACGCTCTGGCGCGCCTGGTTTGAACTTTCTCGTCGTGCTTTTCTCTCATTCAACGCTGTCCTGTCCAGGTATTCAGTCACGAACAGCCCAGTTGATTTGAATTCCCGAGTATTTTTTAGTATGTATCTAGTCATTTTCTTACTTATTAATTCCACCTGTACCGGTCGCCGCGGTCCTCTACTGCCTATTCTAGACACATTTTCCATGTACCCTATGAGGTTTACTCCTAATATATCAGAAAAAGCATATATTATTCTACTCTCTAGCTCGTGCCCCGTTTTGTAATGGTATTCGTTAAGTCCGTAAATCACAATTTTTTTATTATATTCTTGTGTGTCTGTGTTAGAAGCTTCTAATGTTTTCCGTAGTTCCTGTATTTCTGTACACAATCTATTATTCTCTTGTTCTAGTTTCTGTATTTTATTATTAATTACATGTATACTCGATTTTTGTTGTGTTTGTTCCGCTTGTATTGTTTCATTTTTATGTGTAAGTTCCATTTTTAAGTTTTGTACCGCCCTGTCTATTTGGCATTGCACTGTTGCTTTAATTTCTTTTAATATTTTAATAGTTAGTTTCAAGTTAGTTCGTTTTAAATACCTAATAACAATTTTTTAACACCAAGGTGTCGGTTTTTGGCTTGTCGCATTCAATTAATAAACTTGCGGTAGGATCCCATGGGACTGTATTAATTGATTTATGGATATTAATTTATGAAAAATTGGGCCGTTTTGTGATGAAACCCATCGAGGTTCCAAGCTATTTTGAAACCTTTTTGTGCTTACTCCTCGACCCAAGCTACCGTTGAGTCACAATTTATTTGTAAACTTATTGAATTAAACTTACTCGTTCTTCTAGGTCTAGGCGGAAGCTCGTGCTGTCTTAAGGCCAGCTTCAGGAAGGCATCCTCTAGGGTGCTGCACTCAAATTTACGCAGGATTTCGTCTGGTGAGTCTTCGGCTAACAGCTGCCCGTCGCGTAGAAGACCAATCTGTAAAAGGATTTTTCGTCAAACAAACTACAAAGTAACGTTTGGCTCAGATCGGTGTACGTATAGGTATGTGATGCAAACATTATGATTTCATGACAACACCATAATGGAAGCAAATAACCATTGCTAATTGAAGCCAGCCACCAATTCGCAACCCATGAGAAGAATGGTTGTTGAATGGCGATTACGAACCGGATGTCGCAACGGAAGCCGGCCCCCCGATGGTTGCAAGAGTCACTCAAAGAGCCGCTCTGTGAAATTTATTTATCTAAGTATACTAAAATCCTACCGCTAATACGAGGTACTAATTACTATACACAATAAAGATTTGGACAGGTAGGTCTATTAGCTGAGTCTAAATACTTCATGCAGCACCCAGCATGCTGGCAGCATTGCCCCGTAGATATGCTAACTGTAATGCCGCTGTAATTGCATTTTGGTCATGCGTCTAATCGTGATTGCGTTCCAATAAACTTTGGAAAACACGATGAGCTCCCAGTCACCATAGACCTAATACTTCCTAAGTAAATAATAAAATCTCTCAGGTTTGCTCCTGGTGGCGCTCTCTGGGGAGGCCAGCAGTGGACGTTTTCAGGCTGTTGATGCATCAACACCAGACCGACACCAGACACCAGATCGTCGCTCTACCAAGTTTATTAAATAATAAACTCTAGCGGGAGGTGAACTGCCGCTCAAAGTGCGCGCTCTGTGGGGAGGCCTATGATCAGCAGTGAACGTCTCCAGGCTGTTGATGATGAAATGATAAACATAGAATACGTAGCTAACAGCGCAGCGTTAAAAGAGTAGGTACCTATTTACCTAAAGATTGTTTTTGTAGTAGGTATTTTGGTAACAGTAAAAACTCCAAGCAATGCAATACATAATTACCCATACAAAGTACCTATTAAATCAGCTCACGAAGGCTTGCACGCAACACTATACCTATTAATGCAACTACCTATAATATCAAGTCCTTGAAAAAATGTAGAAATACAATGAGTAGGCATTATACTATCTGTGGGTGCTTGGGTAGGTATACCTACTGAAAGACTAACCCCCGTATTCCAAAACATTTCACCAAAAATCCTTCACTTGACTGTTACTCAATTTTGAGGGAAACTCAACGTAACTACGTCATGACCGGTATTATATTATCTGGGATCATGACGTAACTTGAGTTGACAGTAAGTTGCTTCGCTTCCCTCGTTTGATATATTATTGCCAATTGGAAATACCAAAACAAGAAAATGAGGTTAATTCAAGGTCGAGTTGAGTGGAGTAATCTCGTGGTAACGACTTTGAATATGGGGTGAGTCTAAGATAAGACTTAATGCGTCATTTATTAAGTCTATCGTCCCATCCCACCACGGGATCGACTGTTTAGGATCGTCCGATTCCCCCCTAAAAGTCACCATGACGAAGCAAGCCCTGCTCACTGATGCGAAGGTTCGGTAGAAAAGACCAACAGGAAGCCCAGGTAAGAAGGGAATGGCAACTGCGATGAAATGGAGGGTAGATCTATGAAAACATATGTCTGCGTGCTACACCTTCGGCTGCATCGTCGCTTTTCATCAGGTGAGATGTGGTCAAACGCTTGCTTATTCTACATAAAAAAACGGCACCCAAAAAACAAGGCATATGCCTTGTTTTTGCTCTCAGTTGCGTGTGACCGCGCCTAATGGTAGTAATTATAGTGATTGTATTGAGTTAACATTAGCAAGTTGAAATGGCAATGGGCAGGCCACATCGCTCGCAGAACTGACAACCGATGGGGAAGAAAGGTTCTCGAGTGGCGACCACGAACCGGAAGGCACAGCGTAGACAGACCCCCCACTAGGTGGACCGACGACCTGGTGAAAACCGCGGGGAGCCGGTGGATGCAGGAGGCGAGCAGCCGCTCAAAGTGGCGCTCTTTGGGGAGGCCTATGTTCAGCAGTGGATGTCTTCAGGCTGATGATGATGATGATGATGATGATGATGATGATGATGATGATGATTAATCCATCCTATTTGATATGTTTTTCTATATTACCTTATGTGCTTGTTTCGTCTCGTCGATATAGTGTGTCGTAATAATAACGGTGGTGCCATTTCGCGCTTGCTCCGACAGGAATTCCCATATTCTGCAAAATAATACAATGGTCTATTAACACGGTTTCTGTGAGAATATTTTTTATGTAATGGTATTTAGTAATGTTATGATTGGGAACAGAAACATAAGGCTTCCTTTAAATGTATAGCCCAGATAATATAATAACCTACAGTAGTGTATAGTGAAGTCGGATTCGCAGTCCATCAAAAAGGTTATTTCGAATTTTACACTATCCATCTATATCATTATAATCTGGAAGACGTCGACAGCTCAACATAAGGCCTCTCCCATAGAGTGTTACTTTGAGCGGCTGCTAGTCTCCTGCATCCATCGGCTCCTCGCGGTTATGACTATCATCGGTCCGCCTACGCTGCGTCTTTCGGTTTGTGGTCGCCACTCGAGAACCTTTCTTTCTTCACTTAGAATAATTCTATTATGCTCTTTTCTCCATCGGTTGTCAGATAAACGAACGATGCGGTATGGCGATTGCCATTTCAACTTTATAATTCTTTTAGAATTACTTAATATAATATGTAAGTAGGTAAAGTAGGTAATAGGTATGTAAAAAAACTTTTTTTTTTTTAGGATTTTGAAATAAACCTTTATTACTCAAGCTAACTACTACAATAATAAAAACTAAACTAAACTAAAACTAACTACACTACACACTAACTAGCTACACTATACCTACTACAAAGAACATATGGACCGTATAATAGACCGCGATGGCCTATAGACAGTCCAGATGCTCCAGCTCACTGCCGGTAGGCAGCGTACCCAACATGCTGGCAGCATTGCCAGCGTTGAATTACAATGCTGATGCGTTGAGCCAAATAAGTGCCAGCATTTTGGTCACGCGTCGCATCGACAAGGCGCTCTGATAGACTTTGGAAAACGCGGTGAGCTCCCGGCCCCCACGGACCCAGGGTCTCAACGCCAAACGGCTCAAATATATAACCGCTACCGAGGTTACTATATTTGCGCCGGTTTAGCTGCTCAGCCGAATTAGCCGCGGCGCCGGCCCTAACGTGCGTCTCGGGAAGGTGTGACGGCGCCATAGTGTCGACGCAAGTAGCGTCCCACACTAAAGGCCGCCCCATCTTCCAGGGAACCAAACATTCCGTCAGGTCTTTTACCATAATCACGCATGAGACCATTCGGTTCGAGAATGGCTGCAACATTGGCGGTGGTAAAAGCCCGGCGAATGATGTCATTAAGACTAGCGTGGCGCGAAATTCGACCAGCACTTTTCGAGCACGAGAGACCGTGATGACCGAGCTGATCAACTGCAGTACCACACTGGCAATGATGGGCTACACAGCATCTTGCTCCCAAACGTAAGCTGATAGCTAAGCGAAAAGCAGTCGGATCTAAAAAGCTACCGGTGTTGAAAAAAGGCATTGCCTGTAACCAAAGTCCTGACTCCCACACAGAGATTGCGAGAAGCCGAGCACGATCTGCGACGCTAAGACACGTATCTAAAAGATTTTTCCGTGCTAGTTCGCAGAGCGGTCGGTCCCACAGCCTCTGTGAGGAAAGAACCATCGGGAGATCAGAATTTGGACAAGCCAAGCCCCAGGCATTCTTTGCCTCTGACAAATGAGCTACTTCGAAAGTACCTAAAGATGGAGCAAGAATTTTTTCTATTAATTTAGGTCTACTATGTACAGAGGATAAAAATGCCGGTAATGCAACACTCGAAATTTTGCGTATCCCTAGACCTCCTAAACGCACAGGTAGAGAGGCTTGCGACCACGTCTTGTCATCCATATCAACATTAGGTATAGTGTAGCTAGTTAGTGTGTAGTGTAGTTAGTTTTAGTTTAGTTTTTATTATTGTAGTAGTTAGCTTGAGTAATAAAGGTTTATTTCAAAATCGTAAAAAAACTATTCTGATCTTCCGGTTATCACTGTGGAATATATGTGCCCCTGGGAGACTGGCATAAGGATTTGATACTGCTATAATAATTTTATGATAAAATTTTTATAAATACGTGAGGACATTTCACACAGCGCCGTCAAGCCCCAAACTAAGCACAGCTTGTACTATGGGAACCAGGGGGCCTACCACAAACTCCTTTAGCATTATTACTTCAACATTACATTGAAAAATGACATAAAAGTCCAATGAGTACTGTAATGTTGCCGAGGCACAGCAGTTTTGATGGCGTCACGTTAAATCGATAACCGATATATTACTTAGATACTTTTTGTTTGAGAATACATACATATAATTTATAAAAATCATAAATATATTCACAAGTCATTAACATTAACATTAATTTTACATTAACTAATGTGTACTAAAATTAATCTATGTACACACATTAATTTTATACAATCTGCATCGTAATTATTATTTGGTCAATAATTATCCAGATTTATCATAGGAAGCGATCTTTGAGGACCCTTTTGTTCTTGTCTACACAATTATCATTATTTTTAATTGTACACTGATGGGAGATGGAATAATCATAGAAAATGAATGATTGGCAAACACGCAATGATTGCGCAACTGATTGTATGAACTTAGTATCTACGATACTATGACTGTACAGATAGGGAGCAGTAGGTTGTCTTCAGCATTAATCCTGACGGCATTGAGTTAGTGTTACTAAATCGTTTATTTCAGTTAAAAGTAGAAAAGAGACATAGAGAATTAACAACGATAAAATTCTACACTGCTAGTGCTTACCAACGGGTGAGGTATCTACTAGTAGCGATGGCAATTAATGCAATTTTGCGTAAATTTCATAAACATGCTAATTCACGAGTCTTAGCATGCTAATTGCTATTGCTATGCTATTTGCTAAATTGAAATGAATAAAAAATGAAATGAAAATTGAAATAAAAAATGAAATGAAAATTAAAATGAAACATGAAATGAAACCTTATACTTATTAAAAATTAAATTCAAAATGAACTAAATTAATTGAAATGTTTCATATTTCACAGAACTTCGGAAACTACATTTTAATTGCAAAATGCTAATTGAGTTTTCACATGCTAAAAATGAATGCGAATGCTAATTAATCCATCACTACTATCTACATGATATCGAGTTATAATAACCAGCAGAGTGCGAGTCAGACTCGCGCACGAAGGGCTCTGTACTATTTATCTATAAAAACGATGTGATGTTATTTTTAAGATTTTTCTACGGTTAGAATATTTGTGAGTACCTAAGTTATACCATTTAAAAATTTCGCAAAGCGCGAGGGAAATATAGAATGCAAAAATATCTTGGCCTTAAACTCTAGACTCCCATGGTCGCCTTGGTGGATACCTTCAGTTCCGGTTATAGTTAACCGGTTGGAATTAATAAACAGACATTGGTTTATCATTATCATCATCCTGAAGAAGTCCACTGCTGAACATAGGCCTCCCCCAAAGAGCGCCACTTTGAGTGGTTCCTTGCCCCTTGCAACCATCGGCTCCCCGCGGTCCTGACCCTTTCTCGGTCCACCGAGTGGGGGGCCGGCCTATTTTGCGTTTTCCGGTTCGGTACTCGAGAACGTTTCTTCCCCATCGGTTGTCAGTTCTATGTGGCCCTCCCACTGCAAATCAACAGTTCTGAAAGCTTTATCGGAGACTTTAGTTCTCTTGCGGACATTGGTTACTGCTTGCTAAAAATAGTGTTGCCATTGCTTAGAGAATGTACCTGTGGCTATTTAATATTGCAATAACTAACAATGGCCGGCCGAGACATTGTGGTGATGCAACCGAGTGTGATAAAGATGTGGGTTAAGGGAAGTTATAATTTGTTATTAATTTATTACTGGCTTGTGGTACTTTTTACGACAGTTAGACTTACACGTTTGACCATGGACCTGATGAGAAGTGATGATGCGGTGTAGCATGCTAGCTAAGTAAGTAGCTATCTAGCAATCCAGTCTCTTTCAATGTCAATTTTAGTAAAGAAAACATCGCTGGCATATGCGTGGCTATGGCTATCTCGCTCGCACGCGCGTGCAACTTTGGTAACCTACCGCAGCAAAGTCAATGACCTCGCCAAGTCCTCCCGGTTCAGTACACTATTGACCTTCTATGTTTTACAATGAAAAATCAATACTCAATTACTTGTGTTTACCTATTTTTTTAGTATAAGGTAAACTACTGTCCCTAGCTAAAACTTACAGCACGAAAAGTAAAGACACCTTGTATTACCTATTGGAATGTCCGCGGCTATACCTATAATTGCAGTATAAAAATAAATACCCAGTGTCTCAACGGTTGATCGTTGGCAATGGGTTTGCGAGATCATTGGGCAACGCGACGGTGTCGTGCATCGGTGAACATGAGACAAGAAACTGTATGGAGTATATTGTAGGTTATTTATTTTACCCATCTGTATGATATTAAACTTTGATCATAAATTATGATCAACGTGATCTCGGGCCGTACTGTGAGCTCTTAGCGCGATTCTAAACAGAGCCTATATTGGATCGCATTCGTATGAAGATTTTGACAAGCGATCCAATATAGGCTCTTTTCACAGTACTACGGCCCCAGAACATACTGAAATATAGCCGCTAGGGAGTTTTGGCGGGAACGCGGAAAAGTTCACGTCGCTGCATTGTGTTATTTTTCAAAACTTGTGCTTTTTCCAGTGTTAATGTTTAAAATGAAATGCATTTTACGCATTAAGTGCTGAATTACGAGCATGAGTATGGGCAAGTGAAACGTGGTTTTTCGTGTTGTCTCCAAAATTCCATAGAAGCTTTTAGTAAAGTTGCCACCACTTTACGAGGACATGACTTAGACTGGACTATGACTACCTGACTTAGACTAGACTATGACTATGAGTAACATTTGACTTTACGTGAAATATTCTATAGCACGATGAAAAATCACAATAATTGACACTGGCTAAATACACTATGTGTGGAGCCATAACAGAAGAAAAAATATACCCGCTACGATCTAAACCACCACCTGGCCACATCATTCTATGTAATCGGTTATTCTTTTTTGGGAAAACTAATGTTATATTTATTCCCAAATGAGTAGTTGCGTACCTACCGATTTGAGGAACACCGACGAAGAGACTTTATAACAAAGTATTTTTGTTTAATATTAAATTACCGTTTTTTACGAGCAATATGTCTTTGAATTAGCTCATGTTTGACCACATTTTGTCGGTCGAGGATGTCGCACGCTCGCTTATAAGAAACTCTCCTGGCAAACATTTATTACAGCAGTGCGGAAACACTGAAACTGGTGAAGAATTCCAGTCCTTATCCTTATGACGGTCCCGATAGCTCAGTTGGTCGATTCCTACCCAGGATAAACATTTGTGTGATGAACATAGATGTTTGTTCTGCGTCTGGGTCCCGGGTGTTATATTGTATTCTATGTATGTTTTTACAAACAAAAAAGTATCTAAGTATTGTATCAGTTATCTGGATCCTGGGTGTTATATTGTATTCTATGTATGTTTTTATAAACAAAAAAGTATCTAAGTATTGTATCAGTTATCTGGTTCCCATAGTACAAGGTATGCTTAGTTTGGGGCTAGATGGCGCTGTGAGAAATGTCCACACATATTTATTTATTTTATTTATCCGATCGAATTATAAAGGGCAATTCAAAACGCTAGTTATTACCTTATATTTAATTAATTTACTATTAGGTCATTAGTACTCATGATTTTATCAGGGGTCTAGATAATTTAATACTTTTTATCCAAAAAGTTATTATGACCACGCAGTTCATTTGCAAGACGCAGCTAATACATGGTATGGACATTTATTAATAAACTGCGGAATGATTCTTTCTATATTATGTATAATATAGGTGTTCTGTCTCAAGATAATACCGGTCTTAACGCCGTTCTGGGAAGTTCAATGACTAAGGACTACCCAATGCAATATCTTGTTTGGTGTAACGACATTGAAGAAGTTGCTTAACCAGTTTAACCAAGAACCAAGAATCTGAAATCTTGAGTTGTTGGTGAAATGGTAAGGTAAAAATCATAAAATTAAGAGTTAATTATTACCTCGGGTAAAACCCAAATGATTACCTGCTGCTTAAAATGATTAAACGGGTCTTTATTTAAAACGTTCGTAGATTTTACATTTTAAATTACTTGTGTGGACTTGAATCATTTAAAATTGAGTCATGCTCATGCCTAAATAAAATAAAATTTAAACATTCCAGACTAGCTGTGAATTGACTGCTATAGAACTTTCTGAGTGGCAGACTTTTAATCCAGATCTGTTATAATATCTGATCTGTCCACATCACTCGTAGAACTGACAACCGATGGAGAAGAGAGGTTCTCGAGTGGCGACCATGAACCGGAAAACGTAGCGTAGGCCTCTCACTAGGTGGATCGACGATCTGCATAGCGATTCAGGAGACAGGACGCTCATCATCATCATCATCATCATCATCATCATCATCATCATCATCATTTACAGCTTGATGACGTCCACTGCTGAACATAGGCTCTATGCTCGCCTCCTGCATCCATCGGCTCCTCGAGTCCCCGTGGTTTTCACCAGCATAGCGATTCAGGAGACCTCAGCGCTGAGGCTCAGCGCTGAGGCTCAGCGCCGAGGCATCGATTCAACCAACTTTTATTTGAAAATAGAACGGAAGTAGCGTCATCGTTTCTGCAAAAGGCATGAGCTAGGGGAGAGCTTTCCGTTCTATTTTTAAATAAAAGTTGGTTGAATCGAGGCCTCGATTCAACCAACTTTTATTTAAAAATAGAACGGAAAGCTCTCCCCTAGCTCGTCCCTAGATGCAGGAGGCGAGCTTAGAGCCTATGTTCAGCAGTGGACGTCATCAAGCTGTAAATGATGATGATGATGATGATGATGATGATGATGATGAGCGTCGGCTGAAAGTCGACAGAGCTGAAAGAAAACCGAAAATGGTACCAAAACGAAAATCCAACAAACCTTTCTCTCAAAACCGGATCCAGTCCAACCGTGGGTTCGTCCAGGATCAGCAGCTCTGGTTCATGAACCAGCGCCGCAGCTAAAGAGACCCTCCGTTGTTGTCCTCCAGAACAGGACTTGATCAGTTTCCCCCCGCTAGGAAGCTCTAGAAGGTTGCTGAGGAACTCGAACCGTTCCACCATTTGCTTCGTCTTCATGCCGTATATTCTTGCGAAGTAGAAGACGGCATCGCGTACTGTAAACTCTCCGACTAGAGCTATGTCCTGAAAGAAAAGTTTTTTCGTGCTTCATAGAATTTTCACTAAATAAGCTGCAAACACCTATGGTTTTGAATAATGCGTCATTCCGAGCATCTATTGGGGAGAATTAAATAGTGACACCTATTTCTGATGCTACTATGATGTTATTATTACGTACCTGAGGCATATATCCGACTCTAGGGCCAGGAACTCCACTTCCTTTCTGCCCAGGGGTACCCCCCAGGACCCAGACATTTCCTTCGTCAAGATGCCGCCTGCCTACAATGCAGGACAGCAACGTCGTCTTGCCGCACCCTGATGGACCCAGAAGACCGTATCTGTTGGAAGATGCAATGATTGAGATGATTGATGAGAAGGTATAAGACTTATAAGGGCCATGAATTCTCAGTATTTTTATGTACGAATAGGTCGTCATTTCACTGCATCTTTCCTGATGCTTTGTGATGTTGTGTGATGCGTTGTGTGGTGACGATGAAGTCACAGGTGTAGCACGTTGACCTATGAGAAGCCTATTCATTCTAGTCTTTAAAGTGACCCAATTATATTAGTCGGAACAGGAAGCAAGGAAGCTGGGAGTGAGTTCCATTCCCTAGCAGTTCACATGACATAAGTCCCAGCGAAACCACAGACATATAATGCGAATTGAGAGTAGCGTATGTTAGCAAATCTACTACCCTCATGCGTTGGTCATATGTCGAAATGGAGATGACCGAAGTACCTATCCATTCTAATGCCGATCTTGTGCGCATTCTCCTACTGATTGAGTTTATAAGTCGTGTGGAACATTGTATGTTGTGTGGAGTAGTTGAGATTGAACTTTACTGTGTTATACAACTTACATAGCTGCTGAGGCAGGCAACTGCTTAAGTGACGGCCTATCCTCAGCAGTGGAGGTCTTAATGGTGATATAACTTACATGATTCCTTTCTCGACGGTCATGTCCAAGTCCTTAAGTACAGTGAGCTTGCCATATTGCTTGCTGGCGCGTTCCACGACGACTGCGGCCGTACGCGCCGCCATATTGTTTTTGGTGCAGGTACTTTAGTTGCTTGACATCATCTGTTGACAAAATAGTGATATTAAACAAAAATGGACAGAAGGATGTGCTTTATAAGCCAAATAGACAATCGGGACTAACAACCGACCAAGGTCAGATTTGTCTCACCTTGGTCGGGTTGGTGTATAATCCGACCGTGTGGTGCCTTCATTCGGCTCTTGTAGAGTTGCGGACTGCGAAAGATTGTTTTTTCTATTGGATTGCTAAACTTGAGCCCATCTGCACTAAGGTCTGTTAAAAGAAGGACTTAGCTAAGCAACCCGAAATTTCCGACAGGAAATCTTTGGGTCTACTTGACACAACAAATACTGAAAGCTCATTGGTTGCACGATGATCATCGGCTGTCTTTAACCAATGTGCGTAATTAGGTACGTGAAACCGGGAGCTAGAGAGGTTAAGTGCGAACTTAGATCTGTCAAACCTATGTGCAGACGGGGATTGCACTGCAAAATAATTTTAAAATCGTTGGACCCAGGCATGTTTAAGAAAAAAGTAAACAGGTACTAACTACCTCTACCTAGCGAATTGGCTAACATGCTGCACCTTCGACCTTCGATTGCATAGTTGCTTCCCATCAGGAGAGTGTAGAGAATCAAAACATTTGAATTATATAAATATAAGTAATCGTAATCAACGAAAAAGGAAAAAATGACCTTGAATCAAAGTCAGACACAGACAACAAGAGAATACTAAATAAGACGAAATGACTTTGTAATCTTCTTTGTTTATTAAATTGTACGTATGACTACTTTTATTGTATTCTGAGAACTGAATTGACATTCTTTTTGTGGACCACATGCACAATGGATTTTGAATATACAATCGTGAGCTGAATTTTTTGTAGGTACACTTAGAATATGCGGTAATTTTTCTGGGTTACTAAACAGCTTAATAAGTATAGGTAGGGGAACTTCGTTTGTAGCCAAAGAGTGCTTTAACATCAAAATATTATTTGGGAAATGCAATTTTGACAAAGCAGCTTTACCCAACTTTTTTTTCAGATTCGCTACCAACTATACAGGTTAATGGATCGCTTAACGTATATCCTGGAATTTTGTGACTCCTGCCCGGCTAGCACGCGCACCGCGACAACAATTTCTCGACACTTTTTATAGATAGATAGATAGATAGAAAATGCTTTATTGCACAAGAGTAAATCAAGTAAATAGGCGAACTTAATGCTAAGTAGCATTTTCTTCTAGTTAACCTTTGTGTTGTGTGGAACGAGTTGTAGTGCTGGTTGAAAAGGAATAAGAAAAAGAATTACCCAAAACAATATTACAAATAATACATATTAATATCTTACATATTTTATTTTAAACTTATTGCAAATTAGAATAAAATACTTTATAATAAACAAGGACCTACTCATTTAATAACTATTTTAAGTGCTCAATTTTTCTGACTGTTTTGAATGGATATGAAGTGTTGATATAATTTGGATTTGAAGATTCCCATTTTATCGTGAGAGACCGTGACAATACGGGTAATGGGGCGTTTCACAGTTTCACACCACAAGTGGTTCTATGGTAGCGCCTAAGTCTGTCTCTGTAACGACGATGATAAGTCTTCTCGCGGTGCGCATGTTAGGCCATCTGAACACGTCAGTTTCTTCAAATTTTTCATGAACTGTTGTAAGAGCAAGTGGAAATTCCGTACATAATTTAAAAAGCCATTGGCCGTTGGCTGAACGGGACTCGAATGAGAGTCGCGTCGGTTTGATGGTAGCTAGAGTTACCGTTGAGCCACTCTCTTTCTTTAATACCACTTGATTTTTTTAGATATGTTACTCAATTATTTGTACAATGTACTAAGGGTTTCCACTTGCAAGAAAAGTTCTGCAAGAAGTGTATACGACCGTCTCCGACCGACCGTGCATTGTCATACTGTAACTTGAAAGTACACTTTGAACTATTGTAGTCTGTACCTAATTGTAGTTTACACAAGCTTAGCTACAGTCTGATAGACATGTTAGAGAAGTTTTCTTGTAAGTGGAATCCCAGCCTTATAATCTACCATATCCACAGAACAAAAAAAAAACGCTCCCTTTTCTTTTGTTTCATAGCTCTGTGACCATATCTATATTGTATACGGTAGGGGGACTTTGTGTCTAAGTGTTAACGTGTTGCCTGTCAACTTAAGTGCTTACTTAAAACTTAAGATCACGTTTTAGTGTAAGTTGACATAGTTCATTTGACGTCAATCGCGTATTTACAAAAGCTCTTCAGTTTATTGTGTCACGTTATGCAGTGAAAAGTGGCTGTGGGTGTAGACTTAACAAAAAATAGATAAGTTCACAAAAGTTAAGACCATGATGATGATGATAAGTGAAGTCTCTTACTTCCGCATTTCGACATCAGGCAGGAGGCAAGCAGCCGCTCAACGTGGCGCTCTATGGGGGAAGCCTATCTTTAGCAGTGGACATCTTCAGGCGGTTGATGATGACTGAAGTTGGTTATAGTTGACAGCCTCCGTGGTATGGTGGTTGAGTATGTCGGCTCATGACCCGGAGGTGGTGGGTTCGATTCCCGCGACAGGACAAGTATTTGTGTACGAAAAAAAAGCGCAAATATTTGTTCTGTGTTTGGGTGTTGTGGGACCATGGTCCTCGTAGTTTCTTGTTCCCTAGATAGATACAGGGAATCCTAAGTTAGGGTGCAGGATCTATGTGTTTTAATTTTATTTATATTTTATAATTTGATTTGATGTTATGTTATTTTATTTGAAGTCTGACTATTAAATTTAATTTTTGTGTTGAATTCAAGTTTTGTTTTTTATTCTAATTTTTTTGGATTCTTATTTTATTTTATTTTTATGATTGATCAATGTGTACTATGGACCCAGTAATGTCTGAAATAAATGAATATTTAATTTAAATTTAATTTATGTACTTACGTCATCGTTGGACGTTATTATAGTTCGCCCAGTAGTCAACATAATGACGTATTTTTAATAGCAAGAACGGCACAGCCCGCCCGCAAAGTTTGGCTGTAATTTGGGTCGAAACTCGAAACCATCACAAACAAACCTGTTCGGTGGATTGTCCCACTGAACTCCTTCCACACACACACCACACATCCATGCGTAATGTTTATTGACACACCTCTGTTTGATCGCTGCACTTGTGTGCGGTTATTGTTGCGCGTTTCCGTTGTACCTCGAGTTTTAACTTTGCCATTTTACAGTTCGCCATTTAATTTTTTTTTAAAGAGTTTTCCGGATCTTTTTAAGAGTTAATACGCCTTCTATTTATATTGAAAAGTACTTGGATGACATATTAGATCCAATTACTTTGATAAAAACATCTGAACTGAAAATAATATACAGTTTAAATTTAACAAAAAATAATTTTCTGAATTCGTAAAACAATCAAACATTTTATTTCTTAGAATTGTATTCTTAATGACGGGGTTCTGAGGTTTTTATTATTCTCTTGCACGATGAAGTAAATTATGTCGAGACTTATATAAACCCAAACTTGATTCTTGTAGACTGGCACTTATCTAACCAGAACAGGTTTTCACTAAATTATAATCACATTGAAGATGTTAAACATTTCAAAAGCACATCATAAGTTAATATTAAAACACTCTCTCGTTTCCTGTTCAAATTGATAATGTTATTTATCGTTACTAAAAGAATTTTTAACCTTTACACGTAAAACAAGTTGATAAACTATGAATATTTAATTGCTTTAAATAGCAACATTCGCGGAATTTTAAGTAAAATGATTAGAACTTACCCGACAATCAAACTTTGGTTCGCATTTATTTATCATTAATATGATAATCTCACGCGACTTAATGTTAATTCGTACGTGACGTACGTATTGAAATTCGTGCTTAATTAATTATAATATCATTACTAATTTATATTTTCGTTGATTTATTTTATTGACTACGTTAACGTCATTATTGGTGACGGTGACGTCAATCAAGTTTCACGCTCTCAATCATTAATAACCTTTAATAATAAGCTAATATTTTCGTATCTCCGGAAATGGAAACGCACCAAAAATTCGCAATAAGCGATTTTGACGCAACGTATTACGTGGGGATGGCCGGAGCACGTCGTGGGCCAACCCTAGTTATGTAGTCGACCTCGGATTGAAATGAGAGATATCCATTGATGAGGCAGACTTTAATAGGTAAAGCGGTGCTGAGCAAGTAATGATAGAGCATCGGTAGGAAATAATAAAATTTACTTAATCGTTTCGAGTATAATTGAGTACCTACTAATAAAGAAAACATGCAAAACAATCATCAACGTTGGAATGGAGATATAGATTATGCAAGTAATGCACTGGATTCATTCACCCCTTATAACACGTGTCATATAGAAGCAAATCTGGCGCAAACTAGAAACTATTGTTTTCCCTCTTCCACCATTGTATTTAAGTGCAGAAGGAGTGATACAGCAATATAAATGTTTGCTCTTTTCAGTTCTTTTTGTCGTGTGATTTTTTCGTTGAACATTTCAACATCAATATGAATTTTTGTTGAACATTTGTGTGTTAAAAATGTTAAGTAAGTACTTAAATCGTAAGTTATAGCATTTTAATACCATCAAAAAATTAAATATAATTAAATATCGCAATGCGCGACTAAATAGCTTTGGCACTGATTAATTATTAATCTTGTGGCAAACATTTTCCAAAAGACTACAAGTTGGTTTATATTAGGTACATATTTTTAAACAACCAATAGTGATAACCCTAATTTTTAATTGCTTTTCTCGCTGTTGGATTCGGAAATGGAAACGCACAGTACTGTTCGATTCTTAACGCAACGCGTTACGTGCTTCGGATGACCGGAACCCTGTGTGCCAACCCTAGTTATGTCATCGACCTCGTACCGAAACGACCTTTCAAATGACCTTTCATAATTGTTGATATTCGATCATTGCGCCTACTTATTGTACCTAATTTTTTTTGTACAACTGTTTATTGCCGTCTGCATTTTCTGAGAATGTATTGAATGCTTATATTAAACAGTCTTTCGCCAGTAAAAACTCCTTAGGGTGGGTTCCACAATCTTACTTTAGCAATAACAATCATGGGGATTTCAGACAAAGTACCGGTTAGGCTAAAAATTAGTTGCATCATCTGATAATTGTTTAATGACGTCATAACTTTAATTGCTAACTGTAACCGCCCTTCGCCGGTTATTGTTATTGTTTATGGTAAATATCTGTCATATGCATAGAATACAATCGCAGAGTCAAGTATTCTGAAGACAAAAGTCTGTTATGATAGTGCAACACATGCTAGCTAAACTCCATGGTTAAGGTCAAAGTTGTAGTTAATTTATACCGTAACAGTAACTTTAACTGTGATTATGGTGCGACTCAGCTTTAGTGTTTCTGGTCTCCTGGTACTATGTACCTTAGATATACACCAATTTCTTTTTTAACAGTCATGTGCTGTACCTACACTTAGTAAGTGTGGCATTGCAACTGTACTGCATAGCGATTCAGGAGACCTCTGCGCTGAGGTCTCGATTCAACCAACTTTTATTTGAAAATAGAACGGAAAGCTCTCCCCTAGCTCATGCCTTTTGCAGAAACGATGACGCTATTTCCATTCTATTTTCAAATAAAAGTTGGTTGAATCGAGACCTCAGCGCTGAGGTCTCCTGAATCGCTATGCTGAGCGGCCGTGACTTGAATACCCTCTTGTCCATACAAAAGGTGCCAACGCTTTTCCACAATGTTATCCAATTTCGATCATTCTTTTATATGTTGTCTTACACAGTAAACGAAGGAAAATAGTTGTTAATAGAAGATTTTGTTTTCATAAAAATCAAGATGAACAAGCATAGATTGACCAAAGTGACCGATGTAGCTCTTAGGATTAGCAAGTTGAAATGGCAACAGGCAGGCCACATCGCTCGTAGAACTGCACAGCGTAGCCCCCCCCAGGTGGACCGACGATCTGGTGAAAACCACGGGGAACCGATGGATGCAGGAGGCGAGCAGCCTCTCAAGGTAGCGCTCTATACGGGGCAGGGCTATGTTCAGCAGTGGACGTCTTCGGGCTGTTGATGATGACGATGATAGTGATGATGAATCAAATATATCCGCTGTTATTGAACGTTGTGATGTTGATGTACAGTCTAAACTAAACGTATAGTTACGTCCTTGGCGCTACTTCCACCTAAAACGTGTTTTTATGACTGCGTCCAAAATGCCACCAAAATGTGTAATGTAAACTGTATCTACTATGTATTATGGTTACGTTCCAGTTGTCAATCAACCAACAAACTCATGCGAGGGTCGGGTAGTATCTTCTTGTCTGCCAGGTATACTAAGATGCCTATGATCTACAAAGTATAATATGCAAAACCTATTTAATTTCATTCCAGGGCCATTATTCCGTACCGATTCCTTACTTCGAAACCACGCGAGTTCCTTGTCTTACATAAGAAATCTGCAAGACTCTATTCTCTATGAAACGAAAACAAAACCGCGCGAAATGAATTTGGAATTAACGCGATTTGAACTGTCAAAAATCGTATGTTTTACCGAGACGCGTTCCGAAACATAAACACATCAAAAGATTTGACCACTTATGTCACTATATTTTATTCAAAATAAAGATAACTTTAATGTAAAGTGAAGGTATATCTGACACTGTGACACGATTTGAACAAGACACAATAACGACGTGGTTTCGTATCATGTGAAATCTGTGTTTCCATAGAGAATAACCGCCCAGATGATAAATCGATAAAAAATATTTACTTATAGTCAAGTATTGTATATTTATTATCGAATTCATCATCATACTAACTAAACTAACAATAAATTAATGTTAGTTATCATTGTTATTAATCAACAACTTGCGTTAATTGCGGCAAAATAAACTAATTTTATTATATTTATTTGAGCCCTTGTGAATAAGATTTTTCGGTAGAAATTTCAAAAACCAGTACTTACCTATCTACATTGCAATTTGTAACGCATTAGCAAGGCTTGGACCCACTCGGCCAGAATCAAATATTATAAAGCCCCTCGGTTTATAGTCAATGGCGTGAATTGATTCGCCACTGTTGCATTGCACAAAATTAAATGTGACTTTGCAAAAATGGGTAGATTGAAAGCCCGGAAGCTGTCCCACCTTGTAGCGTTGTTAAGGTCGGTAGGGAACAGAATTAGTCATTTCCTTCCTTCGCTTAAAGTGTCAGAAGTTTTAACGAAGGCTAGGCCCTTTCAAAAATAGCGCAGACTTTATAAGCCGCCCATTATTGTAGAACTAGCTGAACCCTCGGTTTCACCCGCGTGTATACATACCATTTAAAAGACGCCACACTTTATTAAATCCTAACCGTTTTAAGGCTGTGGTAAAAAGAGTGAATTTAGGTATAGTTTTTCAAAGAGATAGGCAGTTTTCCTATCAGAATATCTAAACCAAAGGTTTCTGACGCCGCTCTTGGGGAGGTATATTATGTTCAGTGGACGTAGCACTACTTGTCATCTTGTCACCCTCAATAACCACACTGCTAATCATCCTATTCTTTGGCCACAATACTCACAAATAACACACATTTACTCATTCGTTTCGCATGGCATACATTTTTTATAAGATTACCAGACCGCAACTTGAATAACTACTATTTCTTTGTTCTTTGCGTTAAAATACTTACCCAGTGTCTTTCAGTAAGCAGGTTTAGTAACTCGGAAGTCTTGGGCTTGATAGCCAACTATACTTGAAGGGAGACAGTCACTTGGTACAGTTACTTGGTACAGTGTTTTGGGGATGCTATATCAAGGAGTCAAAGTCCCGATTTCGGGAATTTTTACAACATCAAAAAGTAGTCGTAATTTCTTTTAGAGGTTTTTTTTTATGAGAATGAATAACGTGACGAGCTTGTCGTTCACCTGATGTTAAGCAATACGGCCGCCCATAACAGTTGCAGTGTCACTCGGAACTTTAAAATAATAAAGTTTCGCGTGACACTGCACTGCGCACGTCATCCTGAGACATCACACAGTCTAGTAATCAGATTACTACACTGTGTAATCAGGTCGTAAAGTCTCATTTGCCCAGTAATTTCACTAGCTACAATGCCCTTCAAACCGGAACACAGTAAATGTTTTTGTCTCCGCCAAACTATTTATTCATCATCAGGACTCCAGATTTTATTTTCAACAGTATAAAAACACGGTCATCCTAACCGGAAATCCGGAGTGTCCCATATTTTTGCGATGTTGGATTGGGCAGTGACCCAAACCCATATCAATTTGACAATGATGTTATTAATAGGAGATAGAGTTCTTATAAAAACCGGAAACTCTTCAATGGATAGCAAATGTATCAGTTTAACTTATTTGTTTCTTCCCAAGTCCCAGAATTTTTCGAAATAATGAAGGCAGGTTCTAGAATCATAACCTTGTACTATCGGCATCTGAGATATCATTACAAAATATAGAGACCCATGATTAAAAGTTAGATCACAGTTAGATCATATCGATTATTACGATGCGATGATGATCGTTGTATAATCTGACTTCTGACAGTTGGTAACTTAACCACCAATTAGTGGTGAAAGCGGACCATTGACCATACGGTATGACAACTCGACACCGACTGTGCTTGGAATGTGCAATTGTGCATAGCGGAGTAATAAGATACAAAGGAAATGAGATGCATAGAGACTATTATAGGAACATTCCTTTTGCCGCCATGCAGTAGTGTGCAAGAACCACTGTGTTTCAGTTTGAAAAGCATTGTAGCTAGTGAAATTACTGGGCAAATGAGACTCTGACCTTACAGTCTAGAAATCTTTTTTAGACTTGATGTTTCAGGATGACGTGTGCAGTGAACAGTGTCACGCGAAACTAATTTTCAGTTCCGAATGACACTGCTATCTATTATGGGCAGCCGTGATGCAGGTGAACGACGAGCTCGCCATTTGTTTGCATTAAAAAAAATAAAAACAAAAGAAGTTCTAAAGTAAAAATAAAACTTAATAGAGAATGAAGTTATTCGCACGAAGACTTGAAGAGCATTGTCCTTTTTATACAGTTGTTATGAGTTTTTAACCGTTAGCTCTTGTTAACACTTCAGCGATGATTTTCTTAGAGTGCTGTCTCATGAAATATAAATAAGTAGCTTTATGTACTCTGCGATTCTTCAAAATCAATCGTGATACCTACATTTACATAGGTAACCAACCGTGTTTTCGCGGGAACGCGGAAAAGTTCACGTCGTTGCATTGTATTAATTTTCAAAACTTGTGCTTTTTCCAGTGTTAATGTTTAAAATTGATGGCGTTTTACGCATCAAGTGCTGATTTACGAGCATGAGTGTGGGCAAGTGATATAATGTGGTAAAACGTGGATTTTTGTGTTACTTCCAAAATAGAAGCTTCTAGTCAAGTTGCCACCACTTTACTAGGGTATGACTTAGACTGGATTTTGAACACCCCGACTGTGACTAAGACTTGACTCTACGTGAAATATTCTATAAAACGATTAAAAATTACAATATTTGACACCTTACTAATAAACATTGTAGCGGATGAATAGTTATTTGGTGTTTCGTCTTTCTCTGTTGAGTTTGAAATGGGCAATGTTAGAACAAGAGAAAACTTTGAGTAGCTATTCCACTGTTATTCAGTGTTTATTGGTGAGGTGGTATGTTTAGAGCCAAAACATAAGAAAAATATATAACTAACCCTAGCCACAGATTTTATAATAGTATCTACTACCTTAGCATAATTTAATCAAAAAGACATTCACTCTGACTAGAGGTCGACTATATTTAGAGTTCCGATAAAGCGTATTTGAGGTGGAAGTTAAAAAACCTTGATGCCCTGTTTCGTGCGTGAAATATGCGCTTGCCCCGTTATCCCCCGCGGTTTCACCCGCCAAATCCAAGGAACACAGGAACCTCTAAGATTATCCGAGGCAATTTGCTTATGTAGTTTTTATTCTTGTTGGATGTTTGGAAATTCATTACCTGTTAGATTAGTTCTGTTTAAGGTATAGATACATTTGTGTGTGTTTATATTTTATAATATTGTGCGTACGCCGCCCTTTCGTTGAAAGCGTGCGTGATGTCACTTGCCGGTGCCAACGGACCGCGCTAGTTGCTTGCAGCTAGCATTTTGCTGAGTTGGAGCTGGGTTGTGGCAAACACTAATATTATGTTGTTTGTATAAACTGTTGTAAGTATTAGTTAAGTGTAAGTGTTTGGCACAAATAAATATCTTTCTTTCTTTCTTTCTAAAGGAGAAAAATACATTAAAATACATTTCCTTCAACAAAAATAGTATTGTTAGTGTATTTTTAGGTTGAGTATCTACTTTTACAGTATAGATATATACCAACTGATGGTTGATGAGGCGTCACAGGATAATAAAAAATAATAGATGTCCTGTCGGGGGAATCGAATGGCGCCTCCGCGTTATAGCCGACCTCAACCTTATTCCATAATTTACATTTCTAGCCAAGTTTTGCAAAGCTATTATTTTATTTCCTTATCTATACGCTAAAAAACGATTTTTTAATACATTATTCCCACAAAGAAAAAAACGCTTGCCTATGAAGCGTTTTTTTTGCTCTGTGCATTAGTTAGTCTGACATCGGTGAAAAATTAACGACCAAAACCATTTAATTATGTACCTACTTACGTATTTAATAGCTTTGTTTATGAAATAATTTGACCAAAAAAAAAGTTTTAGGAATAATAATTATACAATAACTCGAGGAGTGTCGGCCGTCGGCACACGTAACAATATATTTTTTGTAAAAGAAAATAAAGATGATTTTTTTAATAACAAATGCTTGATTAAAAACTGAGCTGATTTCTAACTAAAGTTTAATTAAAAGGGCCGATGAATGACTAAAGTTACGTCAAATCGTAACTTAAAAAGAAAAGATGGACAACAAATGGCTTTATACCTACTAGGTATAAAAACATTCAACCCAGTTTAACAATTACTTGATAAGTGTGTCAAAGCAAACCCAGCTAAGTTGTCTAAAGGTCGAGTAGTTTTTGAAGTGGTTGTGGAATTAATAGTAGATTTTACCACCTTATTATGAGTTTGTTAAGTCATAATTCAAATCTGGCCTGCAAAAACTAAGTCATCATCATCATCATCAGCCTGAAGACGTCCACTGCTGAACATAGGCCTCCCCCAGGGAGCGCCACTTAGAGCGGCTGCTCGCCTCCTGCATCCACCGGCTCCCCGCGGCTTTCACCAGGTCGTCGGTCCACCTAGTGGGGGGCCGGCCTACGCTGCGTCTTCCAGTTCGTGGTCGCCACTCGAGAACCTTTCTTCCCCATCGGTTGTCAGTTCTACGAGCGATGTGGCCTGCCCATTGCCATTTCAACTTGCTAATCCTAAGAGCTACATCGGTCACTTTAGTTCTCCTGCGGATCTCCTCATTTCGGATCTTATAAAAACTAAGTAAGTAGCGATATTTATCATACTTATTTAGATAAATAAATAGTCAAAATAGCTCTATATGCACTATATTTTGCTTTTTAACGTCTTCATTGGCAATCTCATTACGTTTTTTAAATTTCTGCTTATAAATAACAAATATCCGTTATTTTACAAGGCAAAACATAAATACTTATGTTATATTTTAGTATTATTACAAACCTCATAAAAATGTTCCCGGAACGATTTTTTTGAGTTCATTAGTTTAATGATTATTCATTATTATTTAAGGTGTTCATCAAAGTAGTGGCTGCTGAGTAAATTCATCATAAAATGGAATTTGGAATATGCCACCTTGGTCATTTTGACCCAGTTGTATGTGGTCTAAGACGCAGATAGAGACTATTTGGCGGTTGTAGTCTACATTTCACAAAACTATTCTGATTCTACATTAAAATACACTTTGAGAACTTACACACATAGGTACTTAAAGGTAAATAAATAATAGTTATAGGCACAGAGCAAAAAATCGCTTCGATGTGCGAAGCGATACTCGCTAGTATTTATTCACAGGTATTTGTCACAGGTATGGCTGAGTCACAGCAACAGAGTCACCTAGTATCTCGATTTACCTAGTACGACCCACCTCTAGTTTCAATGCTCTGTGGGTATAGGTAACCGCTCACAGAGTAAATGACTCAGAGAGGACCAATGGAGAGGACTTTAGATGACGTACCTTGAGAGGACAATTAAATAGAGTTTGCCAAGTTGGTTTGTGTTGGACGTCTGTATGTTTTGCTGAGCAAATATCAGTTCAATTGAAACTTGAAAATATTACGTTGGAGTAAAGCAAACATCGTTTATTATAGAAGCCATTGACGTCACATTCTTTAGCTTAGCGTACTTATCTATGAATGTGGTGAATATTTTATATTTTGAATTTGAATGAGAAAAGGTAGAAATACGCGTGACTTAAAAACATTCTGGAGCTCTTAGCACGATTGGAAATAGACACGCCGAATAATCATATCCAAGTCATAAGACGGTGAGGTGAATTATTAAATAAATAAAATAAATACAATTGAAGGCCTAAAGTTAATCGACACACTACCTACAAATTGTTTAGGGCGATTCACTTTAGATGTAGGTACTTACAATTATTAAATCAAATTAACTTCATAAGAGAAGATGCCCCTTGATCAGAAGAAATTCTAAATCGTAAGAAGCATATTTATGACTAAACGGAATGGAATATGAATGGAAATGGGCACTGGACAGGAGCATTATCCTCGGTATATTAAAATCCTCTGCGATCACCAACCCAAGGGTGGATATTGTGACTATATAGCCCCCCAGGAAACTTTTTTTATGAGAATGAATGACGTGATGAGCTAGTCGTTCCACCGCCCATAACAGTTGCAGTGTCACTTGGAACTTTAAAATAATAAAGTTTCGCGTGACACTGAACTGCGCACGTCATCGTGAGACATTACACAGTCTAGTAATCCTGATTACTACACTATGTAATCAGGTTATAAAGTCTCATTTGCCCAGTAACACTAGCTACAATGCCCTTCAAACTGGAACACAGTAGTGCTTGCACACTACTGCTTGGCGGCAGAATAACTGGCAAAGCGGTGGTACCTACCTAGACGAACTTTGCAGAAAAGTCCTACCACCTTAGTAGTTAGCTCTCACTTTGTTTGCTTTGCATGGCAAACAAATACATATTTGGTAACAATACTCATGGAAATCACTGTAAAACCGTTTATTTTGACACGTATCATAGCGTTAATTTAAAGTGAAAGTTTTAAGTGTCGTCAGCTCAGTCATTAATACATTTCTGCGACTCGTTCATTGCAAAATGTCATTTAATTTGACCCAGATTTAGGTTTTTGACACAGAGGTGAGACCAAGTAGACCGGTCCAAGGCCGTTCTGGTTATATAATGCGCCATCTGATGGTGTGCATAACTTAGGAATAATATTTATTATACGCGTAATTTTTGTTTGCCATGTTGGCAGGAGATTGACCATCTTGGTTAGGTAATAAATAAGTCATCGAGGTAAGTTGGTAAATTGGGGTTTGGCGGGAACGTGAAAAGTTCACGTCTTTGCATTGTATTATTTTTCAAAACTTGTGCTTTTTCCAGTGTTAATGTTTAAAATAGGTGGCGTTTTACGCATTAAGTGCTGAATTACGAGCATGAGTGTGGTCAAGTGATATAATGTGGTGTAACGTGGTTTTTCGTGTTGCTTCCAAAATTCCATAGGAGCTTCTAGTAAAGTTGCCACCACTTTACTAGAGCATAACTTAGACTAGACTATGACCCGACTTAGACTGGACTATGCATGACTTGACTATGACTAAGACTTGACTACGTAAAATATTTTAAAATTCGATGTAAATATACAATACTTGACACTGGCTAAATACACTATGTGCGGAGCCAAAAAATAGGAAAAAACGTTGGTAAATCTGACCACAGAGAACTTTGCTATAATCTGACTTACAAAGAATACAAAGACTCTTGCACATTCCACACATTGACTTTTAATAAAAAAATATGTTGATAGTTAAATAATTATAGCTGGGGCCGTACTGTGAGCTCTAAGTGCGATTCAAAAGAGAGCCTATTTTGGGTCGCGTGTCAAAATATTCATACAAAAAAAAAACATTGCGATCCAATATACGCTCTGATTTGAATCGCGCTAAGAGCGTATTATCTGAAAAGGAAAAATAAATTGGCAAACACCACGTTGTAAGTATAATAAAAGGTACTTTTAAAGGTACATTAGGCAAATAGCGCTTTAGCCGTTCAATCGATAGATTTTCGGTCTGAGATTCAAGATGATATGAAATTATTATTGCCATCGATCTGCTATCCGCACGTATGATAGAGCGACAATAGAGCCCGTAAGTGTAATCTACATTTTAGCGTTTTAGCCGAATACAGTTTTGACCCTCTAGAAAAAATTCGTAACTTTAAATGGCTATAAATAAGAACCATTTACTTCAATCATAACAATTGAAGTACATACATTATATCAATAAAAAGATTGAATGTGATAAAATGGGAAGAAAATAGATTGCAAAAAAATTAAAGAAAACGCACAGGTATAGTTTTTGTGCTGTGTAAACATTTTAATCTATCTATACTTATAATAAAACTATAACAGGTCTAATTTTGTATTTTTGGAGGGTTTCTATGGTGTGAAGATAAAAATATAATTATTTTTTTATCTGTCTGTCTGTCCGTCTGTCTGTCTCTATGTTGGCTGAGCATCACGGTATTCCTCCGTCCGCTCCTACATTCGCCGATTCATTCAACCTTTTCCTTTATCTTTTCCCCTCTTCCTTCTTTCTTCCTTTAGACTGAGATAAGACGTAAAACTAATAAACCCGTGCGAAGCCAGGGCGGGTCAGCTATTTATAAAAAAATCATCAAAAAAAATAAATAAAATCGTGTATTGCTGTGCCTGCTCACAGGTCGGTTGAGGACTTCCTAACAAAAAAAAATTAAGTGCTAAATCCGCATCGGATCGCTGCAGAGTTAACTTTACATTATTTACGGGTTTTTCGTGAATGTTTGTTTTAGTCGCTGGTATGTTGACACTGGAGATACACGACGAACTTGCTAACACGAATTTGTGGTTTTTAGGTAGACACTGGTGAGGTTATAGTGATGTTTAATTAGGACTTTAGTGTTTTGTTTGCCCATACACGGAACTACGTATTTTTCTTTTTAAGGTAAAGGACACGATACGTCTTACTCAGTGTTGTTGACTTTGTAGATAGTAGGTAGTACTATTTTGTTTTATTTGTATTTTGTTATATTGAATTTATGTTTTACTACTAAAAATATTTTGAAGTTAATAAGAGTGAGTTTGGTTGAGTAGTAGCCCATGCGACTTGCGTATAATAAAACAAACCAAGCACTCAAGTGCAAATCTCCCTCCTGCCAATGACTTAAGTTATGTGTGGAATTTGCATTCGCTCGTACAACATGTTTAAACAGTCATGTCGCTTTCCTAAAGATATTTCCCTTATTCCTTTTACAAGTTTTTTATTTAAATAAAATCCTACAATTGCCAAATTACATTTTGTTTTTCAGTAGAAAAGACATCAACGCGCTCCATAAACACAAAAACTATTAAAATTGGTTAATTTCGTCAAAAGCACAATACGATTCCACTGCTGGGTCTATTTTTTATGCGACGAGCTAGTCGTTCACCTGCCGTCGTTACAATGCCCTTTAAACCGGAACACAGTAGTGCTGCACACTACTGCTTGGCGGCAGAATAACTGGCAAAGCGGTGGTACCTATCTACCTAGCCGAAATTTGCAGAAAAGTCCTACCACCTTGTGAAATTCTGAAATTCAGACCTCTCATATTTAGAGAGTGTAGGTCATAAGCCACCACTCTAGCCAAGTGTGGGTTGGTGGAATATAACTGTTCTCAAATCTTTTGAACAAAAAACAAAACAAAAAACAATATAACTAAACGCTGCACTTGATAAATTATATATAAGGAAATCATCACAGTCACGTATCGCCAATGCTGTCTGTTCGTACGTTGATATATAGTTGATACTCCTGCCTCCCAAAAGTGATTGTCCATTGTGTATCGTATGTCGTTAAATTGGCACGAATGCGATACTTTGTGACGTACACAATGAAAACATATTCATTTAAAAGAAACACAATGTAATCGATATAAAAGTGAGAAGCCTTTTTTGGTCTCCTGGTACTTAGTTTCGATTTTTACTAGGTGGTAGGACTTTTCTCCAACCCCACCAAACACGTCTAACTGTTGGCCTCATTACTAAACTCAGAGTCGCACAACGGGCTATGGAGAGAGCAATGCTTGGTGTTTCCCTGCGAGATAAGATCCGTAATGAGGAGATCCGCAGGAGAACTAAAGTGACCGATATATCTCTTAGGATTAGCAAGTTGAAATGGCAATGGGCAGGCCACATCGCTCGTAGAACTGACAACCGATGGGGAAGAAAGGTTCTCGAGTGGCGACCACGAACTGGAAGACGCAGCGTAGGCCGGCCCCCCACTAGGTGGACCGACGACCTGGTGAAAGCCGCGGTGAGCCGATGGCTGCAGGAGGCGAGCAGCCGCTCTAAGTGGCGCTCCCGGGGGGAGGCCTATGTTCAGCCGTGGACATCTTCAGGCTGTTAATGATGATGATGATGATGATGAGGACTTTTCTGCAAATTTTGTATAGGCAGGCCTCTCTTTCCCACTGGGCAATCTAGGCCCCGCGTTCAATAGGGCCCCTAAGTTCCTGGCGAATCTTAAATCTGTCAGGACGAGTTTAAAAAATTTTGCACTTGCTACGCTTGCGCTTTTCTTATTAGTGTTTTTTTTTGTATTTTTTTTTTTTGAACGCGCTAAGCGTCACCGGGCGGGACTTTCTTATTAGTTTACCCAACTTATTACAGTGGCATTAATTTCTACAGTCCAAACTTTCTCTGAATTCTCGATTGAGCTAAATTAAAACCCATTAAAAACTTATTTTTATAAAATATCCCGGGACTTGTTTCAAAAATTTTCACACTACTGCTTGGCGAACCTATACCTATACGGTGTAGGGTCGCCAAGCAAGCAGCATAACTGTGTTCCAGTTTGAAGGGCATTGAAGCTAGTGAAATTACTGGGCAATAGAGACTTTATTACTTGATTAAACAGTGTAGTAATCTGATTACTAGAGTGTGATGTCTCAGGATGACGGGCACAGTGTCACGCGAAACTTTGTTCTTTTAAAGTTCCGAGTGACACTGCAACTGTTATGGGCAGCCGTGTCGCTTAACATCAGGTGAACGACTAGCTCGTCACATCATTCATTCTCATCAGACCACATTTTAACATTTCTATAGAAATAAAAACGATTGATATACCTAGCCAGGCCCTTACTTTATCTTTCCGTATTTCTGGTCTCCTGGTAGAAATGATTTTTGTTTTGTCCATGTTCATCTTAAGACCAACCTGTTGAAAGACTCAACAGAGCTCGTTTAGAATGATGCAAAGGTCCTCGAGCAAATCCGCCAAAATGACTATATTTATCATCGAGAAAACTAAGAAAAGATTTAGGTACTCACCATTTATATTGTTGCCAGATCATAAAATAACGCCTCACAGATAACAATAACGGTATATGGAGCCTCCAAAATATAAAGACTGATCTAGAAGACGAAAATGCTATTAATCATGCATATAAATTCTTGCTGATTAAGCAACAGAACTGAGCCGAGTCTTCTTCTAAAGTCCACTGGCCATTGCGAAGCCCAAGGGCAAGTTGCGTGTGCGCACGTGAGCTGCATCGCCGTCCCAAGGTTAATTTCACTCGCGTACCATCCGGAATACAAGATAGCGAATTAGTGCACTATTTCTTAAACTTTTAACCATTGTCCCTCTAGAATAGGCCGTCTAGTGAGTAAACTAGACAGTAACTGATAAATAAACTATGACGAAAACCGCAGCAGCTATGAAATAATCTGTGTGCCTGTACCTACGCGTGTTAATGGTCAAAAAGGTGTCGAAAGGGTTTTTATGGATGGTGGCATAGATATAAAATGGTATGAACTATTAACTATATAAATAGACAATTAGGCATGCTATAAAAGCGAGTAGAGCGAGAGAGGTTTATTCGCATGAACTTTCTCACAGAGCAAGGACAAAAAATTACGGTCACGTCCATAGATCTATATATCAGGATATGCCCGAAGGAACATTTTATTTACTCAAAATAGTGTGGGGAAAAGTCAGCGCCATCTCTTAGATTACTCAGGAACTACGATGAGAACGGCCCTATCGCTGCCATTATGTCCGTCAATGTTTGTTTACAATGATTATCCCAAATATAAATTCGATTATTTTCGTACAAAACGGAGTGTAACATTGAAAATATTGACTTACTTGTGGTAAGAAACTTTGTATGTCTTTTTATTGCACTTTAGAGTGTAGTTTGTGCAACCCTTCACAACACAACTTGGCATATTTTCTTTGAGACACACGACCGATATCTTCTCACTTCCAACACAGACTGGGCGCTAGTGGAGGTCAATCTGTGAACTTGACTCCCTCTTTGAAGCGACGGTTTAATCTGTCATTAGGCCTGTCCTTATATAAATGTCTATGGTCACGTCCGTAGAGACGAAATTCCTGTCGAATTTCCTGCCGAACTAGGCGCCAAGAACACTAAATCTTACTGTATGAGAAGTGTTAGGCAAAGCGGCTCTATCAGATCAAACGTAATTTTTTCCTGCCCCTTTCCTGCCCTGGTTCTTTTCTCAATTTTTTTTATGTAATATAATGTCATTATGGACTAGCCCTTCGCCTGATGTTAAGCATCACGGCTGGCTATAACAGTTGTAGTGCCAGATAGTTTTATGGTTCGTGATCCACTCGGGTGCTTTTCTTCCCCATCGGTTGTCAGTTCTACAAGCGCGTGGCCTACCTATAAACTTGCTAATTCTAAGAGCTATATCGGTCACTTTAGTTCTCCTGCGGATCGTTTCATTTCGGATCTTATCTCGCACGGAAACACCAAGAATAGCTTGTTTAGTTTATTTGACGTCAATGGATTAATTATACTAAATTATTCTCAAGCTTCGTTGAAATCTATTTTTGTGTGTTTTTTAATAAAAGTTAATTATTTTCTTAATAATATGAGATAATTAGGTAGGTAGTTTTAATTCTAATAATAAATATGTCTAGAAGTCATGTTAAGAAATGCGATGGAAATGCAATGTAGTAGAAATAGGAAGCTATTTATTACAATAATACGAACACACTTAAAATGAGAACTGTCGGCTGGGTGCCTTAAGCGCCTGCCCTCCCGCCCGATGACGCTGTAAAGGTCGGTAGAGACCAACAGCATTAGCCCGTTCAAAAAAAAAAACTTAAAATGAGAAACGATAAACAAGCGCAAATACATGTGTCTCAGTGTTGCCACCTGCTAATCGTAAAAATCTGGATTGAAATGACTAGAAATCTGTATGAAATCTGTATATTAAAAATTTTAATCCCTTAAATTCCTATAGTTTATTGAAAAAAACCGTGGAAAAAAAATAGCAGCTTGAATTAAAGTTATATTTATTTATTTTTATACATGCTTTTGTTTATTTTACAAATTAATGTTGAACATTTTTTTCAACACTGATTAAAACTGCGTGATCCGCGACTTCTTAGCTAACATGATAGAAAAAAATCCCTCAATTATTCCCAACTGAATCAAAGAAAAAGAATTATATCAGTCTTTCACTGGCAAACTAACAATACCTAGCACAAACTAGCCGGCAACTTAAGTAGTTCTAGTGTAACCCGACTGAGCAAAGTAGATGAACAGAATTTACAGCTCTCTTGCGCTCCACCCATCCTCATAACTTGCTCGGGTAGTATTATACCGCAAACAGACTTATCTCAAGAAATCCCCGCTGGTACGCTGCATAGTATTGCCATGACAAGAAAATCTAAAGTACCCAACACAATATAGTAAAAAATTCACTACATAATACTTACTTACAAATTTTTTTACTAGATGTGAATCATGCTTGAATAAGTATATGTCTAAAATAATATTGTGTATTTAAATATTGTGTGCTTTTTTATTAGATACTATGTACAATTCAAAAAATCTGTATAAAAGTAGAGGCAAATCTGTCATCTGTATCGGTGGCCCAAAATCTGTATACATACAGATAAATCTGTATATATGGCAACGCTGATGTGTCTAGTGTTACCATAGTCTTCGTAATTTCTAAGTCACTAGAGTTTTGTGTGGAACTGAGTATTAAGTAGTGATGCTGTGTGCTGGTTCTGTGTGTAATTGTATAAGTGATTCTGTGTGGTGCTGTAAGTAAAATATTAGGTTAAGTGATTTTGTATTGTTTTCAGCGAAATTACACTAGATATTCTTGTATCATTTTGTATTTAAGATCGACCGTAGACCAAGATAGACATAAAAAAATTTAATCAAGACCAAGATTACATTTTTTTATGGTATTTACTATCTAGTATTAGATTTCACCCTTAAAACCTAACTGCTATAAGATTTGCGACAAAAGCATCCAACGTAATCGTCACAAAACGCGACTGGCATACAAACAACTGGCTTCCTTTACGAAACAGATCTAGCTAGATATTATGGTGATATTGTTGTAACCAAGCTGTTGTCTTTTTATGGACAGAATAGACTCATTTAACTGAATACCAGCTGTGGTTTTTAAACAGGTTCAATATTTATAGGCAAAGGTTTACTGATTATTTTGCATCGGGAAGTCATTATACGCAGGGGGCAAGTAGTCTAAAAAGCTCTAAAAGGTCTAAAAGTCTATGACGCCTATGTAAGCAGTGGACATCTTCTGGCTAATTTGTCAATCTGTCCTCAAGTTTTGTGATTTTTAAACATACTGGATTCCTCGGAGGTTATTTTTTCTAGCTTTGTAAGAGATATTGTGAATTCCGCATACCTAATGTAACATAAAAAGTCATTGGTTCCAGTGGTATTTGGTACAGCCATAAAGTGGTATTTACAACTGAGCGCTACCGTGCTTCGCAGGGCACGTTAAGCCGTCGCGTCGGTCCCGGCTGCTGTTGTAGACAATAGTCATTAAGCCAAGCCAGGAGCCCCTGGGTGGCCTAAAAATTCTGACACAGGGCTGACCACTTGGCTAAACAAAAAGAAGAAGATTTGGTGGAAGGCGGAACGGAATTAGAACAAGGCTGAGTTGGTTTTTGGTTTGAAAGTCGGACTTGCTCTTTTTTAGGATCAGGTTTTAACAATACTTAATACTTACCTTTATTATGACGAATTTTGTAGAAAATTATTCTTAAAATTTCAGTTGTCATGGTGACCCTACAAAGATGACGTGTCGGAATACTAATCCAGCATTGTACAGGTTAAATATGTGTCAGAGCAACGCAAGGCATGGGTGGCCAAAATTATGAGCCAACTCACTGGGATATACGTGGTGAACAGAATACACTATGGAATGTCGTTGATACATTGCAATTATTTATTATTTGCAATCACACCACTTGTAATTACAACGTTTGCTCAAGCTAAGTCTTATGTTAATAAATGACGTGATGTCATTCACCTGATGTTACGCGTCACGGCCGCTCAGAACAGACGTGGTGCTGCTACGAAATCCAAAATAAGATATAAGGTTTCACGTGTCACCGCGTTGCACACGTTATCCTGAGACATCAACAGTCTCGTAATAAGATTAATAGACAGATCTTAAAGTCTTCTTTGCCCAGTACTTTCACTAGTTACGCTGCCCTTCAAACGGGAACATGTAGAGCTTGCATTCTATGCTTGGCGGCCGAATAACTAGCAAAAACCAAGGTGGTCTAATTACGAGCTTTGTAGAAAAGTCCTGGCATCTTTTACCTACCTACCTGTAGCCGTAGTTACCGGGTAGATAGCAAAAAACTGATGTCATACTTATGCAGATACAAACAAGAGACAAACAAGCTGTCGGCCCGTCTGATGGTAAGCAGGTACCGTCGCCTATATAGAGATTGCGACACTATATATAAGAGGCTCTGGATCATGTCAAGATCCAGAGGGGCACTGCCGATGCGTTGGCTACATACACTCCAAAATATAACTCGAGAACCTTTCTTCCCCATCGGTGGTCGGTTCTGTACTGGAACTGGCAGGAGCCCATTGCCATTTCAACGAGCTAATTCTAAGAGCTATATCGGTCAGTTTAGTTCTCCTGCGGATCTCCTAATTCCGGATCCTATCTCACAGGGAAACACCGGAACATAGCTCTCTTCATAGCTCATACATACTACCAATATAAATAAGTACCAGTTTATTTCATAATGGTTTCTCATCACAGTTCAATCGATGTTACTTTAGATCAAAAGGAAGGTTTGTTTTCATCACAATAACGAGTCTTTCTTTTGTCTTTTTACGTAGGTATGCCAAGTTGAACGTTAAACACGTGACTCTAGCAAATGCTATATTTATTATCTAAGTACCTAGATCAGATAGATAGATAGATAGATCAACTTTTTATTGTACACCTTAAGACAACAAAAATTACAAGGGAGAAAACTTAATTAACTTATTCGTACAATAGGCGGTCTTATCGCTTAGAGCGATCTCTTCCAGACAACCATTGCGTTGGTAGAATATTAGTAGCTAAGAGTTTGGAGCTTCGGTGTACAGGCATAAATCAAGAACATAAAAACATAAAAACTAATAATAGAATGATACATGATAATAGCATTACAAAAATTTTGGTCTACTTACAACATAGTGCTAAATAAATATATATATATACAAATAATAAACATACAACAAAAATAAATACTATAATATAATATAAATATATACCTAGTACCAGTAATGGCTTTACAAGATTCAAAGACACGTTGTATAAATACTCGTTAGATCAATAATGGCTATTGTTTAACAGAAACATGAATAATGTGTTAACTTTGCATTCAAACTGTACGTACAACAGTATTGATGGTACGACTATTACTGGTTTATGTCAGGGTTTTTGGGTATTTTTATTCTTGTATCCCAATACAAAAGCGGAAGCTGGATACGTGCCTGGCAGCAAAGTTTCTTTTTATGAAATTATAACAGCTTTTTTGTTTTCATAAGTATTCTATTTTCGTAACACACAAAGTATTTCCCTAGCCCATTCGAAGAAGTTTTGTTGTAGTAGAACCTACCAACCTTAAAATATAACCTACCATTCCACTCCTTTTAATGTTTGTTTTGCTTGGTCTGAATAATTAATGATTCGCAAATAAAAGGCCAGCTGTAATAATAAAATTACAAGAAATAAGTACCACTTGCTTATTGGCACAGCAACTACCTACGTATTAAACATTTATGAAATAAAATAATACCAATATAACCTGCCAATAATACTCAAAACGAAGTTTTTGTCGCATTCTTAAACATAGGTACCTACTATAGTATAAATTTGGATGTATATAACGCACACTTTATAGACTGACTGAAAGACTGAAAAACCATAACGAAAATATACTATCTGTGTGAATCATAGACTTAAAAAAGTTCATGCTCTATGATCATAGACAATATTTGCTTCACTTCTTAGCGAGGTTTTGAATGGGGATTGCGGGTCTGGACCTATATAATAGGGCGCATTCTGTGGTGTTAAAGTAGTTTGTGACGCTTTGTTTCAGCCATGGTTCCGGCTATCAGTTCCCGATAAATATTTGTTACAAGCATCACCAAAAACCTGTTCGACCACAAAATAAATAATACTTAGTCCTACATAAGCCAAACCGCAGCTTAAAAAGTATGTGGAGTGAATGTCGGACCGCCTGCCTCAATCTTACTCGCAACGATTGACCGGTTTATTTCACAAGTTAGTAGGTATTATGTATAATCATTGTTGAGAAACGACATACATAATAGGAGATGTTGTATGTTTGAACTTTTGGCGGTATTTTAGCACTACCGGTTTGTTTTTTCGCACGGTTTGCGCCTTTTGAAATATAGCTTACCGAGAGTTCTACGTTAAAGTTTTATAACTGATTTAAATTATTACTATTTTCGCCCCGCGATGACTCCTGCGGATAAAAATGTATCTATGTGTTAATCTAGCTTATAAGCTATCTGCATTTCAAATTTCATCAAAATTAGTTCAGTAGACATCTACATACATAAACTTCGCATTTTTATATTTGGTTTTTAGGTATTTATAATTGAAATAATATTAGTAGGATGCTATGATATAGCACAGAACTCGTATTACATAGGTCCAGAACCGAACTCCCCATACAAACCTCGGTAAAAAGTCAAGCAAATATTGTCTATGATCATAGAGCACAAACTTTTTTTTATGTCAGTTTTACGTCAGTTCTGTCAGTACCAGCATACCACATGAAAAGTATCACCCGATCAAATCGGGTAAATGAAAAAGCAGACCCAAGAAAAAAAAACATCAAGTTATAATTTTATCTAAAAAGAAATTATAATTATATCTTTGACTGAATATGGTATATGTAGTACCTATGTGTAGGCAAACTTTACCAGTAAAGTCACAGAATAGATATATAATACAGTAGTAAACTATATTACCCATTATGTACGTAGTACGTAGCAAGGACTTTGCTCGCTCGGTCTTTATGTCTGAGTAACCTAAGTTTTTGTTAACTAGCGAGTGTTTAACCGGTAGAGCATCGGCGTCGGCATCGGCGTGCAACAATACATTGCTGGACGAAAACAAGTTCACCTGACACGTCTCGAATTAAAACCTGGCGGCTTAACCCGTGTGGGAAATCTAAAATACTACATAAACCATAGGTAGAGTCCACGCCAAACATTTAGGCGGCTGTCAAGTGCGCTGCAAGCCCCTCACACGCTGCGCACACCACTTACCTCTACCCACGCATATCTAAATTTTGACACTGCGCAGCGTTGACTTCTCAGCCACCATTGAGTGCGGCGCAGACTCTACTCACCTGCCTACCTTCTACACTCTAACAGACACAAAGCTGTGGCTGTAGAAGCCCTTCATAAACATTAAAAGTTCTGCTTGCTCACTACGGTGCATGCGGTGTAGCTTGGTGTGCAATGACTACTAAAATACTAATGCCCATCTGTCCTAAAGTTCAAGAGATCCTAAGTTCGCACTTATCCCGCTATGACGTACCTACTGCAACGCATTTGGAGAGCGAGATAAGTGCGAATTGCGAGTCAAACTTAGGTGCAGACAGGCATATGAATATAACTTATATTATGTAACAAATTTGGTAGGTAACCTTGAAGTTACGGCTTTATTTCAATTGATCGTGGCATTTTTTGCAACTAGGTATCTAGGATAAAAAAAATGCCACGATCTATGTAACGATGTGTGTGACTTTGAACCTGCGTAGAATTTAATAAATTGTTGAACATAATTATATGAGGTGTCCAATTTATATTTATTTCGACTCTGATATATTATGTAGGTACTAGGTACTATTTGTATCTCACGATCAGCACGGCGGGCATGAGTGGTCTGTTCGCGATTGATCCTCATTCTGATTTTGCCCCTTAGTACGAATATGCTAAAATTTTAAGCAAAAAAATCGGGAAATATTTTATACATTGTGTGGCAATACCAACATATTTTGTGTGGATATCCAACTCTTTGTTAGACAAAAATATTTTAAAATACCTTAAATAACACATATTAATGCCCAATAACTTGTAAAATAGCAACATGAGCTTCCGTGTTCGGTATTTCTCGTAATTTCAGCGAATTTCTATCACGCAAGGTGGCCTTTTCTGGTATCTTTTCACAAGTACATCCAAGCAACGACTGATTTTGACTTTGACAGCTGAGATCCAAACACACCCAATAAGTACACAGTCATGGTTGCGTTCGGACGGTTGATAATTATAATTTTTTAATTTTTAATTTACAAATTCCTTCTTTTTATGATATAGGTAGGTAAGTCTATATTATATTTTCCTTAGTGGAAATAACAGTAGTATTCTATTTAGTAAGAAGTGAAGTTTTTCCAATACACACATTTGGCATTTGTTTTTTTAAATATCACGTACAACTATTACGTGAGAGTATTTTTAGTCTAGGAGCTAGGGACATTCACTATTACTTTACTTGTTGGTAAGGTTTGACTGCGTAAACATACATACAGTTAATACATCTAATAGGTAAATGTTATTTTATTAATAAGTATGTAGTACTAATGTAATAGTTTATTTATTGTATTTTATAATGTATTTGTTAATAATATTGTTAAAAGAACAAAACCTTAAGTTTAATAACTAAATGAGTGAATATGTAGTAGGTACTACTGTACAATTACTGAAATAAGTCCAATTGTAATAGTAATAATGGCTGTTACCTATTTTATAGTTAGAAAACTTATGCAGTTGCTGCAAATTATGAGTTAGGTACTTATTTTGTTTTCTGTTTCTCGTCTCAAAAGTGATTCAGCGTGAAGGTAGAGTGAATGAGAAACGCGTTTCGGGTCAGGGTTATTTTTTTATTTAAACAAGTTTATGCAATCTGGAAGGATCGATAATTTTGATGTTATGGTTTGATGTATAGAGCTGGCAAAGCCAACTCTGCAGCGGCATATTTTGGAACCCACAAACTATTTCATATAGCATCAGTTTTTTATGTCATTACCTGTCAATTTCATAACATGTCAGTGTATTAAGCTATTTGAATTTTCTGGTTCTTTGAAGAAAATCCGACAATGGTGGTTGTAAATTTTGAATTTTTTACCAAAACCTGTGAATTTTTGAATTTTAATGTGTAATAAGGGTGGATTATTATTCGTTAAGTGTTCATGGACGTGCACGAGTGTTGGCAAATGGTTCCAAGTTTATAAGACCATGCATTGCCGTTTTCTCTTCAACGGCTTTTTAGAGCCTTCAGTAGAATATCCACCATTTTACTGATGGCGTTTTGACCTGACAAAATATGACTTTGACTTGACATAACCGTACAAATCTTTACTCACTTGACATTGGCAGAATTATTGCTAAAAAGCTATAGAAAGAAAGCCATTAACGAAGAAGAAGAGGAATTTTCTGATTGGTTGGGTTTTCGAAAAGAAGTAATGGTTTAACCAATTAAAAGTGTGAAAAGATTTTTGAAGTTTGCACTGTGCTACCGTATACAAAGTATTATATTACACGAATTTTAAATTAACTGAGCTAAAACCACAGACCGAAAATTTTTCGTTACACGCTAAAACAAAAAAGCCTTTACGTTCAAAACTACTTTATTTTATGACCTTAAATCTTCCATTTTAATTATGAATTTCTTAGGGTTTTTTATGTTTATGCTAAATACGTTAATGAATCTGACTTTAGGTGGATGGTTCATGAAGTGGAAAAAACTAACATTTAATTCATTATGTATTTACATAATCATATAAAAATATTATACAATAATTCTTCTGTTTACATTTACATGTACAAGTTTGTAATCCAAGTAAAATCTGAAAAACAAAAACGAACCAATGAAATAAGCTGCATTACTTATTTATTTTATAGGTCCAAAGAACTATAAAACAACACGATTTAGAGAGTAGGTTTGTTAATTATTTTTAATGTTATGATATAAATAATATTTTTCTCTGCCCGTGATTTTAATTAACATATTATTAATGTATTATATAAAAAAAAATAATGTAATGTGTATGTGTGTATCATGGAGCTATTAAAAAAGGAAGGAAGGAATCCCGTCTGAGCCGAAACTGAAGCACCCTTAGGAAGCCGGAACGCTTCGTACGTACGAGCGGGGCACGCACACACTCACATCATAGGCAGCCGGTCGCCATACTTTCATCTGACACACATATGTAATATGTCCACCATTTTGGGCTTCAGTTCCTTGTCAATCAAAACTCAATCCTTCTTTTTTTATTTCATCCATGGTGTGTATATTATCTGGGATTTCAACAAAAGAAAAAGTCAACTGTCAAACTTTTAAATTTCGTAGGTACTTCTAGAGTGGACCAACGGCCGTAATAAGATAAAATATGATAATAAATTGGGGTAAGTAATATTCATACGAACTTTAGGAGTCGATAATTTAAACTCTCAGGCTGCGCTGTGGTTGTTAGGAAAAACGATTCGAAGTATATATTATACTTAGTTTATAAACATTTTGCGTAATTTCCTTTCCTGAGAGTCGAACTTGCGCTTGGCAGTCTCACCCTACGTTTTCGACCACGCAGCTGATTACTGTAATTTCTGTTATGTAAGTGCTATAAAAAACCTAGAACTTGTAACTTTGGCAATTAATGAGATCTCGTAATTCGGTAAGTAGGTTAGTGATGTATGAGTTGTTGTTACAACGTCTATTGTTTGTAAGTTTTGTTTAAAAATATTAATGATTTGCTAGCCTTACTCATAATCGTTAGGTTAATGAATGCTTAAAATGTCTTGTCATCTTTTTACTGACTTGAAATGTCATAAGCAAAAACAAGACAGGCCAATTTTTAAACTTTAATTAACGTTTAGTTGTAATCTATGTAGTTTTTTAATAGTTTAGTTACTCAAGTAAATTTTTGATACCGGTTTAAAATACCAGTAGAAAATCCTAACATAACAATAAACTTCCCTATAATAAATATCTATATTTTATGTAAAAATTTTATTATATTTAGCAAGGACTAAATTTTTTATTTTGATTGTACGAAATAATAAGATATACCTACATAATGATTCTTTATAGCATACTTTATACTTCTATGAAAGGGGTGAACGTGGAATAGGTTCAGTTTCCTTTTTTCATTTTTCTTCTAATACATCGAAGTTTCGCCTACAAATATCCATTTTCATCTATTCTAGACCTCTTAACTTTCCGGGATTAAAAATAGGTATGTTATATTTGTTCCCAGTCGGTAGTGTAAAAAATGATTGATGAATTGATGATGAAATTCAATGTGTGCCCGTTTGCATCTTAACTAGCGTCCATTTTGGGAATGTTACGTAGCGTGCAAAGATAAATCTGTAACCATTTTTGAATAAAAATAATATTATTGAATGATTGATGATCAGTGCACAAAATCAATAATTTCGGTTCAGCGCTTTACGAATATATTTACAATCGTACTGTAACTGACAGGTTATTTTGCCGCCAAGCAGTAGTGTGCAATAGTTCTGTATTCCGATTTGAAGGGATCTTTGGCCATTTAAATACTAGACGATAGAAACTACTACTCTAGGCAAGCATGCTCCATCGTCAACCGCGTCATCACTTACCATCAGGTGAGAACATGGTCAAATGTTAGCCTATTGATGATAAAAAAAGACTTATCTCATAGCTAAGTATGCTGAAGAATGCGCAGTGCAGTGTCATGCGAAATTTTATAGCATCCGGTGAACGACTAGCTCGTCTCGTTATTCATTACCATTAACTAAACATACGTAATAATTTATTAAGAAGTAAAATCTACACCTTTTTCGTAAATGACAACTTACTAGAAATAGAATGTGGGCCGGATCCTATACTATTATGTATTTTTATTGCATTATACGTCTGTTCAGTGTCGAGGTAATAGAAATTAAAGGGCAATAAAATAGCATTATCAACAGTTTTTGTATTGATTATTAAACGTTTAAAACGTGAAGTTATAAAATTTTTATTGATGGCAGCATTCACCTTAGATTTGCGCAATGTTTTGCCAATTTTATTGATTAGGTAATTTAAGCATAATAATATCGATGAGTAGGTACATATAATTGTATTCCTATATATAAAATGTTATTATGTATAGCAATTACTAAAATATTTATGTACTTCTGTTATAATAACACGATTTAATATTATAATAGTGTGCCTAATTTAATGACCATTATTAATTATTGTAAAATCCAAAATATCGAAGTAGCCGCACAATATACCTAAGTTTATAAATAGAAATAATACGAATGTAACAATAATAATTCAGTACTAGTGCTTGCGATTATAATTAATCGACGGTTAAAAAATGTTTGAAAAATAGACAACATAAAATTTAATTCAACATGAGGACAAATTATTATGATGACAAAAACACTACTCACCACCAAAAATTGCAAGCGTTTCACCTCCTTTTACTTTTTACACTCACACAACTAAATTATTAAAAACAAAATGTTCGAAATATAAACACGTTAAAAAACAATACACTTGAACGCAGACTAATAATTAAAAAAGAAGTGTTTATTTTTCTTTAAAAGGGCGCGCGAGTCGTTTAATTCGAAAATGGAACGGTATTTTTTAAGCGTATCGTAACGCTTCGGTCATGAGTCGACACTGGCTGGCCACTGTCGGTGGAACGCTCTCTCTTGAATGCTAACGAAGAGCTACAATTCTTTAGATATGTCAGTTTTGAGATGTGTAACGTTATAAATATATTTTCCGCCTCAATCGTATAACGCCAATCAGTGCTATTTATTACTATTAGAGGCGCCCCGCGGTTTTACTTACAAGTATTTGTTTTCCACAAAAATCTTTTATAACTTAATTTTTAGTTTCGGCCTCAATTTACTTACTCGTTTCCTGTGAGAACTCTTAATTTCCCGTAATAAATATTACTCTGTGTTGGCTTCAATAGTAAACAAGCTGTAGGTCTGAAAAATCATAAGTCTATGTATAGGAAGACCGGGATTAAATTGTTAAAGATTTAAATGTAATAACTAAATAACGCCCAATGATCACATACATAATTATGACACATAGATCCTTGACCCTAAAAATGATTCCCTGTATAAAAAAAAATCAAGGACTAACTGTAATGAATTTATTGCATAACATGTTAGTGTTTTTTAAATAATTTCTGTATTTTATTATCTAGCAAAAGACATGTTCATTAACGGTACTCGGCATCCAATCGGTTCAAATTACATATCAATGGAAAGCTTATTTAATGGGATTCTCGAATATGTACATTAAATATTTTATTACATCCCCGATTTTATTATATTTGCATTTAAAAAATGGGAAAATAAATGGTTCGCGCTAAGCCAAAACAATGTGACGACAGAAAAAAAACTGTGTACTTTCGTTTTGACCACAGATTAGAGAAAAAATCTACGTTTTGACTGACGAAATCACAGATTAGAGAAAAAAAACCGTTACTCTGTGGACGAAATAGGACTTTGACTTGGCATGAGACTTGACATAACCGTACAAATTATACTCACTTGAAATTGGCAGAATTATTGCTAAAATTGCTCATTATTGAAGAAGAAGAAGAATGAGTGACAGTGAGATAGTGGCAGCGCAGTGCCAGTGAGGAGGGTTAGGGATGTGCTTCATACGTTGACGATTATATGATTTGTATGAAAATCGATTAAATGAATACGATCTATTGACGTTTTAGATCGTATTTCTTTTATTTCTTATTATTTGAGAGGCTTGTATGTTTTTATTATTATCGATTCAGGAATAAAATGCTAAGGTTAATTTATACTCAAAATAAAGCAGACTTAACCGCTCAGGCGCTTCAACCACATGTGCGGCCGCCATCGCGCAACGTGGACCGCGCCCCACCACATTTGTGGCTTACAGCTGATTGATCTACTAGGGATGGCAATCAAAATTTAGAGGTGTCACTCGTTATAAATCGACTAAAATTGAAACTAGTTGAACGTCACTATCGAATAAAGTAAAAGTATCTATAGTTCAGGAGAAAAAAAAACGCCTCAGTCTAAATTGTATCTCACGCCGAGCCGGCGCGCGCCGGCGACGGAGTAATTTCCTTTAGGTACGGCGGAGCGTCAATTATTATGTGTAGTGTTATTGTGTGTGTTTTTCATACTACAACATACGTAAAAATGCATTTGTTTAGAAAGCCAAGTAATGCTACTTATCAAAACTAGTTTTGAAATTTTAAAATACTGCTTAGTTTATTCGTATAAACCGTAAATATGCAAAACCATACCACGCTATTTGAGGAGTGCTTTGGGACCTACCTACGCCCGCCGCACCGCGCCTGAGTGGTTAAAACACTCGCGATTAGAAACACAGCTACGTACTTAACATATATTTTTAAATCGATTCATAGATTTTAGTTTAAATCTAGCTCTACCTTTATTTTAAATTAGCCTGGTGCATCATAGGTATTCGTGAATACCATCATACCATGTTTATGCCTATGGAGCTCATTGAGTGCGATAAGAACCGTTGGAGAAAGGGTAACGTAAACTAAGTACTCGCTACAGTATATTTTTTAATTAGAAGGAGTAAAATGACAGATCGTAATGTTACTTGTCGAAATAATACTGCCAGCTTCTAAATCATAGTGATTGTTTTGCATAAGCTCTTTGTAGTTCAAAAGAGCCGTACTATATTCAAAAATATTAAGTAAATAAGATAGTAGTGCCATCTAGAACAACAAGCAGATAGTGTCACAGATAGGTTTTAAAAATGTAGCAGACAGTGATGAAATTAAGTAATAAACAATTATATAAACTTGTTGTATTCTGTTAATCTCGCTATTTTTATTTTTATTATTTTATTTACAGGTAAACAATTTGATCACAAAGTAGGCAGTAATTACGATTTTAAGAAGTGGTTAGAAGAATACAAAACCATAAAATAGATCTTTAAACTGAAAGGAGTCAAAGTCCTCCGGCACTGTACAAATACTGAATAAAAAGCAGGTTTTGTCTTTTAGTAAGTCTTTTATTTTTGCAAATCACTCAGTCACATCAATACACTCGCCATTTTTTTTTCCACAGACTACAATAATATATAGACAGGGATACCAGCTTAAATATTACATTGTGTACTCATAACACCCCCCCTCAATGTAATATTACCCCTCTAAACACTAAATCCATACCTAACTACTAACACACAAAACAACTCTATCTATCTACATTCATGTAAGGCACATTTTACTAACAGAATAGGCAATTACTACTAAATAACTAAGAATACTACTTACTACTGAAACTATTTATACTGATGTAAGACCACACATGTTTGAAAACCTCACCAATAAAATCCTATTTAAAGGTTTTGTGAACATGTCTGCTACTTGCTCTTCTGTTTTTATATACTTTAGAGAATTTTTTTCCTTTTTAACCATGTCTTTCACAAAATGGTATCTAATTTCAATATGCTTCAGTCTCTTAACACAGTCTGTACTTGCAACCAGAATGGCTGCTTGATTGTCACAGTATAATTTTATAGGACAAATACCTGCAATATTAAAATCATTTAATAAATTAATAAGCCAACATGCTTCACTTGCGGCCATACTCATTGCAATGTACTCGGACTCCGATGATGAGAGACTTACACAGTTTTGTTTCTTTGAACACCATGAAATCAAACAATTTGAATACATAAAACAAAAACCGCTTGTTGATTTCCTGTCTTTCAAATCTCCTCCCCAGTTAGCATCACAGTATGCCACTAGTTTATCATTTGTACATTTATAAGTTAGTTTATACTCAATTGAATATTTTACATATCTTAAAGTTCTTTTCAGAGCAGTCAGTAATGTAGAGCTTGCCTTATGCTGATATCTACTTAATATAGAAATAACTACTGATAAATCTGGCCTTGTGACACACACAGCATACATTAAACAGCCTATAATTTGTCTACACAGATTTTCAGTTTCCTTATCTGAATTACCGTTATTATCAAGAATACTAACATCAAAATTATGATCCATCGGAGTTGACATAGGTTTACAGTTCTCCATACCGAACCTTTTTAATACATTTTCTAAATATGCCTTTTGGCTCAACTCTGTGACACCAGTTTCCAAATTTTGTTTTACATTAATTCCAATAAAATCTGTTATCAAATCTAAATCTTTCATTTTAAATTCTTTATTTAACATTTCCTTTAATTGCTTTATTTTATGATCATTTGTACCAAACATTAAAATGTCATCGACATAAAGTAAAATATAAATTTGATCAGTGCTGTCACATTTTGTATATAAACAAGAATCACACTGTGACCTTACAAAGCCTTCTCTTATCATAACTGAGTTAAATTTATCATTCCAATATTTTGGTGATTTCTTTAAACCATAAAGTGATTTATTTAATTTTACAATGTTTTTAGTCTCACAATATGCACCTTCTGGTAATTTTATATATACATTTTCATGAATATCCCCATATAGAAAGGCCCCCGTAACATCCATTTGATACACAGGTAAATTCAATTTTGTTGCTACAGATATAAATAACCTAAAAGTGGTCAACTTAGCAACAGGTGCATAAATTTCATACAAATTTAAGTCATCATCTTGCTCAAAGCCTCTAACTACCAATCTAGCCTTAAATTGTTTTACATTGTTTGAATTTTTTATTTTATAAACCCACTTGCAACTTAATACTTTGCTAGTAATTGGTTCATCGCAATATTCCCATGTATTATTATCTTTCAATGTCTCCAGCTCTTTTCTCATAGCTTGTTCCCATTTGCATGCATTCTGCCCTGTTATGGCCTCTTTATAGCTCGTAGGCTCATCATCTTCCATGTAAACATTGTTACATGCATAAAATGCAGGTTTTTTAGTTTCACGCGTACTAGTTGTCCTGGGCTGTAAGTTAGTATCTGCTTCATCACTGCTAGATGGCTCTTCACTTGAACATGGTTCATATAAGCTGCTTTCGTTAGTCTCATCAAGCAATGTGGTACTCAAAGTACTTGGTACTTCATCATTTATTTCCTGGGGTTTTTCTTCTTCATCCACAACTGGACTGTCATTCTGTTCTTGCTCTGGTAGTAGTAATCCTGTAGACCCTGTCACTTTGTCTTTCTGTTGTACAATAACAACATCTCGCTTAAAATCAACCACATTCCTTTTTTCAAAATATATACGATACCCCTTGACTTCATCTCCATAGCCAACCATTATTCCATCTTCTGCTTTAGAATCCCATTTCCTTCTTTTTTCCTTTGGGATATGGACCGCAACTGGTGTGCCGAAGATCCTTAAGGTATGTATGTCAAAACTTTTATTACTCCATGTTTCATAAGGTGTTTTACCACACTCTTTGCTTTTTCCTGTTCTATTGAGAACATAGGCTGCCGTATTCACGGCTTCTGCCCATAACTTTTTTGGTAAATTCTTTGTGTACAACATAGACCTGGCTGCCTCAACCAATGTTCGATTTTCGCGTTCTGCCTTGCCGTTTTGCTCAGGGGTGTATGAAACTGTGTTTTGTTGTATAATACCACGGCTATGAAATAACTGTTTAACCTCTTTGTTACAAAACTCTAAACCATTATCACTTCTGAAATATAAAATTCGATTTCCAGTGACATTCTCAGCCTTTTTAATAAAGTTTTCAATGCACCCCTTTATCTCATCCTTTCTTTTCACGAAATAAACACTGCGGTAGTTCGAATAATCGTCTTTTAACAAAAGGAAATACCTTGAACCTCCAACTGACGGCACTTCCATCGGCCCACACGCGTCGGCGTGGATCAGCTCACACGTCCGCGTAGTCGTCGTTTCACTCGTGCTGAAAGGCAGGCGGTGAATTTTGCCTTCCAAACACCCACTACACTGTTCGAAAGAATCGTCAGTCACTTTGATGTTGTTGTTAGCAAGCACCTTTTTAACTTGTTGGATGTTTTGATGCACAAGTTTTTGATGCCACTCATTTAGGTTTGATTTCACTTGAGTAACATTCGCATAACCACTTTTATAACGCATGTCCATGTAATACATGTTTCCACAACGATTTGCGATCGCACAAAGTTTATTTTGTTTGTAAAATTTACACAAATTGTCATTTGTAGTCATGACATAACCTCTATCAGTCACACAGTTCACAGAGAACAAATTAGTTTTCAGTTCGGGAACAAATAAAACATTGTCTAAGGTGGTCTCAACCCATTCCTGTCCATTAAACACTTGTGCTGCCACCTGACCACAGCCCAATGCACTAATTGCAGTTCCATTCCCAATAATCACTGATTTTTGTGTGAGAGTTGAATAGGATGTAAATAACTCTCTATCCATGCACATATGTTCACTTGCACCACTGTCTACTAGCCACTTAGATTGTTTATATTGTTTGTCAATCTCACACTGATCTAATGCATCTAACACAACAAATGCATTTGTGCTGCTTTCTTTGTTCTTTCTGAATCGACACTCACTTTTAAAATGCCCAAGTTTATTACAATAGAAGCATTTTTGATTTGATTTGCTAGTACTTGCAGAATTATTATTGTCCCGGTTCACATTAATTCTACACTCATTTTGAAAATGTCCCAGTCTATTACATTTGAAACATTTAATCTTTTTCTTATCAAATTTTCTTGCCATAAATGCTGAGGATTGTGAGGATTCATTTGACTTTTCTTTCATCCTCTCTTCTTCTACCAACAATCTTGCTACAAGATTCTCATAAGTCTGTTTATCATCTGATGTTGACTCCCAAGCTGATATAAAGTGTTGGTATTTTTCTGGCAACGACATCAATATTTTGGTTATAACAAATTTATCTGTTATTTCTTCACCCATCTGTCGAAGTTGATTTTGCATTTCTTGCACTCTCGATAAGAATACAGATATTTCAACGCCTTCTTCATATTTATACATAAAAAATCTCTGCTGCACAATATGAATACTTGTTTCTGACTTCTGCTCATAAACGCTCATCAGCTTATGCCACATTTCTGCTGAAGTATCACAGGATATGATATGCAGCATCGGTCCCTCAGTCATTCTTGTAACTATGATAGTCTGAGCTCTCGCGTCCTTGGATTCCCAGCTTTTGCAATCATCTGCCGGCTTTTCAAGGCGACCTTCCACCACGTCCAGTAAACTTTGGCCACGTAGTACGACTTTTGTTTGGAACTTCCAGATGTTCTAGTTTTTGGAACCCTCGAGTTTTATCACACTCGTGTTTCCGTCCATCTCGGAATATTATTCTTTCCTTCCTGCTCGCTTGCCTTCCTTGCGACTGCAAGTATTCGTTCCGACACCGGCAACCTAACCTCAACGCACAACGCGGTGCCACACTTTTTGCCGAGACTATTTTTCGCGAGACAGTGTCCGGCCCTACTTTTTATCCAGAAATGCGACAGAGCTATGTGCCTGGGCCCATAACCTGTACAAATACTGAATAAAAAGCAGGTTTTGTCTTTTAGTAAGTCTTTTATTTTTGCAAATCACTCAGTCACATCAATACACTCGCCATTTTTTTTTCCACAGACTACAATAATATATAGACAGGGATACCAGCTTAAATATTACATTGTGTACTCATAACAGGCACTATTTATTTTACATGAGAAAATGGCAATAGGGTTTAAGAGGCGATTAAAAATATAATCATTCAAATCGATTCACAATTTTAAAATGTATCTGATTAATCGATTTTTCGATTCTTGATTTCCATCCTTGGTGCTCGATTTCTGCAGGGCTGCCATGCATCACTTAGTGATGCCAGTAAATATAGATTTATTTTCTACTACTATTTTTTAAAAATTAAAAAATTTATTAAACGGCTGTGTTATAAAATCATTCTTTGCGCTGAACATTATCTACAATAATTACACAATAATACAAGTCACTCTGTGGTTAGTTACCAAGTACCAACTCCCAAATAAAACCATTACATGTCTTGGTTCAGATCAATCCATTCATAATCATACCTATATACCTATAGCATATTATAATTATACAAAATTGACAAACAAAATATTAAAAAAAGTTGACTTGTAATTTTTTACTGGTTACGTTTTTTTTTTCATTTTAGCTTTAAGTAACGACTGGTACCGACGGGCCCGATAGCTCAGTTGGTAGTATCCCTGCCTTCTGAACTGAGGACTGTGGGTTCGATTCCTACCCAGGACCAACATTTGATTTGATTTGTAGATGTTTATTCTGCGTCTGGGTGTTATATTGTATTCTATGTATGTATTTACAAACAAAAAAGTATATAAGTATTGTATCAGTTATCTTGTTCCCATAGTACAAGCTATGCTTAGTTTGGGGCTAGATGGCGATGTGTAAAGTGTCCACACATATTTATTTTATTTATTATTATTTACTTATGAGATATAATTATGCGTCATTCACTGAACAAACTAAACAGCATTACCACTGTTTATATCGCTATTGACAGAGTTACAGAAGTAATAAAACACTAGAATATTTACTTGACCTTACATTTAAGAGTTTTTGAATGGAAAATGCAAAATAATATACCATCATATGCAACGTGTATTCCAACCACTAAACAGGAAATAAGTAAATGCGCATTACAAATAAGTATACTTAACATACATAATTTTATTTATGTAAAGTAGGTTATAAATTTTGCGTAACAGAGGAATAGTTATTTCGCCTTTGTTACTTCTAATGATTTTGAAATGGGGAAAAATAATACAAAAAAAGAGAGTCCCTATAGCTATTCCGCTCTTATCCAGCGCTTTTTAGTAATAGTAGCAATAAAAAAATTATATATAATTAATTAGTTTACTATCTAAACGTTCACAGGTCTACGTTCGCGTGTAATGACGTCACTCCAAAGAGACCTTTCTCTGGTTTGGACATGGAACGCAATGATTGTATGTAAATTGTAAAAGAGTCCAATATAATCACTGGACCATTGTATGTCTACTCTACTACCACATGTCTCGTTGGCAAATTGACCTTCCCAATTTGAAATTCTTTACAAGAAATCATTTCCTACTAATATTAGGTATATTATGCGATGTGTGTGAATGTTTGTGTTTGCTACCCACAGAATTATTCGCCCGTCTATTTTTTTTCTTATATTTTGGCTCCAGACATAGTGAATTTAGCCAGTGTCTAGTATTGTAATTTTTCATCGTGTTAAGTATAGAATATTTCACGTAAAGTCAAGTTTTGGTCATTGTCATATCTAAGTTGGTAGTCAAGTCAAGTCTAAGTCATGCTCTAGTAAAGTGGTGGCAACTTTAGTAGAAGCATATGGAATTTTGGAAGCAACATGTAAAACCACGTTTCACCACAAATCACTTGCCACACTTACTAGTAATTCAGCACATAATGCGTAGAATGCCACCAATTATAAACGTACAAGCACAAGTTTTGAGAAAAATTTGAACATTGGTTTAGAATTTGTTAAAGTTTGGTTAAAAATCCACCCTTAGTTCTGTGAGTTGGTTGTTTGAATAACACTATCATTTTTACTAGTGCACGCGCGTTAGTACCCTTTCAAATTTTGTAGTAATTATATTCAAGGCTAGTGATATGTTAATGATTATAAATTAAGTTTCTTGTTCTATTAACTTAGCCTTTGTTTATTATATTTCTAAGATGCAGGAACTAAAGCATGTATGTAAATTTTAGCCCATAATATTTGATCGTGATCTAAATAATTCGATGCAGGAGGCTAGCTGCTTAAAGTGCGACGGGCCCGATAGCTCAGTTGGTAGTAGCCCTGCCTTCTGAACTGAACGCTGCAGGTTCAATTCCTACTCAGGACAAACATTTGTGTGATGAATATAGATGTTTGTTCTGTTCTGTGTATGGGTGTTATATTGTATTCTATGAATGCATTTATACACATAAAAAGTTCCTAAGTATCATATCAGGTATCTGGTTCCCATAGTATTAAGCTTTGCTTAGTTTGGGGCTAGATGGCGCTGCGTGAAATGTCCACACATATAAAAAAAAGTGGCGTTCTGTGGGAGGCTTATGATCAGTACCGGCTTTCGGATGATGATGATCTAATTAAGGCTCATAATATATTCGTGTCCTCTATCTCGCTCACGCAGTGCTACACTTTAGAAGTTTATAATGATAGAATTTACTTAAGAAAAAACTATCAAAAGAAAAACTTTAAAAATAACAAGCATAACAAGTTGAAACGGTATATAATCTAATAATATATAAGGCCACATCGCTCGTAGATTGACAACCGATGGGGAAGAAAGGTTCTCGAGTGGCGACCACGAACCGAACGTGGCGTTCTCTGGAGGAGGCCTATGTGCAGCAGTGGACGTCTTCAGGCTGTTGATGATGATTAATGGTAGTATCTGATATACAGTTACGCGTGGTGGGAGTGATTAAGGCACAGTAATAAGTAAAGATATTTACTATATTAGACTCGAATATGCATATATTATAAAAACAGATTTTTCTCAAGTTGACACGAAAGATATCGCAGACAGAGAACCAAATTGACATGCCTCACGTCAATATAAATTCAAATTAAAAAAGTACACCGTGTAGGTTTACAACAGTATCGACAGTGTTGTTACTATCGTTAGGCACAAGCCTATATCGATAACGATAGTGTTGCGATCGGTTGGGTATCGATAGACTACTATCGATCAGCGACACTTTCATACAAAAACTTTATCTAAAAAAAATATAAAATACATCCGACAGAAAATTTATAAATAGATATCTAGATGACCTGGGGGTCTAGCAAAGATACCAACCGCTATCGCTATCGCCAAACGCTAACTCCGAAAATGTAGTGAAATGAAATTTAGGAACTCGCCAACTTTTCCGCAGCTAATGTCATTTCAATACAATTTTGGAGTTAGCGTTTGGCGATAACGTTAGTGGTGCTGTCTTTGCTAGACCCCCAGGTGCACTATTACGGAACAATATTTTCAAGTAAGTACCCCCTTTCTAACAAAAAGAATGATTGTAATTGACCCGTGTTATTGAGTTAAAAATAAGTAATTACACGTTTTAAATTACATCCTCTCACCCGCGGGAACCGTGCTGAATCTCTGGATAAAGAGTATCCCATAAATTAACTTGGAATATGAAGTCAAATCATGCTAACATTTGAATCCATTCGTTAGTTTCAGCGTGATTAACAAGACACAAGAATACAGAACAACAAGATACAGATAGACAGTCCGATAGAACAAATAAAAAAAAAATAATACTAATAAAAATTGCTAAAAAACATTCTAAATACACACCGAGCTATGAAACAAATGACGCTTCGCACGGGGAATCGTTTTTTTGCTCTGTGAATGTACAGAATTGGACATGTTACCGTTTTTTCATATGTACCTACTATAGATAATGCTATGTACATATACCTACATGCTCTATAACTCTAAGCTAATGTTTTATACATAAGTTATTCATTAAAAAAACCGGCATTTCTTGTAGCTTTTTTTCGCCTTATCCCCAAATAGTTTATCGATGATGGTGGCAGGTTTTTTTAGCATAAAACCACGTTTGGGCAGCGACTCACGCGCATATTGGCAAAAACAAACCTCTGCTAATATAACTACACTATATTTTAGATAGGTATGCCAAAAGAAATTATCATAACTAGATTTAATTTAGTCTTCATTCGAGTCTGAACGGGTAATTCTAAATGTTTTTTTTTCCTATTTAATTATAAATATTAACTAATTTACATAAACACGATTGCGGATGGCGGAAATTTTATGTTTTACATTAACTTAAAATATTAACTTTAAGCTCTTAAATCCAGTTACATAATAATAATTATACCTGCGCAGGGGCGGGTTTGTGGCGAGTCGTCGGTGAGTAGCGACACGGCGTACCCTGATTCCAAGGGGCTAAATGAGACCCCTGACCCCTGGCTTGCCTTAACCGGCTGGCCGGGGGTGGAAGTCGCAAGAGAGAACCTAAGGACGAGTATTTCATAACACGGGGCAACCTAGTATGAATGCTAGTCCTTCATCTACACTCACGTTTCTTTTAAGTATAATTCACTTTGTAACAAAATAGTATATTACCTACCTACTGTTTTAGCGTGTTCTAAAAATGTAAAAAATCTATCTGTAATATGCAAAAAGACATGTTCATTAACGGTACTCGGCATCCAACCGGTTCAAATTACATATCAATGGAAAGCTTATTTAATAGGATTCTCGAATATGTACATTAAATATTTTATTATACCCCCGATTTTATTATATTTGCATTTAAAAAATGGGAAAATAAATAATTCGCGCTAAGCCAAAACAATGTGACGACACAAAAAAAACTGTGTACTTCCGTTTTGACCACAGATTAGAGAAAAAATCTACGTTTTGACTGACGAAATCACAGATTAGAGAAAAAAAACCGTTACTCTGTGGACGAAATTGGACTTTGACTTGGCATGAGACTTGACATAACCGTACAAATTATACTTACTTGAAATTGGCAGAATTATTGCTAAAATTGCTCATTATTGAAGAAGAAGAAGAATGAGTGACAGTAAGATAGTGGCAGCGCAGTGCCAGTGAGGAGGGTTAGGGATGTGCTTCATACGTTGACGATTATATGATTTGTATGAAAATCAATTAATTGAAAATAGAGAAATTGAAAAACTTTTTAGATCGTATTTCTTTTATTTCTTATTCTTTGAGAGGCTTGTATGTTTTTATTATTATCGATTCAGGAATAAAATGCTAAGGTTAATTTATACTCAAAACAAAGCAAACTTAAAACACTCGCGATTAGAAACACAGCTAGGTACTTAACATACATTTTTAAATCGATTCATAGATTTTAGTTTAAATCTAGCTCTACCTTTATTTTAAATTAGCCTGATGCATAGTAGGTATTCGTGAATACCATCATACCATGTTTATGCCTATGGAGCTCCTTGAGTGTGATAAGAACCGTTGGAGAAAGGGTAACGTAAACTAAGTACTCGCTACAGTATGTTTTTTAATTAGAAGGAGTAAAATGGCAGATCGTAATGTTACTTGTCGAAATAATACTGCCAGCTTCTAAATCATAGTGATTGTTTTGCATAAGCTCTTTGCAGTTCAAAAGAGCGGTACTATATTCAAAAATATTAAGTAAATAAGATAGTAGTGCCATCTAGAACAACAAGCAGATAGTGTCACAGATAGGTTTTAAAAATGTAGCAGACAGTGATGACATTAAGTAATAAACAATTATATAAACTTGTTGTATTCTGTTAATCTCGCTATTTTTATTTTTATTATTTTATTTACAGGTAAACAATTTGATCACAAAGTAGGCAGTAATTGCGATTTTAAGAAGTGGTTAGAATAATACAAAACCATAAAATAGATCTTTAAACTGAAATGAGTCAAAGTCCTCCGGCACTATTTATTTTACATGAGAAAATGGCAATAGGGTTTAAGAGGCGATTAAAAATATAATTATTCAAATCGATTCACAATTTTAAAATGTATCTGATTAATCGATTTTTCGATTCTTGATTCCCATCCTTGGTGCTCGATTTCTGCAGGGCTGCCATGCATCACTTAGTGATGCCAGTAAATATAGATTTATTTTCTTATCTTTATCTTATCTTACCTAAAGTCGTTATGGTTGCCCCCAGAATTGTTTTTTAAATTTTTAGTCAAAATAGTTTATAATATGCTATACCATGCCTTGTCAGTTATAATTAATTTTATACTGAACAGAAGAGCGATTATGTAAAGCTGTTACAAACACTGGGTTGATCAAAACACATTTGAAATAGCTACATGTGTGTATCGATAATTTGCGATTACGTAAGGGTTTGTATTTCTATTTCAATCGGTTTTATCGATAACAACCAAAGTGAAGTTGCAGCCAACCCGACCAATTTAAAAAGCAAGGTTTATCTAGAAAACGTGTTGAAATGACTAATCATTTTTATATGTCTACATTATACGGTTCTTTGGCCTATGTTTTTGTTGAAACAGGAAATGTCATTGTCATTGTCAATGAAAAAAATAGAGTTATAATAATTGTGACCATTTGTGGCAGATTTGTGCCATTTGGCAGAACTAGCTCTCAAGTTTACTGTTTTAAAAACGTGGCATCTTTCGGCAGATATGGGGGTTATTGATATTTTGAAGTGAAAATCGGAGGTCTATAGCTGCAGCTCTTTATTAGTTTTAATAACTTAATAATATTAATTTGTAATTCATTCATCAGACTTCCTCACTGAAACTAGAAGAAACTAAATACCATAACTGCCGTGCGGACTAGAGGGAGCGCCTCACTAGCAATCTATCAATATATCTTTTTCCTTATCATAAAATCCTTTTCTGTTTCAATCGAACTTTTATTGACTTTGATTGATACAGCATGTCGTACATAATCGCAAAACTATAATAAATACATATTTCTTAATGGAACTGATTGAAATAAAAGTTACATAATCACCCTGCAGGAACAGAAATAAAATAAAATAAATAGATATAGCCTGGTGACAGACGGACAACCTTATTAATAGGGGATTACCGCTGAAATTATCTAAGAAGCAATGTAAAAACAGTATATTAAAGTTTTACAAGCGAAGTTAAAGTTAACCCATTACATTGGTGAAAATAAGACTAAAAGTTATGGTCACTAACATTACTCACAGGGACAAATAAATTACATTGTAGATATCCCGTTAATAAACAATATGTGAACAAGTTGTTTATTAACGGGATATTGTACGAGATTAAAATGGCCCTCAAACAGCTTAAAAATAACAAGGCGCCAGGTGAGGATGGAATTACGACCGAACTTGCAGAATTACGGCCGATGGATGCAGGAGGCGAGCAGCCGCTCTAAGTGGCGCACCCTAGGGGAGGCCTATGTTCAGCAGTGGACGTCTTCAGGCTGTTAATGATGATGATGAAATGAACAAGTTGTTTGTTTATGATGTGAGTTACGCCAATTACTTAGACTTAAATTAGAATTAGTTACGTAAATTAGAAATAACCCATATGAGTAGTTGAAACCATTTGAAAATACAAGTCTATTTTTTCCTCGCAAGTGTAATGAAAAACGTCGTAAGAAACGCGTATGCATTGAATTGATCATTACAATTTCGGCGCCCTTACCATCATTATACTGCATTGAGTGTAATGAATAATGATCAATAGCAGATTTGTCGTGTAATTAAATATCTCAAATACACGTGCTTGCAGGAAGTTTATAAGCTAACATTTTAAAATCCATGGACAAAAACAAAACTCGTTTCTATTTGTCTTCTAGTAATGTAAAGCTTTTTTGTTTTAATCAATCTTGATAATTATGCAAATATTATATGTATTTATTTGTAGCTTCAATTAGCGGTCACTTAGGATGGGTTTACCGATCCGTAGTTAAGGAAACCAATGGTTAAAATAACTAATGCTAAAAATTAGAGATTTTAAGCATTCGTTACCTGTCTTTATCTACTCACCTTTAGGGTGGAGTTTTTCACCGATAGATAAGGTAAAGTCGGAGACAAACTCAATGGCAGCTGTAAAGTCGGCGCGAAACGCTCCGCAGTAGCAAAACTTAGATGTGCGCGGGAAGAGGTAAGCTGTGTGCGCAGCGTGCGGCACTTCGCAGCCGCCATTAAGTTTGATTTAAACTAAGGACTAACCAATAGGTCAGCATTTCGACTGTCTATGTGTCTATCTATATGCTATCGCGGCTATTCATCATCATCATCAACAACAACCGGAAGACGTCGACTGCTGAACATAGGCCTCCCCCAGAGAGCGCCAGTTTGAGCGGCTTGCATCCATCGGTTTCATCAGGTCGTCGGTCCACCTAGTGGCTATTATACAGTCCATATTATTTTGTTCTTTGTAATAGCCCAGATAATATAATACCTACAGTACAGATGCCTCATCCCATACAACGGAACAACGCGGGCTATTTTACGAATTATTTTATTTCTGCATAACGCAAGATTATTAAGCGACATTTATTGCGTGTTGACGAAGTATTGGGCGAAATGAATACACTGGACACTAACTAGTAACTCTCTAAACACGATTACTATACTTTTTTCAAGTTCGGGCTATTTTTCGTTTGTACCTGATGGGACCCCATGGTAATAGGTAGTGTAGCTAGTATAGTTCAGTTTTTATTGTTGTATTAGTTAGCTTGAGTAATAAAGGCATATTGTCAAGGTAACCATGGTTAAAACAAATTCTAACTAATCTAATAGTCAAAGTAGGCACTTAATCACTTGTAGCTGATCAACGATATAAAGTCAAAGTTAGTTTTCAACAATATTGGTTACCTTAACACTTGGTGGAAAAACCCGCTTCTATTAATCAACCAATTTTTTGCAACCAAAAATGTTTTTCCTCGGAACTGTCGCGTGTATGGACGGACAGGTTTTGAAAATTATTTTAAATCTTTTCGGTCGATATTTTTTTTCCCTTATATTTTGGGTCTACACAGTGTATTATAATAGCCAGTGTCAAGTATTGAATATTTTCATCGAGTTATAGAATATTTTACGTAGTCAAGTATTAGTCCAGTCTAACCCCCATATTCTAAGTCGTTATCACGAGATTACTCCACTCGACTCAACCTCGAATTAACCTCATTTTTGTCTTTTGGTATTTTTATATAATTTAAATTTATTAAAAAATATAATCACAATGACATTTCTGCGTCAATTTTTCTTAAACGAGAGAAGAGAAGCAACTGTCAACTCAAGGTACGTCGCGCTGTATTTTGAGTTTCCCTCTAAGTTAAGTAGAAGTCAAGTGAAGGGGTTTTGATGAAACGTTTTAGAATACGGGGGTAAGTCAGGTCATAGTCCAGTCTAAGGCATGCCCCAGTAAAGTGATGGCAACTTTACTAGAAGCTTCTGTGGCGTTCATTATCGCCTCTTTATTACAATCACTTGTATAAATGCTGTAGTACCTAATTTATTTAACTGTTTAGTCTGTGGACCGTGTACGCAGGCACAACACTATTCCAGCTACGCGCGGTTCACATCACTAGCGCAAGTAGAATGACTGTACTCTATTGGTACACCCGATCAGCGACGCACCCCTTGGACTGTATACTGATGCCTCTAGTGTCCATATCGGATCGTGCCTTCAACAACAGGTCGATGGTCAGTGGCTTCCCATTGCCTTTTTTAGCAGGAAACTGACCCCTCAGCAAACACAGTGGCCGGCTTATTACCGTGAGCTTTTGGCGGTTTACGAGAGCGTACAGCATTTCCGTCATATCCTGGAGGTTGTAACGATCCAGGGTGTCTCGTGACGTCACAAATATTAGAAAGTTTTCTCAATTATAAATATATTTAAATCAAATAATTTTACGAGTAAATAATAATCCAAAAATAAAGCAAATATTCGTTTGATACTGCATTAACTGGTATAGGACATAGAGATAGGTGTAAAAGTAGTTATCTAAACGTAAAATGAGGTAATAGTAGAAAGAATAAAAACTCCTTAATAAAAAGGTTCATACTTAATCGCGAGCTGGCACTCTAGGATGTGTCAAACACTTTTAAAATAATATTTTCGGATTGGTTTTGACAAGTTTACTTGGAAAAATGAAAAAGAAAGATGGCAAAAAATATAGTTTTATCCTGATTTTATTTTTCAGAAAAATGTGTGAACGGTGCTACGAATGGAATAGAGAGGAAAAACGGGGGATTTTCTTTTCATATTAGAAATTACCAAAATTTATAACGAAAAGGAAGATTGACAAAGATAGGTATTAACTACAGGAGTGGAGAGGTCTAGGAATTATGGAAACCTAACGGAGGAAAATATGAATCAAGAAGTTGATATGAACCGATATCAACTGAGGGAAGTTATTACATTATTTCGTAGCTAGTATTTGCAAAGTAATTAGTTTTACCCAAGATTTAGAGATGTCAGTTATGAAAATGTTCCCTGGAGAGCTTAGGACTTTCCTTGTAAGTTGATGTTGAGTGCAGATGCTTAGTGTAGAACAAGAACGTCGTGGGAAACACGCCGAGCGGGCGGATTGATGATGGTAGAAGGTTTTAATGTACAGAACGGAATGCGTAGAGCTTTCCTTGTAGATTGATGTTGAGTGAAAATGCTTATTGTAGGACAATAACGTTGTGGACATCACGCTGAGCGGATGGTCTGATGATGGCAGATGGTTTTAATGTACAGAAAGGAAATCCAACGCTATTCTTTGCATATTTCCTAGTCGGCAAGAACTTAGATGATGATGAGTGTAGATGCTTATTGTAACATAAGATCACCGTGGACATCACTCTAGGCGAAAGGTTTGATGATGGCAGGGGATTTTATTGTAGAAGGGAAGCTAGTGTTATTCACTGCACATTTCCACAGCGTCATGATAAGCAGAAGTGGTTTATCATGACTTCGCTAATATGTTTAAAATAGGCGTAAAGGAATGGTAGAATGGGTTGTAAGCATTTCCGGTAGGAATGATAACATTTTTGTAACTAGTGGGAATTTTTGGGCCGAATAGTGGAAGTGTAACAAACGGGAATTTTATATTTTTTAGATAGTATTAGTTAAGAGATTCTGATATATACACTTGAAGAATGTTTCTGAAGGTCAATTATAGGAAGTACTTCAGGATTTCCAAATTTGGTTAATGTGAGTTGTTTTGGAGCAATCTACGTTTTCGATCTTTCCAGCAGATATAGGATTAGCGCTCATCAAAGGTTTAGATTGCAGTGAATAGTAGGATAATGGGTATTCCAATATACTACATTAATTGCGTATTGATGTTAGTTAGGAATTGTCTCATTACTTTAAAAGGATTTGGATTACTACATTATCACAACGTACGGGTTCTACCACTATTAGGAGACGATCACTTGGCCATAACAAATCTAGAACATACAACAAACTTAGATTAATTTTAGGTTCTTTCCAACGGTATTAGATTTGCTAGTGTTTATTTATTTCAATTTATAGTTTATTTAAACTTAGTTATTTAGGTTCGGTAAATTAAAGATACAACTATAATAATTATGAATATAGGAAAATAGGGGAATAGGGGGGGTTAGTAAAGGGGGGGTTTTTACAATTTGGTGCCGTGACCAGGATTATTAATTGGGCTTATGCGACTATCTTTTTCTTAGCTACGTGGCCAGAGTCGTTTAATTGGGATTTTGCGTCTTACACTTTTATTAGACATTTAGGTTATTAAATAATATCGGAAAGGTTGTTGTTTGTTTTAGATTTGACTAGATGCGATATTTTAGTGTCGCACAATTTGCTGTCCGTGGAAATAGGAAAGGTTTTGAGACAATTTATGTAGGGGCGATATATGTAGGGGCGGTTTTAGATTTCACTAATGTTAATGATATTAGATAAATATTTCAAATAAGCTTTAATAATCAATTCGTAATTTGTATCTATTGGCTATAGGAACGTTTCAGTCTTTAAAACGTATTAAAAAAAAAAAACTAAATTAAGCAGTTGAAGTATAAGTTTGACAAAATAGATGGAAGCAGTATAATTTAATTAGGATTTACAACGGAAATCATTAGTTGGTTGTAGTTTATTGGGGCGATGAAGTCTGGAATATCATCGTTAGATTATTTCAATACGTTATAATGTAGAAGACTATGAGTAGAGGACAAACGGGATTCAAATCGTCATAGTAAACATTTGTTTATTTTAATTATAAATATTGTTACAGTTATTTAGGAAAGTGCATTAATGGCATGAGTTCATGACTAGAATGGTTCGTAATCTAATTTAGGAAAAACGTAGGATTCAATTTTCATAATTATACGGATTATGTTATTGTAAATAATTTACACAATTATCTTTTGCGGTTGACACTAGGAAAGGTGATATTATAATTTGGTAAAGACTATAAAACTTTAAGGGGCGTTTAAATTAAACTTCAAGACATTTAAAAATAGGAAATAAAATCAGTACTAAAATTTAATAATTAAAGGCGCGTCATTTAAAATGGTGAAAATGTTTCTTTTTGATGGTGATTGTTAGATGCTTAATAATTTAAACTACATTGCGTTATTTTAAATCAATCTTTACAGTTTTGGAATGAAAGTAATAAAAATAATTTTGTTAGATCGTTCAATGATTTTGTTAAAAATACAACAAAAAATTGATACATTCATTTCTCTAAAAATTTAACTAAGTAAATTTTTTTAATTAGTGTTTATGAAGTGGAGGTTTCTAAAAATGATATTATAGATATTATCTAAATTAAAATGATAAAGGGAAATAAACATAATTTTGGTCGTAATGTTTAGAAAATAATTTGGGGTTAAAAGACAAGCAAACATTTTATTAGTCTGCAATCAAGGAGGTCCTTGTTAATTCAATAAAAAGCGTGTTAGTGTGTTAAAAGGGTTTTGTTTGTATTTATGAAATGTTTATAAACTAGAGTATGTTATTTGAATGGAAGAGGGGTCGGGGATCCTGAGAGATTTGAGAAAAAAAAATTAAATAATATACATAATAGTGTGATAGATAGAGGGAGGAGGTTTTATGGAATAACAAAGACTTAGGTTGCAGACAGGTTTGTTGACGGTGGCTTTGAATTTTACACGACTCTACAAACGGGTTGATTATAATTTAAGGCAGGTGCTAGGTTAATAATAAAGCCTAAGTTTATAGAAAACTGTTATAACAACCCCATACTCCACAAGAAGGAAAGATCAGATCTACTACACTATACATCCGAAATGATAGCGAATTACAGAGTGGGAAATATATGTGAAATATTGCTGAAGTCATAGGCAATGAAGATACTTTGAACTATTAAAGTTAATCTGGTTATCGAAGGGTTTTGTGGGAGGCAGCTCGGAATGAAAAAATGATTCTTAGGGGTACCTTCTACTTTGAGTTATTAGGACTGACCAGCCTCACAACCTGGTTTCTTTTGGTGGCCAGGTTATCCTTGGGATAAGTTACTTTTGGTTATGATTGATGTGATGAAATTTTGGATATTGACTCATAATGTAATTCACTGTTGTTACGGCTTAAGAGGGCGTTTAAAACAGAATAATTTTGGTTTGTTATAAAAGACAAATGATTGAATTCAGTATAATATTTAGTATAGTTAACTACGTTATTCTTTCGAGAATATTTTTAAGGTGAAACAACATATATAATTATAAAAAAAACATAAGTAACAATTAATACTTTTCGAACTAATACGCAGTACGCTGCATATTATTTGAAAATTTGCCATCGGTTTAAATATTTTAGATGCTCTCTTAAATTAAACATAACGGTTAGTTACACTACAGTACTATAATTACATTTTAAGTTCAGAGCCAAACATCTACAAATTATAATTGCTTAATGGGGTTTAATTATAAACATAAATAATTTTATTGAAGTTTTGCTAATATTTGTGAAAATGTTTTATCTAATGAATAAAATTTTACTTCGGCTTTAAATTTAAAACGCCTGCGCAAATATTTTAGGGGCGATTGTAACGATCCAGGGTGTCTCGTGACGACACAAATATTAGAAAGTTTTCTCAATTATAAATATATTTAAATCAAATAATTTTACGAGTAAATAATAATCCAAAAATAAAGCAAATATTCGTTTGATACTGCATTAACTGGTATAGGACACAGAGATAGGTGTAAAAGTAGTTATCTAAAGGTAAAATGAGGTAATAGTAGAAAGAATAAAAACTCCTTAATAAAAAGGTTCATACTTAATCGCGAGCTGGCACTCTAGGATGTGTCAAACACTTTTAAAATAATATTTTCGGATTGGTTTTGACAAGTTTACTTGGAAAAATGAAAAAGAAAGATGGCAAAAAATATAGTTTTATCCTGATTTTATTTTTCAGAAAAATGTGTGAACGGTGCTACGAATGGAATAGAGAGGAAAAACGGGGGATTTTCTTTTCATATTAGAAATTACCAAAATTTATAACGAAAAGGAAGATTGACAAAGATAGGTATTAACTACAGGAGTGGAGAGGTCTAGGAATTATGGAAACCTAACGGAGGAAAATATGAATCAAGAAGTTGATATGAACCGATATCAACTGAGGGAAGTTATTACATTATTTCGTAGCTAGTATTTGCAAAGTAATTAGTTTTACCCAAGATTTAGAGATGTCAGTTATGAAAATGTTCCCTGGAGAGCTTAGGACTTTCCTTGTAAGTTGATGTTGAGTGCAGATGCTTAGTGTAGAACAAGAACGTCGTGGGAAACACGCCGAGCGGGCGGATTGATGATGGTAGAAGGTTTTAATGTACAGAACGGAATGCGTAGAGCTTTCCTTGTAGATTGATGTTGAGTGAAAATGCTTATTGTAGGACAATAACGTTGTGGACATCACGCTGAGCGGATGGTCTGATGATGGCAGATGGTTTTAATGTACAGAAAGGAAATCCAACGCTATTCTTTGCATATTTCCTAGTCGGCAAGAACTTAGATGATGATGAGTGTAGATGCTTATTGTAACATAAGATCACCGTGGACATCACTCTAGGCGAAAGGTTTGATGATGGCAGGGGATTTTATTGTAGAAGGGAAGCTAGTGTTATTCACTGCACATTTCCACAGCGTCATGATAAGCAGAAGTGGTTTATCATGACTTCGCTAATATGTTTAAAATAGGCGTAAAGGAATGGTAGAATGGGTTGTAAGCATTTCCGGTAGGAATGATAACATTTTTGTAACTAGTGGGAATTTTTGGGCCGAATAGTGGAAGTGTAACAAACGGGAATTTTATATTTTTTAGATAGTATTAGTTAAGAGATTCTGATATATACACTTGAAGAATGTTTCTGAAGGTCAATTATAGGAAGTACTTCAGGATTTCCAAATTTGGTTAATGTGAGTTGTTTTGGAGCAATCTACGTTTTCGATCTTTCCAGCAGATATAGGATTAGCGCTCATCAAAGGTTTAGATTGCAGTGAATAGTAGGATAATGGGTATTCCAATATACTACATTAATTGCGTATTGATGTTAGTTAGGAATTGTCTCATTACTTTAAAAGGATTTGGATTACTACATTATCACAACGTACGGGTTCTACCACTATTAGGAGACGATCACTTGGCCATAACAAATCTAGAACATACAACAAACTTAGATTAATTTTAGGTTCTTTCCAACGGTATTAGATTTGCTAGTGTTTATTTATTTCAATTTATAGTTTATTTAAACTTAGTTATTTAGGTTCGGTAAATTAAAGATACAACTATAATAATTATGAATATAGGAAAATAGGGGAATAGGGGGGGTTAGTAAAGGGGGGGTTTTTACAATTTGGTGCCGTGACCAGGATTATTAATTGGGCTTATGCGACTATCTTTTTCTTAGCTACGTGGCCAGAGTCGTTTAATTGGGATTTTGCGTCTTACACTTTTATTAGACATTTAGGTTATTAAATAATATCGGAAAGGTTGTTGTTTGTTTTAGATTTGACTAGATGCGATATTTTAGTGTCGCACAATTTGCTGTCCGTGGAAATAGGAAAGGTTTTGAGACAATTTATGTAGGGGCGATATATGTAGGGGCGGTTTTAGATTTCACTAATGTTAATGATATTAGATAAATATTTCAAATAAGCTTTAATAATCAATTCGTAATTTGTATCTATTGGCTATAGGAACGTTTCAGTCTTTAAAACGTATTAAAAAAAAAAAACTAAATTAAGCAGTTGAAGTATAAGTTTGACAAAATAGATGGAAGCAGTATAATTTAATTAGGATTTACAACGGAAATCATTAGTTGGTTGTAGTTTATTGGGGCGATGAAGTCTGGAATATCATCGTTAGATTATTTCAATACGTTATAATGTAGAAGACTATGAGTAGAGGACAAACGGGATTCAAATCGTCATAGTAAACATTTGTTTATTTTAATTATAAATATTGTTACAGTTATTTAGGAAAGTGCATTAATGGCATGAGTTCATGACTAGAATGGTTCGTAATCTAATTTAGGAAAAACGTAGGATTCAATTTTCATAATTATACGGATTATGTTATTGTAAATAATTTACACAATTATCTTTTGCGGTTGACACTAGGAAAGGTGATATTATAATTTGGTAAAGACTATAAAACTTTAAGGGGCGTTTAAATTAAACTTCAAGACATTTAAAAATAGGAAATAAAATCAGTACTAAAATTTAATAATTAAAGGCGCGTCATTTAAAATGGTGAAAATGTTTCTTTTTGATGGTGATTGTTAGATGCTTAATAATTTAAACTACATTGCGTTATTTTAAATCAATCTTTACAGTTTTGGAATGAAAGTAATAAAAATAATTTTGTTAGATCGTTCAATGATTTTGTTAAAAATACAACAAAAAATTGATACATTCATTTCTCTAAAAATTTAACTAAGTAAATTTTTTTAATTAGTGTTTATGAAGTGGAGGTTTCTAAAAATGATATTATAGATATTATCTAAATTAAAATGATAAAGGGAAATAAACATAATTTTGGTCGTAATGTTTAGAAAATAATTTGGGGTTAAAAGACAAGCAAACATTTTATTAGTCTGCAATCAAGGAGGTCCTTGTTAATTCAATAAAAAGCGTGTTAGTGTGTTAAAAGGGTTTTGTTTGTATTTATGAAATGTTTATAAACTAGAGTATGTTATTTGAATGGAAGAGGGGTCGGGGATCCTGAGAGATTTGAGAAAAAAAAATTAAATAATATACATAATAGTGTGATAGATAGAGGGAGGAGGTTTTATGGAATAACAAAGACTTAGGTTGCAGACAGGTTTGTTGACGGTGGCTTTGAATTTTACACGACTCTACAAACGGGTTGATTATAATTTAAGGCAGGTGCTAGGTTAATAATAAAGCCTAAGTTTATAGAAAACTGTTATAACAACCCCATACTCCACAAGAAGGAAAGATCAGATCTACTACACTATACATCCGAAATGATAGCGAATTACAGAGTGGGAAATATATGTGAAATATTGCTGAAGTCATAGGCAATGAAGATACTTTGAACTATTAAAGTTAATCTGGTTATCGAAGGGTTTTGTGGGAGGCAGCTCGGAATGAAAAAATGATTCTTAGGGGTACCTTCTACTTTGAGTTATTAGGACTGACCAGCCTCACAACCTGGTTTCTTTTGGTGGCCAGGTTATCCTTGGGATAAGTTACTTTTGGTTATGATTGATGTGATGAAATTTTGGATATTGACTCATAATGTAATTCACTGTTGTTACGGCTTAAGAGGGCGTTTAAAACAGAATAATTTTGGTTTGTTATAAAAGACAAATGATTGAATTCAGTATAATATTTAGTATAGTTAACTACGTTATTCTTTCGAGAATATTTTTAAGGTGAAACAACATATATAATTATAAAAAAAACATAAGTAACAATTAATACTTTTCGAACTAATACGCAGTACGCTGCATATTATTTGAAAATTTGCCATCGGTTTAAATATTTTAGATGCTCTCTTAAATTAAACATAACGGTTAGTTACACTACAGTACTATAATTACATTTTAAGTTCAGAGCCAAACATCTACAAATTATAATTGCTTAATGGGGTTTAATTATAAACATAAATAATTTTATTGAAGTTTTGCTAATATTTGTGAAAATGTTTTATCTAATGAATAAAATTTTACTTCGGCTTTAAATTTAAAACGCCTGCGCAAATATTTTAGGGGCGATTGTAACGATCCAGGGTGTCTCGTGACGACACAAATATTAGAAAGTTTTCTCAATTATAAATATATTTAAATCAAATAATTTTACGAGTAAATAATAATCCAAAAATAAAGCAAATATTCGTTTGATACTGCATTAACTGGTATAGGACACAGAGATAGGTGTAAAAGTAGTTATCTAAAGGTAAAATGAGGTAATAGTAGAAAGAATAAAAACTCCTTAATAAAAAGGTTCATACTTAATCGCGAGCTGGCACTCTAGGATGTGTCAAACACTTTTAAAATAATATTTTCGGATTGGTTTTGACAAGTTTACTTGGAAAAATGAAAAAGAAAGATGGCAAAAAATATAGTTTTATCCTGATTTTATTTTTCAGAAAAATGTGTGAACGGTGCTACGAATGGAATAGAGAGGAAAAACGGGGGATTTTCTTTTCATATTAGAAATTACCAAAATTTATAACGAAAAGGAAGATTGACAAAGATAGGTATTAACTACAGGAGTGGAGAGGTCTAGGAATTATGGAAACCTAACGGAGGAAAATATGAATCAAGAAGTTGATATGAACCGATATCAACTGAGGGAAGTTATTACATTATTTCGTAGCTAGTATTTGCAAAGTAATTAGTTTTACCCAAGATTTAGAGATGTCAGTTATGAAAATGTTCCCTGGAGAGCTTAGGACTTTCCTTGTAAGTTGATGTTGAGTGCAGATGCTTAGTGTAGAACAAGAACGTCGTGGGAAACACGCCGAGCGGGCGGATTGATGATGGTAGAAGGTTTTAATGTACAGAACGGAATGCGTAGAGCTTTCCTTGTAGATTGATGTTGAGTGAAAATGCTTATTGTAGGACAATAACGTTGTGGACATCACGCTGAGCGGATGGTCTGATGATGGCAGATGGTTTTAATGTACAGAAAGGAAATCCAACGCTATTCTTTGCATATTTCCTAGTCGGCAAGAACTTAGATGATGATGAGTGTAGATGCTTATTGTAACATAAGATCACCGTGGACATCACTCTAGGCGAAAGGTTTGATGATGGCAGGGGATTTTATTGTAGAAGGGAAGCTAGTGTTATTCACTGCACATTTCCACAGCGTCATGATAAGCAGAAGTGGTTTATCATGACTTCGCTAATATGTTTAAAATAGGCGTAAAGGAATGGTAGAATGGGTTGTAAGCATTTCCGGTAGGAATGATAACATTTTTGTAACTAGTGGGAATTTTTGGGCCGAATAGTGGAAGTGTAACAAACGGGAATTTTATATTTTTTAGATAGTATTAGTTAAGAGATTCTGATATATACACTTGAAGAATGTTTCTGAAGGTCAATTATAGGAAGTACTTCAGGATTTCCAAATTTGGTTAATGTGAGTTGTTTTGGAGCAATCTACGTTTTCGATCTTTCCAGCAGATATAGGATTAGCGCTCATCAAAGGTTTAGATTGCAGTGAATAGTAGGATAATGGGTATTCCAATATACTACATTAATTGCGTATTGATGTTAGTTAGGAATTGTCTCATTACTTTAAAAGGATTTGGATTACTACATTATCACAACGTACGGGTTCTACCACTATTAGGAGACGATCACTTGGCCATAACAAATCTAGAACATACAACAAACTTAGATTAATTTTAGGTTCTTTCCAACGGTATTAGATTTGCTAGTGTTTATTTATTTCAATTTATAGTTTATTTAAACTTAGTTATTTAGGTTCGGTAAATTAAAGATACAACTATAATAATTATGAATATAGGAAAATAGGGGAATAGGGGGGGTTAGTAAAGGGGGGGTTTTTACAAGGTCCAACATGCGACCATTTTTACGGACCATAAGCCGTTGCTGTACGCCTTCGTGCAACGCCGGGAGAAGCTCCCACCAGCCCAGTTGAACCAACTCTCTTTTATTAGTCAGTTTACGACTGACATTAAATATATCAAGGGGGAGGATAACGTCGTTGCCGATGCGATGTCGCGCGTTGACGCCATAGCCCTTGAACAGGATTACGAAGCCCTTGCCAAATCGCAGGAGACGGACCAGGAGTTAGCCAACTTACGTCTTTAAGGCTCCAGCATCCAATTAAAGGAAGTCACGATACCTGGAACTAACACCTTTGTCACCTGCGACGTTTCTACGGGCAAGCCTCGTCCCTACTTGACACTGCCCTTCCATCGAGCCGCTTTCGACGAGCTACATCAACTCAACCACCCTGGGGCACGAGCTAGGTATTACCCGCTTGGTGACTGATCGCTATGTTTGGCCATCTGTCAACAAAAATTGCAAGGAGTGGGCCCGTGCCTGCGAAGCATGTCAGCGCGCCAAAGTTTCTCGCCACAACTCTTCGCCTCTCGGCAATTTTGACCTCCCATCTGGCCGCTTTCAGCACATACATATCGACATTGTCGGTCCCTTGTCAATATGCAACGACTTTCGTTATGTTCTGACTGCCATCGACAGGGCTACTAGATGGCCGGAAGTGTGGCCAATGCGTTCCATAACCCTAGAGGAAGTTGCAGAAACTTTAACGCGAGAGTGGATTCCTCGTTTTGGCGTGCCGTTAGTCATCACGACGGACCAAGAAACTCAATTTGAGTCTGACCTTTTCCGTCGACTAATGACTTCGCCACCAAACGAGTCAGAACGACGTCATACCACCCAAGCACAAACGGCATGATTGAGCGTGTACATCGCCAACTTAAGGCTGCTCTTATGTGCCACCACTCCTCTTGGGTTCGTTCACTCCCCTTTGTGCTTCTCGGCATGCGTTCTGCTTTCAAGGAAGACCTGAAAGCCACGGCTGCCGAAATGGTATACGGGGAACCCCTCAGACTACCTGGTGAATTGCTCGTCGCGACTCCCGATTCGAGCACCATCAATGACCCTGCTGACTTTGTCGTGCAACTTCGCCACAATATGTCGACTGTACGTCCAATCCCCGCATCTCTTCATTCCCAACCATCTCCCCCCTTACAACCGCCCTATACAAGCCCGTATCAGATCGTCGATCGTGCCAGGGATGCCAAGACTATGACATTGGACATCAAGGGCAAACGCGTAATCGTCAGTATTGACCGCCTCAAACCGGCATTTATTGAACATACTTGGAGTACTTCTGATGGTATTCCCATTGAGTCTCCGATGAGGCCTACACAGCTGGCTCCCTCTCAACCCACTCTTTCTCGGGCTACCCTTTTGCAACCTACAGTTACCCAACCTACTCCTTCACCCCCGGACGCCACCACAACCACTACCACTGATAAATTGCCATACACCACAAGGTCTGGTAGACGTGTTAAGTTTAAAGATTTCCCAGATTATTGTTAAAAGTCTTTATCCTTCTCCGTGGGGGGGGTGGTGTGGCGTTCATTATCGCCTCTTTATTACAATCACTTGTATAAATGCTGTAGTATCTAATTTATTTAACTGTTTAGTCTGTGGACCGCGTACGCAGGCACAACACTATTCCAGCTACGCGCGGTTCACATCACTAGCGCAAGTAGAATGACTGTACTCTATGATTGTGATACTCTACGCATACTCTTTGGATATGACTCACTTGCGCTTGGACAGAATGCACCGATTGTTTTGATTTGATGTAAATTCGTAAAGAGGAATAAAAGTGTAAAATACAACTGAATCTGGACGTTTCCTTTGAACCACGGCTGCGCCCTGAATAAGAAGCAATCAACAGAGGGACCACCGGACGCTTCGCTCACCATTGTCCGAGGTCCCCATCCCAAACTTCTATGGAATTTTGGAAGCAACACGAAAAACCACGTTTCACCACATTATACCACATTATACCTACCACTTGACCACACTCATGCTCGTAATTCAGCGCTTAGTGCGTAAAATGCCACCAATTTTAAACATTAACACTGGAAAAAGCACAAGTTTTGAAAAAAAAATACAATGCAACGACATGAACTTTTCCGCGTTCCCGCCAAAACTCGATGTTTGTGAACTAATTATAGTACACTTAATCAACTGGTAATCAAAACTAATTTAATATATATAATTAAGTACTAGTTTTAATAATAATTATTAATTAATTTTCAACTTCTTTCTTAGAATTGGATTCTTATCATATTTTTCATTAAAAATATTTTCGTTTGCACTGTTTACCCTTTCATAATTCATCTTTAAATGATGTTACGCTAATCAATTAAATTGCATTCTGTTATGTAAACATAATTTAGTAATTATTACGTATAAAATCTATAGGCAAGTATAATATGGGCCGCTAGTTGCCTGAAATAAACGTATTTATTATTTATTATTGTTATTTTTTGTAACGAATAACGTTTCGCTCCCACAACTAGGAGGTAAGCAGAGCACGGGCCGAGGCCAAGTGCAAGTTTTTTTTGTATATTTTTTTTTTTATGTTCATTTTATATATTTTTTTCTTATTTTTTATTATATTAATACACTACTTATTAACTAAAACTTAATGTAATTTGGTACTACTAAACTTTTAAACTAAATTTTGAAATCAGTTCAGCATCTAAGTAATCTAAGGAATCCGTACCTAAGTACTTAAAAATTTGCGTACAATTCGACAGGTGTTTAATATAGCAGCTTTTTGCAGTAAAATGTAACTTGTTGGGGGAATCCCTAAGGTTTTCAAGCCTGTGTGTAGAGTGGTTGGTATTACTCCTGTAGCATAGACTATTATAGGTATCGTTCTGGTGGTGTTCACTCGCCACTGCGTTTTTAATTCTATTGAAAGGTCTGTATATTTAGCAATTTTTTCAGTGTGAGTTGTAGTGAGGTTATTTGTGTTACAAACGGCGATGTCTATTAGGTAGACGGATTTATTTTGTTTATCTAATACTGTTATGTCAGGTCTGTTGTAGTGTATAGTTTTATCGGTGATGATAGTCCTGTCCCAGTAAAGTTTGTACTTTGAATTTTCCATCACAGTTTGAGGCTTATATTTATAGTATGGTAGTTTTTCTTCAACTAATTTATATTTATATGCTAAGGACTGGTGTACCATTGCAGCTACTTTGTCATGTCTATGCTTATATTCTGTTTGGGCTATTGATTTGCATGCACCTGTAATGTGTTGAATGGTTTCTGAAGCTATATGGCAGTGTCTACATTTATCGTTATAATTTGGCCGTCGTATAATATAACGTTAATAGTTTTCAGTATCAATGACTTGGTCTTGTATCCCTAACATAAAACCTTCCGTTTCAGGAAAGAGCTCGCCACGATGCAGCCATGCATTCGACGCATTCTTGTCGACATGTCGCTGCTCCAGATCGTGGCGATGTCTACCGTGTAGAGATTTTTGTCCCCAGGCTAGGAGTTTATCTTTATTTGTCGTTGTGTGTTCGTTGGGTTGAGTGTTTTTGACGTGGAGGTTGAGAGGAGTAATGCGTTTATCGGCTTCGACTATTATTTTATGTAAATGGGAATGCTCTGATTTATCGTGAAAATATGTCCTTAAAGTGGTGATCTGTTTATTGTGTAAGTTTGTTATGTCAATGAGTCCTCTACCACCTTCGTTTCTTGGTAGTGTTTGTACACAGGAGCGCGGGTGATGTTTTCGATGGGTTGGTAGAGTAGTATTTATTAAACATTGCTTGCGTTTTAGGTCTGTCTTTGACCAATGGATGATACCGAATGAATATGTCAGGATAGGAATAGCAAATGTGTTAATGGCTTGGACTAGGTTTCGGGAGTTTAATTGTGTTTTTATTAATGTATTGAGTCTGTGTTTGAACTTCCTAGTTAATTCAGTTTTGGTTTCTTTTTGTTATTATTATTATTTTCTTATCCATTTCCATTCTCGGGTCTAGCCCGGACATTTGAGAGGCATTGGTGGGGCCGAAGCTAACACCAAGAGGCCTTTTTGGATACAAAGATAACTATAACACGGTCACACTATCCCTGGACCTGACGTCGATGGTTTGCATTTCAGCGAGGACCAGAGACAATGTGACCGTGTTTTACATATTTCTTTCTTACATGTTGGCATATTGATATAACTATTTTGTATAATATTAAGGTAAAAATATCTGGGCTATTATGGTGAACTTTTGGATGGATGGTGACATTGGGTTATGGAATGAGAGAACGGCACCTGCCAATTTTGTCTCATATCAAAATGTTTGAGGCAGGTGATGACTTGCCACCCACTAAATGGGCCTCCTGTAGTGGCTACCGCATATTGGTGCCGAGGAAGCAACATTGGTGTGGGTGGCTTAGGGTGTCGAGAGGTGTGCTGCACTTTCACTGAACGCTACTCGCGGCGTTATGCCCTTTAACACTTCCACCTTGGAGCTTAGGTTCTTAGCTCTTGCGACTTCCACCCTTGGACAGTCAGTTAAGGCAAGCCAGGGGTTAGGGGTCTCACTTAGCCCCTTGGAATCAGGGTACGCGGTGTCGCCACTCACCGACGGCTCGCCACAAAGCCGCCCCTGTGTTTTTATTATTATTATTATCTTTTATGTCTTTAGACTCTCGGGTCTAGCCCGGACATTTGGAAGGCATTGGTGGGGCCGAAGCTAACACCAAGAGGCCCTTTTGAATACATGTTTAATTATTACAACAGACAAGGCATGGTTTGGCATTATTATAGACTATTTTTCGTATAGGTATAAAATAAATCTGGGCTATTATGGTGAACTTTTGGATGGATGGTGACATTGGGTTATGGAATGAGAGGACGGCACCTGCCAATTTTGTCTCAAATCAAAATGTTTGAGGCAGGTGATGACTTGCCACCCACTAAATGGGCCTCCTGTAGTGGCTACCGCATATTGGTGCCGAGGAAGCAACATTGGTGTGGGTGGCTTAGGGTGTCGAGAGGTGTGCTGCACTTTCACTGAACGCTACTCGCGGCGTTATGCCCTTTAACACTTCCACCCTGGAGCTTAGGTTTTTAGCTCTTGCGACTTCCACCCCCAGACAGCCGGTTAAGGCAAGCCGGGGGGCAGGGGTCTCACTTAGCCCCTTGGAATCAGGGTACGCGGTGTCGCCACTCACCGACGGCTCGCCACAAAGCCGCCCCTGCGTTATTATTATTATTATTATTATTATTATTATAGCAAAGTTACCAGCTCTTCCGTGGTCTGCTAAAAAGGCACAGCATATAAATATTGTTTGTCTGTGTATTTTATTTTTCTTGTATAAATAAATAAAAATAAATAAATATGTGTGGACATTTCACACAGTGCCATCTAGCCCCAAACTAAGCATAGCTTGTACTATGGGAACCAGATAACTGATACAATACTTATATACTTTTTTGTTTGTAAATACATACATAGAATACAATATACACCCAGTATATGTATTATAATTTATTTTGTTTAAGTATTATATTGTTTGTCCTGGAGTTCGTGATGTCATGATAATGGGTTCCGACTGAATATCAGTTATTGGGATCTTAGGACCTTGATTACATGTTGAGTCGGGACCTTTATCATGACGTCACGCAACATTACATTTTATACAATAGCATTATGTTGTCTATTGTTATATTATTTATGTTATATGTTAAATGTAATGCTGTGTGATGTCCTGAAATAAATGTATTTTCTTTCTTATTGCAATGCAATCACATTAATTATTGTTTATATACGGGCCCGATAGCTCAGTTGGTAGTAGCCCTGCCTTCGGAACTGAGGGCTGTGGGTTCGATTCCTACCCAGGACAAACATTTGTGTGGTGAACATAGATGTTTGTTCTGTGTCTGGGTGTTATATTGTTATCTATGTATGTATTTACAAATAAAAAGTATCTGTGTTATATCAGTTACCTGGTTCATATAGTACAAGCTTTGCTTAGTTTGGGGCTAGATGGCGCTGTGTGAAATGTCCACACATATTTATTTATTTATTGTATTATGGCCGTTAATCGCTACGAAGTTGAGGTGGAGGCGGCAGACAGGCTTCCACCTCAACTCCATACCAAATAAAGTAAATAAATTTCGAATTCGAAATATTGTAAAAACAGTGATAAACAGATATGTTGAAATCTAATAAAGTAAAGTCTGCCTCACTAATCGGCAGCGCATCCGAGCACAGAATACTATTACTTCTCCTCCGTGTGTTGTCAATACACTCGGATAGCTCGCAACTCGCAACAAAACACTTGCGAGTTTTAAACTAGTATAACGCCATCTAGTTTCTAATCGGAAAACTACACAATTAGTTATTAGTTATTACCACAGATATTTTTTTTATGAATTTACGACGTGACGAGCTAATCACCAGATGTTAAGTGACACGACCACCCATAATAATTGCAGTGTCACTCGGAAATTAAAATAAAAGTTTCGCCTGACACTGCCGCTCGTCATCTTAAGACCTCAGTCTAGTAATCAGATTACTAGACTATGAGATCAGGTCATACAGCCTCATTTGCCCAGTAATTTCACTAGCTACAATACCCTTCAAACCGGAACATAGTAGTGCTTGCACACTACTGCTTGGCGGCAGAATATATATAATACTACTGTGTGTGTATTATATTATCTGTGCTAATACTATACTTAATGTGATGTATGCAGCAGAGCGTATAAAATATAAATAAAGACCTATTCAAACCGGCGCGTTATTTGTTCCGCTGTGGGTAGCGGTATACCGCACGGGATTCCGCCTGGCTTTTATGTATGAAATTCCGCTCAAGTTATGATCTAGCCACGGAACTTCAATACAAAATACCGCTACCCACACAGCGGTGCAAATAACGCACCACGCCGGTTTTAATAGGGCTTAATTAGCATGTAATGTAACGTACCTACGCGTGATACTTATTTTACTATGGTATGTATGAGATTGTTAGTACTTTAACCTTCAATATTATTGTTCCATTAATTATGGTGTTAGAGTGATTAAACATAAGTTTTTATTGGTAACTATAAAAATATCAGTTTAGTTAACTCCCCAATAGTCACGTATCCGTCATAAATAGTTATGTTCTAAATGCCGATAATACATGAGCGTGCTTGGTGATAAAAATATGTTTAAGGCTCATTAGAGCCACCCGGCACCCATTCCGCACCGCAACGCCTCCTGCGGCTAGTATTCTTTATATGGACTTGTATGGGTATGCGCTCACTATATCAACTCCATAGCGTCACCGGATCGCCTCGGTCGTAAGCCCACCACGCGCGGACAGCGGGTGGACCACTCGGGGACAACTCGCTGCTCGCATGCTTGCCTTGCGTTGACTGCGCATTGCCAATGCGTGGGTACGCCGCTCTTCACCCTCCCTTCATTCCCAGTATGTAAAATTTGACATTACGAAACACACGTATAGACCTAGTGCCAACTGTTAATAGAATACTCGAAAATTCGTGGACCAAGCGACGTCCACTCGTTGACCACGCGGGGTCCACTGGTTGACCGCGTGACGTTTATTGGTGATAACGCGGCGTCCACCCGTGGACCACTGTCGACAACGAGTGGACGCCGTGCGACGAGCCGGTGCGGAATAGGTGCCGGGTGGCTCTAATGAGCTATGACCTTTACCGTCTTTCAAAAAAGGTAGGTTCTCTTTCAAAGGGTTTATTATTTTGCTACAGAATAATACCATAAACCGATGGGGAAGAAAGGTTCTCGAGTAGCGACCACGAACTGGAAGACGCAGAATAAGCCGGCCCCCTATTAGGTGGACTGACGATCTGGTAAAAGCCGCGAAGAGCCGATAGATGCAGGAGGCGAGCAGCCGCTCAAAGTGGCGCTCCCTGGTCAATGTTCAGCAGTTGTTGTTAATGATGATGATGATGATGATGATGATGATGATGATGAATACCATAAATATTGTTTAGTACCTACCTATAATAAAATATAATTATAAATACTAAGGAAAATTCTGGATTAGAGATTTTTTTAATGCTGCTAATGCTGTTGGTCTCTACTGACCTTTACAGCGTCACCGGGCGGGAGAACAGGAAAGTGGGGGGCAACTAGATCAAGGGCACCCCTGCATGAATTGCGAGACTCGGCTTGGGCTGTTGCCGGGATAAGAGGATCGAGAAGGCTACGTCCGCTGGAGGAGTGGACCCTATGGAAAGTCGCTACCGTTCTAGCTAACCTACGGGGGAATGGACTTTCTGGAATGGAGACTACGAATCAGACATTTTGTTTATGCCACGTTTGACAACATCTCACCTGATGGAAAGTGATGATGCGGTCTATGTTGGAGTACGTTTGCCCATGAGGTGCCTATTCACTCTTGATTTGAAGAGACCCAGATTGTAACTTGTCGGAAACAAAAGCAGGAAGTGCATTCCACTCCTCAGCTGTTCGGATAATGAAAGATTCAGAAAAAGCTTTGTACGGGTTCGAGGCACGTTCACGACAAAGGGATGCAACGACTCGCCACGCCTTGTAGTCCGATGGTTAAAAGGGGATGATGGGATTAGCTGATGGAGATCCTGCGCACATTTCCCAAAATGCAGCCGATAGAAGACCGAACAACTAGCAATCCTATACGCCTGTGCTCGAAGCTTTGCACTCTCTTCCCATTCCCAACGAGCGCTTTGTCTGCAATAAGCTTCATGGCACGACGCTCGATTGAGTCGAAAGCAGCCAATTGATACTTGGCAGACCCGTCCCACAAATGACAGCAGTACTCCATGGAAGCCCTGACTTGAGCTTGGTATAAGTAGGTTAAGTATTTGAGCAGAACAGAAGAACTATACTATACCTTACCTTAGTTAGTATTCTGAGTTTACTTGCAGCTGTTTCGATAGTGTTGTATATTTGCTTCATAAAAATATGCGTATACTAATGGATGCAGGAGGCGAGCAGCCGCTTTAAGTGGTGATCCCTGGGGAAGGCCTATGTTCAGCGATTTTGCGGCTAGCATACCGTACGCTTAGTACGAGAACCTATCTACGGACAATCTTTTGTAACCGGACGAACAGAAGAGACGTAATAATACTTTTTTTTATCGGGCAATGTGCCTTTATTATTCAAACTAACTACTACATTAACTAGAACTACTACTACACTACCTACTACAAATAACATTTGAACCGTAAAGTAGCCAGGATGGCCTATAGACAGTCCAAATGCTCCAGCCCACTGCCGGTAGGTAGCGTACCCAACATGCTGGCAGCATTGCCTCGTTGAATTACAATGCTGATGCGTTGAGCCAAATAAGTAAGATAATAAATTGAAAAAGATTTTATTTTGCCTCTTACACTAGGTACATTAAATTAGGTGTTATAATTATCAAGTCTGTATCTACCTATACCTACCGAAATGCTCCTGCATTGATCGTTAAAAATAATTGTGAGACATTTAATTAGGGTACGTAGCAAGGTAGTAAAGGTAAGTTAGAAGAAAATTATACTGTTCATAATTATACTCATTATATTAATTCACTATATTATTAAAACTAACGCGCCAAATAGACGATCGGGACCAACAACTGACCAAGGTCATATTTGTCTCACCTTGGTCGGGTTGGTGTAAAATCCGACCGTGTGGATGGTGGTTGGATGGTTCGGTAGCCAACCACCATTCACACGGTCGCATTTTACACCAACCCGACCAAGGTGAGACAAATATGACCTTGGTCGGTAGTTGTCGCGAACGTGTAAATGGGCTTTAAAATGTTAAGATGTGTTTTGAAGGCCCGTTTGCCGTATAGTGGTAAAAATGCACTGGAAATTGGCAATAATACATTGAGTTTCCATAAACTACGTCGCGCGAATATTGGTTTGGTAAAATCACAGACTATAGTATTAAATCGCTGTGTGTAAAAAGCAAGCTAAAAATATTCTAGGTCACACCACAGATATTAAAATACGTGTAAGTTCCTTGGTCACACCACACCTAAGCATAAGCTGTCAATCGCGCCATCTACCGATATTTTCCTAAGCTACAACATCGCAAAGTTTGTACTCATAGTTCATAATACGCTATGTGAATAATAATATTGAGATTTTAAGGCTTCATAAGCTTGATGCTAGTGCAGGAAAATTTACATAGATGGCGCGCTATATATCAAAGGGAACAATTACTATTCTTAATTTCTGTGTTGTGTGATGTTTGTGCAAATATTCATTCGTGTTGTATTATTGCGATTTTTTTTGATAATAAAAGAAACATTATTGTCAAAACAAATATTTTTTAAAGCAAGAATCGGTACCTACTTTCCTATCTTTAAAAAATACGATACCTAATTAATTAGTGTAAGTAATTATATAAATAATAATTGCAGAACAGAAATGAAAATTTTCATTGTTAGAACAAATAGACAAAACCTGTAGTGAATTGACGTCATACTTAGCACCTTTTAGAGTAAGCTTACCTATACTTGCCAGCGCGTACATAAACGTGAAAATTGTGATGCTATACAAAATACATATTTTATAACATTATGAAGTTATTTAATGGCGTTGTTTCCGTCTACGTCAAGAAGTTTAAAGAAAAAGCCTCTGACTACCTGTTTTTAAACCTATTACATTCACTAAGGTCATTACCATTGGCCTCTTCGATTTTATAGGTACCTACCTATTTACGTATGCGATGAAAAACTTATTGTTGGTAGGATATATTGGCAGTTATAAATGTAGACAGAGCATCGATAACAACCTTACACAACCTATACACAACCTTATGTACCATAATTAACATACCCTAGGTACTATTACTAATAATACCATACCTACCCTGAGTATATACTAGTACCCCTATTCTAAACGCATCGAAAACGTTTCCACTCGAAACCTACACTCTCCGTCTCTTTCATTCTAAATGTAGGTGAAGGAGACGGAGAGCGTAAGTTTCTAATCAAAACGTTGTCGATGGATTTGAGAATAGGGGTGCTGATACTGCTGATCGAAGAAATAGAGTATAATTCACATGTAACGGCGAACGGTTTGAACTCAGAACCACGGGGAGCTGATGGATGCAAAAAGCAGTAGCCGGTCAAATTGGCGCTCTATGGCGCATATGTTCAGCAGTGGGCGTCTTCCGGCTGATGTTTCATCATCATTAACGTCAATAAAAATAAGCGTAAAAATTCTAACTAGGCGACAAAATGAGGTATTACAGAGATGTATGAATTTGTCCAGAGACCTATTTGCAATGAAATTCTTTTGCTTGAGTGTGACTTATTTGTGTTGTAATAACTTGGACCTGAGACGGTTGCCTTGATATTCAATCTTGGTTTCTCTGAAGGTTTGAATCAGAAATGAGTTGATCTTAGAGCCATATAAGGTCACGGACATGGCCCATAGATTAACAAACATTATTGTCAGGGTAGGTACAGTCACCTGCGCTAATAAGTATACATTGCGTAATTTTTAAAATATGGTCACAGATTACTTTTCTGACTAATACTTAAAGAAGAAGAAGAAGTATTAGGTATGTTAGTATTAGTTTTAGTCTTGAAGAAGATGACGAAGAAGACTAACAATCTCGTTTTCATTAATTAGTGAATATTATACATGTTATACGACAAATAGATGGTGACATAATTTTTGAGTAATTTAATACTGTGACAATGTATTGAAAATTATGAAATGTATACTTATTAGTGCAGGTGACTGTACCTACTGTAGGCCTAGTACGAAAATTTACGCGCGTAAGTGTAACGTTAACGTAAAGCAGTTGTATGGCATTTGATCGGTAGGCCTAGCACGAATATTTACGCGCGCGTAAATGTAACGTTAACGTAAGGGTATGAGGCGCTGATCAAATGCCATAGAACTGACGTACGCTAACGTTACACTTACGCGCGCGTTAGTATTCGTGCTAGGCCTACTGGTTACCTAATTAGCAGAAATTACCAACGATGCGCGGTGGATGAGGCTGTTGAGCAAGTGATAGAATATCTCTTTACGCACTGAGAGGTCTGAGTTATATTAACCATACCTAACAACCAAATAAAATAACGATGATGATGATGATGATCATGATGACGACGACGATGATGATGGTGATGATCGTGATGATGATACCTAATGATAATGATGACAATGATCATCCCATCTTTTTTGTCTAGGCAAGGGAACACGGTAGCGGTCAGAGCCTTGTAAATACCAAAATACTTGCCACCTTTTATTAGCGTGGTCACTCATCCAACTACCTATTGACCGAGGTAATAACTGATCATGCAAGTCCTGGGTAGCACGGATGGTAGAAAAAATTGTCTTTCCCTGCTTTATGTCACTTTCTTCATAGAACTGATTTGTAAAATGGAGTAAACGGGAAGAAAATTTTGTCTACCATCCGTGCTAACTCGAGGCCAAAGCTCGAGAGCTTTTGTTATAAGCGTGTCTGTCACTCGGAACTTTAAAATAATACTTTTGCATGACACTGCACTGCCACAGATTACTAAATATGTTACTTGCACTGCGCACTTCATTTTGAGAACACAGTCTATAGTAATATTAATAATCAGATTACTATACTGTGAAATCAGGTCATAAAGTCTCATTTGCCCAGTAATTTTACTAGCTACAATACCCTTCATTTTGATGATGATGATGATGATGGTGACAGTGGTGATGATGAAAGAATTAGGCCCTCTGTAAGTTGGTTGTAAAAGATAAAGGAAAAATTCGGACATGTCGCGGTAGCTTAAGTAAAGCATATCCCGGCTGGAGGGATGGATGGATGCGGGTTCAAGTCCCGCTCTTGGTTCAAAATTTTCTTTTACAAATTGATTGATTAAAGAATTGTTACTCAATGCTTTCAGTCCTATTGGATCTTATTTAGTATTAAAGTAGACTGAATATCCAATCGTATATTAGATCACAATATTGTCTAATTCTGGCGACTTTGCGTGGGCCTGCGGACGTGTGTCGCATAATCTTGTTGATTTAGGACAAATAAACTTATGTAATTCACGACGGCGAATATCGCGACACGAGGACGAGTTTTGCGAAATGTAAGGATAAAAATAACTTCCATTTTTCTATGGCTTTATTGGATTATTAATTGTTGACAAACACGCCAAGTCTTCATTAATAGGATTATCACACTAATAAATAAGACACAAGGATTAGTGGGCTGACAACCGATGGGGAAGAAAGGTTCTCGAATGAAGACCACGAAGCGGAAGGCTCAGAAGTACTCCAGCGCGTTTCACCTTGCCGCTGCCACCTTGGGCTCACCAGCCACCCAGGGACCCCATATAAATCAGGACTGTACTTTCCGTGGTAGTGCGTTGAAGTGTGGTGACTGGTTAAGGTGCCCAAGCCCGCGGCCCTATAAATTTATGTGCCTCCGCTGAACATGCCTGTCGTTTTTTTACTTATGTAAATTAAAAAAATATATAAATTTAATAAATAAATAAATATGTGTGGACATTTAACACAGCGCCATCTAGCCCCAAACTAAGCATAGCTTGTACTATGGGAACCAGATAACTGATACAATACTTATATACTTCTTTTGTTTGTAAATACATACATAGAATACAATATAACACCCATATTCATTATTGTTGCGTATACCTCTGTTTTGTTTATTTCTCCCTATGAATTTTAGGTAGTTAGGATCAACCGTAGGGGCAAACAGCACAGTAGGCCCCACACTAGGTGGACCGACGATCTGGTGAAAACCGTGGGGAGCCGATGGATGCAGGAGGCGAGCAGCCAGTCGAAGCGGCGCTCTCTGGGGGAGGCCTATGTTCAGCAGTGGACGTCTTCAAGCTGTTGATGATGATGATGGTAATGATGATGATTAGTGACGATAAGGATTAGTAGGATAGGGATTAGTACCTAGTAGTGATTAGGGATAAGTAGCCAATAGGCCTAATAATAATATGGGGATAATGCTCATCTTGTATTTTTTTATATGGGCTAAATGTCTTTATTCTTAAAATGATCACTACAACTAGCTGCGCCCCGCGGCTTCGCCCGCGGAAAAACTGATCTGCACCCCTATTCCCAACCCATCGTAAACACGTTTAGATTCGAAATTCACGCTATCCGTCTCTTTCCTCTACATTTAGAATGAAGGAGACGGACAGTGTAGATTTCAACTCGAAAAGTTTTCGAAGGATTGCTGATCTAGGGCTGGTGATCTATTTCACGTGTAGAACAATATGAGGGTAGGTATATAAGATTGCGATTCAGATGTTTTTTGCTTAGTATCAAATTCACTGCGCACTGTCAAGACCATGGGTACCTAAAAATGTGTTATGCCTGTCTTACTTTCTCTTCGAATATTATCCATCCGATACTTTGTCTCTGTGTGTGAATTTTTGTTATGTACTTACCTTAAAATATCTCTGTAACTAATTCTAAATCAAGTTTGATGAAATTTTTACGTACTTTTCATTGTAGGGGGGGGGGGGGGGGCTGGGGTTAGAGCGAAAACTTTCGGATTTATATATTATTAAGATAAGATTACCCGGCGACTACATCTGCTTTTACCACGGCCAACTTTAACCACAGGTTACCTGCACTGTAGTGGTTGCCTTTACTACAAACTGCACCACGCGGGCCGCTTGCGGCCTAGCGAACAGAGCAACCTCGAAAAAGAAAACGACACTTTTTAGCAGTGGTTGCCTTCACTACAAACTGTCCCTCGCGAGCCGCTTGAGACCCAGCGAACAGAGCAACCTCGAAAAAGAAAACGACACTTATAGCAGTGGTTGCCTTCACTACAAACTGTCCCTCGCGAGCCGCTTGAGACCCAGCGAACAGAGCAACCTCGAAAAAAAAACGACACTTTTTAGCAGTGGTTGCCTTCACTACAAACTGTCCCTCGCGAGCCGCTTGAGACCCAGCGAACAGAGCAACCTCGAAAAAGAAAACGACACTTATAGCAGTGGTTGCCTTCACTACAAACTGTCCCTCGCGGGCCGCTTGCGGCCCAGCGAACAGAGCAACCTCGAAAAAAAACGACACTTTTTAGCAGTGTGGTTGCCTTCACTACAAACTGTCCCTTGCGGGCCGCTTCTGGCCCAGCGAACAGAGCAACCTCGAAATCGAACCTCATGTTATTAAATATCATCCAAATTAGCTTTATTATAGGAAAAGAGAAGTTGCGTGACAGGTAATGTGATGCGGAAAAAAAATTTTTTAGTATATTGTGCTGCTTCTGATTTTAGTAATTTTCGTCCATTTTGGTTACGTTATGTTAATGTTGAAGTTAAGTGATAATGCCCTCCCACAGGATCTATTTAAGTGTCTGGGATTATAATTTTTACTATCAGTGCATACTGTAGACATATTTAAATTAAAATAATGAGAATTCATTGAGGATGTTAAGTTTGTTTGGTTTTCCTGCGGGAACGGGTTATTTTTCCGGGATAAAAAGTATCCTATGTGTTAATCCAGTATATAAGCTATCTCTATTCCAAATTTCATCCAAATCCGTCCAGCTGTTACGACGTGAAGAGGGAACAAAACACACACACACACACACACACACACACACACACACACACACACACACACACACACCTACCCACTCACACACACTCAAACTTTCGCCTTTATAATATTAGTGTGATGTGATGTGATATGTTATTTTAAGACCTTCCTTTGATTACCTTTAATTCCTTAGATTGTGCTTGTGTTCTCGCAAATAAATATTTGATTGATTGATTGTGACTAGCTCGTCGCGTCGTAAATTCATAAAAGAATATCTGTGGTAATAACTAATTGTGTAGTTTCCCGATTAGAAACTAGATGGCGTTATACTACTTTAAAACTCGCAAGTGTTTTGTTGCGAGTTGTGAGCTATCCGAGTGTATAGACGACACGCTTCCGATTGGTAAGGTAGACTTCATTTTGTTAGTGAGCATTATTTTCACACTTCATAGCGGTTAACGGCCATAATACAATAAATAAATAAATATGTGTGGACATTTCACACAGCGCCATCTAGCCCCAAATTAAGCAAAGCTAGTACTATAGGAACCAGGTAACTGATATAACACTTACTTAGGTACTTTTTTATTTGTGAATACATACATAGATAACAATATAACACCCAGACACAGAACAAACATCTATGTTCACCACACAAATGTTTGTCCTGGGTAGGAATCGAACGCACAGCCCTCAGTTCCGAATGCAGGGCTACTACCAACTGAGCTATCGGGCCCGTATACAAACAATAATTAATGTGATTGCATTGCAATAAGAAAGAAAATACATTTATTTCAGGACATCACACAGCATTACATTTAACATAATAACATCTGTATTATATATTATTCAAAGTCCTGACTGACTGACTTATATATCAACGTACAGCCTAAACCGCTGGACGTAGAGATTTGAAATTTGGAGAGTATATTCTTCGTAAAGTGTAGACGTCCACTAAGAAAGGGTTATTCGAAATTCCATTGGTTTTACGTTTGTATGAAACTTTTTAGTCTGTGGATAAGAGAATTTATTCAATAAAAACATAACATTAAAAACCATAATTAAAACACATGACAAAAACAAAACATATAAAAAAAACTAAAGCTACAACCATGGATGAAATAAAAAAAAGAAGGATTGAGTTTTGATTGACATGGAACTGAAGCCCAAAATGGCGGACATATTACATATGTGTGTCAGACGAAAGTATGGCGACCGGCTGCCTATGATGTGAGTGTGTGCGTGCCCTGCTCGTACGTACGAAGCGTTCCGGCTTCCTAAGGGTGCTTCAGTTTCGGATCAGACGGGATTCCCTCCTTCTTTTTTTATTAGCTCCATGGCTACAACATTATTTACAAAATTTACAATATAAACTTATAAACACGCCATCCAACTCACCACCGCGTGGCAAGGTTCCAAGAATACTGGCAGCATTACCTCGCTGAATCAGAAGGCTGAGCTTCTGAGCGAAGTATGTGCCAGCTCTGGGATCCCCCGAGGCGAGGACCAATCTGGTAGAAATTTCTTTGCAGAAAGTTCTCGTGTCGGACGACCACGGGCCAAGCCTTTCTACAGCCAGCGCAAGGAATTCGTGGTTTCGGCTGATCTGCGCATATTTGCGCTGTTTCTGTAGCTGCGCCTGTTCTGCCGCGGCCCCGATGCTACGAGCCGTGCTGGAGACGTGAGATGGTGCCAGGGTGTCCACACAGGTGGCATCCCAGACAAGTGTGCGTCCGAGACACCACGGGACTAAGGTGGCACCATCTGGTCTTTTGCCGTCGTCTCGCTGCAATCCAGTCGGCTCCAGCGTCGAGGGCACGGATGCTGTGGAGAGTGCCCGTCGGACTAAATCATTGATGGCCCAATGACGAAATAGCCGACCGGCACTCTTCACACATGAGAGCCCGTGTCGTCCGAGTTTGTCCACGCCTTGTCCACACTGGCAGCGATGAGGCTCGCACAGTCTGTGGATCGATTAATTTGAAATTTGGCGTGTATATTCTTCAGTTAAAATAAAAATAGACGTGAGTCACGGTTTTCTGAAAATCATCTTCCATCAGGGTCTAAAAGAGCCAGGTCAGGGTTTACAATAAACTTGCATATCTAGATAAGCTTTAGCAGGTCTTCTTAACAGTTCTTACTGATAATTAAATTAGTGTTAAAGTATCTGGCCAAATGCGAGCAAGACGAAGGGTTCCGTACCATTATCTATAAAAACAAGCAAAAAAATCTCGTTTGTTGTATGGAGTTTTTTAGTATAATATTATGTTGTTAAAGCGACGACATCATCTAGGAAAATTTCAACTGTATAACTATTAGGGTTCATGAGATACAGCTTGGTGATAGACAGACAGACAGGCAGACAGATGGACAGCGAAGCCTTAGTAGACTGTCCGAAAAATAGATAGTTAGAAAAATAGATGAACTCTTTATTTTACACACAAAATAATAATAGAAGCTCAAAGCCATGTCTTAGCGGTAATTTTTAGACGCCATATTTTATTTTATTAATAACTTTGACTGAACATTGAACTTTGGCTTAAATGAACTGTGGCATTTGGAGACTAACCCAAAACCTTACATAGAAAAATAGCAAAGCATCACTAATCCTTTAGAAAAAAATTGTCAAAATCGTTTCATGACTGCTGAAAATAGGTACTGCGTCACAAAAAAGCCATTAGACAAACCGGCTCCTTTTGGTTTCAAGTAGACTTTAATTCCATCGCGTTTGTAATTTAAATCCATCAAAATAACGACTTTAGACTCTTTAAGGTCATTTAGGTGCCATTAGGTTTAGGTTAATGTTGATACATCATGTTGTTCATGCATGTCGAACTGACCGTATTGAGGGACCGCATAAAGAATGGAAATTTATTTACTCAACAACTTAAATAATAAATAACATAAAAGATTAATAATACCTACTTAAAAAAAGGACTAAAACTAAATACATTATACCGCATAAATACATTATGCACCGTAAAAACAGTGGGCCGCAAAATGGAAAAAATATTGTTGATTCAATTAAATTTTAATTTCCATAACATCTATCTGAAAGCGAAGTCGGAAGGATGTCGATGTCAATTGAAAAAAGTTCCATAAACAAATAAGAGTTTTGAGAAAAAAACTGAAATCCATATTGATATCTACCTGAAGTCTTATCAACAGGCTATTTTAAAAATTGGATCCGTCTGCTAATGAAAGCGTTGAGGGTCGCATGCCCATGTCGCATGCGTTGGGGGTTGAGCCCGCGGGCCGCGGGTTTAACAGGCATGATTGTAGTTACTTGAACTTTGTGACATGGTCTTGGTTGGATAGACAAGTATTTACTGTCATTACCTTGAAAATGATGTGCTATTTGCATACTGTGTTTGGTATATAAATAAAAAAATAAATAAATCACGCCTAACGATCACACACATACATCCTGGACCCTAACTAGGATTCCTTGTGTGAAAACAATACCGTTGATAATAATGCCCATCGAGCTAAAGAGATGGCGCTCGAAACCGACATCTGTTTGTGACCCCTGTGAGTGACAGAGACAAGAATCTACCAAACAAATTATCGCGATGTGCCTGTGCATAAATTATCACTAGATGCCTTCTAGATTCCTATCCCTACCATTCATCCTTAGTCTCTACTTAAAAACCATTATCTCTGTACTAATCCTTAAATGTACTAATCCATATTATGACTACTAATCTCTGTCCCTTCTTATCCCTAATAATAATGTATAAAAATTCAACCTTGTTACTATTTGTATGGTAGTTTGTGTGGCTTTGACGTTTCTTGATTACCAAAAAAACAATCGATGCGATCATTACCTAGATGGAAGTCCGGTACAAAAAGTGTTATTTACAATTGAGTGCTATAAATTGCTTCCGCTAGTTATTGCCGTGATACAACAAATGCCTTCTTCAAATTTTGACACTAGGGCTGACCTTGCAGACGTGAGATTTACAGCAATATTTTTTAGCCCAACTCTCTAGAACCTCTGTCAGTAAACTTTAACTATTAATTAAGTTAACGCCAATGCTTAATCGTCCATGATTTACGGTACAATCTTACAAGCTGTGCTTCTCTTAAGTTCTTAATTTATCAATGATTATAATCTTAGCGGTACAAAGGTTTGCGACCATGAACGGATTCAGGATTAAGGCTGGGGTTGAGAGATTAGGAGATAAATAAAAAAGAAAAACTTTTATAATTATAATTTGTGATAATACTTTGTAAAGTATCACAGGTCAGTGGCATCCAGCTAGCTATAATCTAGATAAGTTTCACTCAGGCGAACGTTTGACCACGGTCTCACCTGGGCGGTTATTCTCTATGGAAACACAGATTCCACACGATACGAAACCACGTCGTTATCGTGTCTTGTTCAAATCGTGTCACAGCGTCAGCTTCACTTTACATTAAAGTTATCTTTATTTTGAATAAAATATATTGGTATAAGTGGTCATATCTTTTGATGAGTTGATGTTTCGGAACGCGTCTCGGTAAGACATACGATTTTTGACAGTTCAAATCGCGCCAATTCCAAATTCATTTCGCGCGGTTTTGTTTTCGTTTCATAGAGAATACAGTTTCGCAGATTTCTTATGTAAGACAAGGAATTCGCGTGGTTTCGAAGTAAGGAATCTATACGGAATAATGGCCCTGATCGTAATCGTAAGTGGAAATAAGACTGTTTTGTGGTGAATATGCCTGTGTCTTAGGGGTACAATATTTTCGCCTATTTTAATCCCCCAAACCTATCTCTTAATACGACCCTGCCTTATGGCAGGATTTTGATGATATCGGTCAAGATTTAAGCGGCTACTTCTTTACAAGGTCGGCAACTGTAAGTATATTAATTAAGTTAAAAGCAAAAACTGGAATTTTTAAAATTTAAGGAGTAGGTCGTACCTATCCTAGTAAGGCTGGATTTTACCAAAGTAGAATAAGTTTTATTCCAAGTATAACGCTAATTGTTACCCTCAGATACAGCTGATTGGCAGATGAAATGACGATTAAAAGGACTCTGATTGTATCCAAGGAAAGAGCTTCAAAATTTTTGGTATAATTGAATTCATTGGCATCCTTTGAAACTAGATATCTACTTACTTCTGATACCTGTCACGTGTGGACCAGAAATATTTGAATTCTAACACATTGGTTTGGTAATAATAATAACTCCAAAAAATGGAATAACTAAATCAAATGCAATACAAAATTTAATTAAAATAATTAAGTACTGTTTTTAATTAGTACATATACACACTGTGTGTGTACAGGTATAAAAACGTTTAATTGTATCAAAGTCACCCATGCCGACTGCGTTAGGGGCTATGCTAATGAATTAAATTACATCCTGTATTAGATATCTGTGGGTCGTATGATTTTTGATGTTTATTGTTATCTTAGAACTTCGACATTAAATCGTTTTGGGAAATTCTATTTTTACAGATTTTTTTTAAACAATGTAGTTTCAGGCGTGTATCCCTCTGGAACCCGGATAAGATGAAATAAATAAATATAAATAAATATGTTTGGACATGTCACACAGCGCCATTTAGCCCCAAACTAAGCATAGCTCGTACAATGGGAACCAGACAACTGATACAATACTTAGATACTTTTTTGTTTGTAAATACATACATAGAATACAATATAACACCCAGACGCAGAACAAACATCGATGTTCATCACACAAAATGTTTGTCCTGGGTAGGAATCGAACCCACAGCCCTCAGTTCAAAAGGCAGGGATACTACCAACTGAGCTATCGGGCCGTATTAGGATAACAGTTGCGGGCAGAAAACATTATTCTCGACATCATTCCCAGGTATATTAAAAATAATACATTTAAACGGCTTACTAACCAATATAATAATTTATGTAACAGAAGCATTATTGCGAAATATTTTTTATATGTAGGTGCTTAAATAAAACTTTTATTTTCCGCAATTTTCAATAACATACACTGGTTAACTATAAGTACTACCAAAAATAAAGCAATACGGCTTTTTGCTTCCACAACACCCATTTACTAGGCTTGTTATTGGGATGTAGGGTTCACCCTAGAGAATTCCCTTAATAAACCTTTTGTACTTAGCTGTTTCTAGATATAGCCCTTGCCTCGAGGGTGGTGTTGTCATTAAGGAATGATAGAGGGAAGGTATGACGTCAGACTGGTCATAAAATAAATGAGTATATTTTGTTTAGTAAGTATATTATTGTATCTTTGTGATATATTCATACAGTAAAGATGATTTTGACTTGGCGATGGGAAAATAGTGCCCTCAGGCCCTGTAGTTTGAATAACTGGCCAAGTGCGACCCGGACAGACAGACAGACAGACAGACAGACAAGTAGACGAATAGCAGAGTAAAAAATGTGTGTTAAGACGCTGACAGGACCCAATGCGAGCACGTTTATTACATTAGTCGAATATGAACCGTATTCTGTATAACATGGGGTCGCTTAATGCGAGCAAAAATATGGCGAATACGTTGCGTTGCACTTCGAATTTCCATTTTTCGGTACAAATAATTACTTATAAAAGAAACGCTTATTGTTATTAAAATAATAAGCTTACAGACGGATGCATTGAAACATAACTTATCACCATGATTTATTTCAATGGGGTGTCATATTCTAATGTAACATTTTAGGCCGTTTGAATGATTTTTTAGAGGTCACTTCACGATTTTTTTCTATCAAGAAAACTTTTTGTAATCGTGTTTTGGTTTCTGCAGATGGAAAGAAAATATGACCAGTATTAACATGTATTTTTTTCAATCACGCAAATGGTGTGCATTTTGAGACAATCATGTTCAAAATAGTTGATTTGGGAGCATTCAGCGCCTTAAGTACAAATACCTGGGTTCGATTCCTACCCAGGACAAACATTTGTGTGATGAACATAGATGTTTGTTCTGCGTCTGGGTGTTATATTGTATTCTATGTATGTATTTACAAACAAAAAAAAAGTATCTAAGTATTATATCAGTTATCTGGTTCCCATAGTACAAGCTATGCTTAGTTTGGGGCTAGATGGCGCTGTGTGAAATGTCCACACACACACCTTAGTATTTGTACTTAAGTATCTTGTAGTATTTCGATTTGAAAACTAGAGAAACAATTCTGTTGAATTGGTTTTGAACCAATCTGAAAGTATACCGTTTTATATTAATTAAGGCTGAGTTGCACCAGCTTACTTTAACGCTAACTTTAACGCTAATATAACCGTTCCACGCTTTGCGGGGCGGGCTAATGTCAAAATTTGACCGTAACTTTAATCGTGATTATAGTGCAACTCAGCCTAAGTAGGTATACAAATAAAGAATAATTGATGATAAAATATTTTGCCACTAAAATAATGATTCGAATTAATTGTGTACCATTCCATTTTCAAACAAATCACTGACTCAGAACAAAAGCCGTTTCAAAACATCTGCTAAATTATACAAGTATCACATCCATGCAATCAAAACCTGAGGTTGTAAACTTGGGAAACCCACGAAAATGTATTTACAGACTTATGTCTGTATTGCGCAGATGCGAATTTAAACTATATTGCTTAAGTGATAAGGCTTAATTTTGTTTAGAAGGAAGATGCTGAAGGTAAGCAAGTCAGAAAGAACGGCGCGTAAGCACATTTCAAGTTCAGTGTTATTGCAGCGTTCGAAAGGTTCGAACGCGCACGCTTTTAAAAAGTTAAATAACGCGATAGTTTTGAAAATCGAACAGTTTTTAATTTCGAAGTGTTAGTGTCGTGAATTGTGATTTTGCTTATGTGTGAGTGCAGGCAGGGTTGTCAATAAAATAGGTAAGGGATTTTTTTTATATATTTGTTAGATCACTTTGTTTTATCCAGCGAGTTTTTGCTGTAAATATTGTAATTACATAGTAATTTGAATATATCCCAGGAGAATAATAGAGATTTAATTTTATCCGCGGGTTTAAGACAATGGCATGAATTTTTGTTAATTATTACCTATAAGATAAATAGTAGAGGCAAAGGCCTTTCATTCAATAGATGACCATTAGAATTTTTTGTTTCATTATGTTAATATAATTATTGCCGTCAATCGGGAATTCTGGTCATTTGGACAAACGACCGGTCACATTTGCAAATTGCAGGTTAATGTTACAACACTTAGGTTTATTACGATGCATCGGGCCTAATTGCCTAACTCATAACGGTTCAGTCTTCACCATTGCTACAAGACTGATGTAATGCCTGCAATTTCAAATAAAACTCAACATTTCGCAAAGCCGGCGACGTTCGTCAAGAACGTCGTTATAAAAATGTCCACTATGCCAATGGCTTGAATGTCGTTGTTATTATTTGCTGCAAAATTATTCATATTTTAATGAATATTTGGATTTTGCATACTTATGCAAAATTATTGATCTCAATTAGATAAATAATGGATGGATTATGTAGTCATTATTTTCAAAACCTTTCTTATTATAATACCATATAACCGCAAAGCTCGCAATATCCTGCTGACCATATCTGTGAATTCTTATTTGATACATAAATTCACATTACGAAACTTTGTTTTGTGACATCCCTATTTTTAAGCGGGAGATACCCCGCAATGACATTTCAGTTTTTTCGGGTTCGACTTCACGCGGGTTGAGTATTTAGACAGTCAAAAGTTTACCTATAGCCCAGATAATATAATACCTACAGTACAGATGCCTCATCCCATACAACGGTATAATACGGGCTATCTTACGAATTATTTTATTTCTGCATAACGCAAGATTATCAAGCGACATTTATTGCGTGTTGGCGAAGTATTGGGCCAAATGAATACACTGGACACTAACTAGTAACTCTCTAGACACGATTATTACATATTTTCACGTTCGGACTATTTTTCGTTTGTACCTGATGAGACCCCATGCCTATAGGTACTCATTACCACACCATTTCTACTTTTGATTATTGCATCGAAAAAGTCGTTTAAATAAATAAATAAATAATAAATATGTGCGGACATTTCACACAGCGCCATCTAGCCCCAAACTAACCATGGCTTGTACTATGGGAACCAGATAACTGATACGATACTTAGATACTTTTTTGTTTGTAAATACATACATAGAATACAATATGACACCCAGACGCAGAACAAACATCTGTGTTCATCACACAAATGTTTGTCCTGGGTAGGAATCGAACCCACAGCCCTCAGTTCAGACGGCAGGGGTACTACCATCTGAGCTATCGGGCCCGTCAAACTTGGTTTGTACTTGGTATATTTATTCGGTATTTAAAAGAGGAACGATGTTATCTAGTTTCTCCAAAGCGGTCCAAATTAGGTACAATTTGGTTGTAATACACACAATACAGGTGTGACAAATTAATAAAGCAAAAGAGCAAAGCTGGGTTCGCTAAGGAGACATCGTCGCTCACTTAATTATTTTAAATTAATGTTACCCGTCTTTGTTATAGTCAGAATATAGGTACCTAATATATTTTTTTATAAGTAGTTTATAAAAATTTGCTCGCAATTTCCGTAGCGGGGATTCAAATTACCTTCAAGTCAATAATTATAAACAATTAATTCTTAATATCAAGGTTTAAATATAGCAACCTGAGTCCTTAACGTCACAGTCGGCTTGCTGCCATTGCGTTGCGGTCAGTCAAGGACCCACTCTGACATACTTGGATCGCCAAATAAGCCATTAACTTGATTGCAACCGAAAGAAACATAAAAATGTGTGAATTAGTTTCAATACAATATAGACAGCCTCTGTGGTGTGGTGGTTGAGCAGGTCGGCTCGTAACCTGGAGGCGGCGGGTTCGATTCCCGCGACAGGACAAGTATTTGTGCACAGAACAAAAAAAAAAAGCGCAAATACTTGTTCTGTGTCTGGGTGTTGTGGGACCATGGTCCTCGTAGTTCCTGGGTCTCTAGATACAGGGAATCCTAGTTAGCGTCCAGGATCTATGTGTGTGATCGTTGGGCGTTATTAAAGAAAAAAAAAAAAACAAATAAATAAAAAAAAAAAATACGCAGATTATGTGCATAACTACAGTATGGGAAGCTTCAAGAAAAGTGTTAAAAGAGTCCTCTCTAAGAGTAGGCAACGCATCGGCAATGCCCCTGGTGTTGTAGATGTCCATAGGGAGCGGTGACCACTTACCATCAGGTGGGCCGCCTGCTTGTTTGTCACTCGTTACATAAAAAATTAATTTATCTACTGTGAAAATTTTCAAATAAGAAACTGCCCCTGTAGTGTATGGGACCTATGATAGACTACATTATACTGAGTTTATTGCTCGGGTACCGAAGAGACCTAAGTGGGACTCGTCTCAAGCGCGCAAGCGCAGTGTTGCCAGTGTTGGGGGTAGGTGTTATAAATTACTTTTTTAACAATGTCGCATTGTTTCATTGAAATTTCTACGCGTACCTTTTTACGCCAAAGGTACGTACGATTCCATAGCCGTCGACCGGGGTGGACGTGTCCGCGTCTCTGAGCCGGTGTCGGAGAGACACTCAACAAACACTTAGGTATCAGTCGCAAGATGTCACTAGAAATGGTAAGTCACCCGCCTGTCGCTCGCCTGTCGCTGAATGCACTTAGGCCTTTGATTCTAGTGCCACTGGCAACAACAGCAATAGATGGAAACAAAATAATGCTCTTTTTAGTTCATCACATTTCTTTCGCGGTGGACGTCTTCAGGCTGAAGGTGATGATGATGATGATGAAGCCCAGGCAGAACATAAGATACTTTTTGTAGTCACCGTTTTTGGCTTACTTATCTATATCTATACATATAATAAAACTGTAGAGATAAAAAAATCTGTAAATGCAAGATATCGAAAAAAAAATGACACATGTTGGCTTGAAATTTTTCGCTGATCACGTTTAGCTGCTTTTTAAACATTTTGTCTGTTTGTTTGTTTGTTTGTTTGTTTGTTTGTTTGTTTGTTTGTTTGTTACGGCACAACTCCGAAGATACTGAACGGATTTTCATGCGGTTTTCACTAATAAGCTTAGAAAAACCCGGCGCACAACATAGGATATATTAAATTTTATATATCGTTAATTTTTTTTTTTGGTGAAAATGTGTAAGGTTTCATTATGAAACGGAACGGGATTTTAACAAGATGGCCGCTTCAAGGGTTCAAGGTAATTTTTTTTTTCTTACATTTTGGCTCCACACATAGTGTAGGTATTTAGCCATTGTCAAACGGTAAGTTTTATTTTAGTTACTAATCATAGATGAGAGGAAAAAAATTTACTCTGTGCTATTGACGGTAATTTTATTTCGGGTTTATCTGGAGGTACAAGTTAAAGAAAAAAAAAATCTGTTAGTATTATGGCGCGGCTTCATATACGCCCGAACCTTCGCTGTTGAGTTGGCGCGCAAAAACATCTCTGTTGAATATCCTCGAAGTTTTTATAGCGCCACAACCCGGACACACGGTCAATTTGTTTTCCTGCTGCGCAACCGACGTGGGCTAAATAAAATGGAGGAAGCAGTAGCGTTATATTGCATGTCGGCGAATAAATATGTTTTACAAACTGTGAGAGTATTATTTTCGATTACAAAAATAAATTTTATTAGTTTTAATTTATAATTCCTTATCAATATGAAGTAAAACCAATTTTTTTTGTAGTCTGTTTATCTGGTCTTTTGAATACGGATCACGGTTGTTATAGTGGCAACAGAAATATATCATTTGTGAAAAATTCAACTGTCTAACTATCACGATTCATCCTGGTGACTGATGGACAGACAGACGGACAGCGGAGGTTTAGTAATAAGAATTTACCCATTCAGGACGGAACCCCAATCATTTTTATTTCATTCTGAACAATCCCCACTGCACTAAGCAATAAGAAAGTAATTTAATGCATGTTTTTATTTATAACTTAAAAAAAACAGTAAATAACAATTGGCGCGCCTGCATTACCGGCAGTGTATCACACTTTTCGGGCTACGGCGAAATACATCGCGCGATAACTTCGTCTGCGCTCGATGCAATGCAGATTAGAGAAAAACAATCTGTTATTATGTAATTACCTATAACCAAGGAAGTCATAATATTATGTATTCCTTAAAGATTAGTTTTTTCGTTAATCTGTGGTCCAAACTAAAAAAGAGGATAGGTATGAGAACCTTCTTGAATATGAGCACGACACAGAGAACAAGGAATGTCAAAAACTAAAAACTTCTTAGACTTTTTTTTTATAAGTTTTAAGGCTTCACGCGATATCATATTTAGCCAATATTTAAACATACTTAACTAAAATTTTTATTCATGTTTTCGATTTATTGCGTTCTGGCGGGGGCAAAATTCTTTATTGGCGATCTGTTATTATGTATTAGTATTCAAAAATCTTCTACGCGTTACCATTCGAAATAAGTATTTAAAATTGTATTTATAGTACCTATAGCTTAACCTATAGTAGTAACATATTCAGTAATCTGTGCCTATAGGTACTTATTTTATTGACCCCTTTTTTTGTTCCTCGCTTGAGGATTGGCGTCGCACGTCTTGTGCATTTGCCAGCTTCATGTTTACTTTTCATCGTCTTCTATTCTATTGCTTCTGCTTCTTCCCAATATTTTCAGAAGTGAAGATTGTCAGACTCCTCTTTTGAGGAATTTATGTATAAACATGTTTTACAGTTGTTTAAAACGGGGAAACCATTTGCTACGCATTGTAAAACCTTTTTTTATTTTGGCATTAGACAAAACATGTATTTAGCCAATGATACGAAGTATTTTATGAAAACTGTTTAAAGGGGAGATTCTTAGACTTTTTATAATCATTCATAAGGCTTCACGCGATTATCATACTTAGCCAATATTGAAGCTTACTTAATTAACATTTTTATTGAAGTTTTCGATTTATACGGTTTTGGCGGGAGCAATGTTCTTTATTGCCGATCTGGTCAAATGTATTATTTACATAAAGTTACTACACGTTACCATTCTAAATATGTAGTTAAAATTATTTTTGCGCTAATGCTACATTCTGTATCGACCCCAAAGAAGTTTTAAGGTACCTGTAGTACTTATAGCTACTTAAGTTATAGACCCTTACCATTGCTACACATTTTAAAACCTTTTTAATTTTGGCATTAAAGTAAGCCGGAGCGCGTGCTATTATTTGTATTTAGCCAATGATACGAAATATTTTATGAAAAATGTTAAAAAAGGGTAGGTACTTAAATATAATTATATGTAGGTATTCATTATGGCAATTGTATCCTCGGATTAACAACAACATGTCGCGTAAGGTTAGTTTTTGGCTGTTTTTGATTTGTTCTTCTTCTTCTTCTTGCATGTTGATTATAGTTAAAATATTTTAGATCTATTAAAAAAACCACGGGTATAAATGATTAGATTACTCGGTTACTCCAAGAAGGTTAAAGTTTTAGTAAGTAACTATCTTTGGGTGTAGCTAATAATTATGTAATGATTTAACCTACTTCCTCACTTTCATCACTAGGTACTTAGGTATGTTGAAAGTGCAGTGGGAATGAGACAGCGTGGAAAATAGTGGACATAATAATAATTATAACGGCCGATTCTTTATGGAGTGGTGGTTTAGTATTTGTAATTCCTAATTAGTATTAAGAAAAAATATTTATATCAAATTATTTTATTTTATTATTTATTTTATTTATTTATTTTTATATACACTTATTTTTATATATCTATTGACACTGGCTAAGTGTAGGTAACAATTCGTATGGAGCCAAACTTAAGAAGGTAAAAACTATGTGGTAAATGGAACAAAAAGCGCGTGGATATGTAAAACTGAGCAAAGCAGCACCATCGTGCGTGTGTGTCATTCTTTCATATTTTTCTAAACTGTACCTGCCTGCTTAGGTAACTACTACCTAAACAAAATTTACTGAAACTTCTGTGAAAGACCTGAGTGAAGTGGTGATGATTTCTTTTTGTTGTAATATGAAGAGGTACTTATAAAATTGTAGTTTTTTGTTTGAAACTTCTTTTCTTTTACTGTTTTATAAATCTATATTTGACTGAAAACATTTAATTTTAGGTAATGGCTTAAATAGCTTCCACTCACGGCTATGCTTGCGTTATACCTATATCTATGCTAATACAGGTTACTGTGCTCAGCTTCGAAAAGATTTGGTGCATATTGTTGTTTGGTACGAAATGAATGATCTATTATTAGACTACTTATAACGTAAAAATAACATAACACAAGCGTGCGAAGCCGCGGGCAATAGCTAGTCATGGATATAATTGAAAACTTAGTGGGTAAGGCCAACGCTACTTTTGACATGATGACTACTATTAAAAATGAACAAGTAAATATTACTTTCATAAAGAAGTCAAAGAAGATTAAAAATTAATGCAATAATTGAAAAAATAAGCAAAATCGGTAAATAAATCACGGAGTAATAAGCTTTTAAAGTTTCTACAGGAGGCATCTCCTGTCCCTTTCTCGCGAAACAGAGCGCCCCCACAGTTACTATGAAAAATCTACTCGTGACGTCACGAGCCAAAGAGATTGGATGAAAAGCTACCACAGCTTCGTAATGAGGTACTATAACGACCTTCCTCTGACGTCACTAGCCGTTTGAGCTATCTCTTTCCATTCCGGTTTTCAAAATGCTTTTAACTTGGTAATTTTTTGAGATATTTAATTTTTGTTTCACAAATTTTTATGTTTTGAGGAATATAATTAATTTATTCAACAAAAATTTTAGTCATCATGCCTGTTGTAGTACAAAAGTGTGTGAGGTCGAGAGCAACAACTAGTAATTAATAGATTAATGAATCTCGTCATTAGTAGAGTAACCAAATAACACTGTCAGAAATGGGCGAGCCATGGTACCTAAAACCTTGTAGATTGAACCAGTAAAACGTGTTTGGTATGATAAAAACCACTTGTATAATCATATTATTAAAAGAGGGCAGAGGGTTTCGTAGTTTAGAAGATGATAAATAAAAACTTATACATGAATAACTCGTAGAACTGACAACCGATGGGGAAGAAAGGTTCTCGAGTGGCGACCACGAACTGGAAGACGCAGCGTAGGCCGGCCCCCCACTAGGTGGACCGACGACCTGGTGAAAGCCGCGGGGAGCCGATGGATGCGGGAGGCGGGCAGCCGCTCTGAGTGGCGCTCCCGGGGGGAGGCCTATGTTCAGCAGTGGACGTCTTCAGGCTGTTAATGATGATGATGATGATGATGATGACATGAATAACGTATTATTATTGGCGTTTATACGGCCCAATGTATCATTTATACAATAGCCAGAACATCGGCCTCCCCAGAGAGCTCCACATTGAACAGCTGCTCGCCTCCTGCATCCATCGGCTCCCCGTACCTACGCTGCGTCTTCCGGTTCGTGGTCGCCACTCGGGAACCTTTCTTCCGCATCGGTTATCGGTTCTACGAGAAATGTGGCCTGTCTATTGCAAATAATTTAATAGTTCTTGTAAATCAAATTTTATTCTATAGGTACCTACTAATAGTTTTATTCAGTTATATAACACGGGCCATCGGAAAACGCTTCTGACGGAAGCGTGTGCACCACAGACCTAGGATATTTACGTTACGTATGACACATAATATAATAGATGTTCGGGCGCATCACTAGTCGCCGGATACGATCCGGCGCCACCTCGCGGTTCGCCGCGACATATATTCCTTCTCATCGAGAGAATAATACCTAGGACTATGTTGTTGATATAGGTATATTGGGGATTGTGAACAATATTGTGTTGAAATTAAACAAATACATTATCGTAACTACTTCTTCTCGTTTAATTACTAGATTTGCAGGTTCATTATTACAGTTTTTAAATGTGATAAATTAGTTTCGAATTTTTTTAATTTAAACAGCGTCTGGCCATTACGGCCATTTTTACAAAGAGAGCGTCAAAAAGTCTGTGAGAGCTGTCAGTGTCAAAAATACAGATAATACAAAAATATTTACGCTCTCCACAGATTAAAGCAAAAACCCAAAACATCTCAATCCATGACCAATATTGTTTCCTCATTTCCGCTGATTGTGGGAATTGAGACAGCAATAGTAATGCTTCCTTTTCAAATCTTTTCTTCGATGGAGCGTGTATTATAGTGACCAGTTGAATAAATATAGGTGCTATTCAAAAATTCTAACCGGTAAGTAAATGCATAATATTTTGTATGATTAATATCTTATTTTCCATTCATTTAGTAACAAATGGAGCAAATACAAATACAAAAAATGATTAATAGCGATATGAATTATATGAAATATGAGCAGAATTAAAGTTACCGCTACCCGGAATTTATATTTCGCAGAGTCAACTGCGAATTATAAACCGGTAAAAACTAGTCTGGACAAATTCATCGCATACCTAACTTTAAAAAAATATCTAAGCACATAATATATTTACGCTATAGAATAAACAATATAAATAAATAAATGACGCCCAACGATCACACATAGATCCTGGACTAGGATTTTTAATAGTACTTACGGGATATTTACCGTGATTAGAATCATTTTTGAGTTCCCGATATTTCGGCACAGTTACATGCACCATTTTCACGGGTAGACTGAAGATGCGGGTGGATGATAAAAAGTGCGAAATGTTAGGAGCAGACATAACGGTCTACCCTCTTTCTTAGTCTTTTACTGCGGGTACCATTGACATTCGTACTCGATCGTAACTCGCGACAATAAATACTCACTGTATCACTGCATATGATCTTATCACTATATACTAGCAATGGCAATTAATGCGATTTTGCGTAAATTTCATAAACATGCTAATTCACGAGTCTTAGCATGCTAATTGCTATTGCTATGCTATTTGCTAAAATGAAATGAAATGGAAATAAAAAATGAAATGAAAATTGAAATGAAATGAAAAATTGTATGAAAAATGAAATGAAAAGAAAATGAAACTTGAAATGAAACTTTATATTAAAAATTAAATTCAAAATGAACTAAATTAATTGAAATGAAATTTCATAATTCACAGAATTTCGCAACTACATTACATTTGCGAAATGCTAATTGAGTTTTCACATGTTAAAAATGAATGCGAATGCTAATTAATCTATCACTACTATATACTATCAATATATACTACTAAAAACGTGAATTCCCTGCACGAACCCAGGAACTACGAGGACCATGGTCCCACAATATTCCATAATCATTTACCGTGTCGTTCTGGTGTGCGAATATGACCACTCCACTCTTCCTGTGGGTGCTGTAAGATCCGGCTAAGGGAATGTCCATGGAACGGGCACGGGGCAGCAACATTCTCCTCGGTACATGAAAATCTGCGATCACCAAGCCGTCTGCCAAGCGTCGTGATTTTGGTAAACCCTCCCTATGATACTCCAAGTGGTTGGTAGAGTAAAGAAAGAAATATTACTTATTATAGCCACTCACTTATTATAGATAACCATTCAGGCACGGCGCGGCGGGCGTAGGTAGGTCCCAAAGCGATCCAAAGTAAATTAGAATTTACTAACCTCAAATAACGCGGTATGGTTTTGCATATTTATGGTTTATACGAAAAAACTAAGCAGTGTTTTAAAATTTCAAAACTAGTTTTGATAAGTAGCGTTACTTGGCTTTCTAAACAAATGCATTATTACGTGTGTTGTAGTATAAAAAACACACAATAACAATACACATAATAATTGACGCTCCGCCGTACCTGAAGTAAATTACTCTGACGCGTCGGCAATTTAATAGAGAATTTTACTTTTTCGATAGTGATGTTTAACTAGTTTCGATTTTAGTCGATTTATAACGAGTGACACCTCTAAAAATTGAATAGTCGATGTTTTGACATCCCTAGTATTGCAAGCTGTGAGCCACTGTGGTGGCCTCTATGCACTTTAGGTTTTTCGAAGCGGGCTACAAATGTGGTAGAAGCGCCTGAGCGGATAAAAAAGCAAAAACTAAGTACCAGTCTCAACAGCGATAAGTACCGTTTTAAGCACTATTTCGGATTGAAGTCAATGTCCTTTTGTTGCTATCAAATAAAAGCACTGGACTACTAATTCGAGAGTCCAAAATGCTGAGTAGGTAAATAATGGCATATGTTGAAGCCATCCCATTGGTTTGAGAGAGTTGGCTCCACAGGGTGTTATTTGTTTCAATGCTTTTGGCGGGCCCGATAGCTCAGTTGGTAGTAACCCTGCCTTCTGAACTGAGGGCTGTGGGTTCGATTCCTACCCAGGTGAAACATTTGTGTGATGAACATAGATGTTTGTTCTGTGTCTGGGTGTTATATTTTATTCTATGTATGTATTTACAAAAACAAAAAGTATCTAAGAATTATATCCGTTATCTGGTTCCCATAGTACAAGCTATGCTTAGTTTGGGACTAGATGGCGCTGAGTGAAATGTCCACACATATTTAAAAAAAAATGCTCTGAGGTGCCTACCTCAGAGCATTTTGAGACCCTGTGAAGGAAGACTCATGTGTGTGTGTATGTGACCGAGTCACAATATTGTTGCCAAGTATGTGGTTTCTTCAGGGTGAGCTCTGAGTGAGATCGGGGACTGCTCGGACCCACAATGCAAATACGACCACTTCATCTCTTCCTGCGGGTGCCGTAAGAGTCGGCAAAAGGAAAATTGGGAATAGGGAATAAATAAATAAATAAATAAATAAATATGTGTAGACAGGTGATGGTCATTTGAAACAGTGCCATCTGGGCCCAAACTAAGTATAGCTTGGACTATGGGAACCATATAACTGATGTAATACTTAGATACATTTTTGTTTGTAAATACATACATGGGTTAAAATATAACACCCTGACACATAACAATCATTGATGTCCATCACACAAATGTATGTCCCGGGTGGGAATCGAACCCACAGCCTACAGTTCAGAGAGCTACCTACCTACTGAGTTATCAGGCCAGTCAAAATAGCATTCTCCTTAGTACATTAAAATCTGCGATCACCAAGCCACCTGCCAAGCATGGTGAATAGGCACGATGACTACTATTAAAAATCAACAAGTAAATAATACTTTCACAAAGAAGATTAAAAATGAATGCAATAATTGAAAAAAATAAGTAAAATCGGTAAATAAATCACGGAGTAATAAGCTTTTAAAGTTTCTATAGAAGGCATCTCCTGTCCCTTTCTCGCGAAACAGAGCGCCTCCACAGTAACTATGAAAAATCCACTCGTGACGTCACATGCCAAAGATATTGCATGCAAAGCTTAGTAATGAGGTACTATGACGACATTGCTCTGACGTCACTGGCCGTTTGAGCTATCTCTTTCTATTCCGGTTTTTAAAATGCTTGTACCGTCGTCGTTTTTTGAGATGTTTTATTTTTGTTTTCACAATTGTTAATCTTTTGAGGAATATTTTTCATTTATGCAAAAAAAAATTTTAGACATGCCTATTGGTGCTTATGGCAAACCCTCTATGATCAGCGTTTAAAATGGGAGCTTTTAAATTGATATGAGCGGGATCGGGATTCATGGTACATAAGTTTCTAAGTCACACGGGCTCTGAGACTGCATAAGAAATAATTCGCAAATATTGTTAGTATATGTAGAAGCCTACCTTCGTACGTGACGTTACGTAAATAGCTAAGATCAGTGCATGTCAAGGCAACGATTATTTCCTGTCTTGCCGTCGTGTCATCGCTGTTATATTATAAGCGGCATGTAGCCGTACAGTGATCAAGGTCTATGCAAAATTGCTTTCTGATTATGAATAAGCTATAGTTCTGCGAACAGTAGAATTACAGGCGCGAAGATCTAGAGATAGGAACAGTTGAACCAGTTTCACCCGCAAGTTAGTAGGTAAGTACCTTATTTCTTGCGGTCATTTTTAATTTTATGGGGTAAAAAGTATTCTGTTAGGGGCGCGGTAATGGGTAGGTACCAACGGGTCCCACAAAACAGATCCTACTTAATAGTTTTTGCAACTGATACCACAAATAAAGCCACATAAGTATATATAAAGTATATAAGTATTGTATCAGTTGTCTGGTTCCCATAGTACAAGCTATGCTTAGTTTGGGGCTAGATGGCGCTGTGTGAAATGTCCACACATATTTATTATTATTATTATTATACATAACGACGGCTAAGTCAGTGTTGAAGGTGTTGATAACTGTGATAACTGCAAAAGCTCGATTAGGTATAGGTACCACCGCTTTGCCGCATTCAGATATTTTGCCGCCAAGCAGTAGTGTGCAAGCAAGTACTAATTGTTCCGTTCTGTGTTTTAACTGTAGCTAGTAAAATTACTGGGCAAATAAAACTTTATGACCTAATCTCATGCACAGTCCAGAATCTAGAAATTTTACTAGACTGTGCTGATGCCTCAGGATGACGTCAGCAGTGCAGTGTCACTGTGTCAAGCAAAACCTTATAAATTGTTCTATTCCGGTTTGATGATCCCGTGCTATTCACTTTTCAAATGAAATTCCTGGTTGATCCCTTAGCCAATTTTTGTTCCGGTTGGAGCCCCTGCGGTTAGTTTTGTTTTGTAAGGATTTTAGAGTTCATAATATAGACTTAGACTTCGAATAGAACTAAGAAAATATTAGACGCTTAAACCAGCTGAAAGACTAGCTCGTAGCACGTGTGTTAGACACATTCCTCAAAAAATTACTCCTAAAATTAGAAATTACGTCACTGCCTTGTACTTACTTCCATTATACACACTAAGGCCCAGAATACATAATAGTTGCCAAAGGTCAGACAGTACAAAACGCAAGTTTTTTTTTGTTAATTTTCAAAGAATATCAGTTGTTTTTGAACTTGAGTTATTATGATTATTATTTAACTTTTGATGATTGGTTATTTGTTTTTTTTTGTGCGCAAGAGTCGGGAAGTAAACAAAGTATAGTTTTTGTGCCTAATGATCCCAGGTTCATTAATAGTTTATTGTTCTGTGTTCAGTTACGTCATGGTATAACAAAATATCTTCAACCTCAAAAAAAAGTTGCGAGCGTTTTTAGTTAGTTTTACGTACAATATTATGATTGGGATCAGATGAGAACCTGAATGAATTGGGATCAGTCGCCACAAAAAATACTGTTGGGATGATTGTGTGGAATTCGCTGGGAGTCATTTCACCAGCCGTTTAGGCTATATGTGACTATTTCATCATCATTAACAGCCTGAAGACGTCCCTGCCCCCAGGGAGCGCCACTTAGAGCGGCTGCTCGCCTCCTGCATCCATCGGCTCCCCGCGGCTTTCACCAGGTCGTCGGTCCATCTAGTGGGGGGCCGGCCTACGCTGCGTCTTCCACTCGTGGTCGCCACTCGAGAACCTTTCTTCCTCATCGGTTGTCATGTGACTATTTAGGTAGTGCACAAATACTTGTCTTGTTGCGGGAATCAGAACACCATACCACAGATGCTATCAAAATAATACAACCGAATTGAGAATATCATCTGTTTTTTTGAAGTAGGTTAAAATACATTTGGACCACAGACCTAAAACCTTTTCGTTATACTGACCGCGCCGACCTAGGAATAGAGTCTATGCAATATACTATCACCATTAACAGCCTGAAGACGTCCATTGCTGAACATAGGCCTCTCCCAGGGAGCGCCACTTAGAGCGGCTGCTCGCCTCCTGCATCCATCGGCTCCCCGCGGCTTCCACCAGGTCGTCGGTCCACCTAGTGGGGGGCTGGCCTACGCTGCGTCTTCCAGTTCGTGGTCGCCACTCGAGAACCTTTATTCTATACCTAGAGTATAATAGACAGTCCAAATGCTATAGCCATAGATTATGAATCCAGTTGACCAACGATACAACTTCCCCTCATACGAAAACTAGTGGTGTATTTCAACCACTAAACCTTTTGCCAGGAAACGGGACACCCGTTGTATCTTTTGGTCCATCCTACTCTGGTCTTTGTAATTTCGTATGACTTTGTCTCGTTTTGTTACTTCACCCCCTGCTCGTGCAAGTGAGTCGTGTTTGTAGGAGAAATTATGTTCACGAGCTATCAACGGGCTCTATGATTTTTAGGTCTAGCCCACTACCAGTAGGTAATAGTACAAGCTGGCAGCATTGCCTCGTTGAATTCTTTGTTAAAATATTTATTTGCAAATAGGCATGATGACAAATTTTTTTTTGTGATAAATTAATAAAATTCCTCAAAAGATAAACATTTGTGAAAACAAAATTAAAATATCTCAAAAAAACGACAAAGTTCCAAGCATTTTAAAAACGGGAATAGAAAGAGATAGCTCAAACGGCCAGTGACGTCAGAGCAAGTCGTCATAGTACCTCATTACTAAGCTGTGGTAGCTTTACATACAATATCTTTGGCATGTGACGTCACAGGTGGATTTTTCATAGTAACTGTGGAGGCGCTCTGGAGATGCCTCCTATAAAAACTTTAAAAGCTTATTACTCCGTGATTTATTTACCGATTTTACTTATATTTTTCTATTATGGCATTCATTTTTAATCTTCTTTGTGAAAGTATAATTATATGTTCATTTTTAATAGTAGTCATCATGCCTATTCTTTGTTATAGTATTTATTTGCAAATTGCAGTTAATGGATATCAAGCATTACCTACCTACGTCAGTCCAGCCTCCCACAAATGAAGGTCTAAAAAAACCATTGACCATGAATCATAATTAAGTATTATTGACGCATAAGGAAACTTCAATGAAGTAAATATTTAAATGGCGGAGAAATTGCGTGTTTTCCGGAGGGTCACTGAGTGGACAAGGCTTGCAGTTTGTAATTAATTAATTATAATTGTATTGTGCAGCACAATACAAATAACTAAAGTAGTATGATATATACTAATAAAAAGATTTATTTTTTAGAAAAATATCTGTCAACGTATTTTTGTAAAACCGTTTGTTTATAAAAAAAAAAACGAAAATAAAACCGGCTATTTATAAACTGTCGATTTATAGCAAACTATCAATTTATCTTACAATAAAACGGATAATTTTTCGATTATTTCTAAATAGTGGGTGCCCCACGGAGAGTTTATAAAAAAGGGTTTTAGTAGCGTTTAATTGTGACAATGCACCAACTTTTGCTGTAATTTTATTGTTTTTTTAGAGTCACTAACCATTAACCAGTGGCTAACCAGTAGGATACGATGACGAGCGAAGCGAGGGGGAGTGTTAGGTTAGTTTTGACCACACTAGAACTACACAATTACAATAAAATGAAGTGATGCCGATTAATAATTATAAATAACAGAAAAATCGACCGTTTTGTTATAAGACATATGCGTTTGCACTTCGTTCGCTCGGTCAATAACCGCGTTTTTTTTTTATAAACAAACGGTTCCTACAAAAAGCTGGTCACATATCTATTGCGAGGATACCTGTACACATACAGTAGGCCTAGCATGAATATTTACGCGCAAGTAAACTTAAGTCAGATGGGGCGCTGATCAAATGCCATACAACTGCCTTACGTTAACGTTACACTTACTTGCGCGTAAATATTCGTGCTAGGCCTGCTGGTCCTATCAAAGTTCACAAGACATTTGCGCAGCTTACAAAAAAATATTTACAAAACTATAATAATATATAATATAATATAATATAAGCCGTATTCCAAGTAAAACGCGTATAAATACATACGCAGATACCTTTTAGTTTTGCCTAACGTGTCATATAAACGATTTATTGCGTAATATTAATGTTTTATAATAATATTAGCGAATACATGCGATTTACTCATACGTTAGTTTTTAACACATCTATGCCAAGTTTACGTTTGTGTCAATGTTAAATATCCTACTGAATTGGAATAATATTATAGGTATAATAAAAATAGAAAAATGTTAGATAATTAATAACAATAATCAATCAATCACCATCAATCAATACTAATAATAAAACTGTAACTGGGCCAAGTTGATATAAATTTTTTTTTTTTAATTTTCTGTCTCTGTCTGTCCCTACACGCATCACGCTGGAACTGCTGAACGGATTTTGCTGAAATTTGGTATGGTTATAGCTGATTATGCAGAATAATATTTAGGATACTTTTTGTTTTCTTAAACGGCCAAGTGTGGGTTTCCCAATCAATAAGGTTGTAATTTATATTCAAGATTTTATGTTAGTATATTATATGTATATATATTTGTTTATCAATTTTAATTTCAATAAAAAAATAATATACACCCAGTCGAAGGGAAGACAGAAGAGAAAGGTAAAAAAAGGGGAAAAGGACGAATGGATGGGGCGGCAATAGAAGAGAGGCCCGGCTTCGCCGCCCCATCCATTCATCCTTTTCACCTATTTTTTTACCTTTCCCTTCTCTCTTACCCATAAACAGAGTTAAGACTTAAAACTAATTAACCCGTGTGAAGCCGGGGCGGGTCAGCTAGTAAAAGAATGAATTGTAAGGCAAGATTGCTTGTGTGTTTTAAGAAGGTTATAATAATGTTCTCATAGGATAATTTGCGTGATGAACATAGGTGTTTGTTCTGTCTGTCTGGGTGTCTGGGTGTTATATCGTGTTCTATGTATGTATTTACAACAAAACTATCATGTCCCTATTATATTCATTGGATTCAGAGTGTAATGAAAAATTTCTAGGTCCTTGATTATATCAATTATATTGTTCCCATGGTATAAGCACAGATATGAACATAGTATTACCCCAGATAATAATAATACCTACAGTAGTATTACGTACAAGCTATACTTAGTTTAGGTATAGTATAACATATGGTTTGGGGCTAGATGGCGCTGTGTGGAGCTATATTTGTACTTAAAGAAATATATCTTTTTGAGCAAGGTTTAACGTTGTCATTGGTAAATTTACAGTCAGCAATTTACCAATTTTCCTGTTACTTAGCTAATATATTTCTTGTAAGTTGTTACTATAGATAAATATTATCTTGAACCTATATTGTTCGACAAACATCGGATGTCCTGCAGAGGTCGAGATTGTATTTGCAAACGGTCTTGCTTGAAGGTATTTTAAATGCAAATATATTTTAAATTATACGTCGGGAAGGAATGTGGTCTTTTTTTTCTAAAAACTTGTTTTTGGAATGTTTTTTATTGAAGAAAATGTTGAAATCTGGAGAAGGATTTAACATTCTTTATTTTGTACTATCTATAATAGTTTATGCATGTCATGCCTTGGGCTGCAGTTTGTAAACATGTTAGCAAATATTTTTGTATCACTGGACTGACTGCTTAGTTGGTAGTAGGTACATCTGCCTTCTGAACTGTAGGTTGTATCAATTTGCTCCAATTAAAGCGTAATTAAAATACCAATTTAAAAATAGCTCTGGAATTTGTAACTGATTTTCGATACCTTTTCCCGGAAAACAGTACAGAACAAGCATTTCAGAAAATATGTACGTACGGATAACATGATCGAGGTAGATTTTTGAATATACTTTTTATTTTGTTGTGACGCCCAAGCCTCTCACTCAGTTGCGAGAGCAACTAAGTACTGTGTACTGTTAAAAGCTACCACAGCTTACTAATGAGGTACTTTAACGACCTTCCTCTGACGTCACTGGTTGTTAGAGCTATCTCTTTCTCTTCCGGTTTTTAAAATGCTTGTAGCTTGGTAATTTTTTTGAGATATTTAATTTTTGTTTTCACAAATGTTTATCTTTTGAGGACATCGAAATAATACCCATGTTTTGGGTGGGTATTATTTCGATGTTTGAGGAATATAATTAATTTATACAAAAAAAAAATTAGTTAGCATGCCTATTCTCCCGAGAATTAATAGTTCTTGCAAGAAAATTGGTAAAATGCAGGTGAAACTGCAAGAATGCTTTTAGTATAAATAAGGATAACCAACACACTTCTTTAGAAAGCAATAGCTATTTTGTTGAGATGTTGCTCTGATATGCTTTTGATGAAATTTCCTAACCGCTAGCCGAATGTAGAGTCCTTGGCATTTAAAAATAGCGATGTTTGCGCTCGGTGTGCTAGAAAATACAGAACGCGGAACAATCAGAGAATAAGTAAAATTAAGGATTTGGAATGATAAAATTGTGTATTACCATAAGAATTTGGAATAGTATGATTGTGTACTACCAGAAAGACTTAAGGGGGCTCCCAAAAAACGTGATTTTTTGCTCGTTTTTATAGATAATGGTATGAAACCCTTTGTGCGCAAGTCTGACTCGCACTTGGCCGGTTATTTGTTCGTTTTTTTTTTGTTATATTTTGGCTCCACTCATAGTGTATTTAGCCAGTGTCAAGTATTATAATTTTCATCGCGTCATTAAATATTTCACGTAAAGTCATGTCCTAGTCTTAGTCACAGTCCATTCTAAGTCAGGTAGTCATAGTCCAGTCTAAGTCATGCTCCAGCAAAGTGGTGGCAGCTTTACTAGAAGCTTCTATGGAGTTTTGGAAGCAACACGAAAAATCACGTTTCACCACATTATATCACTTGCCTTCACTCATGCTCGTAATTCAGCACTCAATGCGTAAAACGCCAGCTAGTTTAAACATTAACACTGGAAAAGCACAAGTTTTGAAAAATAATACAATGCAACGATGTGAACTTTCCGCGTTCCCGCCAAAAACTCTTTGTTCGTTTTAAGCTAACGTTAACCACTGTCTCACTGACACACGCCAAATTCGCTGTCAGTCAAGCACACCAAGCAGTTATTATGTAGTTCTAGGTGATGCCACCTCTAAATCAAGCCTCTAATAGATGTAGACATTAAAATCTGCTTAATCATCCTTTCAATCAGCTTATTAAAGACTATCAAGGTCCGTTACGAAAATGGAAAAACCACAACGTACAGAAACCAAAGTCTAATAAACAACTCAAGGAGTGTTTCATTGAAAAATGCTCGTGACGTCAATAGAGTCAAATTGAACTACTCGTATAACGCGTGGTTTTGGAAAAACACTATAATTTCCTTTGACCCAATACTAAATACGTAACTGAGGCCCTATGGCCTTACCACAAACTAATACAAAACCATCATGGTTCGTGACGGTAATGTTTCAAGGTTACGATAATATTGTTCGAATTCGTACCAAGAACTTATAAAGTATTCCTGCGTGAGAAAGAGACGTCTACGTTTTTATACAACGGTATATATCACTATCGCACGTCTCAGTGTCAACATGATGTATTTGATTGAACAATTAAACGTGACGTCATCAAAACTGCTCTGCCTCATTTGTCAATGTATGATTGAAGTAATAATGCTATAAGAGGTTGTGGTAGACCCCTAGTCCGAGTTTTGCTCTCGAAAAGTCTCGATACGGCCGACTGGTCACCGGATGCTGTCTAATTTGCGCATCAGTTTTTCGCAAAGAGTAGGTATATAAATATTATATAGTGTGTATTGCGATTTAATTTTTTTTTTATGAGAATGAATGACGTGACGAGCTAGTCGTTCGCCTAGTGGTAAGCGAGACGGCCGCCCATAACAGTTGCAGCCTAGTAATCAGATTACTAGACTATGAGATCAGGTCATAAAGTCTCATTTGCCCAGTGATTTCACTAGCTACAATCCCCTTCAAACCGGAACACAGTAGTGCTTGCACACACTACTCCTTGGCGGCAGAATAACTGGCAAAGCGGTGGTACCTAGACGAAATTTGCAGAAAAGTCCTACCACCTAGTTAATTTTATTTTATTATGACCACGAATGCACGCCCTAACCAGTTAGAATAATGGTTCTTGGAATAACCAACAGTTACACTACAGATATTGCTAAATAAACACAATATTTGGCGAACTCGTGATGCTTATGTACCTTTCTCGAAGGTTGCGTTACAAAACTTCTACGGAACCGTATCGTGATTCACTGTTACAAATAGGGGTTTTTAGAATGGCAAAACCAAGTTTGTAGCTCGTTTAATACTCAAATGGAACATTGAATATTCAATTGAATGTAACATTAAGTATTTTATCGTATAAAGGTTGAAGTACCGGTAATTGCTGCACTCAGTTGTTAGTTTAGTTATAGTACATTACTGCAGCGGCCAGTAACAGAGGCATTGATGGACGAACGTGTAAATGTGGGCCGAGGCGAAGCCGAGGCACACATGCGTAAATCCATCAATGCCTAGTTGTGGCCAAGGCTTGTATAGTACTTTTCTCAAATAATGCGCGGAAATTAAATCTATGCAGATGTTTAATTTAAAAATATTTTTTCACGCGATTGCGTTAATTTTTTCAATTTATGGAGATACACCTAGTTCTTAAAATTTTCGCAGTGGACGGGATTTGAACACGCGACCTCCTCAGGGTTGGACGCTCTATCAAATGGGCTGTGGTCACACGAGGACTAGCTGCGAAAATCTTTAGTACCTACTTGTGTTTCACCGGGATGGTGAAACACAAGTAGGTACTAAAGATTTTCGTGGAAATCGGTCGTGTGACCATAGCTTAGTGGATAGAGCTTCCAACCCTGTAGGGGGGCGCGGGTTCAAACCTCAATGGTGGATAAAAATTTTGTATAACTTTCTGATTTATATACTTTAAAAAATCAACCATAGACACATTACATTGCAAACCAGCACGACAGATATGAGTTTACTATGTAATTTATCTGGCCGCTAAACCACGACAGATATGGATTTTCATACAAACTTTGCCGGCCGCTGCTCGCCAGTACAGCAAGTTCGATTTATCTCGAAGAAGGTTGTCAAAATAATGCTCAAATTTCCAAGCATGTTTGAGAAAATTGACATTTGAGTACCATAAAAAATGAAAAACCAGAAAATAATAGTTACGCGATTTTGTCACTGTTGCTGAAGAAAGAAATAATCATATGACAAGTATTATGATCCTGGACCCTAACTACGAGGAACATATGGTCCCACAACACCCCGATACAAATAAATATGTCTGGACATTTTATACAGCGCCTTCTAGCCCCAAACTAATCATAACTTGTACTATGGGCACCAGATAACTGATACAATACTTACATACTTTTTGTTTGTAAATACAATACATAGAATACAATATAACACACATCGATGGTCATCACACAAATGTTTGTTCTGAGTAGGAATCGAACCCACAGCCCTCAGTTTAGAAGGCAGGGCTACTACCAACTGAGCTATCAGGCCCATCAGAACAAGAACAACAAACAGAACAAGTATTTGAGCTGTTTTCCTGGGCACAAAATTAACTAGGTATTTGTCCAGTCGCGGAAAAACCACGCGAAAAGCCGCGCCACCACAGATGCTATCAAACACAGATGCTGTAACCAAGAAAGGCACATGTTCTGGCTTTAGGGACGGATGGATGCAGATTTAAATCACGTTCGTAACTCTTAAATCTTTTTGATAGAATTGGATCATCCGCTGAAGGTGGTTTTGCCTATTTCTTGACCGTGCATTACAATCAACTGATTAAAATATTGACGCTACCCTTGGGTACTTACACACACAGTCCTATGTTCAGCAGTGGACGTCTTCAGGCTGTTAATGATGATCATCATCATCGTCATCATTAACAGCCTGAAGACGTCCATAGGCCTCCCCCAGGGAGCGCCACTTAGAGCGGCTGCTCGCCTCCTGCATCCATCTGCTCCCCGTGGCTTTCACCAGGTCGTCGGTCCACCTAGTGGGGGGCCGGCCTACGCTGCGTCTTCCAGATCGTGGTCGCCACTCGAGAACCTTTCTTCCCCATCAGTTGTCAAAGGTTTGGTTGGTTAATGATGATACGGGGTTGCATTTCAGAATAATTAGTTCCTTATAATCCAGCTATAACTTCTAAAAGAATTACAACAAAATAAAAATCTTTGGATACTTCTATAGGTACTTAATTATACTTATTGTCTTTATACGGAAGATCCTAGAGATTTGAAAACAATGCCGCCTCTTTCGTTTTTTAATTATGAATTCATATTTTTTGTAGACATCTTAGAATATCTTAGTCAAGAGCACTATTAGATTAATAAATAATAATAAATAAATAAATGACAATGGACAGGCCACTTCAACTCGCATAACTGACAACGGATGGGGAAGGTTCCCGAGTGGCGTCCACGAACCGGAAGGCGCAGTGTAGGCTGACTCCCGCTAGGTGGACCGACGATCTGGTGAAAGCTGCGGGGAGCCTTCTAAATTACTAAATATATATCCGTCTCTTGCATTGCCGTCTATTTGACAAGAACAGCAACAGTTTTAGAAGTTTTAGATTTGTCAACTAAAGCTTTTAGTATTGGCCTGAAGAGTTTAACTTTAACATACGTTAGGTCCAAGAAACCGAGGACTACTATGGTTCAAGTAAGTTTTAAAGTATGTTCTTTGCTATGGACTTACGTATTGACATGACATGTTCAAAACAAATGAATGTAAAATATCACAGAACAATAACACTTCCCATACATCATCCTCTAAACTGCCCGAATTCGTCAGTAACCCGATCCAAAACGTGAAACACGAGCTAATCCATCAAATGGAGGCATTGCGCATCCGTAAACAAGTCACAACAAATTAAAATGGGTCAACTCAAAATTCATTGACACGAGTTGTAATTTACAAGGTTTATTTGTAGCTGCCCAGCCGAGTTGGATTCTTTGGGCGACCTCTTTGTCGAAGTTGGACCTACCCAATTGGACAGTCTGCCCTAGATAGACGCAGATCCGCAGGAGAACTAAAGTGACCGATGTAGCTCATAGGATTAGCAAGTTGAAATGGCAATGGACAGGCCACATCGCTCGTAGAACTGAAAACCGATGGGGAAGAAAGGTTATCGAGTGGCGACCGCGAACTGGAAGACGTAGCGTAGGCCGGCCCCCCCCACTAGGTGAACCGACAACCTGGTGAAAGCCGCGGGAAGTCGATGGATGCAGGAGGCGAGCAGCCGCTCTAAGTGGCGCTCCCGGGGGGAGGCCTATGTTCAGCAGTGGACGTCTTCAGGCTGTTGATGATGATGATGATGATGATTTGTAGCTTGTGTAGTCCCGGTTTGCGAATAGGATCACCCCCACCTCTTCCCGTGGGTGCCTGAAAAACCAGCTAAGGGAATATCCAGGGTACGGGCAGCAGCATTTTATGTATCTGATGTATTATTCATCATTAACAGCCCGAAGACGTCCACTGCTGAACATAGGCCTCCTTCATTGAGGCGGCTGCTCGCCTCCTGCATCCATCAGCAGTCAGCTTAGGCCGGCCCCCACTAGGTGGACCGACTAGATCGTCGGTCCACCTAGTGGGGGCCGGCCTACCCTGCGTCTTTGTCTTCACTCGAGAACCTTTCTTACACATCGATTGTCAGTTCTACGAGCGATGTGGCCTGCCCATTGCCATTACAACTTGCTAATTCTATTATAAGTTAAGTAAGTACATAGGTCGCTTTGGTTCTGCAGCGGATCTCCTCATTACGGATCTTATCTCGCAGGAAAATGCCAAGCATAGCTCTCTCCATCATCATATATTATTACTTAACTTCAATTTAGGTCATAACATAAATCTGAAAACATAAACACTAAATTACAATATTATACCTATACCTAATAAACATTAGTACGTAGAGTAAGTACCTAAACAAAATGAAACATTACACTAATTTTAGTATTAGCAAACATATTACATAATGATTATTAACATGGACATGCCCCGAATAACACGCGAGATTAAGGTAATGTTGTAGTTGGAGAAGTGATCGTTGTTTTAACTGAGGTGCTTACTATCAAACTGTTTATTAAAACATTTCTAGAATAATTAGTGGCACGTAGCGTTTCACTGTTTACACACTCTACCCTTAACTTTTCAGGATAGATGTTTATATCACAGATGATATATGTTTACATACATACAGATAGATGTTTACATAGATGTTTGTTCTGCGTCTGGGTGTTATATTGTACTCTATGTATGTATTTACAAACAAAAACGTATCTAAGTATTGTATCAGTTATCTGGTTCCCATAGTACAAGCTATGCTTAGTTTGGGGCTAGATGGCGCTGTGTGAAATGTCCACACATATTTATTTTATTTATTTATTTTATAGAAAGTAACTTATGATGTTGCTAATAGTAGGTTACTTTAGAAATCAGTTGGAAGAAATTCATAATGTTCGCCTGTAAATCACACAAATAACTGCACTATTTTGTGTAAAGGATTAGGAATGTAGCACAAATAGTAAAGCTTGACATATCCGATAATAAGGGATCGCAAAAGTTAAGCACGCTTCCTAGTCACTTATATCGGGTGTAATTGAATTCATTAGCATCCTTTGAAACTAGGTACCTACTCCTGATACCGGTCACGTGTGGACCAAAATTTTTTGAATTCTAACACATTGGTTTGGTAATAATAATAACTCCGAAAAATGGAATAACTTACTTAATCAAATGCTACAATACAAAATTTAATTAAAATAATGAAGTACTGTTTTTAATTAGTACATACAAGGTATAAAAACGTTTAAATGTATCAAAATCATCCGTGCCAACGTTAGGCGCCGCGGAAATCTTCATCATTTTCAATAAAAATATTTTCATTTACACTCTATACTCTTTAATAATCATCTATGTATAATGATGTACTATAATCGATGTACTATCATGGGCTCAATTTATGCTAATGAATTAAACTACATCCCGTATAGTGATTGGTGCAAAAAGTTGCGTTTACAATAAAGTGCCATACGAGAAGAAAGGAAACACGGATTCATTACCACTAAAGAAACAGTTAAAGCCCATATTCCTCTTAATCCTAACTCACATAAACATAAAAATGAAATGAAAACGAGTAACGATAAAGTCCCCACTAGGTCTTCGATGACCTGGTCAGGAACAGAGAGCCGGATGGATGCAACAGGCAAGCAGCTCTTTGGATGATGTATATGTTCAGCAGAGGACGCCTTTAGGCTGATGATTATAAAAACGATAAGAACTATTGAACAGTTCATTTAATTAATAGAACATTAGTAAAATAGACCGGTAGCTCCTCTCACGATTTGCACCTGCTATAACCATGACGGCCATCCAGTTCTAGTAGACTAATTCGGTAGGTGAAGGCGTGATGTCTAAAAGCCTTGAGGGTTAAGCTTCGGCCCCACCGAAGCGTCTGCGGAGTGGCAGCGTTGGTGACGCGAAATTATTCGGTACTCATTGCTGCCTGAAGGGGTTGCGGCGTGGCCGTCTACGAACACGGGTAGCGATGGGTATTAAATGGTCAATTTTAACGTTTCAGTGACGCAACTTGACACGGTGGTGTGGGCATAAAGACTTTTAAGGCCTCTTCAAATAGGTGCTGTATTTCTTTACCGCCTGCGGTAGCGGTACATTACCTAGATTACTAACGTCGTGCGCGGTACGGGCGCGGCGTCCGGCTGTTGGGGCTGATTCTGTTAAAAAAATTGCGATAGAATTGTATGAAAATTGTTGATATTTGAATCGAGCCTGAGTGAAAAAGTTCCGCTCGAGTTTCGCTATCCAAAGCGTTAGCGTTGTGTGGTGAACAGGCGGATTATCGCGTACCTATTCGGATATCACTACCGCGGGCGGTGCAGTATACCGCCCCGGTCTAAATAGACCTTTATCGTCCAATCCAATCCGATGCTATTTATTGTTTCCGATTTCTGTTATTTGAATAAATTAAATCGATATCTAGGTCAAGTAAAATAAACACAAATAGTGTAAAAACTGGTTTAGTGTTTAGTATTGTACGTTATTAACTATAATTTAAAATTACATTTATAATGTGAAATTAATAATAAAAAAAAAAACAAAAAGAAAAAAAAACACATAAGTGTTAAAATTAGTAGGTATATATTTTTTCAAATAGCTTTAATTAAAATACTTACGTAAAGTAGTAGGTAAGTACTAAAGTAGTAAGTAAACTGAATGTTTAAAAATGCAATGATATTCTAGGATGTCGCTACTTAGTTCGAACCACCATAAATATTGTAGACATGTCTGTGGTAGTGTATTGCAATTAATAAAATTAAATGGTTTACACAATTATTATACCACCAATATGGTGATTGATAATTATTGAGACTTGAGATGGTGTGTCATTATTTTACAATAATTATGCGAATCCTGTTTTTATGGCAAATCCATAATAATTGTTACAAGGTAAGTACACCGTCTCTTCGATTTTATACACAGTATTATAGAGATGCTAAAATATTGATGTTTTTTTGAAATTGTATAATTTTATTGTAATACGTGGTAATGAAATGAGGTGCGCCGCAATTTTAATTATTAGCCGTATAGTCGAGATTAAAATACAATGGCTGTATTTTTTTAAAGTTATCATCTTTTTAAATAGTTTTTATTTACGGATAGACAGACAGACGGACAGCGGAGCCTTAGTAATATAGGGTTCGCTTTACCCCAAGGAACCCTAACAAAAAAGTATCAATGTCACGTTAGATAAATTATTACGTATTGGGTATAACTTTTATTTATATACCTACCATGTTCGCGATACATATATACGACTTTAGGTGATTTCATATTTTATGGTAAACTCATCAGCTTGAATTATAGCCTGGGTCTGAGTCTAAAAACAGAATTATGGAAATTACGAGACGAAGTGCGTAAGTTTTCTTATTTGGGACGAAGCGAGGACGTTCGTCCGTCTCGTTTAGGGATGTCTTTTTCGGTAATTGCGAAAAGATATTGTACAGTTTTGGACATGAAAATGAAAGAGGATAGGTTCTTTTAGGGATGAGACGAGGACGTCTGACCAATCCTGCTTTTTTTTAATTTTATTGGAATCAGTGGCATTACCACAAACTAATACAAAATCATCATGGTTCGTGACAGTAATGCTTACAAGGTTACAATAATATTGTTTGAATTCGTACCATGAGCTTATAAAGTACTAGCTTTTGCCCGCGGCTTCGCACGCTTGTGTTATGTTATTTTTACGTTATAAGTACCTAGTCTAATAATAGATCATTCATTTCGCACCAAACAACAATATGCACTAAATCTTTTCGAAGCTGAGCACAGTAACCTGTATTTGCATAGATATAGGTATAACGCAAGCATAGCCGTATATTTAAGCCTAAAATTAAATGTTTTGAGTCAAATATAGATTTATAAAACAGTAAAAGAAAAGAAGTTTCAAACAAAAAACTACAATTTTATAAGTACCTTTTCATATTACAACAAAAAGAAATCATCATCACTTCACTCAGGTCTTTAACAGAAGTTTCAGTAAATTTTGTTTAGGCAGTAGTACCTAAGCAGGCAGGTACAGTTTAGAAAAATATGAAAGAATGACACATACGCACGATGATGCTGCTTTGCTCAGTTTTACATATCCGCGCGCTTTTTGTTCCATTTACCACATTGTTTTTACCTTCTTAAGTTTGGCTCCATACGAATTGCCCTACACTTAGCCAGTGTCAATAGATATATAAAAATAAGAGTATATAAAAATAAATAAATAAATAATGAATTTTTCTTAATACTAATTAGGAATTACAAATACTAAACCACCACTCCTTAAAGAATTGACAGTTATAATTATTATTATGTCCACAATTTTCCACGCTGTCTCATTCCCACTGCACTTTCAACATACCTACCTAGTGATGAAAGTGAGGAAGTAGGTTAAATCGTCATTACATAATTATTAGTTACACCTAAAGATAGTTAGTTACTAAAACTATAACCCTCTTGGAGTAACCGAGTAATCTAATCATTTTTACCCGTGGTTTTTTTAATAGCTCACAGATTTAAAATTTAAATATTATCAACATGCAAGAAGAAGAAGAACAAATCAGAAACAGTCAAAAACGAACCTTACGCGCCATGTTGTTGTTAATTCGAGGATACAATTGCCATAATGAATACCTACATATTATTATATCTAAGTACCTACCCTTTATAAACATTTTTCATAAAATATTTCGTATCATTGGCTAAATACAAATAATAGCACGCGCTCCGGCTTCCTTTAATGCCAAAATAAAAAAGGTTCTAAAATGTGTAGCAATGGTAAGTCTATAACTTAAGTACTACAGGTACCTTAAAACTTCTTTGGGGTCGATCAAGAATGTAGCATTAGCGTAAAAATAATTTTAACTACATATTTAGAATTGTAACGTGTAGTAATTTTATGTAAATAATACATTTAACCAGATCGCCAATTCTAAAACTTCAATAAAAATGTTATTTAAGTAAGTTTCAATATTGGCTAAGTATAATAATCGCGTGAAGCCTTATGAATGATTATAAAAAGTCTAAGAATCTTCCCTTTAAACAATTTCATAAAATACTTCGTATCATTGGCTAAATACATGTTTTGTCTAATGCCAAAATTAAAAAAAAGGTTTTACAATGCGTAGCAAATGGTTTCCCCGTTTTAAACAACTGTAAAACATGTTTATACATAAATTCCTCAAAAGAGGAGTCTGAAAATCTTCACTTCTGAAAATATTGGGAAGAAGCAGAAGCAATAGAATAGAAGACTATGAAAAGTAAACATGAAGCTGGCAAATGCACAAGACGTGCGACGCCAATCCTCAAGCGAGGAACAAAAAAAAAGTATCAATAAATTAAGTACCTATAGGCACAGATTACTGAATAAGTTACTACTATAGGTTAAGCTATAGGTACTATAAATACAATTTTAAACACTTATTTCGAATGGTAACGCGTAGTAGATTTTTGAATACTAATACATAATACCAGATCGCCAATAAAGAATTTTGCCCTCGCCAGAACCCAATAAATCGAAAACATGAATAATAATTTTAGTTAAGTTTCAATATTGGCTAAATATGATATCGCGTGAAGCCTCAAAACTTATAATAAAAAGTCTAAGAAGTTTTTAGTTTTCGAAATTCCTTGTTTTCTGTGTCGTGCTCATATTCAAGTAGGTTCTCATATCTATCCTCTTTTTTAGTTTGGACCACAGATTAACGAAAAAACTAATCTTTATTTAATACATAATATATTATGACTTCCTTGGGTATAGGTAATTACATAATAACAGGTTGTTTTTCTCTAATCCGCATTGCATTGAGCGCAGACGAAGTTATCGCTCGATGTATTTCGCCGTAGCCCAAAAAGTGTGATACACTGCCGGTAATGGAGGCGCGCCAATTGTTATTTACTGTTTTTTTTAAAGTTATAAATAAAAACATGCATTAAATTACTTTCTTATTGCTTAGTGCAGTGGGCATTGTTCAGAATGAGACTGTGTGTCCGGGTTGTGGCGCTATAAAAACTTTGAGGATAGTCAACAGAGATGTTTTTGCGCGCCAACTCAACAGCGAAGGTTCGGGCGTATATGAAGCCGCGCCATAATAGTAACAGAATTTTTTTTCTTTAACCTGTGCCTCCAGATAAACTCGAAATAAAATTACCGTCAATAGCACAGAGTAAATTTTTTTTTTCTCTCATCTATGATTAGTAGCCAAAATAAAACTTACCTTTTGACACTCTGGCTAAATACCTACATTATGTGTGGAGTCAAAATATAAGAAAAAAAACTTACCTTGAACCCTTGTAGCGGCCATCTTGTTAAAATCCCGTTCCGTTTCATAATGAAATCTTACACATTTTCACCAAAAAAATATGAACGATATATAAAATTTAATATATCCTATGTTGTGCGCCGGGTTTTTCTAAGCTTATTAGTGAAAACCGCATGAAAATCCGTTCAGTATCTTCGGAGTTGTGCCGTAACAAACAAACAAACAAACAAACAGACAAAATGTTTAAAAAGTAGGTTAACGTGATCAGCGAAAAATTTCAAGCCAACCTGTGTAATTTTTTTTCGATATCTTTCATTTAAAGATTTTTTTATCTCTACAGTTTTATTATATGTATAGATGTATAGATTCCTGCGTGAGAACGAGATGTCTACATTTTTATACAGGATGTAATTTAATTCATTAGCATAAATTGAGCCCATGATCGTACAATATCATTAATAGATGATTATTAAAGAGGAAAGAGTGTAAGTCAAAATATTTTTATTGAAAATTATGAAGATTGCCGCGGCGGCGCCTAACGCGGTTGGCACGGATGATTTTGATACATTTAAACGTTTTTATACCTTGTATGTACTAATTAAAAACAGTACTCCATTATTCCAATAACATTTTGTATTGTAGTTTTGGATTAAGTAGGTTATTCCATTTTTTGGAGTTATTATTATTACCATACCAATGTATTAGAATTCAAACATTTTGGTCCACACGTGACCGGTATCAGGAGTAGGTACCTAGTTTCAAAGGATGCTAATGAATTCAATTACACCCAGTATAGCGTTATCACTGTCGCACGTCGGTGTCAACATGATGTATTTCAGTGATGATATTGTATTGATTTAACGTGATGTCATCATAACTGCTCTGCGTCAACAACATTACAGTATTCTTACTTTTATGTAATTTTTCAAAGTATGATTGAATTAATAATGCTATAAGAGGTTGTGGTGGGCCCCCTGAACAACTTTATAAAAACACATATAACACCAAATAAGGCTTGGGATGTCAACTTCTTCAGTCCGGCTGTTCTCAACATCATCAGGTCACATTTATCAACCGTTTCTCGTCGAGCTGGTGCGATAATTTATGCAGACTTCTTGGTCGATTAAGTTTTACAAATCAAAATGGCAGAGTCATGGGTTTTGAAACAGAAAATATACTTCAGTTTTAATTTCAAGACTCGTGAAGTCTACACTCGCTGAGTCACTAATAGTTGAGATAGAATATGCCAAATGACTAGGATTTTATTGTAGTTGTTCGATTTCATTTTATTTTAATTATTCAATGTTGGTTTGTTAGGTGTACATATTTATTGAATTAGTTTTAAAAGTTTTCTAAGTTTAGTTTAGTATATATATTATGTTATTTAAGTTTTAATACAAAATAAATTATTATGTATTATGCTAATAATAATTGCTGACGTGTTAGAGCCAATAATAAAAATAAATTATACAATTTATTTCATTTTAATTGTTCTATTTCATTTTACATTATTTGATTGATTTTATTTTAGTTGGTATTTTACAAATTTTTGTTGTTTTAGCTACATTTTGATCATGAATTCATTTTATTTTAATTTTCTTTACCTACCTGTTGTTTTCTGTTTAAATGACTCGCTGAAGGGTGATTATCAAAAACTGCCTAAAAAAACATAATTTCTTTGGCGCAGTTTGTTTTTTCATTATTTTCAAAAATTAAATAACATACTTTGTAAAGGTCTCTAAGGCCTACATTTATGTGTTATTCGCCTCAAAATCTATCGAGCCGATTCGAAGTTTTAACGATTTTAAACTATATTTGGCCATAGAAATTAGACATGTACCAAAGAAATTAGAAAACGTACCAAACAAATTAGGAAACATGCCAAAGAACTTAGATTTGTTAAAAATGGAATAAGAAATTACATTAAATACATTCCTTTTTAGGTAAAAAAATATAGTAGGTGTACCTATTAAATAAAACAAATTATAATTTTTGTTTATTTGACATTATTTTAATTATCACATGTAATATCAATCCAGTATCACTTCGAGACGTATATTATGGTGTTTCTATCTGTAGCAAAATTTCCAAAATTATCTCTGTTGCGTTTTCGTATTAATTTTTGATTTTTAGCTGTCATCTTACTAACAGAAAAAATTTTCTTTGCAGTTTTTCTTTTATGGTAACTCTCTCTGTTTTGCTTTAAAATCCGCATCTTCTGGGGCGCTCCTAATTCTTTCTAATCTCTTGTGCTCAGCTAGTCTTTCTTTTCTTTTCCAACATTTTCTTTTTTGTTTTCTGCCTGTCTTCTCTCGTGTTATATTTACCTTGTGCTCTGAAACAAGAGGAATTAATATAGTATAAAAACTGTTCTACCAATATTTTATAGTCAGCCTGGAAGTAGGTTTTATTATTTCACCAGCAGGATAGGTAAAGAAAGGCATAGCATAGCAATACATATGCATAATATACTATCTAACTTTGAATTGGTATATCATCCCGTCGCCTTGGGCGGGTAGGTGTGAAAACACCTCTCTAAAGTTGCTCCACATATTTATTTAATTTAAATAGTTTAATCTAATTCCCAGACCCTGATTTATGTGTTATATATAATTAAATTGAGCATACTTCACCTGCCACTATAACTTATTTCCTCACAAGGCACTACCAAAAAGATAACTTGCAAACTTACCACTGGACCTAGTACTGCCAACTTGCATTATGGATCCCACTCGGCAATCATTTTTGGAGATGATGGAGGCCCTTAACAAGCGCATGGACCAATTTGAAGGTGAGCTACAGAAAACTCCTCCCTCCACAAACACTACAAGCAGCCTTGCTGCTGATTTTGCAGCCTTCAAAACTTTCACTGCACAAGTCCTGCGTGGGTTTCAACAGCAAATGGAAGTGCTTGCTCAAAATGTAGACCATCTGGAGATGCATAGTCGGCGCAAGATTCTGCTTTTTCATGGGGTGCCAGAAGAGAAGCAAGAAGACACAGCAGTGTTGGTGGTGCACATTGTCACTGGCCACTTGAAGGTAACCATGTTTGAGTCAAGTTGTATTAATCGCTGCCAACGGATGGGCCGAGCCTCCAATGATAAGCCCAGACCTATCCTGGTCAAGCTCAGGGATATAGATGTGCGCAATAAGATATGGTTTGCCAAAACTTCATTGAAGGGCACAAATATCACTCTTTCCGAGTTTTTAACTAAGGCTAGGCACCAGGCGTTTATGGAGGCAAGACGGCGTTACGGTGTGACTAAGTGCTGGACTAGGGACGGGTATATTCACATCCTCGGGCCCGATGGTAAGCGCCACCGAATAAGCAGCCTCAGCGAACTACAACAAATCACGCCAGCTGGCCTTTTGAAGCCGCTCCCAGCCAAGGCAACTAAGGAAGATCCTGCTGGGGCTGCAGCCACGATCAAGTCTAGGCGCCAAGCAGTGGTTAAGAAATAGCTGGACGTTGATAGCAGTTCTCATTTCATACAAAAATTACTAGGGTAGTGTGTTTTATTCTTGTTTTTATATCTTTTTAATTAACTATTGTCCACACCCACTACACACTGTAGATTTAGAGTTCTGTGAAGGTATTTCATAAACGTTTGTACGAAATTTTAATACAGCCCAATTTGTTTTGTTTTGCAGTTAAAAGTTGAGTTTAGTGTCATTGTTGTGATGGTTGAGTTGAGAAATTGACAAACTATCCGGCAACGACAGTTGACAGTGACACAAACAGCTTTTTTTTTTTTTTTTTTTTTTTTTTTTTTTTTTTTTTTTTTTTTTTTTTTTTTCCTCCGCTTGGTTTTATTCTTTTTATGCACTTTGCCGGGGTGAAGTAATTTATTCTTTTATCACTATTATTGTCTAATAATTTTGTCATCTCAGCTCAGCCAGTCGTTCTTATGTTCTAATACCGAGGTCGTGAATATCACTGAATGCTTTCTATAGTTTATTTATGCAGCCCTGTCCTGCTTCAAGCAAAATGCTCCTTTATTTTTCTCTCTTATGTGGTTGTATTAAAATTGTTATGATGTGTGCCTTCATGAATGAATACCTTCTTAACGTGTTACTAGTGATGTTTTTTGTGTTATTGTTGTACCTACCAGAGCTTTCTCTTACAAATTACCCGGCAGATGAAGTGTGACAGTTGATTATATAACATAATATTATTTTATTTAGAATTCTTATAATTATTATTTCTTATATTATTTAATTTAAAGTTATTGTATTATTACATATTTTATTATATATTTATTTTATTATATTATTATATACTTGTACTTATAATATATAACTTCATGTCTAATCTTAAAGATGACAATGATACTACTAGTGACAGTGAACAATTTTTTTCTCTCTCATCTGATAATAGTTCGAGTACTAGTGATGATAGTTATGTAAGTATTCCTACTTTGAGTGACACCATTTCTAACCAGTTTTCTGATGTACCTAAAAATTTCAATGTAATCCATATTAATGCCCAAAGTATTCCGGCCCACTACTCTGAAATGCTGGCGTCATTTGACAATAAAAATGTCCATGCCATACTGATCTCCGAATCTTGGCTGAAACCTAGCCTTCCTTCTACATCTTACTCTCTCCCTGGTTTCATATTGATCCGTAATGATAGAATCGGCAGCGGTGGTGGAGGTGTGGCTATATATCTGCGTTCCCATATTCCTTACTCAATTTTAGATATGTCTCCCCAGCCTCCACCCGCCGGTGCCGGTGAACATCTTTTCATTGCGGTTGAACTTTCTCAGTCCAAAATTCTTCTCGGAGTTTACTATAGCCCTTCCTTGCGAGTTAACTATTTCACATCATTTGAAAAAATCCTAGAAGAACTCGTTCCCTCATATACCCATAACATAATTATGGGCGACTTTAACACATGCCTGTTAAAAAATGATTCTCGTTCCACAACGCTGGAGTCTATTGTAAATGCTAGCAACATGCACATTCTGCCTCTCAATGCCACACATAATTTTCCAAACTGTGCCCCGTCTCTCCTGGACCTTATGTTTGTGACATCCTTACAGCATGTTGCTAAGCATGGTCAATGCTCTGCGGATGCCTTTTCTTATCATGACCTCATTTTCCTATCTTACAAAGTTCGTCCTCCTAAAGCCAAACCCAAAATTCTTCTGCAGCGAAGCTTTGGTACCATTGACACTGAGAAACTCCGCAGGGATGCCAGCTGCATTGACTGGACTCAGGTGATTAATGCTGATAACATGGACGATAAAATAAACTTGTTTAACTCCTTAATAACACAATTGTATGACGTGCATGCTCCTTTGCGTCCCATAAAGATGAGACACCTTCCAGCTCCTTGGCTAACGGAAGATATAAAAAAGTTGATGCATAAGAAGGCTGTCGCAAAGAGCAAGTTTAAATGTAGTTCCACTGATCTCAATAAGGAAAAGTATATGCGTTCTAGAAATCGCTGCAATAGAGTGTGTAGGGATGCACAACGTCGCTATATCCACAACTCAGTAGAAAATCAAGATCCAGCTAAAGTATGGAAATTTTTGCGTTCATTGGGAGTAGGGAAGCCAAGTCATGACTCCATTTCAAAAGATTTAGATATCAACTCCCTCAATCAGCACTTTTCTTCGTCATCCAGCATCGCTTTGAATGACAAACTTGCCACACTTAGCTATCTTTCTTCTATCCCTACTCCTGATTATTCTCCGTTTAATTTTAGTGAATTCACCGCTTGTGATGTTAAAAAGAGCATATTATCCATTTCTTCCAATGCAGTAGGTGGTGACGGTATTAGCCGAAACATGATTGTTCCTATATTGGATGAAATATTGCCTGTTTTGTGCCATATACTGAACCGTTCTGTTTCGGCGAGTATTGTGCCATCCTGCTGGAAGGATGCCCAAATAGTTCCACTGCCTAAGAAATCCAATCCTAAGTCCTTTTCCGAATACCGTCCTATTTCAATTCTCCCTTTCCTTTCCAAAGTCCTGGAACGTCTAGCTCATGGCCAGTTTAGTACGTTTTTGAACCGGAACCACCTCCTTAATCCTCTGCAATCTGGTTTTCGCCCTGGTCATAGCACAGTCTCGGCACTTGTAAAAATCACAGATGACATCAGACTAGGAATGGAAAATAGCCAGCTGACAATTCTCACCTTACTTGATTTCAGCAATGCTTTTAACACTGTTGATTTCGATATTCTCCTTTCACTACTTCGCTCTATTAACATATCTCCAACGGTGATTGACTGGTTTCACAGTTATCTGTATGGGCGTCGGCAGCGTGTCCGAATCGAAGAGTCGTTCTCTTCGTGGTGTGATTTGAGTGCCGGCGTCCCGCAGGGCGGCGTTCTCTCTCCTCTTCTCTTTGCAGTTTTTATTAATTCCATATCTTACTTCTTAACTTCTTCCTACCATCTCTATGCAGACGATCTTCAAATCTATTCTCAAGCTCCTGTCAACCGCTTAAATGAGGCTGTAGATATTATCAACGGTGATTTGCGTCGCATTGAATATTGGAGCAAGTCTTATGGACTCAAAATCAATCCGTCTAAAACTCAAGCCATTATTATTGGAAGCTCAAGGATGGTCTCACGGATTGACTACACTACACTCCCCAAGATACAGTTTGGCAGTGCAGCTGTACCGTATAGTAGTCAAGTCAAGAATCTTGGGATTATCATTGACAGCTGTTTGTCCTGGGGACCTCAGCTACAATCTGTTAGTCGTAGGGTATTTGGAGCAGGAGCCTCGCTTAATAGGTTACGTAACTTCTTGCCTACTGCTACCAAAGTTTCGCTTGCACAATCTCTCCTACTTCCTATTCTTGATTACGCTGACGCCTGTTACCTTGACCTTACCGAGGACCAGCTAAATAAACTTGAGCGTCTTCAAAATTACTGCATACGATTTATTTTCGGTCTTCGGAAATATGATCATGTCTCACAGTTTCGTTCTAAGCTCAAGTGGCTCCCTATACGTCTTCGCCGGAATACTCATATCTTGTCCCTTCTTTATAACATTCTATTTAACCCATCTACTCCCCAATATTTAAAGGCTCAATTCAATTTTCTTTACCACTCTCATTCTAACACTATGTCACTTAGGTCGTCGGAAAACCTCCTTCTTAAGCCCCCGGTACGTCGTACCACGTTTTACGACCATTCCTTCGCAGCTCAGGCTGTACGCCTGTGGAATGAACTTCCTGTCACCATACGGCGCGCTCAATCACTTTTTGTATTTAAATCACAAGTCAAAAATTTCTATTTGTCAAAGATAACTCCTAAATAAATGTTAACTATCTCCTTTTTAACTGTTATAAGTATATATGTATTATGTATTGTATATATTGTATTATATTATATATTTTATAGGTAGAAGTAAGTTCTGAAATATATATATATATATATATATATATAAGTATATATTATATTATTTGCACCACCGTCCAATGCTCATATTGTCTCATGTAATCTATGTCCATCCAAAGGTTGTCTGGAAGAGATCGCTCTTAGCGATAAGACCGCCCGTTGTACCGATTTTATATGTAATTCTCATTTGTACATGTTTTTATGATATTGGTGTCAATAAAGAGTTATTGTATTGTATTGCATCCCAAAAGGGTGTAAATCTACACCCCAAGTTAGACAATGTATCTCCTACGACTTTTCTAAATTAATAGTATTTCATTGAAGAAAAATGCCGTGTATTGTTTACGGTCGAAGATAGCCTTAGCGCAGCTGGGTGGTTAAACTTCGTCCTGGACCGAATGCATTATAAATGAATTTAATAACCTGTGTTTAGAAATGAATTTATAGTATTAGTAGTAGTCCATGGAGGTTTGAAACACGCAGTTTCAAGTAAGGCTGTCACAACTTATGGGATATCATGGTCCCTGCCCCCCCCCCCCCCCCCCCCTTTCGCGATAACATACCAATCCAAGGTCACCTTGTATATTATAATTATCACAGCTAAATTGATTAATTTAGTTATTGTAAATAATGGCACAATAAATCTAGTTGTCCAAAAAAATTACATATTAAATAAATATTAATACATATTTGTACTAACGCTAATTTCATTGGCGCAATATGTCAAAGAAATCCAAAGAAATTAGGGCCAAAGAAATTAGAAATCATCAATGATTATTTGTTTTCACAAACGGCTGATGTACGATTATAACCTTTTATTACCATGTGCGCACTGTTTGACTGAGGAAATGTGCACAAAAATATGCAAGCATCAGAAACAAATAATAGCAAGACCATAACCATCAAAGAAATTAGGCACTTACCGGGCGAAACTCCGTTAAGGGCTGGAAAAAAATAATTCTTCTCGCATTGTAACGAATGCGCACTTTTGCTCCTGGTGTTGAATAGCACATGACTGAAGGGTGCGGGGAAGGTCGGCAATATGTCTCCATGGTCGTTTTAAGCAAAGTAGCTACACAGTTTCTGTGCGCCAAAGATATTAGTATTTTTACTTCGGACAAAATTGTTTGTGTTGTAATTTAATAACAAAACCTAATAATGAATACAAAACTTATTTTTCAAATACCGTAAGTATTTGTCATCAATATGACATATACATTTTATTCTTATTCTTCTTTTATAAGCGAGTTTTTTCAGATAAACAAATACAGGTAAGTAAAGGACGCGCCAAAGAACTTAGGATATTCATCTTCAAATAAATATTATCTCTTTCTTTTATATAATTACACAGACTATTACTAATTCATTAAAACACCTATACGATACTTTTTTGAAAAAAAAAATACACCAATGTGGAAATCAAATGTTTTAATAGATTTTCAGGCTTAGCCGCTACTCAATTGCGTCGTTTGATAATCACCCTGAAGTGTGTTTTATTCTATTTTGTATAATGACTTGCCCAGTATAACAACATGTTATATTTATTTATAAGTGTATATTATAAGTTTAGATAGTTTTAGTTTTAGATAAGTACTTAGTTTAGATTTAATTTAGTTTTTAGTAATTGTATTGTATTTATTTAATATTATATTTTAATGATTATAATACTCACATGTTATAAGGCCAATAAATATTTCTATTTCAATTTCTAGACATTTATACAAATATGTCCAGCTGTATACTGCAGCTGCAGACTATAAATAATATATCAACAGGTGCCGATGAGATACGTTAAACTAACATTATGTATGGACGAATTTAAATCAATAATTTTTAAGTCAGAAAAAAACCCTTGATTGTGTTTTAAGTAGGAAAAAACCTTCATTACTGATAGTTTTTTTTAAATTAAGTGATATTGAAAATACTGCAGGTCATTATTAATGTAGGCATCTATAAAATATAAATAAAAATTAAATGTTGTTTGTTTGTAAGTGCATCACTTGAACCGATTTTTTTGTTTTTAATTATCCTAAATGAGTAGACTGTATTATGTTTTTATGAAAAAAAAAATTGAAAAATTTGCGATAGTTCTAATTGCACAAACAACACCGCGGGCAATAGCAACTTATAAACACCTATAATTTTATTCATAAAATTCTCTGTTAAATATAGACATTCTAAAAACAACAATGTGCGCAGAATGACCGGAAAAATTCCATAATCGAATGAAAAGGGAACTCGTATTGTATTTACGTCAGTATACTGGTTCCACAGATTATGTGACTGGTTCTCTCGGCCAATGTCCATTGTAAATAATAATGATACAGCTGAGGTGCCCATAGGCATGTTGCAAACCGGTTATCGCATACGCAGGCTGCGTCTCGCAAGTTCACTGCACGTCAGGGCTACGTCAATGGCAGCCGGCTTACACATTCTAAGGCTGAGTTGCACCAGCTTATTTTAACGCTAACATTAAGGCCCTAACAGGACCCAATACAAGCACGTTTATTACAGCAGACAAACTTGAAACTTATTTTGTACCTTATAGGGTCGCTTTATGCATAGCAACAATATGGCGATTACGTTGCGTTGCACTTCGACTCTTCCATTTTTCGGTACAAATAATTAGTTATAAAAGAAATGTTTATTGTTATAAAAAAATAAGCTTGTAGACGGATGCATTGAAACATAGCTTATCACTATGATTTATTTCAATGGGGTGTCTTATTATAATGTAACATTATAGGACGTTTGAATGATTTTTTAGAGGCCACTTCACGATTTTTTTCTATCGAGAAAACTTTTCGTAAACTTATTTCGGTTTCGGCAAATGGAAAGAAGATATGACCAGTATTAACGTGCATTTTTTTCAATCCTGTAAATGGTATACGTTTTGAGATAATCACGTTCTAAATAGTCGATTTGGGAGCATTCAGCGCCTTCACTGCTAACTGTCACCGTCAACGCTTCGCATGGCGGGCTAATGTCAGAATCTGACAGTAACTTTAACTGTGATTATGGTGCAACTCAGACTCACCCCCATATTCTAAGTCGTTACCATGAGATTACTCCACTCGACTTAACCTTGAATTAACCCCATTTTTGTGTTTTGGTATTTTTAATTGACAATATATAATCGACTTGACATTTCTGAGTCAATTTTTCTCAAACGAGGGAAGCAAAGCAACTGTCATCTCAAGGTACGTCGCGATGTACCTTGAGTTTCCCTCAAAGTTAAGTGGAAGTCAAGTGAAGAATTTTTGGTGAAATATTTTAGAATACGGGGGTAAGTATTCATCCTTTGTTTTTAAGTTGCCACGGTAAAAGTTGCAACTTTTTGAATAAGCAGTATTTTTTGGGAGGAAAGGGTCGCGAGTGACGACCACGAACCGGAAGACGCAGTGTAGGACCCCACTAGATGGATCGACGATCTGCTGAAAACCACGGGGAGCCGACGGATGCAGAGGCGAGCAGCCGGTCACAGTGGCGCTCTCTGAGGAGGATTCAGGCTTTTGATGATGATGATGATGATGATGATGATGATGATGATGATGATGATGATGATGATGATGATGGTGATGGTGATACTTCGGTTCATATATAGGAAAATATTGGAAACTTGCTTGACATTACAAAGAATAGACCACAGAGCTTTGAAAAATAAGGCGCTTCGGCCAAAGCGATTTTTTTTGCTCTGTGGAATAGACTAACCTAGGATATTAATCGTTCGTTACGAAAATTAAATATAATATTTTATTTCCCATACTTACCTACGTAGTGGTTTTCGGACAGTTTGACGCCATACCAGTTTGTGATAATTTGCCATAAGGCTTTAACAGTTATAATTATTTTGTTCGAATCCTCATCTTGTCATTATTGTCGATATATTTTATCACGAGCTGGCATTGATTTTTGGGGTCCAGCGAAACGAGAAACTTCAATTACTTTGACCAAAAATACATGGCTCAAAAACTAAGTGAAGGCAGGCAAGTTACTGTGGCATAAATGCAGTAGCTGCGTACAATACTTACTTTATAAAACTTGTTAAGTAATTATTACCTAACATTTATTTTTGGTTGTTTTATAAATGAAACATGCAAGGTACTTAAATATGGAAAAATTATCTACACCACATCGCTGTCATTGGTCTGATTAGGTTTTTCTGGGTTTTTCCTAATCCTGCGCAACAAACGTTGGACCAATTTTAGCCTTCCCAGATTGTTGTAATAAAACTGTCATAACAAATATTTTTCTTATTCTTTGTCACATACATTTACCAGCAACAATCCCTTGCAGCTTTCCCAATATAGATAATCTTATAGTTTTATTTTAGCGGAATTACACTAGATATTCTTGTTTCATTTTGTATTTAACATGAACTTCCGCGAGGTAACGCCTGATTCAATCAATTTACACGTTTTTAATAGTACTTACGGGATAAAAACGTATAAAAACGTGGTAAACAAACGTGAAAGTTTAAAACAATGAATTTACACGTGATTAAAAATTTTTGGCAAAGATGCTCCGAGGGCCTAGCACGAACATTTACGCGGGAGTAAGTGTAACGTTAACGTAAGTCAGTTGTATGGGGCGCTGATCAAATGCCATACAACTGGCTTACGTTAACGTTACACTTACTCCCGCGTAAATGTTCGTGCTAGGCCTACAGAACTACATCAACCATACACAACAACAACACACACCACACACAACACTACAATATAACAACCATTGTATGCAGTTTTTATGTTGACGTCATTCAATTGCGTCATTCAAGAATATCTTGCATGCACATAAAATTATCTACATGTTTATATATTTATGTTGTTATATAGGTACATACATGTATGTTTAACAGCCTCTATGGTTTAGCAAGTCGGCTCATAAATCGGAAGCAGAGGGTTCGATTCCCGCAAACTAATAAATATTAGTCCGCAGGAAAAAAGCGCTATTTAAACACCTGTTTTCTGTCTGCGCGCTGCACGCTGTTGTTGGACTAAATACATAATTTTTTTTTTTTTTTTTTTCAATTCATTTATTTCATAATTTCATTGTAACATTACAGTTTTATCCAAAGCGTAACAAAAACAGTCATTTGATGTACACATTATAAATATAATAGAGATAATAAAAAAGTATTATCAATGTCATTGGAGAATATTTTAAGCTTATTAATATATTATTATGTAGGTACATAGTTCCTGGTCCCTAAATATGGAAAAAAAAAATATATTGTTGACTTTTATAGCGATTACTTATCTAGTTCTTTTAACATCGATGGTTTTACCATACCTCATCTAATATTCATCTAGCAAACTGAAAATAGACAGTAGATGTCAAAGCAAGACAATCCATTTTTATAGTTCCTTTCCTTTACTATTTTCTTATTCCGATTTATTAAATGCGTGACTGAAATGTTGTATTTTTTGTAATGTTTTTGCCTTTTTTAAAATTGTATCAAGATTTTTATAGAGAAGATTTTTTTAAGACTGGTTATATTCTTTAGCAGCAAAAGACCACAGGATTACAGCTACAGCCAACGTTTTCTTATGAATCCATGGAAAAATTTCATAACGACTTTGCTAATGCATAAGCATAAAGACGTAGAATTATAGGTACTTATAATCTAAGCATTTATACTTAAAATTTGAAACTTTTCTAATAAAAAATGATCGTTTGTACATATAATTATCTCAAAATTAAAAATGTATGTTGACCTATACAAGGTGACCTTGAGTTGGTATGTTATCCCGAAAGGGGGTAAATCTACACCAGGTAGTGTTTCTTCTACGACTTTACTAAATTAATAGTTTTTCATTGAAGAAATGCCATGTAAAGTTTACATTCGAAAATAGCCTTAGCGCAGCTGGGTGGTTGAACTTCTTCCTTGACCGAGTGCACATAAGTGAGTTTAACGACCTGGGTTTAAAAATGAATTTATAGTAATTTGTTAACTCTCGTAGCAATCGCACGTGCAATTTTGCGAGTGCATTTTTTTTTACCATGGAAGTTTGGAAACACCCAGTTTCAAGTAAGACTCTTACAACTTGTAGGGTATCATGGTCCCAGTCCCCCCATTTCGGGATAACACACCAATTCAAGGTCACCTTGTATAAATAAATTGTAATAAATCTTATTTTTTATTCTGTGGTATCATAGAAAGTATTCTTCTTCTTTCACATAATGATACCTCAGAATAAAAAAATAAGATTTATTACAATTTATTTATATATATTTAGCAGCATCACCTGTTTAGCCAACAGGGCCCTTATTCCGTATGACCATTCAGGCACGTAACGCGGCGCGTTACGATATCTTCGTAGAATGGTTTTGGGTTTAAAATGCTATTCTGTATGCCGGTGTCAAATTTGACAAACACGACAACACACGTTACACGCACGTCAAAAAACAGAAAACACTGGGCACAAACAATCTAACGCGTGGAATACAGAATACAATTTTTTGATTCCATGTTAATTCCATGTCGTGGCGCGTTAAAGCCCGAATTCACGTTTGGAGCATGTTACACGTCACCCGTTATTGGCAAGGAATCTCATGTCCGTAGCGAATAACCCCCGTTCAACTCCCGTTCTTCCAATCCTTTACATTAAAATTAATCTGTTTATTTTTAATCTTAGAACGAGAAAGGTCAGGACACGGTTCATCTGCGTAGTACAATTACGTCAATAAATAACTATGATTCATTGTAACTTAATAACGCTATTAGGTATATCCATTCGAACCAACGACGCAGAGCCGGAAGCAGACTAGTAATTTTCCATCTTATCATTAGGTTTTTAACCTTACTCTACTGTTTGATATACGTTCAAAACTAAATAATTTCAGTGGGATTTTAAGAAATTATCGCGGAACCAAAATTACGCACGTGCATTGTAAGTGACTAATTATACAAAATAAAAAAAAAGTTTTACTCAGCGCGGCAAATTCAAGTTTCCTTGCGATTTTTGTCAATCATAGCTTCTATGAGTAAATACGTTATGTATGATTTAAAAAAAAATTGTGTTGCAAAAATTTTTTTTTTCAGGGCAACTCTAGCTAACTACTACAATAATAAAAACTAAACTAAACTAAAACTAACTAGACTACACACTAACTGGCTACACTATACCTACTACAAAGAACATATGGACTGTATAATAGACCGCGATGGCCTATAGACAGTCCAAATGCTCCAGCCCACTGCTGGTAGGTAGCGTACCCAACATGCTGGCAGCATTGCCTCGTTGAATTCCAATGCTGATGTGTTGAGCCAAATTATTGATTTTGCTAAGTTAAGTGAAACGTTTCACGTTAAAAAATCAAACCCAAAAAATGTTTAAATATAAGTACTAGCTGCGCCCCGCGGTTTCATTCGCGGGTTAAAAGTAGCCTAATTGTGTCAAATTATAACATAATTTTTAACTTGACTGACTTCGAAAAGAAGAGAAGGTTAACATCTGCTTAGGCGGTATTCTTAATGGAAAAAAGTGGTCGTTTCCATTAAGAATACCTACCGATATAGCTCATTATATTTTTTTTTTTGTAATAGTCAGCATTTGTTTTTCTCGCAATGTGTGCACAAAAGTGAGTAGGACCACGAGGACATGTATATCCACGTGGTCTTACTAGTAGGACTAAATAGTAGGTCCACGTGGAAACAGCGTATGTTTCATGTGTACTCTTCAATATACCATAGTAATTAATGGGATAGGTATTATATACTCTTTGTTAATGGGGTGAAAAAATGCTAGCTAATTTTATAAATCAAAATAATCAGACTGATTGAGTCTTCTGTTTAGAGGAGTAATAACCAACCAAGTGCGAGTCAGGCTCCGTAGCATTATCTATAAAAACGAGCAAAAATATCATGATTGTTGTATGGGGGGCCTCTAAAATATTTATGTTATTCAGTTTTTAGTATTTGTTGTTATAGCGGCAACAGAAATACATCATCTTTGGAAACTTAACAATAACATTCAACTTTGTATCGGAAGTAGCTACAATGTTTAACAAAACATTACGTCAGCAACCCATTGTCTATTCTTACCAACTTTTTTTTGTTACAGCAAAATGCCGGCGTACGACAATGAGGGGGCCACAATTTCAATGGAGGACGTCCGTGACCCAGACCCTCCTATCACAATCAGCACCATACAGGAAGAGCTGATAGCCAGACGAAATAGACAGTTCAAAACCCAGCAGTCCACGGTAGCATCAAGGAAAGAACAGGCTGTGTGCGTAAGAAGAGCTCACAAGAAATATGGCCCAACAAAAAACCCTAACATCATTCTCGAAGGGTTGAATATGACAGTTCCCAAAGGCGCAATGTAAGTTTAAAAAGTTTTGTTTGAACTTGGAACTCTTTGGTGAAGTTTAATGAATGTACTTTTTGCGCGGGAAAGTTATTTAAATTGTTTCAAAAGTAAAAATGTAGTGTTTTTATCTATGTCGCAAAGCATTAGGCTAATAGTGCCGCCTTTAATTTATTTTAATATATACTTACATAATTAATATTCGAGTTTAAATTATTTTGGTAACATAAATATAAAATATCTATCCTATGTTTGTTTGTTTGTTTGTTTGTTTGTTTGTTTGTTTGTTTGTTTGTGAGTGGCAGAACTACAATACCGTGTTCGGCAAAACAACTAAACCAATTTTGGTGAAATTGTGCAACAATATATAATTATTGGTTACGCTACGAAACGGGAAGCTTCATGGTTGATTGTAATTAGTTGTTGTGCAGTTGATATAGCTGCATCTAAACTGCCAATCTACTGCGCAGTCCGCTTGCAGTTTAAATGCAGCACACCTGTCGTAAACAAAACCACTAAGTACTCAAATAATATTATTTAAATAAAAACTCATGAATTGTTCCGTTATGTTTAGTCATCCGCTTGTAAATTGAAAATTACAGCGTTGTCTCTACCCACTCGTTACGGAAAATTAAAAAGCTAAAATGCTTCCTTGGCACCTTTGTAATATTATACATGGCAACAAACCCCCGTTAAAAAGGTTCGTTATTAAAGTGGCGACTGACGCAACATCAGATAGCTAATGAACTGGTTGTAAAGAACATAGACAAAACAAAAGACGCTGACTCTGCTATTTCCTGAAAGAACGACATTTCAGACATTTTTTACCTGAAAATGTTTAAAAAGCTAAAAGTGAAATTCAAGCCTGAAAGCCACGCTATTCATCCAATGCCAAAGCTCACAAAAAGGTTTATAAAATATCTACCTTCCACAGTAAGGATTAAAAATAAAAATGAAACTTGAAATGGCGGGAAATATTATGTAAATTTTTTGGAGGGTACCTTTGTTTTTAGGGACGTAAAAAAGTTCTGTTGTCAGCTTGGTAGTGTAGAAAACTTGTGTGTAGGGTTCGTAAAAAACCCCAAACACAGGGGGAACGGAAGTAATCATCATACCGTATCACATAATATTTCACGTGCAATTATTTTTCGTTGAACGTGAATTGATTTGTTTGATGGTTTTGACGCGCCGCGCCTTAGAGTTATTAAACCATATAATTTTCTGAATTCTAGGCTTGATTTCTGAATTTGCGTACTAATTAGATTGTAAATTTATAACCACACTCAACATTTGCTCATATGTTATAACAAATTATGTGGTTTGTACCTACCTAGTATTTGATCTAAACAGTTTTTTGCAATAAATATGATTTTTATCATAATGACTTAAGATGTTGTCGGTTTAATTAATAATTGCAGTTAATGGTAATTTTAACCTTGACTTTTATGAGTGTTAAAAACTTTGTATGGGTATAATTTATGATGCGGTAATAACTCATTTTCACCATTAAAGTGTTTTAAAAACAGACTTACGCATCCGCTACCTGTTCACTGACCGAACTAAAAAAATTTAAACGAATTAGTAACAAAGATTTTTATATAATTTAATGATTTCACAAGCTAGTCATTTGTCTGACGATGCCTACCAATAGCAGTGCTACTTAGGACTCTAAAATTCAATTGATTAATTATTTATTTATACTAAATTCTGCTCATAATTGATATACTGGTAACTTCCCCCTTTTTCGGGGAACTACCCCACTAGTAAAATCGTACATGACGTAAAAAATTCCTGACCTTGTAGAACTTGTCCAAGTTTCACCAAGATTTGTTGAAAAATGCGACCTGTACGAGAGTACGTACATCCGGACAGACGAAAGCAAAAGCCCAGTTGAAGCAGACTCGCTCAATTCGTTCGCTCGGTCAATAAATTCTCATAGGTAACTAATACCTACTAACTCCGCAACACAAACATATTAGTTATTATATGTGTATGTGGAAGTATATATTTTTTGCTCGCTTCGTTATTAAATTACAACACTAGTAAACATAAATCTAACTGTTCATAATTAAAATACATAAACTCATAATTTTATTAATGGAATGGCCAAGAAAAAATTAGTCAAGAAACCAGCTTGGTTAGATTTGTAACTTAAGAAATCACAAAATTTGAGACTTGGCCAGCTTGTTGGACCATGGCCGCTCTGTCCCTGATGTCAAAGGCCGTGTTCCGAGAGGACATGAACGTATCATTATCATCATCAGACTGAAGACGTCCACTGCTGAATATAGGCCACCAAAAACCACCACCACCACCAAGAAGAGCGCCACTTTGAGCAGCTGCTTACCTCCTGCATCTATATCGGGTCTCTGCAGTTTTGACCAGGTCGTCGGTCCACCTAGTGCCTACGCTGCGTCTTCCAGTTCATGGTCGCTACTCGGGAACCTTTCTTCCCAATCGGGTGTCAGTTCTACGGGCGATGTGGCCTGCCCATTGCCATTTTAACTTGCTAATTCTAAGAGCTATATCAGTCACTTTACTTCTCCTGCGGAACACCTCATGTTGATGTGAAATTATTAAAAATTAATTACTCATTCCAGTTACGGTCTTCTCGGAGCTTCTGGCTGTGGAAAAACGACACTACTATCTTGCATAGTAGGCAGAAGAAGACTGAATTCCGGCGAAATATGGGTCCTAGGAGGGAAGCCTGGAAGCCCTGGCAGCGGAGTGCCTGGCCCCAGGATCGGATATATGCCTCAAGTATGTAAATGTTCATGTTAAAAGTTTATGGGGGAGGCCTATGTTCATCAGTGGACGTATTTCGGGCTGATGACGCTGGGCAGCAGCATTTTCTAAGGCACGTACCTACATTAAAATCTGCCGCCAGCCAAGCGTGGTGAATTATTATGTCTATATTATATACTGTTTGGTTAAATAGGGTTGGGAATGAAATGAATACCTAATGTCCAATAAGAAAATGATAAATGATATAAAACCAATGCCAAATAATAAATATGTCAAATGATAAAAATATCCAATAAAAAAAAATTACCAATTATAAAATGACCAATAATAAAACTGTCCAATTATAATGATGTCAGATAGGAATAAATATTGTTTAATTTCGTATCGTGTCTCAACAAAAATTTGCTGCCAGAAATAGCTAGACGTTCATAATTATATTAACGTATCCTATTCAAACCGAGGATCGTTAGACAACACAACGAGATCCACCTTCTATCGGCACAGAATAAATAGAACGTACCTACTACGTACTATCGCCTCCACTGTCAATTGTTCACCAAATATTAATTAACCTATCTCCTAACAACGTAGGTACCGGTAAAGTAATTAAGTCGACGCGTATACGGTTAAACGGTATTTCCATTAATCTTGTAAAACAATTTACGTGTTACAATATTTTGGTTAGTGGTTTGTATTAAAATTTACGGTGGATGGAGAGTAAATGAGATAAAAGATCAAGAATATATAGACAAAAACACCTATGTTCATCTCACAAATGTTTGTCCTGGGTGGGACGAACCCACAACCTATAAGGTCACAAGGCAAGTATACTGCTAACTTAGCTATCCAGCCAGTCAATAAAACTGTACCAAGGTACCAAGCTATTTTAGACCCTGTTTACATCTAGTTTTAGATTTACTTTATAGTTGACTATCATGATTATAAGGAAACAATTCATCTTGCTAATAGGTGTAATCGTTAAAAGTTAATAGAGGTGTTATTTAATTAATTTAACTTTTATAGATGTTTAATTAATAATTATGATTATGGATGCTGTCATAACCCTAGAATATTTTTGCGAGTTCTATTTAAAATATATAAAAACTATGGGATATCTATTATCTATATGTAATTTTGTATAATTATAATTATTATTTATACTGATTTAAAAAAAGTTAAAAAGAGGATAAAATATCGATATTATTTTTCTTGTTTTAAAAATATTAAGCTGGGAGGCCTCTAAAATGGCCTTAGAGCGTCACTTTGTCCGGTGATTTCCCTCTTGCATCTGTTTCCTGCTTGGCTACACTGCGTCTCCCGGTTTGTGGTCGCCACTCGAGAACCTTTGTTCCCCATCGGTTGTCAGTTCTGCGAGCGGTGTGGATACTTTATTCTTCCGCCAATCTCGTTGTTTAGGATTTTATCACGCAAGGAAACTCCGAGCATGTAGCCTCACAAACTAAGTAGAGGATACAAGTCATAGCCTCTCCATAGCTCGTTACAAGACTTTGAAGTATTAGTTCTATATTATTTTAAAGATGATTTCTACTAAGAAGCTAAGCAAAAGAACTTCTAATCAAAGGAAGGTTCTAAATATAGCTGATTTAATTAGGTACTTTTTATGAGAATGAATGACGTGACGAGCAAGTGGTTCACCTATGTTAAGCGACACGGCCGCCCATAACAGTTGCAGTGTCACTCGAAACCTTAAAATAGTAAAGTTTAGTGTGACATTGCACTGCGCATGTCATCCTGAGACATCACATATCACTGTGTGATCAGGTCGTAAAGTCTCATTTGCCCGGTAATGCCACTAGCTACAACGCCCTTCGAACCGCAAGTAGTACATACTTTAATAAAACCATTTTGTAGGTTTCTATTCAATTCATTAGAAGATGGTTCAGCGAAACTAGCCAAAAAGAAAATCCAGACAAAAGCTAGTTCTAGCTAAAATCTACTTAGTTAATTAACTGTAGCAACACCAACAAAACAAAACCCAACTGAAACCTACGTGTTTGGTCCGAAAATGGCTAATCCTACATAATCTTGGCAATCGAATACATTAAATTTGTTCAAATCACCTTTATTACAACTGGGAAAAGGTCGATGTTTCCATGAATTCCAATATAACACACCAATGAATACGTCTGTGGCAGTTGTATAGTGGAATACTTGTTTTGCGGCCGCTCAAGCGAAAATATCCGTAGGACGTAAAGTTTTACGTTTCAGGAAAGTTTGGGAAAATACCGTTTTCGTTTTTTCTTGGTTGGCAGATGGAAAACTTTGCTATGTAAGTTTCGTTTTTTGTTTCTTTGTGAACAGGGGCCCAGAAGTTTATGTGTCGTGCTTTTTTAAGAGTTTGTTATATTATTTAATCCAGTATTTATAATTAAAGGTTGAAATTTTTTTAAAGATGGAGTTGTACTAATTTGTAAAAGTGAATTGGCTCTGGCTGCTTTTTTTTATGTAATTAAAGAAGACTCTTTTAACTCTTATTGCCATGTTTGCATGTTTGTGAGGATTTCATGCCCAAAGCCGAAATTACTGAACTGATTTCGATGAAATTTGGTACAAAAGTAGATCCCTAGATGGACATAGGACACTTTCCAACTCAAAAAGAGAGCTTCGCGGCAAACGCGTAAATTACAATGTTAAGTCGAGAAAAATAGAGAATGTTTTTAACGGGGTTGTAAAATGATCATGTCTTGTGTTGTAATCATCATCATCATCATCACCATTATCATCGATAGCCCGAGGACGCCCACTGCTAAACATAAACCTTCCCCAGAGGGCGTCACTTTAAGCGAATGCTCAACTCCTGCATCCATCGGCTCCCCGCGGCTTTCACCAGATCGTCATTTGTTATACCTACTTTACTGAAATCAACAGCTACAAAAACGTAAAAGTTTTTAAATAAAATATAGGAAAGGAACCAATAGGAACTTATTATAAAAAAATTACCACATTCTTTACGTTCTACAACCAACACATCCACTTACATCCAAATAGGTATAATAACAAGATGGTATCAGGAAAAATTACCTTCATTTTTATTGTTACATCAATACCGAGTAACGACAATGTCATATTTGAAGAATTGGAAATATGAAGAAAACTCGAATTTATTAAAATACTTATCGCTATTATTAGATCGAATCCCATCACAATACCGATCACAAATTCGATCGTAATGTCGATTACATTATCGATATTTACTACCGTTACCGATGGCAATGCATACATTTCATAGACATGCTAATTCATTATTAGCATGCTAATTGCTATTGCCATTCACAGACAGACGGACAGACAGACAGACAGACAGCAGAGCCTTAGTAATAGGGATCGCTTTATCCTTCGGGTAAGTACGGAACCCCAAAAAACCACAAGATTAACTTACGCTTTATCTTTAACTGAGTAACCCGCCAATTAACATTCGGGTATCAAAGCAAAACTGAATTCAAATACACTTGCCCAAAATAATTAGGACACGCCACAAGTCTCTGAATTATTAATACGAATAAATCTACTCCAATATTTCCTTAGAATTGTACAAACTTGCGTTTGAAACCGTATTTTATGTAAATTAAGTCTGTAAGCCTTATATTTAATGTTAAATGAGAAACCATGTCTATTTCGTTGTCCGGTTCGGAGTAAGTTTGCCTTGGGCATTGAGGAAATACTTATCTTGTGGAAGCTATCCGTCGAATTTACTTGCGAAATATAGGGTAATCACAGGAACAATACAGTGATGCACCATGTACACTAGAATAACCGGCCAAGTGCGAGTCAGACTCGCGCACAAAGGGTTCCGTACCATTGTACGGCAATAAAGTGACTTTTTTTTTATTTTTTTATTTTTCATTATCTATAAAAACGAGCAAAAGATCACGTTTGTTGTATGGGAACCTCCTTAAATATTGATTTTATTCTGTTTTTTAGTAGTTGTTGTTATAGTAGCAATAGAAATACATCATCTGTGTTAACTGTCTAACTGATCACGGTTCATGAGATACAGCCTCGACCAGACGGACAGACAGACAGTCAAACAAACAGATAGATAGACAGACGGACAGCGGAGCCTTTGTAATAGGGTTTGCTTTACCCTTGGGTTACAAAACCCTAAAAAACTATCTTTTGGTAAAAAAATCTATAGCATAGGGGGGATTTGTATCCCCCATAGTACCATACTAATTTGGCGGGCGGCTTGGTGATCGCTGAAGATTTCAATGAACCGAGGTTTGGCACCCACAGGTAGAGATGGGACCACATTTCACAAACCTAGTTGGTTTTAGGTGGAGGTAGAGATGGGACCACATTTCACTAACCTAGTTGGTTTTAGGTGGAGGTAGAGATGGGACCACATTTCACTAACCTAGTTGGTTTTAGGTGGAGGTAGAGATGGGACCACATTTCACTAACCTAGTTGGTTTTAGGTGGAGGTAGAGATGGGACCACATTTCACTAACCTCGTTGGTTTTAGGTGGAGGTAGAGATGGGACCACATTTCACTAACCTAGTTGGTTTTAGGTGGAGGTAGAGATGGGACCACATTTCACTAACCTAGTTAGTTTTAGGTGGAGGTAGAGATGGGACCACATTTCACTAACCTAGTTAGTTTTAGATGGAGGTAGAGATGGGACCACATTTCAAAAACCTACTTGGTTTTAGGACCAGCATAGGTATTCCCGACCAAGGCGAAAAGTTTCGAATCGATATCTTCATTCTACTTCGAGAGCGGATATAGTTTCGAAGGAGAGTAAAAACCTAATTTAGAAACCCTAATTTAGAAACTCAGAATTCGTCGGCTTTTCCCGATAGAATGGTTATCATCAAAACGTTTGCAGAGAATGTTGTGCATATTAGTACAAAAACTGAATCCCAATGTTTGAAATGTTAGTTAATTCTACCCATTAGCAAAACCGTTCTATTTTAAATGATTAATTTGTTGTTTTATTAAAAACCCAATAAAACTTCATCTAAACGCCATTGTTGATTAACAAAATATGAAACACAGCCGAGTTCCTAAACTACATCCAGCTGGTAAAATTATTAATGTTTTATTTTTTTAAATCGAATATTTGATTTATGTGTAGGTACTTAGCGAATTTATTATTAATTATTAATAGATTGACCATTAAAATAACATTATTATTTTAGGAGGCAGTAAAATATTATAAGATGTATGTACTCAAAACCTTCTTTTAAAACAAAAATTGAAAATACAGAGAAGCGTATTGATTTCAAGCGCGATTTAAAATATTTATTCAAATCATGTCAACTCTGACTAAATCATGGTCCCATATATGTAGGTACCTACGTATTACTGTGGTCGTCTTATCACCAGTGATATTTTACCTGCTGTTTATTATTTACTTAAGTATAAAAACTCAAAATACAGTAGAACTCTAAGAGAAATCATGTCTGGCACTGCGTAACAAAGTAAATAAGCAGTGTACGGAAACGATTCCGCCAGCTTTTTGAAGAAAAATCAGCTGGAGTGTCGATTTGCGCTGTCAAACGATCTCGAATTCGGGTTTGGGAATCGCTGCAAAGCAATTCGACATGGTAACGCTCCCGTATTCGAACGAAAAAGCATTGGGAATAAGGGTGCTGGAGCGTAAAAAAATATTTCACTAATACTTTATTATTGTTTCTTTTAGGAAGTCGCCCTCTTCGGGGAGTTTTCTATAAGGGAAACTCTGATTTACTTCGGCTGGATTGCCAACATGTCGACCAAAGACGTAGAAGATAGGATAGACTTCTTAATTGCCCTTCTGCAGCTGCCTAACCCTACACGGTAAGTTACTTTTTCAACTCCCTTCAAAAAAGGAGGTGTTCAGTAGTACCATTTTTGTAATGTTTGTTACCTTAGAATCCGGTAAGAAGGTTGTAAAAGGTGATGGGTAAAGACATGAGATCACTATTGTCAATCCCGGCTTTAGGGATGGATGGATGCGGGTTTAAGTCCTGTCCGTGGATCAAATTTGTTGACGGGCCCGATAGCTCAGTTGGTATCCCTGCCTTCTGAACTGAGGGCTGTGGGTTCGATTCCTACTCAGGACAAACATTTGTGTGATGAACATAGATGTTTGTTCTGCGTCTGGGTGTTATATTGTATTCTATGTATATGTATTTACAAACAAAAATGTATATAAGTATTGTATCAGTTATCTGGCTCCCATAGTACGAGCTATGCTTAGTTTGGGGCTAGATGGCGCTGTGTGAAATGTCCACACATATTTATTTATTTTATATATTTATTTATTTATTGTATTATTTTACAAGAACCATTTAAGTATGTCTTCAAGACAATACACATGTATTAAGCGATTTACGGACGATCATCTTAGCGTCTGCGCTAATAATGGGACCTCCCGACTCTTCTGGCTCGGATACCGTTTTTGGCAACGATTTTAGGGTACTACATTTTACAAGGCAACACAATCAGACACCGACCCCTCTGGCAAGGTTGTTGTACCCTCCATATAGGTTAGCGAATGGTTGCCATTTCTCAAGGTCAAAGCCCTTGGGAAGTCGACGTAAACGTAGTCTTCCTGACCCCTTTTTCCTGACAACGGCCCAAAAGAATATTTCTTGACAAATATAACCTGGGAATTCTAAAGGCTAGAGTGAACCGGTATCTTCTAGGCAAGCATGCTCCATCGGTACCGCGTCGTCACTTACCATTAGGTAAACCCGTGGTCAAATGTTAGCCTATCGACTTAGAGCATCTATAAATGGAGATGTTAACGTTATAATCCGCAAGCAACATTTTCTGCCAATTTCTACGGGGGACGAGGTAAACTCGTACAGCACACGCGCAAACCGCGCGTGTAAACGCACGCCGCACACCATCTTAAGACACGCACACCGTTATATAAACTAGCGTAGTTACGCAGTGTCTACACGCACGTATGATGTTGTAGATGACCAAGTAGCGCCATATGACCGGCAGAGGGGAACGCCTTGCCTTGCCACCTCCTTTCGTAAATGCTCTAAGCCTATCGATGATAAAAAATGATTTTTCTCTTTTTAAGTCGTTTGACCGATGAGGATATGAAAAAATAGAACAAAATGTACCATTTATTTTGAAAGTGTGACCGATAGGGCCCTATTATTATGGATTTGTAAAACTGTGACAGAACGGGCCTGTGACCAAACGGTACTAAATCAACACTAAAGTAGACGGATTTGAATAGCGTCTAACCGTCTAGTACTTTCCGAAATCAATACGAAACTCTGGTTTCTGTTTTGTGCCCAACTGTACGTATATAAATAGAAGCCTAGATAGATATGTCTAGTGACGTCAGTGTTTTTAATTGCAGACAAGTAAAGAACCTCTCTGGCGGTCAGCAAAGGAGGACTTCTTTAGCTGCAGCACTGATACACGACCCTGAGCTGCTGATCTTGGACGAGCCTACAGTTGGAGTTGATCCTGTTCTACGGCAAAGGTAAAATGGTTAAAACATCTCTCTCTCTCTCCTCTCTCCTCCTCTCTTTACCTCCACCCCCACTCTTCTCCTTCCCCTCTTTACCTACCGTTTCCCCTCTTCCTGTCTCGACTCTTCCTCCCTCTATCCCACTTCCTCTCTGCCAACCCTCTCCCTCTCCCTCTTTCACTCTCTTCTAGCTTTGTCCCTTTTTAATCTTTTCTTTGGCTCAAACCCGCTGTGCAAAGATAATAATATAATCACTTCTTATTCTGTACCGCTGTGCTTACTTAGATTTTGTAATTCAGAAATCAAATTGATGGTGATTTTGATATCAACTTAAAAACTTACTCTGAAGATACAAATAGTAGGTAGGTACTATGTTTTTAACCCGCGATTATCTCGAAAGAATTAATTTAAGAAGCTAATGGATGTGTTTATTTAAATTTTAAATGATAATAAAATAATCATTTGATGCAAAAACACTTGGATAGGTACTGCGTTTTTGCCTGCTTGAACTTTGATATTGCATGGTAAGTAGTGACTTGCAAAATTCATAGACGTATCACGTTTTTTGGGTTCCGTATAAAGGAACCTTTATAAGTTCGTCATGTCTGAATCCTTTGCAGCCTTATAACTTCTACTACTTATAAACGTAAAGGCATTCTTTTCATAGAACTTAAAATTAATTTAATTATGACTGAAACAAATTAAGCAATATGGTCGCACACCGACGCCCTGTTCATCGTATCGTAAATCTAATAAATTAAAAATTAAAATAAATGTACATACAAGAAATTTTGCACAAAGATAGTTTAGAGACCCCAAGTTTCAGAAAATTTAAATAATATTTGTTTGTGTACTGTAAGCCTTCATATAATTAAAGAAGGGGTAAAAATGTTTTCCCCGGTAAACCCCGTTTTTAAGCACGTCATTTTATCTTCGCTATATGCCGAGAATAACCGTTGAAAAACCTCGTCGAATTAGTTATGAAAACAAGCGATAATAATATCATTTCATGACACCCGTGAAAAAATATAACTTTGACGGTGATGTGTAGCATTATCACACGAGTTGTTTGTCGCGAATATTAATGTTACGTGATGTAGAAGGCAGAGGAATAGCTCTGTCGAGGTAATCCGATCTTATGTCTTTACTTTTTGAGAGACAGGCCTGGCGCTCTTTGCACTTTATTAGGCACCTGCACAGTTAAGTGCGCCAGGTATGTCATCATCAGCAGCCAGGCCCCTAGAAATACAAATCATAATTAATTTGACCGGCAATCACCAGTTTAATATGCATCACCATTTACCAGTGCATATAAAACGCATTTGACTGACAATGTTGTAGGTTTATTATGATTTGTATTTTTATGAAATAGAGTCCTGAAGACGTCCATTGCTGACTATTATAGGCCTCCCTATAGAGCACCACTTAAAGTGGCTGCTTGTAGTGATGGATTAATTAGCATTCGCATTCATTTTTAGCATGTGAAAACTCAATTAGCATTTCACAAATGAAATGTAGTTACGAAATACTGTGAAATATGAAATTTCATTTCAATTCATTTAGTTCATTTCGAATTTAATTTTTAATATACAGTTTCATTTCATTTTTATTTCATGTTTAATATCATTTTTCAGTTTTACGAGCGATGTGGCCTGCCCATTGCCATTTCAACTTGCTAATCCTAAGAGCTACATCGGTCACTTTAGTTCTCATGCGGAACCCTTATTTCGGATCTTATCTCGCAGGGAAACACCGAGCATTGCTCTCTCCATAGCTCGTTGCGCGCACATCGCTCATCGCTCATCGCTCGTAGAACTGACAACCGATGGGGAAGAAAGGTTCTCGAGTGGCAACCACGATCTGGAAGACGCAGCGTAGGCCGGCCCCCCACTAGGTGGACCGACGACCTGGTGAAAGCCGCGGGGAGCCGATGGATGCAGGAGGCGAGCAGCCGCTCTAAGTGGCGCTCCCTGGGGAGGCCTATGTTCAGCAGTGGACATCTTCAAGCTCTTAATGATGATGATGATCATTTTTCATTTATTTTTCGATTTTTATTTCATTTTTCATTTCCATTTCATTTCAATTTAGCAAATAGCATAGCAATTAGCATGCTAAGACTCGTGAATTAGCATGGTTATGAAATTTACGTAAAATCGCATTAATTTCCATCGCTAGCTGCTTCCCTCTTGCGTGAAATGTCTCCCAACGCTTCTGACCAGCCCGCGACGAGAAAATTTGTCGTCGCTGTTAGAGTGAGACATACTGAGGTGCTACCATAGTCTTGTCACGGTCTCTCACGAGAAACAGTGTTGTGAAAATTTGGTCGCGGTACGCATTGCATGCTAGAGGTGGTCAGTGGGCCTAGCACAAATATTTACGCGCGCGTAAGTGTAACGTTAAAGTTGTATGGCATTTGATCTGCCCCCCTATCACGATTGAGCTAGCAGCGCTGCTGACGCGCATCAGCCGCTCAAGTGCTGTCAAAATTGTATGAACTTTGACAGCAGTTGAGCGGCAGACGCAATCGTAATAGGGGGGTTTTACGTTAACGTTACACTTACGCGCGCGGAAATATTCGTGCTAGGCCTACTGGTTGTCGCCGTCGGTCCACCTAGTGGAGAGTTTACGTTGCGTCTTTCGGTTCGTAGCCGATAGTCGAGAACCTTTCTTCACCTCGGCTGTCGGTTTAGCGAGCGATATGGCCTGCCCATTGCCATTTCAATTTATTCATTCCAACTACTACTAAATACAAAACTACATTACATTAAACAAAACTTCTAATAAATAATACAAAGTGCTCTAGAACTTAAGCCTCGTCGTTTATTTACCTTTTAAACCAAATCCTCTACGAACCAGTTTATTTAAATTAGCCGTCTAACATTAGTTTTAGTCACAGCATGTAGGTCAAACCTATTTTCGAGTTGCGGCTTTGTTTCTAGACTTGAATGATGCAGCTTAAAGCCTACGTTGACCGAAACTCAATTTTAGAACGGATGCTTTTAACCGCGAGGTATATTTCTGTTTTGATCGACCCGCTATTTAAACAGTTTTATCATTTTTATGTAGGATGTACCTATACAGGATGTAGTTTAATTCATTAGCATAAATGGAGCCCATAATAGAACATCCTTTATAGATAATTATTAATGAGTAAAGAGTGTAAATCAAAATATTTTTATTGAAAATTATGAAGATTGCCGCGGCACCTAACGCAGTCGGCACGAATGATTTTAATACATTTATACGTTTTTATGCCTTGTATGTACCAATTAAAAACAGTACTCCATTATTCCCATTAAATTTTGTATTGTAGCATTAGAATAAGTCAGTTATTCCATTTTTTGGAGATATTATTATTACCAAACCAATGTGTTAGAATTCAATAATTTTGGTCCACACGTGACCGGTATCAGGAGTAGGTACCTACTTTCAAAGGATGCTAATGAATTCAATTACACCCGGTATACGCGTTAAAATACATAGATAAACTATTAAGGGAAGCCTATGTTTAGCAGGGAATGTCTTCTAGCTGATGTGATACATGCTAGCCTTTTTAAAATGGAAGCTGGTTCCAAAGCCCGTTAAGTGCTCTAATATCTGCATTATTTAAACAAGCCACTTTGTTTCAGCATTTGGGACCATCTGGTCGAGATAACGAAAGGAGGACGCACCACTGTGATTATAACTACCCATTACATAGATGAGACTAAGCAGGCTAATATTGTAAGTATTTGAAAATACCTGTTATAGCAAGTTTTTATCAGTATACAGGACGCAATGTAGAAAACAGCTGCTGCAAACCTGGCGAAAACTGCGGGGAGCCGATGGATGGCACCCGCTCAAAGTGGCGCTCTCTGGAGGATGCCTATGTTCAGCAGTAGACATCTACATGCTGTTGATGATGATGATGATGAATGTAAAAAGGGCGTGGTGCTAACGTAGGGCGTAGTGCTAAAAAGTAGGGAGTAGTAAACTCAATTGAGTAAGGCGTGACCAGGCCGAGGTTCATCTAAATACAAAAAAATCAGCAGTAATTGGACAACAGTTCGTTTACGTTTTCTCCCTTTTCCCCCCATATATTTCGCTGCAGCGCCCCTAGCGGACACGTTGATGGACTAAAAATGGCAGTACAAACTTTAAATGGATTCGCGCGTATTCACGTATTGGAAAACTCGTACTAGGAATATAGGCAGCCTCTTTTATGATAATGAACCAATGAGCAATGAAATTGTGCTTGTATATTTAATTATTTACACTAACGTGTAGATATAAGTTAAGTATTTGGCTTCTGTACAGTTTACTAATAAATAGAGTACAAAATGTAAATCTGCATCGTAAAATACAAAATTTGCATTTTAATTCGATTCCTTACTTTGACACCACGCGAAATCCTTGCCTTACATAAGTAATCTGCAAAACTCTATTCTCTATGAAACAAAAACAAAACCGCCCGAAATGAATTTGGAATTGGCGCGATTTATTTGTCAAAAGTCACATGTTTTACTGAGATGCGTTCCGAAACATCAACACATCAGAAGCTACCACCACTTATGTCAATATAATTTATTAAAAATAAAAATAACTGTTTATAAAAATGACACGACTGTGTTTTCATAGAGAATAATGGCCCTGCTTTATACCGTAGACACAAGAAAGTACAAAGTTAAACGGACTCCCTTAGAAATATTTTGTTTATTTGCTTTGGAAATGAAAATAACAGATTCAATTCACATTTTGCTCTAAGCTAATAATTACCTTTGTTATTCTCTGTGTCTTTTATCACAAAAGCTTTTAAATAAACCACAATATTTCAACAATTAGTAGCTACTGAATAAATGAACTCTTTAGATACTTATACTTAATGGAAAGTTACATTTCAGTTTTAAGTAAAACTATGCTCTATTAAATTCTTATTCTATTGTTCTGATATGGTGTAGGTATCTCATTTTAATTCACAGTTAACTTTTCAACGGTGAACATTAATTAAAACTGACTGTAGTTTTAAGATTGTTTTAATTATTTAATTAATTTTTAATTGTTGTTAATTACTTACATAGTTTTTGTTATGTTATTATTTGAGATTTTTCAAGGTCAGTCAACGAACAACGCGTTACGAAATTTTTAGTAAATTATACAAAATTAAGACTAAAAATATTTCAAGCGTGTTTTTACTTTAATTGGTTTAAAATATTTTATAAGAACCAATGTAACTGAAATTAATTAAAGTTATCTCTAATTACGTTCTTAGAATTAAATAAGTTAAAATGTTTTTATATTTTATCTACAACTGATCAGTTCAAGAAAATAAATAAATAGACGGGAATGATTTTAAACCACACTAAAGGTATATCTATAAAATTAGTATATGCTTTAAAATTTAAAAAACCAGCGGGATTTGAACCTGCGCCCTCCAACTCATCGGATTTGACGCTCTACCATCTGAGCTATGGTTACCTGACCGCCTGCGAATTTCAAGGACTATACCTTTATAAACCTCTTAGTATAAGTAGTACGGCCTGCTACAATATCAAAGATCAGTTTTGTTCATTTCATTACTATTATAAACGGTTAAAATCTGGATGCAATTTCATCGCGGAAAAGGTTTTTTTTAGTTTTTATTGGATGAGCTCGGGCAGAATGATTAATTTTACCTATCAGGGGCCGTACTGTGAGCTCTAAGCGCGATTCAAAAGAGAGCCTATATTGGGTCGCTTGTCTAAATATTCATACAAAAAAACATTGCGATCCAATATACGCTCTGATTTGAATAGCGTTAAGAGCTCACAGTACGGCCCCAGGTGTCCATAGGCGACGATAACGCAGTAAGCGGCGGACAGACAGCTCGCCTTTCTATAATAATAAACTCAGCAGCTAATCATGAACTCTTGACCTATTTTCCCAGATTGGCCTGATGCGTGGTGGCAGATTCTTAGCTGAGGAATCACCACAAACCCTCATCCGTCGGTACCAAGCAGAGAGTCTTGAAGACGTGTTCTTGAAGCTATCGGTGATGCAGAACTTGGGGAAGAGGAGACGGTCCAGCATTCTGGCTGATGTCGTAGAAAGGGTGGAACTCCCTGCTATACCGGTAAGTGATCTATCTTTCGTCATCATCATCTTCAGCCTAAAGACGCCCACTGCTGAACGTAAGCCTCACAGATCATTGAGCGCCTGCTGCCATCACCACGCTTGGCAGGGGTCTTGGTGATCATAGATTATAATGACGACCAAAGAGAATGCTCATCATCATCATCATTAACAGCCTGAAGACGTCCACTGCTGAACATAGGCCTCCCCCCGGGAGCGCCACTTAGAGCGGCTGCTCGCCTCCTGCATCCATCGGCTTCCCGCGGCTTTCACCAGGTCGTCGGTCCACCTAGTGGGGGGCTGGCCTACGTTGCGTCTTCCAGTTCGTGGTCGCCACTCTAGAACCTTTCATAGAGAATGCTCATTGCTTGGATATTCCTTTAGCAGCTTTTTACGGTACCCACGGGAAGTAATGGGTGGTCCTATTCGTAACCGAGTAGCATACAGCTCCTTATATCACTATTATAAAATTGTAGGTTTCATATCCTGGTTAATTTTGCTCAAATAACAGCCACCCTAGCGCCCCGCATCATCTTTGATGGATGCGGGAGGCAAGCAGCCGCTCAAAGTGGCGCTCGTTGTTGAAGGCCTATGTTCAGCAGTGGACGTCTGCAGTCACAAATGCCAATGTCAATGTGCAGCTCACAAAGATTAGGCCAGTGGCACTATTAAATAAACGGCCTGCTAGCTTCGTAACTGGATTTTGTCAACTCTTTGTTGTTAACACTATGCATAAGTTAAAATCCTTGTAAAACCTTCGCAGAACCCAGCAGCCATCGATCTAGAAGAGGCAGAAATTGGTGAAATCTCTGGTGAATTCGGAGATAACGTGTCCATGAGCAGTAAAGGCCGCGTTGTGGTCACTCCCGATATCAATCCACCAGTAGACTCATTACCTCCTGAGGCAGAACCTAACAGGGATTGTTTGGACAACTTCAAGCCAATGCACCTCCACCATATGAAGGCGTTAATTTGGAAGAATTTCCTTAGTCTACTCAGGAATTTTGGGTGAGATAACTAAGGGTGAGGCCTATGTTCAGCAGTGAACCTCTCCACTGCTGAACATAGGCCTCCATGACAAAACGCCACTTCAGACGATTATCATAGGGAGATTTGCCATATTCCCTACACTGTCTTGGCAGGCGTCTAAGTGATTACAGACTTTTATGCTGCTGGACTTGTCCTTAATATCTTCAAAAGGGCTCAAAGATATCCCGATTTAATTTGTAAATATCTAAATGCAAACTTTCTAACTAACTTACTTAACGAACAAAATGTTACAATTCAGAACAACCATGGGGTATTAGGCCAGAAATTTTGCAGCCATATTTTCAGTATGCTAATCACTATATATCAAGGGAAACCAGACCTCTGATAGAATTTTACCTAAAGACCTGTCTTATGTCTTATTCAATAGCTCACAAAACAGAATGCAATCGGTACATCTACAAAATATAAGCCAATAATCATTATTGTTCTAAATTACATTCCAAGACTATGCATGCCTAATTGCATCATAAAATTGATTAAACAATACACTAGAGAGTTAGTTATACATATTATAGAAATAGATATTAGCCGCTCAGGCGTTTCAACCGCATGTGCGGCCGGCATCACGCAACGTGGACCGCTCCCCACCACATTTGTGGCTTACAGCTGATTGCGCTACTAGGGATGGCAATCAATTTTTAGAGGTGTAAATCGACTAAAATTGAAACTAGGTAAACGTCACTATCGAATAAAGTAAAAGTATCTATAGTTCAGGAGAAAAAAAACGCCTCAGTCTAAATTGCATCTCACGCCGAGCCGGCGCGCGCCGGTGACGGAGTAATTTCCTTTAGGTACGGCGGAGCGTCAATTATTATGTGTAGTGTTATTGTGTGTGTTTTTTATACTACAACACACGTAAAAATGCATTTGTTTAGAAAGCCAAGTAATGCTTCTTATCAAAACTAGTTTTGAAATTTTAAAACACTGCTTAGTTTATTCGTATAAACCGTAAATATGCAAACCCATACCACGCTATTTGAGGAGCGCTTTGGGACCTACTTACGTCCGCCGCACCGCACCTGAGTGGTTATTTAGTAATTTAATAAATAATACAATGGTATCATTTCATTATTAGTAAAAATTAGGTGTTATCATTATAATAATTATGTAGTTACATTTTCAAACAATTTATCTTATTCAAAATATAAGTAAGTACCTAATGATAACATAGACATATTAATTTACTGATGATAAATCAAACATTTGGGATAATATCAAATTAAATTATATAAAGAAAAAATATTTAATTATTAAACCGTAGTATGATTTTTATCTGCCTCTGAAACGGATACAACTCCAGGTGAAATATATCAATGTCTCTGTTGGAGACAAGTATCTCATTGTATCTTTAAGTACCATCAAGAATCAAAATAACCATGGTCTTCTCTTCCAGGGTCCTAGCATTCATCGTTGGTCTACCAGTATCCCAAATGGTCTTTTTCTGTCTTGCCATCGGTCACTATCCAGTAGGTCTTCCCATAGCCGTCGTGAACTATGAATCAAACAGCACAGAAGCTTTGTGCCCTTACGACAAGAACTGGTGTCCTCAAAACTCGGAGACATTTGAGTGGAACCTGACGATGTTTAGCTGCAGATACTTGGATTACTTATCTAAAAGACAGGATAATTTGGTGAGTATGATTTTATGGCATCCTATCTGGTTAGGTCATCATCATCATCATCCTGAAGACGTCCACTGCTGCTCAAGCCTCCAAGAAAGCACCAGAAAAGTCTGGTATTTAAGAACTGTTTTTAATGCAAGATTTCTCAAGACAAAACACTCGGCTTACTTTATGACCTAATATGAATAAAGTCGATAAAATTTCTGGACTTTACGACACCTGTGAATATTTCTGCGACCACGTTGAATGTTTATTTTGCTTGTAGATTGAAGTTTTGGAGAAAAAACAGTAAAGTTCTGGGTTATTGCTAGTTTTTGTGACTGTAGCGATAGCTGTTATCCTAACCTCCTATGACGTGGTACTATTAGACGTATTGACGTTATAAGTAGTTATAAAGCGATGAGTGTGACTCAGCGGTCGGCTGTACGGGTTTCAAACGGGATTCAAACCCTGGTTTGAATCCCGTTTGGCCGTGCGCCATCGGCTTTTCAAGTTTGTGTGGAATTTGCACTTCTCTTACAGTGGTAAAGAAAACACATGAGGAAATCCATAATTTCAGATTAAGTGTAGTCCCGGAATTTGCCAGCGTGGCGGATTATGGCCTACACTGTTTCCCTGTGAAAGAAAGCCGGTATCCCAGCAATAGCCACTTTTTGTTTACCGAAACGTTTTTATAACATCTAATGGTTGTTTAATTGTTTGACAACAAGACGGATTAATGATTAAGTTCTGTTATTCAAGCAACGTTGAGTTTCCAAGATCCACAATAGCCAAATCACAACATTGTTCTAGGCTACTCCAAAAGACCTTCAACAATATTTATAGCGACATGGTACTTAAGTTTGTACTTTATTTCGCGGTAGACTGGCCCAAATATCCTTGTCACAGTCTCCAACCACTGACGCTCGACTTACTAACGTTATATCACCATAAATAAGTCAACAACTACACGGAAATATGAGAAAGGGCACGTTCGATACGTTATTACGTTTATTATCTAATACGCTATGCCGATCACGTAACGTACTCATTAGAAAACAGTATGGGTATTTGTGATAATATACTTACTTACATCATATACGCAAACGCGAGAAGTAGGGTTTCTAACTAAGACAGTGTTTTATAGCGGACTTTCTAGTGATGATTATTACGATTATTTGCCTCATTCAATACTAATTGAATATATTTTATGGGCATTTGCGTAATTGGTCAGGTGCGAATCGAATCAAGCAAAGCAATATAAAAATGTCAATAAAGCGAATACTGTTTTGATCCTTTTTTTAAATTGTTGCAAAGATTAACCTGTAATAATTCACAGGGTATCGCAGAAGTACCATGTCTAGTGTTACAGAAATGTCCCATAGGCTACGGTAACTTCTTCCCATCAGGCAGGCAGGTAACTTCCCATCCCATGCTTGTTTGCTACATGTACCATAAAAATATTATACGCATCGAAAGGATTATTTTTATGTTATATCGTTGCTATAATATTATCATCAGTTTCTTTATACTATAATTAATTAATATTAATTAAGTCACAAGAAGGTAAAACCCAAGAAAACTAAAGCATTTCAGCATTGGTGCATTTCGGGTTGTAATTCTTACAAAATAACACTAATGAAAACAAGCAAGTTTTGCTCTTGAAATTAAATCATAATTGACTTTGCACAGGGGCAAAACATAGGTAAGTATACCAAAGAAAATTTGGCAAAGGTTGCAAACTTTCAGAATATGAGACTTTTTCAATTTAATTAAATTATCTCAATGAAAAAAAAATTGAGTTGAGCTACTGCGTGAATAAGTTGTATGGTGCGTAAAATCCTTCTATCTGATATGTATTTACGAAGGTTATTGTTGTTTACTGATGATTGGTACCTAATTTGATGTTTAACATTGATCGTGTTGAGATTGTTGATTGGAAAATAAACTATGTAGGCCACCTGCACGCCACCTGTGTCTATTTTTAAACAAAAATCTCGATTTAGAAGCGAATTAGCTGATCTGTCTAGGTAGGCTAGCTGACCTGTGCTATAAACCATGGCCCAATAACAAAGGTTTTTTTGATAATGAATGAGGAGATAGTTGTTTGTCTGATGTTAAGCGCCACGGTCACCCATAACAGTTGCAGTGAACGATTCTGCACTGGGATCCTGAGACATCAGCACAGTCTAGTTATCAGATTACTATACTGTGAGAAGCAAGCAAGGGAAGGTGTGACATGCAAGGGCAAAGAAGACATATTAGGTATAGCCAGTCCCGCTGTCCGGATGTTTTGTACAGGTCGCATTTCTCAACCTCTTGAAACTGAGGTTCGGTAATTAATTAATTTTGTCGATTCAGTTTTGTGGCCAGTGTTAAAATCCTAAAAAAATAGTTCATTTACAAGCTATGCAAAAATTAGGCTCGTGAGGTCGTCAATGAAGACGCAGTGTTGGCCAGCCCCTACTAGACGAACCGACGATCTGGTCCGAACCTGCAACCTGCAGCTGTTATGGGCAGCCGTATTGCTTAACATCAGGTGAACGACTAGCTCATCACATTCGCAGTTCGTAGTCGCCACTCGAGAACCTTTCTTCCCCCGGTTGTCAGTTCCACGAGCGATGTGGCCTGCCCACTTTGGCAGTGCTAATTCTGAACGCTTGCTAATTCTGAGCTTAGTACTTACGAAAACTTAATTCTAATAACTAAATGGAAATCCGTAATACCCCTAATTTCATTCTAGATTTAAGCGTAAAAACGTTAAATTACATTATTTAATGTCGAAGTAAATCCTTTGATTTCTCATTCGTCCTAAGCCGTTAAGCACATTAGCCTTAAGCAGATCATGTGACGGAGTAATGAGATCCTTTATTAAATTCTTTTCCGAGAGCACTTAATTATTTTCCCCTCTTAAGAGTGCCTTTGAAGCCAGTAAAATGTTGCAAAAAGATAGCAAGTGAACTGATGTTTAAAATTAAAACAAACTGCTTGATTTTGACAAGCAATGGCAAGATTTCTTACCTACTTAAAACAAAAAAAAAAATCCGTGGTCGTTTATCGAATCGATAGAAAATTATTGACCTACTTGATTATGCCCATCTGCGCTAAAATTTGACAGATACTTTGGGTACGTTCAAGCACATTGTGTAATGTTCAAGTCTAGAGAGATAAGTGCGAACTTAAAAACCATCAAACGAATATACAGGCGGCATAAAGGTATTTTGGTAATATAAACAAAAATAATTAGGTGACTTCGTGATGTTTTAGTTACCCATACTTTTTTATTTTTAATCTACAGTAATTGAAAATGGCAGTTTGACTTTAGCGGCCCTCTTAATATGAAAGAAAACCGCAACGAGTTTCAAGAGTATTTACTTTGTGAATAAGAAAATGTACTCAATTATTATTATATTTGTAAATCTTTGATTCTATTTTGTGTACTGAAGTAAGTTATTGGTGACTACTTTGTGTATAAATTGATGCTACAAAAGAGCTTTGATAATCTATGAGAAAGATCTTCAAAGTATTTTTTCGTACCTTATTTTTAAAAGCTCTTTTAGAACATAATATAACTTATTATATATTATATTTATAACTATTAAAAAAATTGACGATCCGATTTTGATTAACTTTAATCTTATTTGAATTAATATATCATTTTTGTTGAATATTTACAATGTTTTTGTTTTATTTTTTATTTTATTTATTTATTTATTCCACAGCTCTTATCTTAATAAACATAATGTTATTCATGATAACGACATTACATTATCCAGGTTTTTTGTAAATAAATTCATTTTAAAATATCTCCAAAATATCGTACATAATTGTTCCGCGTATACAGCAGCCTTAACTCAATCTCTCAGCGACTCGATATCTAATACGCATGCATTGTTTATTCTATTGTCATCTCAAATTCAGAGGTTAAATAATTTTTTTTATCACTACAGGTATACTATCCCGATAAAGAGACAGCGATAAACGCGGCGCAGCACGGCAAAGCGCGGGTAGTTCTCGTGTTCCCTGCGAACTACTCCCTCTGCCTTCAAGACAGGATCACCGACCCGAGGCACGCCGACTTCTATACAGTGAAGAACTCTGACATGGAGGCGCATATGGATGATACTGGTAAGTTCTTACAGGCATAGATTACAGAAAGTTAGAAAGTGGAATACTAAACGTACCACGAGCAGGTCTACGGGTAGACATCTTTCTAGTTGACAAGTTGATATTAGCTAGTAATTCTTCACTTAACCCGCTATTTGCGATTTTGTGGAGCAGACACATATCCGTGGTTTTGCGTCGATGCATAAGGCTTAACTTAAAATAATGCTAGACGGTCATCATAATCAGGAATAATTTTTCTTAATCTTAATTGAATCGCTATCTGTCTCAAAAATCGTTTTTGAATCGACTCAATACTATCTCTATCTACATTATAAATTGGCCACCAAACAGAGGAACAATATTCCAGTTGAGATCTAACTAATGATATTGTGTAGAGTGTTTTAAGTGAATCAGACAGTTTGAAAGGTTAGACGATAGATACCTATGATAGGTATGAGATTACAACGACGAAGACAAAGACAAAGTATTTTATTGCAAATAGGCTATTCATAACACTTTTACCAGGCAAATTGAATTAAACTATTATACTTAAATTTCATCTTTGCTTTATACATAGACAACACGGCGCTCATGTAAAAAATATATCAACTTGAGAAACGTGTTTGAAACTAAATCAGACCTATCAACATAACCTATCACGTCTCAACATAAACATCACTTCCTTCATCCCTTACCTATCCAGCCCCATCAAATACAATGTAAATGTGCCGTGACTGTCCCTCTGTAATATAAACGGAGCCTGACGAAATCCATACCAGTTCGGAGAGCCCAGCTATACGCCTACATCTCAGACTAAAAAGAAATCATAGACATCTTCTATGTTCGCGTACTAACAATAATAATAATAAAGCAGGGAAATAGGAAAAAATGTTACACGTATTTTCGGTAAATAAAATACAATAAATAAAGTAGGCCGCGGGGAGCCGATGGATTCAGGAGGCGCTCAAAGTGACGCGCTCTGGTGAAGGGCTATGACCAGCAGTGGATGTCTTCAGGCTGTTGTTGATGATGATGGTAAACTGAAGTACAATACATCAAACTTTAGCTAAGTTAACTTCCACTTACATTCTTGTTTTTTTCAGAATCGGTATCCTTTGTGATTTTGTTTCACACCGAACGATACTAATCAACAATATTTTATATACCCAAAATAATGGTTCAATGGGAAAAAGTAAAATTGCGGAACATATCAATGAATAAGTAGGGGAGTATTTTGAAGTAGATCCACGCCCCATTTATTTAATTACTTATTGAGCTATAATAATAATATATTAGGTACTTAGATGACGAGGTTTCAGGTTATACTTAATCAATATGTAACTAATTGTGCCCAAAACGAGTGAACTGAAAATCAAATGCTCCTTTAGTCACTGCACCCTGCTTCTGCTAACCATCGGTGGTTTCCATTTTTGTTACGCATCGCCATCTACCTTTTAGTCTAAGATCCACCCTTATTATTCTTTCTCGACCCGGGAAGTAACAAATATTTTATTAGAGAACGCAGTGTCCGAATTTCACTTCATCATTGGACCTTCGTAAGTGCGCGTGGTGAGATATACATTTCGTACCAAAAACATATTTATCATAGAGATTTTTAGTATGGGCATTAGGTATGTAGGTAATGTAGTACCTCAGATAATATAATACCTACAGTACAGATGCCACATCCCATACAACGGAATGACGCGGGCTATTTTACGAATTATTTTGTTTCTGCATAAAATTATCAAGTGACATTTATTACGAAGTATTGGGCCAATTGAATACATTGAACACTAACTAGTAACTCTCTAGACACAATTACTACGTTTTTTCAAGTTCGGGCTATGTTTTGTTTGTACCCCATGGTAGTAGTACCTACTACTGTGCTATGCTATTATAACTGGCATCAAAACGAGAAGGTTTATAAATTCAACCCGTAATGATTATTGTGCCTTTACTGTCACCGATCCCCTATGTACAATAGAGGTGTGTTTAATAGAGTAAGTATACTCGTACATAACAGTGGATAAAATTATTTTATTTAGGCTTTTTTTCAATTATTGCATTCATTTTTAATTAAATTTTGAAAATAATATTTATTTGTTCATTTTAAATAGTAGTCATAACGCCTATTCAGAACGAAATAGCATAGTTGCAATTACAACTGAAAAGAGTTGCATCTTCACATCTGCGATCAAATCCATAAAACGCAATTTTCCCAAAGAACCATAAACACGCTTAAGTAACAAGATTACTAGGATGAATTTATCTAATTCAGAACGAAGTAACATAGTTGCTTAGTTAAGTAAGATATTACCACGTAAACTTATCATCAGAATATGAAGTCAATATTGTGTGATGGGTAATTAGGGACAGCCCCTGAAGGCGCACTATTAGTTCAAGTTTTCCCGCAAAATTACATCACGCATGCCAATAATTGTTTTAGTACATTTTTGACGTATGTATTATGTCACCGTCTTTTTGTACGAACCGTTTATTTTATAAAAAACGCGGTTATTTATAAAATGTCGGGAAATTGTAAAACCACAATTTGTCTTACAATAAAACGAATGATTTTCGGTTATTTGTAATTAGTCGGTATCACTTCGTTTTATTGTATTTTGTACTGTGTAATCAAAACTAACCTAACACTGCTCCTCGCTTCGCTCGTCATCATAACCTACAGGTTAGCCACTAGTGACTCTAAAAAAATAATAAATTACAGAAAAATTGGTGCATTAATACGGGGTTGTTCACAATTAAACGCAACTAAAACCGTTTTTTATAAAATCACCGCTGGGGACCGACTATATTTCATAAGTAATCGAAAAATCATTCGTTATATTGTAAGACAAGTTGAGACAGTATATAAATAACCGGTTTTTTTAGTTTTTTTATAAACAATCGGTTTTTACAAAAAGACGGTGACATAAACATAGGTGTTAGTAAACTTTTGACGTACATAAGTATGTATAAATGGTGCTATAGTAAGTGGAGGGACCTTAAAATGGATTTAAACCAACTACGAGAACTATGGTCCCACAATACCTTAGACACAGAACAAGTACTTGTGCTTCTTTCTGTCAACAAACACTTGTATGTACGACGTTTTTTTTTGTCAACAATACGAACCTATTGTCGTGGGAATCGAACTCGTACCCAACGGTCTGCGAAATAAGAGTTGTCATGCTAACCACCACACCACAGAGACTATCATAATATTACGTACGTCTTTGTACTTTTCGTAAATCTAATAAGCGTGAGCTTTTTGTGAAGAAAACCAGACGTCGTGTTGACTTTGTTAGATAGGTAGTTAGGTAGACTTATTGCTGACCTCAAGTCAGTGTTTCTGGTTTGAAGCACTCTCTCTCAGTTGAGAGACAGTCAGATTACATTACGATTTTTTTTGTATAGGCATGCAGTTACGAAGTATTTTGTGCAAATTCAATTACACTGTGGCGTTTTTTTGGATTTTTGTTTATATTTTAATTGGTATTAAAATAACTACTCAAATTATGATGTTAAACTCTTAAATTTAATTCTTTTTTTAATTTTTTTAAATATTTTTTCGGCATCATCATCGTCATCAGCCTGACGACTTTTACTGCTGTCATAAGGACTTTTACTGCTCCCCCATAGAGCGCCAATTTGAGCGGCTGCTTGGCATCCATCAGCTCCCCGCGGTTTTGACTGGGGGTTTGCCTGTTAGTACAGGGCTCGCCTTCGTTGCGTCTTCCGATTCGTTCTAATATTTCATCATCATCATCATCATCAGTTCCATAAGTCATCACTGGCAACACACATTGATTGAAAACTTTTGTTTTCAGGCTTTGTGGTGTTTTGGACGAAAAGATAGGTCGAAGCTTCCCGAACGCTGCCCAGCCGAGTTGGATTCTTCGGGCGACCTCTTTGTCAAAGTAATATTTCATACAAATCGTCAATTGTTTTATTTGTCAATTGACAAATAATTGTGAATAATCTGTGAAAAACCAATTTGTAGGAACCTTAAAAATCAACGTTCGACTTCCTACCTAAAAAAGATTTGCAGGCCGAAATTTGCATAGAAATTACATTTACATTAAAAAAGAATTTTTCAAAAGAAATTCAACTTTTCTGCCTTGAGACAAAGAATGAAATCTAATAAAACACAGCTTTGTGTCACTAAGCACCTTTACAGAATTAATTTGGAATAATTTTAATTGGTGTTGCCTGTTGGTGTTAATACTTTATATCAATATCGAACATTAATTAGAGGCCAGCGTTTAATTAAGTTAATATTTAAGAAAATAACGGTAAAACAAAATACCTACTTTAAGAAATACAAAGGTTTGCATAAGATTAATTAATAAAAAGAGTAATAATTTTCAAGGACAAAGTTCAACCACCCAGCTGCGCTAAGGCTATTTTTGGTATGTCTTCAATGAAAAGCTATTAATTTAGTAAAGTCGTAGAAGAAACATTGTCTACCTTGGGGTGTAGATTTACCCCCTTTCAGGATAGCGTACCAATTCAAGATCACCTTGTACACTTTCCGAAGCCACACATTTTTTTAAGATTTGTTGAAAGACCTTACTTAATATAAACTTTACTTAAATTCATTCATTGCTTAACATGTACAATTTCCGCTCATGATATTTCACTACAGCGGGAAGATGACAGAATATTTTAAGGGAAGAGTAATCCTCTCTTGTCCATACCAAAAGCACCAACACTAAATATTATTCGATGTTGATGATTTTTTTATGGTTTAATTAACACGTTTGTAAGTAAGACAAGTGTACAAAATATAAAAGATTTATAACACAAAGATAACAGATTATTCAGACTTAAATTAAATCTCACCTTGCTGGAAGCCTGAAATCTTTATGAAAAACAATAAATCTTACTTAGACCGGTGAAATTATGACGCTCTCTTTATATTAGGTTTTAGAAAATCCTAAGGCCTACTTAACCTAAATCTTGCACTCTAGAGGGTACCCACTTAACTTTAGTAATGAAGTTAACCATAAAAATAAAACGTGCTATTAAACTTTAATACTGATTTCCTCAAACTTGGGTGGCAAACTTTTTCTCGAGATGTCGTTAAACGTTACTTGGGTCGAGTGGTTATCAAGCTTGTGCCTTGCTTTTCAGAATATTTCTGATTGGAGTATCACTTGAAATCGGTTAATTTGGTTCATTATAATTCTAACATTTGGGATTCATGAATAAAGTATCAAATACTTGACCCTACATTTCAAGTGATGGAAAAAATTTAGTACCTATTGCATGTCAAGGAAAATATTTTTAGAAAACATTTTCTTTTGAGTGCATTTCTCAAAGGATTTCTCATCACTCTGCACTAATTGAAATTAATTTAAATATTAAAATGAGTTTATTGACTCATAATGACCAATTCATCATCACCACTATCAACATGATGCAATGAAGACGTCCACTGCTGAACATAAGCCTCCCCCAGAGGGTAGCCACCTTGAGCGGCTGCTCGCTTCCTGCATCCATCGGCTCCCCGCGGTTTTCACCAGATGGTTGGTCAACCTAGTGAGGAGGCGGCCTACGGTGCGCCTTCTGGTTATGTGGTTAATTAAGTAATTAAACATACAAAAGTTAAATAAAATAATAACTAAAAATGTTATAATAACTAATTTGTTGAATGTGCACGAGATTGTAAGCTTATAAAAAAAATCGGCCTTTGGCAGCAATAAACACTTTTATCAACTAACCTGTTTTTCCATTTTTTTGCTAACTCAATGTAGAAATATTTTTATTCGTAACTGAAGTGTTAAACTCTACATTTAGGATTCATCCTATATACAATACTAACGCAAAATTCATGTAAGTATTTAGATAATGTCACCATTCCCTACCATCCAATAAGCTTTACCTCAAAATGAGTCCCTTTTACCCCATTTCAGAGGCTTTTTGCTCCAATTCGTGAACCACTGTGTTAATCCAATCAAGTAACAGCCACTTTTAATCGCTTTTCGTGATCAAAACTCATTTATTACCCCCCATTTTGTGGTAAGCATCATTGGGCATGAGATTGCTTTCGCTTTTTTTGTTTATTCGTTTAATTATCAAAGTAGAACAATTTTTAATAGACTGAGTGATATGAACAAAAATTAATTTTTAAAAGGGGCTATTCTGACTTCAATCGATACTCGCATGTTAATAATATCAGAATTACGTCCATATTTCCAGTTATTTTGACTTTAAAATAAATAAACCAACCGATAATTTATAGGAATTTCTATCGAAAACTCCCGACAAACAAAAAAAAAACAAATCGGTCTCTGAGGTGTGAGTGAGTTTGAGGTAAAGTTTTGAGAGCTACTTTATAATCATAACCCTTCAAACCCACGAATTTATAAAATCTCTCTGTTTGGTTGTGGCCAAAAAAAGTGAATAATGGTAAACCAAAATACTGCAAGTCATGAAATCAATTATGTTTTTTGTTTTAATCGGCGTATATTTTACTATTCGGCTAAAATACTTTATCCAGCTATTAATAACTCCTTTGTAAATAAAATGTATCAAATGCTGCTGAAAAATTAATTTAGGAATATTGTGGTATTTTTGTATTCTTTTTGTCTCTACTTTTAGGAGCGAAGCGTATCTATAGTAGGTACTCTTGTGGTCTAAGGTTTAAATATGACTGTTTACATAAATGCCTGCGTAGGGAATTTAGAGGGATAAAAGGTTCGTATATATGTACTTTTTGTGGTGAAACCGTTTTTTTTATTTACATGAGCGGTCAATGCTAAATTATTCACTGAATAAAACGAATGCTGTTTTGAGTGGAACGTTTTCATGATTATTTTATTTGACTCATTGAGTGAAACGATACGTGAAGTAAGAAATGCTTTTATTAATAAAAATCCAAATATTAACTGGACTGCGTTTATTTGCTGTGAAAATAAACTCATTGCAGTGCAGTACATAACATTATCGTGTGTGTGTATGTGTGCGCGTTTGTTTTGTATGTGTGTATTTCAATAATATATTTATTAAGCATGCAGAACTCATAATAATTAGCAACATTATGTAACATTTTTTTCAAATGATAAACTAAATTGCCGTTTAAAATGTCAACATTATATTACGTTTTATCCCGGAGAATAATAGTTTCACGGAAAAATGGGTAGAAAGCAGGTAAATCCACAGGCGCTTCTATTAGTTAATAATCGGGTAATTTTATTAAGTAGTTGCGCAAAAAATACGAGTTAAAAATAGCATAAAATATTCTCTCTCCCTACTTTATCTCTATGAAAACTCATTTGTGGTAAAAATAAAGTTAAGCTGGCAAAACGAAAGAAAAAATGCTAAAGGTACCATCTGGTAAAAGATAAGTAATTTAAAATGTTTTAAATCAAATAAAATAGACAACACAACAAACAAACTTTATAATTTCATATAAGTAGATAAATAAATAAATATAGAGGAGAGAATGTGTTTACGAGGTACTGTCAGCCAATGAAGGCATCATTGGTATGTTGAAATGTTGTTATGAAAATTGTAGGGACACACGTGTTTACATTATTGACGATGCCGACGCCGACCTATTTAAAGGGCGCGGAATCAGAATAATTGGGCAGTCGGAGTTCTAATTTAACTGTGAAAGTAGTTTCAGTTCTCAGGCATTCGCGGGAGTTGAATTCGATAGTTCCTCCATATACTTGCCTTTGAGACGCGTGTCCGCACATACCCCGGGTTGATTTATTTTATTTTTGGTTGTGTTCACTTCATTGGACAATATATACTTGGTGAAAAGTAATGACATTTTTATTTATTCCAATTTCCGGTAGGTTAGGTAAAGATTAGAATACGCTGACAAGTGATGACTTTTATATACACGATAACGTGAAAAAATAATGCATGTGCAACATACTGAACCCCCAAATAACTTGAAAATTGTGTAGACGAAGCGAAAATTACTACTTATTTATTAAAGATAAACAAAAGCGTACTGATTTTCTTAACAAAAGTGAAATCAAAACAAACTAAGAGCAAAATGATTTTCTCTATAAAACTTGTTTAATTAACCATGTTTGAATTGAAATCCTCCCTAAACCTCGTTTAAGCAGTCAATCACCGAGAAACGGCGTTCACTCGGCGTTACAAACCTTTTTGTATCTATATCGGGGTAAATGAGAATCATTGACCCTGAAGTGTGATTTACCCTCAATTGCCACGTTGTTAGAGGATTATTAAAGAAAAGAAATACATCCTAAAAAAAACGTAAAAATAGAAATAATTCCAAGTAACACTGCAACTGTTATGGGTGGCCGTATTGCTTAACATTATGACATCAAGAAACTACCCAGCTTAATGTTGTGCAAAGTCACTCATCTGTTATGGAATCGGACGGACCAGCAATTACCCTCTCGGGGTTAGCTGCTCGATGCATTATAATGATAAGAGACACGGCCGCCCAGACGTCGGTCATTTATTATCATAAAAAAACAAAATAATAAAAACATGGAGAGATCGTCCTGGTATTTAAAAAAGTTACTACCGGCGTGAAAAAAGAAATTAAAAAAAATCCTTTATTAAAATTAATCTACTCCACTTCACTGAAGCGGCATCTCACTTTGTTCAATTCTTTGTTCACAGATAAGCAGGTTGAATGGATGCTGAGCAGAGACTTAGGTCTCGCGTTCATGGAAGCTACGGAACAGTTGGCTGACATCTGTCATCTGCCTTCTAGAATTATGTCTATCCCTGTTCACGTAAGTGCAACTAAAAAAATAACATGCATTTTTTAAATGCAACACATTTTTCTACTTTGTGGTGTTGATGTGTTAATAGGATCATTCCATATATCTTCCTGTGGGTTCGGGTAAGAGTCTGCTAAGGGAATATTCAGGGAATGGGCAGCTTTCTCCTTGGCGAGCCGATGGATGCAAGAGTCTAGCAGCTGCTCAAAGTGGCGCTCTGTAGGGGAAGCTTATGTTCAGCAGTGGATGTCTTCAGGCTGTTCATGATGATTTTCCTCGGTATATGAAATTCCTCTGTGTTCACCAAGACGCGCGTCAAGCGTCTTTTCATAGTATAACCATCCAGTGTGGTTTTTTTGGGGGAGGCCCTTAGAATAATTTACATATAGCTTGCTTATGTATACTATAAGGGGAGGCCTATGTTCAGTGGACGTCTAATAAAGATGTGATGGTGTGAATTTTATCATCTTATTTTCTGTATCATATAGGTACCTAAATTATACTCATAAAAGTTCTAGAAATAGTCTATTTTGCAATATAAATATTTGCCCATGAATTTGACATTTTCCACGGGGGTAAACCGCGGCACACAGGTAATTTTAAATAATACACAGCTAAATAAACCAATACACTTCTTGAAACATGTTTCACGTCCGAAAACGTGATTCTATTGCTAGCTATCAGCTATATAACTAGAAATAGTTTAATTGCAATAAAAATATTTGACCATGAATTTGTCATTTTCCACGGGGGTAAACCGCGGCACACAGCTAATTTTAAATACTACGCAGCTCAAAATAAAGTACACGTTTTGAAACATGTTTCACGTCTGAAAACGCGGTTCTGTGGCTATCAGTATTATTACAAAAAAAACAATTGAACAATGAAACCGTCACTCTGTCATCATTTTCACGAATGAAATAACTTGATTCAGGCCCAAGCCTTTTGTAAAGGTAATTCAAAAATCCTTTGTTATTGACGAAAATGCTACAAAAATATTGAATGAATAGAACGAGTCCACCGTGCAGAGCATTTTAATTCGACGATACTTTTTAGGGTTTTGTGCCCAAAGGGAACCCTATTACTAAGGCTCCGCTGTCCGTCTGTCTGTCTGTCTGTCTGTCCGTGTGTTATCAGGCTGTATCTCATGAATCGTGATAGTTAGTTGAAATTTTCACAGGGTAGGTATCTCTGTTGCCGCTTGTATAACAGCAAATAATAAAAAACAGAATAAAATAAATATTTAAGAAGGTTTATGGGAATACAACAAACGACGTTTTTTTCTCGTTTTTATAGATAATGGTACGGAACCCGTCATGCGCGAGTCTGTTTCGCACTTGGCCGGCTTTTATTAATCTTTATACTTATATAATTTAGGTTTGAAAAACAAAGTCTATAGAATAAAACTCATTAAAATTTATTAGATTGAGGAGGCGTTATCTTTACAGCTTTTGTGTTGATAATTCTCAAGAATATCTCAATAGATACCGCAATCCCGAATACCTAAGTGTGAAAATCAAACTATACCTATGTACGGAGAACTTACTATATTTTTCTCTAATCTGTGTATATTATCTATGTGCTCTGTGGCAGCTGTGAAGTCGGCGCGAATCGAGTACCTAACTAGCAAAAATTAGATGTCCGCGGGCAGAGCGTGAGAGGCTTGCAGCGCATTTCACAGCCGCGATTGAGTTTGCATCACTCTCTGTTAAAGTATTTTTTATGCTGAGATATTTTTGTTATTTTAATTTTACTACTTTGTTCAACAGTTCAACCAACCTGTCTATGGTTTGACCGTGCCCAATTTCACCGATTTCGCTGGCCCAGGAGTAATTTTAACGTAAGTAGAAATAATTTCGCTATATTTCTTGGTACCTATAACCTGTTTATTTTGCCGGTGGTATTTACTTAAGTATTTCTTTCTTAACTTTTTCTGTTTTTTTTATTCACGTTATAAGGGTTTACTTTGCGTTCTAAACAAAGCATCAAAAATTTCATATTTTAGATAGAATATTTATTATGGCTCAGATCTGCACGGTTACTCTTGATACTCGATTCCAATCGTAATTAGGGATTTAGAATGAAAGAGTGGATTTTGGTACTCTTAAATCCGACTTTAGCTTCGCGTGACACTGCACTGCGCACGTCATCCTGAGACATCACAAAGTCTAGTAATAATATCACTAAACTGTGTAACCAGTCATAAAGTCTCATTTGCCCAGTAATTTCACTATCTACAATGCCCTTCAAAATGGAATACAGTAATGCTTGCACACTACTGCTTGGCGGCAGAATATCTGGAAGAGCGGTGGTACCTACCTATAGACGAACTTTGCAGAAAAGTCCTACCACCTAGTAAACTTAAATAACTTTGTATTTCAAAACAACATAGGGGTTTAGGGTTAAAAGTAGAAATAACAAAAGCCAATAAAGCATTACTCCGCAATGACAGAGAGTAATGGATATGCATATAATTTAACATTCCTCGTGGAACTGAATTTCCTGGGTGTCACTCGAAACGTGACATGTTTTTAATTTACTCACGTTCTTTGCTTCGTCTAACTTGGTAGGTATTAGTAGCATTTGACATGGCTTAACGACTAAAACAAGTTGTTTCGTTAAGCCGTCTACTCACCGCAGTTGTCGACAATGTAATAGACAGCTTAACGTTATTTCTGATACAGGGTAGCATCTGTAGGCCTAGCACGAATATTTACGCGCGCGTAATTGTAACGTTAACGTAAACCCCCCCTATTACGACTGCGTCTGCCGCTCAGCTGCTGTCAAAGTTCATACAATATTGACATCGGTTGAGCGGCACACGCGCGTCAGCAGCGCTGCTAGCTCAATCGTAATAGCGGGGCAGATCAAATGCCATACAACTGGCTTACGTTAACGTTACGCTTACGCGCGCGTAAATATTCGTGCTAGGCCCACTGATAATACCACTTTTTGGTAGCAGTCATACATCCAAGTAACACGGCGTAGTAGACGGTTTCACGGTATAGTCTTATAACACCACTTTTTTGTAGTAGTCATCCATCCAAGTAATGACTGCTGTGAGTGTTGCTTAGGCGTTGTGTAGACGTATGAACTGTTGTTGAAGCTACTTTCAACTTTTAGGAAGTAGAATGGTTGTTAGTTAAATAATTAAAAAAAAAACGCAGGTGCATTTATTCATCATCATCATCAGCTTGAAGACGTCCACTGTTTAAGATAGGCCTCTCCCAAAGAGCCACTTTGAGCGGCTACTTTCCTCCTACACCCATTGGCTTCCCGCGGCAAGTAAAGATTGACGAAAATATAATAGTGTAACTACAGGATTTCGAAGACACAATTATATAGGTACGTTACCGTTCACGAATTCCAGAAAAAATACATAGTTTATAACCAAAACTTGTAACTGGAATCTCTTGAAATGGACAACTACTACCGTTGCCGAAATTCGGAGATATTAATTGCTACGTCTGCTCAGCGCCTAACTTTACCAATCAATGTAAACGGGAGTCAATCTTCCCTATAAGCGCCATAGTTAAATTCAAAACTGTCATAACTATGTTTTACGACATTCAATATGCGAATAATACGCAAAATACATCAAAATTTCGCGTATAATATTTTAGTATGGACATAAACACTTTGTATCTTCAAAGTTTAATTTGTAAAGCCTGATTTACGGTAAGCTCCTTTATCCCGGGTAAACGATAACGTATAGATAGAGTCAGTAGCTAAGCATTTGTACTTTCGGTAACAAGAGATATAATTGTTTAAAATAGCAAAACAATGCAATCACTGACTGATTGATAGTACAAAACTTGAAGTCTAAGAAGATATATTACTTTTTTGATTTATTTACTTAATATCCTATATAAGATCATTAAGAAGAAGGTTTTTATTTGAATTGTATCTCGACGAATATTATTTAAAATATTTATTTAATTTATTAAGTACTTTATGCTCATAAAGTGTACAAAGGAGGACTTACAGCTGTTAGAATTAAGTCCTACTTCGTTATCCGATTGTTGTTTTGTTGTCCTTTTGAAAAATGTCGAAAGAGAGACATTACGTACTGCCAAAATAGTGGTAGGGTTAAACTTTTCATTCATTTTACGACGGTTTAGAACGAGCTCGTAACTCCAGTAATGGTTTTAGGTGAAACTATTTATTGATTCGCTTAGAATTTGCAAGATAGTGACGTCACAGTTTATTTTCAATTTCAATCTGGTTTTTATCATTTTCAACCAACTTCAAAAAAAGAAGACATTCTCATTTTTTTATTAGCTCTACATTGCAGCTGGCGAACAGACAAAAAGTATAAGACAAACATAAGACAAACTATTAACATGACGCTCTTGTTCGCAGAATTATTTTCTTCTTGGCCGTGGCGTTGACATCTGGTGCTATGTTGGCTGAACGGAATGAGGGAATCCTGGAGCGATCACTTGTATCTGGAATCACTGGTAAGCTATTCGATGTTTTTACAACATAAATAATTAATAAATAATAATCTCGATCTTGTACTGTGGGGCCATCGCTGCGTGCCGTGTGGCTCGTGTCAAGTTTCCGGACACTGACCGAGCACCGCGGCCCGCCGACGGTGCTCCTGCGTGGCAGGTACGGATCGAGAAGCGTATCACTACATTCAGGACTCTCATAGCGAAGCTGGTCTGCTTCAGCCGGGGCAATCATCGCCCCCGAGTCATGCGTTTCGTGACCCAGGCCTTCATTGGGACCGGTATCAGGCCCTAGGACTATATGGCCTGTGTTACGGAGCGCATTGACTACCTGAAGCAGAAAGTCAATGCGTGGGCAAGTCGTATTCGCCGCTACAGAGAGCGTGTGGATAGATACAAGCGGAATCGCCTTTTCCAAAGTGACCAAAGGAAGGTGTACCGAGACTGGGAGGGAACCGGCCAACGCGTGGTCGACGGACAGCTGCTGGATGCAAACGCCATGAACGAGTTCTGGCGTAACATCTGGTCGGTGCCCGTCGAGCACACGGAGGGTGATTGGATGCGTGTTGTCGAGCATGGGGGTGAGTCGATCGAATCCATGGGGTCTATTACTCTAGACCCCGAAGACGTAAGTTGTGCGATCCGTACGGCCCAGAACTGGAAAAGTCCTGGACCGGATGGACTGCACAACTTCTGGATTAAGTGGAATCGGTGCTCATACCCATGCTTGGCGATACAATTCCAAGAAGCCCTCGAAGCTGGTTCACTCCCAAGTTTCATGACATCTGGCGTCACCTTCCTGCTCCATAAGTCCGGTAGTACCACGGAAGCAAAAATTAACGACCCATCACGTGCTTGCCTACGCTGTACAATATCCTTACATCCATTCTGAGAACAAAAATTAGCTCGCACATTGTTGTGAACAATATTTTGGCCCCCGCTCAGAATGGATGTAGGGTTGGGTCCCGTGGTACTAAGGAGCTCCTCCTCATCGACACGGCCATCTGCCAGCAGGTCCGGCGGAACAGAGGTGCTCTCTCTACTGCCTGGATTGACTACAAGAAGGCCTATGATTCGGTGCCTCATTCATGGCTGGAGAGGGTCTTGGAGTTGTATAAAATAGATACAACTCTAAGATTCTTCTTAAGGTCATGCATGGGGCAGTGGACCACGGTTCTTCGTCGATCAGGTGGAGGTGGTAGTGTCTCTGGTCCGCAAGACCAAATAAGGATAGAGCGAGGCATATTCCAGGGCGACAGTCTGAGTCCCTTGTGGTTTTGCCTGGCGTTGAATCCTCTTAGTACTTTGCTGGAGGATCCAAAGCTGGGCTATCGGCTCCGGAGAGGGGGTGAGATCATTTCTCATCTACTGTACATGGATGACCTCAAGCTGTTCGCACCGCAACGCCTACAATTGATAGAGTTGTTAAAAATCACTGAAAATTTTAGCAACTCTATCAAGATGGAGTTCGGTGTGGATAAGTGTGCGGTCATGCATGTATGGGGAGGGAAAGTTGTAAATTCTACGAATTTGCAACTTTCTGAGACAATGACTCTTAGATCCCTCTCTGAGGCCGAAACCTATAAGTATCTTGGTATGTCAGAGTCGTTGGGTGTTTCAGTAGGGGACGTTAAGCGGACGGTGAAGGAGCGCTTCTGCCGTCTGACAAAAGTACTCAACAGTCTTTTGTCGGGTGGCAACAAGGTGCGCGCCTTCAACGGCTGGGTGATGCCCTTATTGATATACTCCTTTGGCATACTAAGATGGACTCAGACTGAGCTGGACGCCCTGGATAGAAAGGTCCGTCAACTGCTTACATCACATCGTATGCTGCACCCGCGCTCGTCTGTTATGAGACTGTATATTCCGCGGAAATGGGGAGATCGAGGCTTTTTAAATGCCAAAACCCTCCATAACCGTGAAGTGTGCAGTCTCCGGGAGTATTTCCTCAGCAACGAGTGCGGGATGCATCGCAATGTGGTGGCAGTTGACAAGGGCCTCACGCCGCTCTCCTTGGCAAATGAGAACTCGCGCAAACCAATGGTACTTAGCACCGAAGACCGTAGGGACGTATGGAAAGGCAAGGAGCTGCACGGGCGGTTCTATCGGGCCCTGACAGGGCCCGATGTGGACCTGCATGCGTCAGTGAACCGGCTGCGATTCGGTGACCTCTTTGGGGAACCGAGGGTTTTGTCTGTGCAATTGCGGACGAAGTTATCAAGATGAATAACTACCGGAAATATATAATGAAGGACGGTACGGTCGACATTTGTCGAGCATGCCGCCGTCCCGGGGAATCTCTCCGACATATTATTTCCGGTTGTTCTCATCTTGCTAACGGAAAGTACTTGCACACAAACAACCTAGTGGCCAGGATCATTCATCAGCAACTTGCCCTTTAATACGGCCTTGTCGAGTCTGAGGTGCCGTACTACAAGTACACACGGGGGCCGGTTCTTGAAAATGGCCGTGCGTTGCTCTTTTGGGATCGCTCTATCATCGCGGATAGGACTATGGTAGCCAATAAGCCTGATATCGTGCTGGTAGACCGGTCCCAACGCCGGGCAGTGCTCGTTGACATCACCATTCCGCATGACGAGAACCTCGTGAAGGCTGAGAAGGACAAACTCAGCAAGTACCTTGACTTGGCTCACGAGGTAACCGCCATGTGGAGTGTTGACAAGCATTGTTCCGATAGTCGTTTCGGCGAACGGTCTTATAGCGAAGAACCTCGACCAACATCTCGAGAGGCTTTCGCTGGACGGCTGGATCAAGGGTCTGATTCAGAAGGCGGTACTCCTTGACACGGCACGTATTGTCAGGAGGTTCCTCACTCTGTAGCCCTGACCACCGGTAGCTTGGGCCCTGCCCCGCTGCCGGCGGCACTCTAGGTTTAGGGTTTTTTTTATAGTATTTTTGTAATGTATTTTTATATAAGTATTGTAAAAAACATAAACTTAGGAAAGCCAAATAAATGAATATATAATAATAATAATAAATATGTGTGGACATTTCACACAGCGCCATCTAGCCCCAAACTAAGCTAATCATAGCTTGTACTATGGAAACCAGATAACTGATACAATACTTATATACTTTTTGTTTGTAAATACATACATAGAATACAATATAACACCAAATGTACTTTTCTCTAGGATATATTTAAAACATCTGTAGTTTCCATTAATCTATGCCCTTTTCCTCTTGGTTTACTGTTTTTTTTTCAGCATTCGTGGCTTTAAGCTGTCATCATGTCAAAATAATTTTTAAAATTTAAATCAAAATTTTATTTTACATTTTAAGATTGAAATCAATATTTCTTTACTAGACTACTATTTCTTTTCTTTTCTATTTCGTACCTAGATTAGAGTACCAACGAATTATAGCTCAAATGGCATAGCATTTGACTACTGCCTCACCCGATATGGTAAATGATGACGCGGCCTACGCTCGTGCTAGCTCAAATTAATTAAAACCTTTTCTTTATTATTTATCTATTAAGTAATTAAAAAGCTAGATAAATATAAAAATACCTAATCTAAAAAAACCACTACCAGTAGGCAACGTGCCCAATATGCTGACAGCATTGCCACGTTGAATGACAATGCTCAAGCTTAGGTCGAAGTAGAGGTCAGAATTTTGGTCACGTGTTGTTTTAATTAAATATTTATGCTACAAATGGGGTTCTTTAATGATATTATGAAGCATCTATCTATCGACCAACCTTGTTTTGTAGGTTAATAAAATAATTTTCAAAATAATCAAAATAACTGTTTATACATTTATCAATGCTTCTATTGATATACCATTATGTTATTGACTCTATAGCTTAAAAATTCTCTACGTGGAAGCTAAATACCCGGGTGAATTCTCACTCCGAAAACAATTAAGGCCCCGTCACTCTACAAATCGGAAAGCTCAAGTGGGATTGAGTTGGGCACGGTTTCCGAATTCCAAACATGACGAATGATCACCGACTGGGTCACAATAGATTTTTTATAGTTACTTTTTCTATTCTGTATTTTTTTTTATGTAATGAGTGGCAAACAAGCAGGCGGCCCACCTGATGGTAAGTGGTCACCGCCGCCTATGGACATCTGCAACACCAAGGGCATTGCCGGTGCGTTCCTACCCTTAAAGAGGACTCTTTTAACACTTTTCTTGAAGCTCCCCATACTGTAGTTATGTAGAATAACCTCTGGAGGAAGATCATTCCACATCTTGCAGGTTCGTGGAAGAAATGAGCGCCAGAATCGCGTCGTATGAGATTTCCACGTGTCTACAATATGCGGATGCGATTTTTCACGTTGCCGAGAAGTTCGATAATAAAATCGAGAAGGTGGAATGAGGTTAAAGATTTCTTCAGAGCATTCCCCGTGATAGTAACGGTAAAAGAGACTCAGAGAACCGATATCTCGTCGTAGACTTAAAGGCTCTAGCTTGTCGGCGAGTTGGGGGTAAAAAGTGTATTCTATCAATAAATATCTGCTTTCTTCTTTTCTAAATTTGGGGGTTTATTTCTTGTAAAAACTTAAATAACATAAAGTAAGTAACTTAAATAACATATACTAAAGTAGACCTAAAATCTAAACTATACATAAAAACATTAAAACTAAAATATAAAACCTTTCTTAATTTTAAGAGAAGCGTATACAAAAAGTACTAAAGGTTCCAACTTTAATTGTTATTCGATTTTATTAATTTTATTGATTTTGTCTACCCATTAATAAACTATGCTAGCCCGTCTTTCTTTTTTAAGTTTTTACAATATCTTTGTTTTATAGCCACTTATAGTTATTAATTTTTGCGTCAAAATGGAGCCGAAGAAAAATAGTTGTAACTAAAACACGAAACATATTTTCAAAAAAGAAACTAGACATACAAGCATACATTTTAATCTATCCAAACGATTGACACCAAAATCAAAAGTGTTTAAGGAAAACTGTAGGCGCCCGAAATGCTAAAGTGTACATAAATTAACTAACAAATGAGCTCTATTGTCTCTCTCATACCTGTGGAGAGCAGAGCGACTGCAATAACATTTTCAAATACCAAGACGGTTCTCTTAACCACAGGTATTATAAGTCTTAACTCATTTTTCTTTAATTAATCATTTCATACGATTTCGTTAGTTACTTTCAGTACCTATTTTGCCTCTGAAAATCTCAAATATCTACCTACCTTAGATTCTTTGTCAAAAACGCTATATGTAAACTTACGTACGGTTCACTTCCCTAAGCCTTGCTACCCTTGGAAAACAAACATTCAGCTAATTACACCGTAATTACGTTTTTATCCTAAGTACGAGGGTGATAACTGCCCCAGATAAAAATAAGCTGGGTTCAGGCTTTCGGCCGTTATACTGCGTAGCCATTATTTCTTTTTATTTTATATCTCTAATACAACAGGATGGAGAAGTTTCTTTTTGTATTTTCTACTTATGAGCACAGACAGATATTAAAATAGTATTGGTATGAGTTTGAAATGGAATTTGTTTGGCTGTATGTACGTAATTGGTTTGGATATCATTAGAAAGAAGAAAACTGGAAATACAAGTACAAAAAATGTTTGAAAGAATGGAACACATTACCAGCGTTTTTGTTTCCCGATAAGTACAATCTGGAGCTCTTCAAGTCGCGAGTGAATAGGTATCTTCTAGGCAAGCATGTATCACCATAGACCGCATCATCACTTTCCTTCAGGTGAGATTGCAGTCACATCCGGCCTATTCAGTTTTCTATACTATTGCCGTTAAAGCAATCGGTGTTAGGGACTGTTATGAACAATTGGCTAATATTATGGAATATTTATGACTTTTCAATAAAAAAATTGGCGGTGACACAGAAATGTGACGTGTTCCGTTCCGGGCCATCTGTAGTAAACATAGAAGCACAGATATTATAGAAGCAAGGATAGCACAACGTTATTGCAAATATTTCTTCTGCAGAAATTTTATCCGTCAAAAGCGCATCCTTACATTCTTTAAAGCTTTGAAACCATAGACATATATATTAAGGACAGGCCTAACGACAGGTTAAAACGTCGCTTCAAAGTGGGAGCCAATTTCACAGATTGGCATCCACTAGCGCTCAGTCTGTGATGGAAGTTAGAAGGCATCGGTCGAATGTCACAAACAAAATATGCCAAGTTGTATTGTGAAGGGTTGCACAATCTATACTCAAAAGTGCAGTAAAAAGAGAGACCAAGTTTCTTACCTCAAGTAATTCAATATTTTCAATATTACACTCTGTTTTGTAACAAAATAATCGAATTTATATATGGAATAATCATTGTAAACAAACATTGACGGGCATAATGGCAGCGATAGGCGCCTAATTTTCTCAACTTGTCGTAGTTCACGCGAAATCTAATAGATGGCGCTGACTTTTCCCACGCCATTTTGACAAAATAAAATGTTCCTTCGGGCATATCCTGATATATAAATCTATGTTTGAAACCAACGATTTTTTTGCCAAGTATTATAGTGAAGCCTTTTCTGTTGGTTTTACGCTAAAACGGCTGTATCAATTTGTTCAAAATTTGCAGACAGATGGCTCTTACAATCGAGATTAACATAGAATACTTTTTATCCCGGAAAATTATGTAAGTTGCAGGCGAAACCGCGGAGCACGTCTATAGAATAGTACATTTTGAAGCCATAGCATTCTCAATAGAATTGAGTAGATAGCTTTGTGTGTGATAATAAAAACAAATAGGCAATTTTGATCTACAAGGCGCAGTTACAGTTTTTTTAATATTACTATCTATATATTTTATATTAGTTTCAGACAATTTTTGCTTTAATTTCGTGAGTTATTACTCTACCTCTAACTACTTTACGGCCCCACAGTTTACTATTTTAAAAGTTTACCTATCCAACGACCCCCATGCTGGGGTCTGGCAAAAAATAATTCTATACCCTTTTTACTCCTATAATTAGAATCCAAAAAATATTAATAATATTATTTCAACCGATAGGGATCTCCCTATCGTTGTGAAAAATAAGGCTGTAAGAGATGAACAGACAGATATTCTGAACTTAAGGGTTCCTTGTAGTACTACTAAAACAACATTCTTATTGTTTTTTTTTGTCCACAGGCACAGAAATCCTTTTCTCCCACGTAACAGTCCAAATGCTGGTGATGATCGTACAAACCTGCATGGTTCTCTTGATTGGGTTTGTCATCTTCGGCCTTACGATAAAGGGGCCTTTAGTCTGGGTGGTGATCCTGACGCTCGCCACTGGACTTTGTGGAATGACCTTCGGTAAGTCGAATTCGATTAAGATGTGTCGCGGTGGCGTATGTGGGATAGTGTTCGGATTGTAATTTGGGGGGAGTTCAAACCTAGCTACGTGTGAATTTCGGACGTTCTAAAACCTACTGTTTATGTATTTGGTTTGTTCAGTTTCTATGAGACATCACAACAATAGGTTTTTTCTCCAAAGATGATCACTGCTTTGAACGCTTTGCTTCTTGCTACCATCGTCACCACGCGTTGTTATGACCACGCTTTAGTCCACCTAGTCGGGGTGCAGTTCGTCTCTCGGCTCATGCCATCGCCACTCAAGAAGAACCATTGTCCTCACCGGCTGCTAAATCTGGGAGCGATGTGGCATACTCTACTGCCATTTGAACTTGCTATTTCTAGGAAGAACATCCGGTGACTTTCGTTCTCTAGCGGATGTTTATCTCGCAAGAAAACTCCAATACCTTTACCATAACTTATGTGACTATTTTACTGAGCCTTAGTGGTGGTCCTATATCAAATAAAAGAAAAAATGTGTTCAAATAGCACTTAAAAACCTACCATACGAAACTGAACTAACAAGAAAGATTCAACCAGTCATACAATAACAATGGTACCAATTTAGTAGGTCACACTTAACTTCTATTCATACCTATCAGCATAATGCTATTTCTAACTACCGGAAACCGTTCTAAAAGCTTTCCTGTACCACTTGCGTACAATTTTAGCCTATCATACAGGGGTACTTAACGTTTATTCTAATGGTGGGTGTTACAGTTGTCACTAATCCTTGTACGTTAATTTTATGGTAATGAACCTGCTAACGAGGGAAAGCTTAGAAGGATTGAAGAACTAAGATTATGAAAGTGTTGGTACGTTTTTAAATTTTATGATTTTACCTATTTTGATATCATCTTGAAAAATGCTACACTTGACTTGACTTCAAATGCAGGTCCTGAATTCTGTTACATTTTAGGTTTCCGGAACCTGTTACTAAGGCTGTCTGTCTGTCTGTCTGTCTGTCTGTCTGTCGGTCCGTCTGTAAACAGGCGGCTAGCGGCTGTATCTCATGAACCGTGATAGTTAGACGGGTGACCTGTTCACAGATGATGTATTTCTATTACTACTATAACAAAAAATACTAAAAAACAGAATGAATATACAGGGGGCTCCCATAAACAAGTTCTGATTTCATTTGCTCGTTAATGGTACGGAACCCTTCGTGCGCAAGTCTGACTCGTACTTTGCCGGTTATTTTAAGTGATTTTTATAAGCTCGGCCATTTATATTAGGTACTTAAACGATTTAATTTTGAAAAATAACTTTTTTTTACCGATATCTACTGTTAGATCAGCTTTGTGTATATTTTAATTGAAATTGGTTGAGAAACAAATTCAAAAAACATATAAATAAGTTGAGAACCTTCTTTTTCTGTTAAAAAATAATATTTTTTTGCATTTTTTTAGTATATTTTGAAATTTTATGATACAAGCAGTTTTCGAAGTCTTTGTTCTAATGACCTACTTACTAGATTTATGCAGGAGAGTTCCCCAATTTACGCCCTCAATCGCGCCTTCATACAGTAGTTATTCCGAACACGCTGCGTTAGGGCCATAAAGCCTTCATGAGGGCTTTTTGTAGCCTTTGTGAATAGGAAAGTACCTTACAATTTATATCGAGCATCTTTTCATTATTTTTCTATTACATTTTTTATGTTCGTGAGAAGTATTGTTTTTGATTAGTCGAATGTTTCAGCAGTAACTCTTAAGTTTCTTTATTATGATGAAAATGATGATGGTGATGATGATGATGATGACGGTGATAATGTAGATGATTATTATCGTTTTAATTCTATTGATAGGCTTGCGTTTGTGTACTATCTCATCTGATGGAATCTTTGTAAAGTATTTATAAAAACAAAATTAAACAGATGATTTTTGCTAATATACTTACCTAATATATAAACTTTCTGAAGATATTATAAAATTTCTTGTGATTTAAATATTTTGATAGGGCCTGCCTAGGGGCCCAGTAGGAGAAGGAGGGAGAGGCAGAGTTTTGAGTAAGGCTTTTGAGTAAGAAGGCGTGGAATAATTTTATCTTGTTATTTTGTTTCAGGGTTCGTAGTATCTTGTATCTGCGACACAGACCGTACGGCGACGTACATGGCGCTTGGATCATTTCTTCCAATGGTGTTGCTATGCGGAATCATCTGGCCTGTTGAAGGTATAGCTTTATTTTAACTCGTTTCACAGCGCAGTTGCTACCTTCTGAATATAGGTAATGGGTTCGATTGCTTCACTCTGGAATCAACCAATCCCTGTCGCAGAAGACGCAGCGTAGACCAGCCCCCACTAGATGGACCGACGATCTGGTGAGAACCACGGGAGCCAATGCAGGAGGTGAGCAGCCAATCAAAGTGGCGTTCTGTTGGGGAGACCTATGTTCAGCAGTGGATGCCTTCAGGCTTTTGATGATGATGATGACATAATCTACAATTTCGACATTCAATGGATCATTGGCCCGTCTACTGTTACATATGTCCATAGGCTACGGTGACCTCTTCCCATCAGGAGGGCCGTACGTTTGTTTGCTACCTATATCATGAAAAAAATCATAAGTATATTATGCCAAAATGACGAATTAATAAAATGAAATAGCTTGAATCCGAGCATAGCAACAAGTTTATTAACAGCATAAGACCTTCAATAATAATTTCTTCATATCAACGATATCAACGAAATAGTTATTTACCGACGATACGTTGCCCTCCTTGAAAGGTCAACTACTCGCATTTGGATCGAAACCAACACTTATAATTCCCAATAACTAATTTATACTTCTAGGAAACACATAACTCGTCGTTGAGAAATATGTCTGGGAAAGACGCTGTTTTTCTAGACCAATACTCTTTGTAGGATTATTATAGTTGGTTTTACCGGTATTTGTAAAGCTTGGTTCCTATCTGCTATTAATTTTTATAGCATATATTATGTATAGATGTTGAAGGAAATAAAAATATACATATTTTAGTATATTGCAACTTTGACAATTTGTTCTACTGTTTGTAAAAACGTTTTAAGCACAGAGCAAAAAGAAAAACACTTCTCTAAGCGTTTTTTTTGCTCTGTGGTTTTGAGTATTTTCGTTTTTACAAATTAATGCAAAATTGGTTCAGCACGGGTAACATAGTTATTCTGTAACGTAGTTATTCTGCCGCCAAGCAGTAGTGTGCATGTGTTACGGTTTGAAGGGCATTGTAGCTAGTGAAATTACTGGGCAAATGAGACTTTATGACCTGATTACACAGTCTAGTAATCTGATTGCTAGACTGGGTGGTGTCTCGGAATGGTGTGCGCAGTGCAGTGTCACGCGAAACTTTATTACTTTAAAGTTTTGAGTGACACTGCAACTGTTATGGGTGGCCGTGTCGCTTAACATCAGGTGAACGACTAGCTCGTCACGTCATTCATTCCCAAAAAATAAAACATAGGCAGCATGGCAAAGGGTTTTCATTCTCTATGAAAACAGATTCCTCACGATGTTAAACCACGTCGTTATCGTGTCTTGTTGTTAAACCGTGTCACAGCGTTAGAAATACCTTCACTTAACATTAAAGTTATCTTTAATTTGATATATTGACGTAAGTGGTAATAATTTGGATGTGTTAAGCTTTGCTTAGTTTGGGGCTAGATGTCGCTTTGTGTGCTTTCTCGAAAGAAGAGATATGTCGATTTTTGCAGCTAATGCCATCCTTGCTGGAGGCCTCTAGCTTCTTCAGGTTTCTATCTGCATTATCCAAACTATACATCTAGAAAAAGTAACTAGGTACATAGTTGTGAAAATATAGGTACCTAGGTAGTTTGGATTAGAAAGCTTGGATAATATGATAGTTTGGACATGATAGTTTGAACATGATAGTTTAGATATGATATTTATGATTTTTATAGCAGTATCGCCTGCTCAGCTTAATCTACAGATTAATTTCTAGAGGAAAAGTTAGAATCACGAGCATAGACATATATATAAGGACAGGCCTAATGACAGATTAAACCGTCGCTTCAAAGAGGGTGTCAATTTCACAGATTGACATCCACTAGTGCCCAGTCTGTGTTGGAAGTGAGAAGATATCGGTCGTGTGTCTCAAAAAAAATATGCCAAGTTGTGTTGTGAAGGGTTGCACAAACTACACTCTAAAGTGCAATAAAAAGAAATACAAAGTTTCTTACCACAAGTAAGTCAACATTTTCAATATTACACTACGTTTTGTACGAAAATAATCGAATTTATATTTGGGATAATCATTGTAAACAAACATTGACGGACATAATGGCAGCGTTTAATTTCCCAACTCATCGTAGTTCCTGAGTAATCTAAGAGATAGCGCTGACTTTTCTCTACACCATTTTGAGTAAATAAAATGTTCCTTCGGGCATCTCCTGATATATAGATCTATGATCACGAACGGGAATTAAACCCGCGTCCATCCATCCCTCAAGCCAGAATATTCTCATTTTTTCTATACAAATTAATCTGTAGATATGATACTTTGGATATAATAGTTTTTATAGTTATGTATGGAGAAGATTGTTTGGATAACCTGCAAAGCAAAGACTTGGCAACTTATAAATATATCATTTGTTTTTTCCCTAGGTATGCACATAGCTCTGCAATGGATAAGCTATGTTTTGCCTCTCACGAAATCCACGGAGTCCCTTCGCTCGATGCTTCAAAGAGGTTGGTCCATATCTGTCCCCACGGTGTACTCTGGATTCATCTCCACAGCCATCTGGATAGCTATATACTTGACCACCAGCATACTTTTACTTAAATTTAAGAAAGGATGATTTAGTTTGGATAATTTAGTTCGGATAAGAAAGTTTGGAGGTGATTGTTTGGTTAGAAATGTTTGGATGAAAATTAAATGGCTTGGTTACGTTTCTTATTTTGTACTTTTATGAGATTGATGGGTTAGTTAATAAAATATTGTGTGTTTGATTAATTTTTACAAACTAAACGTAATAAAACCACTCTGTATTTATAAATTTATGACAATAGCAAAATGTATATTCTTACTATCTACTTTAAAAAAATCAAATATTAGTAATCTAACGACTTATGTCGAAATATTTTTTTTAACATTATCGTGTTGACTAAAGCATCGTACTACAAAACGCATACATAATATAAAATTTATTCACTAACAATTTTAATTTTAATTTATTATTGCATTGAAATTCCAATATTAATAAAGTTTTCACTGTGCTTAGTATTATTAACATTAATAATATATGTAAAACGAAGCTCAATGGTATGCAATAAAAAATCATGAAATGAGTCATAATTATAATTTTGCTCAATTATAGCAGCTAAGTTATTTTAATCATAATAAATAGTAATAAGTTACTTCACATGGTAGATGGTCATTGGTTACACCTGGATTAAAATTTGGTGAAAACTAGGTTAAACATTGATTGAGACTAGTTTTAACCATGTCAAAGCATTACGTCTATTTTTGTAGTAAGACAGATAGATACACATGCCCAATATCGAAAGCCAAAATCATGAACCCATTGTCAGACTCCTCTTGTCTGAAAAAGATGCAATGAACATAACATAATTTATCTGGTATCAGACAATGTAAAAGTGCTCTTAAGGCAGCGACTGACATGAGCGAGCATTCGCTCGATGCAAGCACGTTACAAGTAGCAATGGTTGGGTTGCTAGTCCGGTTGACCGAACTTGTTCCGCATGTCAGTACACAGCGAACTAAACAGATGGAACAAGTTTCCCAACTAATATAAAGCGAATATTCCACTGACCTCCATTATACTTTGTATAAAGAGATCAGTGGAGTATTCACATCGAACGAATGTTCTAGAGCAATAGTTTGGGTGCTAGTCCGGTTGACCGAACCTATTCGGCATGTCAGTAAACAGCGAACTAAGACAGATGAAATAAGTTTTTACAACTAATATAAAGAGAATATTCCACTGACCTCCATTACACTTTGTATAAACGAGGTCAATGGAATATTCACATCGAACGAATGTTCGTTGTGTGTGTTTATGTTAGTCTTAATGCAATAATTCCTTATATCTACGAGGTATTAGATTAAGATCAAAAAGGTTGAAGATTACTTTACTTTAAGTATTTGGTTAATAAGGCGTGTGGCATATTAAAGTACTTGCCTTTGCACCAGATTTTTGCATACTGTATTTTGTTTTTAAAATAATGTACGAAATTATTATTTGAGTGTTTTCTTAAAATAATATCTACACTAGTAGAATTGAATTTTTCATAGTATTTTTCTTATTAAATTTATTAATTATTTTTTTATTGTATCAAATATGAACATTCATATTATTATTATTAAAAATTGTTTGACTCTCATTTTTGAAATACATGGTTTTGGAATAATTTTTTTTCAATATTATTTATCTTTTTATAATAATAATGATCGATAAAACGAGATAGGTGAAGGTTATTTTAAATAGTTAAATGCGTTTTTGTTGCATTTCCAAAAAGCTTAATTAAAAAATACATAATGCACAGACGTATTATGTAAACTAGTTGTATGTAGTTCCAATTTACAATTATTGTACAAAATTTTACATTGTGATTGGTTTTTGCTGTTTCTTGTTCATAGGATGACATTGTGATAGTATGTGTTAAGAAATAAATTAACAAATAAAGTCTTAAACGATGATTTTGTTTTACTTTGTCCCGTATTTGTGAAAGCTGTATGGAGTATTTGGACACCTTCTAGGTTAGTTAAAAAGGTAACCGCCTTGTGGATTGTTGGCATAACAAGCAGAGTCCGGCGATAGTCGTTTCGGCAAATGACTTTATAGGCAAAGAGCTTCGACCTCTTTCTCAACAGGCTCTCGCTAGACAGTTGGGTTAAGACGAAGGGTAGAGCTAGATAAGCAGGTCGAAATTCGTTCACAGAAACATCGACCTTAGAGTCATAGACTTAAATATCAATTCAGTCTGAACTTCCGTGTGGAGCTTACGACAAAAACAACGCACGAAATGACTGATTCTGGAGGTTTTTAATTAATTTCTATGGTCATATAGTCTTTTTAAAAATTATCAATTCATCACATTATGTGAATGTTTGTTGCACATACACTATTATTTTATTTGTAATAATATATTTGATGGAAACTGTATAAAATAGGAACAACCAAATATTTTGAGGTATGGTTGCGATTTTTATAATATATAAAGTTCGTTACCCACTCACTCACTCACTCACTGACTGACATTTTTGTTCCCGAGCTCCTGGAAGTGGTGGAAAAAAACCGAGTATGAGGTTGTATAGAGATCGGTCACGTGACAACCAGAAAAATCTGACATCAGCAAAAAGTCGTCTCCTTGATGGAACCGGTCAACGGCTCTCGGAAACTACAAGTCGGATGGGTGACCTGTTCTAACTAAAGTTGTAGTAAACCCTGGGACGCTTGGAGAGAAATAAAAAAAAATAGGGGTTGCCATACAAAAAAATAAAAATTCCATACAAAATTGAAACGCTTATAAATCGGAAACGGTAAGAGGTAGATGGGGTGTGTTCGACCAAATGTCATAGAGGAGGATGGGCGCTTTCGGATGGTCGTCATGAAAATCCAAGATGGCGGATCCAAGATGGCGGCCATTTTGAAAGTTGGTCCGATCGGGCTGATTTTTTGCATCGGGGGGTTTTTGGGGTCCCTGATTTGATATTTGAAAAAATATTTTGGATCCCGCCATTTTTAAAGATGGCTGCCATACAAATTTTTTTTTTCATTTTTGGCTCATTGTTTCTCGATACCTATGGGAAATTTTGAACTTTTTTTTTTAAATTTGTATGAAATTGGACAATCGAAATTTAAAATATTTCATGAACTGGTCTTCCGACCTTCCATCATCGTGACCATCAACTGCCTGGCTAAACGATGTGAGATGGGTCATATGCGTTCTCAGGAATGTCATAGCAAACCCTGGGACGATTTTAGAGAAAATAAAAAAAAATCAAAATGGCGGAAAAAAAAATCACCCATACAAATTTAAACCGGAAATGACGTCGAAACCATGATACTTTAGTATAAAGAGCTCGAACTAATATTGTTTGGAGGCCAAAAGGGAAAAGAACACCAAATTTTTTTTTTCAAAATGGCGGAAATTTTGGTCATAGCGGAAAAAAAAAATTCTCCGATCCGGATCAAAATCGATATCTGACGGTCCCCAAGGATGCTGATCAACATTCTAAAATCAAATTTTGACATGCGCCATTTTTCAATAGGGTTGCCATACAAAGGTGATTTTAACGAAATATGAACTTTCCTTTTTTACGCCTCCAATATGAATGTAATAGAAAAGTTGTTTCTGGGGATCGAGTAAAGATGTATAAAGGAACAAAACAGAACACAAATGAAATTGATTTTTTCAAGATGGCGGATGGAGACGTATCGACTCATAGAAAAAGTTATCCGATCCGGATGAAAATCGATATCTAAGACTCCCCCTAGATACTTAGCAAGAATATGGGGAAAAAATTTTGATTCCGCCATTTTGAAAAATTTCATTCATTTTACCGAACTTTTTTATGGATCTCCAATCCGTATGAAAATTGTTATCTGAGTGTCCCCAAGGATACTGATTAACATGCTTTAGCTTCTTTTAGACATCCACCGTTTTTCAAAATGGCTGCCATACATATTTTCAAAACCACCAATGCGACGACGAGCGAAGCGAGGAGGAGCTTCAAACTACCTATCGCGACGACGAGCGAAGCGAGGAGGAGCTTCAAACTACCTACCGCGACGACGAGCGAAGCGAGGAGGAGCTTCAAACTACCTACCGCGACGACGAGCGAAGCGAGGAGGAGCTTCAAACTACCTACCGCGACGACGAGCGAAGCGAGGAGGAGCTTCAAACTACCTATCGCGACGACGAGCGAAGCGAGGAGGAGCTTCAATCTACCTACCGCGACGACGAGCGTAGCGAGGAGGAGCTTCAAACTACCTATCGCGACGACGAGCGAAGCGAGGAGGAGCTACAAACTACCTATTGCGATGACGAGTGAAGCGAGGAGGAGCTTCAAACTCCCTATCGCGACGACGATCAAACTACCCATTGCTACGTTTACAATGTTATACTAATGCGACGTTTTTTAATTGGCTTTAGCTAATCTAACCTAACTTCAACACCACTAACCTTTTTTTACCTAACAACTGAATATTTTCGGGAACCTTGAATAAAATAGACACTCTTTGAAGAAATATAACAAAATGGCCGCCATGCAAAATTAAAAGGCGCACACTATCGAAACTAATAGAGGCAAGCATAGCGTGTTTGGACTCATGTTACAGAGAACAACGGAGGCTTTCTTACAGTCTTAAAATAATTCAAAGATGGCGGATTCAAAATGGCGCCCGATTTTATAGTAACTCGGATTCGGCTGATATTTTATATTTGGGGGTTTTAAAGGATGCTGATTTCAAATTTTGACCTTTTACTTGACTGACAGCATTTTTCAAGATGGCCGCCATGCAAAGTCAAGCGCATTATCATTTTCTTTGAAAAATACCGCTGTTTTGTACTAATACTTGCATAATTACAAGTTTAAACTAAAGTATAACATTTTTATAAATACAACAGCCACGAAAACGTCCTCGCGGGCCGCACGCGGCCCGCGCACGGAGGAAAATACTAGTTTTTCTATAGAACTGAATTTATTTATCTTGTATTTGCGTTCATCACAAACAAATTAATGAACCAAATTACATGATATATTAAATTCAAAGCTCCACGTACCCTAATTTCGTCGGAAAACTTGCCAAGAAACACCTTGTTTGCTCTACCCTTCATCTTAACGGACAAATTCAGAAGGCAGTAGTCCTCGACACGGCATGTATTGTCAGGAGGTTTGAAGCCCTGACTACCAGTAGCTTGGGCCTTGCCCCCAACGAGTGTAATATAATACCTATTCTAAGACTTGCCCCGCTAATGGTGAGAGTTCTAGGTTTAGGTTTTTAGTTGTAGTTTTTATAGAACTTATATAAAATTTTTATAGAACTTATATAGAATTTTTATAGAACTTATATAGAACTTTATAAATACTTTGGTTTTAAGATATATAAATAAGTTAGTAAAATATAATAATATGCTTACAGTTAGATTAGAAGAAATTAAAGGCAATTTCTTGTTTTTCAATGCTTTTATTGTTGTGACGACTTATTTTCATTACAATTTTTATTTATTTACAAAATATACCTACTACCTAGGTTTAACATAATATAAAAAGTTATAATTTCATTAAAAAACTGTTGTTACACTAGGTACAAGGAAAGTAATTATCACCACTATACACTCAAATTGATCATTTCATCTAAACAAAAATATTTTATACATAGATCCTCTACGGGATCTACACTGTAAGTCCTCTACACAAGCTACGGCGTAGGTCTTCTACGAGACCTACGGCCGTTCCAGTCTACACCCAAAAACCAGGGCATACGTCTCAGACAATCGTAATTGACAGGAAGCTGCATTGTTGTGGAATGACTGTTCAGCAACCCGCGCGTGTGGGTTCACTGCAATCTAAAAAAAAGCATAAATACTTAAAGTAAGGGTCTGTTCGCGGTTTGCCCCCTTCCTGATTTTGACCCTTATTTGTGCCAACAAGTATCTTTATACCGCAATTGGTAATAGGCAGGCCACATCGCTCATAGAACTGACAACCGATGGAGGAAAAAGGTTCTCGAATGGCGACCTTGAACGGGAAGACGCAGTCTAGGCCTCCCACTAAATAGACCGACGATCTGGTGAAAACCGTGAGGAGCCGATGGTTGAAGGAGGCAAGCGGCTGCGCAGGGTGGTGCTCTGTGGGGGAGGTCTGTGTTCAGCAGTGAACGTCTTCAGACTGGTGACGATGATAAAAAATCCTTATTGCAGGCGTAAAAAACCATAAAACACATAAAACTGCAGTTTAATCATCATCATCATCATCATCATCATTAACAGCCTGAAGACGTCCACTGCTGAACATAGGCCACCCCCAGGGAGCGCCACTTAGAGCGGCTGCTCGCCTCCTGCATCCATCGGCTCCCCGCGGCTTTCACCAGGTCGTCGGTCCACCTAGTGGGGGGCCGGCCTACGCTGCGTCTTCCAGTTCGTGGTCGCCACTCGAGAACCTTTCTTCCCCATCGGTTGTCAGTTCTACGAGCGATGTGGCCTGCCCATTGCCATTTCAACTTGCTAATCCTAAGAGCTACATCAAAATTGTAAATTAATTTTAGATTAGTTTTGCTGCATTGTTTTGTATTTGGTTGGTATTTTATAAACTTTGTACAGAACAATACCTTCATAACTTTATATTAATGTACCAGGCTTGCATAACCTCACAAAAGGTATGACGATGTTGCCACAATAAAAACACGATAATAAATACAATTACGATCGTTTCTACGCGTGATCCTTACGACCCAAGCCGTTTTCTGATACGGCACAAAAGAAAACCCCTGCACGGGTCAAGATTATGCAAATGAGACACTTCTGCGAGAATATGAAAATATTGGGTATCTCTAAGGGTAGGGGAATTTTACGGAAAAATACGAACTCACAGGTAAGGTATTTTTGAATATGTTAGTTCTCGCTCAATGTAAATGTTGATGGAAAAACTTTGTAGACCGTTTTCTGACTGTTTCTAACTTCCTTTTGTTTGTGCGAAGAATAGATAAATGATTCTTTTGTAAGTTCTTCCATTTTGATTTATAGGCTATGGTGCCATTGACTGATGATGATGATGATTATTCCTAGCCGTTATCGGCTACGGCGACATTTTCTGTTTGTTAGCTATAGGTTTGATGAGTCCTCACATGGCTGATGTAACCTATTTTAGCTGTGAATGTACGAGTACAGATGCTACATGTGAGGACGCCGTTTAGTTATACAGAATGTTTGAAAGCGATTTATTTTCTTGACTATGAAGACACAAAATAAAATTACCTTGAATCTGTAGTCACCTGGTACAACATCAGTAACATCAACCCATTGACAGTCGATGTTGTACTTGTAAATATCTGAGCAGTTCACTGATACTCCTAGAAGTGATAGAAAAAACACTTTTATTAGCACTGAACACTGATAAATCTATACATATAATAAAACTGTAGCGATAAAAAAATCTGTAAATGGAAGATATCGAAAAAAAAATGACACAGGTTGGCTTGAAATTTTTCGCTGATCACGTTAAGCTGCTTTTTAGACATTTTGTCTGTTTGTTTGTTTGTTTGTTTGTTTGTTTGTTTGTTTGTTTGTTTGTTACGGCACAAGTCCGAAAATACTGAACGGATTTTCATGCGGTTTTCACTAATAAGCTTAAAAAAACCCGGCGCAAAACATAGGATATATTAAATTTTATATATCGTTAACATTTTTTTTGGTGAAAATGATTAAGATTTCATTATGAAACGGAACGGGATTTTAACAAGATGGCCGCTTCAAGGCCTCAAGGTAAGTTTTTTTTCTTATATTTTGGCTCCACACATAGTGTAGGTATTTAGCCAGTGTCAAAAGGTAAGTTATATTTTGGCTACTAACCACAGATGAGAGAAAAAATGTTACTCTGCTACACTGCTACTGACGGTAATTTTATCTCGGGTTATCCGGATGCACAGATTAAAGAAAAAAACTCTGTTACTATTATGGCGCGGCTTCATATACGCCCGAACATTCGCTGTTGAGTTGTCGCGCAAAAATATCTCTATTGACTATCCTCGATGTTTTTGTAGCGCCCCAACCTGGACACACAGTCAATTTGTTTGCCTGCTGCGCGACCGACGTGGGCTAAATAAAATGGAGGAAGCAGTAGCGTTATATTGCATGTCAGCGAATAAATATATTTTACAAACTGAGAGAGTATTATTTGCGATTACAAAAATAAATTTTAATAGTTTTAATTTATAATTTCTTATCAATATGAAGTAAAACCAATTTTTTTTATTTGTGTTTATCTGTCGTTTTGAATACGGATCACGGTTTTTATAGTGGCAACAGAAATATATCATCTGTGAAAAATTCAACTGTCTAACTATCACGATTCATGAATACATCCTGGTGACTGATGGACACATAGACAGACAGACGGACAGCGGAGGTTTAGTAATAAGGATTTACCCTTTGAGTACGGAACCTCAATCATTTTTGTTTCGTTCTGAACAATCCCCACTGCACTAAGCAATAAGGAAGTAAATTATTTATGCATGTCTTTATTAAACAATAAAACAGTAAATAACAATTGGCGCGCTTGCATTACCGGCAGTCTATCACACTTTTCGGGCTACGGCGAAATACATCGCGCGATAACTTCGTCTGCGCTCGATGCAATGCCGATTAGAGAAAAACAATGTGTTTATTATGTAAGTACCTATACCCAAGGAAGTCATATGTATATAGATAACACATAGATAAGTTTTTTAGTTAATCTGTGGTCCAAACTAAAAAAGAGGATAGGTATGAGAACCTTCTTGAATATGAGCACGACACAAAGACCAAGGAATTTAGAAAGCAAAAACTTTTTAGACTTTTTTTATAAGTTTTAAGGCTTCACGCGATATCATATTTAGCTAATATTGAAACATAACTAAATTAGTTTTCGTGTTTTCGATTTATTGGCGATCTGGTATTATGTATTAGTTTTCAAAAATCTACTACGCATTACCATTCGAAATAAGTATTTAAAATTGTATTTCTTACCTATAGCTTAACCATTAGTAGTAACATATTCAGTAATCTGTGCCTATTGACTCTTACTTTTGCTATGCATTGTAAACCCTTTTTTATTTTGGCATTAGACAATATATGTATTTAGCCAATAATAGGAAATATTTTATGCAGACTGTTTAAAAGGGTAGGTACTTACTTAGACTTTTTATAATTATTCATAAGGCTTCACGTGATTATCATACTTAGCCAACATTGAAGCTTACATTTTTATTCAAATTTTCGATTTATAGGGTTTTGGCGGGAGCAAAGTTCTTTATTGGCGATCTGGTAAAATGTATTATTTACATAAACTTACTACACGTTACCATTCTAATTAGATAGATACAATTATTTATGCGCTACTGCTACATTCTTGATCGACCCCATGAAAGTTTTAAGGTACCTGGGGGTCTAGCAAAGATACCAACCACTAACGCTAACGCCAAACGCTAACTCCAAAATGTACTACTTAGGATGAAATTTCGGAAATCGCTTACTTTTCCACAGCTAATATCATTTCAGTACAGTTTTGGAGTTAGCGTTTGGCGTTAGCGTTAGTGGTTGGTATCTTTGCTAGACCCCCTGATAGCTACTTAAGTTATATACCCTTACCATTGCTACGCATAATAAAACCTTTTTTATTTTGGTAATAAAGTAAGCCGGAGGTGTTATTATTTGTATTTAGCCAATGATACGAAATATTAAATGAAAAATGTTTAAAAAGGGTAGGTACCTACTTAGATATAATAATATGTAGGTATTCATTATGGAAAAAAAATTGTATCCTCGAATTAACAACATGGCGCGTAACGTTCGTTTTTTACTGTTTTTGATTTGTTCTTCTTCTTCTTGCATGTTGAAATAAGTTTTTAATAGTTAAAATATTTTAGATCTGTGGGCTTATAAATAAACCACGGGAGCAGAAAATGATTGATTACTCAGTTACTTCAAGAAGGTTATAGTTATAGTAGGTAAGTGACTATCTTGTGTGTAGGTAGTTAGGTACTCAATTCGCACGGAACCAAACTTAAGAAGGTAAAAAAAAATGTGGTAAATGGAACAAAAAGCGCGCGGATAATATGTAAAACTGAGCAAAACAGGATCATCGTGTGTGATTCTTCCATATTTTTCTAAACTGTACCTGCCTGCTTAGGTAACTACTACCTAAACTAAATTTACTGAAACTTCTGTTAAAGACCTGAGTGAAGTGATGATGATTTCTTTTTGTTGTAATATGAAGAGGTACTTATAAAATTGTAGTTTTTTGTTTGAAACTTCTGTTACTGTAATAAATCTATATTAGACTTAAAACATTTAATTTTAGGTAATGGCTTAAATAGCTTGCACTCACGGCTATGCTTGCGTTATACCTATGCTAATACAGGTTACTGTGCACAGCTTCGAAAAGATTTATTGGATTTTGTTGTTTGGTACGAAATGCACGATCTATTATTAGACTATAACGTAAAAATAACATAACACAAGCGTGCGAAGCCGCAGGCAAAAGCTAGTACTATATAAATAGATACGCCGACGGTTTAACGGTTCGCCCTGTATGAAAATTTTCATCAAAATCTGTTCAGTAACTTTGGCAATAAAGCCTCACAAGCAACAGACAAAATATAGTAAGATCAGGGGCCGTACTGTGAGCTCTTAGCGCGATCCAAAACAGAGCGTATATTGGATAGCTTGTCAAAATCTTCATACAAAAAAAACAAAGGGATCCAAGATAGGCTCCGTTTTGAATCGCGTTAAGAGCTCACAGTACGGCCCCAGAACTGCGGGAACCGATTGATGGGGGGTGACAAGTAGCTGCCCAAAAGGGCGCTCTATTGAGAAAGCCTATGTTCAGCAGTGGACATTTTCAGGCTAATGATGATGAGAGATAGACAAAAAAATCAAGCCATTTTACCCTGGTCTCCATAATTTAAGCACGAAAACTTCTTATCTATCCCAGGAAGACATGTGTTGTCCTCCAAGCAGAATGAAGCTTTGTGACCTTCTGCCACTCTCTTCCCCGACGAATCCAAGACGTCAAATGTGGCAAATACTTCCATGCTGTGGTAGTGCCTAAAATATCACAATACTTTTAAAATAATTAATGAATTATGAGTATGTTTTCGAGGTTTCCTTGCGAGAGAATGTCCGAAATAAAGACAGCAGTCTTCAGGGGATCTAATGTACTTTGCTCTTACTGATCAGATGATGATCAAACTGCCTTTAAAGCAAAATGCCTGAAAGTGATGTCTAATTTGCAAGTTGCGTATGGTGTCACCGATAATTGCTCTTAAAATAAGTAAGCAACGAAATCGGCAGGTCACATCGCTGGCCGTACCAAACCGAGGAAGAAAGGTTCTCGATTAGCGATCCCGAACCGAAAGGACCAGCGGTCGCTGGTTCTCTACTAGGTGGACTGGTGACCTGCTAGGCGATTATGTAACTTGATTGAAACCAATAGAAACACAAAAATGTATGAATTTGACAGTTTCAATACGCAATTTATGTGCATAGTTACTATGAAAATTTTCATATTCGGAATGAAATTTCTCCTGTTGCATTGCTGTCAAAACAACAGTGAGCCGTTGGAAGTCAGAGTCAAGTAGCCGCTTCTAGGATGACGCCTTGTTCAACAGCAGACGTCTTCAGGCTGATGATGGCATCAAAGCATTTGCATGAAGTATTCTGCGTTTGACCGACGACCTGATCAGAACCGTGGGGAGCCAGCCGATGGATGCAAGAGGCAAGCAGCTGCTCAAAGTGGCACGCTATGAAGGAGGCCTATGTTCAGCAGTGGATATCTTTAAGCTGATGATAATGATGATATTGAATTTGTTACAAAACTCACATGTGGCAAAGATGCCACTGCCACAGATGCTTGGGTAGATACGGCCTGAAGTCATCGTTTCCAATGTTCAGTGAGGAAGCAGTAAAGCGGAGCAGTCGTCGGGTTTCAAACTGCCAGTTCGGGTTGGTTTTCTGGATCTAATTGGCAGAGAAAAATTGCTTTAAACTTTTTACTTGGAGGTAGCTTATGGAATTAGGTATTCCTATTCCGCACCCAACAAGTAGATACTGGTTGATAGATGTGGATGACATCTAATTTATTGAATCAGAATTAGAATCATTTTGCTTAACTGATAATAACACGTAATGCGGCTTACTTTACGAACAAATCACGTCGATTAACTCGACCGGTGTTCGGGCAATAAAGATGCCCATCCTCACGCAGTATGCGCGGCGCCGATGGCAGCTCTGCGATGATCGCCGTGATTTGTACGTAAAGTAAGCTGTATTACGTGCTATTATGAGTTCTACTTACGTTACCTTCTATAATATTTAAGTCTATCAGCATCAGTGTACCAGATAAATTTTGCCATCAACGTCATGCATGACTCTTGCATAAATATTGTAATGCTACATGTATGTATATATCATAATATATTACCTGGTTTCTATTATTCATTCACAACTTTCACATCACAGCACTTGACAGTCCTTTTCACAGTAATTTAAGCACAAAAAAACTTGATTTTCTCAAAATTTTACATCACTTTATCGATTTTGCGCGCGGGTCACGGGCCCGATTTCTAGACACGACTGCTCGGATGGCAGTTGTTTTGAAACTGTTTTTTTGTTTCGAATTTAGTTTCTCTTCAAATTCATATTTTTCTTTTTCTACTGTCAATTTCAGTGAGGTATTTTATAGTTTGGCCATGATTGTATGTATTTTGACTCTAGATTTATTTTTTTTACTATTCTGTATTCAAAATTTTGAAAACTGCAAAAATCTAGAACCTTGGAATGCTAGCGAGGTTTCTTTAGAAAAGCTGTCGCTATGGAATGGCAGTCTCAATTTACTCCTCGAACGAGGAACACTAAATTGATATAAGGCCATTCCCGGGCCAGGCAAGGCCCGGGAACTCAAGAACGCCTTCAAAAACCATCTTTGGCTATCCAACACCAAAATTGTGAAGTGAATCTCCATCTACGTCAATCGCTGCGCCACGACATATCCATTGTCAAATCGCCGATCGCCGAGCTACATCCGCTACAGCCAGTCGCGAAACTACGACGAATCTATCGCCGAGAGCTGATCGCCGAAACTACATCTGTTGTCACCGTCGGCCGCCGTATCTACCACGACGAATCTATCGCCGAGCGTCAACCAGTGAGACGACCGGCTTGCCTTTTTCAAACATTGAGTGGCAATATAACTTCATCACCATGTTCCGGCCCGTCGTCCGTCAAAGCTTTGTCGACTAATACCTGCGTGTCTCCTGCTCCTGCATCTTGAATCTGAGCTGCGTAATAATACTTCATCGACGGTGGAAGGACGAGAATCTTCTTCTGGATCCAGAAGCTAATAACTGAATGAGCTAGCCGCTGAACTCTGGAAGTCGGACAAACTAAAGGCAACGAATTCCTCAGTCTCTATAACGACAGTGGGCCTTGTTTGAATAAAGACCCGGAAGTGGGCTTTGTTTGTTTGAAGACCCGGAAGTGGGCCTCGTTAAAGACCGGAAGCGGGCTTTGTTTGGATCCAATAACATTCTAATTCTACCGTGATAACTTGTAGGCCGTAAACAACTTAAATTTCGCGTTCTTCCGCATCATCTAGAGACTCTTTTTTTTGCTTTCTACAAAGCTTGTAAAATTTACGAAAATAAATATCTGTTACCAATTCCTTTTTTTCTCTTCAGCTCTTAGGATCCTGTTAACCTAGGCACTGTTTAGGTAGGGGAGGAGCTGCTCATTAACTTGTAGCGTTCCATTCTACCTTTTTCACGAAAGGAACGGATGTAACGTGACAGTTTGGCGCCCAACTAAAATGAACCCTCTAAAACATTCTTCTAAATTCTAAAATAATACTTACTCAAGTAGGCTAAAATTTGATATTGACTTTTGGCTCTAACGTAATATCTTAGGTACTTGCTTAATTTATTTTTATACAGGCAGGACACGCGGAACATCACACTTACATTCTACAACACTCGCATAGTACTTAATACTTAAACGAACTTAAACTTGACTTGATTTTATCCTTGACTATTGACTTCAACTTGTGACTATGGCGAGACCAATTAAATACTCGTTTCTAAACAAACTTGAACTGGAATATGAAGTGACTATCAGAGGTGAAAAACCAGCTGACACTTTGACAACTCTTAAGGAGCAGCTGGCAAAATTGAGTCACATTCAACCTGAGGACATAAAATCTTCTCCAATACCTCTCAAACATGACCTCTCCCAAGCAGAGATCACGTTTAATTACGTCGAGGGTAAAATCTCGCACCTCGAAGCCACGGATGATAAAAGTAACCTGAGGAAAGTTGAATCTTTCGTAAATCATCTTCATTATCGCCTCGAACGCTTTAACGCCGTTCCACCATTTGTTGAGTCATGCTCAAACATACGATCTCGCTTCTTCACGCTCCAAAAACGGTTTGAAGTCTTAACTTCAGATTATTCAGGATCTTCTGAAGAAGTGTTAGTTGACATTCACAATCCTTGTCCTCAGACTCAGCCTAGCCCTCCCTCGATTTATCAATTACTACCTATGACTGGAACCAATCAAACTTTGGAAGTACTGAGTACTCCTCAACCCACTTTACCTTCAAGCATTCTGACTAGTATACCACTGGCTTCCGAGTCTGTACAAAACTATCACACTTCGGATAATTTTGTGAAGGAGCTCAAAACGTTTTCTTTCAATGGAAAATCGTGCCCTAGATCATTTCTTCAAAGATTGGACGAGTTTAGGATTTCTCGAAACATTCCGGAAGGTATGCTTTGCAAGCACGCCTTTGAGATTTTCACAGGTGATGCCCTTCATTGGTTTCGTTTTCAGTATAATCGAAATCCTACCTTATCGTGGAAAGATATTTGCACATTGCTGATTCGAGATTTTGGTATACATGATTACGACTATAAGCTGTTGGAAGCTATAAGGAATAGAACGCAAGGAGCAACTGAGACCATTATCGTTTACGTCTCAATTATGTTCGGTATGTTTGCTCGTCTTTCAAAGAAACTTAGCGAGAGCGAACAATTAGAGATTTTACTCCATAATATAAGACCGTGCTATTCAGTTTTTGTTGCACTTAAAGATATTAAAACGGTAGATTCTTTAATTTCTACTTGTCAAAGTTACGAACGCATTTCTGAACGAGACAAAAATTTTCATGAGCCTAGATCTGAAGACACTTCTTGTGCTGCTGAATTTGCCTATCTTCCTTCATTTTCTAAAGCTTTATTTCCTAAAGCGTCTCCAAACGTAAGGTACACTAATGCAGTGCAGGAAGATAAACATCCACGCTCGTCATCTCAAACTAATGACATTTCTAAAGAAGAATTCTGTTATCGCTGTCGTATCACAGGCCATTCTTTACAAACTTGTACTAAGCCTAGATACCTCATTTGTTTTAAATGTGGTCGTAAAGGCGTGAGAATCAGCGAATGTCCAAAATGTGCTCCATCAAATCAACAAAAAAACTAGCTGACGACTTGAATGGTTTCACTAAATCACATAACAATAATTTTGATCTTAACGACTGGAATCAATGGTTAAATACTATTCGAAATTTTATGTTTTGCTACAAAACAACTTCTGTTTTCTACGACAAAGAAAAAGACTTTAACAGACCTTTTATTAACGTGTCTATAAACAATATACCTTTTTCCGGTCTTTTAGATAGTGGAAGTTGTATAACTATTTTAGGTAATAACTCTCATAAAGATATCCAAAAGTTAGGCTTTAAACTATTCAAGTCTCCAACTCAAGTTATGGTTGCTAATAAACAAAAAGCAATGTCTTCTGGTTATTTTCATTTGCCATTGAGATTTCATAATCAGACACATGTTATCAAAGCTTATGTTTTCCCTGATATTTATCCTTCTTTGATACTTGGGTGGGATTTCTGGAAAGAATTCGAACTCTCCCCAAAGATACTTTCTCTTGAACTCAATCTCGAATCTAAAGATCATACAACTTGTGCTGTTGAAAATCAAATATCAACATTTGATCATCTGTCTGGGAATCAAGTAGAAATTGCTAATGACATAATCAAGCGTTTCAAAAGTATTTCTTTTGAACAACGAGGTAAATTAGGCCGTACTAGTTTAGTTAGTCATCGGATCAATACTGGTGATGCTTTACCTATAAAACAACGTTGTTATCGTCTCTCTCCAGAAAAGCAAAAAGCACTCATCAATGAGGTCGATAAAATGCTAGAATTAAAAGTTATAGAAAAATGTGAGAGTCCTTGGTTATCTCCAGTACTTATCACTCCAAAAAAGAACGGAGAATGGCGTTTCTGCGTCGACAGCAGAAAGCTGAATGCAATTACTCGTAAAGATGCCTACAGCCTCCCTTTTGTTTCTGAGATACTAGATAACCTCAAAAATGCTAAATATTTGTCTAGTATCGATATAGCAAAGGCTTTTTGGGAAATTCCATTACATCCCAAAGACAGAGATAAAACTGGTTTTTACGTACCTGGTAAAGGAATGTATAGATTCACTGTTATGCCCTTCGGATTGACAAACGCTCCAGCAACTCAACAAAGACTTATGGACAGTTTATTCACTCCAGAGTTTGAGAATAAAGTGTTCTGTTACTTAGATGACATAATAATCATAGGTGCGACATTTGAGGAACATATTTCACTCCTACTTAAAGTTCATCAGAAACTTTCTTATGCTGGTCTAACCATTAACTTTGAAAAGAGTCAATTCTTTCGCAAAGAACTGAAATATCTTGGCTACATAGTAGATGAGCAAGGATTGCGGGCTGATCCCAGTAAAATTGAAGCGATTCTAGCTTACGCTGCTCCTACCTCTAAAAAAGAAGTAAGAAAATTTTTAGGTACATGCAGTTGGTTTCGCCGATTCATACCTAATTTCAGTACTATTGCTTCACCACTCTGTAAATTAACGTCATCTGGAAAAAAATCTCCAAAAAAATTTGTCTGGAATGCTGAGGCTGACTCTGCTTTTGCTAAATTAAAAGAATGCTTGACTACAACACCAATACTATCTTGCCCTGACTTTGACTATCCATTTTCCGTTCACTGCGACGCTTCTAACTTTGGGATAGGTGCTATGCTGACTCAGGAAAAAGACAATAAAGAAGTTGTTATTGCATATATGAGTAGATCTCTAAACAAGCATGAGCAGAATTATTCAACTACAGAACGTGAGACTTTAGCTGTCATTACTGCACTTGAGCATTGGCGTTGTTATCTTGATAACGGTAAACGATTTACAGTATACACTGACCATGCAGCATTAAAGTGGTTCCAAAATTTGTCTAATCCTTCTGGCAGATTGGCACGATGGAGTCTTCGTCTGTCTTGTTTTAACTTCGACCTAAAACATAAAAAAGGAAAAGAAAATGTTGTCCCAGACCTTCTGTCGCGTCATAAAATACCCGATACTGCTATTATTGGTGGTGTTGAACCCATATCTAGAGACAATGCATCACAATTGGAACTATATAATAGACTTTTTACTAACTGTCGAGATAATCCTGATGCTTATCCAAATTACAAAATTCTCAACAATAATTTATACCGTTTTAATAACTCACCTGATTATCTAAATGAAGATTTTGCTTGGAAAGAAGTTCCACTTCCCTCTGAGAGAATGAATCTCATCAAAACTTGCCACGGTGACTCAGAAAGTAATCCCCATACTGGCATTTTCAAAACATACAAGAAGCTTTCTTTAAGATACTATTGGTCTGGTATGTTTAAAGATGTGGCTAAAATGTGTTCTTCTTGTGAAACATGCCTCTCTTATAAGCATTCGAATCATTCTCCATATGGTCCTATGGGTAAACCAAAAATTTGTTCAAGACCTTTTCAAAGCCTCTCATTAGATCTAATGGGCCCTTTTCCACTCACAAGACAACGTAATCAATTCATACTAGTGGTTACATGTTCTTTTTCAAAGTATTGCCTTATTTTCCCTATCAAGCGCGCTACATCTTCCAATATCATCATGTATTTGGAAAATAATGTGTTTCTGGTACACGGTGTGCCACAAACCATCATCATGGACAATGGTTCACAATTTCAATCTAATGAGTTTCAAAGTTTTCTGAATAAGTATAAAATTCCTTTTATATTTTATTCACCTCGATACTGCCCTCAAGTAAACCCCACAGAACGGTATAATAGAACAATTATCACCGCACTTTCACAGTTGGTCGGAGATGATCACCGTTCATGGGACAAACATTTGCAGAAAATCCAATATGCACTCAACAGTTCTGTAAATTCTACAACTGGGTTTTCTCCATCCTTTCTGGTCTTTGGACGTGAAACCATACCATGTGGTTCACTATACACTAACTGCTCCAACCTTGATAATTTCATTTTTCTTCCTCGTGACATCTACGCCGCTAATTTAGGATTATTATCTAACATCTTCGATAAAGTACAGGTTGCATTACACACTGCACACACAAAAAATGCTGCTCATTACAACACGAGACACACCTTTAAAGAGTTCAACGTTGGCGACACAGTCTGGCGTAAAAATTACGTCCAGAGTAACGCTGGTGCATATTTCAGTTCAAAGTTGGCTCCCAAATATGTCAAATGCACAGTTGTTGAGAAGCTCTCACCTCTCGTCTTTATTTTAGAGGATCCTAACGGCTTAAGAGGAAAGTGGCATGTAAAAGATTTTAAAGTGTAAATAGTGTAGCGGTTGTATTCTGTTTTTTTCTCTAAATTGTATACTTATTCTGTAAATAGCTTTAGCGTATATTATTTTTGTATTGTACAAGGAAACTAGACCCTTTCGGCTTATTTTTTTTAAATCCATTTTACAAACGTTATTATTTTTTTTTTTTTTTCACTCTTTTTGTTTTATCTTATAACACGAGTCGTGTGGGTAAGAAGCCATTGTGTTTACTCATTTTTTTTTATATACTTTCTTAGTTGCACATGTTGTTACTCTAATCTTAATTTCCTTGCAATTTCTTAAATACAAGGTTCTTGAATATTAATTTCCTTGACGTCTTCAATACCCAAGGGTGTGTGTAATATTCTTAAAGAGCGGTACACAACTCGTTAAATAAGCCTTTGTGTTGTACATTTTCTTAATTGTAAATACTTATTATCTTTACTCGGGTTTTCAAAAAGGTGCGGATAACGACACCTAATTAAAAAAAATAAGCCTACGTTGAACGTATGAATAGTTCCTTGTGGAGTATGCGTCATCAAATATGTGAACCATATCCCCTAAGTATGTTTGTGAGCGAGTAAAAGAAGAAGTGCAAGATTTAAGTATGAAAGAGCAAGGTTTTATTCCTAACCTTCAAAATTTTCAATGGAGTTGAAAATTTTCTGGGGTCGTGGGGGAAATATGTAATGCTACATGTATGTATATATCATAATATATTACCTGGTTTCTATTATTCATTCACAACTTTCACATCACAGCACTTGACAGTCCTTTTCACAGTAATTTAAGCACAAAAAAACTTGATTTTCTCAAAATTTTACATCACTTTATCGATTTTGCGCGCGGGTCACGGGCCCGATTTCTAGACACGACTGCTCGGATGGCAGTTGTTTTGAAACTGTTTTTTTTGTTTCGAATTTAGTTTCTCTTCAAATTCATATTTTTCTTTTTCTACTGTCAATTTCAGTGAGGTATTTTATAGTTTGGCCATGATTGTATGTATTTTGACTCTAGATTTATTTTTTTTACTATTCTGTATTCAAAATTTTGAAAACTGCAAAAATCTAGAACCTTGGAATGCTAGCGAGGTTTCTTTAGAAAAGCTGTCGCTATGGAATGGCAGTCTCAATTTACTCCTCGAACGAGGAACACTAAATTGATATAAGGCCATTCCCGGGCCAGGCAAGGCCCGGGAACTCAAGAACGCCTTCAAAAACCATCTTTGGCTATCCAACACCAAAATTGTGAAGTGAATCTCCATCTACGTCAATCGCTGCGCCACGACATATCCATTGTCAAATCGCCGATCGCCGAGCTACATCCGCTACAGCCAGTCGCGAAACTACGACGAATCTATCGCCGAGAGCTGATCGCCGAAACTACATCTGTTGTCACCGTCGGCCGCCGTATCTACCACGACGAATCTATCGCCGAGCGTCAACCAGTGAGACGACCGGCTTGCCTTTTTCAAACATTGAGTGGCAATATAACTTCATCACCATGTTCCAGCCCGTCGTCCGTCAAAGCTTTGTCGACTAATACCTGCGTGTCTCCTGCTCCTGCATCTTGAATCTGAGCTGCGTAATAATACTTCATCGACGGTGGAAGGACGAGAATCTTCTTCTGGATCCAGAAGCTAATAACTGAATGAGCTAGCCGCTGAACTCTGGAAGTCGGACAAACTAAAGGCAACGAATTCCTCAGTCTCTATAACGACAGTGGGCCTTGTTTGAATAAAGACCCGGAAGTGGGCTTTGTTTGTTTGAAGACCCGGAAGTGGGCCTCGTTAAAGACCGGAAGCGGGCTTTGTTTGGATCCAATAACATTCTAATTCTACCGTGATAACTTGTAGGCCGTAAACAACTTAAATTTCGCGTTCTTCCGCATCATCTAGAGACTCTTTTTTTTGCTTTCTACAAAGCTTGTAAAATTTACGAAAATAAATATCTGTTACCAATTCCTTTTTTTCTCTTCAGCTCTTAGGATCCTGTTAACCTAGGCACTGTTTAGGTAGGGGAGGAGCTGCTCATTAACTTGTAGCGTTCCATTCTACCTTTTTCACGAAAGGAACGGATGTAACGTGACAATATACCGAAATCATCACGATATCACAAATTTTTTAGTGTTCATGTCCTCAATGTTTTTCTTCACCTTTTTAAGAGCGAATGCAAATTCCGCTCATAACATAGAAAGCAAGGGGCGAGTGGGGTTCAAACCAGGGTGCGTAGGTTCAAAAGTAGCATACGGGCTATCGCCGAGACACACTCACTTAATATAGGTGTCAAATACATTTGTAGCGCTCATAGCGAAGCACGACTAGCCGTTCCTAACCGATGGGTAAAGTTAAGCAACGTTCGCTGCGGTCACTACTAAGATGGGTGACCACTACAGCAAAAAGTGTTATTTACAACTGAGCGCTACCGTGCTTCGGAGGGCACGTTAAACCGTCGGTCCCGGCTGTTATCGTAAGGCAATAGTCGTTAAGCCAAATCAGAAGCTTTTGGGCAGCCTAAAAATTCTGCCACCAGCGCTGACTGCTTGCCTACATGAGAAGAAGAATACATTTTCGCTTTCTTTAGTAATTTGAGCTCAGCATTTAGATATTGCAGCGTCCAAGCACAAAGCGAGGCGTATTCATATATCTGCATTACACATTCATACTGCACATTTGCAAATCAAAGAAGGCTTTCATACAACTCATGAATGTGGAATATAGCATTGAAAAATGCGAATTTTAAAAGGTATATTCTTGTTATTGCTGTGTTCCTTTTTAAATTCGTAAATATTTAGCTACATTCATCATCATCATCATTAACAGCCTGAAGACGTCCACTGCTGAACATAGGCCTCCCCAAAGAGCGCCATCTTGAGCGGCCACTCGCCCCTGCAACCATCGGCTCCCCGCTGTTTTCACCGAGCAGGGTTTAGCTACATTACTAATTAGTAATTACCCATCAGCTTTAAAGTCTTAAAAAACTGGGGACTGGGGAAAAGTATTGCTTAGCTAAGTTATACTTTAATATCTACATGTTTGACTAATTATAGACAAAATTCTTATTTTGTTCGAGCATGCAAAAATTTTAACTGTAACTATTCTAAGGGTGTTGATTTAATTGAATCAAGACCAAATTTCTTAAAAAATTATATCACAACAACATTATTTGATGTCTAACCTATGGTTTGACTTTTTTCTCACCTCTCAAGTTCTATAGATTGATATGGGTTTTCGCCCCTCCCCCCTCCCCTTTCTCTTTTCACCTTTCCCTGTTCCACCTTTTCCTTTTTCTGGTAGGTAGGTATATTATTTCTTAATTGTTATCATACTTTCATTCGGTCTATATATTATGTTAAGTTACTTATAATTACTAATTTAATCATTCAGTTCAACTGGATTAAAATAAGGAAAAAGAGAAAATAATGTTCTATTTGTGAAAACTGTTAAAGGCTAGTTTGCTAACATGTTTTGAGCTATATACACGTGCTACGTATACACGTTATAAGCTGTTTGTTTTCCAAATAATAAATAAATAAATAAATATATGGACAACATAAAGTGTAATTTAGCTAAGCAACATTTCCCCCAGTTCTCTAAGGTTTGTTGAATTCGACTTGACATTACACACCAAATACTGAACGCTCATTGGTTGCCGGTTGATCATCGGCCGCTTCTTCTTCTTCTCGTGTAGGCAAGTGTTCAGCCCTGTGTCAGAATTTTTAAGGCCGCCTGAAGGCTCCTGACTTGGCTTAACGACTATTGTCTTACGACAACAGCCGTGACCGACGGCTTAACGTGCCCTCCGAAGCACGGTAGCGCTCAGTTCTAAATACCAACTTTTTGCTGTAGCGGTCACCCATCATTGTAGTGGCCGCAGCGAACGTTGCTTAACTTTGCCGATCGGTTAAGAACGGCTAGTCGTGCTTCGCTATGAGCGCTATATCGCGTACATACGCGTCTTGTCATGCATGAGCGTACAGTATGTTGTTGGTATCAGTTTGACTATCTCATCTCTCTCTGATATGATGATGATGAAAATGATGTTATTAAAAAAATGCCACACAAAAAATCTGGTGATGGAACACAACTGCAGTCTTTGTAGAAATTTAAGATAGCATACCAATTTCAAGAAAAAAACAGACACGACATAATGCAATTTTATTAAATAAATTCAAACCTCATAAGCAGATTTGCTCAAGCAATTCTCTTCCATGGCGCACTGCAGTTGAGCCATCATCACGTCTTGCAGATGAGCTGAGCCCTCGATCGCTGAGGTATCTAGTAGTAGATCAGCTAGGTGGTGTGTACAGATCACTGCTGCTACATGACCTGGAAATACCAAAGTTACCAAACCAGTCAGTACGTCCACTGCTGAACATAGGCCTCCCCCAAAGACCGCTACTTTGAGCAGCTGCTCACCTTCTGCATTCATCGGTTTCCCGCGGCTTCACCAGATTGTCGGTCCACCTAGTGGTGGTGGCGGGGGGCTGGCCTACTCTGCGTCTTTCGAGAATCTTTCTTCCCATCGGTTGTCAGCTCTACGATATGGCCTTCCTATTGCCATTTCAACTTACTAATTCTAAGAGCTATATTGGTCACTTCAGCTTTTTATATTGTTGATCAATTGCTATGCAAAACGTCAAGGTTCGACTACCTAGTTAAAATATAGTACCTTTTTCTCCTGGACACACAACATCTCCAAACTCTTGGTGCCGACAAGAGAACAAGTCCGTCTCATTTCCTTCACACTGCACTCCACTGAGCATGACCTTCGAGCTTCCAAAGTAGTCCGTCTGCAGGGCTTGTTCTGCAAACCCAAGTGCCAGGTGCTTGCACACTGCTGATGCTTCGTATAGCGTCCAGCCGTCTGGGCAGATGCTGGCCCAAACTCCGTTGTGATAAATCTGGAATAAGATTTAGAATATACGAAATATATAAAATATTTAAATTGAAATTACTACAAAAATAATAAGAATATAATAAGAATAAGAATATATTTATTTCTCAGAAAAGAATATAAACAGAATCTTAAACACTATACGATAGGTAGGTAGGTACATTAAACAGTTAAGATTTTAGTGATATTAACAACAAGTAAGTTAGTAGGTAGGTGCTAAGTATATTCTATTTAAGTCTACATTATGAATTCGAATATTATATGATTCTGGTCTATTAGTATCTATGTTATTTTATTATTGCATAAATAAGATCAAATCAGGTCTATACTATACCTACCTAGTAATAATAACAGAATATGTATTATTATTTTATGGGTATACTGCAGTGTCACAGTATCCCATATTTAGAAAAAATTAAATTAATTTAATATTATTAGTTCCATGACAATAATTATATTCTATATTTTTCGTCCTATATTTTTGCGTTATTCCTTTCCATGCATGGTTGTCTGGAAGAGATCGCTTTAAGCGATAAGACCGCCAATTGTAACACTTCCGTTAAATTTGTTCTTTTATTTATAATTTGTGTGTTTCAATAAAGAGTTTATCTATCTATCTATTATATTAATGCTATTTATTGTGTAATTGATATTTACCAGCCTACTATACTTTATATAGCAGACCCTGGCAATTTTGAAATGGCTTGATATCATTCACATTATGTTGGTAGTATTATGTAGGTGGTCCGTGGTCAGTCGTGATGATGTTAGTATAATATAAGTATGGTTCCTAAAAAATTCAAGAACTAGTGGCATTTGAACCCGTCCCATCCAAGTCACTGACTTAGATTTTTTACCCAACTAAGCTATGGTCGCATTCTCCAGCAGTAACTGCAAACATTTTTAGCTCTATTCTGTACAACAATAAGTCCTAAAAATTTTTGTGTTAAGCTCAGTTATGAGAGCGTCTTCTCCGGTGAGTTGGAAGGTGCGGGTTCAAATCCCACTGATAGCTGACATTTTTAACAACATATACTTTGTTGATATTTTATACTTTAAGTGTGGTTTACACTTTGAAATCTATTTTATGGTATAAACAGTGTTATCAAAATGGTAGCCACGACATTCATCAAACTAGTTTTGGTCCTATCCTTGATTCGTCAAACTGTGCATTCATCAAGTTCTGATTTCGTCAAATTCTACACTCCTCTCGACCTTTAGAATATTTCTATTTTTAAAGTGGCATTTACAAAACACTGGAGAAACAGTTTTACTTCAATTCATTTTTTTTTTGTTTTTTTTTTTCATATTACAAAATGGATTGTTAATTAAGTAATTAGTGATAATTAAAGCTCAGACTCACCTCCACTCTACCTTCACTATTCCCTCTGCCACCAACAAGCCTCAAGCTATCTGTCCTCACATCCAGCACCTCATGTAGTCTTATTCCAGGTCTTTTCTTTACTAAATTTGCTGGTGCCTCATTTTCACGGCATACTACTCCAGCTGCTTCATCAGCCTTGCAGTCTGATGAGCCCCAACCAGTGAAGATGCAGTGGGGTAGGGACACTTCATCTCCTTGGCAGACGACGTCATCCATCCAGTACTTTCCTATTTGAAAATCATCATCATCATCGTCATCATCACTAACAGCCTAAAGACGTCCACTGCTGAACACAAGAGAGCGCTACTTTAAGCGGGTGTAAAAAATTACGCTGGTTTTTTTGAAATCAGTAGTACTTAATACTAATTTTGATAAACGTAAAAACCAAAATATATCCTTAAAATCCATGGAAAAAAATTGCACACTGGTAACGGCTTCTTAGATTAAGTTTATTTACTTTTAGTTTTAGATAGATCATTTTAGTTTAGATTTCATTTAGTTTTAGACCTTTTTTTAAGTAGGTATTATTAATCTTTTGTTATTTATTATTTAAGTTGTTGAGTAATGAAAAGGCATTCATAGAAAAAAAACATGGGTTATGTCCTATCATATGGAAACTTTATAAGCTTGGCATAAAAACATACAAAACTGCTTAAAGTCATGGCTATTATTTTAATAGTGATGGCGATATGGCACGACCACTCAAATATTCTTTTCTTAGCTAATGTGACATGAAACGTGAACCTTTCGAATAGGTCAGGTATCTACGGATTGGGCATCTACGGATTTGCTGTGATATTTTATGAAGTAAGTACATTTAACGTATCAATTCTTAGGGTTCACCATTCTAACAAAATGATCTTTTAGCATTAATTGATACATATTGCAAATAATTATAAAGCTGCATAAGTAGGTAGCTTTACTCATGTACAGCCAAATGCTTCTACTAAAGCCATTTTATGTAGTTTCTAGGTTGAGCTTACACAGATAATAATTATAATGATTACACTATAATCATCTGTTCTTTAAATTTTACCTATCTTAATTGAAAAAATAAACTTGTAGATACATTGCTATTTCCATCATCATCATCATCATCATCATCATCATCATCATCATCATCTTCATCATGATCAGCTATGAGTATAGTTCCTTCTGCCCAGGCTTTTAGAAGTAATACTACAAGCTTTAGAGCTTTATTCTCAGACATACCGTTTTTCTAGCGATATTTACTATAGGTAACTACTTCATCCATAACTCACTGCCTATATACTACACTTACTAAGCGCAGCTCCATACTGTCCTCCATGAGTAGCAACTCCGGTTCTGTTGAATGATCTGCAGACTACCTGAGCTGCTGCGTCATCCCAGGAGTCATCGCATATGGCGCCCCATCGTCCAGCGTGATAGATGTACACGTTACCTTAATAAATCCGCAATAACTAAAGTATATTTTGATAGCAATAGAAGTAGTATAAAATAATAAAAAAGGTATGAAAATATAGAAATTATACTGTTTGGAAATGTATAATAATGTGCTTATAAAGTTAGGTTATCCATGGCTGCAATGCAGAAAGAATAATATGAATACTCGCGATTATTATTATTATTAGCCAACGGTAAAAAAATCTAGGACCACACATTATCAAACTACATATGTAGACATAGAACTTCTGTATTTCCATGGATAGTTTTATTTAACATGACGATCTGATCGATTGTAGGCAAATTAAATTCAAAAGCAGATTTTTGTTTTGAATCTCAAACTTAAATGAATTTTATTACCTTCAAAATGATCCGGTCCTCCTATTAATTTTAACTTTCCCTCTAGATTCTTCTGCTTATTCAGCAGCCTCTGTACGAATGCTGCTCGGTTAGCCCGTTCACTTTCACTCAATATCTTACTATCTACTCCCACAGTCCTTATTATAAGAAAAAACACCACCATATACGTCACTGACAACGTTTTCCACATTATGTAGTTTAAACTAACTTTTTCCTTTTTTTCTTTCAATTCACTTTTGTTCACAAAAGATACTCAACTCTTCACATGCAATACTAGCTCGTCACGTCATTCATTCTCATAAAAAAATATCAAAGTAATTACGACAAAAATAAAAACCGCAAGAGTAAGTAATGCTTGACCTAATTTAGCACCTGTGGGACACCAATGACTATATCACATCAAAAACATGTTAATTTTGTTTAGTCTTAATAAGGCTGGTTTAAACGTTATTTTCCTAACTTATTAAGTACACAACACAAATATTTTAACGTGAAATTATTATGAATAAGGAAGTTATATATTGAAACAGTATCAAAAGCTTTATAGAAGACGGGACTGGTTAGAATAAAGTGTTTGTTGCGACTGGTATGTGGAATGAATGAGAACATCTAATTGGTATTATATATCATAGAGTAGTTCAATGTCATGACGCTTTCTGATGAATTGTCCAGATGAATTAATTCAAGGAGAACGATATATAAATAGGAGTCCTTATTTCTACTAATGTAGGTAGTTATTCTTAAAATTGCCTAGTAGAAGGCTTCGCAGCAGAAGTGATACAATGGAATAATATTTATTTTACAGGTTATTATGGTAAATTCAAAATAGTGACAAGTTTTGTCTTCAAAGATTAAGGTGAAGCTTCTTATTGATACAATATCGTATTATTACAAGGTTAGTATTTCTTAGATTTTCGCGATTTGAACACATAGTTTTACGTTTCACACAGAACTTAATCGCGGTAAAAACATTATTTATTTATCTCGACGTTTCGGCCATGTTTCATTGGTCGTGGTTACGAGAAGACTGGAGAATGTGGGTAGCCATGCCAATAGAGCGAGCAGTTTATGCAAAACTACCCACACTTCAACTTCGATGATGTTAAAATGCGATTAATTGTCATGGAACACAACACTAACAGTATCAGACTTGTCCGAACGTAAGCTGCGACGCAAACACTTGCCTAACACTGGGTTCCACGACGACGCTAACCTAAAACCATCCTCCCGGTTAAAATTTTTATGTTTCTTAATCTCAACCGCTTCACGCACAATCCTTGAGTAGTAGTGCTGTTCTGTGGAGAGGATTTTAGGGTCATGGAGTTCAATCAAATGGTTAGGACCCGACTCGAGCAAATGTTCAGCGATCGCAGATTTATGAACCTGGCGGTTCTTGACAATGAAACTTGGCAGAAACGTCAAGGTAAATAAATAAATAATGTTTTTAGCGCGATTAAGTCCTATGTGAAACGTAAAACTATATTACATACAAGGTTTACTACATACTTACCGTTACCATAACTTCGTCCGGATCTAATCAAATAGGTACATACTCAAATATAATTTATTATTAGTAAAATAAGAAACTCTAAATAATATAGGTCTTTACTATGTAATTGTCAATTTAATATAATTTTTTTGTAAAATTTTGACCCTTTTTAAAAACGAACACGTTGGCAACAAAGCAATAGAATGTATATTCTATTGCTTTGTTGCCAACAATTTAAAAAAATAACACTAATGAATGGATCGTCACCATAATCGACTCCATCTAGTCAGTAATTAGCACTCGTCGTGTTTATGTAGAGCTTTCGGAGTTTCCAGTTTCTTTCTTTTCATTTTTATCTCTACAACAAGAGCGTAATGTTGAAAGATAATCTGAATAAAAAACACTTAAACAACGGAAACGTCTGCCTTAACGACTCGTAAAATGAGTCCTAAAAGTAAAATGCGCTAAACGTGCTGAAAGTTGAGATTTACGCTAATAGAATTTACCGGGCGTTTTAGCCTGGTATGTTATCTTAGAGACCTGTCGACTCTATTTTCTCTACTTTTATTTATTTTTAAAACCAAAGAAACTGATAACGATGTCATATTACCTACAAGGACTTTATGAAGTCCTATTCAGTGTTTTCTTTTGTTTTATCTTAGACAATTTCAAAGTTATTAAATTATTATGTTATAAACGAGTGTATAATCAATTATACTGAAACAAAAACTTAAATGTGGCAAGAAATGCATTTTATAACAATGGTCCATGCAAAATGAATTATATGTGTTTCAGTTGTGTAAGTAAGTAGCTAGCTATTTTTGTGTATCTATTGTTTGTATTCCTTATCTTTAAGTATAGTATGTATTTATGTAAGTAGTAGTATGCATTTATTTTTACTTGAAGGATTCTCACTTTTTTAAGGCATGATGTGGCCATTCTGTAATTAGGGCTACATGTAATTCAAAACCTGTCATGTAATCCATGTAAGCTGTCACTATTATTTTCAAAAACATGTAGAACTGTTGAAGGTCCATAAATAAATAAATAAATAAATAAATAAATAGAGTCAATTTCATATTCAATTCTTTTATACAATGTTTTTTTTTCAACGGGCAATACACCTTTATTACTCAAGCTAACTACTACAATAATAAAAACTAAACTAGTTACACTACCTACTACAAAGAACATGGACTGTATTAACAATGTTTATAAGTAAAGTCAGTATTTTGTTTTGTTTTGTTAGTTTATTTTGTAAAAAAATATCTATTGCTGTAAGAAAACTAGCATTGAGGTGCTCCGCGTTCACCCTTTATTTACCGGTTTTCCCAACACTGACTCTTAATATTTAGGCGTAAAGGGACTTTTAGGAAGTATATTTTAAGTAGAATCATATATAATGTTGAGATTAATAGGTAAGTAATCTGCGTGCAGTAAATTGACACTTACTTTACGTGTCAACTTGTGGCGTTATGTATCATTTTTCGTATGCCTATATGTTATTTTGTGTATGAAATATTCCATTCCACGTTTATAAAATGTTTCATACGTGTTTTATTTACACCGCTCTAGTAGGTCAATAAATAATCCCTACAATTCCATTACATTTCCTATGTAGCAAAAACGAGACTTGAGTAACTATATTAATACAAATAACGTGTGAAACAAAACACATATGTTTAAATTAATACTCCGAGACATATCTTGATTGGAATCAGGCACGCGGAACACAGCAACATAGTTTCATTTGACCTACATAGTGTCGTTCATATAGGTTAAACAATGGTATAATAATATATAACTTGACATTTCTAATACAAACAATTTTGTACCATATGCCTTTTGATATAAGGATTGTATTATGTTATAATTTTATTAAAAATGACGGAATCTATGGAATAGTGAATATTTATTTTTCAATTTATGATTTCTATTCAATTTTAAATTTTGATTTGGACCCTAACTAGGATTCTGTGATGGACCCATGAACTACAAAGACCATGGATCTCTGAAGAAAGTAATTGCGCTTTTTTCCGGTTAAAAATACCTATACTTGTCTTATGAGAGAGAAGTACTCACAACCTCCAGGATACGAGCCAGAATATCTGCAAAGGTGGTCATACACAGTCACTACAGGCAAACATATTAAGTAATCTGTTTTACAGGTAGGTATCGAAAAGCTTACCTACATGTCTACTAAAAATAGCTAAAGTTCTTGAAAAAGTTTTGAAAGCACCTATTCACCTACATGAAAAGTTACATCGTTAGTGTAATCACTAAACTGTTAAGTAATTCACTCTCAAAGATAAGTCCTAAATCTTAGGTCGTAAATAAAGATTCGAGTAAGTCTAGAAATCTTCATTGACGATCGTATTTGCTGTAATCACTTTCTGAAGGTTGCCTTTCTTGTTCAGTAACAAGGTTTCATTACATTTCATTCATTCATTAATTCTAAAATGAATTCCATTTTACCTAAAATTATAACGTAGGGAGAGATAGGAAAACAAATAAGATAAATATAAAAAAAAAATTAAAAAAAAATTAAAAAAAAAATCACAAGATTGTGTGTCATTAACAAAACTGCAATTGGCTAGAGTGGTGGATTACCCTGAACTCTCTCCATGTATAGGTAGCGTAGTGTTTTTTTCCCTAGTCCGGTCCTAGCATTGGGAATGTATTGGACTGCTGACGCCAATAAGCGCTACACTAAACAGAAATAACTCAAAACAAAGAATTCTTAGAAATTGAGGTATACAGGATGTAATTTAATTCATTAGCATAAATTGAGCCCATGATAGTACATCATTTATAGATGATTATTAGAGAGTAAAGAGTGTAAATGACAATATTTTTATTGAAAATTATGAAGATTGCCGCGGCGCCTAACGTAGTTGGCACGGATAATTTTGATACATTTAAACGTTTTTATACCTTGTATGTACTAATTAAAAAGGTTACTTCATTATTTTAAGTAAGTTATTCCATTTTTTGGAGTTATTATTATTACCAAACCAATGTGTTAGAAATCAAAAAAGTTGGTGCACACGTGACCGGTATCAGGAGTAGGTACCTAGTTTCAAAGGATGCTAATGAATTCAATTACACCCTGTATAGGTAAAATGTCTTTGCACAAATTCTATATAAACCCATTTTTTTAAGTCAGCTCCGAGTTACCGATGTATTAGTTCACTAAACCTAATTTCTGTTCCAATCAAAACTATTCCCACACGACACCTTTATAATCTGCCAAAACTTCTGCAAACTGTTTAAACCCAAATTCGTATAGTTCCTAATGATACTGTCCCTTAATCACGGCATAGGGTTGCCAGAACAGCGATAAAACTGTCAATTCTATAGATTCACCGCGATTTATGGCAGCACCGAAAGTTTTATTGCGTGTCCTGTGGCCAGTGTAAGGTGACCTTTAGCATCGATTTCTGTAATTTGGTAACGTGTAACGTAACGGGCAAGTTGTGTGGAGGGTTTGTAAAGAAAACTTGTTGAGGATAATGTGGAATGAAGTTTTTATTACCCTGCAACCTTTATTTAGCTAGCTTGCGATTTTTGTTTTGTTCTAGTATTGTTGTTATAACTAGGTACAGGATCAATATTGCAATTGCTTCAAACTGAAAGCCTACTAGCCTGATATTTATTAAATAATAGTTATTTGGTAATTAAAGACAGCAGGATACTAAACATCTTTACCAATGTACTCTGTGATACTAACCCCCATATTCTAAGTTGTTACCACGAGTTTACTCCACTCAACTCAATCTCGACTTAACCTCATTTTTGTGTGTTTGGTATTTTTAATTGACAATATGTAATCAACTTGACATTTCTGCGTCAATTTTTCTTAAACGAGAGAAGCGAAACAACTGTCAACTCAAGGTACGTCGCGATGTACTTTGAGTTTCCCTCAAAGTTAAGTGGAAGTCGAGTGAAGGATTTATAGTGAAATGTTTTAGAATACAGGGGAAAATATCACTTATTATTGTCCAAGAGCTTACGAAATATACTCATTGACCAACAGAAATTTTCGCCGTGATTGACCATGTCAAAAAGTAAACAATCTTCATTTGTTATTTTTTATATGTTCTCATTTCAAATGCTCTCGCAGAGAGCATGAAGAAATGAAATAAAAAGTTCTTGCGACGCCACATCACATCAAAACAATATTGAGAAAACTTTTAGAATGAATTATTTTACGGTATCTAAACGATGATGGCTGATTTTATCGTTTGGTATAAGTTATCGTAATGAAAAAAAAGTGTTAATGTGCTTATAATGAGCAAATATACCCCATGACCATTATTAGTCTAACTGCGACACAAATTTACTGAAATGGTTCCAACTATATACGTTTCAAATCACCCGTTTTCTAGTCTTTATTTTTTGGAGTATTTTTTTAATCTAGGTAGTGTAAGCAGTAGTTTAGTTTACAACAAAACCAGTTTTACATCTCGATTTTTAATTTGTAATTGAACCGGAAAATCTACCACTTTACTGAAGAATGAAGAGTTAACTGAAGAAAATAAGAGGTGCTTACAATACACGTACCGGAAAACGAGCGAGGAGCTATGAAAACGCATCGTAGGTAGACTGACGATCTGGTGAAAACCGCGGGAGCATAAGGATGCAGGAGGCGAGCAGCCACTCAAAGTAGCGCTCTTTAGGGGAGGCCTATGTTCAGCAGTGAACGTCTTCAGGCCGTTGTTGATGATGATGATGTTGACACATAGGTAACCCAGGTACAGGCATGAAACAAACTAGTTGTAAGCAAGCTAGAATCCGTTATGAACGAGAGAGATCAAGCAGCCTGGTCTCATTACTGCGAGTGGAAATAACATCTTACGCCAAATTACAGTAAGATTATTACTGTGAATGATTTGTTGTGTTGAGGATTAGAAGGATTGCTTTTGTAGAAATATTACAAATGGATATTAGGGTAGCCTTTCATCTTTGTAAATCTCGGTTGCGTTCACTTTGTAGGTTGTAATTCAAAAATCTTCCTCAGTACCCCAAACACAGGCAATCTATAAATGTATTTCCAAAAAAAAAAACGTTTATGCTTTTAAAAGGCTCTAGGTGGCCTAATAATGTAGTCACAGCGGGCTAAATGAATATGGGAATGGGAAGCAGACAGCCTCTTCGGTCTGCATTATAATCTACTGCGATCACCAAAACGCTTACCAAGAGTACCTTTTTTTATGAGAATTAATGACGTAACGAGCTGGTCGTTCACCTGATGTTAAGCAATACGGCCGCCCATAAGAGTTGCAGTGTCACTCGGAACTTTAAAATAATAAAAATTAATTTTCGCGTGACACTGCACTGCGCACGTCATTCTGAGACATCACACAGTCTAGTAATCAGATTACTACACTGTGTAATCAGGTCATAAAGTCTCATTTGCCCAGTAATTTCACTAGCTACAGTGCCCTTCAAACCGGGACACAGTAGTGCTTGCACACTACTGCTTGGCGGCAGAATAACTGGCAAAACGGTGGTACCTACCTAGACGAACTTTGCAGAAGAGTCCTACCACCTAGTAAACCTATTGTGATTATGGTGAACCCCCCGTTCTAATGCCCTTAATACTTATGTTTACCAGTGAACGTAAGAAGGCTGAATATGTAATGTCTACTTTTCATGGGATAGAAGTCCACAAAAAGGGTTTTAAAAAAAAACAGCCCTTAACATTTCAAATGGAGTGTTGAATATTGAATGAAGATACTTGGGTAAAAACGTGTGTTGCTTCTATTAGTATTTTTGGAAGTTAATAACACGCATAGTTTAAGCTCCTGTTTAATAATAACACTACATCAGTACGTACAAACTAATAAATATACTACCTTCCCCGGATTTCCCTTTACATCAACGCCAGCATAATAATGTACCCACAGAATAATCACGGAAAGATAGTAACTATTAGTAAGCTCAAAAGAAGACAACCAATGTTTCTTCAATGAAGATTTTTTTGCCTTCTTTACTATTACAATACTAATTACAATAATTCCAACTACTAAATGTTCCACTACCTACCTACTACAAAAATCATTTAGACTGTAGGTATGTATACAGGTAGCTCACCCATTAGAGGTGCTATATTCTATATTACAATCACCACATTTCACGGCTTCTTGGTAATATCAGATTCGCAGACAATATCTTTAGTCGACTCCTATGGCCAATGGCCATACCATAAAAAACATAGTATTTATAGAAGAAACACTTTCAATATCACTGGTCCAGTGTCAGCTGTCCGTACTTTACTTGAATAGGCTAATGCTGTTGATATCTGCTGACCTTTCAGCATCACCAAGTGGGAGGGCGGAATCTTAAGGCGCTTAGCCGTCAAAAGTAGGCGGCAACTAGCTCAAGGGCCCCTAGGGTGTGAGCCTCGGCTTGCCGTTGCTGAAAGAAGAAGGATCAAGAAGACTATACGTTCACTGGAAGAGTGAATCCTATAACAGGAAAGGACCCATCAAAAGATAAGTGGGACGGACAGAATCACAATCCTATTATGATCAATTGATCACTAAGCCACAAATTTGAGTAAGCCACACAAACAAGCTTACAAAAACGTGCTCAATTTCTGATACGCACTCTATTTCTTGACGTTCTAGTTCTAAGTACGTGTACGTTCTGACACCTATGCGTAGTACACATAAACGAAACATACAATCGTCATTTGCGGCAGGCAAGGGTGCTTAGGAAAGGTAAATGCTTAACATAACTCAAGGCACGGTTTAATTTTCGTTCAGAATTGTTTGCCGAGCTTCATTATGGAATGAATATATTAGTATATGAGGGCTATGGAACTCTACTAGGTACCGGCTGGGTTACTACCACAGATTAGAGAAAAAAAAATCTACTGTTATTATGTAACTCGCAACAAGAGTTTTGGCGGGTACGCGAAAAGTTCACGTCGTTGCATTGTATCATTTCTCAAAACTTGTACTTTTTCCAGTACTAATGTTTAAAATTGGTGGCGTTTTACGCATTAAGTGCTGAATTATGAGCATGAGTGAGGGCAAGTGATATAATGTGGTGAAACGTGATTTTTCGTGTTGCTTCCAAAACTCCATAGAAGCTTCTAGTAAAGTTGCCACCACTTTACTGGAGCATGACGTAGGCTGGATTACGACTACCTGACTTAGACTGGACTATGACTATGACTAAGACTTGACTTACGTGAAATATTCTATAACGATGAAAAATTACAATACTTGACACTGGCTAAATACACTATGTGTGGAGCCACAATCTAAGAAAAAAAAAAAAAAAAACTGGCGTAATATTGTCAAACATGACTTTGGCAGAGAAGTGACGTTTAACAGCAACCGATGAACTAAAATGTTCATTTTATTGTTTCCATCTGAAGTAAAAACACCGAGAACCTAGTCAAACTTTGTCTTCACAAGAAATAGTTTTTAAAAAAAAAACATTTAAATTTTAAAACTAATTTATTTAAATTTTTAATGTCCGATACATTTGAGAGCTTACAACGAACTAACTACTATGACCATCAGGCCGATCCGTCCCTACGGCTTATCGGCCGTTATGCATTCCCGCAACTCACCGGACGCCCGGTGCAAGTCAGCAGTCTGGACGCCTACGCGTGAATCGCAACAAAGTCTTGCCCATTGCCCGAATGCATAACTCCTCCCACCGCAGTTTCGAAATTATCGGGTGAATCATTTTGGTGATTGATCCGAAAATTTCGAACATAATACAAAATTTTCTTAAAATACAACAAAACAACAATTACTAAAATTACATATAAAAGCAGTGTTCCTATGCTGATACCCTTCACGTTTATTACACTTTCGCTTTCACTTTGGTTTACGCCAACACTTTCACTTTTCGTTAACACATGAGACAGCAGTTGAAGGTTGGTCAGGTCTACTCCATCCAGGTTTACAGGTCGCAGTTCTTGTGGTGAGGTTGTCCGCAGCTGTACTTCAGGTAGGTTTATGATCGGTAAGGCAGGTGAAGACAGTCTCTCTACATTCCCTTGGTGTCTTTTCAATGTAGCTCCTTTTATCCGGATTTCACAGTCATCATCAGCCGTGATTATGTATGTTCCACGTATGTGGTGGTGAGTTATTTCGTTGTCACAGTCTTTGGTTATCAGTAAGGATTCTTTGGTGTAAAGCATCCATCTATCTCTTTGTATCTTCTCTATTTTTACATCATCAAACTCCACAGGGATTGTTTGGCATTCAGTGGTGTTAGCCGCAAATTTCATCAGCTCAATGACGCAGGTATCCCTTATAAGCAGGGGTGAGTAGTCCTCATCACACAGGAATAATGAATCATCTATCTCTCTGCAGGGATGGAGTAACGACACGGTTTTCAACCCTTTCATCAAAAGGTAAGGATATTTTGGCAATACTAAGGTAGTTTGGTTGAAGGAATTAGTGACTGGTATGGGGATAATTCTGTAATACGTGTATTTATCAACTTCAACTAGAGGTATGTCCATTATAAACGTTATTTGATTTTCCTTTGCATAAACTTTCAATTCAATACATTGTTCTAACTTTAAGATATTCTCGAACGTTACAGGGAATACAAGCCTCTTCCTAAGTTCAATAGTTTTTAACAATGATAGTAGTTCATTAGTATCTATCATAGATTGGTGCAATGTTCCTAACTTGCTAAATGCTACAGCTGTTTCTATTTCATCCAGTCTGACATAGAGTGTTTCAAAGTTATGCAAAAAGAGAGTATATATGTTAATCAGTTTAAATTCATCAATGGATGATTTGGTATCATTTAACTGTCGTCTGATGTCCCACATTGTTTTTTCTAACTGGATGAAATTATATTTTGTCGAATTTAAAATATTAACAAAGGATTCCATCATTTCAGCGACCACGGTCATTTTCTTATTAATAGCGTTCTGGCTTGTCTTAACATCTTTTATCACCATATCATATCTTATAGCGTCGTTATTATCTAAATTACCAGTGACAATTTTTATAAGGGAACCGAGAGGGTTCAGAATTCCGCGTTTCGGTCTTCTTGATGGTAATAGCTGGTTTAACTTTTCGATTGTCATATTTTGAATATAGTCAGCTTGCATTTTTATGTCATTAATATCAGAGTTAATCAGTTTCTTGGCAATGTACCTGTTTACATGTGTATTTAAATCAGCGTATCGGTTCTTATTGAATTCTAAATCCTCTCGTATTAAACTTAAATCTAAAATCTTAACTAACGTCCACTTATCATTACTGACAAGCGCGTGGCCTTCCTTTATGGGAAGTATCCCAGGGTTCTTTTCAATGGGTTGAAGTAGAAGGCCCGGGGTCGAGGGCACGTGAATCAGGAGCAGCACGAACCTGTGAAGGGCGTTTTATATCCTTAATAGGAGCCTTAGTGTCATGTCCGTGAAACTTTAGTGGTACTATATTTCTAACCGGTTGCCCAGTAACCTGAGCTTTTACGTAACGGGCTTTGTCTTTACTTCTCCTAACATTCGGCCCTTTTATGAATACCGTATCTCCTGCCTTTAAGTCAAACTCCTTTTCACCTCCACGTTTCTCTATAGTCTTTTCCTTTCGGTTTATAGCTTTATTAGTTAAGTATTCATAGAGTTATTTAGTGCGGTTTTTATGGTCTTGTAAGAGTTTTTGTGTGTAGCTTTTGTTAAATTCAACGTCAAAAGTACTCGAAGAGTCAGTGTGGCCAAAAACAACTTCAAAAAGAGTAAACCCGGTTGTGGCATGTATAGTTTGATTGTAAGCCATTATGGCATATGTCATTACGGAAGCAGCATCGGTGATTTTATGCTCATATTTAGCTAAACGGTATATTTCTAACAGGGTTGAGTGGAGGCGTTCGATGAGTCCCATTGAATTGGGATTGTGTGGTGTGCCAATGTGTAAGTCAATTTTGTAAAACTCTAGGGTTTCTTTTATGAGTGTGTTGTTGAATTCGGTTCCAGAATCTGAGCTTATTTTTCGTGGGACCCCGTACATAGAAAAATATTTAATGAGTGCTCTTATGACCTCGGGCGTAGATTTATTGCTCATTTCGATTGCTTGACCAAGTTTACTAAAGGCATCAATAATAGTTAAATATGATCTCCCTTCTAGGGTAAAAACATCTATAAAGATCTCTTGGAATGGTCTGTTTTGGGTTTGCGTAAGTTGCAGTTCTGGTTTTAATGGTTTTCGTTCATATTTCATAGCTTTGCAGGCTTCACAAGAATTTATTATAGCTGCTACAGTAAGATCCATGTTATTCCAAAAATACGTACGTCTCAAATGTGTTACTGTTTCTTTTATACCCCTGTGGCACGTTTTACCGACATGATATTTCATCACAACTTCCCGCTGATCGCTTTCATCCTCCACATACACTACTCTTCGCTTACACTCATACAATTGTACTGTGCCCTTTTTAAACAATGCAATGTTCGCCTCTGCAAATTGTTTTCGATGTAATTCGTCTTCAAAATATATAAAATGCTTTACTTTAGGTTTTACATACTCTTTCAGGAAGGTTTTCACTAAATCCGGTCTATTTAAAGGTAAGTGAACCTCCAAAATTCTTTGTTTTGGTCTCGATAAATCTTTTACGGTTATTTCGTCCCTATACCACGTGTGAATGAGTATTTGGTTAGGTTTCGTATCTATTGCCTCATCTAAGATTGGAATACCATCTGTATCAATATCATGTGCGGAGTGTTCAGTGAATGTGTTTTGAGGACTTTCAGATCTTTCATGTGCTGACATTGTACTACTTGCGGAAGATGACGCGGAAATGGTTTGTTCGGCATCTGACAAGTCAATGGTTCTCTCTAAGTCGGACAAAAGAACGGTTTTCTCTGAATCCGATGAATCTTCAGCAGGAGAATCGACCACGTTACCTACTCCTGGCCTATCATTAGCGTGTAATCTTTCTATTTCTCTGACTAACTCTGTAAGGTGTTCTTGTAGGCGCTCTTCCCTATCAACGTTAACCTGCATTGAACCTTCGTTGTCCTTTTCTAGTGCGTTTACTTTCAAACGAGAAAGTGCGTCTGCAACACAATTTTGCTTGCCGTTTTTGTACACTATATCGTAGTCAAATTCTGATAAACGTAACTTCCACCTAGTTAGCTTGCTGTTGGGTTCTTTAATTGAGTTTAACCATGCCAGGGGTCTATGGTCGGTGTATATAGTAAACTTCCTACCGTACAGGTACGGCCTAAAGGATTTGACGGCCCAAACGATTGCCAGCAGTTCCTTTTCTATCGTACTATATCGGGTCTCAGCATCGTTGAGTGTTCTACTGGCATAAGCTATGGGTTTGTCTGCCCCAATGGGACCCTGAGAGAGTACTGCTCCCAGCGCGTAGTTGGAGGCGTCAGTGGTAAGCACAAATGGCTCTGAAAAATTAGGGAATCGCAACACTGGGGCGTTGACTAAAAGTTCTTTACATCGTTCAAACGCTGCCCTATATTCATCAGTAATTTCAATTTTGTTCCTTTTCTTTAGACAGCTTGTAAGCGGTTGAGTTACCTTGGCAAAGTCTTTAATGAATTTGCGATAATAACCCACTAAACCCAAAAAACTTTTAATTTCGGTGGCTGTTTTTGGGATCGGGAAATTAAGGACCGCCTGAATTTTATCATCGTTGGGCTTAAGCCCCTCCTTAGTTATCAAATGGCCCAAATACAGCACTTCCTTTCTGAAAAACTCGCACTTATCCAATGTTACTTTCAAATTCGTCTCTCTCAATCGATCGAATACCATGCGCAACTTCTCTTCATGTTCTTGCAAACTTGATGAGTAAATAATAATATCGTCTAAATATACTAGGCAATGCAAGCCTTGCAGGCCTCTCAGCACGTTATCCATAGCGCGTTGGAACGTTGCTGGGGCAGTCTTAAGTCCAAAGGGCATACGTGTAAATTCGAAGTGCCCAGATTGCGTTGTAAACGCCGTTTTGTGCCTATCCTCTTCCTCAACTTCTATCTGATGAAAGCCGCTGGCCAAATCTATCGTGCTAAAGTAAACTGACTTACCTAGCTTATCAAACAGGTCTGATATATTGGGCAAGGGGTATCTGTCATCCGTGGTTATCTCATTCAATCGCCTATAGTCTATTACCATTCGAAATTTCTTTTCGCCACTTGCATCCAGTTTCTTTGGAACCAAATGAACCGGCGCACTCCATGGGGAATGCGACTCTCTTATAACGTCACTATCAAGAAGTTTATCGACTTGATTTTGTATTTCAGCATTTTGCGCGGGTGGATGTCTGTATGGCCTAACGAATATAGGGTCCTCATTTTTCGTCCTAATTTGATGCTTGACACGATTAGCAAATGTAAGTGGCATACCTTCACAGTAGAATATGTCTCGATATTCGTAGCACAATCTCGTAATACATTCACGCTCTTCTTCATTCGTATGGTCTAATCGTAGTTTCTTCAAATTTTGTTTTAATAGTTCATCCACTTCGCAATCATTCATGTCTTTTGTTACGTTTACCACACACTCCTTTTTTTCATACTTGTCTACTTTAAGGGGTTTAGAAAGCGTCAGTGTTACTCTATCCTCTGATAAGTTCTGTATCACTGTGTAGGCGTATGAATCAACGCATTTTACTATAGCACTCGGCATCCTAACTCCCCGGCCGAAATCAGCATAGCTTAAAATAGCATCTCCGTTCGGTAAATCAGTCGGTACCCTTACGCGCATGTCTGACCTGGGCTCTAACGTTATTTCATATGGTGGGTTATATATAATTGGAATTTCCGTATTCCGTGTGCGCAAAACCTGGTGTTTCATATCTATCAAGGCACCTAATTGTTTCAAAAGGTCTGACCCTATCAGCCCGTCGTACTTACTATCTACGTCGTAGACGTAAAATTTGTGTTTGTCTGTGCTTTTGAATGTTTTCAAAAGTGGTATGTATATGGATTCATCATGTTGGCTACGAGCATGTGTACTTATGACTTCGAAAGGTTCATGTATTTTAAAATTGGCAAAATACTCGTCTGCTTTGGCGGGGCTAATGAAAGATCTTGTACTTCCAGTGTCTATCATGAAGCGAGCTTTAATTTCTGGAACTTCTATGTAAGGAAGTTTTGAAAGTGAGTCACAATTTATCGTGATTACTTCGGGCGGATACTGGAGGCCTGTACACGAAAATTTTCGATAGAACTAGGCTCTTGGTAATTACAAACTTCGTCAGTATCGTCGTAATTTTGGTGTTGTGGTATATCTAAATTATACGTGTAGTTATCATCACAGTATGTAAATTCTGGGTCATAGCATTGATCAGGCGATGCCTCAACAAGTTCATTATTGTAGAATAAATTATCATTGTCTACCGAAGCGTTTATCATATTTTGTTTCAAGGGGCGAGCCGTGCGCATAGAGACATCGGTGTTCTCAATCGGTTTGTTATTTTGGTTGGGAATACCAAATTTAAAGTTCTGTTGAGGTTGGCCAAAGCCAGGTGGCGGTTGTCTAGCAAAGCTATTATTAAATGGCGGCCTAAAGCCTTGGCCTTGGCCTTGATGAGGGGGAATACCAAAGCTGAAGTTAGGCGGTTGTCTCGGCATGCCAAATCTAAAGTTCTGAGGCCCCAGGTTTTGGCTAAATCTAAATCCGCTAGCACTTGGTTGGTTCTGGATACCAAACCTGTAACCTTGCGACTGCTGTTGTGGTATGCCGAATTTAAAATTCTGAGCGGGCATTTGGTTGGCAAACTTATTTTGATGAAATTGAGGACTGCCGAATTTAAAGTTCGCAGCAGGGTGCGGTAGTAAAACTGGGTTAGGCGTTGGCTGTGCTCTCAACGCCTGAGGTACAGGATTTTGACGTAATTTATTTTTTGCGTTATACTGGTTCATGAAATTGACCTCCTCAGTTACAACACTCAGCGCCGTTTCTAAATTGCCGCATCGTCTGAGTCGCACAATACGAATCAAATCCTCGGTGAGATTGTATAAGAATACGTTCAGAGCCGTATTATTATACACTATCATTTTAGCACACTTTACACCGTCGTCGGTAAGTAAGTTGACTTTCGCGAATAATGTACTACGTGTTTGCTGTATACGATGGCAAAAATCGATGTAAGACTCGCCAGATTTAATTTTCATTTGTTCTAGTTCAATAGCAATGCACTCCTCAGAGCGAGGATCGCCAAAATGTTGGATCAGAATATCCCGAAGACCCTCCCATGAGTTGATGTCTTCACGCTCACTTAAAAGAGTCGCAGCTCTTCCACTAAGTCTACTTGTAATCGCATGGAATACATAAGCCTGTTGCGCAGTACTTTTAACGTCTGCAAATGCGCCATAAATGTACTGAGCTTTTTTAATGAATAAGTTTAACAAACCCTCATCACCTTCAAACTTAGGTATAATACACAATAAATCTTTAGGTATTATTCTAACCTGCTCCATTTCAATAAAATTATATTCACCACGATAGTGACACACTTAGTAATAAACCTATAAGTATTATAACGACGAAGCTGGTACGTTACAAAAGAAAATCAAATAACGATTATTTGGCTCTAACCAACAAAAATAGATGGGAACTGAGAGGAATGTGAAAAGGTTTACTCACAGTGCGCTCGAACTCATCCTTTCGCTGGGGTTAGGTAGGTTTCCTTGAAGAAGTCGACGAGATTTCTTTGGTTCGTGGATTTCCGCAAAAGTGCTAAACGGCACGGCAAATAACTGTGACACAAACTGATTTTAGAGTTTTTCGGCGTGGCAGCAGCTACTGCGCGCGGAAATCCTACCGGCTGCGCCAGTCAAACTTTGTCTTCACAAGAAATAGTTTTTAAAAAAAAAACATTTAAATTTTAAAACTAATTTATTTAAATTTTTAATGTCCGATACATTTGAGAGCTTACAACGAACTAACTACTATGACCATCAGGCCGATCCGTCCCTACGGCTTATCGGCCGTTATGCATTCCCGCAACTCACCGGACGCCCGGTGCAAGTCAGCAGTCTGGACGCCTACGCGTGAATCGCAACAAAGTCTTGCCCATTGCCCGAATGCATAACTACCTCTTCAAATCGTGTATATTCAGTACACATTCAGTACACAATAAACGAACAGGAGCAGTAATACATCTTGACGCTTCGGCTGCTCAATCAGAATTGACTGCTTTTTGGACCTTGTCGTCCCTCCAAAACTTCCCTCCTAAACCACAATATTATTTTACCGGAACTACCAAGGCAGCCATCGTAATTGGCTGATGGCTCAGCGGACGCTCCTTCCGCCAGTGTGGCCAACCAAAATGGTATTTTTAAACAGTCTACCAACCTCTTAATATTAAAAAGTGAGAATAAATTATAAAATTCACGACATTCGGCCATCCGACACAGAGCTGCCTCCTGGCGCTCGTCCACTTAGCAGTCAGTTCTCATTGTAGCTATACAATTTCTTATTTGAGCACATATTTCATTAGTATAGCTAAGAATCATTATATTTTATACATCATTATTTTATACTACATGTACACGTAGCTAAAGCAAAACTAAAAGCCATTGCGTAATATAAGTAGATATTGACTGTGATCACAACATAAATAACTACAATATTCGAGCACAACTATAATTACAGGCCTGCACAATCTAAGTCAACACTAAAAATCAAACAAGTCATAGTAATTAAATACCTAACTACATATAAAGTCAATAACTTTGATGTCAACCGCGTATTATTGTACCAATACTATAAAAATATGAATTAAACAAAGCTATTTATAATATAAAATATTAAATATATCTGCAATTCCTTGAATAATAGCAGGTATTGTTATTCATCCGTTATAATGTAATGACTAACTTATATTATTCTTAACAGTCCTAATCTAGTTTACTTTTGTAACTCAACTTCACGACATTTGGTTTACTTACACTTAAACACTACAAATTCTTTAAGATATTTCATGGAATTAACCTATTGCGTTTTATATTACTGCAGGATATTTACGATATTTACATAATACTCAAGAATTAAAAGTCTTAAGTATTCGTAGTCAAAGTTACTGTAAATTTACGCATGATCGTAACCTATCAGCTAATCGCCAAAATGAATCTTCGTTTCTTGCCTCAGTCTGCAATCAACCCTTCATTATGTTCTTCGTGGTGTCGCTGTAGGAAACGCGATGTACACGCATTCTTTTCTCTAGTAGCATTCCTTCAGTAAATTTTCCATAGTGCCGCTGGATGCAGGATACGCTTCGTGCACCTTTAAATGTTTTGGGTCCTTGGTAGAGGCGACTTCCAGCTTCATCAGAGTTCATGTCCTCGCAAAAATAAAACTTGCATTAGCACAATCATAATTTACGTAAGTGAACATAACACTAGCTGAGTAGCTCTCGGTATATCAGTTACTAAATATCAGACAAGCCAGTTTAGATGCTGGCAGTCATCGCGTCTTAAGTCGACATTATAAAATACGATTTATTTAAAGTTGTTTCAAGATAAGATTACTATGACAATACAATACAAACAACATCAACAGATAACAACATTTAAACTGCTATGCAGACTAAAAACAGCATTAGTTAAAACGGCGCACTGGGCCACCAGCATTTATATTTTATAATACTTTCATAGCAAAATTAGTCAATACACCTTGATAAGTGCATCCCACCATTACTAATCAACCTACTTAGACTGTGGCACACATAACCACTATACATTAGCACATTTAATCTGTGGCACACATAACCACTATACATTAGCACATTTACCCTGTGGCACACATAACCACTATACATTAGCGCATTTACCCTGTGGCACACCACTATTCCTCGGCACATAGCCGGTGGCACACATAACCACTATTCCTCGGCATACATAGCCGGTGGCACACATAACCACTATTCCTCGGCATACATAGCCGGCGGTACACATGACCACTATAACTGTTTCAACTACCTCAACTGCTTCAACTATCCCAAACTGTTTCTACTGTCACAAATTGTTTCAACCATCTAACTGTTTTAACTATCACAGACTGTTTCAACTGTCTCAACTGTATCGCCAGTCTCAACTGTTGTTACTGTTTCAACTATCTCAACTGTCCCGTCTTAACCGTCTCGACCGCTTCGACTATCCCGACTTACTCGACTGACAACAGTTTGGACTGTCTCAACTGTTTCGATGGTTTCAACTGTTTAGACTGTATCAACGGTTTCAGTTATATCAAATAATTTGACTCAGCCTTTATTACCTCCATCAACTTATTAAACCATAGACTATTATATTAAAACAAACTGTATTAAACCTGTAACGGGGTGCCCTTTCGGCTAGCTCACCTGGGCACCTCATTATAATGGTGATCGAGCCCTTGGCCTACGAAACGCGCGATGAGGGTTGGATCCAGAGAAACACGAATATACACGGGTTACAATAAATAGTTCTGTATTTCTGTTTCTACAACGGGTTCCTTATAATAACAATTATTTTCTATGAGCACTATCTATGAGCACTATAATCTATGCACCAGAAACGCAACAGGAGTCTGAACTAACGGAAGTGACGGCACGGTCGCGGAGTGTTCTCGAGCAGTCAAACGGCAGCCTGCGAGAACTACGGTACGCGGCGGGGTCGTGTCGGCCAACGGGATGCGATATGACGTGGCGAGTACGGTTAGTGCATGCAGGGGTCCAAGGGTCGTGCGCAAAAGCCACGCGACAACAGATAGCCCTTGAAAGCGGATGGGGCTTGTAACGATCCAGGGTGTCTCGTGACGTCACATTTATTAGGAATGTTTGTTCATCAATAAAAAAATATTTAAATCATTAAATCTTATCAATTTTGCTTATAAGAATAATTCAAATTAAAGCAATAGTCGTAGGCATTACGCTCATTACTGAAAAATATGAAGATAGGTATTGGAGTAGTTATCTGAATATGAAATGAAGTGAAATTAGTAGAAATCAAACCTTCGTTATAATATTGCATACAGAGTTCATATCAAAGATTTGGGAGCTCTTAGTCGTAGAGCGGTCGATCATTGAATGTGTCAAAAATTTTCCTTGGATTCCAAACTTAAGCGTGACGGATTTTTTATGTTTCTTAATTAATTTCTGAAGTTTGCGCGGTGTAAGGAGGGATTAGGCGTGAAATTTTGTTAAGGGCCAGGGTATTTTTCATGAGCATCGACTGAAAGATGATTACTGAAGGATAAAGTACTTCATTACCCTTTTCACATAAAATTTTAATACTTAGGCATATAGGGAAGGAGTTATTTTATGTGTTATTATCTATTTAGATGTGATTGTGCTTATGGATTCGGCTTAAAGCGATTTACTCTGTCACAGAGATAGTTCAGGAACTAAAAGGTCTTAGATTATTATTTTAATATATGACTTCAGTTATATTGATAGAGCTTTATGTTATTAATAACATTATGAAGTGGTATTGGAAAGTTGCATTGATTTATTTGTAAATATCTACATAAAAGTATAAAACACGTGAGCGAAACATCTAGGATTCGGTTAATTATGACTTTTATTGTCGATTTCGTATAGATTTGTGGAAGTTTGAAGGAATTTTTAGGAATACAAATTATGTTTTAAAGTTCATATTAATTTTCGAAATTACGTTACGTAATATTTAGATGATTATTACTTTAGAACGAATAGGATGGGTACTTTTGAATTAGGTTTTCATGATATTTTCGAATTTTCCATCTAGATTGAACGATTTGCGATACCCACCCCTCTTAAATTTTCTCAAGCAGAAGCAATCGTGTGGCTAATATTGAGCTGTCAAAAGAAAATAGATTTTCATTTGTTTAAGTGAAGTATCACAACCATACCAATGTAGATGAGACTAAGATCGGCACCTGGCTTTGCTTGTAAGATGACAGGAAAAACAGTACAAAAAACTTAGCAAATGAGGAACTAAAATTTGATGATAATCTGAAGAGAATATCACTTAAAACATGGGATTGGCATTATTGATTTATTTAGTATACTTAGGAGCTAGTTCATAAGTAGATTATATTATTTTTGAAATTATTTAGGGAAAAGGATGTACTTAATAGGATGTATAATCTCGGGAAAAGTGTAAACAGTATTAAGAGTAATCAAATAACGATTTAAATAATAGATTAGACATAGATTACGTAGTTATCTGCGATTTTTCCATACAAAACTAAAATACAATATTATAGACTTTTATTTTTCTATCAAAACAAAAACTTATTTTTTTAGTCTGTTACGATATAAAAATGCAATTTTCATGCTTCAAAATAGGTTTTATTATGAATAATGGGGTCAAAATTTTGTATGTAAATTAGTCAGACAAATTTTGTTTTCAATATAGATTTTGACCATTTCGGCGCGCGCACTACAAAATGAAACCAGGGGAAACTATAAAACAGAGCTGCGGAGCTGTCAAAGGGTCATTCAGTAAGCATTCGCGGGGATCACTACATGATACCTGTCAGTGCACATGAGATTTTCTGACTAATTTACATACAAATTTTTGAATTATTTATCTAATATCATTAACATTAGTGAAATCTAAAACCGCCCCTACATATATCGCCTCTACATAAATTGTCTCAAAACCTTTCCTAATTCCACGGACAGCAAATTGTGCGATAATAAATTATCGCCTCTAAGTCAAATCCAAAACAAACAACAAACTTTCCGATATTATTTAAATAACCTAAATGTCTAAGAAAAGTGTAAGACGCAAAATCCCAATTAAACGACTCTCGTCACGCAGATAAAAAAAAGATAGTCGCATAAGCCCAATTAATAATCCTGATCACGGCAACACTGATTGTAAGAACCCCCCCTCTCTGTCCTCTCTGTCCTTAGTGTTTTGAAGACAAAACTAGACATACTGACCTGGAATGAATAGTACAAATAGTAAAATCAATTTCCCCAACAGTGTCTTGAAAACCGCAAGTGGAGGCAATTTCATACACAACATAGTGGAGGGCTGTCCCGTCAGGTGTCGAAGCTCACAGTTATGGAGCGGGGAGGTGCTCCGTAGCCGAATGTTATGATAAACAGATAGATTATCATGACTTCGCTAATTTAAACAAACTTAACTTCAGAATGTATGACTTATTACAACATTTACGTGAAGCCTTAGTACTACTTATTAGGTTAATGTGAATTGTTTTGGGGCAATCTACGTTTTCGATATTTCCAGCAAATATAGGATTAGCGCTCATCATAGGTTCAGATTGCAAAGCTTAGTAAAATAAAGAAATTACATTCTACTAAATTAATCTCGTATGGAGTCGGCGTCAGTTAGGAATTGTCTCATTACTTTAAAAGGAATTGGATTACTACATCATCATAACGTACGGGTTCTACCACTATTAGGAGACGATCACTTGGCCATAACAAATCTAGAACATACAACAAGCTTAGGTTAATTTTAGGTTCTTTTCAACGGTATTAGAATTGCTAGCGGTTATTTAATTTCAATTTATTAGGATAATTTAAACTTAGGTAATTAAGTTCGGTAAATTAAAGATGCAACTATAATAACTATAATTATAGAAAAATAGGGGAAATAGAGGGGGGGTTCTTACAATCAGTGTTGCCGTGATCAGGATTATTAATTGGGCTTATGCGACTATCTTTTTTTTATCTGCGTGACGAGAGTCGTTTAATTGGGATTTTGCGTCTTACACTTTTCTTAGACATTTAGGTTATTTAAATAATATCGGAAAGTTTGTTGTTTGTTTTGGATTTGACTTAGAGGCGATAATTTATTATCGCACAATTTGCTGTCCGTGGAATTAGGAAAGGTTTTGAGACAATTTATGTAGAGGCGATATATGTAGGGGCGGTTTTAGATTTCACTAATGTTAATGATATTAGATAAATAATTCAAAAATTTGTATGTAAATTAGTCAGACAAATTTTGTTTTCAATATAGATTTTGACCATTTCGGCGCGCGCACTACAAAATGAAACCAGGGGAAACTATAAAACAGAGCTGCGGAGCTGTCAAAGGGTCATTCAGTAAGCATTCGCGGGGATCACTACATGATACCTGTCAGTGCACATGAGATTTTCGGTTAACTTCAAGTTAGAGTCGTCCTCTCAAGTAATTCTGGTTCTGAGGAAGAATCCTTGGTTCCAGAAACCCCAGTCAGAAACAAGTTGAAACATGTGATATACGAAGCTTGTTTTCCTCCTACTTTTGCGTTAGGGCAGATCGCGTGTTCTGTGGAGACCTGCACCAGATTTTGCCTCCGTTATAGGATCTGGATCCACCTTTTTGGTTTGGTTTGCATTCTGGCTGAAAGGAGGGCTGAAAAGATTAGCTGACCCGTCTTCGTGTATACGATACCCGGATCCTAAATGTAAATCAAACTGAACTGTCCCACACAATAGGGTTTTGTCTTCTATGCACTTATGAGACTTCGGTCCGCATACAAGATAAAAAATAGGTGGCAATAGGATTTATTAGCTTTGGAGAGCTTTTGTCACAGCTCGTTTTCTTATAGGCTAGATTAGGTATGTTCTCATTGCACACTCGAGAACAGACATGCACGCTTAAAAGTAAATATGAGATTTGTAGCAATCTCTAGTTTTGGGGGTACACACCAGATGTTAGAAAAAGCTATAAGTTGAGGAACACACATGGGAGGGAAAGTTAGGGTTAAAATACTAAAATTTGCAGTAAAATAAATGTTTTAGGGAAATAGGTAAAAATCGATTGTACAAAGGTACATAAAAATAGATTCAAAATTATTATAAAATTGGTAGTAATATAAAACTGTGAGGGAAATAGGCAAAACTCGGTTTTATAAAAATGCTTAAGATTAGGGTTAAAATTATAAATCATGCGGTAAAATAAAATGGTTAGGAAAATAGGGAAAATCAAAATTCTAATAAATGCTTGATTCTAAAAAATAAAATAATGACAATATTCTACCAAAATAATAATTTACCTTTAAAATTTAGGTCAAATCGGAAAAATGAATTGTGAGGGAAATAAATAAAACTCAAAATACAAAATCTAACTATAATAGATAAATAAGTAAAAATTAAATTAAAGCAAATAATATAAGTGTTATCAAAGTAAACAATGGGTAACGTTAGTAGGTATAATTCTTTAGGAAAATCGTTTGATAGTTAAAACTTGTACATTGACTAAAACGTGATAATTGAAGCTAAAGTAATATCGGCAATTTTTATGGCGGAAATTTAGGAAGGCTTTAGACTTTGGGCTGTATGAGATGAGACAGGGGGGGAAGTTCAGCTGGGAGGCTAACTTTAGGGTCTGTCATATACTGAATTTAGTACGTATTTGATAGACTCACAATGGTCTCACATTAGGTGATGAAGGATAAGTATGAGGTTTTGCTTTGCTAACAAATTAACGTAGAGTTCCCTTGAATGTATTGAGGACGTATGTTGTTAGGGCTTGCTAAAAGATCATGTCCTCTCTGTCCTTAGTGTTTTGAAGACAAAACTAGACATACTGACCTGGAATGAATAGTACAAATAGTAAAATCAATTTCCCCAACAGTGTCTTGAAAACCGCAAGTGGAGGCAATTTCATACACAACATAGTGGAGGGCTGTCCCGTCAGGTGTCGAAGCTCACAGTTATGGAGCGGGGAGGTGCTCCGTAGCCGAATGTTATGATAAACAGATAGATTATCATGACTTCGCTAATTTAAACAAACTTAACTTCAGAATGTATGACTTATTACAACATTTACGTGAAGCCTTAGTACTACTTATTAGGTTAATGTGAATTGTTTTGGGGCAATCTACGTTTTCGATATTTCCAGCAAATATAGGATTAGCGCTCATCATAGGTTCAGATTGCAAAGCTTAGTAAAATAAAGAAATTACATTCTACTAAATTAATCTCGTATGGAGTCGGCGTCAGTTAGGAATTGTCTCATTACTTTAAAAGGAATTGGATTACTACATCATCATAACGTACGGGTTCTACCACTATTAGGAGACGATCACTTGGCCATAACAAATCTAGAACATACAACAAGCTTAGGTTAATTTTAGGTTCTTTTCAACGGTATTAGAATTGCTAGCGGTTATTTAATTTCAATTTATTAGGATAATTTAAACTTAGGTAATTAAGTTCGGTAAATTAAAGATGCAACTATAATAACTATAATTATAGAAAAATAGGGGAAATAGAGGGGGGGTTCTTACAATCAGTGTTGCCGTGATCAGGATTATTAATTGGGCTTATGCGACTATCTTTTTTTTATCTGCGTGACGAGAGTCGTTTAATTGGGATTTTGCGTCTTACACTTTTCTTAGACATTTAGGTTATTTAAATAATATCGGAAAGTTTGTTGTTTGTTTTGGATTTGACTTAGAGGCGATAATTTATTATCGCACAATTTGCTGTCCGTGGAATTAGGAAAGGTTTTGAGACAATTTATGTAGAGGCGATATATGTAGGGGCGGTTTTAGATTTCACTAATGTTAATGATATTAGATAAATAATTCAAATAAGCTTTAATAATCAATTCGTAATTTGTATCTATTAGCTATAGGAACGTTTCAGTCTTTTAAACATATTAAAAAAAAAAAAAAAACAAAATTAAGCAGTTGAAGTATAAGTTTGACAAAATAGATGGAAGCAGTATAATTTAATTAGGATTTACAACGGGAATCATTAGTTGGTTGTAGTCTATTGGGGCGATGAAGTTTGGAATATCATCGTTAGATTATTTCAATACGTTATAATGTAGAAGACTATGAGTAGAGGACAAACGGGATTCAAATCGTCATAGTAAACAATTGTTTATTTTAATTATAAATATTGTTACGGTTATTTAGGAAAGTGCATTGATTTCATGACTAGAATGGTTCATAATCTAATTTAGGAAAAACGTAGGTAACAATTTTCATAATTATACCAATTATGTTATTGTAAATAATTTACACAATTATCTTTTGCGGTCGACACTAGGAAAGGTAATATTAGAGTTTGGTAAAGACTATAAAACTTTAAGGGCCGTTTAAATTAAATTACAAGACATTTAAAAATAGGAAATAAAATCAGTATACTAAAATTTAATAATATAAGCCGCGTTAAATAAAACGGTGAAAAGGTTTCTTTTTGATGGTGATTGTTAGATGTTTAATAACCTTAACTACATTGCGTTATTTTAAATCAATGTTTACAGTTTTAAAATAAGGGTAATAAAAATAATTTTGTTACATTGTTCGAAAGTTTAGTAAAATACAATAAAAAATTGGTACATCAAATTCACTTCTTATGGATAAAGCTTTGGTATAAAATAATATTCGTTTTTAAAATTTTTTATTATAATACTTATCGAAAATTAAATTATAGAGAAAAATGAATAAATAAATAAAAATAAATAAATAAATTCTTTGGTCGTAATGTTTAGAAAATAATTTGGGGTTAAAAGATAAGCAAACATTTTATTAGTCTGCAATCAAGGAGGTCCTTGTCAATTCATAAAAAGCGTGTTAGTGTTGCAAAAGGGTTTTGTTTGTATTTATAGAATGTTTATAAACTGGAGTATGTAATATTGGATGCATGAGGGGTCGGGGTTCCTGAAAGATTTGAGGAGTTAGAGAAAAAAAATTAAGCAATAGTCATAATAGTGTGATAGATAGAGGAAGTAGGTTTTATGGAATAACAAAGGCTTAGGTTGCAGACAGGTTTGTTGACGGTGGCTTTGAATTTTACACGACTCTACAAATGGGTTGATTATAATTTAAGGCAGGTGCTAGGTTAAAAACAAAGCCTAAGTTTATAGAAAACTGTTATAACAACCCCATACTCCACAAGAAGGAAAGATCAGATCTACTACACTATACATCCGAAATGATAGCGAATTACAGAGTGGGAAATATATGTGAAATATTGCTGAAGTCATAGGCAATGAAGATACTTTGAACTATTAAAGTGAATCTGGTTATCGAAGGGTTTTGTGGGAGGCAGCTCGGAATGAAAAAATGATTCTTAGGGGTACCTTCTACTTTGAGTTATTAGGACTGACCAGCCTCACAACCTGGTTTCTTTTGGTGGCCAGGTTATCCTTGGGATAAGTTACTTTTGGTTATGATTGATGTGATGAGATTTTGGATATTGACTCATAATGTAATTCACTGTTGTTACGGCTTAAGAGGGCGTTTAAATCAGAATAATTTTGAATTTTAAATATAAATTTATAAAAGACAAATTGATTGTCAATTCAGTATAATATTTATTATGGTTAACTACGTTATTCTTTCGAGAATATTTTTAAGGTGAAACAACATAAATAATTATAAAAAACATATGTAACAATTAATACTTTTCGAACTAATACGCAGTACGCTGCATATTATTTGAATATTTGTCATCGGTTAAAATATTTTAGATGCTCTCTTAAATTAAACATAACGGTTAGTTACACTGCAGAACTATAATTACATTTTAAGTTCGGAGCCAAACGTCTACAAATTATAATTGCTTAATGGGGTTTAATTATAAACATAAATAATTTTATTGAAGTTTTGTTAATATTTGTGAGAATGGTTTATCTAATGAATAAAATTTTACTTCGGCTTTAAATTTAAAACGCCTGCGCAAATATTTTAGGGGCGATTGTAACGATCCAGGGTGTCTCGTGACGTCACATTTATTAGGAATGTTTGTTCATCAATAAAAAAATATTTAAATCATTAAATCTTATCAATTTTGCTTATAAGAATAATTCAAATTAAAGCAATAGTCGTAGGCATTACGCTCATTACTGAAAAATATGAAGATAGGTATTGGAGTAGTTATCTGAATATGAAATGAAGTGAAATTAGTAGAAATCAAACCTTCGTTATAATATTGCATACAGAGTTCATATCAAAGATTTGGGAGCTCTTAGTCGTAGAGCGGTCGATCATTGAATGTGTCAAAAATTTTCCTTGGATTCCAAACTTAAGCGTGACGGATTTTTTATGTTTCTTAATTAATTTCTGAAGTTTGCGCGGTGTAAGGAGGGATTAGGCGTGAAATTTTGTTAAGGGCCAGGGTATTTTTCATGAGCATCGACTGAAAGATGATTACTGAAGGATAAAGTACTTTATTACCCTTTTCACATAAAATTTTAATACTTAGGCATATAGGGAAGGAGTTATTTTATGTGTTATTATCTATTTAGATGTGATTGTGCTTATGGATTCGGCTTAAAGCGATTTACTCTGTCACAGAGATAGTTCAGGAACTAAAAGGTCTTAGATTATTATTTTAATATATGACTTCAGTTATATTGATAGAGCTTTATGTTATTAATAACATTATCAAGTGGTATTGGAAAGTTGCATTGATTTATTTGTAAATATCTACATAAAAGTATAAAACACGTGAGCGAAACATCTAGGATTCGGTTAATTATGACTTTTATTGTCGATTTCGTATAGATTTGTGGAAGTTTGAAGGAATTTTTAGGAATACAAATTATGTTTTAAAGTTCATATTAATTTTCGAAATTACGTTACGTAATATTTAGATGATTATTACTTTAGAACGAATAGGATGGGTACTTTTGAATTAGGTTTTCATGATATTTTCGAATTTTCCATCTAGATTGAACGATTTGCGATACCCACCCCTCTTAAATTTTCTCAAGCAGAAGCAATCGTGTGGCTAATATTGAGCTGTCAAAAGAAAATAGATTTTCATTTGTTTAAGTGAAGTATCACAACCATACCAATGTAGATGAGACTAAGATCGGCACCTGGCTTTGCTTGTAAGATGACAGGAAAAACAGTACAAAAAACTTAGCAAATGAGGAACTAAAATTTGATGATAATCTGAAGAGAATATCACTTAAAACATGGGATTGGCATTATTGATTTATTTAGTATACTTAGGAGCTAGTTCATAAGTAGATTATATTATTTTTGAAATTATTTAGGGAAAAGGATGTACTTAATAGGATGTATAATCTCGGGAAAAGTGTAAACAGTATTAAGAGTAATCAAATAACGATTTAAATAATAGATTAGACATAGATTACGTAGTTATCTGCGATTTTTCCATACAAAACTAAAATACAATATTATAGACTTTTATTTTTCTATCAAAACAAAAACTTATTTTTTTAGTCTGTTACGATATAAAAATGCAATTTTCATGCTTCAAAATAGGTTTTATTATGAATAATGGGGTCAAAATTTTGTATGTAAATTAGTCAGACAAATTTTGTTTTCAATATAGATTTTGACCATTTCGGCGCGCGCACTACAAAATGAAACCAGGGGAAACTATAAAACAGAGCTGCGGAGCTGTCAAAGGGTCATTCAGTAAGCATTCGCGGGGATCACTACATGATACCTGTCAGTGCACATGAGATTTTCGGTTAACTTCAAGTTAGAGTCGTCCTCTCAAGTAATTCTGGTTCTGAGGAAGAATCCTTGGTTCCAGAAACCCCAGTCAGAAACAAGTTGAAACATGTGATATACGAAGCTTGTTTTCCTCCTACTTTTGCGTTAGGGCAGATCGCGTGTTCTGTGGAGACCTGCACCAGATTTTGCCTCCGTTATAGGATCTGGATCCACCTTTTTGGTTTGGTTTGCATTCTGGCTGAAAGGAGGGCTGAAAAGATTAGCTGACCCGTCTTCGTGTATACGATACCCGGATCCTAAATGTAAATCAAACTGAACTGTCCCACACAATAGGGTTTTGTCTTCTATGCACTTATGAGACTTCGGTCCGCATACAAGATAAAAAATAGGTGGCAATAGGATTTATTAGCTTTGGAGAGCTTTTGTCACAGCTCGTTTTCTTATAGGCTAGATTAGGTATGTTCTCATTGCACACTCGAGAACAGACATGCACGCTTAAAAGTAAATATGAGATTTGTAGCAATCTCTAGTTTTGGGGGTACACACCAGATGTTAGAAAAAGCTATAAGTTGAGGAACACACATGGGAGGGAAAGTTAGGGTTAAAATACTAAAATTTGCAGTAAAATAAATGTTTTAGGGAAATAGGTAAAAATCGATTGTACAAAGGTACATAAAAATAGATTCAAAATTATTATAAAATTGGTAGTAATATAAAACTGTGAGGGAAATAGGCAAAACTCGGTTTTATAAAAATGCTTAAGATTAGGGTTAAAATTATAAATCATGCGGTAAAATAAAATGGTTAGGAAAATAGGGAAAATCAAAATTCTAATAAATGCTTGATTCTAAAAAATAAAATAATGACAATATTCTACCAAAATAATAATTTACCTTTAAAATTTAGGTCAAATCGGAAAAATGAATTGTGAGGGAAATAAATAAAACTCAAAATACAAAATCTAACTATAATAGATAAATAAGTAAAAATTAAATTAAAGCAAATAATATAAGTGTTATCAAAGTAAACAATGGGTAACGTTAGTAGGTATAATTCTTTAGGAAAATCGTTTGATAGTTAAAACTTGTACATTGACTAAAACGTGATAATTGAAGCTAAAGTAATATCGGCAATTTTTATGGCGGAAATTTAGGAAGGCTTTAGACTTTGGGCTGTATGAGATGAGACAGGGGGGGAAGTTCAGCTGGGAGGCTAACTTTAGGGTCTGTCATATACTGAATTTAGTACGTATTTGATAGACTCACAATGGTCTCACATTAGGTGATGAAGGATAAGTATGAGGTTTTGCTTTGCTAACAAATTAACGTAGAGTTCCCTTGAATGTATTGAGGACGTATGTTGTTAGGGCTTGCTAAAAGATCATGTCCTCTCTGTCCTTAGTGTTTTGAAGACAAAACTAGACATACTGACCTGGAATGAATAGTACAAATAGTAAAATCAATTTCCCCAACAGTGTCTTGAAAACCGCAAGTGGAGGCAATTTCATACACAACATAGTGGAGGGCTGTCCCGTCAGGTGTCGAAGCTCACAGTTATGGAGCGGGGAGGTGCTCCGTAGCCGAATGTTATGATAAACAGATAGATTATCATGACTTCGCTAATTTAAACAAACTTAACTTCAGAATGTATGACTTATTACAACATTTACGTGAAGCCTTAGTACTACTTATTAGGTTAATGTGAATTGTTTTGGGGCAATCTACGTTTTCGATATTTCCAGCAAATATAGGATTAGCGCTCATCATAGGTTCAGATTGCAAAGCTTAGTAAAATAAAGAAATTACATTCTACTAAATTAATCTCGTATGGAGTCGGCGTCAGTTAGGAATTGTCTCATTACTTTAAAAGGAATTGGATTACTACATCATCATAACGTACGGGTTCTACCACTATTAGGAGACGATCACTTGGCCATAACAAATCTAGAACATACAACAAGCTTAGGTTAATTTTAGGTTCTTTTCAACGGTATTAGAATTGCAAGCGGTTATTTAATTTCAATTTATTAGGATAATTTAAACTTAGGTAATTAAGTTCGGTAAATTAAAGATGCAATTATAATTATTAATTAAGGGGGGATAAATAAGGGGAATAGAGGGGGGGGATGTTACAGGCTGATACAGGTTTCCAGGAGTGAGGATCGTGCGCATCAGCTCAGAGCCACGCGACAACAGATGGCCCTCGGAGCGGGGAAGGGTGCGGGTAGCGGAGAGAGATGGTCGTGCGCATAAGCTCAGAGCCACGCGCGACAGATGGCCGCCTCTCACCGTGTTAGTAGGGAACACGGGTTAGGAGCGATTTGCTAGAGACTCTGCAGAGCGGAGGACTCGTCTGTTCACCGCGGGAGCCCCGAGCAAATGCTCTCGTTGCAGCGGGCAGCGCGGCCTTATAAAGTATCGGCGTGGCACGGCGCATGCTTGTGTGCGAGTGGAGACGGGTTGTAGGTCCGTTACAAACCATAAAATCTATCTAACAAAAAACTATCAAACCATAAACTATTTCAATCTCAAATTGTATCAAATCCTTAAGCTGTATCAAACTTTAGACTGTATCAAAACGAACTGTATCCAACCATAAATTATACTGTACCAAAACCAAATCACACTAATACCATAGATCTCTGGAACTACGAAACCAAATCAAACCATCGACTGTATCAAACTAAACTATCACGTGCCTTAAATATCCGTCTACAAAATAGCTGTTCATATTTTATAATTATATCGAAATTAATCCAAGTCTAAATACCAAGTTGTCATATATACTTACTAAACGACGGATAAGTATGGTGATAGCGCAATACATTAAACAAAACCTATATATCAAACCATACATTTCAAATACCCGTACATAAATCAGTGCATTAAAAATCTTCATATCAAATAGCAGCTTATTCCAGATAGCTGTATCTCAAATAGCTTAATAATTAGCTGTATATCAATTAACTTTATATTAAACTGATCAAATTTCACATTCTAAACCGAATTTTACAGAGTAACCCAGCTCGAAGCCCAGCTGCATCTTAAACCGTATAGTCTAACTATAGTCCAAACTATAATATCGAATTGAAGCCCATACTATATCTCTATAGCAGTACAAATTATTTGAAACGATAGCCTCAATGTGTGCAAAACTTTCACGACTAAAATCTTTAAACTATAATCCAAGGTGAAGGTAATCAGCTCAGTTTGTAACTATTTAAATTTAGTAGGCGAATGTGGTGATGGTGTGTAGGTGTGATAGTGGTGATATGGTGGTGTTCGGTCACAACTTGATCATAAACTGCACCTTAGGTGTATAAAAATTGCAAACCATATTCAAAAGCCATACATAGAATCTTTTGGAAACCTCAAATCCGTTAAAAGCTGTATCAAGAGCTGTATCATGAGCTGTGTCAAGAGCTGTGTCAAGAGCTGTGTCAAAAGCTGTGTCAAAAGCTGTGTCAAGAGCTGTGTCAAAAGCTGTGTCAAGAGCTGTGTCAAGATAGTATCAAATTATTAACTTGCCTATCCCCTCACTTTTCCTTTCATCTAATACGGTCCTACCCATGGAATGTCGGCACACTGCATATCACTGGAAATGAAACTGCACCCGACACCTCGGTAATCAACCAGTAGGCGCATTCTGATTGTCATAAAATAATCTGTATTAAACCTGGGTACTATATTGAAATACTAGTCTTTAATTTAAATCTGCGACAAGTTTAACAAGGCAAACAACGTAGTGGCGTAAATATCAAATATGATTTTTCTGTTAAACCATGAGCGCTATTATAATATACATAGGATTGCAAACCTGATCTACTGTTAACATAAGTACCTTTTGTAAGTATTATATTATCTATGACATAATAATTAAGCTAGATCTGATTGGAGTAGGTGGTAACTGGCACGTTAAAATTGTGGCACTAGTGTGAGTTTACTCCATTTCGAAATAGGTAGTGAATTAGTCAACGGGTAGACTTCACATATTTTTGACACATAAATACAAATAAATGAATATAAATACGAAATAATACTCGCACTAAAACATTTCATACAGTGTGACTTTACGCTGGCAAAACAAGTAGTGGGAAAGTGGCATGACGCACTTCTTATTGGTGTTAGCACTACCTTTTTATACGCTTAACCGCTAGCACTTTCTACTAACTGGTCTGATGATGGCGTTGGAGCCAGGATTTCGTGAATAGTTAATTGTTTTACAGCCACTTGAAATAAACGCAATCATAACTTCTACAGAACAGCGACTAAGACTTAGGATGATCAGATTTAAAAAAAAAACAGTATCGTTGTTTTAATCATTTACGGTTGTTCATTGCATTATCATAATATACCAAATACTGGAACATCGGAAACTGAAATGATTCTAATCGCGGTATGGATTCCGTAAATATAAAAATGTAATTCAAGATAATGTAATCAAGTCAAACTCAACAGGGAACTTTCTATCATTTTAGTTGTATAATTTAAAAATGACAAATATGAAAATTAAAAATATTTATCAATACCTTCTCAATAAAATGGACAGAACAATGTTAAATGCTAATAAACTTAATTAAAAATAGCAACAAATTATTGATGCCTATCTACCTGGGTAAAATAAAATAACTACTCATATGAAATAAAATAAAAGTTTAAAACAAAATACTCCAATTTGGTAACTGTTAGGTAAACTTCGTTCACTAATATTTTTTCGAACATACAAGTTTCCTCCCAGTGATTCTGAGGCTTATAAATCTACAAACGAATAGACCACTGGACAACAGGTTTAATTCATTTTAAAATAATGCAATAACCATAAATCATATCTATCGCTCTCTCTTTCTACAATGCTCAAATAACTTTTGAGAATAACAATACTTAATTGTGTAATAATTGTATGTGTGGATGGTGTGTTGTGTATTGTGTGCGAACGATATTACGGGGGCCATGTTACAATGCTACTAGACCATACACAAAATTATTTAAAACAATGCTGACCACCCGTCATTACACCAAATTCACTCCAAAGATGCTAACTATTATTGGTTTAAGTACACTAAAATATTAGACTCCCGAGACACTATCGTCACTTTTCTATTTTGTGCTTTCGTAAACGAATTCTTTTGACTCAGTATACCTGTTGTGTGTGTGTGATATAGATACCTACATTTGAAATCAAAATCCTATAGACACTACATTAGTCCATGTGGTAGAAAGTAATTGGAATGGTCGCCGTTGTCAACAGCCGACAAGAAAAACACAGTTATCATCGTCGTCATCACCATTAAACTGTCTACGTTAAATTACCTGCTGGTAAAACTCACTACGCTGAGAAAGGCCATGTCAACAAGTCAATGATCAAAATATTCGTCTATTATTCTTACTTCTCAGGAATTTCTACTTAATACTCACTATTAAATATATTTTTTTAATAATCTTCGGGTACCCTCAATTGAGATTAATCGTGTAGGCATTAAAATTAAAATCTTAAATGCACGCCCAATCGTATTGGAAAAAGACAATATTTTACAGTCTAAGCACCATTTCACAATCATTACCATCAATGCAATTTAACAGCTGTGCCCAGTCAGCAGTTCCCTCATCGTTGTCAGAGTGTGGCCCTGACCAAACGAGTATGAAACTCCTGACACGACACAGTACACTTTATCAGGTTCAATTAGCACGGGCGGGAAGTCTCCGTCAATGCAGACCGCCCATGCTTCTCAAACTTCAAGTGTCAAATTCAAATGATGGTATATGTTATCCAGTGTTTCATAATTGCACAATCTCAATAAATAAAATCAAGTTTATGTTTCGATTAAGTTAACACAACCGGATTGTCTCAGTCTAGCTGACCGGCCGCGCTGACATAATCTCACTATTTTATCAATATTGCAGTATAGCTCAAATTACGGGGCGTTGGTAAAAATTACAGTTACAAATCAAAATCAATCGTGGGCATGGTCATAAATTCACAGGTTCTCAGAGAAAAATTACGGTACCTTGTTTCATGTGGGTTCATCCCACTTCTGAATTGAAGTAAAAACACCGAGAACCTCTTCAAATCGTGTATATTCAGTACACATTCAGTACACAATAAACGAACAGGAGCAGTAATACATCTTGACGCTTCGGCTGCTCAATCAGAATTGACTGCTTTTTGGACCTTGTCGTCCCTCCAAAACTTCCCTCCTAAACCACAATATTATTTTACCGGAACTACCAAGGCAGCCATCGTAATTGGCTGATGGCTCAGCGGACGCTCCTTCCGCCAGTGTGGCCAACCAAAATGGTATTTTTAAACAGTCTACCAACCTCTTAATATTAAAAAGTGAGAATAAATTATAAAATTCACGACACATCTATTGCTGATCTGTTGCTAGTGGCGCTAGTATCAAAGGCCAAAGTGCATTCAGCGACCGGCGCGGCGAGTAACAGGCGGACATCTTGCGACTGATTGCTAAGCATTTGCTGTTCGTTGTCGCTCTGCTAACTGCGGTTGCTTTGCTACTGCTGTTGTGAGTTTTACGTAATACAGTTGCGGGTTAAATTGAGGACAGTTTTAGGTCAAGACGCTTTGCACCAGGACGACAATACAGCTCATATTTATCATAATTATTGTCATCATACCAACATCATATCCCACTAATAATTATAAAGGTCATTGTAATAAGTAGTCGACATTTAGATTAGAACTTGTTTTTAACTGTGGTAGAAAGCCACCAATATCAAATAAACAGACAGGCAACGCTTCCTATATTAATCATCATCATCATCATCATCATCATCATCATCATCAACAGCTAGCAGACGTCCACTGCTGAACATAGGTCTCCCCTCATAAAATGCCACTTTGGACGATCCTTCTTCTTCTCGTAGGCAAGTGGTCAGCCCTGGTGTCAGAATTTTTAGGCCGCCCAAAGGCTTCTGACTTGGCTTAACGACTATTGTCTTACGACAACAGTTGGGACCGACAGTTTAAAGTATCCTCCAAACGTAGACATATATATAAGGACAGGCCTAATGACAGATTAAACCGTCGCTTCAAAGAGGGAGTCAAGTTCACAGATTGACATCCACTAGCGCCCAGTCTGTGTTGGAAGTGAGAAGATATCGGTCGTGTGTCTCAAAGAAAATATGCCAAGTTGTGTTGTGAAGGGTTGCACAAACTACACTCTAAAGTGCAATAAAAAGAAATACAAAGTTTCTTACCACAAGTAAGTCAATATTTTCAATATTACACTTCGTTTTGTACGAAAATAATCGAATTTATATTTGGGATAATCATTGTAAACAAACATTGACGGACATAATGGCAGCGTTTAATTTCCCAACTCATCGTAGTTCCTGAGTAATCTAAGAGATGGCGCTGACTTTTCCCACACCATTTTGAGTAAATAAAATGTTCCTTAGGGCATATCCTGATATATAGATCTATGCCTCCAAAGCACGGTAGCGCTCAACGCCTCTAGACAAAGTCACATTCCATTAGCGATATCGCTAATCGCTAAGTTCAAAAATGTGTGGGAATGACCACGTGACATATCGATAGTTTATGTCATTCCCATACATATCTGAACTCAGCGATTAGCGATATCGCTAATGGAATGTGACTTTGTCTAGAGGCCCAGTTGTGTATAAATCCTACCTACCAACTTTTTGCTGTAGCGGTCACCCATCATAGTAGTGACCGCAGCGAACGTTGCTTAACTTTACCAATCGGTTAGGAACGGCTAGTTCTGCTTCGCTACGAGCGTTGCTATGGGCGTTTATCATAGGGGTTTGTCTTAATCAGCACTCTTTGCAGGCGGCTTGGTGATCCCAGGAGATTTTAATGCACCGAGGAGATTGCTACTGTGCATTCTCTTTAAGGGCCCAACGGAATTAGCATCATTAAACTTATATTTGTACGCAATTCAATAGGGATGATGAAGTAAATGTTACTTTCATAAAGAAGATTAAAAATTAATGCAATAATTGAAATCATAAGTAAAATCGGTCAATAAATCACGGAGTAATAAGCTTTTAAAGTTTCTATAGGAGGCATCTCCTGTCCCTTTCTCGCGAAACAGAGCGCCTCCACAGTTACTATGAAAAATCCACTCGTGCCGTCACATGCTAAAGAGATTGTATGAAAAGCTACCACAGCTTAGTAATGAGGTACTATGAACGACCTTCCTCTGACGTCACTGGCCGTTTGAGCTATCTCTTTCTATTCCGGTTTTTAAAATGCTTGTAACTTGGTCATTTTTTGAGATATTTAATTTTTGTTTTCACAAATGTTTATCTTTTGAGGAATATTAATAATTTATCGAAAAAAAATTTTTAGTTATGTTGTAGTTTGCTATAACTCTAAGTACCTAATAGGTACCAAATTAAAATGACATCTTTTATAGAATTTACGGAAACGCATCCGAACTTACAGAATCGGTCCTAATAATTCTGAAAAAATGATTATTTCTTACGAAAAACCATACAACATTTTTCTTCGCTTCTTAATAATTATTCAATGGACAAGATAGACAGCCCTTGAAGAGCACAAAGAAAAAGAGAAATACTTTGTTGCGTTATCAGAAAAATCCAATAGGTGAAGGGTCTTCACAGGAAAGTTCAATTCGGAATTTCTTATACCGACCGCAAGAACGGCACAAAGAGTAGCTGGGGGAAACTTATTCGTTTGCACGGGGAGGGCTGAGGATTGAAAAACTTATACGTACATTTATTTATTTATTTATTTATTTATTATTACATGCTTTCATACAATGTCATTTAGTGTAACTAAAACTAAATACCTAGTCCTAAATATTTCATTGTATGAGCCCTGTGAGGGCGTTGCACTTCAGAGTGGAGCTGGAGCGAACATATCCTTTCAATTGTTACAATTTTTATACCTATAGTCCTAATAAAAATAGCAAATTATACATATTTTAATTGAATTTCGTCATCTTATATTTTAAAACGGAATAAATTTGATATTGCAATTGTTAGATTAATTATTAATATTACCTACTTTGATATTATTATTTTTAATTTTTATCATTTCCTACATCATTTCCTGTTTTATTGTTTGTTGAGAGATCGAACGCTGTCCAGACAGTGTTCGATCCCTCAGCTAAACAAATAACCGGCTAAGTGCGAGTCAGACTCGCACACGAAGGGTTCCGTACCATTATCTATAAAAACAAGCAAAAAAACATTGTTTGTTGTATGGAAGCCCCCTTAAATATTTATTTTGTTCTGCTTTTTAGATTTTGTATAGTGTCAACAGAAATACATAATTCTGTGAAAATTTCAACTTTATAGCCATTACGGTTCATAAGATGTACAGCCTAGTGACAGACGGACAGACAGACAGAGACAAACGGGCAACGAAGCCTTAGTAATAGGGTTCACTTTTCCCTTTGAGTACGGAACTCTAAAAAACTAGGCACTGGCCTGGATGCAATGGTTACATCTATGCTCAGCACAATCTCTTGACCTTTGAAATAATTAGGTAACAAAAACAGATTAATTTATAATAGCAGAACATATGAATTTTTGTTTCCTAAGTAGGAACTGTTTGTTTATTATTTTTGTAGATTAAGCTAGCCAGGAGATACTGCTACAAAAGTCTTACTTATTTTCTGATTATGACTATAATTATTCATAGAATCGAAAGTCTAACTCATGATTATTGTAGATTGTAGTTGTAAGCATTATTAAGAGTTTTATTTATAAAGCCATTAAGTCATGACAATAAACATGACTTAGAAAAACTTTTTAATTATTGTCTTCACCTAATCAGTCATAGATTTAACTTGATTGTTATCACAGCTATATTTGGAATCGACATTTCTCAGTGAACGAAACGTTTGCGTTTCAATAATGTACACCGCCATCTATTCATAAAATAGGTAACAAAAATGTACAACTTATCCAGTTGTTCGTTTTGTTCGTGTTGTTTTTATTTATTCATTCCATGTTACACTACAGTGTCAAAAACCGAACTCTACTCATTATTTGCTACACAAAAAAAAATATACTATGCTATGCTAGCTTATGCCCATGGGTTTGCCCGCGTGGACAATGCCTCAGGAACCGTTAATTCGTCTTGGACTAAAGCCCCGTTTTACATTATACAATGAAAATGTATATTCGAAATTTCAAGATTATAGCTTTAGTGGTTTTGGCCTTGTTCTGTATATTTCACCCCTTTAGGGGATGAAATCCGAAAACTGCCAAGAACTATGTCTGATAATGATTATGATATTAAGATTAAGTACAAAATGTACCCCCTTAAAGGCTGGGTTTCCGAAAACTATGAAATACAATTTTATTCATTTGTACGTGATTGAGCGACTGCTTGCCTCCTGCATCCATCGGCTCCCCGCGGCTTTCACCAGATCGTCGCTCCTTGGGGAGGGCTATGTTCAGCAATGAACGTTTTCAGGCTGTTAATGATGATGGTGATGATACTTGGTTGCATGGGGCAAGTTTCAAAACGATACGTTACGAAACGTAGATTTTTCACACAAACGTGTTTTGCCCTTTTTGCCCTCTTGAATGTGAAATTTTTAATAATCCTAGCACGCGCCTTCACCATAAAAGAAAGCCACCACAGAGCAAAAAAAACGGTTTCTCTCTACACGAAGCGTCATTTGTTTCATAGCTCTGTGAAAGCCACTTTCGAAATTTCATGTCTTTACGTTCAGCAGTTTGGACTTTGAGCTATGCATTGTCTGTCAGTAATCAGGTCTAAGCCTTTCTATACATATAATAAAACTGTAGATATAAAAATATCTGTAAATGCAAGATATCGAAAAAAAAATTCACAGGTTGGCTTGAAATTTTTCGCTGATCATGTTAAGCTACTTTTTAGACATTTTGTCTGTTTGTTTGTTTGTTTGTTTGTTTGTTTGTTTGTTTGTTACGGCACAAGTCCGAAAATACTAAACGGATTTTCATGCGGTTTTCACTAATAAGCTTAGAAAAACCCGGCGCAAAACATAGGATATATTACATTTTATATATCGTTATTTTTTTTTTTGTGAAAATGATTAAGATTTCATTATGAAACGGAACGGGATTTTAACAAGATGGCCGCTTCAAGGCCTCAAGGTAAGTTTTTGTCTTATATTTTGGCTCCACACATAGTGTAGGTATTTAGCCAGTGTCAAAAGGTAAGTTATATTTTGGCTACTAACCATAGATGAAAGAAAAAAAATTTTACGCTGCTACACTGCTACTGACGGTAATTTTATCTCGGGTTTATCCGGATGCACAGATTAAAGAAAAAACTCTGTTACTATTATGGCACGGCTTCATACCTTCGCTGTTGAGTTGGCGCGCAAAAACATCTCTGTTGACTATCCTCGATGTTTTTGTAGCGCCCCAACCTGGACACACAGTCAATTTGTTTGCCTGCTGCGCGACCGACATGGGCTAAATAAAATGGAGGAAGCAATAGTGTTATATTGCATGTCGGCGAATAAATATGTTTTACAAACTGTGAGAGTATTATTTGTGATTACAAAAATAAATTGTAATAGATTTAATTTATAATTCCTTATTAATATGAAGTAAAACCAATTTTTTTTTATTTGTCTGTTTATCCGTCCCTTTGAATACGGACCACGGTTATTATAGTGGCAACAGAAATATATCTTCTGTGAAAAATTCAACAGTCTAACTATCACGATTCATGAGTACATCCTGGTGGACAGACCGACAGATAGACGGACAGCGGAGGTTTAGTAATAAGGATTTACTCTTTGAGTACGGAACTCTTATATTTTTGTATTTCATTCTGAACAATCCCCACTGCGCTAAGCAATAAGGAAGTAATTTACTGAATGTTTTACAACAGTAAATAACAATTGGTGCGCCTGCATTACCGGTAGTGTATCACACATTTCGGGCTACGGCGAAATACAACGCGCGATAACTTCGTCTGCGCTCGATGCAATGCAGATTACAGAAAAACAATGTGTTCATTATGTAAGTACCTATACCCAAAAAAATCATATGTATTTACATATAGATAAGTTTTTTCGTTAATCTGTGGTCTAAACTAAAAAAAGAGGATAGGTATGAGAACCTTCTTGAATATGAGCATCCACAGAGAACAAGAAATTTAGAAAACTAAAAACTTCTTAGACTTTTTTTATAAGTTTTAAGGCTTCACGCGAAATCATATTTAGCCAATATTGAAACACAACTAAATTATTATTCATGTTTTCGATTTATTGGGTTCTGGAGAGGGCAAAATTTTTTATTGGCGATCTGGTATTATGTATTAATTTCAAAAATCTACTACGCGTTACCATTCGAAATAAGTATTTAAAATTGTATTTATAGTACCTATAGCTTAACCTTTAGTAGTAACATATTCAGTAATCTGTGCCCATTGACCCTTGCTTTTGCTACGCATTGTAAACCCTTTTTTATTTTGGCATTAGACAAAATTTGTATTTAGCCAATGATAGGAAGTATTTTATGAAAACTGTTTAAAAGGGTAGGTACTTAGACTTTTTATAATTATTCATAAGGCTTCACACGATTATCATACTTAGCCAATATTGAAGCACACATTTTTATTCATTCAACATTTTTTTCGATTTATGGGGTTTTGGCGGGAGTAATGTTCTTTATTGGCGATCTGGTAAAATGTATTATTTACATGAACTTACCATTCTAATTAGGTAGATAAAATTATTTTTGCGCTGCTGCTACATTCTTGATCAACCCCAAGTAAGTTTTAAGGTACCTGGGGGTCTAGCAAAGAAACCAACCACTAACGCTAACTCCAAAATGTACTAGGATGACATTTCGGAAATCGCTAACTTTTCCACAGCGAATGTCATTTCAATACAGTTTCGGAGTTAGCGTTTGGCGTTAGCTTTAGTCGTTGGTATCTTTGCTAGACCCCCTGTAGTACTTATAGCTACTTAAGTTATATACCCTTATCATTGCTACGCATTTTAAACCTTTTTTATTTTGGCATTAAAGTAAGCCGGAGGTGCTATTATTTGTATTTAGCCAATGATACGACATATTTGATGAAAAATGTTTAAAAAGGGTACTTAGATATAATAATTAATATGTAGGTATTCATTATGGCAATAAAATCGTATCCTCGAATTAACAACATGGCGCGTAACGTTCGTTCGTTTTTGATTTGTTCTTCTTCTTCTTGCATGTTGAAATAAGTTTTTAATAGTTAAAATATTTTAGATCTGTGGGCTTTTAAATAAACCACGGGAGCAGAAAATGATTGATTACTCGGTTACTTCAAGAAGGTTATAGTTATAGTAGATAATCTTTGGGTGTAAGTAATTATTATGTAATGAAGATTTAACCTACTTCCTCACTTTCATCACTAGGTAGGTATGTTGGGAATTAGACAGCGTGGAAAATAGTGGACATAATATAATAATTATAACTGTCGATTCTTTAAGGAGTGGTGGTTTAGTATTAGTAATTCCTGATTAGTATAAAGAAAATTAATTATGTACGCGTCGTACAGGTAAATGCATATCTCCAGCAATTTGTAAACTTATTATTGACACTGGCTGTGTGTAGGTAGTTAGGTACTCAATTCGTATGGAACCAAACTTTAGAAGGAAAAAAAAAAATGTGGTAAATGGAACAAAAAGCGCGCGGATAATAATTATGTAAAACTGAGCAAAACAGGATCATCGTGTGTGATTCTTCCATATTTTTCTAAACTGTACCTGCCTGCTTAGGTAACTACTACCTAAGCAAAACTTACTGAAACTTTTGTTAAAGACCTGAGTGAAGTGATGATGATTTCTTTTTGTTGTACCTAATATGAAGAGGTCCTTATAAAATTGTAGTTTTTTTGCTGAAACTTCTTTTACTGTTATAAATCTATATTAGACTCAAAACATTTAATTTTAGGTAATGGCTTAAATAGCTTCCACTCACGGCTATGCTTGTGTTATACCTATACCTATGCTAATACAGGTTACTGTGCTCAGCTTCGAAAAGATTTAGTGGATTTTGTTGTTTGGTACGAAATGCATGATCTATTATTAGACTATAACGTAAAAATAACATAACACAAGCGTGCGAAGCCGCGGGCAAAAGCTTTAGTTATATAATAATAGATTCAGCATGGATAATGTATATACCAGTCTATAATACCAAAATACGGTAAGAAGTATGTATTACTAAAAAGCCATTACCCACCTATTAGCGGAAAACAAAAAATAAATGGTAGAAACGACAAATTAATTTCTACCATTAATTCTAATCACAAACGTCGCGGTGATTTTTTCAGCCAATTTGTCATGAAACGCATTAGTAAAACTTCGCTTAACAACAAAACAGGGAGTTATTGCCCCTAAAAGGGTGCTGTGTAGCAAACACAAACTTTAGTCTTGAAACTTAGAAACCTTTTTTATATTTGTTCCGAGTCTGGGATTGACGAATATTGACCATTGAGTCTTCCAGATATACATACATAGGTAAGTAAGTAGTGAGAAAAAACCTTTGAATATTCTTTTTTTTATATATTGTTTATTTTTTAATATCGTGAAAAATAAAAGAAATACTTTAATGAGCGAGCAAGATACAAAATACACGAATGTGACTTCGCGGACTAAAGTTTCTGTAGGCAGCTAATACCGAAACTTTTAAAAAGCTTGTGATTAAGTATTCATAAAATTAAATTAATTATACCTACAAAAAAACGATCATAATTTTTGTTGCGTGTAATTTTTGAACAGTTAACAAAGTTAAACAAAAACTTAAATTGTCACGGAACTTTTTATCGTGTTTTTATGATAATTATTACAGTTTATCATAATTATTATTTATAATTTAACGTCAACAGCAAAATCGAGATAAGTCGTCGTTAATTGTTAGTAAAACCATTAAAAAGATTTATTATAGCGATAAATTTGACTTTCGTGATGCTGAACAGTAGTTAGGTAGTTATAGGTACTAAAAATAATTGAAACAGAAATTTTACCTACTTTACTGATTTAACTTATCCTAAACGTAGAAATCTCTGATCTTAGAAATAAAACCTACCTATGAAAGAGGCGAGCAGCCGCTCAAAGTGACGCTTTCTAGGGCAGTGGATGGCTGTTGATGATGATGATGATGATGATGATGTACTTGTTACCAAAATTTTGGATAATGAAAACCACACGGATGTCTGACACAAGAAAAAGAAAAGCAAAATATCCGTTAAAATTGAGAACTTAGCTTCTTTTGTTAAAGTCGTGTTAAAAAAAGAGAAATGAATGCGCTTTATTTTTTAACCTCTTTAGTGATTTCTTACACTTTAGCCAACCTTTTTCGGGAGTTCAATAAATGAACCTGCTTTTATACCTATCAATAATCTAGTAAATTATGATTGATTTGGTGCGAAACAGTTCGCGGTGCGAAACACCTTTTATTTGCGGCATTGTATAAAAGAATAAACAGGCAGGGTCCCAAGGGATACTTTCCTAAAACAAGACTTATTGTTGTGTTGCTATCATTTATCATAGCCTGGAGGAGAAGTTTCAGAAGTGGGTGACGGTATAATTCAGTTACAGTATAGCAACTTCTTTACTTCTCGTGTGGGCAACGACCAAAGATTACTGAATATGTTACTACGCAAGTAGTGAGTCCTACATTATAATCTTTCACGCATTTTCAGTCATCGTAGCATTTCGGTATATTTTATTATGGGTAAGAACAATTTTTTTGCACCATCGCACAGCAAAAGTCACTGTATCATAATAGAATAAAATCAGAATTTGATAAGATTTGTGCACATTGAGAATTATGTAAAAATTACCTATTACACCATAGATCTATATATCAAGATATGCCCGAAGGAACATTTTATTTACTCAAAATCGTGTGGGGAAAAGTCAGAGCCATCTCTTAGATTACTCAGGAACTACGATGAGTTGGGAAATTAAACGCTGCCATTATGTCCGTCAATGTTTGTTTACAATGATTAGCCCAAATATAAATTCGATTATTTTCGTAAAAAACGGAGTGTAATATTGAAAATATTGACTTACTTGTGGTAAGAAACTTTGTATTTCTTTTTATTGCACTTTAGAGTGTAGTTTGTGCAACCCTTCACAACACATCTTGGCATATTTTCTTTGAGACACACGACCGATATCTTCTCTCTTCCAACACAGACTGGGCGCTAGTGGATGTCAATTTGTGAACTTGACTCCCTCTTTGAAGCGACGGTTTAATCTGTCATTAGGCCTGTCCTTATATATATGTCTATGTATTACACATATTTTTTTATTTTTCGGCTGCTACATGAATTTTATTGATTTTAAACGGTTGTTTCATACATCTGCCTTAGTGAAATTCAGTCAAATTAATACTGACTCCTTTAGAAACCGTTCGCATTTTGCAAAAAAAAACCTGTTTTGCTGAAGATCGTTTGCGGTATAATTTTCGTTCGTGATTAGGTAATACACAAGCACATTTAAAGAACAAATATTTCCAGAAGCGGCTTAGATGTCCCGCGTCAGTCAGTAGGTAACAAAAAATAGCAAATGTCGTGTAAATCAGTACGCGTGTGTGCGTGTGACATTGGCCCAAAGTTTCCTTACTGTGACTACTGTAACAGGGTCCACTACAACAGAGGTGATGATAAATGTATATTGCTTGTTTTAGTCAAACTATTTTGAAAGGACAAATCTGTTTGTAACGTAAATCTTGAAGGAGATTTCGTTTATTTAAGTTAAACGACGACAACAAATTGTGTACCTACCTTTTTATAAAAGACTAATTTCATAAGCAAAAGGCAAGCAAGGAGTTTTGGCGGGAACGTGAAAAAGTTCACGTCGTTGCATTGTATTATTTCTCAAAACTTGTGCTTTTTCCAGTATTAATGTTTGAAATTGGTGGCGTTTTACGCATTAAGTGCTGAATTACGAGCATGAGTGTGGTCAAGTCATAACGTGGTTTTTCGTGTTGCTTCCAAAACTCCATAGAAGCTTCTAGTAAAGTTGCCACCACTTTACTAGAGCCAGACTAAGACTGGACTATGACTTGACTACGTAATATAATAACATATTCTAAAACTCAATGAAAATATTCAATACTTGGCACTGGCTAAATACACTATGTGTGGAGCCAAAATATAAAAAAAGGGCAAACAACCGCTTAAAGTGGCGCTTTGTGGGTGGTTATATGTTCATCAGGAAATGTTCAAGTTGTTGTCGACGATGATGATAATGATGATGATGCCCTACGGAAGACCAGCGATGGATTTACGACCAGCTTTATGCTGGGTTGGACCGACTTGTGGCAAATGGTAATTTACTGTTATCAATCATGTTTTGTACTCGTTTTAGTTTTTTTTGGTCACAAATGTATTTTTGTTGTACAAATTGTTTATACAAATTTTGATGCACGCGTGCATCCCTCTTTCTCAAACTTTGTGTGGGATGACTGGTAGAAAAGGCTTTAGCATTAAGTCCTCCTTTTGTACTTTTAGTGCAATAAAGAATTAAATTAATAAATAATTTTTTTTTTCTTTATTTCCTTCTGATGCATCGTCATCAACAACCTCAAAACATCGACCGTTGATTGGCATTCCACAAGCTGAGACGAGTTTAATGTTTTATCTATAAAAATACCTGATAAGAACATAAAACTCTAAACAGTTTAAAAGATAATTTAAGCGTCAGAAAAACAGAAAGAAAAGAAATAACTTTGATAATTGAAATGAGAACTCATAAATAAAATGCTCATATTTCTTATGCAACAGTTCAAACATTTAACAGTCCTTATAAATAAAACATTCAAGTCTCCAGCAATTCTATCTTCGACGGTCCTGAATGGAAAAGTTTTGAAGTTCAGAAAATCGAAAAAGTTTACAATGCTCTTACAAGAAGAGTCTTTTCTTTTTATAATTAATTCAGTCGGGACTGTTTCAAGTGGTCATAAATGAAACATAATTAATTATAATTATGTAAATAGAAAATACTTCAATGCACAAGAGTAAAACAAGTATTTAGATACCACTTCATAATTTTACGGCATTTCGAGAACTAACTTTTCACTCTCACACAGAATGCTTGAGCACTTAAAATATTGTGCTCGAGCATTTTGCTGTTCTGTCTGAATTGACCCTCAGGGTGGGCTTTTGATCTACAATTGCGGTAACCAATTGGTAAAAACTCTATCAAACTCTAACTGATGGTCAAAAGTTAGAGTTTTAAACCATTGCTTACCTTCTACTACGGTTTAAAAGAAACCCACTGTAAGAGGCTGGTTGTTTTTCCTTTTTGCTTCGAGTAACTCTTGTTTTTTTTTTCTTATATTTTGGCTCAACACATAGTGTATTTGGCCAGTGTCAAGTATTATATTTCCATCGTGTTATAAAATATTTCATGAAAAGTCATGTCCTAGTCATAGTCATAGTCCAGCCTAAGTCAGGTAGTCATAGTCCAGCCTAAGTCAGGTAGTCATAGTCCACTCTAAGTCATTCTCCAGCAAAGTGGTGGCAACTTTACTAAAAGCTATACTATGGAGTTTTGGAAGCAACACGAAAAATCACGTTTCTCCACATTATATCACTTGCCCTCACTCATGCTCGTAACTTAGCACTTAATGCGTTAAACACCACCAATTTTAAACATTAACACTGGAAAAAGCAAAAGTATTGAAAAATAATACAATGCAACGACGTGAACTTTTCCGCGTTCCCGCCAAAACTCCGTAATTCTTTTTCAACCGTCTTGACTGCCTGTCGTCCACTCACGCGCAAGCGAGTGTTGCCAATAAGAAAAGAAATTCGCCAAATAGCTGAAATCAGAATTCACGGCAAATTTAGATTTAGACTTAGGTATTAATCGAGGTGAAAAATAGGCCATGTGTGAAAGCGTTAGGCGCTAATTTTTATCATCCGAAAATAATGATTGTCAGTATGTCTGTTTATTACTTTTTCACGACTTGCTGTAATACTTGGAAATACATCAATAATTTGTCAGATAAATAATGTAAAATTTTAGGTCTCAGGTTTCAGCAATACAACCATCGCTATAGGCGAATTTTCTACTGGTGATATAGCCATTAAGCTATTTTCTACCATTTTGGTAGGAAATTTTATCCAAACTCGTAAAATTAAGGCTACGAGAGAATTTAAAAGCCTGTGACACTAATGGGTACACTTTTAGCCGAGCGGAAGAAAAGCAACCTAACAATTTTCTCTAAAGTTTCGTTTGTAAGTGGGTATATTGAGTTACAAAAATCCGGCCAAGTGTGAGTCGGATTCACGCAGTAAGGGTTCCGTATCGTTATCTATAAAAACAAGCAAAAAATCACGTTTGAAGACATTCTATAGCCGTGATTAGAACCGTTCAATACTCGCCGTGTCTAAGAGCAAGCTAAAGCAATATCGTAAGAACGGGGAGCAGCGTTCTTCTTGGTCTACTGTGTTTACCAAGCAACGGTCATGACCTTATCCTCCGCGAAAATTATATTACGGGAACGTTTTACCTGGTTAATTAACATAGGTACCTACCACATAACTATTACGGCATAAGATTGTAACTCTTATTATGGCAAATAAATTACTTATTATAACTTATTATTTTCGTAAAATAATTTACATAAAATTATTATTAGCGTCCATCACAGTTAGTGACATTTTTAAATAAATGTAGGTAGGTTGTGCTTATAACAACGACGAAAAAAGAAAGCGCTAGCGGACAATTTGAAGTGTTCCTAAAACCTTTAAGCCTTAACCTTTTATTGGCCTTAGATGGACATCCAAATAATACGAACTTCAAGTCTTGCAAAACAAAATTGTCAAAATGCTTTTTAACCATCATTACTTAACACCAACGAAAGCAATCTACACCGAAACAAAAATAATGAACATCAAAAAATTATATAATTATAACATCTGCTTTTATTCGCAAAACACCCAACAGGGATATCCACATTAACATAACGTTCACCAAAGTAAAACAGGTTTCCAAACGCAGCAATCGTCGCGGTAGCCTTCTTGTACTTCCGAAGCTTCGAACGAATTATGGCAAAACAATGCTTACTTTTGAAGGAGCACAACTTTATACTAAATTACCCTCACATATTAAAAAAATTACGTTCATTTAACGTTTTCAAGAGGCAGTTGACTCAATACCTTATGATGGCGGATCCACTGCCTAAGTAAAGATTCTAAATTAAGTATCGATGCTAAATGTACCTAATATAATTTTACTTAGCACGTATTTACATTGTTACCTACCTACATTATTTTATGTGACGGCGAATGTATGTATGTATAATAATTTTAAGTGTAACTATGTTCTCATGGAAGTGACATTGTCTTATTTGAGAATAAATTTCTTTAAACCTAAACCTATAATATTTATATATATATATATATGCGCATATTCCGCGAGTATTCTTGTATTGGTAAAGTTACGTGCAAGCTGAGTACAAACGTCTACTGACTTACTGGTGTGTGAACGCCAAAACCAATATACAGACCTCGCCTTACATAGTAATTAATACAGATGCTGTGATCCGTGATTCATACCAGGCTAGAAGATATTGCAAGTGGTTTCAAACGTTAGAGATGTTCAAATTCTAAAATATCGATAACTCAGGTAGATTGTGATGATCCAACTTCACAGATTAACTCAATTATAGCCTAGTTTAAATTCAAAATACTAATTACTTAGGCACTGTGATGAAGATGGTGATCGTCAGCTGTCTCGCACTCACGGACTTGTAAAGGAGTGCACACACCAAGGCGGTATCCTCTACCGCCCGCGGTAGCGTTATCCGAGTGGGTATGCGTTATTCCGCCTGTTCACACACACGCGGATAACGCCTTGCGTAGCGAAACCCGGGCGGAACTTTTACAGGGTTATTCCTGTTGACCCCACGTTTTCGGCCCCATGGGGCCTAATGGGTTTTTTTTCCTCTTGGGCCCCACTTATATAATAGTTATGTTAAAAATTATAATATCCCGGTCATTATAATTTTTTTTTCTCGAGAAGTTCGACATAATATCGAACTCGATATTATACTTTTACGAATATAATATCGTGTTCGATATTACATTCGATATCATAATGGCATAATAATTATCAAATCCTATATCTATAAAAAAATATCGACCGCGATAAAAATTCCTATTTAGCTCCATGTTCTCAGAATACTCGATACTCAACATGAATCTAAAACAGAACCCATACGTATTTAAATTATAATACTACATATACTATTTAAAATAGTATACAAATCATAGGTACTACTACCAAAACTCATGTACTTAAACAAAACCTGATTCACCTAGCCGCTAGGCAACATGGCCAAGATGCTGGCACAGCTTTCCTAAATATTGATACGAAGTTATTTTAACACTAGCTGAAGCTGACCCGCCTTGCCATCGCACGGGTTTATTAGTTGTACACCGTAAACCTGTTCATGAGAAGAGGCAAGTGAAAGGGAAAAAAATAGGGGAAAAGAATGAATGGATAGGCTTCGACAGGATGATGACTTCCAAACTCTGTGCGACTTGGCTATCTTTTACTCAAGCTGCTTTCTACTTTTTCTATTTCTTGGCTCTGTAAGAGAGCAAAGCTGATTTTTGCTGATGTTGAATCCCGAGCAAGCGAAGGATTCTCAGGGGCGGCTCTACCTTAAGTGCAAGGTGTGAGGTGCATACGGGCACCGGGTCCTAGGGGTCCTCGGCGCCCCATAGGACCCGGCGCCCGAGTCCAAGGGGGCGCCGCAGGCCCTCTAGGACCCGGCACTTTCAACGACCCACGAAGGCCCGGATCTAGGGGAGAGCAAAACAGGGGCACGCTCCCGGGCGGAAACTTTAGAGGGCGCCAAATTAATGTGTATGGAATAAAGTAAAAAATTTAATGTAGGTCCCGTCCGCGTCATTCTCGCGTTTTCTTAGCACCGGTCCTAGGGTATAGAATATACAGAATCTGTAGATGAAGGAACGATCGTGCGAAATACTTATAGCGAAAGACGCTAGAGGCGACAAGGAACGAGATAAAGTTGGAATGGTCATGTTTGAGGGGCGCTAGTCTAGTGGAGCATACTTTTTGTTGTTTGGTCAACAGACATCAGAATGGTCGTTCTTTTGTTTTTAGCACAATTTTTGGTGATTTCTAGGTATTCATGGGGTTTTTCATACTGCTGATGTTTTGCTACCGCGGGCGGTAGAGAAATACCGCGCGTATTTGAACAGGGCTTAGAAACCTAAGCGAGCTAGGGATTCAAAGGCACGAGATGAAAAAACTTTACCCTCGAGTGAACATAATTACAGAATACATACCTACCTTCATCTTTTTTTTGAACAGGCTAACCGAGTGGATCTTTTTCACCCGTAGCACCTGTGCACAGACATTTAAATAGTATTAGATGTCTGTGCACTTGTGACGTCATTGAACACAGACAGCCGTCATGTCAGTAACGTCACAGAGTACATTGCTATTAAGTAACTTTCAGCGTCATTTATTTTAAGAAAATCCGACAATGGCGGTTGTATATTGAATTTTTTTACCAAAACCTGTGAATTTTTGAATTTATATGTAATAAGGGTGGATTATTATTAGTTAAGTGTTCGTGAACGTGCACGAGGGTTGGCAAATGGTTCCAAGTTTATAAGACCATGCATTGCCGTTTTCTCTTCAACGGTTTTTTAGGGCCTTCAGTAAAACATCCACCATTTTACTGATGGCGTTTTGACCTGACAAAATATGACTTTGACTTGACATAACCGTACAAATCATTACTCACTTGACATTGGCAGAATTATTGCTAAAAAGCGATAGAAAGCCATTAACGAAGAAGAAGAAGAACTTTCAGCGTACTTTTTGGTTGTACTAGTGATTTTATTTCACTCACAACACACACAAATTAGTGCTAGTTGTTTTCATGTTCTCTGCGGATTCTGCCGCCACGCCAGCCCCAACCTGTGTTCTAGGAAGATGCGACGGTGCGAGGGTGTCTACGCAGGTTACGTTCTAAACCAAAGGCCACCCCACCTTCCATGGAATCAAGGTCATCTCGTCAGCTCTTTTGAGCTTTTTTGCCATCGTCACGTACGAGGCCATTGGGTTCCAGAATGGCCTTGGTTCTTTCAATCTTTACAAAATAGCTGACCAATAACGTTAGTTACTTAGTACTGTAACGATCCAGGGTGTCTCGTGACGTCACATTTATTAGGAATGTTTGTTCATCAATAAAAAATATTTAAATCGTTAAATCTTATCAATTTTGCTTATAAGAATAATTCAAATTAAAGCAATAGTCGTAGGCATTACGCTCATTACTGAAAAATATGAAGATAGGTATTGGAGTAGTTATCTGAATATGAAATGAAGTGAAATTAGTAGAAATCAAACCTTCGTTATAATATTGCATACAGAGTTCATATCAAAGATTTGGGAGCTCTTAGTCGTAGAGCGGTCGATCATTGAATGTGTCAAAAAATTTCCTTGGATTCCAAATTTAAGCGTGACGGATTTTTTATGTTTCTTAATTAATTCCTGAAGTTTGCGCGGTGTAAGGAGGGATTAGGCGTGAAATTTTGTTAAGGGCCAGGGTATTTTTCATGAGCATCGGCTGAAAGATGATTACTGAAGGATAAAGTACTTTATTACCCTTTTCACATAAAATTTTAATACTTAGGCATATAGGGAAGGAGTTATTTTATGTGTTATTATCTATTTAGATGTGATTGTGCTTATGGATTCGGCTTAAAGCGATTTACTCTGTCACGGAGATAGTTCAGGAACTAAAAGGTCTTAGATTATTATTTTAATATATGACTTCAGTTGTATTGATAGAGCTTTATGTTATTAATAACATTATCAAGTGGTATTGGAAAGTTGTATTGATTTATTTGTAAATATCTACATAAAAGTATAAAACACGTAAGCGGAACATCTAGCATTCGGATAATTATGACTTTTGTTGTCGGTTTCGTATAGATTTGTGGAAGTTTGAAGGAATTTATAGGAATACAAATTATGTTTTAAAGTTTATATTAATTTTCGAAATTACGTTACATAATATTTAGATGATTATTACTATAGAACGAGTAGGATGGGTACTTTGGAATTAGGTTTTCATGATATTTTCGAATTTTCCATCTAGATTGAACGATTTGCGATACCCACCCCTCTTAAATTTTCTCAAGCAGAAGGAATCGTGTGGCTAATATTGTAGATTTTCATTTGTTAAGTGAAGTATCACAACCATATCAATATAGATTTTGACCATGTCGGCGCGCGCACTACAAAATGAAACCAGGAAAAACTATAAAACAGAGCCGAGGAGCTGTCAAAAGGTTCATTCATTAAGCATTCGCGGGGATCACTACATGATACCTGTCAGTGCACATGAGATTTTCGGTTAACTTCAAGTTAGAGTCGTCCTCTCAAGTAATTCTGGTTCTGAGGAAGAATCCTTGGTTCCAGAAACCCCAGTCAGAAACAAGTTGAAACATGTGATATACGAAGCTTGTTTTCCTCCTACTTTTGCGTTAGGGCAGATCGCGTGTTCTGTGGAGACCTGCACCAGATTTTGCCTCCGTTATAGGATCTGGATCCACCTTTTTGGTTTGGTTTGCATTCTGGCTGAAAGGAGGGCTGAAAAGATTAGCTGACCCGTCTTCGTGTATACGATACCCGGATCCTAAATGTAAATCAAACTGAACTGTCCCACACAATAGGGTTTTGTCTTCTATGCACTTATGAGACTTCGGTCCGCATACAAGATAAAAAATAGGTGGCAATAGGATTTATTAGCTTTGGAGAGCTTTTGTCACAGCTCGTTTTCTTATAGGCTAGATTAGGTATGTTCTCATTGCACACTCGAGAACAGACATGCACGCTTAAAAGTAAATATGAGATTTGTAGCAATCTCTAGTTTTGGGGGTACACACCAGATGTTAGAAAAAGCTATAAGTTGAGGAACACACATGGGAGGGAAAGTTAGGGTTAAAATACTAAAATTTGCAGTAAAATAAATGTTTTAGGGAAATAGGTAAAAATCGATTGTACAAAGGTACATAAAAATAGATTCAAAATTATTATAAAATTGGTAGTAATATAAAACTGTGAGGGAAATAGGCAAAACTCGGTTTTATAAAAATGCTTAAGATTAGGGTTAAAATTATAAATCATGCGGTAAAATAAAATGGTTAGGAAAATAGGGAAAATCAAAATTCTAATAAATGCTTGATTCTAAAAAATAAAATAATGACAATATTCTACCAAAATAATAATTTACCTTTAAAATTTAGGTCAAATCGGAAAAATGAATTGTGAGGGAAATAAATAAAACTCAAAATACAAAATCTAACTATAATAGATAAATAAGTAAAAATTAAATTAAAGCAAATAATATAAGTGTTATCAAAGTAAACAATGGGTAACGTTAGTAGGTATAATTCTTTAGGAAAATCGTTTGATAGTTAAAACTTGTACATTGACTAAAACGTGATAATTGAAGCTAAAGTAATATCGGCAATTTTTATGGCGGAAATTTAGGAAGGCTTTAGACTTTGGGCTGTATGAGATGAGACAGGGGGGGAAGTTCAGCTGGGAGACTAACTTTAGGGTCTGTCATATACTGAATTTAGTACGTATTTGATAGACTCACAATGGTCTCACATTAGGTGATGAAGGATAAGTATTAGGTTTTGCTTTGCTAACAAATTAACGTAGAGTTCCCTTGAATGTATTGAGGACGTATGTTGTTAGGGCTTGCTAAAAGATCATGTCCTCTCTGTCCTTAGTGTTTTGAATACAAAACTAGACATACTGACCTGGAATGAATAGTAACAAATAGTAAAATCAATTTCCCCAACAGTGTCTTGAAAACCTCAAGTGGAGGCAATTTCATACACAACATAGTGGAGGGCTGTCCCGTCAGGTGTCGAAGCTCACAGTTATGGAGCGGGGAGGTGCTCCGTAGCCGAATGTTATGATAAGCAGATAGATTATCATGACTTCGCTAATTTAAACAAACTTAACTTCAGAATGTATGACTTATTACAACATTTACGTGAAGCCTTAGTACTACTTATTAGGTTAATGTGAGTTGTTTTGGGGCAATCTACGTTTTCGGTATTTCCAGCAAATATAGGATTAGCGCTCATCATAGGTTCAGATTGCAAAGCTTAGTAAAATAAAGAAATTACATTCTACTAAATTAATCTCGTATTGAGTCGGCGTCAGTTAGGAATTGTCTCATTACTTTAAAAGGAATTGGATTACTACATTATCACAACGTACGGGTTCTACCACTATTAGGAGACGATCACTTGGCCATAACAAATCTAGAACATACAACAAACTTAGGTTACTTCTAGGTTCTTTCTATCAACAAGCTTAGGTTCTTTTCAACGGTATTAGATTGTTAGCGTTGATTTAATTGCAATTTATAGGATATTTAAATTTAGGTATTAAAGTTAAGTTGGTTATTAAAAATACAATTATATGAATTTAGGGGGGAATAGAGGGGGGGGGGGGGGTTCTTACAGTACGTAGTCCAAAAATTCACACCAAGACGCCCAAGTACGGCGTAAGTATCAATTTGATCTGAGCGCACTATACCAGAGTATCAACAAAACAAAATGCAACAGCCACTTCATAGTGACAACCATGTGTCAACAGTCGCCTAAGATATAAACAATCACTATTTTCTTTTATTTCAATAAAAAGTACCGTACTTACGTGAAAATGAAATTTTTTTTTGTCTCTTGCAGTGGTTTAGATATAATAGTATCTAACTAAAGACACAGGAAGGCATTTTATCAGCATGTTTTTATGAAATTAGCAGAGATGAATTACTGGACACTCGCGGAGTGCAAGACTGGTAGTGGTCGCGGCACGGTAAGCCAGAGTAGCTTAAACTCTCCCTGTTTGTTTTGGCGGGAGTACAACATAATCTGTTGGGTACGATCGCCTAAGAAAAGCCATTCTATGGCCATTCAATCGTATTTTGTTAACAGAATCACCCTCCAGCGGCCGGGCGAACGTACCGCGCGCGACCGCGAAACTTTTCGCTTACCTAGGCGGTAAAAGTTCCGCCCTACCCGGCGAATACCGCGCGGTATCCCGCGCGGAATGTTCCGCTCCCGCGGGCGGGAGAGAAATACCGCCTTGGTGTGTGTACTCCTTAAATTAGCGCGTGCAGGATGGCAGGCGAAGTCCATGTCCAGTTGCGCGATAGGGATGCATGGGGTCATGCAAAGATATCTTTTCATTAGTGTTAACGCCAAATGCTAGCTCGAATATGTATGGGAATGACATTCGCTGCGGAAAAGATAGCGATTTCCAAAATGTAATTTCCATACATTTCGAGTCATAGTTTGGCGTCAACGCTGATGGAAATTTAGCTTTGCTAGACCCCCTAGTTACATATTTCAAAAGATTTCACTTTAGTGATGTCCCAGTAAAACATCGATAAAATCTGACATCGATTACAATGACTCGATTGAACTTCCCAGATTAACCCAATAACAATAACCAATCCAAGCCTAATTTATACTGTAACTAGCTATAACCAGTTAAATCCAGCTGTCAGTATGAATTGAGAACATTCCAAGTGTCTGTTGGGAATCAAATTGGTAATTGCTTTTGAATTAATTGATTGTTAGACTAATCTACTCTATTATACTTGATTGTGGTTATGGCAAGTGTTAATTATTTGCTAGGGGTGTTAAACATTTAAGTGGGTCGCTACATTCGGTTCATAAGTTCGATTTCGCCGTTCGCAATGCTCGCGAATAGGTAGGTAGCGCTCAAAAGCCAGGCCGTGAATATTATAGTCAAACAAGTCTCGCGGTTTCGGCTTCACGTTGTCAGTCAAGCTTTTTAGAAGTTACTTAGGTACTTATTAGACTATCCAAAAACTAATATCATTCCACCCGCGGCCCGCATTACATTCATCTTAACAAAGAACCTGACAATAATCGAAAAGAAACATTGACAAACAAAATAACGTAGTAGCTAAATGTAAACAAATTTAACGAAACATTTAACACAGTCTTTGGCACTTCAACAATAGTAAACTTGCGAATAATGGCGGAAATAAATTAAGGAATCCGCAGTTTCACCGTTTAACTCAAACTAATCCAATTAACGAATGTTAAGACGACCTGAAAGGGGTTTGGAGTTAAGGCCTTGTCATAGCACGTTTCTTTTTAGGGTTCCGTACCCAAAGCACCCTATTAACCCTATTACTAAGGCTCCGCTGTCCGTCTGTCTGTCTGTTTGTCTGTCCATCTGTCACCCGTGACAGATGATGTATTTCTGTTGCGGCTATAACAAAGATGACTAAATAACAGCCAAGTGCAAGTTGGACTCGAGAACGAGGCGTTCCGTACCATAATCTATAAAAACAAGTAAAAAATCACTTTTGTTGTGTGGGAGCCCCCTTAAATATTTAAAATGGTTGTAATCATTTCTGAGTTCCCAATATTACGCCCAATATGCCATGTTCAATGGCAGACTGAATGCAGGTAGATTTAAAATAAACATCACGTACACTGGTCCAGAAATCTTGGAGAAATCGGTGAACATACATATAAAAATACATAAAGTTGAACAAAGCACCTATCCTTTCATTTGAAGTTGGTTAAAACAATACAAAATAGACGCCGTTTCATTTTATAGTATCAACATTAACCCCTAATTCATAATAGTCATACTTTGTGAATATCTGTTTCATGGATTACCTATATAAGATAAAAAAAATCTTTGAAATAAAATAAATAAATAATAAAAGTAGGTATTATCATTCCTTTCTACCCTCTAAAAACTACATTCACAAAAGCTTACGTTTTTATAAATCAAAATGACTTCTTAAATCTTCCTTCAGCTTAATTATGCTTGTGTCTACAAGGAGGAAAAAGTCGCAAAATGTAAGAAAAAAGCTCCATTTTGAACCATCCGTCTACCGGAACGCTAGCTGGGATGAATATTATGAAGCTGTAGGGTTGCTACATGAGACAGAAATATATTGTTTCCAAGATTTTTTTTCTTTATTCAATCAATTGAATAAAAAAAAATCTCGTTATTGGTAAGGAATCTCATGTGGCATAGCAAATAACCCCCCAGGGCCCTTATTCCGTATGACCATTCAGGCTCGTAACGCGGCGCGTTACGATATCTTCGTGGAATGATTTCAAATATGTCAAACACGACAACAGACGTTACACGCACGTCAAAAAACAGAAAACACTGGGCACAAACAATCTAACGCGTGGCATACAGAATTTAATTTTTCGATTCCATGTTAATTCCGTGTCGTGGCGCGTTAAAGCCCACGTTTACGTTTGGAGCATGTTACACGCCACGCGTTATTGGCAAGGAATCCCATGTGTCATAGCAAATAACCCCCCTGAATCGTCATACAGAAAAAGGGCCCAGCGTTTATGTTGACCACGTTATGACGTCACGCGTTATTGGCAAGAATCTCATGTGGCATAGCGAAAAAGGCCCCTGGACCAACCTGTGACAACCCTACTAGAAATGTTTCATTTTCACCTCGCTATCTGCTCCTTTATTGCCTCAGTAACGCAAACCGCGACATACTGGTATAATATAGTACCCACGTACCATAGTTATACGAGTGGTGGTAAACCGCTACAGTATTTACCTGCCGTTTTCGGGTACAGTCAGTAGTAAAAATTGCTGAACAATAACAAGTATAAAAAAAGTTTTTAAATTATATTGTTCGTTTTTAGGGTTCCGTACCCAAAGGGTAAAGCGAACCCTATTACTGAGGCTCCACTCACTGTCCGTCTGTCTGTCTGTCAGGCTGTATCTCATGAACCATGATAGTTAAAAAGCACGGATGATGTGTTTCTGTTGCCACTTTAACAATAAATACTAAAAACCAAGAATAAAATTACTACTTAAAGAGGCTCCCATACAACAAACGTGATTTTGTTGCTCGTTTTTGTAGATAATGGTACGGAACCCTACGTGCGCGAGCCCGTCTCGAACGGTTGTTCAGCTCATTTCATCCCCCCTCTATGACAAGTCAATTAGTCATTGTTATTATGTGCACCTGAATGACTCATTTTAGGCGCACATATCAAGAAACTCTCGATCTGGAAGACGCAGCGTAGGCCGGCCCCCCACTAGGTGGACCGACTACACCGGTGAAAGCCGCGGGGAGCCGATGGATGCAGGAGGCGAGCAGCCGCTCTAAGTGGCGCTCCCTGGGGGAGGCCTATGTTCAGCAGTGGACGTCTTCAGGCTGTTAATGATGAATGATGATGATGATCAAGAAACTCTTCGCCTCTCAGAAAGTTTTTTTTAATTTACCGTTCACGTAAATCCTATTTATTTAAAAAACTCGTTTCAACTTCTGGAATTCCAGCAATATTTTTCTTACTGGCGAGATCACTAAGATGCCTACCAAGTATGGTGATTATGGCAGCCCCTTTCCCCTGATATGGAGGAGGCTTATATCATGGAATATTCAGCAACTGTCGCAAAATGGGTGATAATGTGATAAGGACAATCTTCTGCCGGTTTCCTTTTTTCTTATTTATTTCTCCCTAATTTCAGTATAAGCACGGGGTCTCATCAGGGCGGTTATTCTCTATGGAAACACAGATTCCACACGATACGAAACCACGTCGTTATCGTGTCTTGTTCAACTCGTGTCACAGCGTTAGATACACCTTCACCTTACATTAAAGTTATCTTTATTTTGAATAAAATATATTGACATAAGCGGTCATATTTTTTGATGTGTTGATGTTTGGGTACGCGTCTCGGTAAAACATATAATTTTTGACAATTTAAATCGTGCCAATTCCAAATTCATTTCCCGCGGCCTGATTTTCGTTTCATAGAGAATAAACTTTTCCAGGTTTCTTATGTAAGGCAAGGAATTAGCGTGGTTTCGTAGTAAGGAATCGATAGGGAATAACCGCCCTGATACCTACAAACGAAAAATAGCCGGAACGTGAAAAAATGTAGTCATCATCGTGAGCGTTACTCGTTAGTGTATTCATTTGACGGGCCCGATAGCTCAGTTGGTAGTATCCCTGCCTTCTGAACTGAGGGCTGTGGGTTCGATTCCTACCAAGGACAAACATTTTTGTGATGAACATAGATGTTTGTTCTGCGTCTGGGTGTTATATTGTATTCTATGTATGTATTTACAAACAAAAAAGTATATAAGTATTGTATCAGTTATCTGGTTCCCATAGTACAAGCTATGCTTAGTTTGGGGCTAGATGGCGCTGTGTGAAATGTCCACAGATATTTATTTATTTATTTATTTATTTATTTAGCCCAACACCTCGCCAACAAGGAATAGATGTCGCTTGCTAATCTTGCGTTATGCAGAAGTAAAACAATTCGTAAAATAGCCCGAGTTATCCCGTTGTATGGGATGAGGCATCTGTACTGTAGGTATAATACTATGTATTATCTGGGGTATAAGTATTCGAATACCTAACAAAATCTGTCACCAACGGGGTACAACAATACAGTCCATTTCCCAGCACAAACCCCGTGATACCATGGAAGCCATAAATTGTCCCCAATTGTCCCCAATTATCCCCATTGTCCCCTTTGTCCCCAAGCCATTGGCACCATTGTAACGTTATAAACAAACATCGTTGGACCGAGGCGACGTAAGGGTAAATTAATTGCATCCTGTAAGGGTATTTTGATAGTTGACTCCAACCAAAAGAATGATACAGCTGGATCTAAATTAATGCAAAGAGACGCTACAAATGTGATAAATAAAATCATAATAATTCATCATCATCATCATCATCATCGTCATCATCATTAACAGTCAGTAATTAAGGTCTTTAGGACCTTAATTGTATGCTGAGTCGGGGCCCATTCGTGACACCACGCAGCATTGCACTGCTTCTGTTTGTGTGTATATTGTTTTGTAATGTCATTTATGTAGTGTAATGTTGTGCGTGTTAGTGTCACGAATAAATGTATTTTCTTTCTTTCTTTCTTTCTTTCTAAGACGTCGACTGCTGAATATAGGTTTCCCCCACAAAACGCCACCTTAAGCGCCTGCTCGCTTCCAGCATCCATCTGCTCCCCGCGGGTTTCACTAGATCGTTGGTCCATCTAGTGAGGAGCCTGCCTAAGCTGCGTCTTTCGGTTTGTGGTCGCCACTCGGGAAACTTTCTTCCTCATCGGTTGTCAGTTCTACGGATGATGTAGTCTGCCCATTGCCATTTCAACTTCAAATCAATTATAATTATTATTATTTGCCCGCATTGTGTTTAGCAGCGGTCGTTTAAAACTTTTACGCGTACATTTTATGTTTGGGTGCCCGTACTTCGCACATATCTTAAAATGCATTGCAGCAGGTTACTAGGTAGGTTTATAGGTACCTACATCATAAAGGGATAAATCATAAGCTGTCCAAATTTTTTGATTGCGATTTTGTGTTACTAAATTTTTTTCCGCGTAATCTATTCATCGGTAATGAATTACTTATTGAGCTAAAATTGGCGCCCTATAGTGGTAACAGATTCCAGCCACAATAAATTTATTGCTCTCACACCAATTTGAAAAGTTATTAATCAACCTAAAGTTACAGGTCCGTACCTACATTACTCATTGATTTATACGCAGCCTCACATTTTTCCGCCATTCTTGATTTATCGACGACACTCGTACATCCACAGGTAGAGGCTATAAAAATCATGCAACTTTCAACCCTTTTTCGTGAAGATAAAGCTCACAATTGCGTGATCAATGCGACAACAGATGTCGTGAAAAGAGCGGGTGTCAGTGGGTGTCATCCGATTGGCATAAATCATATTGGTGAACATCATTAGGTTTATAAAATATGAGCAGGTTGCGGCGTCTGTAAGTAGTCATTGTTCTTTGCATAGCAACGAAAGTTGTCCTTAATGGCAAGGAAAAGGACTAATTTTTTTATAACAATGGTGTGACATTGCTAAAACTATATCGCTGTCCTTGTTATTTCGGTCCATTAAAAGAGAAATACCAGAGTTTTAAGAAATTGATCTTCTTTTTCTTAAAACACTGTTTTAAACTTTCACGGTTGTTTTTCCTGTCCTGCTCTTTTTGGTGGCGTATTCGCCATCCTTCTCTATCTTCAGTTAATGCTTTCAATTCCTCATTATTAAGACATTACCTTTATAGATCTGCCTTTGTTAATAATTATGATTTGTAGGTATAGTATAACCTTCTAGGGCATCGTGTTCTACGGTTCCCTTCTGCTTTCTCTTTTAAGATTTATAATGTTGTCATATCGTATAAGGTACAAATAGCCAAACATTTTTCTTCTTCGCGCTTCTATTTTCGCTAGTAATCTTCATTTTTATTTCATTCAAAAATACACTAACGTCGTCATCATCGGCTGGAAGACCTATAGGCTGTCCATAGAGCACCACTTTGACCGACTGCTTGCTTCGTTGCCTCCTTTTCCCTCGGTTTTGACAAGGTCGTCGGTCTCCCTAGTTCAAGAGGGCCAGGCTACGTTGTGTCTTGCGGTTCGTGGTTGCTGCTTGAGAAAATTACTTTTTAAAAAAATTACCATCGGTTGTCAGTTATACGAACGATTTAGCCTGCCGATTGCTTTCAACTTGTTAATTCTATCAACTATACCTTAGTTCTCAACTAATTTTGCAGGGAAATGCAAACATTCTGCCAATTAAAAAGCTTTCGTCTCTGCAATGCTAGTTTTTCCTGTTCGAGACAGGAACCATTCCAAGTTTGAAGGCGGGCCAATCGGTTTAAACCACTTTAAACTGGATTGCTGAAAATTGTTTGCATGAAACTACAGAGCGCACTGGAAAAAAGTCAAACATCTAGCTTTTCATTTCGTATATAAACGCGTTGGATAAATTTAGGTTGCTGTGTTTTGAATGACCAGTTGTTGTAGGTATGATGGTATCGAAAAGACAGGTGACTAGGATTACTTTAATAACCGGTCTAGTGCGAGTCGGACTCGAGCACAAAGGGTTCCGTACCAATATATACAAAAACGAGCAAAAACGGTGGGCACCGTAAGAGCCGGTTCGTACGGCACCCACGGGAAGAGATGGGGTAGTCCTATTCTCACACCAAGACCACACGGAAAAATAGCTTATTTGCCATCAATTATATGACTGAACTTTGACTATATTTCCGCGAGAATCCGCCCTCGATTTTTATCTCAAAATTATTATTTCGAGCACCGCTCCGCTCCATAAATATAAAAAAATAGCTACCCGCAATCAGAAATTTCAAACATGGAACTTTGTGAAAATGCTGAAGAACTAAAGCGCGTAGCTATGAAATATTAATCTCTGTGCAAAGAGTTGTACAGTGGTGGCCAATAAAAGTACACACCTACCATAGCCTTCATCATCATCATCATCATCATTAACAGCCCGAAGCCAGTACCATAGCCTTAATTTTATGCAAATATTTGGATGATAATTATTAATATAGAAACATTTTTTGTCAGTTATTTTAATACCAATCCCAAAATCGACATTAATCAAACTATTGAACCGATTTTGATTAAATTTCCGTAGGACCAATCTATTTTACTCCACTTGACATGTAAATTGTATGAAGAAGTTGACATAAAACAGGGAAAGACAATTTTGTCTACCAACCGTGCTAGCCCGGCTGGTGAAAGCCGCGGGGAGCTGATGGATGCAGGAGGCGCGCAGCCGCTCTAAGTGGCGCTCCCGGGGGGAGGCCTATGTTCAGCAGTGGACGTCTTCAGGCTGTTAATGATGATGATGATGATGAAAAGTATTAATAATACTTAGGTATCATCTAAATATTTTTTCAGTTATTTTGTTTTAGAGCTCAAACTTAATCGATTTAAAATGAAATTCAAATAAAGAATGAATTTTTTAAATTAGTTTACGTCGACGATAAGTGTGGTAATAAACATAAAAAAGTGCAACCGAGTAGTTGAGAACCTTGACGTGAAGTCGATTGATAAATAATTTTTCATTATTTTTAACAAGCGTGCCATTTTCCATGTCCACGGCTGCACCATGTTTCGCATTGAAACACCTCACAGATCGTGAATGTTTCATGTGAGCACTGAATGGAATTCAATTTGAGAGTAGTTGTTCGCCACCACTAGTTAACGCCTTTTGTATACGAGATGAGAAGCTAATAGTTCTTATGGAGTTTCTTAGGACATGGCTGTATTAATTCACATGTGTTTTTTGGGGATGATTGCGATGCAACAGGGGAAATTTAGTTCCGAATTTCAAAATTTTTATAATAACTATACACATAAGCTGCGTACTGAAACTGTCAAATCCATACATTTTTGTGTTTCTATTGGCTGCAATCAAGTTACATGATCGCCTAGCGGTGAATGTATGGTACATTCAACTATGTCGGACAGACATTATTTCGTACTATTAGCACACACATGTTTGTAGCACCGATGGATGCCACATTACCTACAAACCCCCAAAGAGAACCATGTTGGCTTATGAAAAGGATGACCCATCCAATTATTACGTTCTACATAAAGTGACTTAATAATAAAAACCTGCCAGATTTTTGCTGTCAAATGTGTGATCACATTCATTGTAGGAGAGAAGACCAGCACTAGAAATAAGTGAGACAAGGGGGGTCACCACAAGGTCTTATAACATTATTACTTCAATCATTCTTTGAAAAATGACGTAAAAGTAAGAATATTGTAATTTTGATGACGCAGAGCAGTTTTGATGACGTCACGTTAAATCTTTCACTCAAATACAACTGTCATGTCATACCGTTAATCATGTTGACAGCGACGTGCGACAGTGATAACGCCATATAAAAATATAGTCTCGTTCTCGCGCAAGAATACTTTATAAGTTCATGGTACGAATTTGAAGAACATTATTGTAACCTTGAAGCCCACTTGAAGCTTTACTGTCACGAACCATAATAATAATGGTTTGTGTATACTTTGTGGTAGGGCAGAAGGAGACAAGGCGCTTTGCATCGTCGTCAAGCCAAAAATCATCAAAGTTTTTCGAGTGGTTTTCACACCATTTTTCATCGACTTTTTTCTCGTACTAGCGTGCTATCGATGTACCGTGAATCGCAGTATGGAAACTTTCGTGTGCTGCCAAAATATTTACACCTCATTGACTGTCAAACAAATAATATCCCAATACAAAGCTATTATGAGAACATAGAAATGATGATATTAATACGAAATGAGGTCAATCCGAAATTGGACCGATTGAAAATCCATCAAACGGGACAAAACAGGCGGAGTGGTGATTATGCAAAGCATAATTCTGGAAGGTGTTTGCTAAAAGCAGGCTTTACTCCCGAAATAACTTAATCAAAGGGAATTGCGTTAATCGGAGGGTGACGGAAGCTAAATTATCTTTTTAGCGGTTCTTGGACTTGGAAAAGGTTTCGTTTTTCTTGATTATTATTTTTTGCTTTAGGCAAAGGGCGGTGTTCGAGCGCGGCGCGAAAGGTCCAACAAGCCAAAAACACCCGGGAAATGAAAGCCTTATTTCGAGATACCATAAGGTTCCTTTACTCCAAGAAAACTCCCATGAAACATGTTTTTAACAAATGTACTTAATTGCTACGAACAAAACACCACCGCGAGCTAATCTTTCCACTAGCGCCATCTAGTTTAAATAGGCTTAACTGAATACTTGAATATTGATCGAATCTTACTATATAGACTCAACATTCCACCCATCAAGGAGCATTATTGAAAATAATGGTCCTTCGAAAAATATTAGCAATGAAAAAAGTGCAAACAAAATAGTAAATTATGAAACTGGCAAATTGATTCGATACAAAACTAAGTTGACTCTAAAGATTGACCACCCATCATGAACAAATTAAACTGATTTTAAGAACACCTACCACCCATCATGACCAAATTAACTGAATTTATGCATCTACTGGTAACAAACAAATTTTAGTGATAGGGCGTTTGATTATACTATTTTTACATTTAAGAGAAACTACTCTGATAAGTCCGTCGTCACCTGGGTGTACATCAGTGATTCTGGCTAGCGACCATTTACCTGGGGGCAAATTATCATCTTTGACTAAGACCAAACTACCGATTTTGATGTCATTGTCCATTTGTTTTACCCACTTAGGTCGCTGTTGAAGTCTGCCCAAATACTCACTCGACCATCTGTTCCAAAAATGTTGGACTAATCTCTGAGCAAGCTGCCATCGATTCAGTCTGTTGATGTTCGTATTTAAATGTGACTGTTCTGGCACTAATATTGGTGGCTCTCCGATCAAAAAATGACCGGGAGTCAAAGGTAACAAGTCATCGACATCATTGCTAATCGGTGAAATCGGTCGTGAATTTAGGCAGGCTTCAATTTGGTTAGTAACGGTCGACATCTCTTCATAGGTTAGCGTAGAATTCCTTAGAATTCTTCTCAAGTGGTGTTTGATGGAGCGGACTCCGGCCTCCCAGAGTCCACCGAAGTGAGGCGCGCTCGCGGGGATGTGGTGCCATGTTGTGCCATCTCTGGCTAATTGATCGTAAATCTGGTTCTTCACCGTCTCTAACTGTCCTTCGAAAAGTTCTCTCAATTGTTTGTTGCCAGCAGTGAAATTTGTAGCGTTATCGCTCCAGACATGACTACAGTGCCCACGTCTGGCCGTGAATCTCTTAAACGCCGCCACAAAACTCTCGCTCTCTAGGCTGCTGACAATCTCAATGTGGATGGCTCGTGTGGCCATGCAAATGAATATACACAAATACCCCTTGTAGGTTTTGCATCCTCGTCCTTTCGACATTCTCAAATCAATGGGTCCGGCAAAATCTACACCGGAATGCAGAAAAGGTCTGGTTGGTGTTACTCGTTGTTGAGGGAGATTTGCCATCAATTGGGTTCTGGTTGCGGCTCTGTGCCGTACGCAAACCGTACAACGATGTACTTCTTGGTTAATCATGCTCTTCCCACCCAGAATCCAGTATCTCTGTCTTATGAAATTTAGCATCAGTGTTGGTCCCCCGTGGAGAGTCTTTCGATGTGCTTGAGCGATAACTAATTTGGAAAATAAATGATTGTGTGGCAAAATAATCTGATGTTTGGCATATTCCGGTATATTAGCATAACGTAAGCGGCCTCCAACTCTTAAACAGTCCATTTCATCTAAAAATGCGTTAAGCGATCGGAGTTTACTCCTTTTCTTAAGGGGTTTGCTCTCCCTTAAGCAACATACGTCGTCTGCGAATTCTTTCTTCTGGCAAAGAAGAATGCAAACCGTCAATGCATCTGATATTTCTGCAGCAGTAATGTAAGTAGGATACTTCTCTTTTCTATTGAATCTCTTGCACCATGCGATTACTCTCAGTAACTTCTCTAATGTTGAAAATCTCTCAAAAATGTGTTCCCCGAAATCTGTCTCATCTATTGTCTCTGAAGTATCTATAAAGTGTACTACCCTTTCTTCCAGCTCTAAATCTTCAGGTAAGTCCGTAGGTATGTTATGTTTTGTTTCTCCTTGCAGTAACCATTTAGGTCCACTCCACCACAGCGCTTCACGACTCAGCATCGAGCCCAGCACTCCTCTAGACGCAACATCGGCGGGATTCTCCTTCGACGCGACGTGACTCCAGTGACGAGCAGGTAAGGTAGTTAGTATTTCAGATGTGCGATTCGCGATGAACGTCTTCCATTTACTAGGGTGCCCTTGCAGCCACGCCAGAACAACTTGGGAATCAGTGTAAGCGTAAGTATTCTCTCTAGGTACCTTCAGATGTTCAGCGACTTCAATCAGCAGTTTGGCAAGCAGAGCAGCGCCGCACAGCTCCAAACGAGGTATGGATATTGCTTTTACAGGAGCGACCTTTGTCTTCGCCGTGATAAGATGTACGTGTATGTCTCCATCAGGACCAATTACTCGTGAGTATACCACCGCAGCGTAAGCCATGGTACTGGCATCAGCGTAGCCATGTAGTTCTAATTTCGTGTTAGTCGTATTTGTGTGTAACCATCGCTCTACTTTTATTTCCGATAGACAAGGTAGTTCTGAACGGTATTTTAGCCAGTCTTCTTCTATCGTTTTAGGTGTTTCCTGATCCCAAGTCACGCCAGAAAGCCATAGCCTCTGCAGAAAGACTTTTCCAATAATAATGGTTGGAGCGAGCCACCCCATTGGATCGAAAAGCTTGGATACATCGCTTGCTATAGTTCTCTTCGTGACGACATTCTGTTCAGGTAAGTTAATAGAATATTGAAATTGATCCTTTTGATTGTTCCAGGCTATACCCAGCGTTTTGATAGTTGTATCGAGGTTCAGTTCCTTATCAACGTTGTTGTTTTGGTTTAGGTGCATGGCTTCCACAAGGTGAGTGTCATTACTATTCCATTTTTGCAGCTCAAATCCTCCAGATTCTAATAGTTTTGTCATGTCGTTGCAAATAGCTATTCCTTCCTCGTAGTTGTCGCCTCCAGTTAATAAATCGTCCATGGTAATAAAAATCGGTTATTGCGATGCTTGCTGCCAATGCATGGCGATCCTTTTCATCTTCTGCCAACTGCTGTAGCACTTTTGTAGCTAGATAAGGTGCACTTGCAGTGCCAAAGGTTACTCTCTTTATTCGAAAATCTCTTATTTCTTCCCTAGGATCTTCACGCCATAGTATTCGTTGAAAGTCAGGTTGGCTAACGGAAATCTGGCGATACATTTTTACAATATCAGCTACCAATCCTACTTTATGCTGTCGCCATCGCATAATGATATGTCTTAAATCTTGTTGTAGTCGAGGCCCAACCATAAGATTATCATTTAAAGATACGTTATTTTTGTATTTACAGCTGGCATCAAAGACAACTCGTACTTTGGTTGTGGATTTGTCTGTTCTAATTACTGCGTGATGCGGTAGATACACGGCAGTTGGTTTGTGTCTGTCTTCTTCATCCTTGATTTCTTCCATGTGGTTTAATTCTAGATATTCTTTCATGACTTCGTTGTATTCTTTCTTCAACCACGTATCTTTCTCTAGTCTTCGCTCTATGTGTAATAGTCTTGCTTTTGCAACTTCTCTTGACGAACCATATTGGCATGGTGGATCTTCTTCTTTAAATGGCAAGGCAACTGTGTAACGTCCGTCTCCTTGTCTAGTGTGTGTCTCACTAAACTGTTTCTCACATCGTTCTTCTTCTTCCGATAAAACTTTCTTGCATGCGACATCTTCCAGCTCCCAAAATCTTTGAAGAATATTGTCTTCAATGTTTATGTGCATGCTAAGTGTAGTTGTGTAACCTTGTAGAGCCTCAGTACTTGCTATCTGGCCTGTCAATATCCACCCGAGGTGAGTGTTCTGTGCTATAGGTGTTCCTCGGGGGCCCTTCTTCAGTCCATGAGCGATTATCTCGCCATAGACATCTGCACCCAACAATACATCGACCTTTCCTGATTTGGCATAGTCGGGATCTGCTAGTTGAAGTTGTTGCAGATGAGACCAGTCTCGGTTGTGTACTTCTGTAGTTGGTAGCATTCGAGTGAGTGATTTGAGCAAGAGTGCTTTCACGGGTGTAGAAAAGTTGGTTTCGAATCTCGAATGCGCTTGGAATAAAACCATGTGTTTGGAGTGGAGGCTTCTCCCTTGCTCGCCCAGTCCATTAATTGTGCAATTGATTGGTATTTTCTTCAACCCAAGGAGCTGTGATGCGGACTCTGTAATAAATGATCCTTGGGACCCCTGATCTATCAATGCTCTCAAGTTGTATGTAGTCCCATTTTGTGTAACAACCTTCACCACGGCTGTGGCCAACAGCACGTTTGTGGGAAGCTCTTTCTCCGCGTAATGGGTCACTACATTGTTGACTGGTGTATTGGTTACTTGTGAATTTGTATCTCGAATGTAAGAAATTCCAGCTCGATCTGGAACTTTATCTGTGGCTTTATTCTCGGGGTGAATTAAGATGAATTGAGATTCCGCATCTAACTTCGTTACAGTAACCTTTTATGTTTAAATATTCATCATCATCATCATCATCATCATCATTAACAGCCTGAAGACCTCCACTGCTGAACATACGCCTCTTCCACAGAGCGTCACTATGAGTGGATACTTGCCTCATGCATCCATCTGCTCCCCACGGTTTACACCAGATCATTGGTCCATGCACCTGGGGCTTACACTGCGTCCTCTGGTTTGTGGTCACTACTCGAGAACCTTTCTTCCCCATCAATGGTTAGTCCTACAAGCGATGTGGCCTGCCCATTGCCATATTATGCAAATTAATATTATTATTATTAATATTATTATTTTTATTTGGCGGTTTCGGTCTAATCTCTCCTTTTCGTGTTCAACGAATTGATTATGAAAATTTCAGATAAGTACATGAGTCAAGACGTGCAAGGTATCAGTTTGTTCTGAACTCTACCTTTATATCGATACTTACATTATGTTTTATGTTAACGAAATCATTAAGACTAACTTCGAGAAAGAAGTCAAGCGAAATCAACTTAGCTGGGCATACTTCGGTAAAGTCGAGACCTCTTGAAGTAAATACATAAAGACGCCTAAAGACAAAGTCAAGACGATTCACTGGTTCATTCTAAAATGCTTACTATAGAGCTGAAAGCTGCTGGCTCACAGAGTAACTACGAACAAAGAGATTTAACAGTACAAAACCAGGTGAACTATTTATGAAGTCTATTCGTGAAAGCTTGCGTAAGTTATCTCTATACCGCAATAACAATAATAACAAATATCACACAACGATCACATACATAGACCCCTAACTAGAATTCCCTGTATCACCCACCCACCCAGGACCCAGGAACTACGAGGACCATGCTCCCACAACACCCAGACACAGAACATGTATTTGCGCTTTTTTTCTATGCATAAGTACTTGTCCTGCGCGGGAATACTTTATGAACTTGATGTTATAAAATTATTGTTTATTTATTCATCATCAAGAGCCTGAAAACTGAACATAGGAATTCCCCAGAGAGCGCTACTTTGAGTGGCTGCTCGACTTCTGCATCCATCGACTCTTTGCGGCTTTTACCAGATAGTCGGTTCACGTAGTGGGGGTAATGATCATCGTAAACTAATAAATATTCATTTGAAATTTAATCTCACTTCCATACTACCTAGGTACATATTCTAAGCTCACTTCATTATAACTTCCAAATGACATCTCTAAAATATGTCTCCTCTAAAAGACCACTTTTTGACTTAGACAAGTTTATCTGTCTAAACTTTCCAAGATCTTTCTAAGTAGCAAAAAACTATTGTCTCCGCAATCTTAACACCAATTAATCAAACAAACCAGTGCCTAAGTCAACAAAGCCGTAAGGACGCCCCTAAGCCCTAAAACTAAGGTAAACAATGTCCTTACACGTCAGACACACAATGTCGTGATGTATTTGTCACCCAACTTTGTTAGGGAAGATTTATGTACGGATCATGAAGATGTAGATAAAATGGAGTCCACACTTTGAATACTCATTTGTTTCCAATTTTATTCTTAATAGGCATGATGACTACTATTTTTTTTTTGTATAAATTAATAATATTCCTTAAAAGATAAACATTCATATAAACAAAAATAAAATATCTCAAAAAATTACAAAGTTACAAGCATTTGAAAAACCGGAATAGTAATAGATAGCTCAAACAGTCAGTTACGTCAGAGCTGGATCGTTTTATAGTACCTTATTGCTAAGCTGTGATAGCTTTACATACAATCATTTTGGCATGTGACGTCACAAGTGGATTTCTCATAGTAACTGTGGAGGCGCTCTGTTTTGCGAGAAAGGGACAGGTGATGCCCTCTCCAGAAACTTTAAACGCTTATTATTCCTGTTTGTAGTATTATTTTATGAAATAACTATATTTGATTTGATTTTAATCCCGTGATTTATTAACCGATTTTACTTATTTTTTCAATTAAGTAAAGCATTCACTTTAAATCTTCTTTATGCAAATAATATTTACTTGTTCATTTTTAATAGTAGTCATCATGCCTATTGTACACTATCTGACGCCAACGTCCACTATATTTCTCTCATCCAACATTTTGAAATAGTCATCATCTGTTAATATCGTAGATTAATCTGGAAAATGAGATAAATAATATGATAGCCACTGGATGAGATCGACGGGCCCGATAGCTCAGTTGGCAGTATCCTTGCCTTCTGAACTGAGGGCTGTGGGTTCGATTCCTACCCAGGACAAACATTTGTGTGATGAACATAGATGTTTGTTCCGCGTCTAGGTGTTATTTTGTATTCTATGTATGTCTTACAAACAAAAAAAAGTATATAAGTATTGTATCAGTTATCTAGTTCCCATAGTACAAGCTATGCGCTAGCTATTAGTTTGGGGCTAGATGGCGCTGTGTGAAATGTCCACACATATTTATTATTATTATTATTCACTCATTTACTTTCTTTTCTTAAGTTTAAGTTTTTTCATAATATTGATATAAAAATATGTTACAAAAATAATATAAAAAAACCTAAGCCTAGAGTGCCGCCGGCAGCGGGGCAGGGCCCAAGCTACCGGTGGTCAGGGCTGCAGAGTGAGGAACCTCCTGCCTGACAATACGTGCCGTGTCAAGGAGTACCGCCTTCTGAATCTGACCCTTGATCCAGCCGTCTAGCGAGAGCCTCTCGAGGTGTTGGTCGAGGCTCTTCGCTATAAGACCGTTCGCTGAAACGACTATCGGGACAATGCTTGTTGAGTCAACATTCCACATGGCGGTAACCTCGTGAGCCAAGTCAAGGTACTTGCTGAGTTTGCTGCGTCTGGGTGTTATATTGTATTCTATGTATGTATTTACAAAAAAAAAGTATCTAAGTATTATATCAGTTGTCTGGTTCCCATAGTACAAGCTATGCTTAGTTTGGGGCTAGATGGCGCTGTGAGAAATTTATTTTTATTTTTATTGAAATTAGGCATAAACTAATTTGTTATAAGAGTTCTGACTTTACCTATACCGCATCAGATAGCTAAATGAACTCAATCGGTACACGAGTAGGAAAGAAAGAGAGAAAGAGATATCACTATAATTAAGTTCTTACATAATTATGCTTGGCGTTGCATCACAATTCATCACTCAGATCTAAACAATAAAAGAAAAGAAGCATAAAACACTATTGTTGGATTCGTTAACAAGTGTTAACAATGCCAGTTTACGTGCAAGTTTACTACTCACAACGGTTTTTATAGCAAACGTAAAACAAGCCTGTAATAGTGACCCATCCATCTATACTACACGCACAAAATTTATCGCGCCCAGATTTAGTAAAGTCGGTTCTAGAAGCCTGAAGATTTGGTTGCGATTTAAAAGCGGACATGTAGTAAGCCTGTGTGAAATATTGATCTTGACAGTAATACAGAATGTAATTTTATTCATTAGCATAAATTGAGTCCATTATAGTACATCATTTATAGATGATTATTGAAGAGTAAAGAGTGTAAATGAAATAATTTTTACTGAAAATTATGAAGATTGCCGCGGCACCTAACGCAGTTGGCACGGATGATTTTGATACATTTAAACGTTTTTATACCTTGTATGTACTAATTAAAAACAGTAATTCATTATTTTAATGAAATTTTGTATTGTAGCATTTGATTAATTAAGTTATTCCAATTTTTGAGTTATTATTATTACCAAACCAATGTGTTAGAATTCAAAAATTTTGGTCCACACGTGACCTGTATCAGGAGTAGGTATCTAATTTCAAAGGATGCTAATGAATTCAATCACACCCAGTGATGCTCCTCGGCACCAAATGAAAACTCCCGAATAGATTGGTAGGCGTATATTGAACTTTTTTACAATAATTTTGGATAGGAAAAAAAAAACTAATGTCTCTGCTGCAGTGGTGCTAGTGTGTCAACAAATCACTCATAAAAATATTAAACCGGATGACGCGGCGAGGCGCGTCTCTTGTGATTAGCGCAGGCGTTAACACCCAGTATACATAGTAACATATTCGTTAGGTAATCTGTGGTTATACAAGGAATTTTATGGACGTGGCTGAATGAAATAACTAACTATCTACTATGAGTTTAGGTAGGACCGTGATTTTTTTATTGGCTCTTCGCGATTAGCATATTATTTAGTTTCTCATAATAAGAGCTACTTAAAGTGGGTACAAAGTCAAATCCAGCAAGTCTGTTTAACTCAAAATCAAGGTCCAGCAAAGCTGTGGACCTTACTAAATGCTCAGTTTTTGGAGCTATCTCAAAAATTACACGTCGTGTAATATTTATATTCATAGTTTTGTTTTTACTAGATAAGTAGAATTAAAAAAAAAAATTGATGGATCCATTATTACGCAATTGCTTAAATTAGTAGTAATAGAAACCTGACATCCAACCAGACGACTGGAATGATACAAAACGTACTCTAGTTTGGAATCAAAATCAGTGACACGATACAAACGGGCGTCACATGATGTGTGGTAGGCCGCAACCACAAAGTATCAAGATTTACTGGACTATGATGGTTTGGATCACAGAGCAGGGAAACAATTACGCTCGCGGCTTGACGCAGTTATTTTATGTGCTCTGTGATTTTGACAGTTTATCTACATATAGTCTATCTCTAGTGATATTTAATAAATAAAGAAGTGACACGTCTTTACGCAATTGAAAATCTTTACTATAAAACAGAGTTATAGGTACTTATAAAAACCAAAAAGTCATTTAATTCTGAGGTTATTAAAACTGTCTTTTGTTTTGATCTTGAACATTCAATCTTAGACCAAAAGTTTTTTCTTCTAGGAACTTAATAAGTAGCCCTTTTAGTATCTCAGTATAAAGTACAACAGTATAGTCGGTAAAAAATTTACTCTTTTACTAAACCACAATTTTCTGACTCTTCCATATAGGCGTAAACTCATTTTCTCCAAAACAATTATTATCACCATCATGTCACCACAGGACCCACTAAATCCCTTACAAGATGAATGCTCGTAATTTTGTTTTTACGAAGGGCGACCATCAAAGGAAACCCGCGGTATTTTTCCCAAGATCTGCTCTAACTACTGTAAATACAGTATGGACTGTGCACTCCCCATATTACGAAGAATTTGGCAGCGTTGCTGATGCGCATCTGTCGCTCAACTGCTGACACAGTTGCTACAATTTTGACAGTAGCTGAACGGCAGTCGCACGTGAGCAGCGCTGTTATATTCTTCGTACTTAATAAACTTTTTCACAATATAGTTTCATTAACACAAAATATTTATCAACGTATTTATACATTCATATTATTATACTTACCCCTACCAACGGAGTAGTTTTTTTGTGTTTCAGCTGAAAATAAAAGTGGTCTGCTACCAAGTAGTACTGTGCAAGCACTACTCTGTTTTGGTTTGAAGGGCACTGTAGCTAGTGAAATTACTGGGCAAATGAGACTTCGTGACCGATCTGATTACTAGGCTATGTGATGTCTCAGGATGCCGTGCTATGCAGTGTCACGCAAAACTTTCTTCTTCGTTAATGGCCTTTTATCGCTTTTTAGTAATAACTCTGCCAATGTCAAGTCAGTAAAATTTGTACGTTTATGTCAAGTCAAAGTCCCGTTTTGTCAGTCAAAATTCCACAGTATAACTTTAAGGCAAGGAACTTATACTTTGGGGTTCCGAGTGACACTGCATCTGTTATGCGCGGTCGTGTCACTTAAGAACAACTGAATCGTCGCACCATACACTCTCATAAAAACAGCATAAAAAATAAATTGTAGTTACTACGTAGGTAATAAATAGTACATATGTCTCACAACAGTTAGATAATTATATTTTGTTTCTCATCTCACTGAAGACTAGTTTTGTAAAGGGATAGTGTCCATACTGGTATTTATGCTTGTTATAGCGCAAAAACTCGTTCAATTGTCTCAACGAAAAAAGGTATCGAATTGTTTTTCGGCAGATATACACGTTATTTTCCGAGGGTTTTTGGGGCAAAGGTAAGGAATTTATTATTTAAAGACTCCTTATTGGAGTCTTCGATACTCACATCTATATACCCAGATTACAAGAACATATTATAGTGGCTACTACGTTATGTACCCATGTATATATTAGTATATACAATTATAAATGATCTTACTACCTACCCCCACTAGATGGACCGACGACCTAGTGAAAACCACAGGGAGCCGATAGATGCAGGAGGCAAGCAGCTGCTCAAAGTGGCGATCTCTGGGGGAGGCCTATGTTCAGCAGTGGACATCTACGGGCTGTTGATGATGATGATGATGATGAAATGATCTTGAGAATATGACAGATGTAAATGGAAAAACATTTTAAAATATTAAAAAGAAAAGGCCTTTATTCGACCAATACATGAAAAGAGATGGGTTATGTTTACGCCAAAACTACATGGCTAAGTAACACAACACTTGCAGGCTGCATAATATTACTTCTAAACCAAATGCCTCAGAGAAGAAAATACGGCAAAAAATTCAGGTCCTTATGAATACACTTAGAGAAATTTAGCCATCGTTGAAATCAAAATAATGGGCCATCAGCGTAAAAAACTTTTTTGCCGTAAATTTGAATTTCAGCCGTTAAATTTAATAGCTGAAGGGTAACCATTAACTCTCTTATTTTGTAAAATTCCAAATTCGTTTCAATCCAGAATTCTTTACAATTTTTGATTTCTCAATTTCTTATAAAATCTATTCGTAGAATTTCATAAACTGTGTGGCTTTCTGAAATGGGGTTTCTCGTCTAATATCACCGGAGTCCACGCGGAAGATCTAATTTTAAATTTAAAGCCTCTACGCCAAACTTGGGTGCGACTAAAAGAAAACAAATTGATGTGTAGTGTATGAACACGCTCTACCTACATAGTTTAACTGACGTAGCATTAAGTAATAAGCTAAGCTATCATCATGTTGAAGCTGTACAATACACTATATTCAATTATATATATTACTAGTTTGTATTGTTAGTTATTTTATCAATAATTGTGGTGCGTACAGTTTTAGTTTACTAACTACCCACCCTTCTAGAAATACACTTAGAATAGTAAGATTCTGTAGATATGCTGTAGTGCTAGGTTAAGTATTTCTTAATTGATGCCTATGTTATGTACCAATCAACCTATCAGTTGTCATAATATAATTAAAGAACTATTTTTAGTTACTTAGGTCTATGATTATTAATTTATTATGTGGTTGATATTAACCAGTAGTTACACTTTATATAGCAGATCGTGTCTACTTTGAAATTTATTTTATTGATTAGGTATAATACGGCAATGTGGTATTGATTCTGCTCTTACCCAATAAGTTCACTAGTCCTCCAAACTAGGACTCGTGCAAGCAACAACATCTTTCATTGCCAACATGGCCTTGGCCCTCCATCAAACTTAGTTCCCACCAAGAACCTACACCTTCGATCGGCGATCATGCTACCTTATTACCGATAAAATTAACTTCTGTATATAGGTAATTGAATAAGCATAAAAATAATCTTTAAAACGGTTGGTGGTTTTCAATTTAGTCTTGTTTTAATAACAACAAGTCAAAGTTGCGCTCTATGTGTCTCGTGGGAGGCCTATGCTCAGCAGTGGACATCTTCAGGCTGTTGAAGAATCATAAAAATACGAACCTCCTTGAAAGCGATTCTTTTTTTAAATAATACAATTTTTTTTTTGTTTTGGCGGGAACGCGGAAAAGTTCACATCATTGCATTGTATTATTTTTCAAAACTTTTGCTTTTTCCAGTGTTAATGTTTAAAATTGGTGGCGTTTTACGCATTAAGTGCTGAATTACGAGCATGAGTGAGGGCAAGTGATATAATGTGGTGAAACGTGATTTAACGCGTTGCTTACAAAACTCCTTAGAAGCTTCTAGTAAAGTAGTCACCACTTTGCTGGAGCATGACTTAGACTGGACTATGACTGCCTGACTTAGACTGGACTATGACTATGACTAGGACATGACTTGGCGTGAAATATTTTATAACACGATGAAAATATAATACTTGACACTGGCTAAATACACTATGTGTGGAGCCAAATTATAAGAAAAAAAAAAATACAATTTTTATCGGTGCTCCCCTTTTAGTCGAATAAACTAGGCTTCCGGAATCAGGGACAAATTCAATATTGCAGTGATTTGGATCTTTTAGCTGACCGTAGATTTTGCGGAGAAATGTCTGATATTTTTATGTCGACTCCAGAAAAATACTAAAAGACCATGTTTAGGATTCTGGAGCTTTTCTCCATAACTTTTTGGTTATTCGTAACGTAATATAAAAACAAAACCATATGACCTTTTCTTTTCTTATTACAACTTGTTTCAAAAACCGTAATTTATTAGTCGGTATATAAACTATAAAAATTTATATACCGACTAATAAATTACAGTTTATGGTTTAGTAACTATAAAAATTACTGGCTCAATTCTTTATGGCTAACTATATGGCAACATGGATGCTTGTATTTTCGGATTACATAATACTAGTCTATGCTTGCTGTCGAAATCATAACTCATGGCTTCCCACACTTCCGTTTTGGGGTGAGGCAGTGTGCTAGGAAACGCATAGGGCGGACTGAGGGGTTGAAAGAAACAAATATTATATACCTACAGTCTGCTCGGCTTTGTTATTACTGTGTACCTCACGAGTACGTGTTCAAATATGATGTTCCAAAATTATTATCTCAAAAAACTCATTAGGTACACCTACCTATCGACTTTGTTCACAAAAATTCCCTAAAACGGTTGAGAAATGCGACTATGTATAGAGAAGAACCGCCAGACAGCCGGACATCAGGACATACGAAATCCCATTTACCCAAGCTGAAACGTAAACGAGAGGAGATTTTATTAGACTATTATAATATCTGTGGTATTAGCTACAATGAGTAACTATACTAACAACGCCACAGTACGTTACCAAACAGTGGGCCTAGCACGAATATTTACGCGCGCGTAAGTGTAACGTTAACGTGAAGCAGTTGTATGGCATTTGATCTGCTATTACGATTGAGCTAGCAGCACTGCTGACGCGCGTCTGCCGCTCAACTGCTGTCAAAATTGTATGAACTTTGACAACAGTTGAGCGGCAGACGCAGTCGTAATAGGGGGATTGTACGTTAACGTTACACTTACGCGCGCGTAAATATTCGTGCTAGGCCTACAGTACGCATCGGGACTTATCGTTATGAAACTTAGCACATTCAAACAAGTATAAAAATAAAAGAAATCTTACTGGAATCATTGGTTTCAAAAAATTCAATCTTTAAAATGTGAAATGAGTATGTATATCAAAATTGAATGGAGTTTCAAAAAAAAAAAACAATAAATATAAATACAAAATCAATAAATACACGTTTCAGTGATTTGTGAATTTCATCCCTTAAAAGGGTAAAAATAAACAGGTTTTGAGGAATAGTTGCATAGCATTTGTTTCCTTCAACAATGACACAGAATAATTGCTTTGGACTATATCTTATAAATCATTGACACACAATCGTATAATTGTCCCAGCCTTCACTCCTCCAAGGTCGCCTCTGGTACAGAATAGATACATAGTACTCCCGTACTTTTGGTTGAAATTACCTACGCTCAGAAATACAGCCGGTATTACTTTTACCTTTTGCCAGTTTCATTTAGAATTCAACCCTGTTTTTTCGAACACCATTTGTGGCTAAAATGTTTCAAGATTTATTATAGCATGGCATCCATTTATTTACGTTATTGTAAACTAAGTTTAGGTAAACTAGGTATATTTAGAAATTGTGGTAGTTAAGTTTTTCTAACCGCTATGGTTATGAGTATTTCACTGCAGTGCAGCCTAAGTTGTACCTACCTAAAAAAACAGTCAAAATCTTATCAAAATAAATATTGTAAATCTATAAGTTCAATTAGTGTAGGGATGATCATGAATTCATACTTCACTAGACAAATAAAAACTAGAGCCTATGTAAAATCACATCAAAATAAATAACCTGCCAAGTGCGAGTCGGACTCGTGCACGAAGGCCGGCGGACGGACGGAAAGCGGAGCTTTACTAATAGCATCTAATTGGGTTCGCTTTACCCTTTGGGTACGGAACCCTAAAAATTATAGAGACAAAACAAAAAATAAATATTTGTAGTACAACTACTGACTCCGTTTCAAGTTGTACCTGTGACTATGACCATGGACAATAGACGGAATTGAAGAAGAAGAAGTATTAGATCTTTTTCAGACATACAAAAAGAAAATTTGAAGTAGAGATTTAATAAATCGACGAGGCTTATTAACAGCTTGGACTAATTCCTTCATTGCCATATCCAACGCCTTGATAAATATTCCGTCGACATTTCCATCCCATTTGATAAACTTAACGATTCTAATTCATCCTAGAAACTCCGGCCCGAGATAAATCCGTTAGGAACACTGACTTACTATATCTATAGACGTACAAAACCTTATGGAAAATCTAAAAAGAGCTAGTAAAAGTACAATTTGTAAATATCATAACTGTTATACTGAGATCCGCGGATAAATCTTATTCTCGGGACCTCGACATCTCAATTAATTTGAAATAAATTCGTAAGCTAAGGACACCAGAGCCAAGTTAGTCCGACACTATACCGAAGATATCCCGGACGTCAGCCTGTACGAGATTAGAATGGCCCTCAAACAGCTTAAAAACAACAAGGCGCCAGGTGAGGATGGAATTACGACCGAACTTCTGAGAGCGGGTGGTAGACCGGTACTTATAGTCCTCCAGAAATTATTCAATTCTGTCATCCTTGAAGGTACAACGCCGGAGGCATGGCACAAGAGCGTGGTGGTGTTCTTCTTCAAAAAAGGTGATAACACCTTATTGAAGAACTATAGGCCCATCTCGCTCTTGAGTCATGTGTATAAGCTGTTTTCGAGGATCATTACGAATCGTCTCGCACGCAGGTTTGATGAATTCCAGCCTCCCGAACAAGCCGGTTTCGAAAAGGCTTTAGCACCATAGATCACATCCATACGCTACCCCAGATTATACAGAAGACCGAAGAGTATAATCGGCCGCTATGCCTAGCGTTTGTGGACTATGAGAAAGCCTTCGATTCAATCGAGACTTGGGCGGTGCTGCAGTCCTTACAGCGATGCCAAATTGACTATAGGTATATCGAAGTGTTGAAGTGTTTGTACAGTAAGGCCACTATGTCAGTCCGACTACAGGACCAGAGTACGGAACAGATCCCATTGCAGAAAGGCGTGAGACAGGGAGACGTTATTTCTCCGAAACTGTTCACAAACGCATTGGAGGATGTTTTCAAGCTCTTGGAGTGGAAAAGATGTGGCATCAACATAAATGGCGAGTATATCACTAACCTTCGTTTTGCCGATGATATAGTCATAATGGCGGAGTCGCTCGATGATCTCAGCACCATGCTCAACGACCTCAGTAGAGTCTCCCGACAGGTTGGTCTTAAGATGAACATGGACAAGACGAAAATCATGTCAAATGCCCATGTTCCACCTATACCGGTAATTGTTGGGAACGATACTCTCGAAGTTGTCGACAAATACGTCTATCTAGGGCAGACTGTCCAATTGGGTAGGTCCAACTTCGACAAAGAGGTCGCCCGAAGAATCCTACTCGGCTGGGCAGCGTTCGGGAAGCTTCGACCTATCTTTTCGTCCGAAATACCACAAAGCCTGAAAACAAAAGTTTTCAATCAATGTGTGTTGCCAGTGATGACTTATGGAACTGAGACGTGGTCTCTAACTGTTGGCCTCATTACTAAGCTCAAAGTCGCGCAACGAGCTATGGAGAGAGCAATGCTCGGTGTTTCCCTGCGAGATAGGATCCGAAATGAGGAGATCCGCAGGAGAACTAAAGTGACCGATGTAGCTCTTAGGATTGGCAAGTTGAAATGGCAATGGGCAGGCCACATCGCTCGTAGAACTGACAACCGATGGGGAAGAAAGGTTCTCGAATGGCGACCACGAACTGGAAGTCGCAGCGTAGGCCGGCCCCCCACTAGGTGTACCGACGACCTGGTGTAAGCCGCGGGGAGCCGATGGATGCAGGAGGCGAGCAGCCGCTCTAAGTGGCGCTCCCTGGGGAGGCCTATGTTCAGCAGTGGACGTCTTCAGGCTGTTAATGATGATGATGATGAAATTCGTAAACTATTTACTCGTGTTCTAACTAGTTTCTAAAGTAAAAATGTACGAACATGAAATAATTAAGTTTACTACCAACAAGAAATCTTAATATTATGATCTAATTTGATAAATGGTGCAAACCAATATCATCATAGGCCTTGTAACATCTATTTCAGATGATTAAAACAGCTTCAAAAATTAGAACGACACCCCCCACTCCTGACTAAATAAGCCTATACAGGAGCCGCAGCAGCGACCACATGATCGACATACGAAAAGCAAACCAATTTAAATAAACTATCTAATTACTTTATCTGTTCTTGTATAAAACATTGTTTCGTGCATTACCGGTAGGTAGATAAATTGTGATTGAATTACTATTTATAGCATTATGTAAACATCAAGCTGTTGCCTTACGAAAGATCATAATTGTAATTATAAGTTGTGATATAGAGTAATTTTTCCACCAGTGACGGCTATATTTTGCAACACACTATTGTGTTCTACAAATTTAACATCGATGTTCAGAATTATTGTCTGGCCAAAGCCCTTCGAAGATTTATCGACAACTGCAATTTCATTTGTTCCTTTAATTCGTTCTGAAACAGGGATTACCCGAAATTCCCGGATGAGCGATCGTTGTCAAGTATTTTGCTTATATCTCTCTGTTCCTATTTCAAAGATTTGGACGGGACTTGATTTAAGTTTAGAAGTATTTGTTGAAATAAAATACATTTAACTACAGCCAAATAACGATTCCCTTTTTTATACAATGAGCGTGCGTTTGACTACATTGCTATTTTTATCAATGAAAATGAAATCATAAAAACAATACATGAAATGAAATTCCTTATTTGAACAAAGTAACATAATAATTGTACAGCATATTATTATTACACCAGTAGTAACTAAAAGAAAAGAGGCATATAAAATTAATATGAATACAAAAATAAACGAACGGTTAACTCAGCCACTAATACTAATTTTAGTTAATAATTTGTAAGTAACTTTAACACCTACTCCGCTCGTGATAATTACAAACTAACTCTACTTAGTGACGGATTAAAACTTTCTCCGGATAGTACGAAACCGGATAAATTTAAGTGTTGGTTAGACGCTTTGAAAATACGATCAAACTAGCTTTATTTTTTAAATAGTAAGACATGAAAGGTAATTAGTGGTGGTAGGTGCTAGGTTTTAAATATACGTAGTGCTAAAAAGTAGTACCTACTTATATCTGTCACCGTCTTTTTGTAAGAACCGTTTGTTTATGAAAAAACGCGGTTATTTATAAACTGTCGATTTATTGCAAACGGGCAACGTGTCTCTCAATAAAACGGTAAATTTTTCGGCTATTTATAATTAATCGGCACTTCGTTTTATTGTAATTATGTACTTCTACTGTGGTCAAAACTAACCTAACACTCCTCCTCGCTTCGCTCATCGTGGTAACCTACTGGTTAGCCACTAGTGACCCAAAAAAAGCAATAAATTACAGCAAAAAACGGTGCATTAATACACAGGTTTGCTCACAATTAAACGCTACTATAAACCGTTTTATAATAAACCGCTGGCTCATAAATAATCGAAAAATCATCCGTTTTATTGTAAGACAAATTGTACGTTTGCAATAAATCGACAGATTATTAATAACTGGTTTTATTTTCGTTTTTATATAAACAAACGGTTTTTACAAAAAGACAGTGACATAATTATCTACTTATAAATCAAGGTAGGTTTTGTGCTATTTCCTAACACTCGTTAATATTTACATAATGCGCAAAAATATAGAAATTCTAGCCCTAAAAGGGTGATCCATTTAAATCACCTCTTTAGGGCTAAAGTTTTGTTTTTTTGCGAATTATGTGAATACCAACCTCTTGCCATACCTTAAAGGGGTAATCTTAATGAATCACCCGTTTAGGCTTAGAATTTTAAAAATATTCATATTAATACCATAGGGTAGGTAAGCTGTATTCATTGTCCTCTAGTCTGACTCTCTGTTACCTTACCACTACTAAACGACTGCACTGATCTTTACAATGCCCAACGATCACATACATAGATCCTGGACCCTAACTAGAAGTCCTTGTATCTAGGGACCCCGGAACTACGAGGACGATAACATTGACCATGACCTCACAACACCCAAACACAGAATGAGTTTTGTATTTTTTGTCCTGTGTACAAATACTTGTCTTGTCGCAAGAATCGAACCCGCTGCCTCCGGGTTATGAGCCGACCTGCTCAACCACCACACCACGGAGACTGTCCAATATTATCTAGACTATATATGTAAAACTGCGGGCAGCAGCTAGTCATACGTAAATTATTCCAAACAGAGCATATTTGACCTTTACTCTTCAATTCCCTTATCCCCTAAAGGATTTATCAGTCGACGCACGAACATCGTTATTAGCTGTGTTAACTCAATAAATTTACATTAACAGTTTGACATTTCGTAGTAACTCGAATTTAAGATGTTTGTCGAACCGGCCAATTTAGTAAAAGATTGAAACCAATTTTTTATTATAAACGGTTATCTATAAAAACTGTCGATTTATTGCAAACGGGAAACGTGTCTCACAAAAAAACGGTAATTTTTTCGGCTATTTATAATTAATTGACACTTCGTTTTATTGTAGTTATGTACTTCTAGTGTGGTCAAAACTAACCTAACACTCCTCCTTGCTTTGCTCGTTGTCATAACCTACTACTTAGCCACAAGTGAGCGCTCTTCATAGTTGCCCCAAAAATTGTAATATGTGTGGGACTAGTTAATGACACAAAAGAGTTTTTTTAAACAAAGTTTAGCAAGCTAGAGACAAGTAAATACAATATTCACTTAAGCCGGATGGTAGCGAAACGGAAAGACATAAATATAAGAGATTCGTTTTAAATATGTCATCGTCTGTAATAGTAAACGATGTCAAGATTTCTCAAAAATATAATATGACTTAATCGCTCTAAAAACATTATTTATTTACCTCGACGTTTAGCGTTGTATGCCGTGACAATTAACCGTATGTTTACACCATCGAAGTTGAAGTGTGGGTAGTTTTGCATAAACTGCTCGCTCTATTGGCACGGATACCCGCATTCTCCAGTCTTCTCGTGACCACGGCCAATGAAACTTGGCCGAAACGTCGAGGTAAATAAATAATGTTTTTAGAGCGATTAAGTCCTGTGTGAAACGTAAAACTATGTGTTCAAATCAAATCGCGAAAATCTAAGAAATAATATAATATGACTATGATAATAATTATAGTCTAGTATATGATAATTATATCTAAATAGGCCGCATTTATAATAAAAAAAATATCCGTTGAAATACCCATTACACATCTACTGTAGTGGTCAGTGGTCACTGGTCACATCTGTCTTGGTGAGATAAGAATCTCTGTAACATAGTTTGTTTTGCTCTTGCGTTTGTTCCCAAGCACAAAACAACCGCAGGAGATTGCTCTGAATGCATTGTAATTAATTTCAAAGTGGAATGTGTTTGAATACATTCTCTATCGGATATTATAAAATGTTTTACAGTATCATAGAGTGCTACTTTTAATAGTGGGTCTCGTTCGGCATCCATCAGCTCCACACGGTTTTAACCAGCCAGGCTAGCATGTGAACCGCGAGAAATTTTTCTCGACGCTTTACCGCTTTTTTTTTGCGGCGTGCGAGACCGTGACAAGACTATGGTAGCGCCTAAGTGTGTCTCACTCTAACAACGACGAGAAGTTATCTCGCGGTGCGCATGCTAGGCCATCAGGTCGTCGGTTCACCAAGCAGGGGAAATTAATAAATAGGATCAGGAGGCGTACCAAAAACTAATACAAAACCACCCATGTTTCACGACAATAATATTTCAACGTTACAATTATAACGTTGCTTGTTCAAATTCGTACCATGAAAGTTATAAAGTATTCCTGCATGAGAACGAGACGTCTAAATTTTTATATAGCGTTATCACTGTCGCACGGTGTCAAAATGATGTAATGGTGTGACACGATTTAACATGACGTCATCAAAACTGCTCTGCCTCTGTAACATAATAGTATTCTTACTTTTATGTCATATTTTTAATGCATAGTTGAAGTAATAATGCTATAAGAGATCACCTCCATGATGACAGAGAAGGACGCGGGCATTTCCCCCGTCAAAAAAAAAAGACCCCCTGATGTCAAATCATAGTTTACAGTCTAAGTAGATACAGTTCAACGATAAAACGCTCCTAAAACAGAGCCGGACCATTCGTTACAAGCGAAGTACGAACCCCAACAATGATGCAGAGGCATAATTGAGTTACAAGTTAGCACGAGCGGGGAATGTAGCCTGCCCGGAGGAAATCGGCTTTGCGTTTTATTTCAACAGTTTTGAACGGTGCTTTGGATAATTTTAGTATTGAATTATAGCTGAAAGGTTGAAAACTTTTGTTCAATAAAGTTTGGAAGTTTTCCTACTTGGAGAGAACCTGTTTCTTATTGCATACAATATACATAATTTACTATCGAGTTTTGAAGCAGATCGTCTCAGTCGAGTTGTTGTAATGCCATACCCTTTCACGTGTTCAAAATATTTGAACGAAGTAGGACTACGTCTCAGAGCTGATTCCAATTTGTCTAGTTGTTCTGATTTATTAAGAAAGAAAGAAATGAGTTTAGAAAGAAAGAAATTATATTATTATTATTATTTGGATTGTGGCGGCCTTACATAAAAAATACTTGTGAACATGTGAAGGGCCGACTTATAGTCTGGTAAAGCTGACTCTGCAATGCTTTGACATTGCTTTAATATAAAATCTTGTATAGGTATGCACAGTGCATACTACAAAAAACTTTTTCTCAAACATGCTTGGAAATTTGAGCATTATTTTGACAACCTTCTTCGAGATAAATCGAACTTGCTGTACTGGCGAGCAGCGGCCGGCAAAGTTTGTATGAAAATCCATATCTGTCGTGGTTTAGCGGCCAGATAAATTACATAGTAAAATCATATTTGTCGTGTAATTTAAAAATGGAACGATCTCTTGCTCCGAAACATGGCAACCAAAGAGGTAACTTTTCAAAGGTTCTATTTGAATTTCGAACTGGTATGCAAGTTGGAGCCAGTTATTAATAAAAAAAAACAAATCAAAACTATTACGTGGGAAAATTATTGATGTTTGTTGTTCGTCATTGATTTTGAAAAGTACTTATATATTTGATAAAATGAGTTCAAGTGAAGACGAAGAATTTGATCAACTAACTTTTTCTATAAGGCTGCAAGAGCCGTTATAGAAAACTCGTTACCGCCAAAATCGAAAGAAAAGTATTTGAAAACCTATGAAAATTTTGTTCAATGGAAGATTGAAAGAAAATCGAAATCTTGATCCGAAAACGTTTTTCTGGCTTATTTCGGCGAACTCGCCAAGAAAGTTAAGCCGACAACGCTGTGGGTCATCTATTCAATGCTAAAGTGCACAGTTTTAATGAAACATAACGTAAAGGACATTGACAGGACCTGCATTACGTTCCTTATATCCATTTATGACTACACGCCAAATATTTTCAAAATCTCACCCAGGGTTTTTTTTTATTATTTTTTTAATATTGGTATTTGTACTTACCTACTATGGGACCTTACCCGACACAAGCATGGGGATAATATTTAATCTCGTCACTGTCATCATCATCATCAGCCTGAAGACGTGTGCTGCTGAACATAGGCCTCTTCCATAGAAGCCACTTTGAGCGGCTGCTTGCGTTGAGCATTCATCGGCTCCCCGCGGTTTTGACCAGCGGCCTTACCGCGTAAGCCCGGTGGCAATCGTAATCGTGTGCTCTCTTGCTCGCACTCAAAGGCTTGTACATTGGCGCAAGCAGGACGGCAGGCGATGTTCATTACCAGAGTGCTTACGCGGTAGGGCTGCAGGATGTCGGTACACCTAATGGGGGATGACCAGCTAGTACGTTCAGGCCGATTTAGTTCGATTCGGTTTGGTGCTGTTCGATTCGCTCCGATTCGATTCGACTCGGTACGACCCGGTTCGATCCGGTTCGATTCAGTTCGATTCGGTTCGATCCGGTTCGATCCGGTTCGATCCGGATCGATCCGGTTCGATCTGGTTCGATTCAGTTCCGTACCATTGCATTCCAGCCTCCGTGGTGTGGTGGTTGACCACGTTGGCTCGTTGACTCGTTTTACTCGATTTGCTCGTTTTGCTCATTTGACTCATTTGACTCATTTGACTCATTTGGCTCATTTGGCTCATTTGACTCGTTGACTCGTTTAACTCATTAGACTCGTTTAACTCGTTAGACTCGTTTTGCTCTTGTTGATATGACTCGTTGACACGTTTGACTTGTTAGACTTTTGACTCGTTTTGCTCTATTGCCTTGTTTGACTCATTTGACTCGTCTGACTCGTTAGACTCGTTTTTCTCGTTTTACTCATTTGACTCGTTGACTCGTTTGGCACGTTTGACTCGTTCAGCACGTTTTGCTCATTTGACTCGTTGACTGGTTTGACTCGATACACTCGTTAGACTTTTGGCTCATTTTGCTCTTTTCGCTCATTTGACTCGTTGACTCGTTAGATTCGTTAGACTCGTTTGGAGCGTTTTTCTCGTCTTTCTCGTTTTACTCGAATAAGAAAAGCAATAATGTCAAAATAAGGAAAACGTTTCAAGGAGACATAACTTTATGTAATATTCATAACTGCATTCACAGATTTTGAAAAAAAAAGTACAGTCAGCAAAACATGATACGAAGTAAAAAATGTTTTGCCAATCGATTTTATGTAGTCCCATAGAGTATTTTGATTCCTTCATGAAATAGGATGGTTTAGCCAAAAAACATTTTTTGTGTGTTTTTGCATTTTTTTGCTAACTGTACATTTTTACCAAAATCTGTGAATAGAGTTCAAAATATCACAAAAAGTTATGGATGGTCTCCTCAGAACGTTTTCCTGTAAATCGAACCGTTAAGGCCTTGCTGTCCCGTCTTGAAAACCCAGCCTGTATAAACTCATTTTTTTTATTTCCGTGGTCTGGTTTTGAAAATATTTTGTGAGCAAGTATTTATACACGTAGAGAGTCTATAACCGGCACTCCTTTTTCTGGGCAGTATTTGGACCAAAACCCATACTAAGACTGTCAATGTCCTTTAAAACATTATGCAAACCTGACGTCAATGCTCAAAAGACAGTCCGATGGATATAAATGTAAAAAGTCAAAAGTTTTCACCGCATCAAACGTAAAAATGTTTTTGTTTGAAGCACCAGACAGTGTGTATCTGGACCTCAAAGTAAGTTTCACTCTTGATAATAACAGGTAACCGCTTTTTTTAGGAAAATTACTTAGGTGAACCCAAGCTTAACGTCCTTTTTTTTGTTGCAGGTTATGCCAATGTAACAAAATTACAAATGTTAGTGTAAAAGACGTAGAAATTCACGACGGTGTGATAATTGTTACTCTACGTGATACTAAAACCAAGATCGACCGCACATTTGTTATCAGAGACGAATCAGCTGAAATCTTACAAAAGTACATAGCGTTACGTCTCACAGATGTAAAATCAGACCGATTTTTTCTATATTACAAAAATAACAAATGCACAAAACAAGTAATTGGAAGACACAAAATTGCCGCAATGCCAAAAGTGATTGCTACCTATTTAAACTTGTCAAATCCGGAATATTATACTGGGCATTGCTTTCGTCGAACATCAGCGACTCTTCTTGCTGACACAGGTGCGAATTTAATAACACTTAAAAGGCATGGCGGATGGAAATCTGACCGGGTAGCTGAAAACTACATAGAAGATTCGATCGAAAATAAAAGTAACATTACACGTAAAATCAACGAAAGTATCCAATCTCGACCATCGACCTCCCATCAAAGCTTTGAAATACCGAATCACACTGAAGAGACCACTATACAACAAACTTCGACCTCGTTAGAAAAGTCCCAAACCAAAATAATCCCCGGAAAGTCCACTTTAAATTTCAAAAATTGTACATTCAACAACTGTATTTTCAAGTCGCGCAACGAGCTATGGAGAGAGCAATGCTCGGTGTTTCCCTGCGAGATAGGATCCGAAATGAGGAGATCCGCAGGAGAACTAAAGTGACCGATGTAGCTCTTAGGATTGGCAAGTTGAAATGGCAATGGGCAGGCCACATCGCTCGTAGAACTGACAACCGATGGGGAAGAAAGGTTCTCGAGTGGCGACCACGAACTGGAAGACGCAGCGTAGGCCGGCCCCCCACTAGGTGGACCGACGACCTGGTGAAAGCCGCGGGGAGCCGATGGATGCAGGAGGCGAGCAGCCACTCTAAGTGGCGCTCCCTGGGGGAGGCCTATGTTCAGCAGTGGACGTCTTCAGGCTGTTAATGATGATGATGATGATGATGATTTTCAAATAAAAAGTTCTGCCTATGTACTACTTAGTTTTAATTCCCTCGCATTGTTTGAGAAAAGCACTATACAAGCCTTGGCCACAACTAGGCATTGATGGAGTTACGTATGTGTGCCTCGGCTTCGCCTCGGCCCACATTTACACGTTCGTCCATCAATGCCTTTGTTGCTGGCCGCTGCAGTAATGTACTATTAACACTTTGGATTGGTTGATCCATTACTTCTTCTTAAAATACAACCATTCTTTAACCAATCAGAAACTAATACACTGAAATGGTTATGGAATTGACAGATAATGACATAAAAATCTGATTGCTATATAAAAACGTTTTTGGGGGTTCCAAAATATTCCACTGCAGAGTTAGATTTGCCAGACTCTAGTGACAGCGTGAAAATATATATACGTTGTATCCGAAGCAAAGAATATAACGCTACTCCGAAATAGCTGTATCTTTATGAATATGAGTATCAAAATCAAATTGTATAATTTATGCATCTTCTTGTCATCCTCTCATTTTCATCTTAGTTGGGCTAGTTCTGTTGACTGGACCGTCATTGAAATGTCTTGTAAATATATTTAAACAATGTTTGCCCATGAACTTGCGTCCGTGGTGTTTGTTTTGGAAATTTCTTTGAAGGGGCTGCTAGAGAAAATACTGATCCTTCTACCTAATTCTTTTCAGTACGAATATTTTTTTTCAGCCACTTAATAATGTACAGCAATCGTTTCAACCTGTCTGGATGATAGATCTGTGAACCCAATAGGTTAATGCATACGGAGGTCCTACTGGTATGCTATATTATTGATGTTAACGATATTAAGAAGGTTTTGGTTGCTAAGTGCTTATGTTCCTGTTTTAATTTGGACAAACTCTATCACACGTGGGCTTTTATTTTCAACCGAGTTCTCAAATAAAAAGGAGATTTAATTTTGTTGATGGTATGTTCTTTTTTCATATTATATTCTCTATCCTCATTTACCTATAAATAGAGAAGACGTCCACAGCTGAACATAGGCCTCCTAAAAAGCGCTAGTCTGTTCATTAGTTAGGGATTAAATCAAAATAACTGGAAAAGGCGTATATATATGTCACCGTCGTATTGTAAAAACCGTTTGTTAATAAAAAAAAAACGAAAATATAACTGGTTATGTATAAACTGTCGATTTTTTGCAAACTGACACTTCGTCTTACAAAAATCGGATGTTTTTCTGATAATTTATAAACAGTCGGTGCCCAACGGTGAGTTTATAAAAAAACGGGTTTTAGTAGCGTTTAATTGTGAACAATGCACTGATTGTTGCTGTAATTTATTGTTTTTTAGAGTCACTAGTGGCTAACCAGTAGATTACGACGACGAACGAAGCGAGGAGGAGTGTTAGGTTAGTTTTGGCCACCATATAAGTACACAATTAAGTACGAAAAAACGAAGTGGTGTCGATTAATTATAAATAACCGAAATATCGACCGTTTTATTGTGAGACACATTGCCCGTTTGCAATAAATCGACAGTTTATAAATAACCGCGTTTTTATAAACAAACGGTTCTTACAAAAAGACAGTGACATATATTTCATCTTCAAAGTATGTTTTTAGTAAGTATGAAATATAGGTAATTGATGCCAGCTTACCCTTTGTTAAGTTACTTAATAATACTAAACACTGTTTACACTGTCACTAAACAGTGCCTTGATATTTGTTGGTTATAGAAAATAACGTCTGCGTATACACCGTATCCTTTATTTTTAAAGACCCAATCAAAAAAGGGTTAACAGTATTTCACGGCAGCTTTCAGACCTTCTGAATGCGTAGTATCTGCCAATTTCCGAAGGGGTATTTTTGTGGCTTTAGTCTTAACCCTGTTTTCCAGAACGAGATCTCTCTATGACTACGGTTACAACACTAACGTGGTAGGAAATTTTCGGCAAAACTATTCGGGATTCGGCTTCCGGAAAATTTGGTATAATTTGGTAGATTTGTCAAAAGAAATTAGGCAGACAGGTATTCGAGTAAATCAAAATTAAGATGATACTATTCTGGAAAACTTGTAATTAATTTAATTGATCTATTATTAAGTTCTACTGGGTTTCTTTTAAGCGACTGTTGAACCAATTTAAGTGTACAATTTTTTTTTATAAAATTTGTATTATAATGACAATAATTATTTTATTATTTCAGCACATCTCTAACAAACAATAGGTTGCATTAGGTAATATATTAGTTGTGTATAACATTTTAGCGGATTTCTACTAGATATTTTCAATTATTTGGGAAAACGGCACAAGTCATGTCGAACAGAAAAATGTAATGAATCGTTTTACAAGTGCAGTATGCCATTGCTGACATGTTTTAAATAATTTTCTTATAAAACAAATAATTTCTTTAATAGTCTTATTTAGACCTGTTTATTATTCGGTAGCCGAATTTCGGGTTATCCATTAACCGTCACATTACTACTGTATACGCCTTTCCTTACTTTCCCCTAAGAGGATCAAACGGTTCACGCTTACAAACCCTCTTTGAAATTTTAGCTTTATTTTTTTTTATCAATAATTCCCTCATTGGTATTATATAATATTTAGATTTTTTGAACCTTTTAATCTTACTTTTTGAAATGTTTGAGGCTATCGAAACTTTTAATATTGAGATGGAATAAATTAAAAAGGGCGCTTGAGTCAGATTTTTGGGGTAAATGAACCGTACATTGAATCAATATGAAATGAACCTGACATTTTATGAATGACACGTGAATCCATGCAACTAGCCGGGGTAAAAGTATTTTTGGGTTAAACATTTACACAAACTATTTTTTTATATTCACTGTATTTTTGTTGTATTCATCAGATAACTTTTATTTGGTTTCGGAGTAATCGTGTCTTGTGGTGATGTTTTTCAACAATCGTGAATAATAGTTATTTCACTAATGATCCTTTTTGCGTCATGGTGTCGAAGATTCCATCTGTGATTAGATTACCCAGTAGTACTATAATGTGTCGTTTCATACTTCCCCCCTCTAAACTGACTATGAAACAAGCGTTTCTTAGATGAATCACATAGTACTTAATATAGGCCAAAAAGTTCACCAACCCCAAAAGCATACTAAACAGCAATAAATATGATACAAAACATATCCTCTGGAAGGGATGCCAACTTATTTCATAGAAAAGTTAGCGTAGCTTATATTACAGTTTTTGTTACCATATCGTCGCCCCACTTCCTATTATTACAACATATTATTTCCTTTCCAAAACTAAACTAAGACAATGTTATAAAGCAAATTTTATGACTACTTAAAAAAGGGAAATTCCCGAGAAAGTTTGCATTATTCATTTTGTAAGTGATTGCAATTTGAGAAAGAAACCCAGTGAACGTAAGATATTCATATTTTAAGAACACTGGTAATATTTTACATCGGAGCATTTTCCATGGCTGTTTAATGGGGCCAATTTTAAAGGCTTTAGTTGACAGATCTACTAAAACTGTTGCTGTTCTTGTCAAACAGATGGGAATGTAAGAGACGGATATATTTTTAGTATTTTAAATACTGTCAACTAAAGCCTTCAAAATTAGGCCTAATAACTACTTAAATTAATTTATGGAGGAGGATTATTGGACTTGGACTGACTATAGATCAAAGTAGTCATCTATACGGTTGAAATGTTTTTGTTGTAGGTGTTTTATTATTATAGCTGAAAAAATAATAATAAAAATTTATTGTCACTTTATCTGGTTAAATAAATAATGTATTGTAATGAATCGTATTAAATTAGTAGTGTTTTCATTTATAGCATTTTAACTGAAGCTTTACTCGCAAAAGGTTATTTAACCTTACAGGGTCATATTTTGAAAAAAAAAATTATTGTTATTAAGTTAGGTAATGAATAAATTAAACATAACGAATAAATTTAACAAAACCTTCGCAATTAGCATTATCACATTTTGTTTAAAAGTAACTAATATTATTTAACTTTAAGAAGAGTTTTACTAATGTAATGAGTAGATACTTATTGCATAAATTGTGCACTGCAATACATTTTTGTACTGTGCAAAATCCAATACCAAAACATTATACGGCGGTTGCTAAGCTCCAAGACTTCTTATGACTTGCCTACTTTGCATATTTCATAAAAAATAAATACAAACACAAAATAGTTAGTTTTTTTTTAAAATATTTTTACATTATTTTAATGAGTGCATAGATTCCCATATGATCAAGTAAACAAATAACACTAATATGTAATGAAAATAATCGTTGATAAAAAAATTCATAGACTAATCTAGATAAGAGTTTTTATACTTATATTATCTAGGCTAAAACATAATCGATGGTAAGTAAACTATTTCTTTCTTTTTTTGATAAACGGACAGACAAACAAGCTGCGGCCCACCTGATAGTAAGCAGTTACTGTCACCTATAGACACCTGCAATACCAGGTGCATTTCCGATGCGTTGCCTACCTTTGAGAACTCTATGCCCCATGTTGTAACTCAGCGGAAACACCACAGAGGGAATCTCATTCCATATCTAGCATTATCATGTTGTTGATTTTTTAAACGTACTAAGCAATGTCTAAAAATATTTTCGATGTATTTTCTTTCTTTGATAAATGTACAGTTCATCCGAACCGGAAAGCAAGGTTTCCCCAATTATTGAGAGCGTATCGCGTATCGCGACGAGACGCGGTATTCATTTTTCTACGTCGACGACGCGTGGTTGCTCTCAGAGAGAGAGGGAAAAAATGTTGAGAATTTGTGATTTAAGGCTTTTTACCTATATTTTACGACAAACAACATATCGTTAAAAATTGCCGAATTAAATAGACGCTTAGGTATAATATATAACCCACAGAGCTATAATATCAGTGGTTATATAGGAAATATAACTTGATAGGGCTTGATATTGTATTAGTAAAGTGGGAAAAATAATGATTTATTTGCCAAATAGGGCACCGAGAGGGCTATCATTAGTGGAGTAGAGTACCATAAGTGACCGTGGCAGTAAATCATAAATCACATTAAAACATTTTTTTAATTTACAAATTTTTTTACCTTTTAATTATTGCATTACGATAATAGGATTAGGCACTGTATCGAATTTCAGGGCGGTTATTCCGTATGGAAACACAGATTCCACACGATACGAAACCACGTCGTTATCGTGTCTTGTTCAAATCGTGTCACAGAGTCAGATATAACTTCACTTTACATTTAAATTATCTTTATTTTGAATAAAATATATTCACATATATGTATATTCATATCTTTTGATGTGTTGATGTTTCGGAATGCGTCTCGGTAAAACATATGAGTTTTGACAGTTCAAATCGCGCCAATTCCAAATTCATTTCGCGCGGTTTTGTTTTGTTTCATAGAGAATAGACTTTTACAGAGTTCTTATGTAAGACAAGGAATTCGCGTGGTTTCGAAGTAAGGAATCGATACGGAATAAGGGCCCAGGGCTAATCCGTTTTACTTAAAAGGTGGTATTCTTTAATATAATATTTTTTATTTTTGTCGTTTTTCACATAAAAGTTCAACCTAGGTATACAGCGATAACTGTCCATGCAGTTAACGTAGCTAGTTTTAATAAAGTTCCATTAAAACTGGCTACGTAAAAATCATTTTCTCCTCAAGAAAATCACGGGAATTGGTAACAATCCCAACTAAGTAATAAAGTATATTTACGGAACTTTTTGAACAGGTACAAACAATCAGTGAAAAAATATTCAGGACATGGTTTTCCCATTTTTGTGTCTATTTTTGTTACTTTAAAAGCAGTATGGGTGTTTGTGTTAAAAGTTTGGGATAATATTCAAAAATAGTGTCGTGTGTAGAATATTTTGTTTTGTATAATGTACCAATGGGTACATGGCATTCGTTTAAAATTCAATTTAAGGTGGTACGTCACGCTCAGCGCGCCAAATTCAAATTTTCTTGCATTTTTTGCTAATTACAGCTTCATTACTCAACGCAATTTCATGAAAACTAGTTTGCAGCAAATAAATAGAATGTATCAACTAATTATGATTAAAAGTATCACCTAAATATCATTGGTTTAGAAACAATTGGCACAAAACTAATTTTGTGTTGGCTTTTCAGTCTATAGCAGGGTATAGTAGGGTTTTATTTATATATAGACTATGTTGATACTGGTCTGACTAATTTGATAATCATAGTCACGAAGTTGACAAGTAGTATTTGGTAAGTCTATTTTAAATGAGTAATTAATTAAAGTTTAAGAGCTGGCTCTTACCTCGGCCAAAGACTAAGTTTGGCCATTCAACGAGGTAATGTCGCCAGCTTTTTGGGCACCTTACCCGCAGACAGCGACTTAAACGCGGTTTTTTATTTATAAGTGTATTTTATAAGTTTAGATAGTTTTAGTTTTAGATAAGTACCTTAGTTTAGATTTAATTTAGTTTGTAGTATTTGTATTTTGTATTTAGTTATTAAATTTGTAGTTAGTTATTATATTAATAAAAGGAATATTAAAGTTTTCAATTAGTAAGTCGTAAGTGTTAATAGTTTTTAGTCCATACTGTTTATACGTCGTTTTTTTCTACAACCCGCAATCAGCACCACCGCACTCGTAACTTAACTTTCCCATTTTACATCACCATTATTGCACATTCGTATCTCACAGAATAAAAGTAGGAATTATGTTATTTCCATGTAAATGTAGGGCGACATACGAGTCTGCGTAATAGCATTTTTCTTCGCGGAAGTGCAATTTGGATAAGCGTAGTAGCTTAGCATCTACTGGTTGATAAAATTACTTGTGTGAGTCTGAAAAAAATCGCAAGGCAATGTGGAGGGTTTTTTCGAAATGTTCCCCTTCAGGGGTAGCTCGGTTTATATTTGAGGGTACAAACCATTTTGAGCCTATGGTATGACAGGTTTGGGTGCAAATCATAATACATTACTACGTGGTTTACGAGCATCATCAATAGAATTGAAAAGTTCAGTCAGCACTTAGATTGATGGTGGTATCAGTAAATTTGATATGGTATACGATGGGCCTCTGACTAATTGACGTTTGGGAGTAGGTGACAAATTTGAAAAAATGAGACGCGTTTTGCAATTTCCGTTAAGAGCTACCCTCATCAACAACCAGAATGAACATAGACCTTCCCCATAGAGCGTCAGTTTGGGTGGCTGCTTACCTTCTTCATCTTCCCGCAGTTTTAACCAGATCTTCGGTCCACCTAGTAGGGGGCCAGCAGAACAAACTGTTGTGTGGGTAAAATTGGCACTCATGCTCTAAAAGGTACTAAAATATTTTTTTTTTTGACTCGTATAAGAACTAAACTGCGACTCTACACCTATAGTGCCCAGCTTTTTGCCCGTGAAATGGTTAATTTAGTGCTAACATTCGTTTCGATTACAGTTCAACGGTTGAATACATTAGTGCTTCAGTTTTTAAAGGGGCTTTTGGAGAGAGTTTTTGATTTTAGCGTTGAGTTCTATCGTTTAAGAAAGAGGGTGTCAAATTGGAGTCTAAGGTAGCACGGTAGCTTTCAGTTACAAAAACTACATTTTGATAATGTAATATGATGTTTATGATAAAATTAAAACTTATTAACCGCTGTCTTGTTTCGTCACTTGCGCTCCAGTGTGATTCGACCTTTAGCCGAAACTTTTTTAATCCCGTTCTGGCATTCCATTGCGAATATTTACAACCATTTTGTTTGAATTACGATTGTCGTACTGCTAACGCCCTTGTGGGCGTAGGGGTTTATTTACATAAGTATTTGGGTCAATATAGGAATGATCGTGTTATTACTATTTGTTAGGGTGTTAGCTTTTAGGGTGACTATTTTGATAAATGTGTGTTGGATTAATCAAATTATCTTGATGTCAGTTTATATCTATAATATTATTACAAGGTGGGTGGCTATTTATTTTAATCTGTAGCACTGTCGTTAGGTTTTCTATGTAAGTAAGAGCAACCTTTTTCGTTATAATAACTTGGATTAGTGACGTCACAAAAATGTGGTAATAGTTAAATTAGATTTTAATAAATTATTTTTTTGACATATTATTAATTTTGTAAGAAGCATTTAGAACCATTAACATTGCAGCAGTTTGTTTTAGCACTAGGTCCTGCAGAAACTAGAAAAGCTAATGATCAGTAGCTTATACACACTTAAAATAAACCTGTATAAATCCAGCCATGTTTACGAACTTACTCGGGTTAGTTAAGTTCATGTAAGCCTAGTCTAGCTAGTCCGGAGCTAGTCTAAGTAACTAGGTTACAGATCACTTCGCCCTTTGTCAGTGTTTCGTTGCCTCCAAAATTGGCAGAATTGGCGTACTTTGTTGTGGAATGACGTAGAGAGAATGTAACATCATTACTTTACACTGCAACTTGATTTATGAAGGACATTTTGTTCCGTACATGTCTTAATTAAGTGCTTAAAATACTTAAATGCATCAAAGTGATAGAGGGTGCAAAATGAAAAAGGGAAAAAATAAGAGGAAATCGCAAACTTTAAACAGTCACTAATAAATCACTCTCACGTATGTAAAAAGTTAAAAATTGGCATAACTGAATACTTAAATTAATACCATCCAACATACATAACTCCTGGGGCCTTACCACAAACTAATACAAAACCATCATGGTTCATGACTAATGTTTCAAGTTTACAATAATTTTGTTCGAATTCGTACCATGAACTTATAAATTATTCCTGCATGAGAACGAGATGTCTACATTTTTATATAGCGTTAACGTGACGTTATCAAAACTGCTCTGCGCCAACAACATTACAGTATTCTTACTTTTATGTAATTTTTTAAAGTTTGATTAAACTAATAATGCTATAAAAGGTTGCGGTTAGCCCCCTGGACCCTAAAAATATTTTCTTGTATCTAAGGACCCAGGAATTACGAGAACCATTACCCCACAACACCCACATACAGGTCAACTTGGTTTTTTTGTGCACAAATACATTGCCGGAGTTTTGGCGGGAATGCGGAAAAGTTCACGTTGTTGCATTGTATTATTTCTCAAAACTTGTGCTTTTTCCAGTGTTACTGTTTAAAATTGGTGGCGTTTTGCGCATAAAGTGCTGAATTACGAGCATGAGTGTCGGCAAGTGATATAATGTGCCACCACTTTACTGGAGCATGACTTAGACTGGACTATAACTACCTGACCCTGACTTAGACTGGACTATGATGAAGACTTGACTTTACGTGAAATATTCTATTAACATGATGAAAAGTCACAATATTTGACACTGGCTAAATACACTATGTGTGGAGCCAAAATATAAGAAAAAAAAAAACACATTGCGTTGTCACGGGAATCGAACCCGCTGCCACGGGTTGTGAGCCTATCTGCTCAAGTGCTCAACTACTACATCAGTGAAGCTATCATTCAGCAAATTCCATACCACAATAAATTAAAATAAAAATATTTCTCGTTAACATCCAGTTGAATCTTAACCTCTCCCTAAAGGGGTATAAAACACAAAAAACAAAGTCTCCTAGGAGTATCTTTCCGCCGAGTTACAACATGGTGCACTTATAGAGGTGGGAAAAGAGATTCATATTAGAGATTCGTTGTCCTTTCATCAAATCAAAATGGCCGCCATTGGGTGTTATAGACGGCCGTGTCGCTTAACGACTAGTTCGTCACGTCATTCATACTCTTAAAAAAATTGTGTTTAGAAAAATGGTACTGAAATATATTAGGCAATTTATCTACTTGAGACCGTTCGGATACCTAGATTATTTACGTTTAGACAGTCTAGATCTAGATGACCTAAATACGTATATACTCAGTCCTAAGCCTAGCTTATTTTACAGCGACATGAATAAAAATTCTATTAAAATAGGATCATTGGATTTTAATGCTAAAGTAAAGGAAAGATGATACGGCGTTCATTTTCTGCATAAGCTCCTATTATAATTCGCTAACTCCGAAATTATCAGGTTGCTTCGTTGTGCGGATTGGTCTTTGAAAATGAGCTGCAACTCCTAAATAATAAAATATTTATACACCTATACCTTTCGTGCCCGAATATATTCTTGCCATGCGAAAGTATAGCAAGGGTATTAGAATAGTAATAATAAATAATACATACAATTTAAAAAAAGGTTTCGCTTCAGTCGCCTTCATCAAATTTTTATACTGAGAAGTATTACTTGGATGACTGCATATTATTTCTATTTGATTTAAATTCAAACTCCTTAACCGATTTTGATGAAATCTTCCCTGTCAGTGAGGATAATGAAGAACGATGGAAGAACGGGTGAAAATTTCAATGCGATCAATTTTGAAAGTCCTTATATCGTTTCAAATAAAAAAAAAAACAAATCCGTTTATAAATAACGGAAGTAACCAACATAAGAAAACTAAAAATGGAATCGAATTTAAAACACCGTCTTTTTGAAGTTGCTTAAAAATACACCAAAATACACAGAGCAAAAAAAAAAAAAACGCTTCCCTTTACATAGAGGCGCCTTTTCGACACTTCTCATACAATTCAAGCGTGTCAGGTATTACAATGAAACCTCTATGGTTTACCTGCGCAGATGACATATATAGCAATTGTCTTGTCATTAGTGCCACTGATGTCAGCAAAACGTGCTGTGGGTTGAGTCGATATATTTTTATCGATAGTTTGATATGAGTTAAGTACGCGGTAAGGTACCTCTTACCTGATTGTATCATTAGGTACACTTTAGTACCTACCTATATCTTTTGTGCCTTTTGTGCGTATTTCTATGTGTAATAGTGTTATTTTATTCTATTATACTCTATTCCGGGTCGACAATGGCCAGCCGATAAACATACCGGTATAAATCTAAAATAAATAAAATTGAATGTATTGGTATTGGTAGGTACGTCATGTTCGCGTTACGGATATACAGTCCACCTCACCTATTTTATGGCAAATGTAATGTGTGTAAGTAAAGAGGTAGTTTATCGTCAGTTTATGATTATAAAGATTAAGTTTATAAGCAAATCCGATAGGCGTCCAAAGTGAGGTTTTATGGGGGAGGCAATGTTTAGCAGTAGACGTCTGCCGGCTGATGAAGTGTGATAGTATTATTATATCTATAAACTAAAGTTTGAAATAGAAGAAACATAACAAGTTATAAAACGAAATAATATATTAAAACTCCAAATACATAGGTAACACGTATTGCTGATGATTCATCAGTATTGTTACGTCATGTTTCTTTTTGATAGAATTCATCTGAAAATACAATTTTCAGATGAATTTTTAGGAAAAATTATAATAATATTGAGTATCATTGAGGTGTCGTAGGTAAACACTTATTTAATAGAAGGAGGTCCTTAGTTTGGCAGTAAATAAAGGTAATTTTTCAGCTCACCATGCGATGTATATTTTAATTTACAGCTGTTTACAAAATAAAAAGCAAGTGAATTTTTTCATTCAATATCGACTAAGACGTAGATTCTTCCGTAGAATCAACGAGATCAGTTGTCTTTAGCAACCAAGAGCAATGGTTTTCTATGAGGCTACCATGGATGAAATAAAAAAAAGAAGGATTGAGTTTTAATTGACATCGAACTGAAGCCCAAAATGGCGGACATATTACATATGTGTGTCAGCTGAAAGTAGGGCGACCGGCTTCCTAAGGGAGCTTCAGTTTCGGATCAGACGGGATTCCCTCCTTCTTTTTTTAATAGCTCCATGGAGGCTACATGAAAACTCTTTCATGGGCGAGCACGCCACATCATTATAATATATGTCCTCATCAAATAATAAATGCGTATAAGAGAAATTATAGTCATCATCATCAGCCCGTAGATGTCCACAGCTGAACATAAGCCTCCCCCAGAAAGTGCCACTTTGAACGGCTGCTCGCCTCCTGCATCCACCGGCTCCCCGCGGTTTTCACCAGGTCATCGGTCCACCTAGTACCTCGTTAAAAATAGGATAGTTTCAATGTGGGAATAGCGTCAAAATATAAACGTATATGGTTAGACATTTTCATAAAACATTCAGCTTCAAAATGCTGAGAGCAAACCGTATCATGTTTTTGAGGAAACCAATTGCACTGTCCAGTTGCGAATATCTATTTATCTTTTATATTAGGATCTGTAGGAAACCTAATAAACATAAAAGATATTAAAAGTTTAATTAGTAGAAGTCAATCTAACCACAAAATAAATTGAAAACATTTAAAACTTATTGTAACAAATTTCCGGATGGCATAATAGAAACTATCGATGTGTCGATAATTATAGGTTAACCAACGCATTACATCACTATCGGTACTTCTGCCATAGGGTAAGTTCGCCGGTTTTGCGACCACTTCCTATATCCGACCGTTTAATGTACATTTGATGAAAAAATACAAAAAATAAAAAGCTTGCGGTGAACACATCTTATGTCCAAATAGGTTCAGTTTTGTAACAAATATTATACGAGAAATCCCCAATTCTATTTTAAAGCTTTGAAACTTAAAAGCACATACTTTTTAACTGCCAGTTTTCGACCACGTTTATCCACCATCTGGTTTAAAAACTACAGATACCCAAAATCGCTCGTGGTCGAAAACTAATCCAGCTGCAGAAAAATGCTATTCGACCGCAAAAGCAAACTATATCAAAAACATTATAAATACGTATTTATTTACATATAAAAGTACATAAATAGTCGATTACTTTGTAAGTTTAACTAATTAGACCAGACACGATTTAAAAAAAACGATTAATGCTGGTGGTCGCAAAATAGGCGTGACCAACTGATCGAACCATCATTGAATATTTCTCGCCCAGGGTCTAATGTGGGCTGGCTTTATTACAAAAAAAGTAGCGTATTTAGCTTGTAAACATAACTATGTTTATAAACTACGTTAGCCAATTTTTTTTTTGTTATAGCTGATATTTTAGCCATGTCCTTAAATAATTTTTGGCGGTCTCAGTAAGAAAAAAGATCATGCTTTTTTATATGAATAAGTGCCTCAAAGCTGGAGAAATCATGAAAATACAAGACAGAGGATCTAAAGAAGCCTTTCTGATCATTGTTTCTATCATTTATTTACCACAAGCAGTCAGGCACCTACGTCTTTCAATTTATAGTGGTAGGAAACTAGCGAAAAAGTGGTCGTAAACATAATTTAGTGATCGAAAACTAGCAAAATAGTTACTATTAGCCTTTGGTTTAGATATTTATAAAAGGGTCGGTTATTATAAAAAATGATTGATAATCTGATAAAAATATAGAGTATATATTTGAAACGTAGCTTAGTAGCATCAAGTCAAAAAATGATACTGGTACATTTTATTATGCAACCTAAACTTGACAACTCCACTAAGTGGTCGGAAACTAGCGAAATTACCCTATAATATCAAACTGACACAGAAGAGTACCCCGTACCGAAGTTTGGCAGCAATAATATGATTAATTTCGTCTCTATCTATAGGCGAAGCATCATTTGTTTCATAGCTCTGTGACCAAAATACAATCAAATTTAATATTTTTTTCTTTTATATTCCGCCGACAATTTTCAAATCCGGGATTCCGTGTTCCGTGCGACTGAAATCAAATATAGGAATTTCGACTAAAATGAATAATCGGATGCGTTTGTGGTTGGAAATTCAGTGAAAACTGTTAGAATATTGTCGGAATATGATAAAACACAGACAAAAATGTTTCAAAAAATTAAACCATTTTTTCTTTCAAGATTATTTATTCATCTTTTAATCTACACCGACCACATGGCTGGTTTTTTGCTGGTTCTTTATCTGTAGCTGCTATGTAGAAATTAAGCACCGATTTCTTAATTAACGATCTACGATTTCCAGTGACATCTTGCGACTGGTTGCTAACATTGGAATATGAGGGCTCCTCTAGAAGATGATTCAGGCGCTGTGCGGTAAATTCTAGCTTTATGCATTTCATAAACAAAAGCAGCCCCCAATCTGGCATGATCCGAGGCTGAATGCTGATCGTCCGAATTTCGTCAACCAATCGGTCCACTTGCTTTCATTTCGTGTTATTTTATTATTTTTGAAGTATCGTGACATTTAAAATACGAATAAGGAATATCGGTGCCGTTTCTTCAACATTTACCAGTTAAAATAATATATTTAACACAAAATATACAAAAATAATATTTTTTTTTTTTTTGTGAGTGAGTGAAGGGTGACATTTTGGCGCGAGTTTTGATAGTTCAAAAGTCGCGTCAAAATGACACTCGACAGAATTTTCATAGACAACTTGATTGAAATCTTAGAGTATTTCATTAAAATGCAGTTCCGTTAGGGGTTTCTCCAGTGATTGTTTATGAAAGTGTAAGAAGAATGATTACGCATTTTAATCTCTAGGTAAAAGGGGAATGGGGGTTTTGGCGGGAACGTGCAAATGTCCACGTCGTTGCATAGTATTATTTCTCAAAACTTGTGCTTTTTCCAGTATTAATGTTTAAAATTGGTGGCGTTTTACGCATTAAGTGCTGAATTACGAGCATGAGTGTGGGCAAGTGATATAATGTGGTGAAACGTGAGTTTTCGTGTTGCTCCCAAAATTCCATAGAAGCTTCTAGTAAAGTTGCCACCACTTTAATGGAGCACGACTTAGACTGGACTACGACTACCTGACTTAGACTGGACTATGACTATGACTTGACTTTACGTGATATATTCTTTAACGATGAATAAATACAATACTTGACACTGGCTAAATACACTATGTGTGGAGTCAAAATATAAGAAAAAAAAAAAGGGGAATGATAGATTTTCGGGGTTTGTTCAACCTTTGTTTATGAATTCCACTGTAAGTGTTTGCTGTCGCTTCGGTACTGCCGTAGCTTTGCTAACGCTTTGCTTTGCTACCGCTGTTGTTATTATTACATAATATAGCTGCGGGGTTAGTTTATCGACCTCACCGCTACACCAAGGGTTTTGTAATTAACCTCAGTATACGTCGGTTTTTGCATCACAATGAAAAGTTAATGAACTGTGGACCAAATTAAAAGTTAAATTGACTTTACTTTTTACTGGCGCAAATTTTCTGTGTTTTCCATTTTGCAGTTCATGCAGAAAATGTAATTTGATCTTATCAGAACTAAACGCAGCCCTCGGTTTCACCTGTAGTTGTAAATTAAGCACTTTGACCCTCCAAACAATAATTTGATTTTTTATGCTTTTGCTTGAAATAAATTACTTTTATTTCAAGCAAAAGCATAAAAAATCAAATTCGTATTTATAAAGTTGTGCCTTAAAAACGATCATAATTATATACAATTTTATACAAGAATAAAAGAAGCAAGCGCACAAAATCAGGAGTTTCTTTTTTCGGTCACAGCTTCCTGTTCTGCCGGAAACAACTCCTTTCGGCCAAAATGCATGATGCTGAAATATTTCTATGTAGCTGAAAGCCGGAGCAAAAAGGGCTTAGTGAAAGGCCTTAGTACACTCCATAGAAAGAAGAGATCCTTTAAATTAAAATAACACCCAATAATAGTAACACCCATCGATCACATATGTACATAGATCCTGTACCCTAACTAGGATTTCTGTCCCTGACCCAGGAACTACAAGGACCATGGCCACGCAACACCCAGACACAGAACAAGTATTTGCGCTTTTTTTTCGTGCACCAATACTTGTCCTGTCGCGGGAATCGAGCCCGCCACCTCCGGGTTATGAGACACTATTCGGTCCAGTGGTTTATTAGATTGTTTGTTTGTTTTTCAGTCAAACAGTAATAGATGACAAGTATTTTATTTAAAAGGGCCGGTTAATATTTTTGTGTCGTTCCGTTATGTATGAACATAAGCCTACAGACATTATTCATCTTACACAACAGTAGTTCCAATCTAAAGCGCTTTGTGAACGAAAATTGAACGTAAAGGACAAATTTTATCCGCACAGCATAATTTCACGGTTGGTGCGAAGAATTTCTACCGCTATTATCATATGTGAAATTTTATCTGTTTATAAGTATGTTAGTTTATTTCTTCGTAGGGCTTTCATGCTAAAATTAAAGCCTACAAATTATTAGTTATCTGGTTCTCATACTACAAGCTATGCGTAGTTTGGGGCTATGTGGCGCTGTGTGAAATGTCCACACATATCCACACATATACCTCAAAACAATCTCGTGGTATTAATTTTTAGGGTTCCGTACCCAAAGGGTAAAGCAAACCCGATTACTAAGGCTCCGCTGTCCGTCTGTCTGTCTCTCTGTCCTTCTGTCATCAGGCTGTAATGTCATGAACCGGGATAGTTATCGATTTGAATTCACAGAACATCATGCACTGCAATATGAATAATGCTTGAACATTATACCAATACTTACCTACACAAAATTCATCGCGAACTTTAATTAATTTTACTATGAGCAATATGAACAATATCGGGAGCTAACAGCTTTGACGGTATACCCGTGGGATACATCAAAGGACACGTAAAGATTTACAGGTACAACAAACTCTATGTAGTGACGAAATAAGTCAGATATTTAAGGCGTAGGGTAGGGCCAGATAAGCAGGCCGAAATTCGTTAGAAGAAACATCGACCTTAACGTCGAAGACTTAAATATCAATTCAGTCTGAACATGGTCTGAACTTTGGCGCTTATGACAATGACAACGCTCGTTTTGACTTATTGTGGAGGGTTTTAATTAATATCTATGTAGGCTGCGCCTGCCTCCCTTCTTTTGCCGTCTCATCCATTCATCCTTTTCCCCTATATTTTTCCCTTTTGCCTTCTCTCTTACCCAAAAACAGGGTAAGGGCATAAAACTAATAAAATGCGAAGCCGGGGTGGGTCAGCTAGTTATTAATAAAACTTAGAGTAAACCCTAATAAAATGTCTACGCAAAACTATAAACAGATAATTACTGCGATAACAAACCTATTATTATATTAATAAGTTCATTAACCTTTCGAACCCTTCCAATACGATACAACCATGGCTAAAATCCAACACTAATCGTTCCCACAATATCGTTATCCTAGGGAAATAGGTTTTATATCACAGACTATAAGAAATAAACTGGAAAGTTCGTCTAGGTAGGTACCACCGCTTTGCCAGTTATTCTGCCGCCAAGCAGTAGTGTGCAAGCACTATTGTGTTCCAGTTGGAAGGGTATTGTAGCTAGTGAAATTACTGGGCAAATGAGACTTAAGACCTGATCACACAGTGTAGTAATCTGATTACTAGGCTGTGTGATGTCTCAGGATGACGTGCGCAGGGCAGTTTCAGGCGAAACTTTATTATTTTAAAGTTCCGAGTGATACTGCATCTGTTATGGGCGGCCGTATTGCTTAACATCAGGTGAACGACAAGCTCGCCACGTCATTCATTCTCATAAAAAAAAAATATGGGACAGTCTAGCGTATCGACTGATTGAGTTGACAAACTGTATGGAAAATTTTATGGTTTTTTTAAATCATCATCATCGCGTCATGTGTCTAATATATCCACCATATCCAATCACAGGTTGCGATTGGATTGATTTACAAATTGTACGATGCATGTGTAGAGTACTTGTTTAAGTGAAACAACAAAGATCTTGCAACCCCGCTATCACTTACCACGCCCGCTCACAGTGCTTCAATCAAATTATGGACAATCGCTCCAAGCACCAATCCCAAACTTAGTAAAAGCACAAAACTCGTAACATTGATGAATGGCTGCTAAAATAGCTTCAGTTATTTTTGTTCACTGAAATTCAATTAGTTCAGATTTTCAATAATAGATAAACAGACTGACTTCTACCTAACTTCAACATAAATAATGTAAATAAATCGTTTCCATACCATCCTAACACTATTTGTATCTGGCCCACTTTCACAATTGTTTGTGCCAGCTTATCTATGAAAATATATCTTCAATTAGACCGAAACTTCTTTTAGTAGGCGTTAGCCTAGTTCCTTAATGGTCGATTTGGAGAGATTCGTTTGGAACTGTCAAATAAATATAACTGTTTGGTGTGACCAAATAGAATGAATTGGGTGAAATCAGCATGGCTTGATGGACATATTAGATAGCTTTTGGTTATATCGTGGTAATAATAAAAGAAACGCTAGACTAGTCATTGATAAAAAAATAATGAACGAACTTGAAAGTCAATACTCGAAGTTTCCTGACGAGATAAAATCCAAAATGAGGAGATCCGCAAGAGAACTAAAGCCATCGATACAGCTCTTAAATTAGAGTTAGAAGGTTGAAGTTTCAGTGGGCAGGCCAAATCAAATCAGTGTTTTATTGCATATAGACTATTTATAGCACTTTTACAAGTCAAATGTCGTTAGGTACTTAAATTAAAATATTATAATTACTGAGCAGATAAAATCAAATATTATAACTATTTATAGCAAGCCTATTACAATAATGTTTGAAAAAAAAAGAAGTTCTCTCTTCCACTGCAGGTGCAAACAATCCGGCACATCGGTCGTAGAACTAACAATCGATGGGAAGAAAGGTTCTCGAGTGGCGACCACGATCCGGAAGACGCAGCGCGTAGGCCGACCCCCACCAGGTGGACCGACCTGTTCAAAACCGCAGGGAGCCGATGGGTGCAAGAGGCAAGCACTTTGAAGTGACCTATAACCAGTCATTAGGCCTGTCCTTAATATATATGTTATGGGGGGAGGCCTATGTTCAGCAGTGGGCGTCTTCGAGCTGATAACGATGATGAACTTAAAAAATGACGTGAAAAACTGGTCGTCCGAATGTTGTTAAGCGACAAGGCCGCCCATAACAGTTGCAGTGTCACCCGGAACTCTGAAATAATAAAATTTCGCGTTACTGCACTGCGCACGTCATCCTGAGACATCACACAATCTAGTAATAGATTACTAGACTGTAAATCAGGTCATAAAGTCTCATTTGCCCAGCAATTTCACTACCTACAATGCCCTTCAATATACTCCTGTTTTTTTTATTATTCTCGCAGGTAGGTCTCCTACTATAAGCTGTTATGTATCATTGATCGATTCTGTGATATACAATAAAGAGTTTTAATATTGTATTGTATTGTATTGTATTGTAGGGAGACCTAAATATTCACAGCACGAAAACCTTGCTGTCGCTCAGTTCTCTTTTGATGTGTCATCAAATTTCACTATCTTTGATGTATTCGACGTAAGTAAATAAACAAATATGGGAAAACGATATTAGAAACGTAAATTTGTTTTAGATTTAGTAATTTCCTTTTGGGATATTAAAGTTGTCTACAACATGAACACAAACATGTGTGTAGATGAAACTGTCAACAGTTAAAATATGTAAATAAACAACAGACCTAAAATGTTTTCGTAACTCTCTCTCTCTCTCTATGGAAAATACATCATCAGCCTGACGACATCTACGGCTGAACATAGGTCTTCCCGCCACCACTTTGAGCAGCTGCTTCCTTCCTACATCCATCTGCTCCCCATGATTCTGACCAGCACCCCTGCTAAACCATTCTGTTGATGAACATCGACTGCCAACCTGCACGTGCCAGTTTACAAGTCTGTGAGTGTAAGCAAGAGAGCACATGATTGCCATTGCCACCAGACCACGCAGTAAGGCCGCAGATCCTCAGTCCCCTTAGTGAGGAGCTAACGCTGCGCCTTCCGGTTCGTGGTCAAGCAAGCAGCCGCTCCATGTGGCGCTCTGTGGAAGAGGTCTATGTTTAGCAGTGGACTTCTTCAGGCTGTTGATGTTGATGATGATGATGTAGATGATGATGATGATGATAATGGTGATGAAAAACGTAAAGCATTCTTTTGCCTCCACTTTAAAACTCTGCGTTCATATTATTATTCACTTCCAAACACCAAAAATAACAAATATTTTTTCAGTAGCAATAACAAATTCCCCTCAAGTTATCGACACCCGTGAAAGTCGGCAAACATATTTACCTGTGATATTAGGTGAGCTCTGTACACAGTCTGTTTACACGGTATATTGTAAACATTCATCGCAAGATAATAAAAAAAAAAACGGTGCATTATTACCCTGTTTTTGGTTTGTTTAGGTAAACCATGATTAAAATAAAAATCGAAATGGTTTCAATATTTTTGGTGTGTTTAGCTCAGCGGTAGCTTTTGTGACTTTTAAACTGAAGCTTCCTGGTTTGATCCCACTCGGCCCTGCATCGATAACTTTTCAGCATCATCATCAAGTTTGAGGCTAGATGGCGCTGTGTAAAATGTCCACATGATATTTATTTATTTATTTAATATTAATATTCACCAGCCTGAAGATGTCCACTGCTAAACATAGGCCTCCCCCAAAAAAGCGCCGCATTGAGCGGCTGCTTGCTTCCTACATCCACCGGCTCCCCGCGGTTCTGATCAGGGGGCAACCACAAAGTCTTATAGCATTATTACCTCAATATTACTTCAATCATACATTGACGAATTCTTTTTAATGTGAATGAATGACGTGTCAAGCTAGTCGTTCACCTGATGTTAAGCGACACGGCCGCCCATAACAGTTGCAGTGTTACTCGGAACTTTAAAATAATAAAGTTTTGTGTGACACTGCACTGCGCACGACAGCCTGAGACATCACGCAGTCTAGTAATCAGATTACTACTCTGTGTAATCAGGTCATAAAGTCTCATTTGCCCAGTAATTTCACTAGCTGTAATGCCCTTCAAACCGGAACACAGTAGTGCTTGCACGCTACTGCTTGGCGGCAGAATAACTGGCAGAGCGGTGGTACCTACCTAGACAGACTTTGCAGAAAAGGATACGGTATACGGAACCTCCTGAGTAATCCCAGTGACCTTACTAACCCCAAAAAGTATTGTTGACCCATACAATACCCTAATATCTATATATATTCATAAGCGATTTACCATTCCATAGCAACAATAGGAACTCTGGCTTGACAAAGGGCAGCGTGAAAAGGCTTTGTAACAGTAGCTTTTTTGAACCATCAAATTAAGGGTTGCTGGTGGCTCCGAAGTAATTTTTTTGTTATTATCCACCGCCTGAGACGTCTACTTTTGAACGTAGGGCTTCCCTAGAGAGCGCCACTTTGAGCGGCTGGTCACCTCCTGCATCCATCAGCTCCCCTCGAATTTTACCAGATCGTCGGTCCATCGATTTTTTTTGTCATTCATCATCATCATTAACAGCCTGAACACGTCCACTGCTGAACATAGGCCTCCCCCAGGAAGCGCCACTTAGAGCCGCTGCTCGCCTCCTGCATCCATCGGCTCCCCACGGCTTTCACCAGGTCGTCGGTCCACCTAGTGAAGGTTTTTTTTTGTAACATCTCGTAATAAAGTTACGGACCTCCACCGTAGCATTCCCTCTGTGTAGCGGTGTCTACACCACGCGATTTTTTGATCCGTAGTTAAAGCAACGTAATTGGTAGTTAAGATGATAGGTAAAAACTACAACAAAAAATCATTGGTTAGAATTTGCTAGAATATTTTACCATAAGTTACCTTAAACCCATCCATAGATTCCACGTTGTAATACTCACACCTAATAACATTCTTCACACCCAATATAAAAGCACTAAACACACCCTGCTGGGCTACTACAAACTAATACAAAACCATCGTGTTTCATAGCATTATTATTTCAAGGTTACAATAATATTGTTCGCATTCGTACCATGAACTTATGAAGTATTCCTGCGCGAGAACGAGACGTCTACACTTTTTATATAGCGTTATCACTGTCGCACGTCGCTGTCAACATGATTAACGGTATGACATGATAGTTGTATTTGAGTGAAAGATTTAACGTGGCGTCATCAAAACTGCTCTGCGTCAGCAAAATTACAATAATCTAACTTTTATGTCATTTTTCAATATAATAATGTTAGTGTGTACTGTAGTTAGCTTTAGTTTAGTTCAGTTTTTATTATTGTACTAGTTAGCTTGAGTAATGAAGGCATATATCCGAAATAAAAAAATAAAAAACAAAAAATAAATAAAATAATGCTATAAGACCTTGTGGTGACCCCCCACAGTTACACTTAAATGACGCGAAAAGCTGTATTCTTTCATCGTGAGTAACGCTACTCACATGCTGCATAGTGCTTCATACATTTAAATACAAACTACTAAGGCCCTGCAATACTTAAATGTAGTAATATTTATGAAAAAATACTTGCGAGACGCGATACTTACACACCATATAGTGCTACTTATATCCCGCGTAGCGGTTCTTATTTATTTATTTATTTGAACACCGCTATGTCGGTGCTCAAATAAATGAACACCGATTCTAGCTTAAGTAAGTAATTAAATCAGTAGTACATATTACTGAAAACAAAGGTTTTTGTTGTATTAAATATAAATTAGTTGCCTCACTAATCGATTACATAGTAAGTAGTCGAGTACAGATGGACATCTCTACGAATTAAATGTCTACGGTGTCCATCTCTAATTCTTTCTCTTTGATTTTTCCTAACCTGCGGTATGTGGGTCGTTCTCATTTTTACGATTCTCATCGTCAGTTTCATGTACAATTTGATATTGTGCTTATTTCAAATATTTTTGTACAGTAAATTATAGCGCTTTATAAGACGAGTAAATTAATATATAAGTTAATCAAATAGAAAGTCTTGTTTGGGTGATAAATGGTTTTGAAGTTTTAGAGGCCACGAAAGCGACGCATCGGATCACGAAACTGACTCAGTAACTTTACAGCTATCATTTTCTCACGTTTTCCTACTGTTTATAAGACTAAATGTTCATAAAATAACAACGTAGTCTTGTTTTCGTAATTAAACTGGCAAACAAATGGTATTAATATCCAAAACTATGTATATTATTGTTATCAGTTCGGTCCTGAGTTTGTTCATCCTACGAAATACGAATACTAACCCACTTAACTACATATTATAGGTAATAAGCCTCTGCTGACAAAAAACAGATAGTTATCGTATTAATAACTTTATTAATTAAGAAGCATCATGAGTATTTAAAAAGTGTATTAATTTATTAATTTATTTATGAGTTGCGTTATTTTTTCAATAGAACAACAACCTTCACTACAATAGAATTTACTTATATTATAACGATTTATATATAAAAACAAATCTCACTACAAAAGACAATATCAGGCACTTCTTTAGGTACTTAATTTGCTAAATTGCACTTTTAACTTTTAAAAAACAAATAACACAATGTAAAAAAAAATATTCTATAAAAAAATTAACATCCATAACAACAAATCTTACTTCAAAAAAATAGTATCCTCTTCTAATAATAAGCTTTTGAGTTATCAAATTACAATTATAATTTTAATAAGAATGTGAATCATCATCATAACAACTTATTTGTTCGTACTATAAACTTTTTTGAAACGATTTTCTATAATAACAACATATCCCACTACAAAAGAAAACATCTATAACATCTTTAGACACTGCGACATTACACATTTTCCTTTTCAAAAACGAAAACACAAAAAACGTTATTCTATCAAAAAAAACATACTTAAAATATAGTCTACCTCTTCGAATATTTAAGCTTTTGAGTTAATCAAATATAATCGTTATTCGCATCTGAATCATCATCGAAACAGAGCTTACGTTCCACTTTCTTCTTTAGATTAGAAACATTTTTGTCTAAGGCAGACCGCAAATTTTTGCGTACTTCAAATATATTGTAATTCGAATCCGAATCGTCGTCAAAACAGAAGCTAAGTTCCTCTTTCTCTTTTGGATTAGAAACTGGTGATTTCGTGATTTTTCCATAAACTTTTAAATATGAGCTTTACGTGTTCGGAGTCGGGCCTACGAGCAAAATAATTAAAGTATGATTGAAATGTAGGCAGGGGACCAAAATGTACCTAGTAGGTACCTACCTCCCTACCTAGTACTTATATACGTACTTACGTCAAGAATAGGTAGTATTGTGATATGACGTGACGTTATTAATAATTTCAGAACCTTTAGTGATAGTTCCTAATACCTACATACTTTAGGTGCATAATATCCGACGGTAAACGTGTGTGGAGAAAAGTGTTCATAGAATGTGAACTTGGGCTATAGGAATTTTCGCAATAGGCTGCTTCTCCCGGAAACCAGAAAAATAGTATGTAACCATAATCTTTTAATCTACTACCTACCAAACGTAGGTACTGTTACTAGCTCTACCCCTTAGGTACCTATTATTAAACATAATACAATGCTAGTTTCGAAGGAAGGTTCTCCCAACTTGAGAGTTTACTAGGCTACCACGGTCCAGATCACCCCTTTTCGCGATAACATGACATACCTACCAATTCGAATATAGTAAATTGAGGCTTATGGGCAATAAAAGAACGTGGTTTAAGGATTTGAAAGATATGAAACGTGTATTATCCTTTTAATTGGATACTAGGAAGCGATGCGACTGACTCCTATCACAGAGAATGAACGAAAGGGAAACAAGATGGCGTTTCTTTTTAATATTAAAATCAATGTTCTGTAATCGAGTTCACAGATTAATTTTTGCAAATCGAATGAAAGAAATCAACACGCCCCCTCAAAAATTAATCTCCAATTATATAAACATAAAATCAATATAGATATGACTAACCAGAACACATACACTTCCTTGTATTTGCTGGGGTAATACAATCAATATGGTCCAACATTTGTTGCATGGATTAGGGAAACCCAGGAAAACCTAATCAAACCATTTCATTTAATAAATCATTTAAATTAACTTAAATTTAAATCAATGAAATTTTATATACAATAATTCATAATCATTGCTTATCAATTGAAATTTTATGTACACATCTTATTCTAAACCCATTTTACTTCTCATTGCTTGAAAAGTTATCGCAGGTAACGGCTTCGTCAAAGCGTCTGCCAGCTGATTACCTGTAGGGATGTAATTTAATTTTATTACATTTTTCTCAACCTGTTCTCTAGAAAAGTGATATTTTATATCAATGTGTTTTGACCGCTTGTGACTTGTTGGATTGTTAGCAATGCTGATACAACCATTGTTGTCTTCATAAATTATTATAGGTTTATCAATGTACATATTTACACTCATTGCTAATGATTTCAACCACAATGCTTCCCTAACAGCTTCATACAATGCCATATATTCAGCCTCAGTAGAAGAGGCTGCGACTGACAACTGTTTTCGTGTACTCCAGGTAATAGTGCATTGGTCAAACAACTTAAATAAATACCCAGTTGTACTCTTCCTGTCTCGTGTATCATTTCCACCCCAATCGGAATCTACGTACCCACACAAGATATTGTTATAATCACACCTTTTGTAACATAACTTTAAATCAATAGTGCCTTTTAGGTACCTAAGCACTCTCTTAAGACATACCCAAAGCTCTTTATTGTTTTTGTTTGTGTACCTGCTCAGTATATTCACACTTACACTTAAATCAGGACGAGTGCACAACATAATATACATCAAGCACCCTATAACGTTTCGAAATGGAGCGTTATATTTCTCCTCAGAGTTCAGTGCATCATAGTTGAGCTTACTTTCAAGTGGGGTAGTGACAGGTTTACAATCATGCATATTAAACTTAGCTAAAACTGTTTTAATGTATGCACTTTGGTCCAAAGACATTTGATTATTTTGTCTTGTAATTTTAATACCAAGAAATAATCTTATGTCACTTAAATCAGTCATCTCAAATTTGCTCATTAAATATCTTTTGAAATTATTCATTGTATCAATTTTAGCGCATGCAATTACTAAATCATCGACATAAAGTACTACGTATATATTTTTACGCACATCTCCATTGTCTAGTAAGTAAATACACCTATCAACAGATGAATTTTGAAACCCTTCCACTTTCAATGATTTTTCAAACACTTCAAACCAACACCTAGCTGCTTGTTTCAGCCCGTATAATGCTTTATGTAATTTACATACATGATTGTCTTTACTTAAAACACCTTCAGGAACCTTCATAAATATTTCCTCTTTTAATTCGCCATTCAGAAAGGCGGTTTTGACGTCCATGTGATGAACCAGTAAATTAAATTGATTCGCGAAACTAATTATAAATCTGAAACTAGCTATTCGTGCAACAGGTGCAAAAGTTTCTGTGTAGTCTGTTAAATATTCTTGGCTAAAGCCCCTAGCAACTAATCGTGCCTTAAATCTAATAGGGTTTCCAAATTCATCATTTTTAACTGTAAAAATCCATTTGCAATCGACAATGTTTTTATTTGCTGGTCGTGGTACTATAGTCCATGTTTTATTCTTAGCTAAGGAATTTAATTCATCCCTAATTGCGCTTTCCCACTGAGTTCTATCATCTCTAGTTTTAATTTCATCAAATGAATTTGGTATTTTACATAAAACAGATTGAGCACACATTAAATAATCATCATCATCATCAATTTCATTATAAGATACAGGGGGACGATCTTTGAGCCTATCACTCCTTCTAAGTTCTAATCGTTTATCTGTGTTTTTGTTCCCTAAAGAATCATTATCATCAAGATGCGTGTCACCTACTTGATCCGATTCGATATCATGGCTTATTTTGCGAATTTTATGAGGACACTCGTGTCCATCAGATTTAGAACCATCTGATTTAGTACTGTCAGAGTTATGGGACTTTACTGACACTGATTTAGACCTGTCGTCGTTATCAGTTTTGTCTTGACAATTTTTACTATTGCCTTCAGGCTTTAACGCAGGCCTGGACTGAACAAAATTAGTCTCATCCACTATAACATCTCTGACTATCACAAACCTTTCGCATTCAGGGTTCCAAACTTTATAACCGTTTGGTTCATAGCCCACAAGTATACCTTTCCATGATTTATCATCAAACTTAGCTTTACTTGTTTTGTCATGGACATAAACAGTTGAGCCGAAAACCTTTAAATATTTTATTTGAGGTTTTTTATTATGCCACATCTCGAATGGTGTTTGTGAAAGTTTTAGGGCCCGAGTTGGTGTTAAATTTATCAAGTAAACAGCAGTCAGCACTGCTTGACCCCAGAAAACTTTTTCTAACTTAGCACCGTTTATCATGGAACGAGCTTTTTCAGTAATGGTCCTCACCATTCGTTCAGAAACACCGTTCAACTGTGGAGTTCTCGGAACTGTCAAATGATAAGTGATTCCTTTTTCAGTACAGTAGCTTTTCATTTCAGTAGATAAATACTCTCCACCGTTATCGCAATATAAATTAGCTAACTTTAAATTAAATGTTGCCTCACTTTTTGCAACAAAATCTTTAAAAGCAGCAAACACATCTGATTTATACGTAATTAGGTATGTAACACAGTAATGAGTATATTGATCAACAAAAATCACAAAGTAATTTTTATTGTCAATACTTGTCGGAGTGATTGGGCCACAGACGTCTGAACTCACGGCAAATAACGGTCGATTAATATGACTTTTGTCTTTAGCCTGGTTAAACGGTAGTCGACTCTGTTTTCCATTTATGCAAGCTTCACATAAATCATCATTTGGCACTACATCATCAATTTGATTCAAATCATCTACCATATGATTCTGTTTGATTTGTAAAAATTTATTCTTACTCATATGCCCTAAGCGTTGATGCCACAACGTGTAACTGTTTTTGTCACTATTGCATGCTTGGGAAACAGGGTGACTCGCGTTTATCGAAACAACAAAATCTACAGCAATTAAATTGTTTGTTGACCTACCTCGCATGATGGTTTTACCGTTCTTACATATCTGAGCACCATGTTGGTCGAAAACGACTGTATATCCAGCCCGCTGCATCTTCGATACGGATAGTAAGTTGTAAGGAACCTCGCGGCAGAACAGCACGTCCTCCAAAGCACCTTGAACGCCCACGTCACTGGTAACCTGTAGTGTTCCCTTTTTAGTAGCTGAAATAAATTGACCATTTTTAGCAACTGAAATTTTTAACGGTATATGTAAATCAGTATAATTAGTGAAAAGGTCTTCTCTATTTATTATGTGATCCGATGCTCCAGAGTCCAATAGAAATGTTATTTTATTTTCATGATCCTCTTGTTGGTACTCTCCGGTCATAAAAGCAAAACCATTAAAATCGGTCGATGTCGATGGTTGGCTTATTTCAACTGCCTGAACTGTCCTTGTTCTTTCTTTATTTCCATTATTTGGCTTCTGCTGATTCATCCTCTTGAAATAGTAACAATCGTTCTTCTTATGTCCCTTGCGCCCACAATGAAAACACTTTATAAACTGTTGATTTTTCTTTGATTGTTTATGGTTCTGTTGATTATAATTCGTCGGTTGTGAATTGTCAAACTTCCGTTTTTTCGATTGAAAGTGTTTAGTTTCTACTTGAAGTACTTTAGTGCTAGTATCAGTAGATTCATTTTTCAACTTCACTTCATGGTCCAATAGTCGCGTTTTTACGAAAGCTAACGTTAAACTATCTTCCGATAACGTTTCGATCGCGGTTATAACTCCGTCGTATGTTGAGGGTAGGGTGAGTAATAAATGAGCTACCTTATCAGTTTCTTCCAACTTTGCTCCAGCCGCTAATAATTCCGTAATGAGGTCATCGAATATAGGGAAATGTTTTATTAGCGGTACGTCACCATGCAGTTTTAACGCCAACAACTTTTTACGCAACGCCAACTGTGTTGCAATACTTTTTCGTTCGTATAGTGCGTCCAAACTTCGGAAAAATATCTTTCGCCGTATTATTTTCCTTTGCAAAACCGAGATAGGAATCTGCAAGGTACTCGACAAGAACACTTTTCGCGATTCGATTGTTTTTCTCCCACTCGCTGGTGCGTAATATTGGATCTTCGTCGATCACTTTTAAAACGTCTAACTCACTTAACAGCGCCCGTACTCTAAACTTCCAGACACTATACTTTTCACCATCGAAAGGTTTAATGTTCCGTTTGACCTTGGAATTTTCCATTTTAAAACTCGCGTGTGCCGTTCGATTTTCAAACCGTCAAATATCCGAACACAGTAATTAATAGCGTACACTGAGCCCAAAACCTATAGTAAATTGAGGCTTATGGGCAATAAAAGAACGTGGTTTAAGGATTTGAAAGATATGAAACGTGTATTATCCTTTTAATTGGATACTAGGAAGCGATGCGACTGACTCCTATCACAGAGAATGAACGAAAGGGAAACAAGATGGCGTTTCTTTTTAATATTAAAATCAATGTTCTGTAATCGAGTTCACAGATTAATTTTTGCAAATCGAATGAAAGAAATCAACATCGAACTCATCCATTTTTAGGCTATGATTATTAATCACAATGAATGAAAACACGTTTACATAATTATTTAAAACACTATCTTACATCTGTCATACTACAATAACTAGAATTTTTTCAATAAACTCACACCAGTCGCCACATTTCTAAATAAAAGAATGCATAAAATCAGTTTCAAGGCCCAAAATCAGTTTCATGACTAAAATGCCACGAAGTTTATGACACGAAACTGACGAAATTATCCCTTTTTTGTGAAATTGCTACAAAATTAAGTGTATCAATTTAAATAAAATACTACATAAATATCTCGCACATTTTAGGGTTTCGATGAGCTAACTTTGATTTCAATTGCTGAAATACAATGCCCAAAAAATGTCGTGCACGTGTGATCGGTAAACCTATGAAGAAATACAAGCTTACCGATATATTTTTTTTCCGGCACGTTGAGCCATACTTCTTACGTCTGCAATGCCAGTACACGACTGACGTTCGATCGGACCACACTCAGTGTTTGATAGCTGATATTTTGTTTAACAGGCAGCCGTTATATCACGCGAATTTAAAGAACCCATATCCGCGTGACCGACACGTATGTTGTTTTAAATTGAAAATAATGATGAAAAGATTTATTTTAGACTATTTAGTGCAAAGTTTATTTAATTACGATGATTTTAGTATATGTTACATACAAATACAGTGAAATTTGGTGAAGTGGTAAGCAAATGTTTTACTGCATCGGAGAGTGTGACACGATGAGAACACGAAAAATTACCCCGTTTTTGACCATTTCGTGTTAATTTAAGGTATTATTTTTGCTTTTATTATGACAAGCTTTATTTCTGTTGTAGCCTAATAGATGTTTCATCATTTAATTCACAAATTCTGTTTTTATCTTAAGCCGTTTAGGAAATATAACCTCGTGACCATCAAATTTGAGCATCGATGAGAACTACCCATGTATGTGCTCTCGATAAACTCTGCTAATTATTAAATAAAACTATAGTTTCTTGTTAGATTTCTCTTTTATTTCATCAGTTTTCAATCAGTGTGTATTGCGAGTGATGACATATGGAACTGAAACGTGGTCTCTTACTGTTGGCCTCATTAGTAAGCTCAAAGTCGCGCAACGAGCTGTGGAGAGAGCTATTCATTTATTTATTTATTTGTAATAAGAACGGTTACAGACACCAATGACACTTATTACACAAATTAATTATCATATTTCTAAAGTGCGCGGTAGATACAATTATAGACATAAAATAAAATTGAAATTAACTATTGGATAAAATGTCAAAAAAATCACAATTAAAAATTTATACTTACTAAAATTATACTTTAAAATACCTATTATACACAGAGATCTGCCGAATAATAATATCATTAAAACAATGTTAAATTAGGTCATACATTTTCACAATAAGTGAAGCATAAATATAAAATAGTTTTCCAATTGTCAAAAAATATATCAAAATCAGGGTTGGCGTCGAGGAGTGCATTGAGGTTCCGCAGAGATCGGTACAGGGGAGACTCGGCTCGGGCCTCAGTGCAGGAACCGGGGATCGCAAATAACCTGTGTCGTCTGCTGGGTCTGTGCCGTACATATTTGTCCGGGACAAACAAACTGCAGAGTCGGTCGTGCAACTCAGGAGAGTCGACTAAACCTCGTAGAACCTTACAACACATAGTAAGCTGGTCTAACAACCTTCTCACTGCTAAAGAGTTAAAACCTAGTTGACCAAGCAGGAACTTGGTGGGATATAGGAATGGATAGTATCCGTAAAGTCTCTTGTATAATGATCTTAAGAAAGCTTTCTGAACTTTTTCAAGCAACAATATGTAAGTTACATGGAAAGGGTTCCATACACATGCACTCGCCTCCAATTTACTTCTCACAAGGGAATTGTAGAGGGTTCGTAGCACCTGTGGGTTCCGAAAGTCTTTGGTGTTACGAAGGACAAAGCCTAGTCGCCGAAAAGACTCTTTAGCAAGGTTTGATATATGATCGTGGAAAGTCAGACTGCGATCGAAATTGACTCCCAAGTCTTTAATGCTATTAATATAAATCTATTAATATAAATATTATTTAGATTATAATCAAAATTAATTGGAATTCGTTTGCGGTCAAAGGACATAACATAACATTTATTTGAATTAAATTGCATTTTATTAATCACACTCCATTTAAATATTAAGTAAATGTCATTTTGTAGAAGTAGACAGTCATTTTGTGATTTGATCTCAAGGAAAAGCTTTAGGTCGTCTGCGTATAGGAGACTTTTAGCAGAGTTCACCACTTAGGCAAGGTCATTGATCATAATTAAAAAGACTATGCTCAAAAGGCTATGCTCGGTGTTTCCCTGCGAGATAAGATCCGGAACGAGGAAATGCGCAGAAGGATTAAAGTGACCGATATAGCCCTTAAAGTAAGCAAGTTGAACTGGCGATGGGCAGGCCACATTGCTCGCAGAACTGACAACCGATGGGGAAGAAAGGTTCTCGAATGGCGACCACGAACCGGAAGGCGCAGCGTAGGCAGACCCCGCACTAGGTGGACCGACGACCTGGTGAAAACCGCGGGGAGACGATGGGTGCAGGAGGCGATCAGCCGCTCAAAGTGGCGCTCTCATGGGGAGGCCTTTGTTCAGCAGTGGACATCTACGGGCTGATGATGATGACATATTACTATCAAATATTACACATCAAAATATATAATAATAATAATAATAATAAACGCAGGGGCGGCTTTGTGGCGAGCCGTCGGTGAGTGGCGACACCGCGTACCCTGATTCCAAGGGGCTAAGTGAGACCCCTAACCCCTGGCTTGCCTTAACTGGCTGTCCAGGGGTGGAAGTCGCAAGAGCTAAGAACCTAAGCTCCAGGGTGGAAGTGTTAAAGGGCATAACGCCGCGAGTAGCGTTCAGTGAAAGTGCAGCACACCTCTCGACACCCTAAGCCACTCACACCAATGTTGCTTCCTCGGCACCAATATGCGGTAGCCACTACAGGAGGCCCATTTAGTGGGTGGCAAGTCATCACCTGCCTCAAACATTTTGATATGAGACAAAATTGGCAGGTGCCGTTCTCTCATTCCATAACCCAATGTCACCATCCATCCAAAAGTTCACCATAATAGCCCAGATATTTTTACCTTAATATTATACAAAATAGTTATATCAATATGCCAACATGTAAGAAAGAAATATGTAAAACACGGTCACATTGTCTCTGGTCCTCGCTGAAATGCAAACCATCGACGTCAGGTCCAGGGATAGTGTGACCGTGTTATAGTTATCTTTGTATCCAAAAAGGCCTCTTGGTGTTAGCTTCGGCCCCACCAATGCCTCTCAAATGTCCGGGCTAGACCCGAGAATGGAAATGGATAAGATAATAATAATAATAAATAACGCCCAACGATTACATACATAGATCCTGGACCCTAACTAGGATTCCCTGTATCTAGGGACCCAGGAACTACGAGGACCATGGTCCCACAACACCCAGACACAGAACAAGTATTTGCGTTTTTTTTTTTCGGGCACAAATACTTGTCCTGTCGCGGGAATCGAACCCGCCACCTCCGGGTTATGAGCCGACCTGCTCAACCACCACACCACGGAGGCTGTCAAATATATGACCACATTGCCAATATATTATATTCAAAATAAAGTCAAATTTAATGTAAAGTGAAGCTATATCTAATGCTGTGACACGATTTGAACAAGACACGATAACGACGTGGTTTCGTATCGTGTGGAATCTGCGTTTCCATAGAGAATAACCGCCCTGGTGTAGCGATACTTACACGTTCCGTAGTACACCATACATTCCGTGCCACGTAGCTATACTTACAATCCTGCGTAGCGATATGTACACGTCGTAGCCTTACATTCCGTACCACGTAGCTATGCTTACAATCCTGCGTAGCGATATGTACACGTCGTAGCCTTACATTCCGTACCACGTAGCTATGCTTAAAATCCTGCGTAGCGATATGTACACGTCGTAGCACTACATTCCGTGCCACGTAGCTATACTTACAATACTGCGTAGCGATATGTACACGTCCTAGCACTACATTCCGTGCCACGTAGCTATACTTACAATCCTGCGTAGCGATATGTACACGTCGTAGCCTTACATTCCGTGCCACGTAGCTATGCTTAAAATCCTGCGTAGCGATATGTACACGTCGTAGCACTACATTCCGTGCCTCGTAGCTATACTTACAATACTGCGTAGCGATATGTACACGTCGTAGCACTACATTCCGTGCCACGTAGCTATACTTACCATCCTGCGTAGTGATATTGTCACGTCGTAGCACTACATTCCGTGCCACGTAGCTATACTTACAATCCTGCGTAGCGATATGTATACGTCGTAGCCTTACATTCCGTGCCACGTAGCTATGCTTACAATCCTGCGTAGCGATATGTACACGTCGTAGCCTTACATTCCGTGCCACGTAGCTATACTTACAATCCTGCGTAGCGATATGTACACGTCGTATGAATAAATATGTGTGGTCATTTCACACAGCGCCATCTAGCCCCAAACTAAGCATAGCTATGGGAACCAGATTACTGATATAATACTTAGATACTTTTTGTTTGTAAATACATAACACCCAGACACAGAACAAACATCTATGCTCATCACACAAATGTTTGTCCTGGGTAGGAATCGAACCCACAGCCCTCAGTCCAGAAGGCAGGGTTACTACCAACTGAGCTATCGGGCACGTTAGTTATATCTAATCAATGCTTAAAATCCCACATATTTTTTTCGCTGACGAGTTATGTCACGAGTAAAAACGAGAAACATTCAAAAGTTATTTTTATTAGTAAAGTCTTACGTAACATTGTCTACTTATAATTCGCCCTATACAAGGTGACCTTGAATTGGTATGTTACCCTGAAACGGGGTAAATCTACCACCCAAGGTAGACAATGTTTCTTATACGACTTTACTAATAGTTTTTCATTTAAGAATTGCCATGTAAAGTTTACGTTCGAAAATTGCCTTAGCGCAGCTGGGTGGCTGAACATCGTTCTTGACCAAAGTGCACATAAATGAGTTTGACAACCTGTGTTTAGAAATGAATTTATAGTATCTTGTTAACTCTCATAGCGATCGCACGTGCAATTTTGCGAGTGGATTTATTTTTTACCATGGTGGTTTGGAAGCACCCAGTTTCAAGTAAGGCTCTCACAACTTGTAGAGTGTCATGGTCCCAGTCCCCCCATTTCGGGATAATATACCAATTCAAGGTCACACAGTATACATAGTCTGTCTACGCAAAAAGTTTTCTACGCCCTTAACTGATAAAATGTAAAACAAATCGTTTTTAAAACAGTATAAATCGCGAGTAAACTTTAGTTTTATCGTAAAACGTTACCTTTAGGGTTTCCCGTTCGGTCATTTATCATGTTTTTTCATTTGTACTCGAAGAGCTGAAAATCCTTGAATGATTTATACTGGATTTATTTTATACCACGCTTCAGTGGAGCCTTGATACATGTGAATGGAATACGAAATGTGAATAAACGAGTGTTTTTATGTTTATCATTTCACTTTGAAGTGTACTTTTCTGGGAGCTCCATTAGTAATATATATAATTTTATTATAATGATATAAATGATAGATAATCAAGATATAGTCTTTAAAATTTTAGCAACCAGCGGGATTTGAACCCGCGCCCTCCATCTTACCGGATTGGACGCTCTACCAACTGAGCTATAGTTACCTGACCACTAGCTGCGGTCTAATCTATAATATAATAATATAATCATCTTTATAGATATACTTGAACTGTGGTTTACACTAAAAATCATTGCGATAAAAATATAGCGCCACTTTAAGCGGCTGCTCGCCTCCTGCATCCATCGGCTCCCCGCGGTTTTCACCAGGTCGCCGGTCCACCTAGTCTGCCCACGCTGCGCCTTCCGGTTCGTGGTCGCCACTCGAGAACCTTTCTTCCCCATCGGTTGTCAGTTCTGCGAGCGATGTGGCCTGCCCATTGCCATTTCAACTTGCTAACTTTAAGGGCTATATCGGTCACTTTAGTCCTTCTGCGGATTTCCTCGTTCCAGATCTTATCTCGCAGGGAAACACCGAGCATAGCTCTCTCCATAGCTCGGTGCGCGACCTTCAGCTTACTAATGAGGCCATCGGTAAGAGACCACGTTTCAGTTCCATAATATATACATATGGTACACAATACAATACATATAGTAATTATACCATATAACACTATAAAATATACATATTATTATAGTGTTTGCCACAACCCAGCTCCAACTCAGCAAAATGCTAGCTGCAAGCAACTAGCGCTGGTCTTCCGTTGGCACCGGCAAGTGACATCACGCACGCTTACAATGAAAGGGCAGCGTACGCACAATATTATAAAAAATAAACATACACAAATATACCTATACCTTAAACAGAACTAATCTAACAGGGAATGAATTTCCAAACATCCAACAAGAATAAAAACTAGATAAGCAAATTAATAGCAATATAATATAATAAAATATGAATGTAAATGTGGGTTTGCAACAATGTGTGTTAATTATATAGCACTGGTGTCATGTACGAGTAGTTCCTCCCTTTTTTGGTGTGCATAAATGTATTCTTTTATTTTAATTCTAAAGCTGTACAAACTATACAGGCTCCTTATCGGTGGGGGAATATTGTTCCAACACTTCGATGCAGCATATCGGAAACTACCTCTAAAGGCGGCGGAGAAGTGCCGCTCCGTCGCAAGCTGCATCAAACATTGGCGGGACCCTTGATGCTTACGTCTCGCCAACCATGTCAGCTTATCGCTTAGATATGACGGCGTTTGATGCTTTATGATGCCGAACAAGAGACATGCCAAATGTAGCTTACGGCGGTGTCTCATTTTCAACAACCGATTTCTATTAAGGAATGGGGTCACGTGTGATCTCAAGGGAATGTCAAAACAAAATCTGGCACAAGCATTCTGAACTCGTTGTACCAGCTTTTGAGTTTTAGCCAGCAGTCTAGGACCGAAAACCGTGTCCATGTAATATAACCTTGACAGAACCAATGATTCCACCAATTGAACGCGCAAGTTTTCTTTCAAATAGGGTTTTATTTTGTACAATATTTTTAATTTTTAAAAGCAACTTCTATATAGATAGCTAAATGCTTTATTGCACAAGAGTTAATCAAGTACATAGGCGAACTTAATGCTAAATAGCATTTTCTTCCAGTTAACTATCGATACAATAAAGTCAAATTCCGTGGTTATTTTTTTTTCCTTTACATTAAAATGATGATCACTGTAAAATAATGTTTCTAACAGCTTTCTGTGGTGTAGTGGTTGAGTAGGTCAGCTCATAGCGCAGAGACGGCGGGTTCTATTCCCACGAATTGACAGTTATTATATATATAACTGCGGGATGCCGTTGGCTGCAGGGGGCAAGCAACCGCTCAAAATGGCGCTCCTTTGGGCAGGCCTATGTTCAGCAGTGAACGTCTTCAGACTGTTAATGATGATGATGATGATGATGAAGATGATGTATACATAATGATAGAGATAAAATACTTTTTCCGTGTCTGGGTGTTGTGGGACCATGGTCCTCGCAGTTCCTGGGCCCCTAGATACAGGGAATCCTGGTTAGGCTCCAGAGTCTATATAGTATATTATAGTGATTTATATATTGGACATTATTTATTATTAATAAAACAATTATTTATATTTTAAACTGTTTATTACTTTACGAATTTTATCACAAAAACGCAGTCCTAATTGACCACAACGTATACTATACATTATTGTTTTAATTAACAAAGTGATCTTAATATCCAATATCAAATTACAATACAATTACATTAACTATTATTATTACATATTGCAATTAAATAAAAGGTACAATTTTTTATTTAGCTTAATTAATTCTTTACAATTTGTTGAAATTAAAACTTACTCTAGTACGGGAATAACCTTTTAGTTCCATTGATATTGATTTCAAATATTATACATATAATTATATACATAGTTAAGTATATAAATCAGTGTAAGAAAAAAATAATATAGAAAAACCTAAAAGTAATAAATTACACAAGAAAAATACGTCGTACCATTCAGGCGAAGTCTGCGATCATTTTTCAAGTAAATAAATTACTTGCGGTGAAAGTAAATATTTATATAGTAATGTTACGGTACAGAAAGATCACAGTAACTCAATTAGTTTTATAAAATACCTGCAAGGCTTAGAGCATCTATAAATGGAGATGTTAACGTTATAATCCGCACCATTTTTCTGCCAATTTCTACGGGGGACGAGGTAAACACGTATAGCACACGCGCAAACCGCGCGCGTAAACGCACGCCGCACACCATCATAAGACACGCACGCCGTTATATAAACTAGCGTAGTTACGCAGTGTCTACACGCACACTATGATGTTGTAGATGACCAAGTAGCGCCATATGACCGGCAGAGGGGAACGCCTTGCCTTGCCACCTCCTTTTATAAATGCTCTGAGCTGCAGGGTGATCGCGAAACTTTCATTATAATAAAACAGGGGAAATTTCATTCCAAATTTGAAAATTTCCACTGCGTTGTGTGTTGAAATTATCAAATCCATCCCTATTTTTTCTATAGGTTGCAGTCAAGTTACGTGTATTCTAATTCAAAAAAAGTTTGATTATACCCCAGATAATATAATATCTACAGTAATAATACTGAAAATTATTTAATAAATATCACGTAATTTGTAATTCGTTTCATCTATTGCTCCGCGACAGCCTACATGATAGTACATAGGAACTTTTCAAACCTCTTTAATAATATGTAGATTCAAGGGTTTGCGTGTATGTGTGTGTGTACCTTACCACTTATAACCGAAACGGGGCGCTACAGATTTTAACAATAATAACGATTATTCGGTGTGCAATCAGTCCAGAAATAGCACATTATTATTCGTATTATTCCCAGAAATGTGATACAAATGAGAATTGTCACGTGATCCCCACTTCATTTCTACGCGTATATTAAAAGCCTACAGTCACGTAAGTTTCAACTTGAGTTTCTGTTTGTGAAACTGAACCCTATTGTACCATTTCTACCGCAGCATTGTTGAGAATTCTCTTAATTACCCACTTCCTGGTCTTAATGTCTGTTTCGAGTGGAATTTACGGGAATTTAGACTAAAACAGTGAAAATAGAATATTAGAGAGCTTGGTTTACTTGCAAATAAAAGTGTTCCTGTAAATATTTTGGACACGAGCCCTACATTTTGTTATATTTGGGAGTAAAATTCAACCCCGAATATAAAAAATGTAGGTATATTGTAACTAAGTTTACTCTCATATAATAACAAGCTTGCAATTTTAAAATGATTTTTATACTCGATTTTAATTTGTATCCCCACCAACAGCCTGAAGACATCCACTGCTGAACATAGGCCTCCCCTAGAGAGCACCACTTTGCTCACCTCCTGCATCCATCGGCTCCCCGCGGCCGCTACTTACAAGCCAGAAAAAAGCGCTATGTCAATGCTTTTAACAAAACGTATACCGTTCTACTTTGGAAATCTTTAGCTAGGTAGTTGTTACCTAAAAATAAAACGACCGACCTCCAAAAAATTATGTAAGAATTTTCGCGTAAATAATTTTTAGCACATCAATTTATTAAGCATAATTAATGACTGAACTATGTGAGGGGCTGGCACCAGTAATTAGATCGTGGTTAATTAGAGCTTTCAATTATATTTGGCCTTGTTCCGTCTAACGTCAGCGAATAATGTAAGTATAGAAAATTATTGCATAATAATGTTTTGTCTTTATTCGCACTGATGTAAACTGTCACGTGCAAAAAAGGAACAAAAGACATTTGAAAGGTTGCGATTTTATGTTTGTATGCGGTGGTTACTCTTTTGTTTGACCTTACCATTTGATTTAAATATTAGTCCCAGTGGTTTTAAACAGTTAGCTGTATAATAGAGTGTATTTTCTTCAAACAATGTAAGTATTCAGAGAGACAAATTAGTAGTTAAATTATATGAAATGAATGAAACGGTTTGAACATACAATCAATCAAGTATCTGTAGTAGTAGTAAATAGTAGTAAGAAAGAGACCTGGACCTCATGATACAGGCCCTGAGCCTAGTGAGGGATCCAGGTTTTCTAATTAAATGTAAAAGTTACCTCTATAATTTTCTTTATCATATAAATGTGTATTTTTCGTTTTTTTTATCTAAAAGCATATATTTTGTGCGAAGAGTCCTTACTGACGTCTGTCTGTACTGTAAATAAAATTGAGCGCATGTTTATTCCTAGTTACGTAGTCTCTTACATAATGATACTTTATCATAAATATTGTTATAAGTACTCTAGACTTTATTATAAATATTTACACAATTTTATTAGATAATTATTTACAAATAACCAATATCTAAGTCTATTTACTAAAGTTTCCGATATAATTATTTACAAAAAATGTTCCTATACTAACAACAGATTTAACTATCACAAAAAGAAAGTTCAAATAACAATTTACTGATAACTTTTAAAATATTTATATAACCTAATGATTTATTTCCAAAAATCAACGTTTATTCCTTTTACACTTCTTAATCGTAAGCCTCCAAAAAGCAACTCTAAAGTCAAGTGAATAGAATGCATAAATAAACGGGTTTATAGCCGAATTAAACCACCCGAGCCATGTCATAACATACATCAGCACTGGATTCACATAATCACTTGGAATGAATGGAGTTAACAAATAATATAGGAAAAATGGTAACCAGCACGCGACAAAACCGCCCACGACCAAGCTCAAAGTCTGAGCTGTCTTCGTCTCCCGTCTTAAAGATGATACTCGATTGTTTTCGTGGTCTTTCACCGAATGCGTCCGATTCCGCATCGTGTTTTTATACTTCACGTTCGCTTTAAACGTGACGTCATTAAACCTGGATTCCCGTTCTTTACTCAGTCTGTGTTTCCGTTTCTTCTCTGCGCGGAAGCAGCATGGGCATTTTGGATCCTGTGTTGAACAGTCGCTTTGATGTGTGATTTTCGAGGGCTGCTTCGATGTGTTTTGTCGGAGAGATAATTTATCCGAGCCGGAATCGGATTCGGTTCTGATGCAGGACAACTTCGCTCTCTGTAACAAGAAAAAATAAATAAATATGTGTGGACATTTTACTATGAGAACTAGATAGCTGAGATCCTTTTTTGTCTGAAAATACATACTTACATAGGATACAATATAACACCCAGACACGGAACAAACATCGATGTTCATCACACAAATGTTTCTCCAGGGTGGGAATCGAACCCACAGCAGTTCAGAACGAAGAGCTACTACCAATCAGTCCATTCAATAGTCTTAAGTATCGTTAGAAATGTTTTTTTTTGGTGAAGGTTATTGTGTATGACAATGTTCTATCTATTCTGGTATAATTATTAACATGGCAAAGTTTTCGACCAAAATAGATTGAGTCAAGATCTATCACAATCAATCTTAATGTGATAGAGGAAATGATACTTGTCAAATAAAATATAGCCGTAGGTTATATTTGGAGCTGTTGATTTACGATAATAGAAATTTACAATTACTTCCGGAAGACGCAGAGTCGGCTGGCCGCCCACTAGCTGGACCAACGATCTGGTGAAAACCGCGGGGAGCCGGTGGATGCAGGAGGCAGCCGCTCAAGGTGGCGCTCTGTGGGGGAGGCCAATGTTCAGCAGTGGACGTCTTTAAGCTTTTGATGATGATGATGATGATGATGATGATGATGATGATGATGATGATGATGATGATGACTATTACCTCGACCACGAAAGTGCGAATCAGGCTAAGTATGCAGATATATTTTGTAGGCTTTCCGCTGCCTCTAAGTTCTCTAGTTGCAAGACTTTAGTTTTCCCTTTTTCTATTGGCAACTAGTTGTGATAGAATAATGTTTTTTTTTACTCCGGTTCCAGTTGCCAGCTAGGAGTTTTTTAAAAGTCTTAGGTAGTGTAGTGAGTAGCATTAGAAGTTGTGGGTATTATTATAATAGATTCAAAGATAAAAGTTAGTTCGTTTAAAAAGATCTAGTCTCAATGATATTATACGTTCAAAACTTATTAGACCGACAAGAAATATTATCCCGAAAACTTAGATCGTTAATAAGGACTAGGCGAACTGCGCGTCATACACAAAACCCTAGCTTTTGGGCGCTTTGAAGCCCTAAATAATGACTTGGATTACCTATTCTACTGACAAAACGTTTGGGGATCACCACAACGTCTTATAGCATTATTACTTCAATCATACTTTGAAAAATTATATAAAAGTAAGAATATTGTAATGTTGTTGAAGCAGAGAAGTTTTGATGACGTCACGTTAAATCGTTCACTCAAATACAACTGTCATGTTATACCGTTAATCATGTTGACACCAACGTGCGACAGTGATAACGCTATATAAAAATAAAGACGTCTCGTTCTCGCGCCGGAATTTTTTATAAGTTCATGGTACGAATTCGCACAATATTATTGTAACCTTGAAATAATAATGCCATGAAACATGATGGTTTTGTATTAGTTTGTGGTAGGGCTGTTGAAAAGCCATTCTATGACCGTAATAATCTTTTTTTCTTTGTTTTATTGCGCATTTAAAAGGAACGTCCTGACATTTGAAAATGTTATTGCCGTTGCTCTGCTCTCCACACGTGTGATAGAGACAATAGAGCCCATGAGTAAATTTACCTAAATTTTTGCGTTTCGGGCGCCAACGGGTTTCACTCTTTAAAGCAGAAAAGATTCGATTTTGGTGTTTATAATCTATCCAAATAATTGACAGCACAATTGACATTGAAAATATGTTCCATGTTCGAGTTACAACTACTTTTCCACCAACTTTTTGACCAATGGAGATGTTAACGTTATAATCCGCAAACATTATTTTCTGACGATTTTTACGGGGGCGAGGTAAACAAGCATCGCAGACGCGCAAACCGCGAGTGTAAACGCATGCCGCAACACCATCTTAAAACACGCACACCGTTATATAATCTAACGTGGTTACGCAGTGTTTACACGCACACTATGATAATATGTATGACCAAATAGCGCCATATGACCGGCACAGGGGTACGCCTTGCCTTGCTATCTCCATTTATAAATGCTCTTAGGTTTAGGAGGGTACGAAGATACGAAGATTGTAAAAACTTAAAAAAGGAATACGTACTGACTGGACAAGAGGGAAGGTATACGCTTCTCTTAAGAGTCCTTGAACTTAAATGATATAATTTCGTCTCTTAGTAAACAAGTGTTCATATTTGTGACCTATATCGCTTCCTCATATTTTTATGGGAAGTGATTTTCCTTATTGCTTAGCTATTGAACGGTTATAATAGTTTTCGATAAAATATGGATTTTCTCTATAGAAATGATGCATAATGGAGACGTACCATGGGTTATTGAGATATTTCAAAGCTTCAATCCGTTATTGCTTTTTGGATTTATATTTGGTATCTATTCTTATATTATTTAGGTATTATAGTTACGGTTCCAACCGCAATACATCGCTCTTTAGGCGGGAACAATGAAAAAGGAATAATAGGTACTTATCAGAAATAATATCTACAGTGCAGTAATTTCAATGGGGGAGACGGTTATAGGTTGTCCTTTTCCTAGAATCCAGTCTTCTTCTCGTGTAGGCAAGTAGTCGGCGGGCACGTTATCCGTCCTTCTCGGCTGTTATCATATGACGATAGTCGTTAAGCCAAGTCAGAAGCCTTTGGGTGTCTAAAACTTCTGACACCAGGGCTGACTATACTTGCCTACACGAGAAGAAGAAGAACAGGAATCCGTCGATTAGTAGGTGTTTGCGTCGCGGTTTCTGTTCGCGTGAAAATTCGGATATATTGTTTTAGTATTATAATATGTCGGGACCATGATAGTGAAGTTTCAGAAGACCAAATGCGGGTAGTTGACAACGCCTCGCCTGCACGGTAATGACACTACTCCATTCTTCTAGTGACCACGGCCGTTGTATGTTGGTCGAAACGTCGAGGTTAGTCAAAATTATATTTGATAAATTTTTGTGCGCGAAGAGAACCGTTCTAACTTTACAATAGGTGAGAACTAATCTGTTTGTAAAATATCTTTATCAAAAATTAATTTTATTTTAACGGCAATGCCGTTGGACTTTGCGAACTCTTATAGATTCACGATGCAAAGGGCAGCTGTCAAATTTAGGAGGCAACTAGCTCAAGGGCGCCCCTTTTTGATGTGCTTCAAAGTGCAATGCCCTAAGTCACAGATTACTGAATATGTTATACCTAAGTGTAGATATGCCTGTCACTACCAGATGAACTGCATTAACAAAACTTCAATACTTTAGGGAAAATGAAAGGCAGATGGAAAATCAACATATTTTCAAACTTGAAGAAACAAACTTATTACAATATTATAATTTCAGCCAAAAGTTAGTCACGTACGAGTTGAATGTTCTTTACCGCGTGCATGCAAAATTATTCTTCATTGAATATTTAAAATAGATTGTTATTCTTTGAACTAAATACCTATAATTTTAACTACTGCAGTGCTATAAGCGTTATAGGAAAGCCTACTGGTCACAGCCTAGTCTAAGTATTACTGACAATGTGGATTGGATTCACCATCATCATCATCATCAGGCTGAACACATCCACTGCTGAACATAGGCCTCCCCCAAAGAGCGCCACTTTGAGCGGCTGCTTTCCCCTAGCATCCATCGGCTCCCCGCGGTTCTGACCACGTCGTCGGACCACCTAGAGGATTGGATCATCTGGAATAAATCAAATCGGATTGAACAGCTTCTAAGATCAATTTTGTAAAAAAAGTATTATTTTTAAAGCCAAAAACGAATTTTTGTTCTTAATTTTATCTCCTAATTCGACATTACTCAACTCCACTCTTAAGAGTAATGTCGAATTGGGAGATTAAATTAAGAACCAAAAATTCTTATATTTTGGCTTTCGGTCAAAAACTATGAAATAAAACTTACTTTACTGCACTTGGTGGTGCTGGCGAGCTGGTGGTGCCTTCTCGCCACCACGCAGGAAATTCTCGCGTACACATACACCATCACAGCCATGGGAAGGAAGAAGGACCCCATGGCAGAGAATACCACGTAGCCTGGGTTCTGGTTGTACCGACACACTCCGCCTTGGTTGTGATCCGGTTCGTACCTGATGAGGAAACAGGTTGTTAGGTAAGGGGTGAAAATTCTGTCAGCACGTTTACCTCAATGCTCGTCTTCTATCCTTTTCTATCGATTGGAATCGTCATTTCCTAGACCGAGAAAGATGGCGTGAATACGTCGTGCATGGTACATCAGGCAGAAAAGGATAGAACATGAAGAAATATAATTCCATTCTGATAGATGAGATTCAGTCCTAATAGTATTTGGCTAATGCATGGCCATAAGACAGATAGATAGGTAAATAGATAGATTGAAAAATAGATAGATTATAGACAAATAGACAGATAGACAAATAGATAGATAGACAAATAGATAGATAGACAGACAAATAGGTAGATAGATAAATAGATGGAAAAATAATAGATAGATAGATAAATAGATAGATAGATAAATAGATAGATAGATAAATAGATAAATAGATAGATAGATAGATAAAAAAATAGATCATAGACAAATAGATAGATAGATAAATAGATAGTAAGATAAATAGATAGCTAAATTAAGCTACATAGGTAATGCTAAATAAGATAATATGGGCAATATTTTTTTTAATTGAAGCATTGACCTTTTGTTCCAATAAAGTTCCTTATTCTCTACTTAAATATAACTTCTCAACATTTAAGATTCAAAAGTAATTAGGGTTTAGAGATTGAAAACCCGTAAATTTCACGATGGGTGATGTTTTATTGAACTATTACTGTCCCATCGGAAAAAATATTCATTTAATCTTCGCGAGAGAAGGGTTGAAGCAATAAATCGAGAATAAAATTTGAGCAGTCTGAATCCTTATTCTCAAATTGTTTTTTCTCACTTTCAGCTTACGAAGGTTATAAGGACAAGGGGCGTGTTGGCAACACCCTGTTGGAGACAGCTTACAGCATTGTAACAGTATGTCAACTCTATTTTACTGTTACTCTTTTAGTATCTGTTTTTTGGCCTTAGCTTTTTGTCTGTTTATATCCCGGTCTGTCTTTTTCTATACATCCCTCTTTTCTTTAAAGCTTTTCCGTAACCTTATTTTATGCCATTCATCATTAGCTTAAAATAATTCACTGCCTTCGGGACTACTGTCTGCGGGACCTTACCGCGTAAGTCTGGTGGTAATGGTAATAATGTGCTCGCGCTCACGGACTTTAGACTGGCGCGTGAGGGATGGCAGGGGATGTCCATTATCAGATCATTTAAGGGGTAGGGGTGCTGGACCTAAGTCTCTCATAAAGCACATCAACGATCCTGGTTTTCTCATCCATTCTTCCATAACAGTTGCTGCCAAACACTACGGATGTCGCTCTATCTCGCTACTTTATTAGACGGGCCCGATAGCTCAGTTGGTAGTATCCCTGCCTTCTGAACTGAGGGCTGTGGGTTCGATTCCTACCCAGGACAATAATTTGTGCGATGAACATAGATGTTTGTTCTGCGTCTAGGTGTTATATTGTATTCTATGTATGTATTTACAAACAAAAAGTATATAAGTATTGTATCAATTATCTGGTACCCATAGTACAAGCTATACTTAGTTTGGGCTAGATGGCGCTGTGTGAAATGTCACCCACATATTTATTTATTTATGCGAGTGCTATTAGAGTTACAGCAATTATCGCTACTTACTTGCTCCTATTTCGATTACACACTGCTCACGGATTTCATCTCATTTCTTGTATGAGAGTCAGTTCTAGTCGTGCAGAGCTTTAGTTACTAGGTATGAGACTAGGTGGCGTTACTCCGCTGATAACGAAATCCTGAATCTCGTTAGTAGTTTCATAAGATAAACGAAAATGTTCGTTTAATTTGAAAATTGGCACAGGGCTTAGCGTTATCCCGCCTATTGCAATAAATCGGCTTCCTATGGACCTCTTCTTTTATTTGCATCCTAATTGTATACTTCCTAAATTACCATAATGATCATAGCAACCGATAGTCAGTTGTTCTTAGCATAGACACAAATGTAATTCTTCAAAATCTCCGTGTCTGAGTTGCCTTACTGATTGTACGACGGTAAAGCATACGGGCAAGTCGTGGATAGCCTGTTTTTTAGTATGTCACTTACAAACTAATGACATTCTAATAGGGATGCTCGAAGGTCAAGAAACGTACATCAGTATAAGTAATTTTAAGCAAAGGAATGGAGGCCCATGTTGGGTAGAGTGTAGGTAATGTTTTGGCTCACTATTTGAGAATATTTTTGGCTAATTTAAATACGTGGTCAACTGTGCTTCAAATTACCAAATAACATCGTTTTTTGTTTGGTTGCGTGTGGGCGTGAGATTTTTTTTTTTTTATATTTTGGATCCACACATAGTGTATTTAGCCAGTGTCAAGTATTGTAAATTTTTCATCATGTTAATAGAATATTTCACGTGTGTAAGTCAAGTCTTAGTCATAGTCAAAGTCCAATCTAAGTCAGGTAGTCATATTCCAGTCTCAGTCATGCTCCAGTAAAGTGGTGGCAACTATACTAGAAGCTTCTATGGAATTTTGGAAGCAACGCGGAAAATCACGTTTCACCACATTATATCACTTGCCCACACTCATGCTCGTAATTCAGCACTTAATGCGTAAAACGCCACCAATTTTAAACATTAACACTGGAAAAAGAACAAGTTGTGAGTGAATACAATGCAACGACGTGAACTTTTCCGCGTTCCCGCCAAAACTCCAGAAAATAATTGATTATGATTATAAATACATCAAGCAATGTCAGAAGCATCGTTGTCACTATATAGAACCACTTGCCGAAAATATGATGAATATTTTATCAAAACTATACATCCTTTATATATTTCTTTTTAGTGTTTGCTACGTAACCAAAATTGTTAAATAAGAAGCCATACATATTTTGTGTAAATCCATAGCAAATCGTACATCGAACGAACATTAATTTTATTTCAATTCGATGTTTAAACCTATATAAAAAATCAAAAGCCATAATGTGGCATACCTACCATTAAAAATCCCTGTCTCTTATAATAAATAATTCAGCCCCATTCCAGCCTAGCTAGCACAAAGCGCAGCGCGACAAAATTTTGTCGTGTGAGACTGGTACAAGAGTAACGGGTATGGTAGCGCTCAAGTGCGTTTCACTCTAACAGCGACAGTTTTACTCGCACATGCTAGGCACATGCCTGAATTTACTCACCATCCAAACATAGGTGGACACGTGATCGCCATAGCAGCAATCCACACGAAGAGAATCATGGTTAACGCCAACTTCTTACTTCTTCTTCTTCTGGAGTAGGTCAACGGCCTGGTCACAGCCAGGTACCGGTCCACGCTGATAGCGCAGAGGGAAAGGATGGAGGCAGTGCAGAGAAGGATGTCCAGGCTGATCCAGATATCACACAGGATCCAGCCCAGCTCCCATTTGCCTGAGAAAAGAAAAACAAAATGTAGGAAATAATAACGAAATGAAACAGTGAAATGGTGGTGTGTGCGTGGAGGAGGGGTGTATGTGTGTGCGTGATGTGAATGGGTGTAAGAAAAAGAAATCGTTATAGCTGTACAAGCATATACATTATTTTACTTATTCACGAATGCCTTGCACACTTACAGTGACGCCAAGATGTATGACGAGCCAAAGATACAATGAAAGACTTATATATATAATTATTGTGATTGTGAGAGACGTTAAAATCAAAAGGTTATGTCAAAATTTAGAGGGTAAAACCGTTTTCACTCGATGCTAAAATGTAGATAAATAAAGAAAAAACGTTTCATATGCTATTTATTGTCTCTATCTTACTTGCAGATAAAAGAGCGACGGCAACAACGTTTTCAAATACCACGGCCTTTTTAAGATCTAGGGATCATTGCCCCTAGATAATGATCCCTAGATCTTAAAAAGCACTTAAGCCCCGATATTGAAATGACACGAATAAACCCAAAAGTACATTTTTCAGGTGCAAAAAGCCTTGGCAATTATTCGGACGTGTTTTCTTCAGTTGGTGATCAATCATTTATTTAAAAAGATACCTTTCGTGAGGACGGCCGGTCTCCGCTGTAAAATCGAATTTATTGAGGCGAGGGAATTTGTTTTTCAAATCCGGCCCCTTTCTGTTACCTAGAGGCCTTTGAGATTATCATTTTCTTGAAATTGTGTTACTTCGTAATGGTTAGACGGCTTCTGTGACCAAATAAAAGAGAATTCGCAGCTACAATACAAAATACATAAATCGGTAACTGCTAGGTAATAGTTTTTAAAGAAAATCGTACCTATACGGTGCACTTTGTAAGAAACCTGACTTATAAAACTACGGGGAAGAAAAATTTTCAATTGGCAAACACGACTTGGAAGACAACGTATATAGATGTATCTCACTAGGTAGACCGACAACTATGTCAAACTACATGAATCCGTTATCCGTGGAGAGATCAATGCTCGGTGTTGCAACATAAGATCCGAAATGAGGAGATCCGCAGGAGAACTAAAGTGACCGATATAGCTCTTAGGATTAGCAAGTTGAAACGTCTTGGGCGTCTTTTTTTTTATGATATTGAATGACGTGACGAGCTGGTCGTTCACCTGATGTTAAGCAATACGGCCGCCTATAACAGTTGCAGTGTCACTCGGAACTTTAAAATAATAAAGTTTCGCGTGACACTGCATTGCGCACGTCATCCTGAGACATCACACAGTCTAGTAATCAGATTACTACACTGTGTAATCAGGTAATAAAGTCTCATTTGACCAGTAATTTCACTAGCTATAATGCCCTTCAAACCGGAACACAGTAGTGCTTGCACACTACTGCTTGACGGCAGAATAACTGGCACAGCGGTGGTACCTACCTAGACGAACTTTGCAGAAAAGTCCTACCACCTAGTCGACGTCTTCAAGCTGTTAATGATGATGAGGACGTGAAGCCGTTATATTGTGTCATATATGCAAGAGCAGTTCTAAATCGCGTTCTATGGAAGAGGCTTATATTCAGCAGACGTCTTCTTGATACTGGTGGACCACCCTACGCACTAAGTCTATATACCGTTCACAGAAAAGTCCGAAATTGGAAACTTACGCTGTTAATGCCTTAATATGTAATGCTATTAGGTTGCATCACGATAATATTTACACATCAGGAAGCTTACGCAAGCAAAAAAGCTTTTATGTAGAAAATGTTGTTCCACACCCCCATTTGTAGATTAGCGCTAAAGGTCACGGGTATACCGTGAAGATATTAGTTGCAGTAAATGCGTAGTACGTATCCACTGGTTTGACCCGAATTTTAATATGGCTATTTCACTTATTTTTTCTCTCTTTGCCACGGGGGCTACGATATTGCCCGTGCGAGAGCCCACTGCACAAATACCTGCGTCATCGAGTACCTCAATAGGCTATCTTTAGATCGTTAATTTGAACTTAGACATGTAAAAAATTCAAGTCTGCCGATTCCGGTCCTGCCGGGTCATGGAAATCCAACTTCAAATGCCTTGAAAACTAAGTTCCGGCATGTTTTGACCTGGCAGACCTTTTAATCTGTTATCAGGGGCATAGATTTCATCAGGATACTTGATGAGGTACCTAAATGGTGTGAAGGGCACTTCGTAAGGGTCTGGCAGGTACTTTTTTTTTTTTTTTTTTTAAATCTGCTTTACCACAGACACCTGGGTCCGTGCTCTTTGTTAGCTTATCACTTATTGTTATATTTTTATTTTATTTTATTGAACAAAATATTATACTAGAGAGGACAATTAAGTACTTAACCTATTTTTTTTTTTTTTATTTTTTTATGTTTTTTTTTTTTTCGTTTTGTTTTTTTTTTTTTTTCGATTTGTGCATACACCGCGAGCAGACCAGCTCCCGCAAGCAGCGCCCGTTCACGAGCTTGACGCATGCGCCAGCCATCGCCCTCCTCAACCATTTTTGAGGGAAGAGGACGACCCGACGCACGACGCCGCCGCAAGAAGAAGCTTTTTAGTGAGCGTGAGTGCTCCCGGTGTACACACAATAATCATTTACATTCTAGTACTATTTTCTTCATACGAGCGGGATAATTGACAGGCTCTTTTGAGTCCGTCAATGATCCCGCTCGTACATGTCGTTGTTAATCCGCCTTCTCCTCCCGGACCAGGACTTCTGTTACCGCCACGTTTCGATCTTTGATGGCCATCTGCAAGTTGTACTCGCGGATGGCCCTCGGTGATGCAGCCATCGCACGCTGCACGAAACGGCTGATGGCGTCTTCCTCATCGTCGGCGAAGTAAACGAAAGTCCCGGTGTGCCGCGAGACTGCAACCACCGCGTGCGGAACGCTCTCGTGCAGTCTCATCTTGCCCTTAGTCTTGATGACGATGACCGACTCGTATGTCAGTCCCTGTGCTTCATGGATGGTGAGGATGCGCGACCCCGTGCCTCCGCCATAACCCTTGTTGGATAGGGTCTCCTTTTCTTCCTGAGTGTGTACTAGGAATAGGGTGTTGGGGAGGGTGCTGGATATTTGCGCACCTGTGTACCTTCTCTGCTCCAGGGACTTGACACGTGGGGCCGAGGAATATATACCAGAGTATATTTCTCTCAGCGCGTAAGCGACATCCATGGGATTCCTATGTGTGCATAACAACTCCTGGTTGATGGTGGCCACCAGGCCTCTGTCGATATAAGGTAACTGGTTGACGTCTCCGATAAGGACTACCTCGCGAGCACCAGCCAGCCGTGCAGCCATTACAATGGCCCCAAAGTGGTTCATAAGAGCTTCGTCTACCATAAGGCGAACGTTGCTCTGACCTCTTCGGATGCCATTTACGAGTACAGAAGCCATGGTGCGCACTTTGGTTTTCACCAAGTCACCTATGCGGTGCGCTAGCTTCTCCCTCAAGTCTTCTGGCAGGTACTTCCAGCAGGGTACGCATGCGCAATGGGGCAGACCTACTTTTTTTTACATAATAAAATTAATCTATGGATAACTGTTAAAAATTTCAAGGATTTCTAATGACCCGGCAAGATCGGAATTGACAGACCTGACATTTAAGTGTCGGTTTATAATCTACAGATAGCCTATTAAGGTACTCAATGAGGTAGTTATTTGTGCAGTGGACTCTCGCACCATAAGTGAAATAGTGAGAATTTCGATCGAATATTTGCTTGAAGTTTTGACCTTCATGTCGTACCTACATCTAGCTTAGGATGGTGAACGATGACGTTAATATTTCAAATATGACCTTTGTAGTCCCTTCATTCCCTTTTTCCTTATTTAGCGTTCGTTTACACCATCTTTTGTGTCCGCGATGGATATTTTAATAGGCTTCGTTCAGTGACTTTGATGGAAAACGGTTGGAGATTAAACGATGAACGAAATTCGTTACGTATTGTTTATTATTTTGCGCTTTTAGCAGTAAGTTTCTACTTATTACATTATACAATAAACGTCGTTGATGCGACGTTGGAATTTTTCTATCATAATTTAATTCTATTTAGTTTTTCCTGAGCACATTACGGCATGTACTTACACCATAGCATAATTAAATAATTTTGAAGATTTTTGGAATACCTACAGGTGGGTCACCATTTTGTTTATTCTTCTTTAGCATAGATGGCACTTTTAAAACCTATTTGAACCAATAGCTGAGAAATACAAACAAGGTTGACAAAATCTCCTCCAGCGTCCCGTTTCCAAGATACACGAACTTTCAAAGAATTATTCCCATGTCTACAGATTCCTATTTCTATTCTACGGATTTTCGTTTCTTCTTCTTCCATGTAGGAAAGTGATCAGCCGTGTCAGGATTTTTAGGCCGCCCAAAGGCTTCTGTATTGGCTTAACGACTATTGTGTTAGATTTTCGTTTTAACAGAGTTTCGTGTTTACTGATTCCTAATTAAACTGAAGCCAATTTTTCTAATTAAATTAGACATCTGTTACATGTTGGTATCTTGATTTAAATTATCGAAATTCAAATAAAAACAAACTGGCCATCTTGACATTCGGCACATAACAGAGCATAAAGTAGAGTAGCTATACGGGTAGCAGTAGTGAAATAGTTCATCCAGAATCTAGCTGGTATCCAACCAGTATTTGCTGCTCTGTGAGCTCAGCTGCTGAGTGCAATGTTTGCAGACCGTGTCACCTCCAACATCCAACCTCCAGCGATATTACGTTCATACAGTGGAATCGGTCTAGTAAAGCAAACAATTTCTTGCATGAGTTTTGAATTCGAAACGAGTTGTTGGGCTTTTATCATCAAAAATGCACACTGGGGATTTTCTAGGAATATTTTGGAATGGTGCAAATTGTCTAGGTCAAATTAACATCAGTTGTATCGTTTCTTTTAACCGAAAAGAAAACTAAGTAAATTTGGGCAGGCGTTACTTACTGTGAAAAATTTTAATAAGTGTCAAATTGGGTTCCCAAGAAGATACCGGGGTCGATGGGAAAAAAAGGCCATGCTCGACGCTCACCGGGGCCAATTGCACCGAAAGTACCATCTTCCCCGTTATAGTCATCATCATCATCAGCCCAACACGTTTCCACTGATGGGCTTCCTCTCACATAAAGAGAGTACTTAGTCCATAATCCACAACGCTAGTCATAGCGCATCCGTTCAGTCCACGAATCTGCCTAATCCACGAATCTGTCTAATCCGCGAATCTGCCCATTTCACGAATCTGCCCAATCTACGAATCTGTCGGATAAAGAATCTGCCGTATTACGAATCTGTCCAATCTTCTAGAATCTGTTCAACACCGAACAATTGGTCAAGTGCAGGTTGGTGGATAACACAGTCATGCTCTCGACTTTTTTGTTCTTGAACATACCTGAACATACCTGACTGAACGTCCACTAGGTGGTAGGACTTTTCTGCAAATTTCGTCTAGGTAGGTACCAACGCTCTGCCAGTTATTCTGCCGCCAAGCAGTAGTGTGCAAGTACTATTGTGTTCCGGCTTGAAGGGCATTGTAGCTAGTGAAATTACTGCATAAATGAGACTTTATGACTAGATCTTACAGTCTAGTAATCTGATTATTAGACTGGTTGATGTCTCAGGATGACGTGCGCAGTGCAGTGTCACGCGAAACTTTGTTATTATAAAGTTTTGAGTGGCACTGCTACTGCCGAAAATGCCGCACATAATTTGCAAAGGTATTTGGATTTGAACCTGGTTGCGTCAATTTGAAAGTTGCATGCGTTACTGCTAAGCCAATGTCGCTCTTATTCTAGTAGCAGGAAATTCCTGTCGTATCCATTTTCGTTCAACAGTAAAACGAAAAACATTTCCTAAGTATCAACTCTACGCCGACGGGAAATCGTTTACAATTTCTTCAAGATCACATTTTTAACGTAGCTCGTCTCATCTCGTTTTCCCAGCTTCCATCTATCCGGATGAGAGTGATCCTTGAAATCTACGCGCACTCGACTGATGTGTACCTATGTATTCGGGGCCTAGAGCCGCTCTGTGAAATTAGTACACATGCTCGTAACGAATACATTTTAACTTACCTGACTTGACTGTCAATACAATAGGCATGATGACTACTATTAAAAATGAACAAGTAAATATTACTTTCATAAAGAACATTAAAAATGAATGCAATAATTGAAAAAATAAGCAAAATCGGTAAATAAATCACGGAGTAATAAGCTTTTAATGTTTCTATAGGAGGCATCTCCTGTCCCTTTCTCGCGAAACAGAGCGCCCCCACAGTTACTATGAAAATGGTGCTCGTGACGTCACATGCCAAAGAGATTGTATGAAAAACTACCACAGCTTAGTAATGAGGTACTATAACGACCTTCCTCTGACGTAACTGGCCGTTTGAGCTATATCTTTCTATTCCGATTTTTAAAATGCTTGTAACTTTGTCGTTTTTTGAGATATTTTATTTTTGTTTTCACAAATGTTTATCTTTTGAGGAATATTTTTAAGTTTATACAAAAAAAAATAGTCATCATGCCTAATGCCCTTAAGTCACCACGAACACGCTGTTTTTAGTGTATATGCCATGTGGTTTGGTGGACAAAATCAGTACCACCATTACCTACCATCTTTTCCATAGTTGTCGCAAGAGCCAGCTGAGGGAAGATCCAGGGAATAAGCAGCAGCATTCTACTCGGTACATTAAACTCTTCTACGATCACCAAGCCGTCTGCCAAGCGTGCTGGTTATGGCAAACTCTTTAATAATAAGCGTCCAAAGTGGCGCTTTTTGGGAATGTCTATGTCCAGCCGTGGACCCCTTCCGGCTATAGGCTGTTATTGTGAAGTTAGTTCTCGCTTTGAAAACAATGGCAGTTAAAAATGTTAATATTACATTTTATTTTAAAATAAACTCTGGACTCTATAGAGAAGAGGGCAAGAAGAATGGTCAACGATGAGATGCTGCTTGGAAAAAGAATGCAAAGTCTGAAGCACAGAAGAAAAGTAGCTTGTCTGTCCGTCTTTTACCGTCTGCAATTTGGGGAGTCTTCTCAGGAGCTCCATAATCTCATCCCGTCCTCTCCTTTCCGTCATAGAACAACTAGACGTGGTGAGGCCTTCCATCCTTATGTCGTTGACGTGCCCCATGTTCATACTAATCGTTTCGGAAATTCTTTTATAATCCGCACTTCTAAGGAATGGAACTTGCTTCCTATAACGGTGTTTCCTTCCACATATAATCTAGGCGTATTAAAGAGCAGAGTGAATAGGTATCTTCTGGGTAAGCGTGTCCCACCTTAGGCTTCATCTACACTTACCATCAGGTAAAAAAAAAAGAAAAAACGTACTGAGGTCGTCTGAACTAGGTATTCCATTGGTTAATCACTCTTGGTTCTTGGTATAAGAGCGGTACAAAATCACAAATTGCACGATGTCAGATATTATGACTATTTATAGGGTTTTTTTGGCGGGAACGCGGAAAGTTCACGTCGTTGCATTATATTATTTTTGAAAACTTTTGCTTTTTCCAGTGTTAATGTTTAAAATTAGTGGCGTTTTACGCATTAAGTGCTGAATTACGAGCATGAGTATGGGCAAGTGATATAATGTGGTGAAACGTGATTTTTCGTGTTGCTTCCAAAACTCCATAGAAGCTTCTAGTAAAGTTGCCATCACTTTGCTGGAGCATGACTTAGACTGGACTATGACTACCTGACTTAGACTGGACTATGACTATGACTAGGACATGACTTTGAGTGAAATATATTATAACACAATGAAAATATAATACTTGACACTGGCTAAATACACTATGTGTGGAGCCAAAATATAAGAAAAAAAAACTATTTATAGCAAGCCATGAGTGTTTGAAAAGAAATAAGTTCTCTCTTCCACTACAGGTGCAAGCAATCCGGCACAATGCAAAATAGACAACTCCGATTTGTAGTTTCGATAACACAATACAATATAAAACCCTCATTGGTTGAAGAAGCCGGTGATCAACAACCAATGAGCGTTCTTGAGAGTCCCGAATCACCTGATAATATTTTTATATCATCTCTAGCCACGGAGCAAAAAAAATTGTTTCAATGCTCTGTGTCTCTAGCCCTCACTTACTTTACGATCTATAAACCTAAACCTTTCCAAACAGTGACCTCTTCAGAAAGTATCACGAAAAGAAGCACGTAAAATTTTAAGCTCGCGCGTGACGAAAAAATTTGCAGTGTTCCATTTATTTTGTTGTTTTCTTGCTTTTCTTTAGACGTGTTCGTGACAGCTCTATAAAATGCCAAGATAAACAAATACTAGATTATCTTCTTGTTTGCTTTATTAATTTTTTTATCACGACTTATTACCTAATGGTTATGCTTACCAATTGAGATGTACCTGCCAAACACTGACAATTTAGATGGTTATAAGGTAAAACCATGGATGAAATAAAAAAAGAAGGATTGAGTTTTGATTGACATGGAACTGAAGCCCAAAATGGCGGACATATTACGTATGTGTGTCAGATGAAAGTGGGGCGACCGGCTGCCTATGATGTGAGTGTGTGCGTGCCCCGCTCGTACGTACAAGCATTCCGGCTTCCTAAGGGTGCTTCAGTTGCGGATCAGACGGGATTCACTCCTTCTTTTTTTATTAGCTCCATGGGTAAAGCGTATCAAATTCAAAATGGTAACAAAAAGAAAATTGATAGACCCAAGACCATCTCCTGACGTTGCAGAAGTTCACCATAAATAAAAAATGAAACAAGAATACTAAAATGTGTAAATATGGCAAAAATGTTTTAGATAAATATCCGTAAGTTTAAAAAGATTTAGTAAATTGGCACTATATTATTCTAACGTTCAATCATTTTTAGCAAAGTTACATTAGATATTCCAACGTTTAAACGTTTTTAGCGGTGTTACACTACATAATTCTAACCTTAAACTTTTTAACGGTGTTAATAGATATTCTAATTTCAAAGTTTTTCGTAGTTACTCTAGATATTCTGACGTTAAAATGTTTTTAGCGAAGTTACTAGGTATTCTAATTTAATGGTTTTTAGCGAAGATGCACAAGATATTTTACCATTTTTTTAGCAAACTTACACTGGATGTTCTCACATTTGAACGTTTTTAGCGAAGTTACACTAGGTATATTCAAACGTTTAAACGTTTTTAGCGAAGTTACACAAGATATTTTTGTTGCCTTATGGTAATAAAAAGAACTTACCAGTAATATGTACAGCAATCGCCGGCGGCATAACAAATATGCCCACCATGAGATCAGCAGCGGCTAAACTAGTCACAAAGCAGTTGGTCACCGTCCTCAACCTCTTCGTGGTCACCACTGCTAGTATAATCAACGTGTTCCCAATCACTGTTACCACTATCAGTAAGAACAGCACTATCACAACACTTATTTCTATTGAATCATAATTTTCACTACAATTAGTACTGTTAGTCAAGTTTCTACAAGTCACTTGTATCTCATCTGGGTGAGTTGGATCCCGGTTTGTGATTATTTGGTACAAATCGTTTGTGAAGTTGTGGTTTTCTTCGTTCACGTTTTCTATATAGAATTCTGTTTGGATATCTGTGAAGTTCCATATTGTTGTGTCTTCTGGCGAGGTTATCATGTGATTATGCTCGCGATTTGTGGTTGGTTCTCGATTTGGATGGCATTTTCTGTAACAAAAAGAAATTTATCATTAGCTGTGAGCTTGTAGTAGACTTCGCGAGTCTGCATTTTTGAAATGTAATTTTTACGCTATGTGGGTTGAAAAGGTAAAATATTTTTGTCCCGGAAAGTCAGGCACAATTTTACGCGGAAAACTGAGTATGTGGTGGAAATTATAAAGGAATGTGTATAACTATAAACTATCTAGTATTTTCCATTCATAAATGACTTTTCATCGGATCAGCCGGACATGAACGGAGTTACGTTTAACTCGTGACTAATTAGCACTGAATCTTTATACAAAGTGACCTTGAATTGGTATGATATCCCGAAAGGGGGTAAATCTACACCCGAAGGTAGACAATGTTTCTTCTACAACTTTTGTTAATTAATAGTTTTTCATTGAAGAAATGCCATGTAAAGTTTACGTTCGAAAATAGTCTTAGCGCGGCTGGGTAGTTGAACTTCGTCCTTGACCGAGTGCACATAAATGAGTGTAACGACCTGTGTGTACAAACGAATTTATAGTAATAATAATAATAACGCAGGGGCGGCTTTGTGGCGAGCCGTCGGTGAGTGGCGACACCGCGTACCCTGATTCCAAGGGGCTAAGTGAGACCCCTAACCCCTGGCTTGCCTTAACTGGCTGTCCAGGGGTGGAAGTCGCAAGAGCTAAGAACCTAAGCTCCAGGGTGGAAGTGTTAAAGGGCATAACGCCGCGAGTAGCGTTCAGTGAAAGTGCAGCACACCTCTCGACACCCTAAGCCACCCACACCAATGTTGCTTCCTCGGCACTAATTTGCGGTAGCCACTACAGGAGGCCCATTTAGTGGGTGGGAAGTCATCACCTGCCACAAACATTTTGATATGAGACAAAATTGGCAGGTGCCGTTCTCTCATTCCATAACCCAATGTCACCATCCATTCAAAAGTTCACCTTAATAGCCCTGATATTTTTACCTTAATATTATACAAAATAGTTATATCAATATGCCAACATGTAAGAAAGAAATATGTAAAACAAGGTCACATTGTCTCTGGTCCTCGTTGAAATGCAAACCATCGACGTCAGGTCCAGGGATAATGTGACCGTGTTATAGTTACCTTTGTATCCAAAAAGGCCTCTTGGTGTTAGCTTCGGCCCCACCAATGCCTCTCAAATGTCCGGGCTAGACCCGAGAATGGAAATGGATAAGAAAATAATAATAATAAATATTTATTGAACACTGTTTACCTACTATTATATATATAACAAGGTAAAAAATGACTGCAATACACCCTAAGCTAAAGAAATCAACTTAAACAGAGGAAGCCTTGGGGAGAGGCAATACATATTTGAGAATAATATATAATTTAGGAAGTACTTAAGTATATCTCTCCAGTCAGCCAACCCGCCAGCGAGGTGGGCATGAAACCCTGGTTGCATTGCTATGCAATAAGAGATAAATCATTTCAAATTTATGTTTTTTTCTTTTCAAACCAGGTCACATGATCACACAGTTGATAGTATCTTGTTTAGTCCTGTGTCGGTCGTTTATTTTCAGAGATCTCGGTCGTTCGTGATTGACTAGCCAAGTGACCGAGTCAAAAGATTCGATCAAAACGTATTTCATCGGTCTCGAGAACCAATGCAGTGCGGAAAAGTACTTTATATGTAAGCAGTTAAGGTTGATTTCAGAATAATTGGTATTTAACCGAGTCAAAAGATTCAATCACGTCGATCGGTCATCGGTCTCGAAAACCAATGTAGTGCAAAATAGTACTTTATATACCAGCGCTTAAGGTTGATTATACAATAAGTGTTATTTAACTTACGTCGTTTAATTTTAAAGTGATACCGCGCCGCTGCTGTGCCTGTCGTTTGGTCGGTCACGGATCGGTCTCCGCGCAGTCAGTCTCACTCAGTCAGTCGGTCCCAAGGACCCGGGTCTTTAACGATTGAACGACTTGATCGGTCACGAGAGGGCATGATTCGATCATTTTGATGCGGTCAATCACGATCGACACAGGGCTAATCTTGTGGAAATCGCACGTGCAATTTTGCGATTGGATTTATTGTTTACCATGAAAGTTTGGAAACACCCAGTTTCAAGTAAGACTCACAACTTGTAGAGTATTATGGTCCCAGTCCCCCCATTTCGGGATAACATACCAATTCAAGGTCACATTGTATACGAAATTAGTAACGAGAAAAGTATTACATTCCAGACAGCTTCGTTCCCAAGCAGGTGAAATATTGGTCAAACGCAATCCTATCAAAAAAAAATATTCTAATCACTTTATCCAACGTCTCATTCCCAAAACGTCTCATTTGCAAAAATTCCCTCCATTCTAAAAACGTCCCATTAATACTAAGTTGGAAATTAATTTCTTTAATGGAGTGCAATTTGTAAAGAACATTGGTAGTAAATTTCCATTACGTGAAGACAGCGATTTGTCTTATTCTTGAATTAATTTTCCCTTTATTTTTGATTGAAATTAATAGCAAATCTTTAACTTATTTTTATCTTTATACTAGGTGGTAGGACTTTTCTGCAAAGTTCGTCTAGGTAGGTACCACCGCTTTGCCAGTTATTCTGCCGCCAAGCAGTAGTGTGCAAGCACTACTGTGTTCCGGTTTGAAGGGCATTATAGCTATTGAAATTACTGGGTAAATGAGACTTTATGACCTGATTACACAGTGCAGTAATCTGATAACTAGACTGTGTGATGTCTCTGGATGACGTGAGCAGTGCAGTGTCACGCGAAACTTTATTATTTTAAAGTTCCGAGGACACTACAACTGTTATGGGCGGCCGTATTGCTTAACATCAGGTGAACGACCACCTCGTCACGTCATTCATTCTCATAAAAAAAACCTCCTATCCTTTTTTTTCTTTATATTGCACAGTCCAGCATTAGATATCACGACATATCTCTTCTCTCGAGAAAGCGTTTATCATTGACCAATAACATTGCATGAAAATGTGTGATGTGAGGTGACCCTCGTGATCGTTCATTTGTCAAATGCTTGAATAGGCATGACTACTACTATTAAAAATGAACAAGTAAATATTACTTTCATAAAGAAGATTAAAAATGAATGCAATAATTGAAAAAATAAGTAAAATCGGTAAACAAATCACGGAATAATAAGCTTTTAAAGTTTCTACAGGAGGCATCTCCTGTCCCTTTCTCGCGAAACAGAGCGCCCCCACAGTTACTATGAAAAATCTACTCGTGACGTCACATGCCAAAGAGATTGTATGAAAAGCTACCACAGCTTAGTACTAAGGTACTATAACGACCTTCCTCTGACGTTCTTTCTATTCCGGTTTTTAAAATGCTTGTAACTTGGTTATTTTTTGAGATATTTAAATTTTGTTTTCTTATACGTTTATTTTTTTAAACAATATAATTAATTTATCCAAAAAAAAATTTAGTCATCATGCCTATTCGTCATTTCCGGTCATTAATATTATACCCGATTTTTTATGGTATAATACAATAATATATTATGCTACCCACGAATCGGAAGACGCAGCGTAGGCCAGCCCCCCAATAAGTGGACCGATAATCTGGTGAAAGCTACGGAAGCCGATGGATGCAGGAGGCGAGCAGCAACTCAAAGTGGCGCTCTCTGGGGAGGCCTATGTTCGGCAGTGGACGTCTTCAGGCTGTTGATGATGAGCCGATGCAGGAACGTATGCGCTGATGACGTAGGCACGTAGGTATAATCGTCCAATGTGGCGTTTTATCGAGAGGCCTATTTCAGCAGTGGACAACTTCCAGCTGATGTGTGTGTGTAAGGGGGGGGGGTCTCTGTGTGTGTGTGTGTGTGTGTGAGTTAGGATCATACCAAACAAGGATATAGCCATTTTGCAGTTTCAATTAATTTACCTAAAAGCTTCCTGTGCTTGCAACTTTTGTTATTGGGTTTTAACTTGCATGGAAAACAATGTTTGATTTTAGTACACAATCAATAGGCTATTTTAAAACGGTTTGACGTCAAACACTATAGAGGAAGTTTGACGATTAAGTTTTTTATAAATATTATGTGACATTTCACACAGCGCCATCTAGCCCCAAACTAAGCATAGCTTGTACTATGGGTACCAGATAACTGATACAATACTTATATACTTTTTTGTTTTTAAATACATACATAGAATACAATATAACACCCAGACGCAGAACAAACACCTATGTTCATCACACAAAATGTTTGTCCTGGGTAGGAATCGAACCCACAGCCCTCAGTTCAGAAGGCAGGGAGACTACCAACTGAGCTATCGGGCCCGTTTTAAGGTGCTGAATGCTCCCAAATCGACTATTTAGAACGTGATTATCTCAAAACGTATACCATTTACAGGATTGAAAAAAATGCACGTTAATACTGGTCATATCTTCTTTTCATTTGCAGAAACCGAAACACGTTTACGAAAAGTTTTCTGGATAGAAAAAAACTGTGAAGTGACCTCTAAAAAATCATTCAAACGTCCTAAAATGTTACATTATAATAAGACACCGCATTGAAATAAATCCTAATGATAAGCTATGTTTCAATGCATCCGTCTATAAGCTTATAACAATAAGCATTTCTTTTATAACCAATTATTTGTACCGAAAAATGGAAAAGTCGAAGTGCAAGGCAACGTAATCGCCATAATTTTGCTATGCATAAAGCGACCCTATAATGTACAAAATAAGTTTCAAGTTTGTCTGCTGTAATAAACGTGCTCGCATTGGGTCCTGTCAGGGCCTTAAGGTGAGTTGTATCGTTTGTAAGGGCGGGTCGGCCTCGCACACTAAGGGTTCCATATGCTATTAAGTATCTATATAAGAACCAGCAAAAACAATCATGGTTGTTGTATAGGAGTCTCCTTAAGTATTTATTTTATTCTATTTTTAAGTATTTGTTGTAACAGCGGCAACAGAAATACTTACATCATCTGTGACAATTTTAACTGTCTAACTATCATGGTTCATGAGATACAGCCTGGTGACAGACTGACAGGCAGACAGACAGACAGACAGCAGAGTCTTAATAGGATCTATTTACCATTTACGGAACCCTAAAAAGGTAACTGCGTAGAGTCTGAACCAAATACAATGGCGGCTGTGAGTGCGCTGCGCATACCGCTTTACCCGCGCACATATAGGTGGTAGGACTTTTCCATTAGGTTGTAGGACTTTTCTGCAAAGTTCGTCTAGGTAGGTACCACCGCTCTGCCAGTTATTCTGCCGCCAAGCAGTAGTGTGCAAGCACTACTGTGTTCCGGTTTGAAGGGCATTGTAGCTAGTGAAATTACTGGGCAAATGAGACTTTACGACCTGATTACACAGTGTACTAATTACTAAACTGTGTGTTGTCTCAGGATGACGTGCGCAGTGCAGTGTCACGCAAAACTTTATTATTTTAAAGTACCGAGTGACACTGCAACTGTTATGGGCAGCCGTGTCGCTTAACATCAGGTGAACGACTAGTCGCGTCATTCATTTACATAAAATAAAAAAATATATATAATTATTTTTGTTACTGCGCAGCGTTTCCCCGCCGTACTTTGGCTCGCACTATACTGAGCTATAGACAGTTAAATGTACGAATCAAAACTAATATCACTCACTCTCATCATCTGTGATGCATCCACAGTTTCCACAAAACAATGGCCTCGTTGCTTTGTGCAGAATAAATTAAAACCCAGGCAGCCATCTCTGCACTCATTTGCAAGTGGATTGAGTTTTTCAGAGATTCCTAGATCCCCTCAGATAGGGGGTTTATAAAATAAAGACTTGCAAAGCTCCTTGTTAATTATTTTCATTAAAGTAACGACTTCTGTTTTATAAGTGAAGTAAAACACAGAGAACCTTTTCAATTCAATCCTTGTATATTCTTTCTTCTATAAATATTCAGTACACAGTACACAATAAACGAGCAGAAGCAATAATACGTTTTGACGCTTCGGCTGCTTAACCAGAATTGACTGCTTTTTGGACCTTGTCCTCCCTCCAAAACTTCCCTCCTAAACCTCAATATTATTTTTCCGGAACTACCAAGGCAGCCATCGTAATTGGCTGATGGTTCAGCGGACGCTCCTTCCGCCAGTGTGGCCAACCAAAATAGTATTTTTAAACAGTCTACCAACCTCTTAATATTAAAAAGTGAGAATAAATTATAAAATTCACGACATTAGCTTATTTTTTAGGGTTAAAGGGTAAAACGAACCCTATTACTAAGGCTGAGTTGCACCATAATCGCAGTTAAAGTTAGTGTGAAATTTTGACATTAGCCCGCCCTGCGAAGCGTGGACGGTGACAGTTAGCAGTTAAAGTTAGCGTTAAAGTAAGCTGGTGCAACTCAGCCTAAGGCTCCACTGTCCGTCTCTCTGTCTGTCCGTCTGTCACCAGGCTTATCTCATGCACCGCGATAGTTAAACAGTTGAAATTTTCACATATGATGGATTTCTGTTGCCGCTACAACAACAAATATTAAAAATTAGAATTAAATAAATATTGAACGGGGCTCTCATACAACAAACGTCGTATTTTTGCTCGATTACCAGATGAGTCATAGTTGGCGCAGCTACTCAACAATAGATGGCAGGGATAGATAATGGTACGAAACCCTTCGTGCGCGAGTCCGCCTTGCACTCGGGCGGTTATTTTGTATTTTCTTTATTTAATTTTAAATTATGAATGTAATAACGAGATAATGATGCGGAGGATCTTGGATCGTCAAAGAAGGTAGGTAGGTACCTAAGTTGCAGTGAATTTAGCTTTTGGTGAACGAAAACATTCTTTAGTAAGCTCATAGTCGCGAAACAAGCTATAGAGAGAGCTATGCTCGGGGACTCCCTGCGAAATAAGATTTGCATCATGAGACTAAAAAGCAATTGGCGCTAAAACGGGTGAATACATTTTGATGAAGTGTGCAAATACTATCTTCTTGTTCTTCTTCTTCTTCTTTCAATGGAGTGGAGTTTCTTATATTCTTCGTGATTTTCTGCGAGCCTTTTTAGCTGTTGGCACGACATAACATTTAGCCTTTTTTTTTTTCAGTTTAACCAAAAATTCTTTAAGAAGGGTAATAAAGAAAGTTTTTGCAGTAACGTAGGTACATTACCTAGATACCTATCCATGCAGGAAAAACCGCATGGCAACACAATATTAAACTGTAGATAGAAGTAAAATGACATCCTAAATACTTCACAAAATTCTACCTAACGCTACGCACCATCGCATAATTTTGCTTCGTAAAGACCCTAAACAATTACTATTTTATAATCGACTTAAAACATCGGCTTTATCAAAAAAAAATACCTATTAAAGCTATCAACAAAACCCTTAAAAGTAAATCTGCCAGAACTAACAAAGTCTTCCTTCATTAACTCTTACATTACAACTCCTTTGACGTTCAATAAGAGGCAAACTTATTTAAATAAGTACTGGCTAATTCTGTGAGGAGTCACTGCTAATGGATTCTTGTTTAATGCTGAGCTCAAACAAGAAGAATAATGTAGACGGAGCGCTCAGAACTACAAAGCGAAGCCAAAAGAAATAGTTACTGATAACAGTTATAGCATTTTGCTTGCTTTAGAACAGATTTTTTTAAAAGAAATCGGAAGTGTAATGTGTAATTTATTTTTATTAGTTTTAACTATATTTAGACAGCGTGTGTATTTAGCATATTTACACGTTATATTCTTCTAAACGCTGCTTGGGAATAATTTGGCATGGTAAGTTTCTTTTGTCCTTGCTAGCTTTCAATAGGTGTAGTGCCTGGAAGTGACCGCTTTTAGCGATAAGTTTGCACATTATTACACTTGTAAATCAATTTATTCTTTGTAAAATAAATAAATATATGAGGACATTTCACACAGCGCCATCTAGCCCCAAACTAAGCATAGCTTGTACGGGAACCAGATAACTGATACAATACTTATATATATACTTTTTTGTTTGTTACATACATGGAATACAATATAACACCCAGACGCAGAACAAACATCTATGTTCATCACACAAATGTTTGTCCTGGGTAGGAATCGAACCCACAGCCCTCAATTCAGAAGGCAGGGATACTACCAACTGCGCTATCGGGCCCTTCGCAAAATTGTATCTTTATCAGAATACTGAAATAGGCTAACATTAAGACTAATAACTGGTGGTTAATTACTGGGAAAATGAGACTTTATGACCTGATTACACAGTGTGGTAATCTGATTACTAGACTGTGTGATGTCTCAGGATGACGTGCGCAGTGCAGTGTCACGCGAAACTTTATTATTTTAAAGTTCCGAGTGACACTGCAACTGTTATGGGCGGCCGTATTGCTTAACATCAGGTGAACGACCAGCTCGTCACGTCATTCATTCTCATAAAAAAAAAAATTAAGATGCCTATTTATATTATGTTTGGTTCGTACAATAGAGTTAAACCACGTATCTATTTCTTCTCATTCAATTGCTACTTGGCGCTAGTTGCTGCGTTTGTAAAGGCCCATTCTTCATTCAAGAACTCGCCATCTATTTATTTTTTTAATCTAAGTGACACAGTTCCAGACCAGTGTTGGCTTTAGCTCCCAATGTTGGCATGAAGGCAAACTTTCAGCGTAAATTAACCAAGTTTTCAAGACATTTAACCATAGTCTGGCTAAGGAGTAGACAATGACAGCCTATAGCGCTATCTATACACATCTTTAGGTATGCAGCTACACATTTTACTCTAATCTGTGGGTAGGCACATTTTTTTGGTACTTCACTGGTGTCTATAGCTGTGTATAATCCTTAGGTTCCATACTGACTCTACCAATATACGTTGAGACTTTCTGCTTTTTAGTCAATCTGCCCTCGCAATCTATTTTGCTTTGTAGGTAGTCTGATCGTAAAGGAACTGAATACTACCTACAAAATTACTATAATAATAATCATCCCATTTTAAATTCACTTTAAACAATTTAACATTAAACCGGCCCAATAAGTAAATATTTATTTTTAACATAATTTACCGATCAATCTTTAATGTGGTTGTATTTAAGATATTTAATTCTCGAAATATATTATCAATTTATATAGACCTCTTAGAATAAGTACCTAGGTGGTAGTTCTATTGTAGACCTCAACTTTCCACACTAAAGAATTATAATTAAGCGATAAGACCGCCAATTGTAACACTTCCGTTAAATTTGTACTTTTATTTATAATTTGTGTGTTTCAATAAAGAGTTTATCTATCTATCTATAATGCTATCTTCCGTGTTACTAGTGGAAATTAAATGTGTGTTAACCACGTAACAATTGGAATTAGGGTGCTCGTGTGTGTGTTTCAAAATCAACAAGATTGTTCAGAAAGGCAAATAGTGATGAGGTAAAATGCTGTAATTTGCAGTCTTGAACTAAATATCAAATCCAAGACCTTCCTGTAAAGATTTTTGTGAAAACTACTGAATATACTTAGGTCATTGTAAACTACAGTTGACAGTCATCATCATCATCATCAACCTGAAGACGTCCACTGCTGAACATAGGTCTTCCCCAAAGAGCGCCACTTTGAGCGGCTGTTTGTCTCTTGCATCCATCGGCTCCCCACTGTTTGGGGGGTCTGCACCTTCCGGTTCGTGGTCTTCACTCGAGAACCTTTAACTCGAGACCAGGTCGTCGGTCCACCTAGTAGGGGGCCGCCCTACGCTGCTTCTTCCAGTTGACAGTGATGTTATATTTTTGTGCAAAATACATATACAGTTTGATTTGACAGCAAAAAATTTGACATTCCCTTTTTTAAAGGTCGAAATGAAAAGGACTGCAATAGTTTTAGAGTTGTTAAATTAAGTTGATTCAGATTTTACTCAACAGAATTTGACCCCAGTAATAGTAACAATAATAATTAAATTCCAAAATGCATTAAGTACAGAAAAGTACATAATTTCTCTGTGTTTAAAGGTATGTAAGTTAGGACTGGAGTTGACAAAAGACAAAATCTCTAGTCTGAAAAATCAGGTGGGTGACTTCGAGTTTGAGACATAAATAGAAAAATGACTGAGGTTATTTTTTTTACATAAAAAGCCAATAGAAGGATTTTATACTTTATCACAATACTCAGAAAACAGGGAAACTGTACCATAAAATAATTTGCGATATCGCTATTGAGATACTCTTTTCTAACTTTTCAGAACTTTACCATTTTGCCATAAAATAAAGTAAATTTCTGAAATGAAGTTAGGAAAATTCAATCTGGCATCCACATCCACGTAGGCCGTAGGTGAGCCACGCCACGTGGGTGTTAGCTAACTTTGTGTATAATCGCTCAAATTTCCCTAAAAGTTATACACAATTTGGCTTTTACTTTAATCAGTTTTAACCGATAGGTAAAAGTCAAATTTTTGTAAAATAAATTGTAATTAGTGTATAGGTATCGTAAAACATGTCTGACTTTGCACGCGTCTAAATTTCACGTTTTAAATTTTTCAATTTTGTTACGGGTACGAAGTAAGAACATAATTGAGTAAATATTTATGATTTTTATAGACGTATCGCCTGCTCAGCGTAATCTACAGATTAATTTGTAAAGGAAAAATTAGAATCACGAGCGGGGAAAAATTAGAATCACGAGTTGTCTCATGTCCGAATTTTCTAACCCCGTAACTTGTCACGGTAGCTTAAGTAAAGCATATCCCGGCTTGAGGGATGGATGGATGCGGGTTCAATCCCAGCCCGAGATTCTTATTTTTCCTTTACAAATTAATGAGTAAATATTGTCTTAGAATATTAATGCAATGCTATCTCTGCTCACTATAATTTAATCAAGCTTATGCAGTCACCAGTGCATCTAAAATGCATTTAATTTATCAGGATTACTTCCATTCTGCATTTTGTTTGGTTATGCCTGGATTCAAAGGCTTTGGCATGCCTTTTTTGCTAATTTTTTTTGACTAGTAGCGGCGCAAAATTCTCCTTTCTCTTTAGGGGTAAAAATTCGTTAGGGGGAATGAAGAGTAAAGACTAGTTACGAATATTGTTGCATTTTTTTTTATAAATAGCTTGTTATTTTGTAAACTCGTCGTATCGAATACCTACTATCAGATGTACCCCCACGCAGGTCTCCCACGCGATGGCAGTCCTAAATGGCTATCGGCTCCCACGTATTTTATAATACGGACATCCGTTTTATTCCACAACATCATTACAGTACTTTTGAGGCATCTCAAAATATATAAAAAAAGACTTTATTCACGTTTACAGTTCTGCCAAAAATTCAAGACCAAGAATGATATTTCACATCACTAAACTCGCGGTTTTGTTTGTTGTTAGTACAGCGCCAGCGTTAACTAGCATCGAACGTGAACCTATTGCAATTTATCAATAGGGTGTTGATTTCTGAACGAACTAATCAGTGAAAACTGTGTAGTCGAACTCAACAAAAAGATACGATAAACAATTAGTTAATACCCACAGAGCAAAAAAAAAAGCGAAGCGACCGTCATATGTTTCAAAGCTCTGTGTTAATACCAGATGTAAATAAAAGAAGGTAGGTAAAGCAATAGCATCATGAAAGAGGGTTCGGACATTAGGATTACCTACACTATCTCTATTGTAAAGTTAGTTTTTGGCGCGAGTACCTACTTGTATTGAAGGTTTTAAAAGAAGGGGCAAAATACACAAGCTTCGCCTCAACACGGCGTAAAAAATGCAAAAAAATAATAATTTATTGATGGGTGGCCGTAGCGCTTAACATCAGGCAATAAAGATGATGATAAAAAAATGAATTGTTTTATACGATAAATAATATTAATTTTGTTTACTACAAACAATTTTACCTTGCCTTTCTGTCATAATATTATGACATCAGACTAATATTACAGTACGGTCATGCATAAAATTGGGATTTCATCCTTCTTCCCTTTTGTGGGTCACAGCTTAAGCCTTAAGTATCGGCTTAAGAGCCTTCTAAAGGGCCTGTTAAAGCGAAAATTTTCTTTAAAATAATTTGATCCGGTACTTGATCAGGGATTTTGGGATAACCTTCTGGTATGGTAACCTTGTTTGAAAAGGTTATTTAGAAGGATCGTGTGACGGATTTCGGTTAAAATATAGGCCTATTGACTGGCCTTGGCAAAACCGGGAGCGATTAGATGCAGAGGCAAAGCCGCTGCTCAAAGTGACACTCTATTTGGGGAGGAAAACACCACACATTTTTCTAAATTTGATTTTGCAAAGTAAAATGTGTCTGTTAAATAATTTTTTTTAGTATAGCTTGCTTAGAGTAATCTGAAGATTAATTTGCAAGGATAAAAATGATTGAACCACAAATGGAACTGTCTTGTTAAGTTGTAAAAGGTGTAAGTATAAGAACATAGGATCACATTGTTAGTTGTAGCTTAAAAAGAAGTAAAGCATGTCCCGGCTAAAGGGGCGTATAGATGCAGGTTCATATACAGTTGGATTTTTTGAAACAAATGTATTAAAATAGTACGGAACCCTTCATTCTCGAGCACAACTTGCATTTGGCCATCAGTTATCGTTTCTTACAAAACAGATTTTAACTAATAAACTTACCTAAGCAATATTTGATGTTCTTAGGCCACGTAAGAACTTTTTTATAACTGTTATAAAAGTTGCGCTGCTGCCTTCTGTGAAGCGAACTTTAAAAGCCGTCAGTCCGGATTTGAAAACTTTGCCATCTCTTAAGCCTTCAAGCTCCCTGAACTCTGAAATATTAAGGCTTACATAGTCCACTAACTTCCGAGAAGAAAACAATACTTTCACACCACTACTACTAAAACACTACTACTAACACTAACACTAATTTTAATACTTTTTTTTTATTTTTACGCTTCTTCTTTCATTAGGATTCTGTACCCAAAGGGTAAAGCGAACCCTATCACTGAGGCTCCTTTGCCTTTCTGTCTGTCTGTCTATCTGTCCGTCTGTCACCAGACTGTATCTCATGAACCATAATAGTTACACAGCTGAAAATTTCGCAATACTAAAAACCCGAATAAAATTAATATTTAAGAGGGCTACACTACGAAAACTGGTTTTTGTTACTCGTTTGTATAAGTCATGGTACGGCACCCTTCGTGCGTGAGTCCGGCTCGCACTTGGCCGATTATTTACCTAGGTCTAAGTACTAAATTAAAAAATTACTTTTAGTCACGTGGCTTGAACCGTGGTAGGTTTTTAATTGGTGATTGTTCTGAAGTTATAGGAAAACAGTTAACGAGCAAGGGAAGACTGTTCGAATCGAGTAAGGAAAGGATCAAGGTAAAAACATAGATTTTTTTTTTACTTCAAAAAAGGAACCTGTTTCTATTCAAATATAATTATGTTATTTTTATGTAACTATACCACAGATTAGGAAAAAAAAATCTGTTACTCTGTGAACTATACCTACGTTATACTATACCTGCTTACAGTACAGGTATCTACGTACCAGTATCCTCTCTGATAAAAATTTTTAAACCTCTACGAAGTTTTCATAACTGCTTGTTTTGGGACTTTTAAGCAAACAAAACCATTAGTAAATGTAAAGTTTTTTAAGTAGGTACCTACCTAAACATAATCAAGCTTCACCGACGGTAAAGTCATAAGAATTCAGCTTCATGCTTCAAATTTAATGTCTTTCGATCATAGTATTTCCTAAGCTTCCGAACTGACGAAGTACTGCAGCATCGTTATTCGCATCGTATCCCCGCTTACCAGCTCATTACCAACAAAAATAAAAAGCATCCTTACAAAAGTCAACCTTATCACCCTACAAACCCTTCAAATAAGACCCAATTGGGCCCTCTTTAGCATATATTTTTCCCATAGCCTTTCGAGTGGCAATAAAGCTGGGGACCAGGCCAACGCCAATCGTCCGCGAACTTAGGACAATTCGGTCCCAGCCATGCCCTTGGGCTGATCGGAATAATGGCCGGGATAAACCAATTGTAGATTTGGGTTCTGGCATTTGCCTGCAAGTTTATGGAAGGAAAAATGGATTCCTTTACAACGGTTGAGCGTTTTAATAAAAAATAGCAGATGTTGCGCATATACACTGGGGAAGAAAATTACCGATTACCATTGGGTATGTTTTTGAGATAAAACGAATCGCGTATAACTTTCAATACTAAGGGAGTCCATTTTACCATGGGGTCCTATGAGGTACAAACGAAAATAGCCCGAACTTGAAAAAAATGTAGTAATTGTTTTTAGAGAGTTACTAGTTAGTGTCCAGTGTACATTTGGCCCAATACTTCGCCAACACGCAATACATGTCGCTTGATAATATTGCGTTATGCAGAAATAAAATACTTCGTAAAATAGCCCGAACTTGAAAAAAATGTAGTAATTGTGTTTAGAAAGTTACTAGTTAGTGTCCAGTGTACATTTGGCCCAATACTTCGCCAACACGCAATACATGTCGCTTGATAATATTGCGTTATGCAGAAATAAAATACTTCGTAAAATAGCCCGCGTTATTCTGTTGTATGGGATGAGGCATCTATACTGCAGGTATTATATTATCTGGGGTTTTACTCTGCTCAGGATTGAAAGTATCATCTAGATATCTCTAGTTTAGCAACTAATGCCAATAAATAAATTTCATCTTGATTTTTCAGGCTGTAGCCATTTGTTGCTAAACTAGTGATATTCAGGTGATACTTTCAATCCTAATTTGTTGACACATTCTATTTACTTGCGCAAAATCAGTTTTCATGTAATCACGTTGAGTGATTAAGCTATGATTGGCAAAAACCCCGAGAAAATTTTAATTTTCCGCGCTGAGTGAAACGTTCCACCTTAAAATGATGCTGGAAAACATTAAATTAAAAAAAAGTGTCCTAGATTGTTTTTTAAATTTCTGTATAGGTTCCTTTCTATAGGTATTTTAGTTTAATAAGTTGAAAAAGTAACATATTCTTGGCACCATGTTTTTCTTATAATTAAAACTTTGTTCAAGTTATATTCAAATTAAGTCGTTATTCAACAAAGTTTGCAGACATGTTGTTGAAAAGTAGGTACACTGTAGGATAATAAAACTGGGTTACCATAATCCAGGTCAAATATCTTTTTTTATAAAATATGATGGTATGCATGGATGAAATAAAAAAAGAAGGATTGAGTTTTGATTGATATCGAACTGAAGCCCAAAATGGCGGACATATTACATGTGTGTCGGATGAAAGTAGGGCGACCGGCTGCATATGATGTGAGTGTGTGCGTGTTCCGCTCGTACGTACGAAGCGTTCCGGCTGTCTAAGGGTGCTTCAGTTTCGGATCAGACGGGATTCCCTCCTTCTTTTTTTAATAGCTCCAAGATGGTATGATATAAAGTTTAAATTGTCTTGATTACTAAAACTGCTATAAATAAAATTAGTATATAACTAGCTGACCCGCCCGGCTAAGGCAAAGCGACAGATAGACAGACAGACAAAAAATTCAAAAAAAATTGTTTATATTTCTATATCGATTAAGAAGGATACTGCAGTCAAAACTTTCCAAAAATATTCAATGAACAGATTTAGCCCTGTTGCAGTTTTATTATATGTATTGATGATGATGGTATGTTGCTTATTTCAGTCATGTTATGTAGCAATTTTTGCCGGACCGATTAAACAATGATTAAAAAAAAGAAAAAAATCAAGAATAAAGAAAAGCAAAAATAAACGCACAGCGTTTGAAGTAGGTAATCAGTTTATTAAGCAGGCTGTCCTTTTCTGTCAGTGTATGAGTCCGTCAGTGTATGAATGATGCATCCCGCCGCTATTTTGACGCGGCCCCCATCACCCAAACCCTCTCGTAGTCCAAGCATCAAGCTACTCTACAGATAATGACAGACCCTCCCCTCGTCGTTGTCGCCCAATACACGTCTTGAGCGACCCGGAAGATCCTATAGCAGCTGTTGTTTCGGCTGCGCTAGGATCACTGGACCAGTCGAGCCCTTCTGGCTCAGGTACCGATTTTGGCACTGGTATAGGATACCAGCATAACACAATCAGACACCGACCCCGCCGGCGAGGTCGACGTACCCCCGTAAGTTAGCTAGAATGGTCGCGACTTTCCATAGGGTCCACTCCTCCAGCGGACGCTTTCTCGATCCTCTTATCCCGGCAACGGCTCAAGCCGAGGCTTGCTTGCACCCCAGGGGCGCCCTTGATCTAGTTGCCCCCTACTTTTTTCGGCTGGCTACCTTAAGCGCCTGACCTCCCGCCCGGTAACGCTGTAAAGGTCGGTAGAGACCAACAGAATTAGCCCGTTCAAAAAAAAAAAAAAGAAAGCATGCTCTCAATAAATCTTTTAAAATTATTATAATGTTCCACATTCTCTTCAATTATAATTATGCAAAATTACTCAAACATGTGGTTGAACCCAAAATTATTAAATAACCCGCAAATATATATCCAGAGTAGATAACATAATAAATAACCAAGACATTAGGCCCACTTATTAAAATACTTATTAAGTTACAAGTATTTTAGAAGTATTTTAATAAGCCCGGAAAAATATACTTTACAGCATAAGTTGAGTAGGATCTACTTAACCGGTACAAAATACAAGCAGTACATCAACTTTTTTTATTACTGATTGGCCAACATTTGACCACGGTCTAACCTGATGGTAAGTGATGACGCGGTCGATGATGGAGTATGCTTGCCTAGAAGATACCGGTACTTCGCACAATCCTACGAGTAATGTCCGTTTTCACTAAAACCTCTACTGGACTTTAAAATAATAAAGCGATTCTCTGACAGTTATTTCGTTTTAACAATGGTTAAGTTAAAGTTTTAAGTAAGCTATAGTTATAACTTAACCGTGAAATAGATAGAAATTTAGGTCCGGGTCTTGTTTTAGGGGCCCTTAATTTAGGAATTCATTGTATAGAGTGTAGTTTAGTTTTTTTGTTGAAAACGTGCATAAAAGTCACTGGACAACTTCGTTGGTACAATATTATGTTTTGTTTTGTTTTATTGTTTATAATTTACATAAGTGACGTTTATGGCATGTATTTTATAATTATATTCCTTCCACTTTTATTAAGATCTAGCTGGCCCCTTAGAGCATTTTAAAAAGGAGGTGGCAAGGCAAGGCGTTCCCCTCTGCCGGTCATATGGCGCTACTTGGTCATCTACCAATGTCATAGTGTGCGTGTAGACACTGCGTAACCACGCTAGTTTATATAACGGTGTGGGGTTTTAAGATGGTGTGCGGCGTGCGTTTATCCGCGCGGTTTGCGCGTGTGCTGTACGTGTCTACTTCGCCCCCGTAGAAATTGGCAGAAAATGGTACTTGAGAGTTATAACGTTATTATGTCCATTTATAGATGCTCTAAGAGCTGACCCGCCCCAGCTTCCCCCAGATTAATAAGTATTCTAATCACAAAATCAACCAAAAAGCACGTTTTGAAAGACCAAGTGCGACTGTATCAAAACAATAATTTAAGCCCTAAAAATAAACCACCACACCACCTTAAAACCACTTATAATACTTTTGCTTACACAACCACATTACTTACTTGACGAGCTAGTCGTTCACCTGGTGTTAAGCGACACGGCCGCCCATAACAGTTGTAGTGTCATTCGGAACGTTAAAATAATAAAGTTTCGCGTGACACTGCACAGCGCACGGCATCCTGAGACATCACGCAGTCTAGTAATAAGATCACTAGACTGTGTAATCAGGTCATAAAGTCTCATTTGCCCAGTAATTTCACTAGTTACAATGCCCTTCAAACCGGAACACAGTAGTGCTTGCACACTACTGCTTGGCGGCAGAATAGCTGGCAAAGCGGTGGTACCTACCTAGACGAACTTTGCAGAAAAGTCCTACCACCTAGTACATGAATAATGCGTAGGCATAGGCAAATTGGAAAATCAATAAATAGTCGAGGAGGTATTTCGTACTGAACACCAGCAATTTTATTTCTTAGGTATTCTTTTATTTAGGTAGTTGACGTACTGCTTTTATGTTTATAAATTTATTGCTTCTCCCGAGGGACCATGTTAAGAGCCCTACAGCCATAGACATATATATTAAGGACAGGCCTAATGACTGGTTATAGGTAGCTTCAAAGTGGGAGCCAATTTCACAGATTGGCATCCACTAGCGCTCAGTCTGTGATGGAAGTTAGAAGGCATCGGTCGAATGTCACAAACATAATATGCCAAGTTGTATTGTGAAGGGTTGCACAATCTATACTCAAAAGTGCAATAAAAAGAAAGACCAAGTTTCTTACCTCAAGTAATTCAATATTTTCAATATTACACTCTGTTTTGTAACAAAATAATCGAATTTATATTTAGAATAATCATTGTAAACATTAACATTGACGGACATAATGGCAGCGATAGGCACCTAATTTTCTCAACTTGTAGTTCACGCAAAATCTAATAGATGGCGCTGACTTTTCCCACGCCATTTTGACAAAATAAAATGTTCCTTCGGGCTCATCCTGATATATAAAACTATGCCTACAGCCGGAGACTAATCAAGTATGTTAAGAGTCCTTTACATTTGCGTACAAGACGTATTGACACGAGATCGATACAAGGTTCCTAGTGTAAAAGAGGCACGCTTCAAAACTTGATTTGACTTTGAAACTTTGTACGTGAATGTAGAGTAACTGTTGATATAGAACTTTGGTATTACGTACCTGGGAAAGTAAAAACAAAGGTACTATTAAAGATATTTAGGTCTTAAAAGTAAATGGAAAATTTTTTTAAAAGATTGTGAAAAAATTTATATGTGACCCGGAATTTCTGGTTCCGTGGAAGATGGGGCGGCCTTTAGTGTGCGACACTACTTGTGTCGATACTGTGGCGCCGTCACATCTTCCCGAGACACACGCGTTAGGGCCGGCGCGCCGCGGCTAAAGCAGCGCAAATATACGGTTACCTCGGTAGCGGTTACATATTTGAGCCGTTTGGTGTTGAGACCTAGGGCCCGTGGGGACCGGGAGCTCATCGCGTTTTCCAAAGTTTATCAGAGCGCCTGATCGATGCGACGCGTGACCAAAATGGTATCACTTATTTGGCTCCACGCATCAGCATTGCAATTCAACGAGGCAAGGCTGCCAGCATATTGGGTTCGCTGCCTACCGGTAGTGGGCTGGAGCATTTGGACTGTCTATAGGCCATCCTGGCTAGTTTACAGTTCAAATGTTGTTTGTAGTAGGTAGTGTAGTAGTAGTTCTAGTTAGTTTGTATAAAAAAGGCACATTTCCCGTTAAAAAAAACCCGGAATCTAGTTATAAATAAATATAAAATAAATATGAGTGGACATTCACAAAGCGCCATCTAGCCCCAAAATAAGCATAGCTTGTACTATAGGAACCAGATAACGGATATAATACGTAACTATAATAGTTGTATACTTGATCGAAGCTGTTAGTGGTGTAATTTACATACATACTTGAAAAGTCATTAGTCATTCCCATAAACTTGCAAGTATCGTATTGTATTAATTACCCTCCATCGACTCCGTGGGGCTATGATCGGGCACATATCTGAACCGAAACATGACTGCTAAAACATTCAAAGACTGTCAGCTACCGAATCAGAATACATCTCTTATATCGAGAAACCCACCACTCTACCACCATTTGGCCGCCCGCCATTTCGCACTTAACAAGAGTGAATAGCATCTCATAGGCAATGCTTCGGAGGCGACATGTTGTCAAACGTATGCCCATTTTAGCATAAGAAATGAACGCTATTCCATCTAAGCATGATTGTGATCGCATCCGTTCTTAATCAAAAGGAAACTTAAATGCTCCTCCAGAGTTTTATCGACTGAAGTGAACGGTTAATAGCTCAATTCGGCAAGAATGATCGCTCGTAAAGCACCTATAATTTGAATCTGATTGCGAATAGAATGCTTCGGCTATAAAGCGATTTGCAATTACTGTTTTTAAGTATGTAAGAGAGAGTTACATGTTTGTTACCATGGCACTCAACACCTATTCTCATATCTTGCTACAAAGCTTTTGATGATAGATTATAGAAGATTTTTAAAGGTAAAAATAGTATTGTAATAATAATCATCATAATCATTAACAGCCTGAAGACTTCCCCTGCTGAACATAGGCCTCCCCCAGACAATGCCACTTTGAGCTGCTGCTTGCCTCCTGAATCCATCGGCTCCCCGCGGCTTTTATCAGATCGTCGGTCCACCTAGTGTTTAGAATTTTTTAGTCTTGGAAAGCTTTTCAGTGACAATTATACTTTTTGTGTATTCATCATTCGTAAAAGATAAAAGGTTCATTATAAAATCATGTCAGGTCCAACTCAGGTTGGACTATACCCCCTTCCATCACCCCCGTGCTGGCAGGGAAGTGTGAGGGCATTTCCCCCCTCAAAAAAAAAAAGAGTTGACGCTAAGTCATAGTAGTCTTGAAATTTATTCCTCTCATGTTGTAATTCATGGTTTTTGAAATATCCTAAAATAAATAGGTGGACTGGGCGGTTATTCTCTATGGAAACACAGATTCCACACGAAACGAAACCACGTCGTTATCGTGTCTTGTTCAAATCGTGTCACAGCGTTAGATATACCTTCACTTTACATTAAAGTTATCTCTATCTTGAATAACATATATTTACATTTTTTTTATCCTTTGATGTATTGAACTGTTGATGTTTCGGAACGCGTCTCGGTAAAACATATGATTTTTGACAGTTCAAATCGCGCCAATTCCAAATTAATTTCGCGTAGTTTTGTTATCGTTTTCTTTGTTATCTCTCTGATAAAAATTTTTAAACCTCTACGAAGTTTTCATAACTGCTTGTTTTGGGACTTTTAAGCAAACAAAACCATTAGTAAATGTAAAGTTTTTTAAGTAGGTACCTACCTAAACATAATCAAGCTTCACCGACGGTAAAGTCATAAGAATTCAGCTTCATGCTTCAAATTTAATGTCTTTCGATCATAGTATTTCCTAAGCTTCCGAACTGACGAAGTACTGCAGCATCGTTATTCGCATCGTATCCCCGCTTACCAGCTCATTACCAACAAAAATAAAAAGCATCCTTACAAAAGTCAACCTTATCACCCTACAAACCCTTCAAATAAGACCCAATTGGGCCCTCTTTAGCATATATTTTTCCCATAGCCTTTCGAGTGGCAATAAAGCTGGGGACCAGGCCAACGCCAATCGTCCGCGAACTTAGGACAATTCGGTCCCAGCCATGCCCTTGGGCTGATCGGAATAATGGCCGGGATAAACCAATTGTAGATTTGGGTTCTGGCATTTGCCTGCAAGTTTATGGAAGGAAAAATGGATTCCTTTACAACGGTTGAGCGTTTTAATAAAAAATAGCAGATGTTGCGCATATACACTGGGGAAGAAAATTACCGATTACCATTGGGTATGTTTTTGAGATAAAACGAATCGCGTATAACTTTCAATACTAAGGGAGTCCATTTTACCATGGGGTCCTATGAGGTACAAACGAAAATAGCCCGAACTTGAAAAAAATGTAGTAATTGTTTTTAGAGAGTTACTAGTTAGTGTCCAGTGTACATTTGGCCCAATACTTCGCCAACACGCAATACATGTCGCTTGATAATATTGCGTTATGCAGAAATAAAATACTTCGTAAAATAGCCCGAACTTGAAAAAAATGTAGTAATTGTGTTTAGAAAGTTACTAGTTAGTGTCCAGTGTACATTTGGCCCAATACTTCGCCAACACGCAATACATGTCGCTTGATAATATTGCGTTATGCAGAAATAAAATACTTCGTAAAATAGCCCGCGTTATTCTGTTGTATGGGATGAGGCATCTATACTGCAGGTATTATATTATCTGGGGTTTTACTCTGCTCAGGATTGAAAGTATCATCTAGATATCTCTAGTTTAGCAACTAATGCCAATAAATAAATTTCATCTTGATTTTTCAGGCTGTAGCCATTTGTTGCTAAACTAGTGATATTCAGGTGATACTTTCAATCCTAATTTGTTGACACATTCTATTTACTTGCGCAAAATCAGTTTTCATGTAATCACGTTGAGTGATTAAGCTATGATTGGCAAAAACCCCGAGAAAATTTTAATTTTCCGCGCTGAGTGAAACGTTCCACCTTAAAATGATGCTGGAAAACATTAAATTAAAAAAAAGTGTCCTAGATTGTTTTTTAAATTTCTGTATAGGTTCCTTTCTATAGGTATTTTAGTTTAATAAGTTGAAAAAGTAACATATTCTTGGCACCATGTTTTTCTTATAATTAAAACTTTGTTCAAGTTATATTCAAATTAAGTCGTTATTCAACAAAGTTTGCAGACATGTTGTTGAAAAGTAGGTACACTGTAGGATAATAAAACTGGGTTACCATAATCCAGGTCAAATATCTTTTTTTATAAAATATGATGGTATGCATGGATGAAATAAAAAAAGAAGGATTGAGTTTTGATTGATATCGAACTGAAGCCCAAAATGGCGGACATATTACATGTGTGTCGGATGAAAGTAGGGCGACCGGCTGCATATGATGTGAGTGTGTGCGTGTTCCGCTCGTACGTACGAAGCGTTCCGGCTGTCTAAGGGTGCTTCAGTTTCGGATCAGACGGGATTCCCTCCTTCTTTTTTTAATAGCTCCAAGATGGTATGATATAAAGTTTAAATTGTCTTGATTACTAAAACTGCTATAAATAAAATTAGTATATAACTAGCTGACCCGCCCGGCTAAGGCAAAGCGACAGATAGACAGACAGACAAAAAATTCAAAAAAAATTGTTTATATTTCTATATCGATTAAGAAGGATACTGCAGTCAAAACTTTCCAAAAATATTCAATGAACAGATTTAGCCCTGTTGCAGTTTTATTATATGTATTGATGATGATGGTATGTTGCTTATTTCAGTCATGTTATGTAGCAATTTTTGCCGGACCGATTAAACAATGATTAAAAAAAAGAAAAAAATCAAGAATAAAGAAAAGCAAAAATAAACGCACAGCGTTTGAAGTAGGTAATCAGTTTATTAAGCAGGCTGTCCTTTTCTGTCAGTGTATGAGTCCGTCAGTGTATGAATGATGCATCCCGCCGCTATTTTGACGCGGCCCCCATCACCCAAACCCTCTCGTAGTCCAAGCATCAAGCTACTCTACAGATAATGACAGACCCTCCCCTCGTCGTTGTCGCCCAATACACGTCTTGAGCGACCCGGAAGATCCTATAGCAGCTGTTGTTTCGGCTGCGCTAGGATCACTGGACCAGTCGAGCCCTTCTGGCTCAGGTACCGATTTTGGCACTGGTATAGGATACCAGCATAACACAATCAGACACCGACCCCGCCGGCGAGGTCGACGTACCCCCGTAAGTTAGCTAGAATGGTCGCGACTTTCCATAGGGTCCACTCCTCCAGCGGACGCTTTCTCGATCCTCTTATCCCGGCAACGGCTCAAGCCGAGGCTTGCTTGCACCCCAGGGGCGCCCTTGATCTAGTTGCCCCCTACTTTTTTCGGCTGGCTACCTTAAGCGCCTGACCTCCCGCCCGGTAACGCTGTAAAGGTCGGTAGAGACCAACAGAATTAGCCCGTTCAAAAAAAAAAAAAAGAAAGCATGCTCTCAATAAATCTTTTAAAATTATTATAATGTTCCACATTCTCTTCAATTATAATTATGCAAAATTACTCAAACATGTGGTTGAACCCAAAATTATTAAATAACCCGCAAATATATATCCAGAGTAGATAACATAATAAATAACCAAGACATTAGGCCCACTTATTAAAATACTTATTAAGTTACAAGTATTTTAGAAGTATTTTAATAAGCCCGGAAAAATATACTTTACAGCATAAGTTGAGTAGGATCTACTTAACCGGTACAAAATACAAGCAGTACATCAACTTTTTTTATTACTGATTGGCCAACATTTGACCACGGTCTAACCTGATGGTAAGTGATGACGCGGTCGATGATGGAGTATGCTTGCCTAGAAGATACCGGTACTTCGCACAATCCTACGAGTAATGTCCGTTTTCACTAAAACCTCTACTGGACTTTAAAATAATAAAGCGATTCTCTGACAGTTATTTCGTTTTAACAATGGTTAAGTTAAAGTTTTAAGTAAGCTATAGTTATAACTTAACCGTGAAATAGATAGAAATTTAGGTCCGGGTCTTGTTTTAGGGGCCCTTAATTTAGGAATTCATTGTATAGAGTGTAGTTTAGTTTTTTTGTTGAAAACGTGCATAAAAGTCACTGGACAACTTCGTTGGTACAATATTATGTTTTGTTTTGTTTTATTGTTTATAATTTACATAAGTGACGTTTATGGCATGTATTTTATAATTATATTCCTTCCACTTTTATTAAGATCTAGCTGGCCCCTTAGAGCATTTTAAAAAGGAGGTGGCAAGGCAAGGCGTTCCCCTCTGCCGGTCATATGGCGCTACTTGGTCATCTACCAATGTCATAGTGTGCGTGTAGACACTGCGTAACCACGCTAGTTTATATAACGGTGTGGGGTTTTAAGATGGTGTGCGGCGTGCGTTTATCCGCGCGGTTTGCGCGTGTGCTGTACGTGTCTACTTCGCCCCCGTAGAAATTGGCAGAAAATGGTACTTGAGAGTTATAACGTTATTATGTCCATTTATAGATGCTCTAAGAGCTGACCCGCCCCAGCTTCCCCCAGATTAATAAGTATTCTAATCACAAAATCAACCAAAAAGCACGTTTTGAAAGACCAAGTGCGACTGTATCAAAACAATAATTTAAGCCCTAAAAATAAACCACCACACCACCTTAAAACCACTTATAATACTTTTGCTTACACAACCACATTACTTACTTGACGAGCTAGTCGTTCACCTGGTGTTAAGCGACACGGCCGCCCATAACAGTTGTAGTGTCATTCGGAACGTTAAAATAATAAAGTTTCGCGTGACACTGCACAGCGCACGGCATCCTGAGACATCACGCAGTCTAGTAATAAGATCACTAGACTGTGTAATCAGGTCATAAAGTCTCATTTGCCCAGTAATTTCACTAGTTACAATGCCCTTCAAACCGGAACACAGTAGTGCTTGCACACTACTGCTTGGCGGCAGAATAGCTGGCAAAGCGGTGGTACCTACCTAGACGAACTTTGCAGAAAAGTCCTACCACCTAGTACATGAATAATGCGTAGGCATAGGCAAATTGGAAAATCAATAAATAGTCGAGGAGGTATTTCGTACTGAACACCAGCAATTTTATTTCTTAGGTATTCTTTTATTTAGGTAGTTGACGTACTGCTTTTATGTTTATAAATTTATTGCTTCTCCCGAGGGACCATGTTAAGAGCCCTACAGCCATAGACATATATATTAAGGACAGGCCTAATGACTGGTTATAGGTAGCTTCAAAGTGGGAGCCAATTTCACAGATTGGCATCCACTAGCGCTCAGTCTGTGATGGAAGTTAGAAGGCATCGGTCGAATGTCACAAACATAATATGCCAAGTTGTATTGTGAAGGGTTGCACAATCTATACTCAAAAGTGCAATAAAAAGAAAGACCAAGTTTCTTACCTCAAGTAATTCAATATTTTCAATATTACACTCTGTTTTGTAACAAAATAATCGAATTTATATTTAGAATAATCATTGTAAACATTAACATTGACGGACATAATGGCAGCGATAGGCACCTAATTTTCTCAACTTGTAGTTCACGCAAAATCTAATAGATGGCGCTGACTTTTCCCACGCCATTTTGACAAAATAAAATGTTCCTTCGGGCTCATCCTGATATATAAAACTATGCCTACAGCCGGAGACTAATCAAGTATGTTAAGAGTCCTTTACATTTGCGTACAAGACGTATTGACACGAGATCGATACAAGGTTCCTAGTGTAAAAGAGGCACGCTTCAAAACTTGATTTGACTTTGAAACTTTGTACGTGAATGTAGAGTAACTGTTGATATAGAACTTTGGTATTACGTACCTGGGAAAGTAAAAACAAAGGTACTATTAAAGATATTTAGGTCTTAAAAGTAAATGGAAAATTTTTTTAAAAGATTGTGAAAAAATTTATATGTGACCCGGAATTTCTGGTTCCGTGGAAGATGGGGCGGCCTTTAGTGTGCGACACTACTTGTGTCGATACTGTGGCGCCGTCACATCTTCCCGAGACACACGCGTTAGGGCCGGCGCGCCGCGGCTAAAGCAGCGCAAATATACGGTTACCTCGGTAGCGGTTACATATTTGAGCCGTTTGGTGTTGAGACCTAGGGCCCGTGGGGACCGGGAGCTCATCGCGTTTTCCAAAGTTTATCAGAGCGCCTGATCGATGCGACGCGTGACCAAAATGGTATCACTTATTTGGCTCCACGCATCAGCATTGCAATTCAACGAGGCAAGGCTGCCAGCATATTGGGTTCGCTGCCTACCGGTAGTGGGCTGGAGCATTTGGACTGTCTATAGGCCATCCTGGCTAGTTTACAGTTCAAATGTTGTTTGTAGTAGGTAGTGTAGTAGTAGTTCTAGTTAGTTTGTATAAAAAAGGCACATTTCCCGTTAAAAAAAACCCGGAATCTAGTTATAAATAAATATAAAATAAATATGAGTGGACATTCACAAAGCGCCATCTAGCCCCAAAATAAGCATAGCTTGTACTATAGGAACCAGATAACGGATATAATACGTAACTATAATAGTTGTATACTTGATCGAAGCTGTTAGTGGTGTAATTTACATACATACTTGAAAAGTCATTAGTCATTCCCATAAACTTGCAAGTATCGTATTGTATTAATTACCCTCCATCGACTCCGTGGGGCTATGATCGGGCACATATCTGAACCGAAACATGACTGCTAAAACATTCAAAGACTGTCAGCTACCGAATCAGAATACATCTCTTATATCGAGAAACCCACCACTCTACCACCATTTGGCCGCCCGCCATTTCGCACTTAACAAGAGTGAATAGCATCTCATAGGCAATGCTTCGGAGGCGACATGTTGTCAAACGTATGCCCATTTTAGCATAAGAAATGAACGCTATTCCATCTAAGCATGATTGTGATCGCATCCGTTCTTAATCAAAAGGAAACTTAAATGCTCCTCCAGAGTTTTATCGACTGAAGTGAACGGTTAATAGCTCAATTCGGCAAGAATGATCGCTCGTAAAGCACCTATAATTTGAATCTGATTGCGAATAGAATGCTTCGGCTATAAAGCGATTTGCAATTACTGTTTTTAAGTATGTAAGAGAGAGTTACATGTTTGTTACCATGGCACTCAACACCTATTCTCATATCTTGCTACAAAGCTTTTGATGATAGATTATAGAAGATTTTTAAAGGTAAAAATAGTATTGTAATAATAATCATCATAATCATTAACAGCCTGAAGACTTCCCCTGCTGAACATAGGCCTCCCCCAGACAATGCCACTTTGAGCTGCTGCTTGCCTCCTGAATCCATCGGCTCCCCGCGGCTTTTATCAGATCGTCGGTCCACCTAGTGTTTAGAATTTTTTAGTCTTGGAAAGCTTTTCAGTGACAATTATACTTTTTGTGTATTCATCATTCGTAAAAGATAAAAGGTTCATTATAAAATCATGTCAGGTCCAACTCAGGTTGGACTATACCCCCTTCCATCACCCCCGTGCTGGCAGGGAAGTGTGAGGGCATTTCCCCCCTCAAAAAAAAAAAGAGTTGACGCTAAGTCATAGTAGTCTTGAAATTTATTCCTCTCATGTTGTAATTCATGGTTTTTGAAATATCCTAAAATAAATAGGTGGACTGGGCGGTTATTCTCTATGGAAACACAGATTCCACACGAAACGAAACCACGTCGTTATCGTGTCTTGTTCAAATCGTGTCACAGCGTTAGATATACCTTCACTTTACATTAAAGTTATCTCTATCTTGAATAACATATATTTACATTTTTTTTATCCTTTGATGTATTGAACTGTTGATGTTTCGGAACGCGTCTCGGTAAAACATATGATTTTTGACAGTTCAAATCGCGCCAATTCCAAATTAATTTCGCGTAGTTTTGTTATCGTTTCATAGAGAATAGACTTTTGCTGGTTTCTTATGTAAGACAAGGAATTTGCGTGGTTTCGAAGTAAGGAATCGATAGAGAATAAAGGCCCTGAGCACCTGGTCAAAACCACGCCGATGGATGCAGGAGGTACGCAGCCGCTCAAAGTGGCGCTTTGTGAGGCTATATGAAATCGTTACGCCATCTGCCCACCGACATATATATGTGAGAGATTGTATCGATGTATTTCGCTAATTACCAGCGTCATGTATCCCGGTGGCTTAGTAAGAAGCTAGAGAATGAATGTAGTGAACGACTTGATGACTTCGTTCGCGAATGAACTAATCTAAGAGTCAGTAGTTCGGTCGGTGTAGGAATGGATTCATTCTATGTCTAACCGTCGGCGGCACCGCTGTGTGCACTGACTTCTACATAGTATACTTATAAGTTCCTTGCTTCTATCAGTTTTCGTCATGGCTGATGACAGTGAGATCGACGGCGAAGAAAACCTTTTTCAATCTCCGACAGCAGCGGTGGGATCGGAACAACATGGCTCCAGCATGTCTAATACGGCTAAGAAGAAAAACGACGATCCCGATTTCGACCGTGCCGAACAAACTACGCTTTGTGACAAAGAAAACAGCGCACAGTTTACGGAAAGTGATCCCACTAACCTTCCTTCCGCTATGTGGGCATCATTTTTTCGTGGTATGGAAAGTTTTTGCGTCAACGAAACCGGAAAAACTTCTCCTAAGGCGAATACAAAGAAAATGAAACCAAGTGAAGTTTACATTCCCTCTTTCGATCCTGATGATTGTGAATTCACGGCGGTGCAGTGGTGTGAAGAAATAGATCACCATCGGATGCAGAACGAGTGGACCGACTACGAGACAAGAAACGCTGCGTTTACACATTTACGCGGACGTGCTCGTAAGTGGGCATCGAAATCGTATCCTCTCTGCAAGACCTGGGATGAAGCGAAGGAACGTTTGTCGCGTCAGTTTGCTGCTACGAAGAGGTTCCACGATCTTTTTCGGGACATGGTGCAGTACACGAGTGACAAGGCCGCGACCTACGTTGAATATTCGACCAACAAACTGGCGATGATTGACAGGCTGGAATCGGGCTGGAGCGAGGCAAACAAAATAGAAGTTGTAATCTCAGGTATCGTCGATAACCAGGTACGTTCCGATTTGTTAAAAAATACGCCTACAGACTTTGTGAATCTCGACAGGCACCTTGGTACCTACTCTAATATTAAAAGCTTAAAGCGGTCAGACTCATTAAATTTTGTTCCGAGTGAACAAAAAAGGCGAAAGGTAGATTCATCCGACCGTACTAACATTGTTTGTCATAACTGTGGTAAAATCGGACATTACAAACGCAACTGTAAGGCTAAAACTCAAGTACAGGCCTCCTCTACCAGTGGAGAGTCTTCTCGATCAACGCCCAAATCTATTGAGAAGAATGTTCATTGTAGTTACTGTAACAAAGTGGGGCACACCGAGCAAGTCTGTTTTACTAAACAAAGGGACGCTAAAAGTAAACATTAAATAAAGTCTGTCAATGTGTGTTTACAATCTTAGGCCCCGCTTATTGAAATAAACATAGATGGATTTAAGTTACAAGCTCTTGTAGATAGCGGCTCTGATTGTTCTCTTCTTTGTAAGCGTGTTGCTGACGAAATAAAAGGTAACCGACGCTTCGAGTTTACACGCCTTACGGGTATCGGCTCTGCCTCTGCTTATTCATTCTCGCGTATCACACTGCCAATTCGAATTAAGGATGTTTACGTTGAGGTAAGCTTCGTTGTCGTAGATTCTCACGTTTTGCCCCACGATGTCATTATAGGGCGTGATGTTTTTACTCGACCTGGGTTAAGCCTTGTGATGAACAACAGTGGTGTCCGTCCACGTCGTTCGCGAAGTCCACGCGGAAGTTTACGCCATACAAAGTACTGATATGGCGAAACTTGACACCGATTTGACAGACCCTGGAGACATTAATCGATTACGGTCCATTATCGAAAGCTATAATGATAACTTTGTAAAAGGGAATTCGCAAACGGTAGTTACGACAGGTGAAATCGAAATTAGACTCAAAAATCCGAATAAAATAGTGTAGCACCACCCTTGCCGTTTGTTTAGCGCCCACCGAGCGCGAGGCGATGAAAGATCAAATCGTGTTACAGCGTTGGGAGTACTTTTACTTTACATAAAGTTGTTTTATTTTGAATGAAATATATTGGCATAAGTGGTGGTAGCTTTTGATGTGGTTGATGTTTCGGAACGCATCTCGGTAAAACATGTGATTTTTGACAGTTCAAGTCGCGCCAATTTCAGGTTCATTTTGCGCGGTTTTATTTTCGTTTCATAGAGAATAGAATGTTGCTGATTTTTTATGTAAGACAAAGATTCGCGTGGTTTCGAAGTAATGAATTGATATAGAATAATGGCCCTGATCGTGAAATCGAAGTTCATAACTTCATACGGATTCTAGCCCGCTTGGTTATGGTGCTGTGCTCGCTCAGAAATTCAGCTCAAAGTTGTCGAGTATTACAGTCAGAGAACTACAGAGGTTGAGAGTCACTATCATAGCTATGAGCTGGAAACTCTGGCCTTCTTCAGGCATTATTTGCTCGGTAGACGGTTCAAAGTCGTAACGGACTGTACCTAATAGCTTAAAGGCTTCTCGTCACAAGAAAGACTTGTTACCCCGGGTGCACAGATGGTGGGCGTTTCTGCAAGGTTCTGACTTTGAGGTAGAGTATCGTAAGGGCGAAAGAATTCCCCACGTAGATTTTCTTAGTAGGAACCCGATTGCACCCACCACCTGTTCGACCCAGGTGAACGTTGTGCGGATTCGTGATGATTGGTTGCAAGTCGAGCAACGGCTTGATCCCGATATTAACAAGATTATTGAGGCTCTAGAAAACGACACTTTGAAGCCGGGTTTGAGGTCTAGTACACATTGAAAAATAATTTACTATACAAAAATTTTCAAGTCAACAAGAAAACATTGTCTCGTGTGATATCCCCAAAAATTTCCGATGGCAAGTAATACAACGATTTCATGACGATCTCAAACATTTGGGTTGGGATAAAACTTACCAACATTTTTGGAACATTTTTGGTTCCCCAATATGGCAGTCTGCGTGAGAACTTACGTAGATCGGTGTTTATCATGCAAAGTCAATAAGAAACCTTCAGGCGCAAGGTAGTCGATTCTATTGACAAAGTCCGCCCTAGGTGAGATTCAATTGGCCATTAACTGTACCGTATCCAGAAGTACGGGGAAAAGTCCGCTGCAGATGTTGATGGGTTGTAATAAAAGTCCACCGCGAATCAATGCTTTAGTCCACGAATATGAGAAACTCGATCTCTTTGAAGTTAGAGAGCAGGCTAAGGTCAGAATGGACGAGCAAGCACGTCTTGACAAAGCCCGTTATGATAAAGGCAAGGCAAAAGTGCGTCCATTTGACGTCGGCGACATTGTACTAGTAGAAAAGAACCCGAGAGTTAACACTAAGCCAGGTGAGAAGTTTTCCAGTCCATGTAAAATTATCGAGGTTTGTGATAACGAAAGATACAAAGTGGGACCGATATCCGGAGGACGTGCTCAGTACGTTTGTCACGAAAAGTTACATAGGTATCCTTCAAGCTTACCTGATCTGTCTAATGAACTAGACCATGTTTCTGATATTACATCAGAAAGTAAAGACTTAAAGAGATAAGTGAATTGTAAAAAAAAACACGATTTTGTTTATAAATTAACAAACTATTACACAAAGAACTGTTTTACAAAATTGAGCGTATATGAGTGTTAAGCACATATTGCTTTATTGTTTCGTTTTGTTTATTCTTTTGTTTTATCATCCTATCATTCCTTTGTTTATTTTATTTCTTTAAAATAACAATCTATTGATTTTGTTCATAGGTTTAAGTAAGTATTCTAGCAGTGTACTTTAAACAAAAAAAAAGTATAAGGTATTGTCGAACGAAAGTTAGTTTTTCTTTTGTTTCTCTCACTCTCTCCTGAAATATTTACCAAACATACTGAACATTACCGGAAACTTCGTCCTTCACGTGTCGCATTGGAAGCTTAGCGCTTCGTGCATTTATGTACTTCGGGAGTCCGCACTTCATGTACTGGTGTACATTGGAAGCTTAGCACTTCATGTACTGGTGTACATTGGAAGCTTAGCGCTTCATGTACTGGTGTATATTGGAAGCTCAGCGCTTCATGTATTGGCGTTCATTGGAAGCTCAGCGCTTCATGTATTAGTGTATATTGGAAGCTCAGCGCTTCATGTATTGGTGTTCATTGGAAGCTCAGCGCTTCATGTATTGGTGTTCATTGGAAGCTCAGCGCTTCATGTAATGGTGTACATTGGAAGCTCAGCGCTTCATGTATTGGCGTACACTGGAAGCCCCGTACTTCATGTACTGGTGTATATTGGAAGCTCAGCGCTTCATGTAATGCTGTACATTGGAAGCTCAGCGCTTCATGTATTGGTGTACATTGGAAGCTCAGCGCTTCATGTATTGATGTACTTTGGGAGCTCAGCGCTTCATGCATTGGTGTTCATTGGAAGCTCAGCGCTTCATGTATTGATGTTCATTGGAAGCTCAGCGCTTCATGTAATGGTGTACATTGGAAGCTCAGCGCTTCATGTATTGGTGTTCATTGGAAGCTCAGCGCTTCATGTATTGGTGTACTTCAGAAGTTCCGCGCTTCATGCCGTGATGTACATTGGAAGCTCCGCGCTTCATGTAGTAGTGTATTTCGTGCCGCCGCTATTGGAGCAGGGGTCGCGCGAGAGCGCGCTACCTGTCAGAATGGCCGTGTGAGAGATTGTATCGATGTATTTCGCTAATTACCAGCGTCATGTATCCCGGTGGCTTAGTAAGAAGCTAGAGAATGAATGTAGTGAACGACTTGATGACTTCGTTCGCGAATGAACTAATCTAAGAGTCAGTAGTTCGGTCGGTGTAGGAATGGATTCATTCTATGTCTAACCGTCGGCGGCACCGCTGTGTGCACTGACTTCTACATAGTATACTTATAAGTTCCTTGCTTCTATCAGTTTTCGTCATGGCTGATGACAGTGAGATCGACGGCGAAGAAAACCTTTTTCAATCTCCGACATATAAATGCGCAAATATTGTAAGTATATTTGCGCGTTGACATCATTAAAATTTAATTACATTTCTAAGAGCGGCTGAAATTGTTTACAAGGTTCTTCTTAATAAATATTCAAGATAGCTCATATCAGTATGTGCATATCTCATCATATGTGTCATGTCTCATCTTATCATTCATTGACATAAAGACCGGCCAAGTACGAGCCGGACTCGTGCACGAAGGGGTCCCTACCGTAAACTATAAAAAAAAATTAAAATTATATTTAAAGTATGGGAGCCCGCTTAAATATTTATTTTATTCTGTTTTTTAGTCTTTGTTGGTATAGCAGCAACAGAAATACATCATCTGTGAAAATTTCTACTGTTTAACTATCACGGTTCATGAGATACAGCTGGTGCCGGCGACGGGCAGACAGACGGACAGCAGAGCCTAATTAAGTAACAATAGGTCCGTTTTTGGGTACGGAACCCTAAAAAGAGTTCAAATTATTATACCTACTCCAATAATGCGCTAACGCAATGTTGTTAACACTAGGTAGTAGGGCTTTTTTGCAAAGTTCGTCTAGGTATATTAGGTACCATCGCTTTGCCAGTTATTCTGCCGCCAAGCAGTAGTGTGCCTATAAGCACTACCATGTTCCGGTTTAAAGGGTATTGTAGCTTGTGAAATTACTGGGCAAATGAGACTTATGATCTAATCTCGCAGTCTAGAATCTTGTTACTAGACTGTATGGTGTCTCAGGATGACCGCACAGTGCAGTATCACGCGAAACCAAGGAACTTATACTATAAACACAATGGGACAATGGGCTTCTGTGTCACTTAACATCAGGTCAACGACTAACTCGTCTTGTCATTTATTACCATGAAAAAATTGCTTACCCTATGGAAACTTTCCCAACTATTTGTTATTCTAAAGGTCTACAAACTTGATTAAGCCCGTGTCAGAGTTTACCTGAAAACGCACTCTAAAAGGTCATGTCTACACAAGCAGAAAAAGAAATGGATTCACATAAAAGCGGTTTCTAATATTGGATTTTGTCTGACGAATTTCATTTAGAGCTGGCTGGATGGTAATCGATGTTAGCTTAGAAAAAATCGATAGTAACTGAAATAATTATATCGATAACATCACCCTATTTATAATTATCGATAGCAATTTATAAGAATGCTTAATAATGATACTATTCTATGTATGTATTTACAAACAAAAAAGTATATAAGTATTGTGTCAGTTATCTAGTTCCCATAGTAAAAGCTATGCTTAGTTTGGGGCTAGATGGCGCTGTGTGAAATGACCCCCCTTTTTTTTATTACTATCGTGCTAATATTAGTTTTACGTTCAATAGTATTAATACATTACATCGATTGAATTGTAATATTTGACAAGAATAAGTAAAAATATTTTTTGCTAATTAGTATTAAATCAACACTGGCAATACTAATCGTTCAAAACTACAAATACTATTGATAGACAACGGACAATCGATATTGTTTGGATTATTACTGATTAATTTTACAATACAATCGATAATATTGTATGTAAAACAATCGATGGAGTTGCCATCATAAGTAGTAAGACAGTATTATTCGAAGTATTGACACGTGGCGAATGGCGATACAATAATTAATCGAGGTTAGCTATCGACAATTTTGCAACACTACTGAGGTCACAGACTGAGGTAAATGAAACGCCTACTGGCACATTTGTATAAATACACCATGTATTGGCACAAATTGCTCGTGTGGAATAAAAATATAGTTTTCCTTATAAGTAGGTACCTAATTAGAATTTATTATTACGGGTTATAAGTTTCGCGAGCGTACCTTTTTAGTTCGATTCTATTTATCTATATTTACTAATAGACAGACTTTATGTATATCCAAATAGTACAATCCTCATCATCATCATTGCCTGAAGACGTCCACTGCTGAACATAGGCCTCCCCCAGGGAGCGCCAATTAGGCTGCTCGCCTCCTGTATCCATCGGCTCCCCACGGCTTTCACCAGATCGTCGGTCCACCGAGTGGAGGCCGGCCTACGCTGCGTCTTCCGGTTCGTGGTCGCCACTTGAAAACCTTTCTTCCCCATCGGTTGTCAGTTCTACGAGCGATTTGACCTGCCCATTGCCATTTCAACTTGCTAATTCTAAGAGCTACATCGGTCACTTTAGTTCTTCTGCGGATTTCCTCATTTCGGATCTTATCTCGCACCGAGCAATGCTCTCTCCATACCTCGTTGAGCTTAGTAATAAGGCTAACAGTAAGTGACAACGTCTCAGTTCCATAAGACATCACTGGCACACATTGATTGAAAACTTTTGTTTTCAGGCTTTGTGGTGTTTTGGACGAAAAGATAGATCGAAGCTTCCCGAACGCTGCCCAATCGAGTTGGATTCTTCGGGCGACCTCTTTGTCGAAGTTGGACCTACCTAATTGAACAGTCTGACCTAGGTAGACGTATTTGTCGACAACTTCGAGAGTCACGTTCCCAACAATTACCGGTATAGGTGGAACCTGTGCATTAGACATGATTTTCGTCTTGTCCATGTTTATCTTAAGACTAACCTGTCGGGAGACTCTACTGAGCTCGTTGAGCATGGTGCTGAGGTCATCGAGTGACTACATCATTATGACTATATCATCGGCAAAACGAAGGTTATGCCATGTTTTTTCCACTCCAAGAGCTTGAAAACATCCTCCAATGCGTTTGTGAACAGGTTCGAAGAAATAACGTCTCCTTGTCTCACGCCTCTCTGTAATGGGATCTGTTCCGTACTCTGGTCCTGTAGTCGGACTGACATGGTGGCCTTACTGTACAGACACTTCAACACTTCGATATACCTATAGTCAATTTGGCATCGCTGTAAGGACTGCAGCACCGCCCAAGTCTCGATTGAATCGAAGGCTTTCTCAAAGTCTACACTCGGCATAGCTTCTGTATAATCAAGTCTGTATAAATTCAAGAGCGAGATATGACCTATAGTTCTTCAAAAAGGTGTTATCACCTTTTTTGAAGAAGAGCACCACCACGCTCTTGTGCCACGCCTCCGGCGTTGTACCTTCGAGGATGACAAAATTGAATAACTTCTGGAGGACTATAATTACCGGTCTACCACCCGCTCTCAGAAATTCGGTCGTAATTCCATCCTCACCTGGCGCCTTGTTGATTTTAAGCTGTTTGAAGGCCATTCTAATCTCGTACAAGCTGACGTCCGGGATATCTTCGGTATAGTGTCGGACTAACTTGGCTCTGGTGTCCTGGGTTATTCCGTATGACCATTCACGCACGTAACGCGGCGCGTTACAATATCTTCGTGGAATGGCTTTGGGTTTAAAATGCTATTCTGTATGCCGTTGTAAAATTTGACAAACACGACAACACACGTTACACGCACGTCAAAAAACAAAAAAACACTGGGCACAAACAATCTAACGCGTGGCATACAGAATACATTTTTTTGATTCCATGTTAATTCCATGTCGTGGCGCGTTAAAGCCCGCGTTTACGTTTGGAGCATGTTACACGTCACGCGTTATTGGCAAGGAATCTCATATGTCGTAGCGAATAACCCCCTGAGCTGTGTTAGTAATAGTACAATACTTCTTTGCAATAGATACTCTATACAATAATACTAAAATACAATACTCTAAAAATAATTTTATTGAAACCGCATAATTTTTCACTTCGTGTCATTTAAAGAATACAAAAATCGTGTGTTATTTTTATTTTACGCTTAATAATGTTGGTAGATAATCATTAAAAAGATTTAATTCATCGTCGTTCATTTGATTTCTTTAATTCCTTATTTTTTTTTTTTTTTTCATATATGTTTAAGTGGCGCCATCTTCCAGACAATGACCAATTCCCTTCCACTAAATGGTCGCCACCATAATGATGTCATAATAAAACTACCCTACCTCTGCCATAATACGAAATAACGAGGAAACAGGGGCGAGGCGAAACGGCCCACACTATCACATCGGATCATTACCATGAAACCAGGGATGAGATTATCACTGTTTTAACCGGATATAGGAGAAAAACTGACAAAAGTTACCATCGCATTTTTAATTTTAGTATGAATATCCCGGTTTAATAATAATTGTTTTATGATGAAACTTTCTCTATATTTGCCTAACAGGATAGAAGCTGATACTCGTCAGCAAGTTTATTAAGTTTCACGCGCCATAATATTTCAAGCCTTATAATTATGGCGATTTTGCAGTAAACCATTTTTTTTATTTTGTCATTATCTACAAAATAATAAACACCTAACCAATGAATGACTTGACCTTGTGTTAAAATGACCGGACATACCCAATAAATCGGAAAAAAATCCGGCTTAAAACTTCTGCGACTATCGCAAGCTTTAACAAAACGCACCTTAAAACCAGCTTTTTCCTAAACGCTATTATCTTGGATCTGTACGGAACCCCAGGTGTAAAACAAATCTGGCGATTAGGATCAGCCTAAATCGGTTCTGCATTTAACCAAAGGTACTTCAAACCAAGATTAGGTAGAGCTTCCGAGTTCCGACTTAAACCAACAAAAATACGAGTACACCTCAGATTAGAAAAATATGATTTTAGATATGGTAAGATGTACTAAAAAATGATACCAAAAATGTATCTATGACTTAAAAAGTAGAAACAAAAAGGAATACCATACCTCTATCGGTATTCTAAATCTATACCATTAGAAGCTTATTATAGCGACAGTACAGTACACATAATTGTGGTCGTAGAGGAAGACGCAGCGTAGGCCAGCCCCCCCCCCCCCCCCCATGATGAAAGCGACAGCGTTATCACTGTCGCACGTCGGTGTCAACATGATGTATTTGAGTGAACGACATAACGCGACGTCATCAAAACTACTCTGCGTCAACAAAATTACAGTATTCTTACTTTTATATCATTTTCAAAGTATGATTGAAGTAATAATGCTATAAGAGGTTGTGGTAAGCCCCCTGATAAAAAAAACCACTTTGGAAGTTTATCAAGACGAGGTGGGCCATAATCATCGTGCCAACCGTTTTGGTTCAATTCAATTCATTTCGTTTATTAGCTAGACCAAATACAATTTGGCGATTGCAGAAGATATTTTCTTCGAAAATAATGCAGTTAAAATTGTATATTTCGTGATCGGGTATTTTTTTGCATCACTTTCGAGTTCTGAGTGTGGTGTCTATATTTTTTAATCTAAGTAGAATACGTACGCGGAAACGGATTCCCTTTGAATTCGTCGCAGGGAAATTTGGGCTTAACCCCGCAATATTTAAAGTAGGATGTCGCATGTTTATCACACTGCTTACTTGTATAAAAAGTACGTACTAAAGATTTATTACTTACTAGCTACTGCCCGCGGCGTTGCCACGCGTGGACTACATTACTTTTCAGGTTTCGGTTTGGGTAATGGCTTTATTTTTAAAAACTGATTTTCTATCAGCCACACTGAGTTTTCTGCTCGTATAATCACTTCCACGAAGTAAAATGACATGTCTTAATCATGGATGAAATAATTAATTATAATATTTCCCAAAACAGCGTAGGTACGCTAATTATTATCCTTGATATTCCTGGACCAATTTTGATGAAATCTCCACTCATGGCTACTTAACTATAGAAAAATTTTCGATGATATTTCGATAAGTATCATCGAACTCATGATTAATTAAAACCTATATTATATTAAAATCTAGGCTTTCAAAACATTTTTACAATAGGGTAAAGTCTGGGGGTCTAGCAAAGATACCAACCGCTAACGCTAACTCCAAAATGTACTGAAATGACGTTTCGGAAATCGCTAACTTTTCCGTAGCGAATGTCATTTCGATACATTTTTGGAGTTCGCGTGAGGCGTTAGCGTTAGTGATTGTGACCTTTGCTAGACCCCCAGGGCATTTTACATAACATGTTTCGTACACAGATTAGAGAAAAAAATCTACTTCCATCATTCCAAAGAGTATTATTATACTTCTGTATCATTCAAAGAGTATTTAATTTATACGTAACGTAAGAGTATCATTGGCCCACTGCATTAGCCTATGGTGGTAATAGTATGCATTGGCCCTCAGACCTGTGGGCCAAACATAAACGTCATGTAATGCCAAAAATAGGCGTAGCAAGGGTCAAGATTATACTCCCAAGGGTAAAGCTCTAACTATCACGGTTCATGAGATACAGCCTGGTGACAGACGGACAGACAGCCTGACAGACGTCGTCAGTCCGTTTTGGGTACGGAAGCCTATTACTAAGGCTTCGCTGTCCGTCTATCCGTCTGTCACCATCAGGCTGTATCTCATGAACCGTGATAGTTACACAGCTGAAATCTTCACAGATGATAAATATATTTTTGTTGCCGCTATTACTAAAAATACAGAATAAAATAAGTATTTAACCCCTTAAATACTTATTTTATTCTGTATCTTAGTATTTTTTCTCTCTCATACATCAAACGTTTTTTTGCTAGTTTTCATAGATAATGATACGGAACCCTTCGTGCGCGAGCCCAACTCGCACTTGGCCGGTTATTTCTCTAATCTGCGGGCACTTAAGTATAATTAACATGTTTGTATCTTGAATGCAATCTATTCATACTACTTACATATTATTTGATGGTATATCTATTTTACTCCAAAAATCCCAAACAACCTGCAAGGGCTTAAATAGAAAAACTAATAATGGTTAATCAAATCTAATAAATTGTAAAATTTCATTCCACTATTTAATGCATATTTACTATCGAAATTAACTCCTATTATTCTTTGTTCATGGCCTTGCACACGTTTTTTTTCTTTAATCTGTGCCTCCAGAGGGACTTTACGTGAAACATGTGAAATATTCAATAACAACACGACGAAAAATTACTATACTTAACACTGGCTAAATACACTATGTGTGGAGCCATAATACTACATAAAAAAAATTACTGTGACACAAACTAACCGTCAGTAGCCAAAAAAAATTCACCATGAAGCGGCCATGTTGTATAAAATTCCGTCCGGTTTCGTAATGATATTTAATAATTTTGACCAAATTTTTTTAATGATATTTGTATTTTAATATATCCTATGTTGTGCGCTGGTCATTTCTAAGCATATTAGTGCAACCCGCATGAAAATCAGTTCAGTATCTAGGGATTTGTTCAATAACAAACAAACAAACAAACAAACAGCTACAAATTATTGTCCCTAGATGGCGTTAGATACGATAAATTAGAAAATGTATGGAGAAGGGTAAAAAGCCTTGAAGTCCTGCATCGCGGTTACGATATTTTTTGAACCATAGAACCTATGGGATAAATTAGATTTGACATCATTATGTGTGTGTTCCGTAGCGCATCAGAATTACACATTTATTATATGTAGGGATTATTTTGAGAGTGAGTTGGAATCGCTTGTAAAGTAGAAAAGTCTGGCGGAAATGTGTGTCTATATAACTTCTTTTCAGTTACACACTTCATTGATTTTCTTAGGATATCGTAAGGCTTTGTGCTTTGAATTCGAATAAATAAGGCATAAAGTACTGTAAGCGGAAGATTTTCAAGACAGTCAATGTTATTCACATAAAGTATTCTTTTTAGTTGGGTAAGTAATCGAGTGGTGATCTAGAACCAGAGATGAAGACGTCAAAAAGTTGCGGTCAACGAGGGAGGCCGAAGTTCGGCTTATAGCCAGATGGATGGATGATGATGATGATGACTATGATGATGATGTACTGAATGTTTCATAAGTATTCCATGGCCTGTGATGGCCCAAGGATGAGCAGTAGGTATTTGTAGGCATAGTGGACGTAGATCAAAACTTATTTGCTATGCTAATATAAAGAAGTGCCCATTGATAGCGTTTTACATTTATATTTATAACGCTAGTTATAACGTAGAAGATAAATATCTATCGTTGAAAGTTTAATATTAATAATACACCCAACATAAATACCCTGTCAACGTGAATACTACATGACACGATACGTGCAAAATTGCAAATGGATCCATAAGCTGCCACGACACTCAAGCGTATTCACTCCGCCCTACATTCAGACTACCTACGTGAAGTGAAATATTTAAAAAGATGTTCGGAGCTTGCTTTGTAAACGCAAACCATCGTTTGTGAATGGAGCTAGAAATGAATAAGTTTCATGACTAGAGTGCTACCTAGAAATACTAATACACTAGTGACTCTTTATGCTAGACTAGGTGGTAGTGCCAGTTATTCTGCCGCCAAGCAGTAGTGTGCAAGCACTACTGTGTTCCGGTTTGAAGGGCATTGTACCTAAAGAAATTACGGGGCAAATGAGACAATGACCTGATGACACAGTAATCTGATTACTAGACTGTGTGATGTCTCAGGATGACGTGCTCAGTGCAGTGTTACGTGAAGTTAAGTTCTATAAGAATAAGTTCCGAGTGCTACTGTTATGGGCGGCCATGTCGCTTAGCATCAGGTGAACGACTAGCTCGTTACGTCATTCATTACCATAAAAAAATACTAATAAGTACCGCAGGTTACTGAATATGTTACTAACTACTAAATAGTACACTAGTGGCTATGTAGGCTGTGGACCTCGCTATTCTGTCTTGCATAGCTTAAAACTGAAAAACTATTTTTACGTTATACACAATCATGGCTCCGTCATTAAAAAAAACTAAATTGAATCTATATAGGTATATTTTTTCCCCTAAGGAATCTGTGAATTATCAAACCTGTTCACAAAATTTTACGAGATTCAGTTGAGAAATGCGCCGTAAAGACAAACAGCCAGGCGTTACTATATGTATTAGAATATTTTTGCTGGCTTTTCTATCTAAGCTAAAACGGAGATTAGTATGGCTACAGATAATAGTATGACTAGGAATTTTTGGGTACATAATGAATCTACAACTGACTTTTTGGATACACAAACGTTTTACAACCCAGACAATATGACCCATAGCCCATGAAGACCATCATTAGCTATCTCTTTTGAGTTTAAAACCAACGAGAAAAAAATACAATACAGCAATTTCGCTAACCATCGTTTAATCAAATCTCGCTGAATTTTAATCAAATAAATAACGAATGTTCTGAACGCAAAAGTAGGAATATACCGCTTCAGCAGCCCTGCCTTGATTGAGCGAACAATATTTGTTCCGGGTGAAAAAATAAATATTGGTAAACATTTTGTGGTGCCGTTATCATTTAGACATAACTTTGTCGTTACTTTTTTGGAATAGACTAATTATGTTAAGGTTTACAGAGCTTTGTAGTTGCAAATAAGCAACAAATTCTATGCAGTTGCACCAGTGTAAGGGCGTGAGTCTAATACAAAAGAATCTAGAATAACGCAGCTTAATAGGCACTGAGCATGACTGGTATGGGAGCGCCCTTATATATTTATTTGATTCTGTTTTTTAGTAATTGTTGTTATAGTGGCAACAGAAATTACATCATCTGTGAAAATTTCAACTGTCTTACGTGGTATTCATAAACAAAGATTGAACAAACCCCCAAAATCTATCATTCCACTTTTACCTAAAGGTGAAATGCTGAATCATTCTTCTTTCAGTTTCATAAACAATTACTGGAGAAACCTATAACTGAAAAGCATTTTAAATAAAAACTCTACGATTTCAATCAAGTTGTCTTTGAAAATTCTGTCGAGTGTCATTTTGACGCGACTTTTGAACTATCAAAATTCGCGCCAAAATGTCACCCGTCACTCACTCACAAAAAAGTTAAAAGAACTATTATTTTTGTATATTTTGTGTTATTTTAACTGGTAAATGTTGAAGAAACGGTACCGATATACCTTATTCGTATTTTAAATATCACGACACTTTACAAAATAATAAAATAACACGATTTGAAAGCAAGGAGACCGCTTGGTTGACGAAATTCGGACAATCAGCATCCAGGCTCTGATCGTGCCAGATTGGGGGCTGCTTTTGTTTATGAAAAGCTAGAATTTTTCGCACAGCGCCTGATTCATCCCCTAGAGGAGCCCCCGCCTTGACTATGAATTCCAGTGTTACTATCATGGTTTGAGATACAGCCTGGTGACAGACGGACAGATAGTGGAGCCTTAGTAATAGGGTTTTGTTTATAGGGTACGGAACCCTAAAAAACCGGGACTGAATTTACCTATTTATTTCATCTTTCCCATTTCCATCAGCTGTAGGCGTGCGCACAAACTTTCGCATTCGTTATCGTGATTATTGTTGGGATGATTCTCAAGAATCACTCAGTAGATGGCACTACCAACCCCGTAAGTTGGTTGTAAAAGGTGAAGGAAAAATTCGGACATACGGCAACTGGTCACGGTAGCTTAATTCATAGTCAAGGCGGGGGCTCCTCTAGAGGATGAATCAGGCACTGTGCGGCAAATTCTAGCTTTATGCATTTCATAAACAAAAGCAGCCCCCAATCTAGCATGATCAGAGGCTGAATGCTGTTTGTCCGAATTTCGTCAACCTAACGGTCTCCTTGCTTTTTTGAATTGAATTGCTATTTTATTATTTTGTGAAGTGTCGTGATAATATTTAAAAACGAATAATATCGGTACCGTTTTTTAACATTTACCAGTTAAAATAATATATTTAACTCAAAATAGGCGCACAAAATACACAAAAATAATATTTCTTTTAACTTTTTTGTGAGTGACGGGTGACATTGAATGACATTTGACATAATTTTTAAAGACAACTTGATTGAAATCGTAGAGTATTTAATTAAAACGCTTTGCAGTTAGGGGTTTCTCCAGCGTTTGTTTATGAAAGTGAAAGAAGAATGATTCAGCATTTCACCTCTAGGTAAAAGTGGAATGATAGATTTTGGGGGTTTGTTCAACCTTTGTTTATGAATACCACTGTGTGAAGCATATCTCGGCTTGAGGGATGGATGGATGCGGGTTCAATTTCCGCTCATGATTCTAATTTTGCCTTAACAAATTAAATTACGCTGAGCAGGCGATACTGCTATAAAATTCATAAATAGTGATTATTATTATCAACGTGAAAATAATTATGCTCATCAAAATGGAAAGCTGGCTGAAAACCTCATTTTAAAGGCTATCTAAATGGCATAATAGTGCGGTTACGGTGTCAATCAAACAAATCAATATTAAACTGAAATTTCAGTAATGCGTTTGTGAATTTAGTATTAGACAATGACAGTAGGTATCTTGTACATTTGTGAGAGCGAGTCATCATCACCATCACCACCATCACCATCACCATTATCATCATCATCGTCATTATTAGCAGTAGCAGCCCGAAGACTTCCACTGCCCTATAGAGCGCTACCTTAAACGGCTGCTTGCCTCTTGCTTCCATCGATCCCCGTGGTTTTTGAGCAGGTCTCAGGCTGTTGATGATGATAATGATATCGTAGAAACATATCTACTGAAATAGAACAGCAATAATTAATTTTACGCCTCAGAATGGATGACGAAAAAGAAATGACAGGCCAGCTGTTGTCTGTCAGCCAAAAAATCTTCCAGTCAGGCGAAAAAACAATTTGGAAGTTGCGGTTAGAGAAATATTACCAAGTTTTCTATTGTAATCCTTCATATTTTAGGGAAAAGGAGAACACATTTAGTTACAAAATAGTAACATTTATTTATTTTATTTTTTAAATAAATCCTAGGATTTGTGTAGAAATACATAAAAACCCGTAATATCATTTCTAGGTATAGTTACCTATATAATAATAATTGTTATTATACCACACATATTTATTATTATCATTTTTATTACTTATTGTGAGCATCTATTGATCAGAGACTGTTGCACGCAGGTTAATTTTTTTTTTTTTTACGGGCAATATGCCTTTATTGCTTAAGCTAACTAAGTACTACAATAATAAAAACTAAACTAAACTAAAACTAACTAAATAAATAGTATAATTGATAATGATGGCCTGATTGGTTGATTGATTAATTGGTGGATTGATTGAACATTCAATATAATTTATCATTTTTAGGGTTCCGTATTCCGTATATATCCAAAGGGCTTAGTGAACCCTATTACTAAGGCTCCGCTGTCCATCTTTCACCAGGCTGTATCTCATAAACCGTGATAGTTAGACAGTTGAATCTTTCACAAAAATTATGTAGGTATTTTTGTTGCCGCTAACAACAGCACTAAAAACAGTATAAAATAAATATTTAACGGGGTTCCCACACAATAAACATTTTTTGCTTGTTTTTATAAATAATGGTTCAAAACCCTTCGTGCTTAAGTCCCACTCGCACTTGGCACTTGGTTATTCGAGTACCTAAGTATAGTGCTTTTGCCATTCAAATCTGAACTCACAAATCAAACGCATAAATGTTATAGTTGAAAGGCTAAGTAGTTAAGTTCCATACAGGCTGTACCATAAAAGGGTCTCGGTCAAAGCACACCATAAATTATTACTGTTTGTGAATACGCAGCCGTAAGTGGAGTTATATGGCACCTAAAAGAGGGACACATTTTTACAGTCCCTATACTTTTCTAAAGAGATACCTACTCTTGGGTAAGTGTCTGTGGCTAGATCGCAAAATTGCTTCATCTCACTTAGGCTAGGGGAGAGTGAGGATAGGCGAAACACGGGGTAATTTCAAACTCAGTGATCTCATTAGGTTAGAAAAGGATAACATGAATTCTCTAGCCGCCATTTCAAAGATCATTAAACGGAACGAAGAATATCTATCTATCTCATCTAGTCCATACATCTCTAAATGTCAAATTAGCTAAAATATGACTGTTTTGCATTCCAACAAAACAGGTATTATGTGTGGAATAAAACACACAGCGTTGAGGTGAAGAAAGCTGTTCGGAATTTGCCATTTCAACCTATTATCTATGGAAAAACATGAAAAAACTTACCAAATACTCTATGTTTTATACCTTTCTCTTTCACACACCAGCGTGCATCCCTTTCTACGGAAGCAAGATGCGCTATCCAGAACTATCAGTGTCATAGCGTTTGTGAATTTTGCCGCTTACACCGCAAAATTTTTCTTATGCTACAAAAAATGGATAAAAACGAATAAAAACAGTGTTTTTAGTGTTATTCGTTGTGTTTTATCAACACACAGCGTCGTTTTGGTGGTAGTGCGTTGATTTTCTTCAGAAATGGATCCGGAGGAAATTGAAGCTACAGGTAGATCGAGGGTTGATGTTTCAGATGGAAATCAGGCTTCGACTAGGACAATTGTTATTGTTGATGTTGACACATCGTCTTATTCATCCTCGGTGGATGAAGAGAGCATAACGTACATAATCTAAGGCATAACACCACCTCCGTAAACAAGAGACGGAAGTCTGGTAAGTACGAACAAGTTCAAACATTCACTGACCCGCGTGTAGATACGTTGATGCAACAAGCGGGATATATAGCGGAATACTTAGCTAACTTACCCCAAATAATGAATAAAGCTAATCAAAATAGTTACCCTACACCATCTACATCTAAATTTATTATTTGCCCAACAACATCGCTAGATACTGTCTTTGGGTAACCTACTCTGAGAAAAAAATTAGGTAAATGTAAACCTATTTAATGTAGGTAATACAAAAAATAGTTTACTATAACAGAACTTTGGTAATCTCAACCTAATATAGGTAAATATTTTTACCTATGATTGGGTAAATACAACCTAGTGTTAAGCACTACAGTATACTAGTTATTTTTGACCTATTTTACGTGATTGACACCTATTTTTGGTACCTAATTGTTATACTAAAGACCCGTTATCTTATTAAGGTTTAGTCAAACTTATCACATTAGGTAAATTTTACATCTCATGATTACAAGTAGTTTATAAACACCTAATATTATGTTGAATCCATACATCTGCACTTACCTAACCTAATTAGTTAGGTACCTACAGGTCAACTTCCACATTTAATTTCTTAAAACTAACTGTAGGTTGCCAGTACATAAGGATTAGGTAGCCAATACCCATTAACATTAACATTTTACTTACATTATCGCCTTACTACTAGTTAAAATAGCCTTTTGATAGTCACGATAGGGAAAACCTAAGGTATTAGGTAAAAGTAAGCCAGTTTACACAACAAACTTAGGCTAATTCAACACAAACAGCTGACTATCAAACGAAATCATTCAATGGGGGTTGTCTAGAATTATGCCCATTTGTGGAAACAACAGGGTACAAACAACCATATAATGGGGTTAATAAGAAGCAGTCGCATCCCATTTCTAAAGAAACCACCCCTACAGTATCCGGACAGTGGTATGCTAATAAAAAAATATACAACTAGAGTGACAAAAGATATGACAAGTATAGTCCTCGATTTAAAATAAAAAATATATTAGATTTATCTCTAGTTCTGAATCCGGGATTCCTTTGTTGAATGTTCTGATTAAAAAATCAGAGGGGGGGCCCCATCTTTGACCTCAAAGGTCTTAACATGTATGTGTCAGTAAAGCATTTCCATTTAATCTTGCAAACGGACATAGCAGAATTCTAGCAGACACACAATTGGCTAGTGAAAATTGACATCCAGCAGGATTATTTTCATTTGCCAATCGCAGAGCCACACCGGAGGTCCCTCCAGGTAATATACAACAATGATGTGCATCTGATGGCTTTACCATTTGGTCTGTCATCAGCTCCAATGATGTTTGCCATTGTAACAAACTGGATTGCGGAAATCCTAATAGCCCAAGGTTTTCGGATAGTCTACTAAGACAATTACATTCTAGTCCATCAGGACTGGACAGTCCATACATCTCTAAATGTCAAATTAGCTAAAATACCATATCACTGCTTTATAACTACCTACAGGTATAAAGTTAAAGAATGATAAATTTTAATGAGCAAAATCAGTGTGTGGCTTTTTTTCTTCTTTTTCATGTGCAGGCACGCGGTGTAGTGTCTGAATGTTTAGGCCATCTATCCAAGTAGTGAGTACTGAGCTTTGGTATGAGCGCTATTATAATAATTTTGAAATCTTTGTTTGTGGTATTAACTTGACACATAATAAATAATTCTACTCTACATGCATCGTGATGGGTTTGAATCCTGCTGTAGCTAGAGCCCACCTGTGGGCCTAGCACGAATATTTACGCGCGCGTAAGTGTAACGTTAACGTAAGCCAGTTGTATGGCATTTGATCTGCCCCCCTATTACGATTGCGCTAGCAGCGCTGCTGACGCGCGCGTGCCGCTCAACTGCTGTCAAAACTGTATGAACTTTGATAGCAGTTGAGCGGCAGACGCAGTCGTAATAGGGGGGTTTTACGTTAACGTTACACTTACGCGCGCGTATATATTCGTGCTAGGCCCACTGCTCCAGGAGCTCCAGGTGTCGCAATAAAAACCGGCCAAGTGCAAGTTCTATGCAATTAAGGTCGTCTAAAACGATTGGTTCACAAATAGAACAACCAGGAATTATTTTTCCTAGTTGTTCTATTGGTAGAACAGATTCAATTTTTTTTATCACTTTTCGTGTTGGTAGAACAACCGAGAATTATTTTTCCTACTTGTTCTATTAGTAGAACAGATGGTACTTTTTGTTCTTGCGTGTTCTATTGGTAGAGAACATATGGGAAAGACCCTCCACCAACTAGCACTTAGCCAGCTTTCCCCTGTGGGTGGAGGTCAATAATATATCGCTATTAAAACAAAAGCAATCAAACTGAGAAATCGTAGAAATAAGGCGTAAAACAAAAATGTTCTCAAACTTTACAAAACTCACTCGCCTCGAATCCGCACGGGCAAATTAGCGTTAAGCAAGTAGTGCCGCAGGCGGAAGCTTTATATCACAGCTTTCCAGTACCAAAAGATTATGGCGCACCTATATCTCAAGCTCAAAAGCTTTATGCAAAAAAATTCATTCCTAATTAAAAAGTTTCGGCTAAGCAAATAATCTGCACAATAAATATGTCAATAGTTTCAATCGGTTTCTCAATTTATTATGGTACATGAAAATAGCTTTTATAGCAAACCATAAAGAGATGTTGCCAAACCGTGCCTCTCGTGGCCGTATCCCCGCTCGTTTCTTAGTTTAAAATGATCATGCGTTAGCGCCTACAAGCATCCCGCTCGCACTCGTGCGCGCCCGCGATTTATATCCCTCTCTTCGATGCGCTGTTGCCATCGCGTGCACGCCTGCGCCCCGCGATTTTACGAGTTTTCGGACCACTCCACGAGTCAGTCTGCCGCCAATACTCGCCCACGAGCGACGCTGGTTTTGTACGCGCGCGCGCTTTCGAACCTACTACTTGTTTTAGCATATAAAGTGACGTTTTGTGCTAGAATAAACTTTCTTTTCCCTGTGAACCTTCTCGTGTTTTCTTTTTATGAGGCACACACCTCATAAATGGCGCCCAATCTCTAAAGGTGCCCGCGTTCATCCGCGTCAGAATCATAACGGCTAACGTGTGTTGTGTTGTGATTTTTGTGAACTTTGACTTACGCATATTAGGTAAAACAGTGAACTGTAATCAGTGTACCTATACCTACAGCGTGCGAGTATTCTTACAAGCTTCTAATACCTACTAAAATGCAGACAAGAAGCAGAAAAGATTACCACGGTGGCGAGGATGATGCAACTCGCATTCCTACACCCCCCGCCCCGGAGAGTGCCCCGTCCGACGGTGTTGTCCCGCCGCCGCCGACAACGCCGCAATTCTCGCGGTTCGTGCACGACGCGACTGTTGTTAACAACAGCGTTCCCCCCTCGGCTTCAACACCGAACCGCGGCGAAATGACCTTCTCTCAAGAGAGCGTAGCTGCGCTAATAGCGTCCATGCAAAGATCCCAGACGGAAGCGTTCAAAGAAATAATAAGAGATGTAAGATCTTCCACCGTACTGAGTGATAGTATGCAAGGTACATTGGCCCGCTGTCGATCTACATTCAGCGGTGATGAAAACGATTCAGTGACGACATTCATCGACAGCCTTGACAGTTATATTGATTGCGTCGGCGTTTCTGACGAAAATATAATAAAAGGGCTATCAATGCTATTTGTCGGTCGAGCCGCTATTTGGTGGAAAGGTGTGAGACAGGAAATATCCGGATGGGCAGACGCCAGACAAAGCCTTATTAGAGCCTTCGGAGACCAAAGGCCACCACACAAAATCTACCGTGACATATTTGCAAATCCGCAGGGTAACGAAAATACAGACATTTTCATATCGAATATTAGAGCACTTTTCGCTAAATTACCTAAACAAGATTTAACAGAAAATGCAAGGCTAGATATGACCTACGGCCTCCTGCACTCAAGAATAAGGAACAGAGTACGCAGAGAAGAGTTTTCCTCCTTCAACTCTTTATTAAGCCTTGCCCGGAGCGTGGAGGATTCATACGTAGATGTAAGAAAAGGCGCGAAAACGGAGTTCACGCGCGCACCCCCGCCGCGGCCCCCGCCGCCAGCTCCGCCCGCACCCCGGCCGCCGAACAACACGCGCAACGGACGTGATCCTGCGCCGCCTCATATTGCTACGCGCTATACTTCCGCCCCGCCCGCTCCCTCGCCCCGCGCCACGCCCGATCCACAGCCGCATCGCGCCTGTGCTACGCGTCCTGGTACGAGCGCTACACAGACCGCTACGTATGCTACGCCGACGCCGGTCTTTGCTACGCCACCAGCTGCCACCACCGAGTACATTGATCCTAAAAAGTACCGTCCTCAATGTACGTACTGCAAGCGATACAATCACACCAAGGATCAGTGTCGTAAGTTGGCCAGTCGAGGTGAGTCCAGCTTTTCTAACATTACAGCTGAAGTGTGTGATAGTGCTGAATCGGGTAAAGAAAGCTTTTATAGTGTTGAACTTCCGTGTTCACCTAAGTGTGTAGGTCCGCTTAATGAGTGCTTAGATTCGTCTAAAGAGTGTTTACAATCTAACCGTGTTGTTTCGACAAATAATTATTTGAACACCACAGACAATAATAACAATACTGGGCAAATTGCTGATAATACTAACCGTTCTGTGTGTTTATGTGTGCCTGTGGCGAATGTTGCATGTAACAATTTGCAAAATTGTTTAGGCCGCTGCAATCAAGTTATTAACCCCCCGCATTGGGATGCGTTAGCTTTAAAATCTAACTCACAATCGGCCAAGTGTCCGACGGACATTGCTTGCAACATTCAAAACAGTGCTAATAATAAAATATGTTATCGAAATTGGGTTCCGCATAATTCCGCATGCGCATGTACTTGCTCTATGAATAAATCCGATTTTGTATGTAATGTTAAATCAAAACATTTTTGCTCTCACAAAATCGATGATGCCACATGTTGTAATAATGCGAGAGCTAGTTATTCGGATAAATTACCGAAATGTACGAATCATAGTCCGAGAGCTAGTTGTTTAGACAATTCACCTGATTTGAAAAATTATAGTCCGAGAGCTAGTTGTTTAGACAATTCACCTGATTTGAAAAATTATAGTGCAAGAGCTAGCTGCTCAGGAAAATTACACCAACTTACAAATTGTATTGAAACTGATTGTACTACCGAAAAATTACTTCAGTGTCTTGATTATAGTTCAGGAGCTAGTGGCACTGAAAAATTACTTAACAATGAATGTTCATACGAAAACTTGTTTTGCAATAAAAATGCCACAGAAAAAGAGTGTAACCACAAAATTCAATATTCTCGGAATTTGTTGACAGGTAAAAATGTAGTAAATAATTTCGAAATCAATGTAATTTCTGATGACTGTATATATAGCGGAGATGTGTTGTCGTGCGGAAACAGTTGTGAGAGGCCCCGTGCATGTCGTGAAATTCGTCCAATTTTCAATATAGAAATATTGGGTGTTAGCGGTACAGCTTTAATAGACACCGGCGCGAAGCATTGCATTGCTGGCCACACACTATATGCTCTCCTTCTACGAAAAGGTCAACCCCTTGTCTCCTCGATGCGTCAGATCAAGCTTGCTGATGGTCACGTACGAGACATGGAAGTGCTTACTACTACTTTGGCGGTAAGTTTACAGAACACAGTCATTACAATCCCATTTCTCATTTTTCCTGATTCCGACAATAACAAAACTCTCCTGGGCATAGACTTTATAACGGCTGCAGGAGTAGTAATCGATTTCTGCAAAGAAGTATGGTACTTTAGTAGTAACAATAGTATTCACCACAAACTGCTTTTCGAACCTACCTCACAACAGCTATGCTGCTCTGCTGCGAATATTCTCCGTGCTGATGAAGGTGCTCACCTCAACTCACCGGAACGTAGTGCGCTCGCAGAAGTCCTCGTAAGGCATGCGAATATCTTTGAAGTAGGGGGAGGTCCAACTCCATACGCCGAGCACTGTATAGATACGGGTAATCACCCACCTATAGCAGTGCCGCCGTACCGTCTCACTCCAGCAAAAAAAGAGCTGATGAAGCAGGAAATTGACAAGATGATAGAAGAAGATGTAATAGAAGAATGCGAATCAGCTTGGTGTTCTCCAGCGTTGATGGTTCCAAAACCTGATGGTACGATCCGCTTTTGCGTTGACTACAGGCGCCTCAACGCGGTCACCAAGACTGACAACTATCCGATGCCACGCATCGATGAGCTTCTTCAGTCAACAAAAAGGAACTGTTATATGAGTACGTTAGACCTCCGATCTTCGTACTGGCAAGTGAAAGTCAGGGAGTCAGATAAAGACAAAACTGCGTTCATATCTCCTCTTGGCACTTACCGTTTTAAGAAAATGCCGTTTGGTCTGAAGAACGCCCCGATGACGTTCCAACGATTAATCGACCGACTCCGCTCCTGCGCAGCTCTGAAAGAGGTAACCATTTTAGCATATCTCGACGATATCTTGGTCATCTCCGAGGGATTCCAGCAGCACCTGGAAGACCTGGAGTTGGTGTTAAAGCGTCTGGAAGAGTTTAATCTTCATGTAAACCGAGATAAGTGTGCTTTTGCAAGAGAGAGTGTAAGATATCTTGGACACATCATTACCCAAGAAGGTATTTCCACTGACCCTAAAAAGGTAAGTGCAGTCCAGGATATGAAGGAACCCGCCAACCTAAAACACTTGCGAACATTCCTTCAAACGTGTTCATGGTTCCGGAAATTTATTCCGAATTTCTCCAAAGTCGCCGAGCCATTGACACGTTTGACTAGAAAAAAACACATCTGGACCTGGAATTTGGAACAATCCCAAGCTTTCAATGAGCTAAAACGGCTACTCACCTCCGCACCGATACTGGTTCAACCTGACTTCAATAGCCCCTTCATACTGCGTACAGACGCAAGCAACTACGCTTTAGGTGCAGTTCTTCTACAGGGAGAGGGTAAGCAGGAACGACCTATCGAGTATGCCAGTCGTCTCCTAAACGACGCGGAGCGCAACTATTCGACCACAGAACGGGAAGCGCTCGCGGTAGTTTGGGCAGTCGAACGTTTTCGGTCATACCTCGATGGTCAGCCAGTAGTTATCGGAAGTGATCACCAACCGCTTCGTTGGCTGCTCTCTTTAAAATCGCCAACAGGAAGGCTGGTCCGTTGGGCTTTAAAACTCCAGTCCTTTGATATCAAGTTCGAGTACACTCCGGGTAAGGCCAATGTGGTAGCAGATACACTAAGTAGACCAATCTGTTCAAGCGACACTCGCAACGATTGTGGTATTTGCTCCATTATTTGTGATCTGCCTACGAAATCTCCAGGTCAGAAAAGACAAGAACAACTGTCCGATCCCGAGCTGACTAAGATCGTTAAAGAACTTGAAGGTACTGATGAGGTTGCTTCTCAAAGATGGTATGAACGTGGATACCTCATGAACCAGGGTGTTTTATACAGATATAACCCGGATTCAGAGAGTGAGTCCCCTCAACTGGTCATTCCTGCTGATCAAGTGGCAAATATTCTTAAAGAACTTCACGACTCTTCGTTAGCAGGCCATCCTGGAATCGACCGCACTTACCAAAAGGTAGCTCGACTATATTACTTCACAGGAATGCGAAGGATAATAACTGAATACGTTGGTGCCTGTATTCACTGCCAACGTTACAAAGCATCCAATGCCAAACCACCTGGTCTTCTGCAAACTCCGATCATGAGTCAGCGGAACGAAGTGCTAGCCATAGATCTTTTTGGCCCTTTACCAGAGGGAGACCAGGGGGAGCGTTGGGTACTTCTCATAGAGGACACAGCTACACGGTGGGTAGAAGTCTTCGCTCTCCAAGAAGCTACAGCTGAAGCGTGCGCTCGTGTCCTGATTGAAGATTACTTTTTACGATTTGGCCTGCCTCGTCGAATAATATCCGACAACGGCGTCCAATTCGTTTCTGCAGTCATGCGCCAGTGCATGTCCGTCCTGGGGGTAAATCAGAACTTCGTTCCTCTATACCATCCCCAGTCGAACCCCGCAGAACGCAAAAATCGTGACCTAAAGGCAATGCTAGCACATCTAGTGGAAGAGGACCACACATCTTGGCCAAAGAAGCTGCCGTTGGTTCGCTATGCACTAAATAGTTCCAAGTGCCGAACAACAGGCGTGTCACCAGCCTATTTGACTTTTGCCAGGGAAATGAGGTCCCCCACTGAGATCACACATGACCTTCGTGCTATACTGGACAAAGAGAATTTTGTCCCATCGATAACTCCTTACTTAAGGCAGTTCCTCAGTTCACTTACAGCAATCCGTGAACGAGTCGAAATGCAACAGGACAAGACCAAAGAATATGCCGATCAATCTCGCCGACCTGCAGAAACCTATCAGGTGGGTGATTTGGTACTGCTTAAATCCCACGTGCTAAGCAATGCAACGAAGAATGTGACTGCAAAGTTTGCGCCAAAGCGTGACGGGCCGTACCAAATTTCAGGCAAAGTAAGTCCGACAACTTATATCTTATCACATGTAGAATCACCCGGTGAAGTCCTTGGTAAGTATCATATCCAAGACCTTACCACCTACAAAAGGAAAGACAGTGTTCCACCACCTAAGCCTGTCGTCCCAAAAAGGCGACGAGGTCGCCCAGCGACAGCACCTAGAGTCCTAGTCCAGGAGCGAGGGCGTTCCCCTGAACTAGAGGGGGAGCATATAGCAAACCATAAAGAGATGTTGCCAAACCGTGCCTCTCGTGGCCGTATCCCCGCTCGTTTCTTAGTTTAAAATGATCATGCGTTAGCGCCTACAAGCATCCCGCTCGCACACGTGCGCGCCCGCGATTTATATCCCTCTCTTCGATGCGCTGTTGCCATCGCGTGCACGCCTGCGCCCCGCGATTTTACGAGTTTTCGGACCACTCCACGAGTCAGTCTGCCGCCAATACTCGCCCACGAGCGACGCTGGTTTTGTACGCGCGCGCGCTTTCGAACCTACTACTTGTTTTAGCATATAAAGTGACGTTTTGTGCTAGAATAAACTTTCTTTTCCCTGTGAACCTTCTCGTGTTTTCTTTTTATGAGGCACACACCTCATACTTTGAATTTTTTTAGCTTATCGGTCAATTAGAATAAGGGGTACGCCGCACGTGTACTAATCTCTAAAACCTCTTCAAAGGAGAATCCACAGACGGTTTAGACAAGAACTCAAATCACTCCTGATGAAAATCTGCCTATTATTAAGCTATTAATTTTTTCATTGACAAACATTCTTCCCCATTTCCAAAGCTACCCTCAATATTTTCACAAAGGACTCTCAAGATAAACGATCAAGATAACACGTTAAATTCCGTCCATAAGTAACAAGGCTGAGGGTGGTTTTATTTCAAGGGATTATATAAACGGATATTTTGGCTTTCCCTAGAAAGGGTTTCACATCACCAAAGGGTTTCACATCACCAAGATGTTAGTTTTCCGTGTGGTCCTGGTTGGCGAATAGGTGCCCCCATAGCCGCTCAGGCGCTTCAACCACATGTGCGGCCGGCATCGCGCAACGTGGACCGCTCCCCACCACATTTGTGGCTTACAGCTGATTGCGCTACTAGGGATGGCAATCAATTTTTAGAGGTGTCACTCGTTATAAATTGACTAAAATTGAAACTAGTTGAACGTCACTATCGAATAAAGTAAAGGTATCTATAGTTAAGGAGATAAATAACGCCTCAGTCTAAATTGCATCTCACGCCGAGCCGGCGCGCGCCGGTGACGGAGTAATTTCCTTTAGGTACGGCGGAGCGTCAATTATTATGTGTAGTGTTATTGTGTGTGTTTTTTATACTACAACACACGTAAAAATGCATTTGTTTAGAAAGCCAAGTAATGCTACTTATCAAAACTAGTTTTGAAATTTTAAAACACTACTTAGTTTATTCGTATAAACCGTAAATATGCAAAACCATACCGCGCTATTTGAGGAGCGCTTTGGGACCTACCTACGCCTGCCGCACCACGCCTGAGTGATTATCTCTAACCGTGGGTGCCGTAATAGACAAGCAGCATTCTCCTCGGCAGATTAAAATCTGCGATCACCAAGCCACCTGGCAAGCGTGGTGATTATGTCTTAGTCTCCGAAGATAAGCGTCCAAAGTGGCCTTCTATGGGGGCTTAGTCTATTTTGTTTTTTAAAGCATTCATGATCATTCTGTCCCCAAATCCCCGTGGACAATGTTTACGAATCTCCATTTCTGCCTCTCGAGGCGTGCGACTTTGCCCACTTACCTCAGTCTTCAACTATGTATCGTCATTAAAAAACAGTTATTATGCTGACGTCATCAAAATAACCCATCTACTGGGTGTAATTGAATTCATTAGCATCCTTTGAAACTAGGTACCTACTCCTGATACCGGTCACGTATGGACCAAAATTTTTGAATTCTAACACATTGGTTTGGTAATAATAATAACTCCAAAAAATGGAATAACTTACTTAATCCAATGCTACAATACCAAATTTAATTGGAATAATGGAGTACTGTTTTTATTTAGTACATACAAGGTATAAAAACGTTTAAATGTATCAAAATCATCCGTGCCAACCGCGTTAGGCGTCGCGGCAATCTTCATAATTTTTAATAAAAATATTTTCATTTACACTCTTTACTCTTTAATAATCATCTATAAATGATGTACTATCAAGGGCTCAATTTATGCTAATGAATTAAATTACATCCTGTATATATTTTTTGTCATCGCATTATACCTAATACACAAGCTTTGTCCCTCAAAGAAATGATAGGCTACTTATCACGTGCCGAAAGGATAGTTAGACACACTTTAGGCGGATCATCCCACATCCCACAAAGCATATAAATGTAGTGAAGTGATAATCCTAAATGGCAAGGACTGAAAACGATAGAAGTTTAACGGTATTAAATAACGGTATGGATTCTTTGAAACACTCAAACTTTTGGACAAGAACCTCTATAATTGAGTATTCAAGAAAGAAAGAACAATAACTAAAGCGTTACGTATACCTGTAAAGCCATACCTACAAATACAAATATTAAAACCGTTAGTAGACGCTTCGAACAATACCGAAGTAAAAAAGACAATATTGACTAATGTTACTAAAATAATATTTACTTTAACACTAAAGGGGATTGAGCCGTCAAAATATTATAAGCTCCTTCTATTAATAATACATCAATCTAAATATTGACTCGGCGATCTTTGTTTCGATAGTCGTTTCCACGAAAATGGGTGTTAATGCGTTTCAAATATGAATAGAACGGACCTTTTCACTGTTTATACCTATTACTAGCCTATAATATTAGCGTCACCGCAAATACAATACAAACATTCATACACTAGATATGAAAGCAAATACTTACAGAAAAATAAGCCTAATATTAGCACAATGTATTGTTGAAAGCAATATCTTCCAGTCAAGTTATGGGGAAAGAATTAAAATACAAATAGGTACCAATTTTTATAGAATAATATTTATATATGTCATTAATTACTCTGTGAGCTAATTATATATATTATAGTGTATATAGTATATACTTCTGGTTTACTGCTCTGGTCTTCTGATCTTTTTATATTATAAGTAAAAGTGCTAATAATAGCCTAATTCCAATAAACAAAATTGATTTCCGCTTAGCTTGTAACTGACAAACCTTTTTACGTTTTTCAGTATGAATCGACATTTTGAACAATGTCCAACAACAGAAATTACACCCAGGCAGTCATATGAAATCTATTTTACTCAAGCTAATACAGGTTAAACAGGCATGCTTCACTCACGCTTTGCGCTCGCTTGCTCAATCAAATGGGATTTTTTTAATCGTTTGTCATCGCTGTGACTTGCATCCGTCAAAATGTAAATGTGTGTGTTTTACTAGGTGGTAGGACTTTTCTGTAAAGTTCATCTAGGTAGGTACCTCCGCTTTGCCAGTTATTCTGCCGCCAAGCAGTGTGCATGCATAACTGTGTTCCGGTTTGAAGGGCATTGTAGCTAGTGAAATTACTGGGCAAATGAGACTTTATGACCTGATTACACAGTGTGGTAATCTGATTACTAGACTGTGTGATGTCTCAGGATGACGTGCGCAGTGCAGTGACACGCGAAACTTTATTATTTTAAAGTTCCGAGTGACACTTCAACGGGCGGCGGTGTTTCTTAACATCAGGTGAACGACCAGCACGTCACGTCATTCATTCTTATAAAAAAAATATATAAAAAAATGTAGTCGGTAATTTTTTTGGCATGTCTATATTTTTCTGATGCCTAACGAAAAGGTCAATCCTCTATAATAAACATTTTAGCTTGTAAGTTATAACATTTTCTTACAACATTAAAATAAATTACAATGGGCATATTGGGCTAGAGCGATTAAAATATTCTTTTTAGGTTATCTGGTCTTATTAGAAAGCGTTAAAATGAGAGCAATTGTCACAGCTGTTCAGAACATGCTTTGTCAGCAAATGGGCGGAACAATTCGAGTTTTATGCAGCTATTTCATTTAATACGGTCATTCTGTTTCATGTCGGCGTGGTCAGCCTTAGTTTTAGTGCTTTTAAGCCGACAAAAGGCTTCTGATTTGGTTTAACGACTGTTGTTGGGAGACGGCTTAGCATGCTCTCTAAAGCTAGGCCTAGCACAAATCTTTACGGGAAAGGACTTATGTGTAACGATAACTTAAAGCAGTTGTATGGCATTTGACTTGACTTGACTTCTTGATTATGGCGTATGGCATTTGATCAGCGCCCATACAACTGATTTACGTTAACGTTACACTTACTTTCGCGTAAAGAAAAGCCAGTCCAAGGCTATACTTCTTTGCTTTTCGTATTACCAAATTCATGGATTACTAGTAGCTACCACATTCTCGGTGTTTCTCTGCGAGATAAGATCCGAAAAGAGAAGATCCACAGGAGAACTAAAGTGACCGATGTAGCTCTTAGAATTAGCAAGTTGAAATGGCAATGGGCAGGCCACATCGCTCGTAGAACTGACAACCGATGGGGAAGAAAGGTTCTCGAGTGGCGACCACGAACCGGAAGACGCAGCGTAGGCCGGCCCCCCCACTCGGTGGACCGACGATCTGGTGAAAGCCGCGGGGAGCCGGTAGATGCAGGAGGCGAGCAGCCACTCTAAGCGCTCCCTGGGGGAGGCCTATGTTCAGCAGTGGACGTCTTCAGGCTGTTAATGATGATGACGATGATGACCACATTTGGTTTTATTGTACTCAAATTCAGTAGGTAGTGTCACCGGTAATGAGTCATTTGACGGGCCCGATAGCTCAATGATAGTATCCCTGCCTTCTGAACTGGGTTCGATTCCTACACAGGACAAAGATTTGTGTGATGAACATAGATGTTTGTTCTGCGTCTGGGTGTGTTATATTGTATGTTCTATGTATGTGTTTACAAACAAAAAAGTATATTAGTATTGTATCAGTTATCTGGTTCCCATACAAGCTATGCTTAGTTTGGGGCTAGATGGCGCTGTGTGAAATGTCCACACATACTTTCTTATTATTTAAATATTTTTTATATAACTGTATAGAATGGTTAGTATCCGTACCAATTGATAATAATTGGTAGTGTCGCGATAGAGCGAAAATTCCTAAAGCACTACGCAGAGGATAAACGGAAATTACACCCTCGAAAATGTACCTTATTCCTGATAAGATAAGACTCACTAACCCACTACAGTCAGGGTAATTAACAAGGCGAGATATCGCTTCATGATTTATGAGCTAGAAACCTATCTAAGATTTCCTATTTATCAAATGCTCTATGTAATAAATATACGTCGATGTAAGGTAGGTATACATCCCGATATACACAAGACCCGTTTTGCAGATGATAAAATCTGGTATTTTGATATATTATAGCAACAATTTGACCGCCTCTGTTGTGTGGTGGTTGAGCAGATCAGCTAAATAACCTAGAGGCAACGGGTTAGATTCCCGGGACAGGACAAGGTAGCATGGAAATAAAAAATAAAGCGCAAATACTGGGTCTGGGTGTTGTAGGACCATGGTCCTCGTAGTTTTTGGGTTCCGATCCGAGATACAAGAAATCATAGTTAGGGTTCAGGTACTAGGTATGTATGTGATCGTTGGGCGTTAAAAACTGTGGTATTTTTTAGGGTTCCGTACCCAAAGAGTAAAGCGATCCCTATGTCTGTCTGTCTGTCTATCTGTCTGTCTATCACGGCTGTATCTCATGAACCGTAATAGTTGGGCAGTTGAAATTTTCACATAATTATGATGTATATATGTAGTCGCTATAACAACCAATACTAAAATAATAGAATAAAATAAATATTTAAGGGGGCATCCGTACGACAAACGTGATTTTGTGCACTCCCCGCGCCTTATATATAGTCCTTTGACGAAGTTTAGATGACGGAATCATCTCATGCGGTTTTTGTGCGCATTTTATAGATAGAAACTGATGGGATGGGTTGCAACAGGAATAATAAAATACTTGTGTCAATTTTGTAACGAACCTTTAAATACTGGTGGATCGAACCGGAATGATAATACTTGTTTTTTATCATATTTTAAGGCAAATAGTTCATTACTTTCGATGGCTATAACTTCGAAGATATTGCGAAAGAAATAAAAAATAAATCGTAAGGGCATATGTGGATAAATGGACGTCATCAAAATTGGATAACATTTAAGGGTGGAACGTTGAAAAAATCATCTATTTAGGTTAAAATCGATTCTCAATAGATTATAAGTACCTATTATTATATTATACTATTATTGTTAGTAGTTTTTAGTTAGGTATTGATTCATTATCACGCCATACTCCAAAACATTGCAATATTTCAAACTACATAATTATGCTTAGTTGAAACAATTATGATTAACTATAATTTTTATTTTATTATTACGTCGAACACTTACCCAATGGAAACTCAAAAGTTGAACTTCACTTCGAACTTTTCACTTCACTGAATTTTTATATTAAATCCAAATTAATTCTATATTAAAACTTATTCAAAAAAGTTTCTTACTTTTTATTGAAATCAGCACAGTTGCAACGCAGACTATACTCAAAATCGTTTTTATTTTGTTTCCAAGTTTCGAAGTTCGTTTTTGGTACGATTTTCAGGGTGGGGGTGAAACGACCGCCCTTAACCGAGGCTATGATGCTACTGGAAGCTAAGGGTGTCATGCACGGCTGTTTTCGTGGGGGTGGTTTTATAAATAGTGTGCATTCAATAAAAGGTGAAAGTTGAATAAATCAAAACATTTTTGGGTAAAAAAAAATCTAAAAAGGAAGTCACGCAAAAGTATTAAGTAATTAAGTTTAATGTCTTTTTTCCCTGTATAATTTTTACGCGTTTATATAATTAAAGTTTATTTTTAGTGATAAAATGAACAATTATTATTCCTTTAACAGAGTGATTCGTAAAGGAAAAAAAGTGAATTTGAATCCGCATCCGCATATAATTAGCAAGTTGAAATGACAATGGGCAAGCCACATCGCTCGTAGGACTGACAGCCGATGGGGAAGAAAGGTTCTCGAGTGGCGACCGGAAGACACAGCGAAGGCCAGCCCGCCACTCGATGGACCGACGATCTGGTGAAAACCGCGGGGAGCCGATGGATGCAGTAGGCGAGCAGCCGCTCATGGTGGCGCTCCGTTGGGGAGGAATACGTTCGGAAGTCTTCGGGCTGTTAATGACGAAATGATGATGATGATGTTTTCTCAATGAATGTAACTGTAACAATTATTTACAACGAAATTTTGCCTAAATAATTTCATAAGAGGCTTCAAAAATACAAACCAGTCCACCTGTGTTTAAAAACTTCGCATAACATAGAAAAATTTGCTGGTAAAAATATCTGACGCAACGGTGAAACCCATAACTGGATTTCGAACGTATCCTCTCTCATATCTCGATGAAATACGATTTTGTTTTAGATTCTAGATCGCTTTGGATGGAAAGTGGGCTTTCGGCTTTCTTTTATTTGGATTCAGAAGTATTAGAACAGAAGGCTTAGAACGTTTGCATTATCATTTACAATAGATCATTTAGATTTTCAAAAGCTCAGTTAATATTGGATTGTTACTAAATATTCAACTATACTAGAGTAAACAGTAATTATACATTTGCAACAATAGAGGAACTGAGCACTAAATAAAATTTAAATTACGATATCTATAAACATTTCAGACGGTTTGTACCATAATTTAGAAGTACCTCTCCCTAGTAATATTTCACCCATTATTATTGTAATTTATTATATCTCGTCCCGTACTTGTGCTTGTAATTGTTTTATTACGCGTTGTAGTTTGAAATAGCGGCTCTGTACTTAATGTCTTCGTTTCAAATTAACAATTAAACCTTGAATTAAGTGGCTGGATATTAATACTGACTATTTTGTACTTCAATAATTTAAATCTTAATAATATCGCTGCGTAGGACCAACGACTTGGTGAAAACCGCGGGGAGCCGATGGATGCTGGATTCGAGTGGCTGCTCAAGGTGGCGCTCTCTGGGGGAGGCCTATGTTCAGCAGTGGACGTCTACGGGCTGTTGCTGAAGATGATGATGAATATCGCTGAAGGACAAGTATTTTTATTTTTTCTTTCTGCGAGCACCAAGCTGCCTGCCATACATGGTAAAGATGTACACCCTTGTGATAAGCGTTCTAAGAGTCATTATTATGGAGGAAGCCTGATGGTCCAGCAGTGGATGCATGTGATGATGTGATGTGACATTTGAGTGCCTATTAATGGTAGTTTGGGAGGATGCTCACGTCCCATACGTCGAAAACCCTGTCAAACGTATTTTTGTCTGGTTATTGGATAATTGTAAGTTGTGAGGAATAATAATCATTAACGATCGTAGAAACGTCTGTTAAAATATTACTTACGTTCTCTATCTGAAAAAAGAGTTCTTTCTTTATCAAGTTTGGGGTTATGTTATGAAATCTTTCTTGTAGGTACTAAGCACAGGGCACTTTGTTAATATGGTTACTAGCTACTAGGCATGAAATGAATCCTCTATTATATGAGTAGATACATATCAACCTGATACCATGCATAACTGTTATATAAATATCTCATCTTCACTCCAAGAGAGTTAAAAATACATTTACACACAGTCTATGCTAACTAATATACCCATTGATATACCTTCTTCTTCTTTTTTGATTAGTAATACATTACTTCGAGATTTTGACATTGACATTTGGACGATCAATCAACAGTCATCAGTGTTGCCAGAGCTCATCCATCACAAGTAACGTTTAGGAAGTCAAAAAGTACCGTTTTCACATCAAAAGTAACAATTTCATTACCTATATCATTACCTACCACCATTACATTAAATATTGAAATTATTGATAAGTAGATCAAAGGATTTTTTTGACGATATCAGTGGGTACTGACGGCCATCGATGTAACCCCTATGACTGTATGTTCGTAATTTTTTATAGTTTTAGAGTAACGGGCAGCGCTAGTAGCTCTGGCCATGAGCCAGGGTAGAGCGAGTGGGTATTGTATTTCTAGTAGAATTATAATAGCAGTACGGTAATTTTAAAGTAAAAGAAAAGACAAACATAAAAAGCGCGAGTAATACGAGCGATGATAAAATCCGTACTTAAGTATGGCATTTCGAGAAATTGATTCCTCAGTGCGCCATTAAAAAACACCTTACCAACTGTACCTATTTGAAGGCATGAGCAAACAGATTTGACTATACATAAAAATCACTAGCACCGCCACATCATACAGAGGCACCATGAGGTGGACCTGTTACCTCTGGCGCCTATTTATTTATTTATTTATTCATAAATGCTTGCACACTTATATCGACGCCAAGACACCTAGACGCCTATAGAGCATCCCCCAAAACATCAAGTTAATATTACTTGGTTTCCAGTTTTCGAATTTCATACGGACAATACTACGGTTAATCCTAAACTATGGAATTGAACAAATATGCACTTGCTTGCAACTTGGGGAAGTAGGTATTGCTTTCTAATATTGTTCACTGTAGGTATTACATTATCTGTCATTGTTAATAAAATTTTAACCCTCGCCTCAGAAAGTAACGATAAAGTAACGATTTTAGTCTGGGAACGGGAAAGTACCGAATAAGGGTCAAAAGTAACGAAAAATGTTTACAAAGTAACGTTCTGGTAACACTGTCTTAGGTTTAACATTCACAACTTAAATTACGTTCCGTTTAACATTACACGAGGTACAAAAACATAATAAATATGAAAATAAATTATTTAATAACCTGATTATAATATTGAATAATTAATGTATGTTTATTTACACCAAGTCATTGATTATACTGTGACTATCTGTGGTTCGTAATAAGTGATTAACATTGTTCTCTTTGGTAGTGATTTGAATAGCTATATCAATGCAAAAGGTTAACATGGATTTAAATATTTTAGACGTAGTGAAAATTTATCCAAGTTTGTGATTTAGTTAAAACAAAAAAATAGGTTTTTTTTTTTAGATATATGCCATAATTATCCATGACAAATAGTTAAATCGTATTTGACAGGGCCAATTAGTACATGATCCTTTTGGACTGACTGTTATATGGCGGTCGTCGTTATGGTAACTCAGGTAATATTGAGTCCAAAATGAATATCGTCTATTGAGTCATACGTAAGCCTGGATTGAACTGGCTCAATCCATGCGACCGGAAAACACTTTTATTAACGCCCGATTATAATCAGATCCCAGGGGGGCAACCACAACGTCTTATAGCATTATCACTTCAATATTACTTCAATCATACATTGACAAATGACACAAAAGTAAGAATACTTTAATGTTGCAGAGCCAGAGCAGTTTTGATGACGTCACGTTAAATCGTTCACTCAAATACAACTTTCATGTCATTCATGCCTTTACATCATGTTGACACTGACGTGCGACAGTGATAACGCCATATAAAAATGTAGACGTCTCGTTCACACGCAGGAATACTTTTTTTTTACTAGGTGGTAGGACTTTTCTGCAAAGTTCGTCTAGGTAGGTACCACCGCTTTGCCAGTTATTCTGCCGCCGAATAGGCCGTATTGCTTAACATCAGGTGACGAACCAGGGGGGTTATTAGCTATGACACATGAGATTCCTTGCCAATAACGCGTGACGTGTAACATGCTCCAAACGTAAATGCGGGCTTTAACGCGCCACGACATGGAATTAACATGGAATCAAAAAATTGTATTCTGTATGCCACATGTTAGATTATTTGTGCCCAGTGTTTTCTGTTTTTTGACGTGCGTGTAACGTGTGTTGTCGTGTTTGTCAAATTTGACAATGGCATACAGAATAGCATTTTAAACCCAAAACCATTCCACGAAGATATCGTAACGCGCCGCGTTACGTGCGTGAATGGTCATAAGGAATAAGTCAGAATCATCACGTCATTCATTCTCATAAAAAAAAACTTCATGGTGCGTATTCGAACAATATTATTGTAACCTTGAAATAATAATGCCATAAAACATTATGGTTTTGTATTAGCTTGTGGTAGCCCAGCAGGACCCTAATCCTACCTTTATGTACCCACAACACTCAGACACAGAAAAACTTCCTTCCTTTTTTTCTGTGCACAAATGTCCTGCCGCGGGAATCGATCCCGCAGCCTCCGGGTTATGAGCCGACCTGCTCAACCACTACACCACAGAGGCTGTCCAGCTGTTTGTGGTTGAAGCCAGATTCATTATTATGACAGATGCGATTGAATTGGATTTCACTGTATTGGAGAATTAATAATAATAATAAATAAATATGTGTGGACATTTCACACAGCGACATCTAGCCCCAAACTAAGCATAGCTTGTACTATGGGTACCAGATAACAGATACAATACTTATATACTTTTTTGTTTGTAAATACATACATAGAATACAATATAACACCCAGACGCAGAACAAACATCTATGTTCATCACACAAATGTTTGTCCCGGGTAGGAATCAAACCCTCAGCCCTCAGTTCAGAAGGCAGGGATACTACCAACTGAGCGAAGTATCGGGCCCGTCGGCAATTTATCCATTATGCTTTATTTTGAAACTGATACAAATCTGATAATATTATTTTTATCTGAAACAAGCTTTCTAAACACTCAAAACAAATTCAAAAATATCAGTGATTTCCCTTTGGGTTTCAGAAAATTTTGAACACGTCTTCATGAAAAATGACCCTTTTTTTATAAGAATGAATGACGTGACGAGCTAGTCGTTTGCCTGATGTTAAGCGACACAGCCGCCCATAACAGTTGCAGTGTCACTCGGTACTATAAAAAAATAATGTTTCTCGTGACACTGCACTGCGCACGTCATCCTGAGACATCACACAGTAGGAATCAGATTACTAGACTGTGGGATTAGATCAAAAAGTCTCATTTGCCCAGTAAATTACTAGCTACAGTGCCCTTCCGACCGGAACACAGTAGTGCTTGCATACTAATGCTTGGCAGCAGAATAACTGGCAAAGCGGTGGTACCTAGACGAACTTTGCAGAAAAGTCCTACCACCTAGTGTCTTCGTCTTAGAATACATCAATTCGTTTTCCGTTAACTTTCACGATTACTTCTGCTCTACCATTGTTCCGATATCTATCTACCATTGTATTTCAGTGTTGATGTGGTTGGCGTCTAACTATACAAACAAGTATTACATGAACTTTTTTATTTAAATAAATGGAAAAGAAGAGTTTGCGAATAGGACCGCCCATCTCTCCACAGGAAGAGATATGTGGCCCTATTTTTTTTAAATTTTTATTTATGTTTAATAAACAGTACAATATTTAGCTTAATTAACTAATCTTACTTACACTAAAACCAATAAAGTTTCTACATATTAATCAAACTTGAATGACAATCACATATAGACCTTGCCACTTAATTTTAAACATCAGAAAAGTGATTTCAAATCGCTACGAAATTTAGACAACAAGAATAAATAAATTTAAATGAAAGGATCCTACTGATTAGATTTAAGTTCACAAACAAATTTAGATAAGGTTAACATGAATATATCCAAATCATTGAAATTCTCATTATATGACCGACCGGCGCGGTTTATAAAGGTATTGGAACAATATCTAGTTCTAGCTTGAACAAATAATATTCGTTTTCTAGCACTAAGTCGCTGACAATAGAATCTTATTTTACTAAGTAAGGGACCTATTCGCAAACTGGGGCCACTCCACAGATACCTTATAGTACACACTAGCAATGCAATTAATACGATTTTGCCTAAATTTCATAAACAGTGTCTTAGCATACTAATAGCTATTGCTATGCTATTTGCTAAAATGATATGAAATGAAAAATGGAATAAAAATTGAAATGAAAAATTATATGAAAAATGCAGTGAAAAAGAAATGAAAAATGAAATAAAACATGAAATAAAAATGAAATGAAACTTTATATTAAAAATTTAATTCAAAATGAACTAAATTAATTTCATATTTCACAGAATTTCGCAACTACATTTCATTTGTGAAATGCTAATTGAGTTTTCGCATGCTAAAAATTAATGCTAATGCTAATTAATCCATCACTACTACACAGACTACACACGGCAAATGTTCACTGGTTGTAAATAATGGAGGGAATAGGGGCAAGGCTCATTAATAAGGAAAAAAACGATATTATGGGATTGTTTCCATTCAACCCTTTTATATCGTGATGATTAAAATCCAAAGAAAAAATCTGAAAATAAACAGAATACAGATGGAAGATTTTTATATAAAGATGTTAGAAAAACAGTAAGAAAATAGATGAAAAAAATTGCTAAGTGTCTTGTGGGGGTCGTCACCAGATGTTGATGAAAACGTCCCACATAGGTATATTGTGTAGCAATTAAATGCAGAGATGGACTTCCGGATTATCAGGAATAGACTCAATGACGTTCTATTCACTTTATTTTACTATTTATTACAGTTACAGTTTTGCAAATGATAATTTATAATGTTTTTAACACGGAAAGAAAACGATAGTAATTACGACGAGTAACAAGCAGTGTGTGTGGGTATCTCGTGTTTCTCACTACTGTACTAGCGGCCAGTACTGTAATGACGGTAGGAGCGATCGTTTGTGCAGGCAGCCTATTATCTTCGTTGACGCGGTAAGCTTACATAGCGCTCGAATATTATTTTTCGCATGTTATTATTTCAATTGATTTTTGTGTTTTTCTGTTTCAGGTCCTGCAGTGCGGCACGCCACAGTCTTTTAAATTTCTCTTATCTTTTGGTGGAGCCATATATCATGACAAAGCGGAAGGATCATTTTTATGTAAACGAACGAATTTGTATCATCATTATCATCCGCCTACCCTTATCCCACTTAAGTGGGGTCGGTGCAGCATGTTTTCTGTAGTATCCATGCCGGAAAGGGTTTGGCTTTGGTTTTTTATGACCGGCCGCCTACCTGACGTCAACCCTCCTCGAGAATTATCGCATGGTATCAGCGCCACCGTCGGTATTTTTGGGTGTTGTTATCCCAACGAACGAACGAATTTGTATATTGGTTGGAATAAAAACATGTTTAATTTTTCTGAAATTAATAGTTTTGGTTTAAACGGAAACCGCTTAAATTCATGAACGCGTTTAGGCGCTTATTTAAAAAAGCATTTCTAAACTTTTTTCTTTAGCATTTTTTTCGTTTAAACGCCCAAGTCTAATCATGATAGTCTGAGGTTTGCTCCAAACCACTTGCTTTCCTCCTCTTGCTTTTGAAAAAGAAATCACTGATGTGATGTCCTGCTTATAGAAACCCTGCGAACGAATTATCCTGTATAATACGTTGACTTTGAGCTTGCCTTCTATTCTAATCTGGTTTCACTTGCGTAAAATTAACGTCAAAAAACTTGCAGACACTAAAGTAAGTGCGGTTTTTTCATCTTTTACAACATGACCATCATTGACTTTGTTAAAGATTATAGAGATTTACTCGACTTACATATTTATACAGATGTATATTTTAAGATATCTATTCAAATACATCTCTTAAGATAACAATTTAAGGTTCATTTGTGAGTAGGTTGGAACGATTGTTAGGTTTAAAACTATCGCACCAAGTAAGTCAGCACCTAGACTATTTCATACTAATAAAATCGTGATATAGATGAATACTCGATTTTTCCAGCTGCTTAATAACGTCCTATTTGCAAACAAAAAAAAATTAAACAAACAATTAATAAAAGCGTTTGCATTAATAATTAACATGAACACTGAAAGTAATGATTAAAAAATAGTTTTCTCTAAGTGTTTAAGTATTTCGGTTGGAGTATGGGCTATCCCTATTAGGTAAGAACCTATTTATTCTGTGCTAATAGATACATTTGGTTGAAAACAATGTTCGAACGTGAAATGCTTAAAATAGGGAAACTAACCATGTTTGTTGTTCACGGATGCTCCTATAGACCAAATTTATGTAGTACTCAAGGGTTTTCAGGTACATAAGAAGAGATAAATTAATAAAATCACCAATAAAACAATGGAAAATTACAAATCAGGACAAAAAATTATGAAATGGTAATACTTACGATAGTTGCATTTGTCTTTACCATTATTTTGTTGACACGGAACGGAACCCTCGGTGCGTTAGCCCGACTCGTACAAGGCAGTTTGTCACTTTGTTAGTGTTTAGTTTATCGACGCCCCTGAGTCTCAACTCAAACGTTTTAGGTCTTAGTATAAGAGGTTAGCGGAAGGTGCATCGTTGTTAAAAACTCTTTCAGTTTTTTCTGTTAACTTGATTTAAAAATGATTGGTTTAAAATGTGCACCTTTATTCCGCCAATATCTAATAGTTATTACTGGTAAGTGATTTTGATTTGAATTTGGTTCTCGATTGGCGACCACGAATCGGAAGGCGCAGCGTAGGTAGAGCCCCCACTAGGTGGACCGACGACCTGCTGAAAACCGCGGGGAGCCGATGAATGCAGGAGGCGAGCTGCCGCTCAAAGTGGCACTCTCTGGGAGAGGCCTATGTTCAGCAGTGAACATGTACGGGCTGATGATGATAATGATGATCTTTAGAGGCCATTTTAGAGATTACCTCTTTATTCACAGCAAACTTAACCTTCTTCCAATTCGGCATCACGGTTGGGTGGATGTCTCCGTCGATTGTGAAGCTTAGAGATGCAAACCAGACGACTTTACCAGAGTCCGTTACAGACACTGAGGCCGCATGGATTTTATCCATGAGCTGTTTAGGAGGTCTTAGCGGTAAGATTTTCATAACCATCTTGATGAAGAATACCCAAACCCCCAGATTAAACATATTTCATATTGTAATGTACTTACTATAACATATTTTATGAACAAACCTCACAGCAAACTAACAAACACAATACAATAAAAATAAGTAGTTATTTGACAACTCTTTTTTTGTTCTAACGAGTAAGGGCGCGGTTCAAAATCTGTCTAAAGTTAAGTATCTGCTAAGAAACCGGAAAGGTAATTGAAACTATTTCCAGTTTTTTGTTCTAACGAGTAAGGGCGCGGTTCAAAATCTGTCTAAAGTTAAGTATCTGCTAAGAAACCGGAAAGGTAATTGAAACTATTTCCAGTTAATTTAGAGGACAGAGCATACGAAATCGCGGGACCATTCGCCTTCCAATTCTTGATTTTTTGGGAAATGTTATTTACTTGAACTGGTCCTACAACTTATTTCAGTGACTGAGATTATTTGCATGCTCACAACTTCTGGGATTTAATTAGATAATGTGTTTATCTTTGTAACCTTGTGTTTGCAATCTGTAACCGATTACAGAGATTTCCAAGACTTCCAAGACTTATCTGGTTATTATTTGCATTAGTTTAAGATATCTTGTTCACATATAACTCTCAAGATTAAATTGTAGGATTCATTTTTAAAATCAGAATGTTTTGAAGTTTCTTTAATAATTTAAGGCACATAACTGATAGACTACTTTCATAGAATTAAAACGCAAAAATATCTTCAATGCTCATCACACAACTATTTATCCTAGACAGGAATTTAACCCACAATATACAGTACAGAAAGTATAGCTACTATCAACTGAACTATAAAGCAAAGCAAGTCACTGCCATCATCATCATCATTAACAGCCCGAAGACCACTGCTGAACATAGGCGTCGCCCAAAGAGCGCCGTCTTGAGCTGCCACTCGAATCCAGCATCCATCGGCTCCTCGCGGTTTTCACCAGCTCATCGGTCCACCGAGTGGGGGGGGGGGCAGCCTACGCTGCGCCTTCCATTTCGTGGTCACCACTCGAGAACCTTTTTCTCCATCGGTTGTCAATTCTACGACCAATGTGGCCTGCCCACTGCCATTTCAACTTGCTAATTCTGAGAGCTATATCGGTCACGGTAAGTCACTGTGATGTGTTGATATTTTATTTTCCCGTATAATATAATCCACACCCCAATTCCACTTCTTCGCGGGTAAAACTGCATCAGCAGCTACATCAGTCTTGCTTATATCTTATAAAACTCTTGCTTCTTTTACAGCGTTTGGATATACCGGCTACATAGCTAATAAACTTGGAAGGAAGTACTCCATCCTCGTGGCAGTAACGCTCAGGGTTGTCTGCAGCTTTCTCCTGCTCTTCGCTTCCAAGGTCTGGATGCTACTACTTGGCAGAGCCGTTAGTGGTATTTCAGACATGTTCGTTATTATCATCATAGCAACGTATTCTTCAGAAATTGCTAGTGTGAGTAACCATTACCTTTTTTCTTTTAGCATCTTCTAGTACCTCTGAAGTAATATTTTTATCAGAATCCGGGAGAAAATGACTGTGCAAAACATGCAAGGCAGAGCTGCGCCATAACCGCGGTTAAAGTTACTGCTATAGTTAAAATTTACTATAATGCTGATCCTGAACCATGAAATGCAACCAACATGTGCTGCGCCGTAATTTTCATTGTTTATTGTTGTAATAGTTAAATGGTTCTCATCTTCTCTACATTTTTGACCAGTTACCATAGTTAACTTCATCTTCAACCGGCAGTTAAAGTTGCCCCGTTAAGTAAACTGCATTTAACGGTGAAGGAATAACAATGCAAAGTTGACCATAACTTTATTAACATTCAACTTTATAGGTGTAACTTTAATTAGAGTATTAATGTGACTACCATTACTAATTATCGTATATTGCGCACACTTAGTATGAGAATTATTGCACCATTTTAAAAAGTTAGATTTTTAAATTTCAGAAAGAAATCCGCGGCGGTCTTGGCACAGTCTCCCAGATTTGTTCAGCAATTGGCTCCATGCTAATGCTGTCTATTGGCCCCTACGTTTCTTTTTTCACTATAAACATAATACAGACTGGAGCCATTGTTGGTACTGTTATACCGTTACTGTTTTTACCAGAGAGCGCGTACTTCTTGTACTCCAAAGGTAAGATAGTAGTTATAGGTGTATGTACTATTTGTATCATAATTATCACTGAATCCGAAAAAGATATGCAGTGAAACTTGAAGGTGTTAATCCAATGCTAGGAAGTTGGCTGATTAATGTTTCAAACGAAAGATTTGCCTTCGAGTTAACAAGCGTAAGCGTTAAAGTAACTCAAGGAAAATGACAAGATCTGCCGGAGAACTAACATCCAGTGATTTTGCTCTCGTACGTAGCTCTCACCACAGGACCCCCGACCAAGTCAAAATTACGGAGAACCGTTGGATGCAAGATGCGAGTAACTTCAAAGTGGTGTTCTATGGGCCTATGATCAGTTTAATTGTAGCTATATTCCGATTTTTCATATTTATGTTATTGATAATTTAATAGGTCATTTCAACGGTAATAAAAATTATGTTTCATTTACAGGTAAAACAGAGAAAGCTGTGAAACTTCTTACATACCTCCGGGGTGACAGCACATCAGCTCGCGAAGAGCTTAAAGATTACTCAAAAAACACTGTCGAAAAGGTCGCCTTGACAGATTTACTCAAAGATAGAGTATTCCTAAAGACTATATGCATAGTTCTGGTCCTGGGTATTAGTTCTCAAATGACTGGATACAATGCAGTTATGTTCAATCTGCAGACTATATTTGAAATGACAGGAACAACTGTAGCTCCAGAAATTTCTTCAGTTATCATTGGCTGTATTCAACTTTTGGCCTGTACATGTACTATACTATTGACGGACAGGTTTGGAAGAAAACCGGTGCTGATAACCACGTTTCTTTGTTCAGCTGTTGGGATGGTACCTATGCCATATTTAAATTATAGCATAAGGTCAAGGAAGTTATATTTACAAAACTTCCTTGCATAAGTTATTTGATACAATAAAGTCAGTCATCATTTTTGTTTCAGATTGGTTTAGGAATATTTTTCAACTTAAAAGAAGGTGACACGGAAATTACTGGATTCCTTAATTATCTACCTCTGATTTCAATGATGCTGGTCATATTTTGTTTCAATGCAGGTAAGTTCAGATTTTACATGAGGTCACTATTGTAGAGGTTTAGTTTAATTTTGTGGTTTTGAGTTGCACAATTTGCCCAAATTTTGTTGTCACTATGTATGTTTGTGATAGAAATGAAACCTACTGACCGAACATTACAGATGACGTATGAAGGAATCCATTATTTATTATAGTTCTGTAAACCAAACTAACTCTATGATAATCCCGTATTTACCATATTACATATTTTATCAAGTAAACGTAAATACCTCATTTCCAGTCAGTACCAGTGCCAATGTAACCATTATGTGCGCTGAGCCTGAAGAAAGGTACATGAGATGCCAAAAGAGTTGTCTTAACAACTCTTTTACATTGGCACTGGCACTGAGCTTGAAGATGCATGAGGCACCAAACCTAGACGATGAATTAAGGTACCTCAAGGAAATCCGATGCAAGCCTGTTCTCCAGAAAAAAACTGAAGAGTTTAACTGGAGATTCTATTGTCGGAGTTATATCAACATTCCAAGAAGTGGGGAAGTCACTGAAACATCATCACAGAAATAATACATTTTTACAACTACGTTTTTCTTTTCCGCAGGTGTAGGCGCCCTTGTCTGGCTTCTAATGGCAGAGCTTTTTGATGGTTCATCCCGTGCTGTGGGAGTTTCTATAGGAGCATTCATTTCCATGATCTTCACCTTTCTAACTATCAGATACTTTGCCTCAGTGATAGTGGCTATCGGTCCTGCGGCTACATACTGGATGTTTAGTGGATGTTGTTTTGCATCATGTTTATTTATAGCTGTCTTTGTGCCAGAGACTAAAGGGAAGGCATTTAGTCAGATACAGTGGGAATTAGGGAGGAGATGAAATTATATGCTGACTTTTATATGCTTTGTAAACGCAGGATCTCTCATTATTTGTATGTCGTAATTCAAATAGGTCATGATATTTCTTGAAATAAAGTTTTTTAACGATTTCTTTGTACTTACGGTAATATTTTTTTCTTGAACAATATTCGATAAGGCAATGGCTTTGACACCAGACGCATTATAGTTTTCTCTAGTTAGTGATTTCCTAAGTATAGTAGACTTATCTAGTTGTCCATAGTACAAGTACAAGCTTAGTAGGTAAATATATATATATTTATGTGGGTGGACATAGTGCCATCTAACTCCAAACTAAGCATAGCTTGTACTATGGGAACCAGATAACGGATATAGTACTTAGATACTTTGTAACACCCAGATACAGAACAAACATCTATGTTCATCACACAAATGTTTGTCCTGGGTAGGAATCGAACCCACAGCCCTCAATTCAGAAGGCCACCAACTGAGCGATCGGGCCCGTCTCTTTTTGAACAGCTAAGGTAATGGCTATGTCACCAGACGCATTATACTTTGTTCTAGTGATTTCTTAAGTATAGTAGACTTATCTGGTTGTCTGGTTCCCATAGTACCTACCCACAAGCTTAGTAAATGACGCTTACATTTGTTGCTATGTACAATTTGTATAGTTCTTAGAGTTGGATTACTACTAGTGCAATATTTACATTATTATCTTAGCAATATCAGATTAAATCTAATCTGTGTTGCAAGGCCCCCCCACGCTGCGCACACCGCTCACCTCTTCCCGCGCACGTCTGATTTTTTCTACTGCGCAGCGTTTTAAGCCGACTTCCTTTTTTTTGTGACCGGGCTAGGGCTGTTGGGCTCTACCGACCTTTACAGCGTCACCGGGCAGAAGGGCAGGCGCTTAAGGCACCTAGCCGACAAAAGTGGGGGGCAACTAGCTCAAGGGCACCCCTGGGGTGCAAGCCTCGGCTTGGGCTGTTGCCGGGATAAGAGGATCGAGAAGGCTACGTGTACTGGAGGAGTGGACCCTATATATGGAAAGTCGCGACCATTCTAGCTAACCTACGGGGGGTACGTCGACCTTGCCAGCGGGGTCGGTGTCTGATTGTGTTACGCTGGTATCCTATACCGGTGCCGAAGTCGGTACCTGAGCCTGAAGGGCTCGACTGGGCCGGTGATCCTAGCGCAGCCAAAACAACGGCTGCTATAGGATCTTCCGGGTCGCTCAAGACGCCTCTTGGGCGGCGAAGACGGGGTGGGGGCCTCGCGCCGACTTCCTAGCCGCCCTTAAGTTTTGCGTGGACTCTACTTGTCCATTTCTGTTGCAACTCCAGTAATAAGCAGCTTTTCAAGAAAGTGCTCCATTACAGTAGCAACAATTTTCAAGATAGTATTTGGCTTTCTCCTGCTTTTTGCTTCCCTTTCTGGATGCTGGGTAAATCTACCTACCTTTCTTGCATGTTTGTCCTAATGATTATTGCAACATAATTATACTACAGAAATGGTAATGAAATTGCTCTTGAGCAAAATCATCTGTGTTGCTAAGTAAAATTTATCTCTAAATTGATAACAAATAAATTTAAAGATGATATCAGAAGTGATAAAAACCTATTGATCCAGATTATCTGTGCCTTGGGCCTACTTATATCTAACCTATATTATACACTAACTAATACCTAGTCTGTTATATTTATATAGTATTACTAGCTACTGCCCGCGGCGTTGCCACGCGTGGACTACATTACTTTTCAGGTTTCGGTTTGGGTAATGGCTTTATTTTTAAAAACTGATTTTCTATCAGCCACACTGAGTTTTCTGCTCGTATAATCACTTCCACGAAGTAAAAATGACATGTCTTAATCATGGATGAAATAATTGATTATAGTATTTTCCAAAACAGCGTAGGTACGCTAATTATTATCCTTGATATTCCTGGACCAATTTTGATGTAATCTCCACTCATAATAAGTATCATCGAACTCATGAGTAATTAAAACCTATATTATATTAAAATCTAGGCTTTCAAAACATTTTTACAATAGGGCAAAGTATGGTCTAGCAAAGATACCAACCGCTAACGCTAACGCCAAACGCTAACTCCAAAATGTACTGAAATGATGTTTCGGAAATCGCTAACTTTTCCGTAGCGAATGTCATTTCGATACATTTTTGGAGTAAGCGTGAGGCGATAGCGTTTTTTTTTATGTCTATTGTTTAGCACAGGCGTTAGCGTTAGTGATTGTAATAATATAATAGAATGGACCTATCAATTGTTAATTATTGACTTTTATCTATGCTGTAATTTGATTAATTTTAAGTAGGTCATAATCATAATGCTATAAGTAACAGTTTATATTAACAGCTTCGGCTAGATTGTAATTTTGTATGCCGTTGCGGCTGATCGCAGTATGGACTTATTATTTTATTCTAACATCTGTTATTATGACCTGTGTATCACAAAATAAATGATTTGATTTGATTTGATTTGATGATAAATATATTTTTGTTGCCGCTATTACAAAAAATACAGAATAAAATAAGTATTTAACCCCTTAAATACTTATTTTATTCTGTATTTTAGTATTTTTTCTCTCTCATACAACAATACTCCAGTCATACAGCAATACGCCAGTCAATAATACAGTCTCATACAACGTTTTTTTGCTAGTTTTTATAGATAATGATACGGAACCCTTCGTGCGCGAGCCCAACTCGCACTTGGCCGGTTATTTCTCTAATCTGCGGGCACTTAAGTATAAGTAACATGTTTGTATCTTAAATGCAATCGATCCATATTACTTACATATTATTTGATGGTATATCTATTTTACTCCAAAAACCTCAAACAACCTGCAAGGGCTTAAATAGAAAAACTAATAATTGTTAATCAAATCTAATAAATTGTAAAATTTCATTGCACTGTTTAATGCATATTTACTACCGAAATTAACTCCTATTACTCTTTGTTCATGGCCTTACACACGTTTTTTTTTCTTTAATCTGTGCCTCCAGATGGACTTTACGTGAAACATGTGAAATATTCAATAACAACACGACGAAAAATTACTATACTTAACACAGGCTAAATACACTATGTGTGGAGCCAAAATACAACATAAAAAAAAATTACTGTGACATAAACTAACCGTCAGTAGCCAAAAAAAATTTACCATGAAGCGGCCATGTTGTATAAAATTCCGTCCGAGTTTTGGCGGGAACGCGGAAAAGTTCACGTCGTTGCACTGTATTATTTTCCAAAACTTTTGCTTTTTCCAGTGTTAATGTTTAAAATTGGTGGCGTTTTACGCATTAAGTGTTGAATTACGAGCATGAGTGAGGGCAAGTGATTTAATGTGGTGAAACGTGATTTTTCGTGTTGCTTCCAAAACTCCATAGAAGCTTGTAGTAAAGTTGCCACCACTTTGCTGGAGCATGACTTAGACTGAACTATGACTAACTTAGACTGGACTATGGCTATGACTAGGACATGACTGTGTGAAATATTTTATAACACGATGAAAATATAATACTTGACACTGGCTAAATACACTATGTGTGGAGCCAAAATATAAGACAAAAAAAAATCCGTCCGGTTTCGTAATGATATTTTAATAATTTTGACCAAAAATTTTTAATGATATTTGTATTTTAATATATCCTATATTGTGCGCCGGTTATTTCTAAGCATATTAGTGCAACCCGCATGAAAATCAGTTCAGTATCTAGGGTTTTGTTCAATAACAAACAAACAAACAGCTACAAATTATTGTCGCTAGATGGCGTTAGATACGATAAATTAGAAAATGTATGGAGAAGGGCAAAAAGCCTTGTAGTCCTGCATCGCGGTTACGATATTTTTTGAATAATAGAACCTATGGGATAAATTAGATTTGGTATCATTATGCGTATGTTCCGTAGCGCGCCAGAATCACACATTTATTATATGTAGGGATATTACCGTATATCGGTACCGCGGCAGATCTGCGATCAGCAGTGGAAGTCTCCGGGGGTTGGTTATTTTTTTAAATAATGAATGGTGTGGCGAGCTTGTCGTTCACCTGATGTTAAGTGACACGGCCGCCCATAACAGTTGTAGTGTCACTCGATACTTTAACCTAACATAATAAAGTTCCGCGTGACACTGCACTGCGCACGTCATCCTGAGACATCACACAGTCTAGTAGTCAGATATATATATATATATGGTTCCTAGCCGGTTTCGGCCACGGCGACCAGTATTTCTGCTTGACTAAGTCAAGGAAAGGCTTCGTTCATGTGCCTTCATATGACTGTAGTACCCTATCTTGGCTTTGAAAGTGCGCGAGCATATGCTACACGTTAGGGTACCGTTTATATAATTATAGACAATATTAGAAGGCGGTCTGTTCTTAAGATCGTCACGTTTGGAGTCAAGACCACGCCTTCTGTCATCCTCAAAAGAGTAAACATTCTGCTGCACCAAGCGCCTCCACTCGGAACGATTCTGAGCAAGTGCTTCCCAACGAGAAGGCTCAATATAGCATCTTTTCATATGCCGCTTCTGAACATCCTTGTATCTCAGGAACTGGCCACCGCTCTTCCGCTTACCATCCAGGAGCTCAGAATAGAAGATGCGCTTTGCTACCCTCTCATCGGGCATCCTTGCAACATGACCACACCAGCGCAACTGACGCCGCATCAGATAAGCCTCTACCCCAACAACATTAGTAGTCAGATACACTGTGATTAAGCACAGACTGAACACGATTGAACAAAAACGTTTGTGCTCGCGAGGTTCGCAGAACTACTAGTAAATAAACACATCATCTTCTCAATGGTCCCGGTCACGTGGTGTCAGAATTTTTAGGCTTTTGTTTTACGACAACAGCCGGGACCGACAGCTTCACAACACATGCCCTCCGAAGCTCGGTAGCACTCTCCTGTATGCAAATACTACCTTATGCTGTAGTGTAATCAAAGTAGTTACCGCAGCTAACGTTGCTTACCTTTATCGCTTAGAAACGGCTAGTCGTGCTTCGCTAAGAGCCCTATATGTGTACTAATAAGTAGGTATACAGGGTTACAAGGAAAATCGTGCTAGATCCGTTTAGGGCGTGGAGTACCCATCATTTCTGACTTATTTCACTATGTAACACCCTAGCCTAAACTTAACCCTTTTCGAGATATTCGACTTTTAATATTTTTTGTGAAAATTGCCGATTTTTAGGCTACAAAATTTAATTTTGTTTATTTTGTGTGTCTTATTATTATGATTATTGCATTTTTACATGTGTATTAAGATGTTTTAGGACGTCAATCATTAAAATAGTACATAAGTTAATTGAATAGACCGTAGTAGACAAGTGAAAGTTAAGAAATACAAAAAAAATTAGAAACTGTATTTTTCTCTAAGGAATATCTAAATAAAATATTAAGTTGAGGCTAGGTTGTTTCATAGTGAAATAAGTCAGAAATGATGGGTACTCCACGCCCTTAACGGATCTAGCACAATTTTTCCTGTAACCCTGTATAATTATATTTCTACGAAATTTCATTTCGAGTTCCACAAGATCCGAGGAATCAATCAAAGTTTTAACTTCATCTCGGAATAAAGGAATACTCATCGGGAACAAAACTAAAGTGTCAGAACTTCTGTGGAACCGAGTTGTATTGAAAACTATCGGGAAAGTTATATTCGTTATTTTCGCAGCAGATTGGTTACAATTTGGTGCGGTAATATTTGCAAACGATTTTCTTTCATTTTATAAACTTACTTTGGGTAGGTACCATTATACCTTATAGTATTATTTGCCTATCTTGGGCTTGGTGTTCGGACTTTTCTGAAGAAGATTTCGTACAGAAGCTTCACTAAAGATCCATCAATGGATTTTTACAATGAATTTTAGTGAACCTGGATCTCCGTGAAGTCACTTATGAATACCTACTTTTGCTACGAAGCATTGCAGTTAGAGGGCCACCTCATGCTCTCCTTTTATTGCTACTGTAGGTACTATATTAGTTATCTGTTGTATTTTGTATCTGTGTCAAAAGTAGAAACATCTTTCACCTTCAACGGTGATTATTAGCGCTGCTTTAAACGAAGACGTGGTACTGCAGCCAAAGACCTCCCGCAAATTCGTTACCAACACATTTCATCTCGGTGATTCCCAAAAAAAGCGCGTTGATTAATCGACTGACCGCCTTTTTCAGCACTATTTTGACTGATAGGTGGGAGGGAAGATGCTTTTTCCTATCGGTCACTCAAGTAGGTTGTTGACCGGTTCGAGATAACGTCCTAAAAATAGTATATAGGTATTCTCGAACCGGTCAATGAACTAATGATCTATCAAAAAGAATGTTTGGAGGTCCAAATATATTAGAGTTTTTAGGCTGAGTTAGTTCTGAACACTTACAACCAAGGTATTATTAATTATTTTAATAAGACCTTGTAAGTATTCAGTTAACTTAGCCATCTAAAGCCGCGTCCGCTGGACCATGTTTTGAACAGAAAATTGTTCGAAAACATAGGTTCAGGGGCGTGGCCTGAGTGTTTTGTCGAGCAAATACACTTAAATAAATAAATAAATAAATCATTTATTGTCACTATCAACACAAAAAGAAACATATCAATAGAACAGCTTAAAACAAGTAGGTAGGTACATTACATTCATGTTATAGGACTTGAACGCGTTTGCCGGAGTTTGTGGAAAACATACCCCACGAATCCTAGGATTGGTAATTTTTGTAATAAGAAGCTGGAAATATTCCTTACTTTCTAATTTCGATAAAGTTTTGCGCGTCGCCTAATTTAAATCCGGGGACAAAAAAGAAAAAATAATTCCTGAATTTTTATTCATTCTTATTCACATATTGTTTATTAACGGGATATGTTGTGTGTGTTATTGTAGTGACCATGGAAGTTTAAAATCTTATATTTTTATTCTTGTATGTCCCCTCGAGGGGACAGCACGAGGGGACAAACAGGAATAACCAATAATTATAAGCATTACATAGGTACAATGTACGAACCTAAGTCAAGGAATGGTGAAGCAAGTAAAACTCAGAGCAACTTTTATAACTTCAAGAAACCTTTTAAAACTTGAAATTCCAAAGTCCTAAGTACTTTTGAATGTAGGTAGGTACTCAAATGACGGAGGGTGATCAATCACCACGTAAAGTACTGAAAAGCCCTTTTGTATTTCGTGAAAAAACTTCAAATAATAGACCGCCAAATTCACGAGTCATTTATTCTACGGATTGTGCGGTAAAACGAAAACACTCACCTGTGCCGTGGGAATGTGAGCTGGATAGTTGGACACACTGGGACGGTTAATTAATACGGTTTATGTGAAGCTTTCTTGTCATTATTGTTTGTTTTGCAAAATTGCATGCGCGCGCGGCAGTAGCTTTTTACGGAGTGGGCGCGGGCGGGGAGCCCGGGGGTAGGAGGGGGTCAGGATAGGGACGTGCCTCGCTCGCCGCCACAGATGCGAAATCTTACCAAATAGTGATGCGAATACGCTACATGGCCCCCCACAAAAAGGGGTCACCCCTTTTCCTTTTTCAAACAAAAGTTAACTTTACGCTGAATGATTCTGGTATTACAATGACTAATAAGTTGTATCTTGCTGCTTACAAAATGATATTAACTACTTAGACAATTGAGATATTTTAGCGAATGGACTGTATTAAAAGATTGCTTGTTGACTATACTATACTTAAAACTAACTTATTACTTATAATAGGTACTTATAATGTTAGTCTGTGTTACATGGTAAAGGGACAAGCTTTGCTAAGCTACGAGTGAAACGTCCCTTGGAGGTCATGATTTCCACGACCCGACATATTGAGTCACGTCCAGGAAAAAGCTTGGTCACCCTACCCGTGCACCATTGTAAACTGGGTAAGTTGTCCTCTTTGACCAGAACTAAGTCGCCTATTTTGACATCGTATTGGGTGGTATACCACTTAGCCCGTTGTTGTAAAGTGTGGAGATAATCATGACTCCATCGTCTCCATATATTTGTCGTCATATTCCTAAGGAGTTGCCAACGCGCTAGTAAGTTGACTCGCGGGGATTCAACAGGAGGAACTTCGGGTATAGAAACCAGAGGTGACCCAATTATGAAGTGGCCCGGTGTCAATACGGCTAAATCATTGGGGTCATTAGATAGAGGGCATAATGGCCGTGAGTTTAATATCGCCTCTATCTGTGCGAAAATTGTCGTTAGCTCCTCGAATGTTAAAGGTCGATCGCCTATAACGCGTTTCAAATGCGAATTGCTCGATTTGACAGCTGCTTCAGCTAGTCCGTTGAAAGCGGGACTCAATGGAGGCGCGAAACGCCATCGAACGAAATGTTCCGAATAAAAGTGGTTTAAATCGGGATCATGAATAATATCTCGTTTGAATTTTTCTAGTACATTGCACGCACCCTTAAAATTCGAACCTGAATCGGACCAAATTTCTTTAGGCAGACCGCGCCTAGCGACGAACCTTAGTGCCGCTAAAAATGCCTCGGTAGTAAGGTCGCTGACTACTTCCAAATGAACCGATTTGGTCGTGAAACACACGAATACGCAAAGATAAGACTTCACTATTTTGGCATTGCGCAATGAACTCGATTTTGTGTTATATGGACCCGCGAAATCTATCGAAATTGAAACGAACGGTCGTTGAGATTCTGTAACTCGACTTGCCGGTAAATCACCCATTTTGATCTGAGGCGGTTGACATTTTAACTTGAAACAGCTGATGCATTTATAAACTCTGCTCCGTATGACGCGTCGAGCTGAGAGAATCCAAAATTGTTCTCGAAGGAGAGACATTAGTGCATTAGGCCCTGCATGCAAGTACTTGACGTGATAATAGTCTACAACCAGATTAGTGAAATGATGCGAGTGTGGGAGTACGAGTGGATGTTTCGAAGAGTAGCTAAGAGATGAATTGATCAACCTACCTCCTACCCTCAGTAATCCATCGTCATCTATGAAAGGCTGTAATCGTATCATTCCGGTACTACAGGGCTTGTTTGCCTGTAGGTTGCGTATGTCTTTGCTAAACGCTTGGGACTGAACGCACTTGACGAGCGTGTGAAGGCTACGTTTCAATTCTTCGCTACTTAAGGGTCCCGTCAAAGGCCCTGTTTCCAGAAACCTTGGTTTCGATTTTCGACTGTTGTATTCAAAACGAAGCAGCCTAGCAGTAACCCGCACGAGCTTGGTGAACGAGCTACAGTTTTGAATGAAAGAATGATCAGCCACTTCTTTGTCAGTTACAGCAGCGACTACTTGAGCAGGCTTCTTCATACCGGGAAGCGTATTACGTTCGAGTTGTTCACATGGCGGTGGCCATGTTTCCGGATCACGTGTGAGCCATGCCGGACCCCACCACAGTTCGTGACTAACTAATTCTTGAGGCGAGATACCCCTCGAGGCTGGGTCACACGGGTTCAAAGCAGTCGGTACGTAACGCCATTGTTCAGGGGAAACCAACGCTTGAATCTGACTAACACGGTTGGATTCGAAAACTTTAAGAAGGTGCGGCTGAGTGCGCAACCAACAGAGAACTATGGACGAGTCGCTCCAGGCGTACGTATTCCGATGTAGACTCGTTCGCAGTCCAAGCGAGTCAGCTACGCGAACTAATAGACGAGCCAAAAGGTGAGCACCTGATAGTTCTAACTTTGGCACCGTTAGTTTCTGTTTGATCGGAGCAACGCGCGTTTTGGCTATGAGCAGATGCACGGTAACACAGTTGTCAATATGGACGCAACGCATGTAAACACAAGCAGCGTACGCGGACTGCGAAGCGTCGCTAAAACCGTGTAGGTCAAAATGCTGAACCGAATTTGGCAAAACTTTGCGTTCCAGAGATATGTTTTGCAGATGATGAAGATCATTGCAAAAGCGTTGCCAATCCTCTACTACATCGAGAGGAGGCACTTCGTCCCAATCAAGACCTAACGTCCACAGACGTTGCATAAGAATTTTCGCAAAAATAACGCAGGGTGCCAACCACCCGTTTGGGTCGTAAATGGAACTAATTCTCGATAAGATTATGCGTTTGGTGCACAAGTCGCTGTCTAACGATACTTGATACGAAAAGGTATCGGTTTTTGGGCTGTACTTGAATCCTAATATTTTTAATGACATGTCGTCATTCTCAGTGAATTGTAGCTCACAGTGCTCAGTTGGCAGATTTGTAAGCAACTGAGGCTCGTTGCTCATCCATTTGCGAAGCTCGAATTCACCTTTACCTAAAAGGTCTATCAGCTCAGTTTTCATGCATTGAGCTTCGGCCAATGAACTCGCTCCAGTAACAATATCGTCAACGAATATATCGTTGAGCAGAATTTGAGAGGCATGAGGATGCGTCTCCTTGCCTTGATGAGCTAGCTCATGTAAACAACGCATCGCGAGAAATGCCGCTGTAGTAACTCCGTAACTTAACGTGTTGAGTTGAAATTTTTGAATTTCGAGCTCACTGTTGTCGCGCCATACGATTAACTGATACTGTCGATCATCTGGGTGCACTAAAACTTGGCGATACATTTGTCTAATGTCCGCGGAGAATACTACTTCGTGTAGTCTAAAATGGAGGATAATATCGACAATATCCTGCTGCAACTTGGGTCCAGCTAATAACTCATCATTTAACGACTTCCCACCGGGGCCTTTGGAAGAGGCGTTAAAAACACACCTGATCTTCTCCGTACCCTTCTTATACACCCCGTGATGAGGGATGAAGTAATTTGGAAGACGCTGTGCAATCGAAGGTTCGATTGGCTGCATGTGTCCCAGTTGAACGTATTCTCGCATAAAATCTTTGTACCGTGTCTCTAAGCGTTCGTCACGTTTGAATTTATTTTCCAGCGATAACAGCCGACGGATAGCTATGTGCAAGGTGTCCCCGAAATTTTGGCCAATATCATGGTCACCCTGTCTGAAGGGCAATCGCACGATAAAACGCCCCGTTTGAGTACGCGAATGCGTCTGCTTAAAATGATCCTCACACATAATATCGTTAGGATCGGTCTGCTTAAACTGCGTTACCTCCTCTATCTCCCAGAATTTTTTCAATGTCTCATCAATGGATGTCACGCAAGTCAATGACTGAAGTTCGGATGGTCGTCCGGTTATGTCCCCCATTAAAACCCAACCAAAAATCGTATCGAATGCGGTGGGTAAGTCTTCACCTACATTTAACTTAGGTCCGTTAAAAATCTTCGCGCAGGCCCCCGCCCCTAACAACATGTCGATATGACCCTTTTCGTGAAATCGCGGGTCGGCCAACCGAAGATGACTAAATTTTGTCAAAAGTGTGGTATCGATATTCGATGTAGGTAAAGGCGCGGTAATTTTTGGTAGCACTAGCAATTCTACGCACAGGGGCGGTCCGGACTCGTTTTTTAGGTACATATCTATCTGACCTTTAGGGTGTACTTTATTGGATTCGCCGACACCCGATATCGATATGTCGGTTTTGTTGTACCTCAACCCTAATCCCTGAAGGCAAGACGTTGTTATAAAATTCGCCATACTACCTGGGTCCAACAACGCACGGACCGAACGATATTCCCCGTTCCTAGCAACCGAAATCTCGACTATGGCCGTTGCGAGCAGTGAGTGACGCGCGTGGCTATCGTTGAAGCGCGGATCGCACGAGTGTGACAGAGATAGCACGTGTACTTCGTTCGTCGTCGCTGGAGACATCGTTACGGATGTGCTTGCGTGGTGAGCGGTCACCTGTTTGTCGCTGGGCGCTTGCGTTTCGTTGACGCTTGGTTTCGAACTTGACTGTTGTTCGTCGTTAGAACACAACAACGTGTTGTGTTTGCGTGAGCAATTTTGACAGCGCGATCGCGAGTAACAGTCTACTACCCTGTGTGGACGTAAACAGTTAAAACACAGATTTTTCGATTTAACTAAATCGCTTCGTGATTTTAAATCCAATGATGTGAATTTCACACACTTAAACATGAGGTGTGCGCCGCTGCAAAGTGGGCACGACACCGTTTGCCCTCCGCTGTTGTTGTTGTTGTTACGTACTGCCGGCTCCGCGGAAACAACACTGGACGCATAGGACATTTTGCTACTTTTATTGGGCATAGTGCTATTTGATGACTTGCCGCTACTCTGTTGACATACGCCAGTCGTTTCTAATGTTTTACAATAGTTGCTCAGAAAAGTCAATAAATTATTGAATGTAGGTATTTTCACGTCCTGATGCCCTAGTTCAAATCTAGTTCGTAATTCACTATCGAGTCTTCTCGTAAATATGTGTAGTAGTAAGAGAGACCACTCTTTGACGGGGAACCCTAAACTAGTCAGGCCACTCGTATTTTCCTGCAGTACATTTACGAAGTTACGCAACTAAGAAGCATTTTTAGTGGAAACTGTAGGTAATGACATTATTGCCGAAAGATGCGTGTCGGCGATCAACCTTTTGTCGTCATAACGTTCGAGCAGTAATTTTCGCGCCACTTCATAATTGTCAGGAATGTTCGTCAAGTGTTTGATGAGATTGGCAGGTTCGCCCGAGAGACAACTCGTTAGATAATGTTTTTTCTGTACGTTACTCAACCTGTCGTTATTATGTACTAAGGCATCAAACAAATTCAGAAAACTAGGGAAATCACAATAATTGCCCGTGAAGCGGGGTAATCCGATGTCCGGAAGACGGCAGTTTATTTCAGTTTGTTTGCTTGAGGTGCAGTGCGTAGGTAGGTCTTTATGTATACTTGCTTTAGAGTCGACATTTGGCTGCGTCGCAAATGTGCTTAGTTTATACCTAACCTCTAGGCACTGTTCCTCGAACAACGCGAACTTTTTTCGTAATGAATCTAATGTGTCTTCGTCCTTGACTGTGGACTGAAGATTTAGAAAACATTCCTCAACATCAGAACAAATCGTGTCGAGACCGGTACATCGGATTGTAAACTTGACTACATTCTGTTCTTGACTGAAATCTAATGTAGATGCAGCAACATACAACGCATTAATCTTTTCACATAAAAACTCGTATTTTAAACTATTCATTTGACTAGGTGGCATTTTCGATAAACTTTAAGCAACAAAACTTACACGAAAAAATATGGCGTCTGATTCAGATTTTGCACAAACACTATTTGGCTCGACAGGATCACTTTTCTATGTGCGGTAAAACGAAAACACTCACCTGTGCCGTGGGAATGTGAGCTGGATAGTTGGACACACTGGGACGGTTAATTAATACGGTTTATGTGAAGCTTTCTTGTCATTATTGTTTGTTTTGCAAAATTGCATGCGCGCGCGGCAGTAGCTTTTTACGGAGTGGGCGCGGGCGGGGAGCCCGGGGGTAGGAGGGGGTCAGGATAGGGACGTGCCTCGCTCGCCGCCACAGATGCGAAATCTTACCAAATAGTGATGCGAATACGCTACACGGATGCATGGACGATTTACGTAATAGACTTCGCATAGGTACTACTTATAGATAATGTTGTAACGATTATACCTGCAGAGAAATCCAAACACTTTAGAAATAATAATTAATCCTTAAAAAAATAGCCTAACAATGGCAGGCATATTTATTCGCTATATAGTAATAAATAGCCATATAAACTATATAGGTACCTATATAGTTTATAGTTAAATATATGCTTTTACATTTATAACTTTATTATAAGACATGATGCCAAGTTAAGACATTAAAATAGGATAATAATAAGGAAAGAAGGCCAAGGAGGAGCAAAAATGGAAACTAACTAACCAAACATACAATTTAGAAATCTTTTGATACGTAATTGTTTATTATCGCATAACTTGTTGTATTTTATTTTTATCTTATAAAAACATAGTTATATGAAATATACTACTAATTTAAACTAGGCAGTAAATTTACTTAGATTTTGCTAAATAAATAAAATATGGACGAAAATGACTAAGTATTAAAGATTTTCGTAGCAGTATCTCCTGCTTAGTGTAATCAAATGATTATTTTTTTAATCTAATCAAAAATGAATGTGCAGAATAACATAGATAGTGACAAAATCGAACTTAAACACTAAAATATTTGTTGACGCTTAGACAACATAATTATTGAACATGATACTATCAATATTAGGACATTTTGACATAATTATGTACTTACTTATGTTAGCGATTTTCAATAGTTTACTTTGGAATCGAATGCTGCCGCGCTTTTGCGCTGTCAAAGTGACCGACGGATGACGTAAGACTTGCGAGCCGGCAAGGGCCAAGACATCGAATAAAAAAAGAAACAACAGCAGAACTCAACATGGAGCGGGGAAGATTGATCATTATTATTATGGAATTAGCAAATAGTAATATTATGGGAAGCTTCCTACGATACTGATGAAGACATTGAAGATGTTTGCAAGGAGGTCACGCCATGTCGTTTGTTGACGATAGTTGCCTATATCGGCCCTGGATTAAAAAGATGTTGATCAGTGATACAGCCGTGTTTAAATACTTAGTTAAGTATAAACCTTTTAGGTAAGTACAGTCTGTTTATTGCACTTGCAATTCTGGTTACTTTCTGACAAATTGTGAACATTATTGCAACCCTAAATCGATATAACGACAAAAATATGTACTTACCTGACTACTTACCAGCTATTACTTAATAATTACCGAAAAAAATAATACCTATTATTGAAAAATACTAGTTAATTTACATGAGATTTTTTATCATCATAATTATCCGTCTTTGTCAACTTGATGGCAAATTTTATAAGGAGTTTTGTAGGTGACTTGTGAATTTTGGGCATCTATTGAATCAGTGATCCTTGGCATATTGAGTAGTAACTGTAACTTATAAAATTATATGTTTTAAATGGACCTACTGTGTTATTACGTCGTTGGACACTTTGGTAAATTACTTTATTAATAATTATATATAAGAGTAGTGATTAACAAGCCCTACATTTTTTTCTTATATTTTGGCTCCACACATAGTGTAATTAGCCAGTGTCAAGTATTGTAATTTTTCACCATATTAATAGAATATTTCACGTAAAGTCCAGTCTTAGTCATAGTCATAGTCCAGTCTAAGTCAGGTAGTCACAGTCCAGTCTAAGTCATGCTCCAGTAAAGTGGTGGTAACTTTACTAGAAGCTTCTATGGAATTTTGGAAGAAACACGAAAAATCACGTTTACCACATTATATCACTTGCCTCACTCATGCTCGTAATTCAGCACTCAATGCGTAAAACGCCACCAATTTTAAACAATAACACTGGAAAAAGCACAAGTTTTAAGAAATAATACAATGCAACGACGTGAACTTTTCCACGTTCCCGCCAAAAAACTCCAAGCCCTACTTAGTGTAGGTATTGTGTTGTAAATAGTAATTTAAGGGGTTAAAACCATTAAGTAACCGATTGTCCATACAATCAGTTGAAAACCATATACGTGGTTGTACGTAGTTACAATGATTTTTTATTACAGATACTTATTTGAAGAGCTCTTATGTTTTCGATTTTGCAATGTTATATTTTTGGAGCAGCGGTATCTAGGTGTATTTTTTTTTAAATAGGTTCTTACTGATTTCTATTAAGCCAATTATTTAAATTGCCTTAACTTTCTTATTGAGAAGCAGTTACTTACTTTCGATGACGGAATTTTTCTATTTATTTTGATTGAACTGAAACCTACATAATATAAGATATTTATAATCTAGACCTTCACAAAACACTGGATCATCGTACAACGTGTTTTAGTGTTTTATTGTTTGTGGACAAAAAACAAGTACAATATATTGGTCCCGAAATCTTTGAGAAATTAGTGAACAAACATGAACAGATGCTCAATTAGGTACCTACAATCTTTTAAACTCAGTTAAAACATCTTTTGGCCTATTTTTCAGAACGTTTGTTTCTCGACACTCCACTGCTGAACATAGGCTTCCCCCATACTAAACGCCACTTTGCGGCTGCTTGTCTCCTGCATCCATCGGCTCCCCGCGGTTTTTACCAGATCGTCGTTCCACCTAGGGGCTCTGCGTTTTCCGGTACTATAACAAGAACACTATAACATTTTATACACATTAAGTTCCTCGAAGTGGGGCCAATTTTAAAGGCTTTAGTTGACAGATCGAAAACTACTAAAACTGTTGCTGTCCTTGTCAAACAGACGGGAATATGAGAGACGGATATATTTTTAGTATTTTAAATACTGTCATCTAAAGCCTTCAAAATTACCGTCTCAAAATCTCCTGAATCTCATTTAAAGTTTTACCCTTCGTTTCCGGTACAAATTTAAAAGTAAAAAGGAAAGCTGCTATGCATGATAGTGTGAAGATCCAAAAGGTGACATCACCGCCTAAGGTGTGGACCATGGAACCGAAGCCAGTGGCGACCCCGAAGCCGATCATCCAAGCTGTCGTCATGGAGACTGCCGAGCCAGTACTTCGAGCGTTACCACGGAACATCTCACCGATCAATGCTGTTGGCATCGTGCCGAATCCTGTAAGAGAAAATAGTACATACAGCCTGCAATCTTGAATTTTTCTAATACTTATAAATAAATAACGCCACACATCACATACACAGATCCTGGACTAGGATTCCCTGTATCTAGACCCAGGAACTGCGAGGACCATGCTTGTACATCACCCACACAGAACCAGAGTCTGCACTTTTTCCTGTGCACAAATACTTGTCCAACCCGCTGCCTTCAGGTTATGAGCCGACTTGCTCAACCATCACACCACAAAGGCTCTCAAAATGATTGCACTGATTATTAAATTATGATGATTAATAAATGTTTAATGATGGAATCGTATTTTATTAGTGACCTAAAAGGAACCAAAGCATACGTTACCCATTTCATAAAAGAAAAAGTACATAATAAGCGCCATTAACGGCAACCAGCCGATGTCTTCGGCGAGAGGGTGCTTTACGCGCACCAGATAGAAGAAGGTGCCCAAAATCGACTGAAACAAAAAATTACCATAAAATATGTTCAAAATATGCATGTTAATTAAGTAATATGTCTACGAAGAGTCCGGTTGTTTACCATTTTTATTTGTTTTTTGTCATTGACCCGATTAAACATTACCGAATCGTTGACGATAGGCCAACTGAATTTATAGAAGAATTTCCTAATGTATTAGGAATTTTAGTAATAGACTAGCTTTTGCCCGCGGCTTCGCACGCTTGTGTTATGTTATTTTTACGTTATAGTCTAATCATGCATTTCGCACCAAACAACAAAATCCACTAAATGTTTTCGAAGCTGAGCACAGTACTGTAACCTGTATTAGCATAGGTATAGGTATAACGCAAGTATAGCCGTGAGTGGAAGCTATTTAAGCCATTACCTAAATTTAAATGTTTTGAGTCTAATATAGATTTATAACAGTAAAAGAAGTTTCAAACAAAAAACTACAATTTTATAAGTACCTCTTCATAATACAACAAAAAGAAATCATCATCACTTCACTCAGGTCTTTAACAGAAGTTTCAGTAAGTTTTGTTTAGGTAGTAGTTACCTAAGCAGGCAGGTACAGTTTAGAAAATATGCAAGAATCACACACGATGATGCTGTTTTGCTCAGTTTTACATATTATCCGCGCGCTTTTTGTTCCATTTACCACATTTTTTTACCTTCTTAAGTTTGGCTCCATACGAATTGAGTACCTACACTTAGCCAGTGTCAATAATAAAGTTTATAAATTGCTGGAGATATGCATTTACCTGTACGATGCGTACATAATTAATTTTCTTAATACTAATTAGGAATTACAAATACTAAACCACCACTCCTTAAAGAATACAGTTATAATTATTATTATTATGTCCACTATTTTCCACGCTGTCTCGTTCCCACTGCACTTTCAACATACCGACCTAGTGATGAAAGTGAGGAAGTAGGTTAAATCGTAATTACATAATTATTACTTATACCCAAAGATAGTTAATTACCTACTATAACTATAACCTTCTTGAAGTAACCGAGTAATCAATCATTTTTTGCTTCCGTGGTTTATTTAAAAGTCCACAGATCTAAAATATTTTAACTATTAAAAACTTATATCAAAAGAAAAAGAAATAAAGAAAAAAAATTAAAGATTCAACAGTTATAATTATTATTATGTCCACTAATTTCCACGCTGTCTTGTTCCCACTGCACTTTCAACATACCTACCTTTTGATGAAAGTGAGGAAATAGGTATTATTTTTGTTGTGTACAGTTTGTTGATCCAAATATACTTAAAAAAAAACAAAAAAAAATGTAGGTTAATTCGTCATTACATAATTATTACTTACACCCAAAGATAGTTAATTACCTACTATAACTATAACCTCCTTGAAGTAACCGAGTAATCAAACATTTTTTGCTCCCGTGTTTTATTTAAAAGCTCACAGATCTAAAATATTTTAACTATTAAAAACTTATATCAACATGCAAGAAGAAGAAGAAGAACAACAAATCAAAAACAGTCAAAAACGAACTTTACGCGCCATGTTGTTGTTAATTCGAGGATACAATTGCCATAATGAATACCTACATATTATTATATCTAAGTACATACCCTTTTTAAACATTTTTCATAAAATATTTCGTATCATTCATTGGTTTACAAATAATAGCAAGCACTCCGTCTTACTTTAATACCAAAATAAAAAAGGTTTTAAAATGCGTAGCAATGGTAAGGGTCTATAACTTAAGTAGCTATAAGTACTACAGGGGGTCTAGCAAAGATACCAACCACTAACGCTAATGCCAAGCGCTAACTCCAAAACTGTATTGAAATGACATTAGCTGTGGAAAAGTAAGCGATTTCCAAAATGTCATCCTAGTACATTTTGGAGTTAGCGTTAGTGGTTGGTATCACTATACAATACCTACCACTAACGCTAACGCCAAACGCTAACTCAAAAATGTACAGAAATGACATTTCTGAAATCGGCGAATGACATTTGCTGCGGAAAAGTTAGCGATTTCCGAAATGTCATTTCAATACATTTTGGAGTTAGCGTGAGGCGTTACCGTTAGTGGTTGGTATCTTTGCTAGACCCCCTGGTACCTTAAAACTTCCTTGGGGTTGATCAAGAATTTAGCAGTAGCGCAAGAATAATTTTATTTACCTAATTATAATGGTAACGTGTAGTAAGTTTATGTAAATAATACATTTGAACAGATCGCCAATAAAGAACATTTCTCCCGCCAAAACCCTATAAATCAAAAACTTGAATAAAAATGTTAATTAAGTAAGCTTCAATATTGGCTAAGTATGATAATCGCGTGAAGCCTTATGAATGATTATAAAAAGTCTAAGAACCTACCCTTTTAAACAGTTTTCATAAAATACTTCCTATCATTGGCTAAATAAAAATTTTGTCTATATAATGCCAAAATAAAAAAGGTTATACAATGCGTAGCAAAAGCAAAGGTCAATAAATTAAGTATATATAGGCACAGATTACTAAATAAGTTACTACTATAGGTTAAGCTATAGGTACTATAAATACAATTTAAATACTTATTTCAAATGGTAACGCGTAGTAGATTTTTGAAAACTAATACATAATACCAGATTGCCAATAAAGAATTTTGCCCTCGCCAGAACCCAATAAATCGAAAACATGAATAATAATTTTAGTTATGTTTCAATATTGGTTAAATATGATATCGCGTGAAGCCTTAAAACTTATAATAAAAAGTCTAAGAAGTTTTTAGTTTTCGAAATTCCTTGTTCTCTTTGTCGTGCTCATATTCAAGAAGGTTCTCATACCTATCCTCTTTTTTAGTTTGGACCACAGATTAACGAAAAATCTTATCTTTAGTAATACCACAGATTAGAGAAAAAAAATACATGTGACTTCCTTGATTGTTTTTCTCTAATCTGCACTGCATCGAGTAATCGCGCGATGTATTTCGCCGTAGCCCGAAAAGTGTGATACGCTGCCGGTAATGCAGGCGCGCCAATTGTTATTTACTGTTTTTTGTCTTTTAAGTTATAAATAAAAACATGCATTAAATTACTTCCTTATTGCTTAGTGCAGTGGGGATTGTTCAGAATGAAATAAAAATGATTGGGGTTCCGTACTCAAAGGGTAAATCCTAATTACTAAACCTCCGCTCTCCGTCTGCCTGCCTGTCTGTCCATCAGACACCAGGATGTACTCATGAATCGTGATAGTTAGACAGTTGAACTTTTCACAGATGATATATTTCTGTTGCCACTATAACAACCGTGATCCGTATTCAAAGGGACAGATAAACAGACAAATAAAAAAAATTGGTTTTACTTCATATTGATAAGGAATTATAAATTAAAACTATTAAAATTTATTTTTGTAATCGCAAATAATACTCTCACAGTTTGTAAAACATATTTATTCGCCGACATGCAATATAACGCTACCATAACATCGAGGATAGTCAACAGAGATGTTTTTGCGCGCCAACTCAACAGCGAAGGTTCGGGCATATATGAAGCTGCGCCATAATAGTAACAGAGTTTTTTTTTCTTTAATCTGTGCATATAAACCCGAGATAATATTACCGTCAGTAGCACAGAGCTCATTTTTTTTCTCTCATCTATGATTAGTAGCCAAAATAAAACTTACCTTTTGACACTGGCTAAATACCTACACTATGTGTGGACCAAAATATAAGAAAAAAAAACTTACCTTGAAGCCTTGAAGCGGCCATCTTGTGAAAATCCCGTTCCGTTTCATAATGAAATCTTAATCATTTTCACCAAAAAAAAATTTACAATATTTAAAATTTAATATATCCTATGTTGTGCGCCGAGTTTTTCTAAGCTTATTAGTGAAAATCGCATGAAAATCCGTTCAGTATTTTCGGAGTTGTGCCGTAACAAACAAACAAACAAAAAAACAAACAAACAAACAAACAAACAAACAGACAAAATGTTTAAAAAGTAGCTTAACGTGATCAGCAAAAAATTTCAAGCTAACCTGTATCATTTTTTTTTCGATATCTTGCATTTACAGATTTTTTTATCTCTACAGTTTTATTATATGTATAGATAAAATGCATGCGTGTGGTCTTAGCAGTGTGAGAATAGGACATCTAGTCCCGTGGATGCCGGAATAGTCGGCTAAGGAAATATCCAGGGAATGGGCAGCCGTATTCTTTTTTTTTATATTTTAGCACCAGCCGTATTCTTCTCCGACATTAAATCTATTGCAATCACCACGCCACCTGCCGAGCGTGATGATCATGGCATGCCCCCTATGATAAGAGTCAAATTGGCATTTAATGAGCTAACACTGGACGTCTTCCGGAATTATTCATATAATCTATCAGTTATCTGGTTTCCATAGTACAAGCTATGATTAATTTGGGGCTAGATGGCGCTGTGTGAAATGGTATTTATTTAATACTTATGAGCAAAATAGATCAAGACCAACCACCGACCAAGATCACATTCGTCTCATGTTGGTCGGGTTGGCGTAAAAACCGACCGTGTTGGTGTCTTTATTCGGTCGGCCAACCACTCGACCTTCGTCGTATGCGCATCCACAAAGTGAGACAAATGTGACCTTGGTCGGTGGTTGGTCCCGATCATCTATTTTGCTCATTAAAGATCCCAAGACCAAGACTCCGACAGCAAATAGAAATGCTTACCAAGCTCACAGCGCAGAAGGCAGTTGACATCATCAATAGGAACCTTCTACCAGCTCTCTCAACAGCCATTGGTGCGACCATACTTGCGACCAGCCTAGTCGCTCCAACGAAGATCGTGGCGAGATCTGGCCTGAAAATAAGTTCAACATAAGCTTTTGTGGTGCGGTAGTTGAGCTGGTTCAATTCCCGCAACAGCCCAAGTAAAAAAGTTCAACTACTTGTTTTCTTGTCAGGGTGTTGTGGGAGCATGGTCCTCGTAGTTCCTGGGTCCCTAGATACAGGGAATCCTAGTCATGTAAGTATGTTGTCATTGGATGCTATTATTTTTATTTATTTTAACCTGCGGGGTGTTATAAATAAGTTTAACCTGTGTAATCTGTGTCTTGCATTATTGCAATAAATATATCACGGATTCTTTAAGCCATTTTGTGATTTGGTTGAAAATTACTATCTCTTTTCAGTCACGTTACAGTACCTACTATTAGAAACCTATACTTGCAATCGAGGGACAAAATACATTAAATTTTAATAAGTAGGTAAGTAATAAAAAGATAAAAATAGATAATATTGTATTTAAGTAATTAACTAGTGTGCAAGCACTGCTGTATTCCGGTTTGAACGGCATTGTAGCTAGTAAAATTACTGAGCAAACGAGACTTTAAGACCTGATTAAACAGTCCAGTAATCTGATTGTGGATGTCTCAGGATGATGTGCGCAGTGCAGCAGACACGCGAAACTTTATTATTTAAAGTTCCGAGTGACACTGCATCTGTTATGGGCGGCCGTGTCGCTTAACATCAGGTGAACGACTACGCCGTCATGCCTTTTATTCTCATAAAAAAAATAAAGAAGTTGTAACAATTGACTGACCTGATAGAAGAACCAGCCAGCTCGAATATATTGGTTGCAAAGAACAGCACTGCAGCAACGCCGCTAGTCTGCTGAAGGGTACACAAACTCAGGGTTATGAAGAGGGACTTCCTATTGGTTCTTACTGTGAAGATCTTAACCCAGGCCTTCCAGCTGTAACCTTCCTTAGGGTTCGTTCCTCTGACAGATTCGAATACGTTATCCAGATCGTCCAGACGGCCAAGCACTCGGAGAGTATTTTTTGTTTCAATTTGTTTGCCTGTAAGAGTGGGAAATGCAATATTACTAAAATGGACTTTTGTCATAAAATCATCATCATCGACATCATTTTTATTATCATCATTGTCATCATTATTATTATCATCTATCATTATCATCATCATCATCATCATTAACGTCATCATAAAATTCTCTGCAACACTTTGAATGCCGAAATGACAAGATGTTTAAAGGCGTTTAATTCCCTTGATTTTCTGTGACTCCGAGGTCATTCTGTGAACTCTGTTCTTCAGCTCTACTTTGTGGTAGCTTTGGTTTCTTAACAATGATTTTGTTAAACACTCGACTTAAAAATAACGTCAAAGATACGATGTTTCATTTATCGAATCCATCTTTAGATGATAATAATGTTACCAAAAATTTCAACCCTATCCTTATTTTACGCTACTAAATGTTCAGTACCTACATTATATCATCATCATCATCATCATCATCATCATCATTAACCTAAACATGCCAATAAATGAATATAGGCCTCCCCCAATAGAGCGCCGTTTTGAGCGGCTGCTTACCTCTTGCACCCAACGGCAGTTTTGACTAGGTCATCGATAGGGGCTGGGAGGCCTACGCCACAACTTTTTTCACCACTAGGGAATCATTCTTTAACATTGGTTGTCAATTCTAAGAGTGCATGTGGCCTATTCATTGCCATTTCAACTTTTTCTCTATTATCAACAACTTTATCTCTCTTTCGGATCTTCTCGTTTCAGATTTTATCTCCCTCCTACTAAGAAAACCCTAACTCAGCTCTATTTGCCGTCGTTTGTTTATCGTTGCTAATATGCTAATTATTAGAACCCACCTTTAATGGCATAGTACACTGGAGATTCAGGTATGTACAGAATTCCAATGACGTGCACTATGTTGATGACTAGCGCGAAATACCCAGTTTGTCGGTAAGACACGAAAGGCCCGATGGCGTATGCAGCTAGAGTGCCAAGTATACCTATGATGGAAGTAGAGGTCAAAAGTATACCTCGAATGTTAGTAGACCTGAAAATAAAAACAGAGAGATATAGAGCTGTATCAAATGAATATGGCTTAGAATCTACGATGAGACTGATAAGTATGTTGAATTTTACATAGTATTTAATAGTATTAGGGCCTCGTTCTCTATATTCGATCAAAGTTACGATTACCTTAGCCAGTGAGTAATACTGATCGGGACGTAAAGGCGGCGAGTAGTTCTTCCCAATTTCACGAACGAAAACAGAGTTTCGATCCGCTACTCAGTGGGTAAAAATTTAGGGTGATCTGTAGCAACGTCAACTGTTCATTTCGTTCGTTCAATTTGTTTTTTATTTTTTTTTGACATTTTTATGTGCCAGCTATATGCTGCGGTGCGGTAGGTGCCCTTCAAAAAGTATTTATTAATAAAATGATAGTAAAAATAAATATGTGTGGACATTTCACACAGCGCCATCTAGCCCCAAACTAAGCATAGCTTGTACTATGGGAACCAGATAACTGATACAATACTTATATACTTTTTGTTTGTAAATACATACATAGAATACAATATAACACCCAGACGTAGAACAAACATCTATGTTCATCACACAAATGTTTGTCCCGGGTAGGAATCGAACCCACAGCCCTCAGTTCAGAAGGCAGGGATACTACCAACTGAGCTATCGGGCCCGTCGTATTCCCTACCTAAAAACAGTAAGTAGGTAAGGATTTACCTTTACAAAATAGGGTATCAACTAATTAAATTAATGTAATGAGGAATGTAATACAAATTTAGATTACATACCTATAGGTACCTGAAATATGGTTTTATCTTGACGCAATAATAAAAATTAAAACAACACAAATCAAAAATATCATAATATTATATAAGTATTTAAACATAGGTATTATAATATATTGAACAAAAACTTTTTTAGTAGTCATCATCATCATAATCATCAGCCTGAAGACGTCTACTGCTGAACATAGGCCTCCTCCAAAGAGCACCACTTTGAGCGGCTGCTAGCTTCCAGTATCCATCGGCTTCCCACGGTTGTGAGCGGACTGTTTTAGTAATTAAATACAATGATTTCTCAATTCATAAGTATCTGATCTCGAAATAGAAACGAATAGTCGATGTTTTTATAGCAGTAGCGTAATCAACAGGGTTGGTAGTTTTCAGTTCCGTAGATCTCAGTAATTGTGACATGCAAACTATAATAATAAATTACAAACACATGCGAGCTTGCAACAAGTTTTGCTATAGCCGTCGGTTAACCGTACTAATCGGCAGCTGATGTGTCCTGTAAGTAGGAGCCTGGTTTACGGGTCGGCTAGCGGTACTCGGACATTCTGAAATTCGTTACTGCAGTTACAAGTGACTTTACGTGGTGGCTAGCCAACTCGGAACTTTACTCGAATATAGAGAACGAAGGCCTTAAAGTATTTATCATGCTCTGTGGTATTTGTGATCAATAAGGTAAGTCGAAGCTTTTCGCACGCTGTTACATGAAGGATCCAAGGATCCATGTGACCCTTTTTAGGGTTTCATACCCAAAGGGTAAAGCGAACCCTATTACTAAGGCTCCACTGTCTGTTTGTCTGTCTATCTGTCTGTCTCTGTCTGACTGTCTGTCTGTTTATCTGTCTGTCCATCCATCTGTCACCCATTTACAATATTATTTGGCAAGAATGTGATCAAAACTGCAGTTAGCACGCAACGTCAGTTACACTAATGATATGGTGCTGCTCAGCATAGCGATTCAGGAGACCTCAGCGCTGAGGCTCAGCGTCCAACCTCGATTCAGCCAACTTTTATTTGAAAATAGAACGGAAATAGCGTCATCGTTTCTGCAAAAGGCATGAGCTAGGGGAGAGCTTTCCGTTCTATTTTCAAATAAAAGTTGGTTGAATCGAGGTTGGACGCTGAGGCTCAGCGCTGAGGTCTCCTGAATCGCTATGCAGTACTTTAGTTACTAGGAAAAAATACAAAAAGTAGCCTACCACCATTGACTTTATATTCTTTGCCTACCACCCATCCAGCCTCCCAATAGATATCTATAGTTTTATAAAGTTACTTACGCAATCTCTCCAACGTATACCAGATTGCTGACCGTCACCATCCCCATTCCAAGTCCGCTAATGATCCTGATAGCAAAAACCATAGAGAGATTCCTGGTACAGATGATCAGGACTATAGCGGTTAGGTTTAGAAGACCACCGAAGAACAGGCATGGCTTCCGGCCTATTATGTTGGAGAGGTAGCTTGGGATGTATGGACCTTAAAAAAATAGGTGGTTAAAGACTATTAGTGCAATAGAATAGTTTTCACTTGAGCAGTTGTGACAGCGCCCCGAAGCCATGCTTTGTTATTTTAAAAAAGCTGGGCTGGCTTGGGTAGATGCTGGCAGGGGGAAATGCATAATACAGCCAATACACCAAGCGGGACGTCTTACCGCCATGTCAAATTAGAACAAGAAAATGTCATAAAAAAATAACAAAAAAACAAGCTCCTAAATAAATAAAAATAAAATGCCTGCAGTCGATCGACTCAAAAATGCATTAATTAATTTGTTTTACGAAACTAAACCAAATAAAAAACCTTGCAAACACTTGTGTTGCGATGCGACTTGCGTCATAGACCATCACTGTGGGTTTTATTACCATCTGTTCTATCGTTTGATATTACAATAGAAAATGTTTAGAAAACAAATATATATTAATTAGCAACATTTATTTAAAGAAAAGTAGTAAAATTGTCATTGGTACTATTTAGGACAAAAAATAGTATTAAATAAAAACCTATCTATAGGGGCCTCCGGGAATGTATTTAGCTGTATTTAATAGGTATTCAAGCAAAGTACGTCTTTGCCGATAAAATTATGATTCGTTTTATATTTTTTTTTGGGTTGACTCATTACGTAAGTAGTCAAAACAAATAAAAATTAGCAATGTCACAGCTAGATTAATTTCATAAACTCCAAATCAAAACCTCTACATGTACTTTTCTATATTTATCAAATCATCAGCCAGAAGACATCCACTGCTGACATAGGCCTCCCAGATAGAGCGCCACTTTGGGCGCTTATCGTAGAGATTTGCCATCGTCACTACGCTTAGCTTGGTGAAGACCTTAATGTATGGAGGAAAATGTTATGCTGCTGCCCTTTCCCTGGATATTACTTTAGCTGACTCATACGGCTCCCATGGGAAGAAACAGGGTAGCCCTATACAAGGACCATGGCTCTCTAATTATCCGCTCAGGCGCTTCAACCTCATGTGCGGCCGGCATCGCGCAACGTGGACCGCTCCCCACCACATTTGTGGCTTACAGCTGATTGCGCTACTAGGGATGGCAATCAATTTTTAGAGGTGTCACTCGTTATAAATCGACTAAAATTGAAACTAGTTGAACGTCACTACCGAATAAAGTAAAAGTATCTACAGTTCAGGAGAAAAAAAAAACGCCTCAGTCTAAATTGCATCTCACGCCGAGCCGGCGCGCGCCGGTGATGGAGTAATTTCCTTTAGGTACGGCGGAGCGTCAATTATTATGTGTAGTGTTATTGTGTGTGTTTTTTATACTACAACACACGTAAAAATGCATTTGTTTAGAAAGCCAAGTAATGCTACTTATCAAAACTAGTTTTGAAATTTTAAAACACTGCTTAGTTTATTCGTATAAACCGTAAATATGCAAAACCATACCACGCTATTTGAGGAGCGCTTTGGGACCTACCTACGCCCGAAGCACCGCGCCTGAGTGGGTATACTTACCTACACGTGGCTTGACCTGTAGTCTATTATGATAAACCTTGTCATACCTACAATAGCTCCAACGTACAGCAGTGAACCGATCCATGACGCTTCAAAATCCGTGATGACATCAGGCAATGGGGTCTGTTCAGGGTCTTGAAGCTTGGGGATGATAGGCGCAGACCAGCCTACGCTGTACCCATCGATAAACTGGCCTATGTTAACTGAAATGAATGATTTGAATTTTAATTATCATTTTTTGTCATCATCATCTTCATCAACAGCCTAAAGACGGACACTGCTGAGTGCTGAACATAGGCCTCCCGCCACTAGCGGCTGCTTGCCTCCTGCGTCCATCCGCTTCTCATGGTACCAGACAGTCGGTCCCATATAGTAGGATGCCGGTCTTCTGGTTCGTAGTCACCACTCTTAAGAACCTTTCTTCCCCATCGGTTGTCAGTTCTACGAGCGATGTGGCCTGCCCATTGCCATTTCAATTTGCTAAAGCATGTTTACTACACATCAATTTGCATAGATATCTTTATGACTAGCACCTATCTTTGTCACGTTCCATATTTAATTGGTATTTCAATATAAGTGATTAATGTGAACGCGGCTGTTTGATTATGAAATGAATCTACACTACACTGCGCTAAATACCTACCTATTCATAAAACTTTTTTTCTTGTCGTAAAGTTTTTTTTAACGGTCAATATTCTTTTATTACTCAAGCTAACTACTACAATAATAAAAACTAAACTAAACTAAAACTAACTACACTACACACTAACTATAACTATACCTACTACAAAGAACAACTGTATAATAGACCGCGATGGCCTACAGACAGTCCAAATGCTCCAGCCCACTGCCGGTAGGTAGCGTACCCAACATGCTGGCAGCATTGCCTCGTTGAATTACAATGCTGATGCGTTGAGCCAAATAAGTGCCAGCATTTTGGTCACGCGTCGCATCGACAAGGCGCTCTGATAGACTTTGGAAAACGTGGTGAGCTCCCGGTCCCCACGGACCCAGGGTCTCAACGCCAAACGGCTCAAATATATAACCGCTACCGAAGTTACTATATTTGCGCCGGTTTAGCAGCTCAGCCGAATTAGCCGCGGCGCCGGCCCTAACGTGCGTTCATAAACTACTTTCACATTTTTTTTATTATTTTGCATCATCATCATCAGCAGCCTGAAGACGTCCACTCCCCGAGCATAGGCCTCCCCCAGAGAGCAGCTGCTCGCCTCCTGCATCCATCGACTCCTCGCGGTATTCACCAGATCGTCGGTCCACCTAGTGGGGGGCCGTTCTACGCTGCGTCTTCAGGTTCGTGGTCACCACTCGAGCACCTTTCTTCCCCATCGGTTGTCAGTTCTACGAGCGATGTGGCGTGCCCATTACCATTTCAACTTGTGTTTTCAATAAAGAGTGCGAAACACTGCGCAGTACTTAGCAAAAATTAGGTGTTCGCGGGAAGAGGCAAGCGGTGTGCGCAGCGTGCGGGGGGCTCGCAGCGCCCTTCACAGCCGCCATTAAGTTTGATTCACACTATCCATGAGGAACTAAGATGAATTTTATTTTTATAGTTGTTTATGCTAATAAGCTTTCGCTTGATCCACAAAACAAAAAAACGCTTCGAGAAAACAGAGTCATTTGTTTCAATGCTCTGTGGTTTGACCGCTTGACTGAAAATTGACACTGGCTGAATCAAGTAATAATACATATAACTTCCTAGGGGGTTTTTTGGCGGGAACGCGGAAATGCTTACGTCGTTGCATTGTATTATTTCTCAAAACTCGTGCTTTTTCCAGTATTAATGTTTAAAGTTGGTGGCGTTTTACGCATTCAGTGCTGAATTACGAGCATGAGTGTAGGCCAGTGATGTAATGTGGTGAAACGTGAGTTTTCATGTTACTTCCAAAATTCCATAGATGCTTCTAGTAAAGTTGCCACCACTTTACTGGAGCATGACTTAGACTGGACTACGACTACCTGACTTAGACTGGACTATGACTATGACTAAGACTTGACTTTACGTAAAATATTCTTTAACGATGAAAAATTACAATACTTGACACTGGCTACGTGTGGAGCCAAAATATAAGAAAAAAATCTTCCTTGGGCTGAATACTGCAAAAGAAATAACTTACCACATGCTACTATGAGCAATTGTGCCTTTAGTCCTGATTGCATAGTTTTACGATTTTAAAAGAAACAAAAAGTTTATCTGCAAGGATAATTGGATACTGCGGCTTGGTATTAAGGCTTCATTTCCAAATGATTTTTCGGTGCCTTAAAAATACATAATTCGGTATAAGTACATTAGTTTTTTTTTAAACACTTCCCTGACATTGACCTCACTGTTGCCAATTCTGTCTGTTCATGATCCATCTTTAGCATTAATAGTAACTAATATTTAAAATCTGAATTCAAATGACTTGATCACGAATGAAAACTGATATTTATAAAATCTTTACCAACTTTTAAGTTCGAGGACTCCAATTATACTTTTAATGTTATAACAAACAACGCACGACTAAATTTAATTTTAATATTTAACTGACTTTTTTTTTTCTTCTGAGTTATATTGTTAGTTCAATGTAGATTATATTACTGAAGACGATTACTTTTTATAAGTTTTATAACTCAAAAAAAATTATTTACTGAAACACAATAACAGCATAAGTCCGTCTATAATACTGTCTACAAGTTTATAGAAACACTTTATTATTATGTCGACCATGCTTAATGTACAGGGATCGTCAACCTTTTAAATAACCGGCTAAGTGCAAGTCGGACTCGCGCACGTAGGGTTCAATACCAATTGTCTATAAAAACGAGGATAAAAATCGAGTTTATTGTATGGGAGCCCCCTTAAGTTTTTATTTTATACTGTTTTTTAGTATTTTTTGTTATAGATAGATAGATAGATAGATAGATAGATAGAAAATGCTTTATTGCACAAGAGTAAATCAAGTACATAGGCGAACTTAATGCTAAGTAGCATTTTCTTCCAGTTAACCTTTGTGTAGTGTGGAACGAGTTATAGTAACAACAGAAATACATCAATTCTGTGAAAATTTCAACTGGCTAATTATCACGGTAAATAAAAACTGGTTTAAATGTGATTATAAATAAACAGTAAATGTATGGACAGCGCTATCTAGCCCCAAACTAAGCATAGCTTGTACTATGGGAACCAGATAACGGATATAATACTTATATACTTTTTGTTTGAAGCATTTTAAAATATTCCCCCCCCCCCCCCGAAATTTATAAGCCTATTACTCCGTGATTTATTTACAGATTTTACTAATTCTTTCAATTATAGTATTAATCTTTAACCTGCTTTATTAAAATAACATTAACTTGTTAATTTTTAATAGCAGGACACAAGCCTATTATAATTAAAGATTTATAGATTTATTTCTTTCCATAAAGATAACTTTAAATTTTACAGGTTTCAGTAGGTATGCTTCTTACACGGGTTTCTTATAGAACTGTTAAAAATTCACAATGATAGCGCCTTGACGGCAAAAGGTGAATTGCCTGATTAAGTAATATGAATATTAAGATATCCTCTAATTTAACTTCCTTTAAATTAATTGCCATTGAAAATATATTCAACGGCAATTAATTTTTAAAAAATTAAATAAAGGTTGAGCACCGCTGAACGAAAGAAGTTTTAACTTCTTTAGGTAGTTAAAAATAAATATTACTTTGTCTCATACTCATAACATCTATTATAATATATCTATATATATATATATATAATAATACTGTAACAGGACCAATTCTGTACATTAAATATATTTTGAATTTTTTTTTGGAGAGCTCTATAATATCAAAAAATGGAAATATGTATTTTTAAATACAAAATGAAACAAGAATATCTAGTGTAATTCCGCTAAAATAAAACTATAAGATTATCTATATTGGGATAGCTGTAAGGGATTGTTCCTGGTAAATGTATGTGACAAAGAATAAGAAAAATATTTGTTATGACAGTTTCATTACAACAATCTGGGAAGGCTACATACACACATACATACACACATGCATACATACACCACCATACATACATCACATCATGGCATACATTTACCAGCAACAATCCCTACAGCTTTCCCAATATAGATAATCTTATAGTTTTATTTTAGCGGAATTACACTAGATATTCTTGTTTCATTTTGTATTTAAGATGAACTTCCGCGAGGTAACGCCTGATTCAATCAAATGTATTTTTTTTATTTTTGTCTGTCTGTCTGTCTTTCTGTATCTTGGCTAATTAGCTGATTAGTTAGTATGATTAGACTTCATACTCGAAGTTTAGTAAGGCTATAGGATACTTTTATTCCAAAATTCAGCACGGGTCCCGTGGATAGCGGATGGAAGTTAAAATGAATCCTTACATATTTTAATTCATTAACGCGTAGGCCGATTTCATTTACATTTTTTTACTAAGTGGTAGGACTTTTCTGCAAAATTCGTCTAGGTAGGTACCACCGCTTTGCCAGTTATTCTGCCGCCAAGCAGTAGTGTGCATGCACTACTGTGTTCCGGTTTGAAGGGCATTGTAGCTAGTGAAATTACTGGGCAATTGAGACTATGACCTGATTACACGGTATAGTAATCTGATTACTAGACAGTGTGATGTCTCAGGATGACGTGCGCAGTGCAGTGTCACGTGGAACTTTATTATTTTAAAGTTCCGTGTGACACTGCATCTGTTATGGGCGGTCGTATCGCTTAACATCAGGTGAACGACTAGCTCGTCACGTCATTCATTCTACTTTAAATATTTGAATCGGTTTTGAGGCCAAAAATTCCAGAAATCCTTTCTTCAGTATTAGATCTAAAACCACTCCTATCCTGTTCTATCGTAAAGATCAGAGGGAGAGAGGAATAGGTAAGGGAAAAGGATGAAACGATGAAGTGCTGACGCACCTGCCTCCTTTAATCTTTCTCTATTCCTTTAGACTGTAAGGCGTAAAACCCCGTGCGAAGGGTTTTTTGGCGGGAACGCGGAAAACTTCAAGTCGTTGCATTGTATTATTACTCAAAACTTATGCTTTTTCCAGTATTAATATTTAAAATTGGTGGTGTTTTACGCAATAATGTGCTGAATTACGAGCATGAGTGGTGGGCAAGTTATATAATGTGGTGAAACGTGAGTTTTCGTGTTGCTTCCAAAATTCCATAGAAGCTTCTAGTAAAATTGCCACCACTTTATTGGAGCATGACTTAGACTGGACTATGACTATGACTAGGACTTGACTTTACGTGATATATTCTCTAACGATGAAAAATTATAATACATGACACTGGCTAAGTACACTATGGGTGTGGAGTCAAAATATAAGAAAAAAAACCCGTGCGAAGCGGGCGCCGGGCCCGGGGCGCGTCAGCTAGTTAATTAAATATGAATCTTATTTACTTTGACTCTATCTCTTGGCTCTTTGACATTTTAAATGTCATTTGGATGCATTATCTTTTTTATTACTTACATAAGTTGTTTTATACTTATTATCAAAATCAAAATGCTAACGCGTTTGACCGGCCTCTCACGGAGAAATAATGGTCATAAGTACCTTAAATTAAATTATTTTTGGAGAGCCGATGGATCCAGGGCCGAGCAGCCGCTCAAAGTGGCGCTCTCTGGGAGCCCTCGTGGAGGCCTATGTTCATGTGAGGAAGCAGTGAACGTCTTCAGGCTGTTGATGATGATGATGATGATGATGATGTTGGTTTGGAGATCGTCATTCCATACCTAGTAGGGGGCTGGCCTACGCTGCCTCTTTCCGTTCGTGGTCGCCACTCGAGTACCTTTCTTCTCCATCATGTCAGTTCTTTGGCGATTCCCACTGCCATTTCAACTTGCTAATTCTAAGAACTATATCGGTCACCTGCTGATCTCCTCGTTTATCTCATCTCGCAGGCATAGCTCACTCCATAGCTCGTTGCGCGACTGTGAGCTTACTAATGAGGCCAACAGTAAGAGACCACGTCTCAGTTCAATAGGTCATCACTAGCAGCACACATTGATTGAAACCCCTTTGCCAGGCTATACGTTAAAGAAAGACTTGTGTCGTGAATTTTATAATTTATTCTCACTTTTTAATATTAAGAGGTTGGTAGACTGTTTAAAAATACCATTTTGGTTGGCCACACTGGCGGAAGGGGCGTCCGCTGAACCATCAGCCAATAACGATGGCTGCCTTGGTAGTTCCGGTAAAATAATATTGAGATTTAGGAGGGAAGTTTTGGAGGGACGACAAGGTCCAAAAGACAGTCAATTCTGGTTAAGCAGGCAGCCGAAGCGTCAAGACGTATTATTGCTCCTGTTTGTTTATGGTGTACTGAATATTATAGAAGAAAGAATATACAAGAATTGAATTAAAAAGGTTCTCTGTGTCTTACTTCACTTGGAAGAATATAAAATAGGTACCTAATTATGTTATGAATCGGGGTTGGATTGAAATCGGATCATGTCTTTAGGTATCTAAACCTACGCAAACAAGGTAATTCCAAACCACTTTTCTACAATAATAAAACTAGTTAAATAAAACTGCAGATTATCCTCTGTTTATTATTTTTAAAATACGAGTGCCGACTTATAGATGCAAACAAAATAAAAGTTATTAAATATGTCAAATTATTTATTTATTGAATGGAAAAATGCTAAATCACGAGAGCAAATTCCTTTATCCTGATCTGTGATTTTTGTAATGCATGTCAAACCGCTATAAAAATATTATTAACTTACTTTGGTTTTATATAATAGGCACCTAGGTGCTTTAAAGCTAATAGACTAATGGAAATGTAGTCTTTTAACTTACAAAAGGAATAGGTATAATACCTATATTTAAAATAAACACTGGTCTATTTTTAATTTCACAATGAGATTAATTTTGACTTCAAAATCAAAAGTAGGTTCTATTCTATTTACACACCCCTCTAACCACATCTATTGTAAAAAAAACAACATAATAAGGTAGTAATTATAAAGACGATAGAAAAATAACAACATTTCAATGAATCACTTGAGTTTTTGGCGGGAACGCGGAAAAGTTCACGTCGTTGCATTGTATTATTTTTCAAAACTTTTGCTTTTTCCAGTGTTAATGTTTAAAATTGGTGGCGTTTTACGCATTAAGTGCTGAATTACGAGCATGAGTGTGGGCAAGTGATAAAATGTGGTGAAACGTGATTTTTCGTGTTGCTTCCAAAATTGCATAGAAGTTTCTAGTAAAGTTGCCACCACTTTACTGGAGCATGACTTAGACTGGAATATGTCTACCTGACTTAGACTGGACTATGACTATGACTAAGACTTGACTATGTGTGGAGCCAAAATATAAGAAAAAAAATATTTCAATATTAACCATTATTTTTAAAGCAACTGTTACTATTACAACTCTTTAATGTTAGTCAGGTATCTACATTTAGTACCTAATTTTATTGTTTGTTCGAGCGTAAACGATTAAGTACCTATCTACTATTGAATAATAAGTATACATAATAGGTATTATAAGTAGATGGTACTTAACTACTTACTTCCATACCATACCTGTATATAGGTGTATATAGGACATAATGTCCTCTCCATCCCAAGGTTGTCTGGAAGAAATCGCTTTAAGCGATAAGACCGCCCATTGTACTAGCATTATAAGTCAATTAAGTTTTGTTTCTTTTATTTTGTATATGTTAGTTTATTTGGTGTACAATAAAGAGTTAATCAATCAATCAATCAATCAATCAATCATACCTAATTTTTGAACCCTATCGTCGCCCCCCAAGACACGTCTTGAGCGACCCGGACGATCCTATAGCAGCCGTTGATTCGGCTGCGCTAGGATCACCGGACCAGTCTAGCCCTTCTGGCTCAGGTACCGATTTCAGTACCGCTGTAGGATGCCAGCATACCAGAGTGTCCCGGAGGTCCGCCCAAAGCTTCTTCCCGGTAGCTCAGATAGGGGAGGGCACTCACGGGAACACGTAGGTATCTAGTGGGATATCCGGAACTATTGAAATGAAACTGTAGATCTCGGTGAACTGGGTTTATTGTAGTGTATAACAATAATTTAAGGTGGTTATGGTCCGAAATGCTGAAAAATAAGATCACAACTTGTTCCCTATTGCACTTTTACGGAACAACTACTTAGTAGTGAATTTAACTTGAGGTACAAATAGCACTTTAAACTGTTAGTAACAGATAACTTATAAAAAATTTGTTAAAGCACAAACGAGGACTGTCCGCCTCGGCGGTTGAATGAATTGACCAAAATGTATGGAAAATGAAAAGAATGCGACTAATGTTCTAATTTAATCTAGATTATGTGAGGCCAATATTTGATGCGAAAACTAAGAAAGCAGGTGAATAGCTGAAATGATGATGAAGGAGGATGACATCGTCACAAGAGTAACACAATCAGACTCCAACCACGCTAGTGAGGTCGACGAACCCCCCGTAGGCTAACTAGAATGGTCGCGACTTTCCATAGGGTCCACTCCTCCAGTGAACGTATTCTCCTATCCCGGTAACAGCCCAAGCCGAGTCTCGCACCCCAGGAGTGCTCTTGAGCTACTTGTCTCCCACTATTGTCGGTTGGGCGCCCGCCCTCCCGTCCGGTGATGCTGTAAAGCTCGGTAGAAACCAACAGCACCAGCCACTAGCACATTAGCCCAAAAAAAAGGACGACGGCAAGGTATTCCTTTCATTTGCTGTTCACGCTATAAAGTTTGATGCAAAAAGTGCGGACCTTAGAGCTTTGGGTTCTCGATAAGGTTCTCGAGTGGCGATCACGAACCGGAAGGCGCAGCGTAGGCAGACCCCCCACTAGGTGGACCGACGACCTGGTGAAACTGCGGAGAGACGATGGATGCAGGAGGCGAGCAGCCGCTCAAAGTGGCGCTCTCTGGGGGAGGCCTATGTTCAGCAGTGCACATCTACGGGCTGATGACGATGATGATGATGATAGAGCTTTGAAAAAAAATGATATTTCGCACCTAGATCAAGCTTTTTTTTTTTCTGTCTCTGTTTATAGAGACTTTTTAATATGTTGCGGGCTTTAGGAATATTAGCGACAAGTATGTAAATAATAAATATTTATTATATTTTTTTGAAAAAAATACCTTATCAACACTCTCCCTTACTTATCTCATTTATACTTTACTAGCTTTTGCCCGCGGCTTCACACGCTTGTGTTATGTTATTTTTACGTTATAGTCTAATAATAGATCATGCATTTCGTACCAAACAACAAAATCCAATAAATCTTTTCGAAGCTGAGCACAGTAACCTGTATTAGCATAGGTATAGGTATAACGCAAGCAAAGCCGTGAGTAGAAGCTATTTAAGCCAACCTTACCAAAATTTATTTACCTAAAATTAAATGTTTTGAGTTTAATATAGATTTATAACAGTAAAAGAAGTTTCAAACAAAAAACTACAATTTTATAAGTACCTCTTCATATTACAACAAAAAGAAATCATCATCACTTCACTCAGATCTTTAACAGAAGTTTCAGTAATTTTTGTTTAGGTAGTAGTTACCTAAGCAGGCAGGTACAGTTTAGAAAAATATGGAAGAATCACACACAATGATCCTGTTTTGCTCAGTTTTACATATTATCCGCGCGCTTTTTGTTCCATTTACCACATTTTTTTTACCTTCTTAAGTTTGGTTCCATACGAATTGAGTACCTAACTACCATCACATAGCCAGTGTCAATAATAAGTTTATAAATTTCTGGAGATATGCATTTACCTGTACGACGCGTACATAATTAATTTTCTTAATACTAATTAGGAATTACAACTACTAAACCACCACTCCTTAAAGAATCGACAGTTATAATTATTATGTCCACTATTTTCCACGCTGTCTCATTCCCAACATACCTACCTAGTGATGAAGGAAGTAGGTTAAATCTTCATTACATAATAATTACTTACACCCAAAGATTATCTACTATGGGGCATATTCAAAGAAAGTTGCAATCGATTAAAGATACGTTTGAGAAACTACTTACGAAATTTGTATTCAAAAACCATTTTTATCTCTATTATAAAGGCATGTATGCAAGTTGTGTATTTCAGAATTTACTCAAAGCTTCCTGAAATCGTTCTGAAATCGAGATTAGTGAAATTTTGTATTCAAAAACGAATTTTATCATCATTTTATCGTCCATTTTGTGTCAATCTGTCATCAATCTGTCAAATACTAAACGATATTATAACCTATCAGAGCAAAGTTTGAAACGTCATGTTAAAACGTCCAATCAGAGCGGAGAATCACCGATTTAATAGAAAAAATTGTAATCGAAAACGCTGATTTCGTCACTAAAATCGTGTTTTAAGCTAAAATAGGTAGGAGGGTACTTTAACGGGATCATTGAACATTTTCGTGGGGTATTGTAAAAAGAAATCTGCGATATGATTACTGCAAACGGCTTTGGTATACAATGTGATTGAAATTCTTTCACGAGAAAGGATGAATTTCAAGGATTTGAAGAATTGAAGTCAGCTCTGGTGCTGCTCACAGTAGCTGGGACCAATGGCTTAACGTGCTTTCACCGGAGCATTGTAGAGCTCAGCTGTAAATGATCACTTTTTGTGGCGGTCACCCATCTAAGCAGTGATCATGGCGTCCATTGCTTAGCTTTACCGGCTCGTTCTAAGTAGTTGAGCTTCCCTTAATTACAGTTCAGTGCGAATGAGAATATTGCTGCCCATTGCTTGCACTTATGGTAGCCATGACAAGATTTGTGGTGGGCCTATATATAGTTATACCTGGACCACACGGTTGAATACAATAGGAAAACATAGGTACTTATCTTGTTTAGCTTTATGTGATTTATTTCATGTAAATATTCACAAACTTCTCATCGACAAAAAATACCACTCTGAGACTTAGGTCTATCTTACTAGTGCTGTATTACTGAAACTGCAATTTTGTAGTGCCAATTTAATGCTGTTGGTCTCATCTGGCCATATACCCGTATAACGAGCGTATAAATAAGCCCTGTGAGAAAAAGACGCAAGGATCCTGGGGAGATGTTTTTATAGGTGAAGTATAATGCAAAACATGACCTCACAAAGTTTTATTTCAATTTATAAAATAAATACAATTATTCTAAGAAGGTATTAATACATAATGCGACTATAGTACCAAAGACAAATAAGGTACATCTAGCTCAACGGGTGTAAATTGTAGCATTATAAGAGGCGGGTAGTCATGTTTCATGTTTACAAAGTCGTTGCGGAAACTGCATGCGCTTTAACGTAACATCACCAATATTTTATGATCACAATACTGTAACAAAAGCACAACACAGTAGGTACTGCAGGCTCTCATTTCTGAAACAAAATACGAAATATGTGAAAATGTTAAAAAACACGACCATTGTGGCCATTGTGGTGGCCTGGTAGTACCTAGCTCTACTTTCTCATCATCATCATCATTAGCAGCCCGAAGACGTCCACTACTGAACATAGGCTCTACTTTCTGTGTACTTTAAATTATGGTTGCTGTATACCTACTCGGTACCAAACACAGAAAAGAATTATATTATAAACTCTTTATTGACACTAAGATATAAACGATGAGAACCAAAAAGATTTTCGCGTGGATACCACGGACCGATAAGGCGTAACGTATGAGTAGGTAGATATTAACAAAACCGTCAGGAGCTGTTGGATTCAAGAGGCTACTTACCCAAGCCAACAGTGGACGTGCTCCCCTTCCGACTGATGATGGTCAATCGTGGTATCATGGAGCTATGCGTGGTAACTTATCGATGAATAGAAGTATCGGTCTGGTAGGTACTACTCACTTTGTCAGATAAGTAGTTTACGTTGCTTTTCCAATTTATTTTAGTAGGTGATTTTTTTATGATTATTAAGTTATTTTTGGTGGATAATTCACCACAATTTGTTGGATTTATTTTTTAAAATACCATGGTCGTACAAAGAAAATACAAACAACAGTCAAAGAGTATATAATTTACACAACAGTGACAGATGTTGTTAATTGATGTCAAGCACATAGAAGTTTAATATGATATTCTATACTAACTGGAATTTGTACATCGGACGGAAACGTAGTTCGAGGGAGATAGTGACTAGGGAGGCGCTTGTCGTTGTCAACTGATAGCCACTTTTTCAATATCAATGTTTCTCTCCAATATTTAGATTAAATGTGGATGTGGCCTGTGTATATTTTAACTAATAAGATAATGACAAAATATATAAAATACCTAAGTAGGTACCTACATCAGTAGGTATCAGAAACATGTTTATTGGTTAACTTTCTTACGGTTTTACTTTCATCATTATCCGGTACCTAAATAGAAAATATACTGGGTGTAATTGAATTAATTAGCACCCTTTGAAACTAAGTACCTACTCCTGATACTGGTTACGTCTGGACCAAAATTTTTGAATTCTAACACATTGGTTTAGTAATAATTATAACTCCAAAAAATGGAATAACTTACTTAATCAAATGCTACAATACAAAATTTAATTAAAATAATGTAGTACTGTTTTTAATTAGTATACAAGGTATAAAAACGTTTAAATATATCAAAATCATCCGTGCCAACTGCGTTAGGTGCCGCGGCAATCTTCATAATTTTCAATAAAAATATTTTCATTTACACACTTTTACTATTTAATAATCATCTATAAATGATGTAGTATCATGGGTTCAATTTATGCTTATGAATTTAATTACATCCTGTAGAAAATCTTGTTTTTTTATATTCGATGTAGGTACATCTACGTATCCTACCTGCACATAAATTTCTAAAAGTTATATTAACACTAATTCAATTCCTAGTAAAGTTGAATTGTCCGACCGCGTCACGCGGTTGGCGGCAACAGCGCTGATTTAAGGCTTTTCGACAATCCATCTGACGGTAGGTAGTTAGCGCGCGCAAGTACATCGAGTGACGGAGGCCTTACGTATATAGTAACATTATATAGCAGTATCTGTGGTATACCACATATTGTTGAATATGTTCACCCTTAGGATGAAACTAAAATAAAAGGTTATTCGAGACATTGTTCTTATTTCATGTTTCTTATTTAAAATTAAAATTTTATTTTCATAATAGCGCTTGTAGGCTCAAATTAAATGAAAAAATTAGTAAAATCTGTAAATAAATCTCGGAGTAATAATCTTTTAAAGCTTCTAGAGGAGATATTGGCTGTCCCTTTCTTGCAAAACAGAGATTCCCCACAGTGACTTTGAAAACGCACGTTTATGACTTCATGTGATTTTTTTTATGCTATAGGTAGCAAACAAGCATACGGCCCTCCTGATGGGAAGAGGTCACAGTAGCCTAAGACGTGCCATTGATGCGTTGCTTACTCTGTGATAATACTCTATTGTATGCAAAGCTACCACAGCTAAATAATGAAGCACTATGAATGAGCAAGAACTGACGTCACAGAATGTTAGACCTGTCTCTCTCTATTCCTTTATTTTAAAATAGCTTGTAGCTTTCACAACTGCTTCATTATCATCATCATCTATAGCTTCTAGACATTAGATAGGACTCCCCCAGAAAGCGCCACTTTGAGCGGCTCTTCGCCTCCTGCGTCCATCGGCTCTCCATGATTTTCAGCAGGTCGTCGGTTCATCCAGTGAGGCCTCTGCCTACGCTACGCCTTCCGGTTCGTGATCGCCACTCGAGAACCTTTCACGACTGTGTATTCTTTGGGAAATATTTGACAAAGCGAACGAAGTGAGTACGCAAGTACGATGTCATACTTGCGTACAGGTCGCATTATTCAACCAATCTTGCCGTATCTTGGTAGGTTCGTGAGGAACGTCATCGTTCCAGTTAGGTATGAGCATATGAATTCCTTGGTTTTTTAAGTTATAAAAATTACTATAGATAAGAATAAGCATTTTGATAAAAAACTGAACAATGTGACCGAATTCCGTGTAAAATAATTTTAATGCTACTGGAAACGTCATATTACTAAAACCACAGAGTAACAATAGTTTTTTCTGTTATCTGTGACTAGAACAGGTTTGATGATCGTTTTTGAATACCACTGCATTTGACAGCTCTATAAGAGTTGTAGAACATTTTAGTTAAAAAACTTTCTACGTAAAATGGCATTTACTGCGCATGCTTGTGTATGAAGATCTCGTCGTCATTGGCCAAATGGAATCTTTCTTTTAACCAATCACTATTTTAGAGAAAGGTTGCCTTAGTCGTACCACAGTCTAATCCCCGTCTGCACTAAAGTTTGACAGCTCCTAGGTTTGCTTTTATTTCTCTAGGATTTACTAAACGATAAAAATTCGGTGCACTAAACTCAGTCAGTTGCATAAATGCCTAAGACAATAATAGGCATAATGACTAGTATTAAAAATTAACAAGTAAATACTTTACTTTCATAAAGAAGATTAAAAATGAATGCAATAATTAAAAAAATAAGTAAAATCGGTATAGAAAGGAGAGGCCATCTTCTGTCCCTTTCTCGCGAAACAGAGCACCTCCACAGTTACTATGAAAAGTCCACTTGTGACGTCACATGCCAAAGAGATTGTTTGTAAAGCTACCACAGCCTAGTACTATGAACGACCTTGCTCTGACATCACTGGCGTTTGAGCTATCTCTTTCTAATCCTTTTTTTAAAATGCTTACTTGTAACTTTGTAATTTTTTGTGATATTTTATTTTTGTTTTCACTAAAGTTTATCTTTTGAGTAATATTATTAATTTATGCATAAAAAAATATTTAATAATGCCTTGGAAACAAGTCACGGAAGATGATAGTTTAGTAATATCTAGTAGATACATACACCAACAATAAATTAGTTCAACCAATTTCACCAATTGTCATAATGGATACTATTTTCTTATTCCATACAACAAATGTGATTTTTTGGTCATTTTATAGTTAATGGTACGGAGGCCTTAGTGCGCGAGTTTGACTTGCACTTGGCCGGTTATTTTGTAAGTTTGTACCCAAAGTATTTTTTAGAAACACATTGAAATATGTAGGTATAATATCTATCAGCACCATGCTCAACGATCTCAATAGTCTCCCAACACGTTGGTCTAAGATGAACATGGACAAGACGAAAATCATGTCTAATGCCCATGTTCCACCTGTACCGGTAATTGATGGGAACGATACTTTCAATGTCGTAAACAAAAATATGCCTACCTAGGATAGATCCAAATGGGTAGGTCCAACTTCGACAAAGAGGTCGCACGGAGAATCCAACTCGGCTGGGCAGCGTTCGAGAAACTTCGACCTATCTTTTCGTCTAAAATACCTCAAAGCCTGAAAATGAAAGTTTTCAAACAGTGTGTGTTGCCAGTGATGACTTACGGCACTGAGACCTGGTTTCTTACTGTTGGCCTAATGAGTAAGCTCAAAGTCGCGTAGCGAGCTGTGGAGAGAGCTATGCTCGGTGTTTCCTTGCGAGACAAGATCTGAAATGAGGTGCAAGAGAATTAAAGTCACCGGTATACCTTTCAGAATTACCAAGTGACGTGGCAGTGGGCGGGTCACATCGTTCGTAAAACTGACAACCGATGGGGAAGAAAGGTTCTCGAGTGGTGACCACGAACTAGTAGATGCAGTGTAGACCGGCCCCTCACTAGATTAGGTGGACCGTGGAAGCAACCACTCAAAGTGGCGCTCTTTGGGGGAAGCCTATGCTCAGCAGTGGACGTCTTCTGGCCGATGATGATGAATATCTGTTTTAAAAAAATTTAAATTACTTAAATTAAATATCATTTATTTCAGACATTGGCCCTATAAAACATAATACAAATGAATCAATAATTAAGTAAGTAGGTAGGTATAAAAATAAATTAGAATAAAAATTAAAATCATGTAAATTAAATTCTGAAAGATTTTAATAATATTTTGATTTAGCGTAATAACTAAAGAATGAATGTAGGTACTACGCAAGAATTTTGATTTAATTTATAATACATAGACAGACATTTTTTACCAGTTTTTTATTCAGGGGGTACGACCGGACCCACCTTACCCTGTAACTATCAGTACAAAAAAAACAGCTCATTCATTGGATGTTCAGATTTTACAATCAGCCAATGAACTTGGCCAAGTCATATGTGCCTAGCTTTAAAATCGTTTATTATTTACAAGATAAAGTACTTATTAACCAATAACGATCCACTGGAGGGAATAGACCTACCCATTTTTTCTATAACCCCGCCCATAAAATCGCAGCCCGTAAATGGTTCACGCCTTCATAGATATGAGCACTGATGACCAATTTTACGGCGGCGGCGTGTACTAAAAGTCTTCACGGCGGCGGCGGCGGCGGCTCGCCGTCGCGGCGACCTTGGTTTGAGATTTTTTCCTGCGTACAATTTCTTTAAAAAAACTTACAGAAAGTCATATTGCTACGGGGCCACACGGTCGGTCGACCTTGCCGGCGAGATCGTCTGTTGTCATTGTCACGTTACGTCGATTTTTATACCAGTGACGAAAACGAGGGTTGAACGACATTGGTCAAGTTAGATATAAATATAAAATATAAATATGTGTGGACATTTCACACAGCGCCATCTAGCCCCAAACTAAGCATAGCTTGTACTATGGGAACCAGATGACTGATACAATACTTATATAGTATTACTTATATAGCATCATATATTCGTCAAATCGGTAATTTGTCAAATTGGATATTGGTCAAATCGGTAGTTCGTCAAATTGTCTTTTTGTCCAATCATGAAATTTGCCAAATACGCTATATGTCAAGTAATTTAAGTACAATCAAGTGTAAAACTGAAAGATAATATGGTTCACTTAGGTCAGATTCCGCTTTACTATCCTAGCGCAATCGATATGACGGCTGTGTGTAATAGGGTGTTCTGAGTCACCCAAGATATTTCTAGGGTGACGACGATGCGGAGATGAGTCTGTCATGTCTGTAGAGTACGTTAGCGCTTGGACTACAAAAATATTGCGATTATGTGGTGTTACATCAAAATAGCGTTATGATGCATTCTTCAGAAACTGTCGGATCGGTCAGTACTCATTAGTAAGAGCGAGAAAGCAAGCCACGACGGCACGCCGCCGTGTTGTGCTCAGCGCCGTCATGAATTTACGGTGACGGCGGCGCGCTAACGCGGCGCTCATATCTACTTCATATTTAGTTCCATTTTGTCCCAAATCAAGTTTGAAATCACAGAGTACATTGGTAAGTCAGACACCACCACAGAGTACATTGGTAAAGACAACACCATGGAATACCAAATTTGTGCAATTTTGGGAGGATATCCGATGAGATCCGAAATGAGCAGATCCGTAGAACTAAAGCGGCTGATATTTATTTACACAAGTGGATTGAAATGGCAATGGGCTGGGCAGGCCACGTCGCACATTACTAACTATAGAACTGAAACCGATGGGGAAGAAAAGTTCTTGAGTGGCGACTACGAGCTGGAACATGCAGCGTAGGGTGGCCTCCCAAAACCTAGATGGACCGATGATCTGGTTAAAACCGCAGAGCAGCCGATTGATACAAGTGGCAACCAGCCGCTCAAAGTGGTGTTGAATGGTTTAGTGGTTGTTAGATGGTTGGCGCTTTGGTGGACACCTAACAGGTGTATCAGTCAGGCAGGTTATGTTTCTTGCAGAGTATTTAGGTAAACAAACTCAAAACAGTGCTTGAGTATACCTACTTAAATAAAGCCACTGTTTAGTCTATCTTTAGTAGGTAAGTGTGGTAAATAAGCAACTGGCCACTTCTTGCTTTCGAACTATTTGATTTGTGATGTATTGGTATTGACACTGTCAGTTTATAACAAGCTAGATTTTTATCGAATAAAGCCATGTTTTCTCATTAAATGGTATAATTCTACAATTTATTCGATAAAATAATATGGATAAATATCTTAAACCCGAGAGGTTTGATGCGGACCCATCTACAAATTCGGATCAATCATCCCAATGGATTCACTGGAAACAAACTTTCAATAACTTCATACAAGCTATACAAACTAAAGAAAATGCAGTATCAGTAAGTACCGACTGCAGATATCAACTCCTGATCAATCATCTGTCGCCGCTTCTCTACACCCACATCAAAGACGCCAAGGAGTACGACAAAGCCATAGAAAAACTAGATGCGCTATTTTTAAAACCAGCAAACGAAATATTTTCTCGATACCGATTAGCAACACGACAACAACAACCCGGAGAATCAATTGATCAATACATACAATCGTTGAAACTCTTATCTAAGGATTGCAGTTTTAAATCAGTGAGCGCTGAGCAAAACGAAAGCGAATATGTTCGCGATGCATTCATCTCAGGATTATCATCACCAACAATACGACAGCGGCTCTTAGAAAATAGTACTCTAACTTTAGATAAAGCATACGAGCAAGCGCGATCTCTGGAATTAGCGCAAATTCAAAACGATAGTTATCGCCGCCGGGAAGCTACACCTAGTATGATTAATTATACCTCCAATGACTCCACTACTGCGGCTGCGCGTGGACATACTAAAAGTGAATCATGCTTTTTCTGCGGGAATCCACGCCACCCTCGATGGGAATGTCCTGCCTCTAATGCTACGTGTTCGAAATGCGGTAAAAAGGGTCATTTTTCAAAAGTTTGCCTCAGTAAAGCTACTCAAAAGGCCGCAAGTGCGACAACAGAAGACGATTATGATGCTCACGAATCACCCACCACGTCGCATACGTTTTCATGCATATTGTCAGCAGCGGATCTCAATAAAGCTACTGTACCGGTCATTATTAATGGAAAGACTACTGCGAGAGCTCTCATCGATACAGGCAGCACAGCAAGTTTTATCGATCAACGTCTTGTAACTCTGTGCAATTTGAATATCGCACCCTGCAAACAAAAAATAACGATGGCAACGTCAAATTTGAGTACACACGTCAATGGATCATGCACATTGAAGCTAAAAATACAAAATCAGATAATAGAAGCTACACTTATGATCATGAATGGACTTTGCGCAGACATAATAATCGGTCATGATATTTTGAAAAATCATAAGGCCTTAGAAATGCATTTTGGTGGTTCTCAACCGTCACTCAAGCTATGCGTTTTGTCTGAAGCAAATATTGAACCAGTTAGTTTATTTACTAATCTACTATCTTTTGACAAACCGACCGCTGTCAAGTCCAGAAGACACTCTGACTCAGATTCTCTTTTTATCAAAGCCGAAATACAAAAACTTCTCGATGACAAAATCATCGAACCAAGTCTTTCGCCGTGGAGAGCACAAGTTCTTGTTACTTCCAACGAGCGTCATAAGAAAAGGATGGTTATCGATTACTCCCAGACTATAAACAGATTCACAGAACTTGACGCTTATCCTTTACCTTCAATGGATGGGCTTATTTCAAAGGTAGCCAAGTACAAAATCTTTAGTAAAGTAGATCTTCGCAGCGCTTACCATCAAATCCCAATCTTAGAGCACGAAAAACCGTATACAGCTTTCGAAGCTTGCGGAAATCTATACCAATTTCGACGCATACCGTTTGGGGTAACGAACGGCGTGGCAGCTTTTCAACGAGCTATCAACAGCATAATAGAAAAAGAACATCTACAAGGAGTTTATGCTTATTTGGACGATATTACGATTTGCGGGCATAATCAAGCTGATCACGATGAAAAATTACGCTCTTTTCAAGAGATTGCAACTCGCTACAACCTAACATTAAACCTTCAGAAAAGCGAATTTTCAAAAACAGAAATCAACTTGCTAGGCTATAACATCTGCAATAACGTAATAAAACCAGATCCTGAACGACTTCGCCCTCTTTTGGATATGCCGGTTCCCGACGATCTATCATCACTAAGACGAACCATGGGTGTTTTCGCACATTACTCTAAATGGATTCCAAAATTTTCAGACAAGATAAAATTTCTTGCTAAATCAGAGAAACTTCCCCTATCAACTGAAGCCGTGCAAGCATTTCAATCACTTAAAACAGAAATAGCTAAATCAGCAATCAAATCAATTGACCCCAACATCCAATTAACCGTAGAGACAGATGCGTCTGACCACGCTATTGCGGCCACGCTTACCCAAGAAGGGAGACCTGTAGCGTTCTTTTCAAGAACTCTAAGCACTCATGAACGTAATCATTCTGCAATTGAGAAAGAAGCTGCAGCTATTGTGGAAAGCATACGAAAGTGGAGACAATTTCTTATTGGTAAAACATTTCGACTAATTACTGATCAGAAATCAGTATCGTTTATGTTTGACCAGAAGCATAATTCTAAGATCAAGAATGATAAAATCCAGCGTTGGCGCTTGGAACTTTCTAGCTACGATTTTGACATAACTTACCGCCCAGGCAAAGACAACATTGTTGCGGATGCGCTCTCACGAGTAAACGTAACAGCAACAACTCATTCAGTCAATAACAACCTTCTCGAACTTCATAAGAATTTATGTCATCCTGGTATAACACGTATGGTTCACTGGGTTAGAGCTAAAAACTTACCATATTCGGTCGAAGATGTTAGGCGAATCACTGGGTCATGCCCAATCTGTGCAGAGATAAAACCCAGATTTCTTAGGACAAAGGGCACCTTAATAAAGGCGACTGCTCCATTCGAAAGGATCGCTATTGATTTCAAAGGCCCATTACCATGTGATACAAACAACCGCTACATGCTTACTATAGTGGACGAGTACTCGAGATTTCCTTTTGCATTCCCTTGTTCTGACCTAAGCTCAGAGACGGTCAAAAATAAGCTATCAGAACTATTTGCACTATTCGGCATACCAACCTACGTACATTCTGATAGAGGGACAGCATTTGTATCAGCTGATCTGAAGAATTTTCTGCATGGGATAGGTGTGGCTACTAGTTATACCACACCATATAATCCACAAGGCAATGGTCAAACTGAGCGATACAATGGTATTATATGGAAAACTGTGCAGCTCTCATTAAAATCGCTGAACCTCCCTATCAACTGCTGGGAAACTGTCCTCGAACAATCACTGCACTCCATTCGGTCTTTATTATGCACAGCGACTGGATGCACTCCACATGAGCGGATGTTTAAACATCCTCGCAGATCTTCAAACGGACAATCAATGCCAACGTGGCTCACAGGCGCGGAGAGAGCATTGTTGAGGAACAATACCAGGAAAAGTAAATATGACCCCATAGTTGAAGAAGTCGAACTCGTTGATGCCAATCCTCTACATTCTCATGTAAGATTACAGAATGGCCGGGAACTGATAGTTTCAAATCGACACCTGGCACCTACAGGAGATGCTTCTCCTAATATCGAAGATCCTGAAACAGAATCTGATTCCAGCTGGATTTCTGCCGAGTCTAATGAACGTGAACCAGATTCTAGCAGCACAGAGGTTCCTGAACCGGATTCTAGTAGCACAGAGGTTCCTGAACCGCGTCGCTCAGCCAGAGAGCGACGTTCTCCTGCTTATTTGCAAGATTATGTTACAATCTAACCACGGGAGAATGTGGTAAATAAGCAACTGGCCACTTCTTGCTTTCGAACTATTTGATTTGTGATGTATTGGTATTGACACTGTCAGTTTATAACAAGCTAGATTTTTATCGAATAAAGCCATGTTTTCTCATTAAATGGTATAATTCTACAGTAAGGTAAGTAAGTGAACTGTGAAAGCTGAATGCAAATGGTAGATTTATTTCATAGTGGTGATTTTTTTTCATAATAAACACTACAAAATCGTCTCGGAAAACACATGCAGTGGTCGTGGAATACACCTAACATATTCCTCCAGGTCCTCCTTTCCGCAACGCTATATCGTCGAATCTACGTCTGGTCACTTCCTCTGTGAGCTTTTAAATACACGGCCATATATCCTGATATATGCCTGCATTAGGTCAGGATTATTACGTGTTGAAATAGCTATCGTATATTCTTATCTCCTTATCTCATGTATTTTCATACATGAGGGCGAATTCTCCGATATTATAAACAAGCTTTTCTACTGCAGTATGGAGATTCATATAATTATAGCGGTTCGCTTTGTCGTCAATGGTTGTTTTATTTTTCCCGTTTGTCTATCGTTCGTGATTTTGAAGCCACATAATAATTTCAATAAATTATTTTCAACAATTTTGTATCACAGCTATCTATTATATTAGTGAAGACAGATAGGACCACAGAGTACATTGGTAATGGATAGGACTTTCAATCTTTACCAATGTACTCTGTGGATAGGAGGGCTCTATGGTTGACAGTTAGTTACAGTGTCTCCACCAAGCGCTTGTGTCACCATAGTGGTGCACCTAGTTCCATGTTCAAATATCGATATCGATAGCACAGTATATACGCGCCGTGGCAAAAAAAAAAACGACATGGGAGTAACTTAGAAAGTTATTGGTGTTGTAATACAACTTTTTAAACCTCATAATACATTTTATTAAATACTACAGGAGCATGATACATTCCTGCAGTAACTAATGAAATGTATGAGTTTATATTCTAGAAAGGATTAAATGAAACAAATTTTCTGATTTATATAGCTTTTATTTCTTCTTAGATTTATTGTAGGCTATTTTTGGGGGTGAAACCACTCAACTGTCTATCTATCACGGTTCATGAGATATGGCTTGGTGACAGACGGGCAAACGAATAGTCAGACGGACAGCGAAGTCTTTAGTAATAGGATCCATTTTACCCTTTGTGTATGGAACCCTAAAAAAGCGCAAATACTTGTTCTGTGTCTGGGTGTTGTACGTCCAAGCAACGACTGATTTTGAGTTTGACAGCTGAGATCCAATCACACCCAAAGTGGTGTGTACGGTTTTGCCTTACTTTTTTTTTCGTTACTGGATAAAAGTCTTTGCTTTTAACCACTCAGGCGCGGCGCGCCGGGCGTAGGTAGGTCCCAAAGCGATCCAAAGTAAATTAGAATTTACTAACCTCAACGATGGATGTAGTAGCCGAGCAACCGCTCAAAGTGGTGCTCTCTGGGGAAGGCCTATATTCAGCAGTGGATTAGGGAGTGGAGTAGGCTAATGTTGATGATTAAATTCAGGTGACAATATACGTAAACACGATGCAATGCAAATAGTTCGATATCTGATGATTTTTTTTTTTCTTATATTTTGGCTCCACACATAGTGTATTTAGCCAGTGTCAAGTATTATATTTTCATCGTGTTATAAAATATTTCACGCAAAGTCATGTCCTAGTCATAGTCATAGTCCAGTTTAAGTCAGGTAGTCATAGTCCAGTCTAAGTCATGCTCCAGCAAAGTGGTGGCAACTTTAGTAGAAGCTTCTATGGAGTTTTGAAAGCAACACGAAAAATCACGTTTCACCACATTATATCACTTGCCCTCACTCATGCTCGTAATTCAGCACTTAATGCGTAAAACGCCACCAATTTTAAACATTAACACTGGAAAAAGCAAAAGTTTTGAATAATAATACAATGCAATGACGTGAATTTTTCTGCGTTCCCGCCAAAACTCTATCTGATGACTTGTAAAGAAAATGTGGATTGTGGATTTCGAGAAACAAACGAATTCTCATTTGTCATCACAGATAACTATTATACACAGAGTACATTGGTAAAAACTGCTATTAGTCATAATTTGTCATATCGTATAAAAAACAAAGTGATCAAAAATACAGATTAAACTATTTTCGAATGAAAGATCGAACGAAATCCACTGGTTCCGTGTAAAACCAAAATAATGCCATTCTAACTAAAATAGGCAAATGAAAACATACTTTGAGCTGTCTGAGCGTAAAATTGTATCACCTAGAACACATTTCAGGAACCATTTAAAATTGGTTTTTGAATATGGGCCTATAACTATAATCTTCTTGAAGTAACTGAGTAATCAATCATTTTCTGCTCTCGTGGTTTATTTAAAAGCCCACAGAACTAAAATATTTTAACTATTAAAAACTTATTTCAACATGCAAGAAGAAAAAGAAGAACAAATCAAAAACAGTCAAAAACGAACGTTACGCGCCATATTGTTAATCCGAGGATACAACTTTATTGCCATTTTTTTACTCTTTTGACATGACACTGGCAAAAATGTGCTAAACAATTGCCATAAAAAAAATTTATTGCCATAATGAATACCTGCATATTATTATATCTAAGTACCTACCCTTTTTAAACGTTTTCCATCAAATATTTCGTATCATTGGCTAAATAATAGCACCTCCGGCTTACTATAATGCCAAAATAAAAAAGGTTTTAAAATGCGTAGCAATGGTAAGGGTATTTATCTTAAGTAGCTATAAGTACTACAGGGAGTCTAGCAAAGATACCAACCACTAACGCTTACGCCAAACGCTAACTCCAAAACTATATTGAAATGACATTAGCTGTGGAAAAGTAAGCGATTTCCGAAATGTCATCCTAGTACATTTGCTAGACTCCCAGGTACCTTAAAACTTCCTTGGGATCGATCAAGAATGTAGCAGTAGCGCAAAAATAATTTTATCTACCTAATTAGAATGGTACGTGTAGTAAGTTCATGTAAATAATACATTTTACCAGATCGCCAATAAAGAACATTGCTCCCGCCAAAACCCTATAAATCGAAAACTTGAATAAACATGTAAGCTCTAATATTGGCTAAGTATGATAATCGCGTGAAGCCTTATAAATAATTATAAAAACTCTAAGTACCTACCCTTTTAAACAGTTTTCATAAAATACTTCCTATCATTGGCTAAATACAAATTTTGTCTAATGCCAAAATAAAAAAGGGTTTACAATGCGTAGCAAAAGCAAGGGTCAATAGGCACAGATTACTCAATATGTTACTACTAAAGGTTAAGCTATAGGTACTATAAATACAATTTTAAATACTTATTTCGAATGGTAGCGCGTAGTAGATTTTTGAAAACTAATACATAATACCAGATCGCCAATAAAGAATTTTGCCCTCGCCAGAACCCAATAAATCGAAAACTTGAATAAACATGTAAGCTTCAATATTGGCTAAGTATGATAATCGCGTGAAGCCTTATAAATAATTATAAAAAGTCTAAGTACCTACCCTTTTAAACAGTTTTCATAAAATACTTCCTATCATTGGCTAAATACAAATTTTGTCTAATCTATACATATAATAAAACTGTAGAGATAAAAAAATCTATAAATGCAAGATATCGAAAAAAAAATGACGCAGGTTGGCTTGAAATTTTTCGCTGATCACGCTAAGCTACTTTTTAGACATTTTGTCTGTTTGTTTGTTTGTTTGTTTGTTTGTTACGGCACAAGTCCGAAAATACTGAACGGATTTTCATGCGGTTTTCACTAATAAGCTTAGAAAAACCCGGCGCAAAACATAGGATATATTAAATTTTATATATCGTTAATTTTTTTTTTGGTGAATATGATTGAGATTTCATTATGAAACGGAACGGGATTTTAACAAGATGGCCGCTTCAAGGCCTCAAGGTAAGTTTTTTTTTCTTATATTTTGGCTCCACACATAGTGTAGGTATTTAGCCAGTTTCAAAAAGGTAAATTATATTTTGGCTACTAACCATAGATGAAAGAAAAAAATGTTACTCTGCTACACTGCTACTGACGGTAATTTTATCTCGGGTTTATCCGGATGCACAGATTAAAGAAAAACTCTGTTACTATTATGGCACGGCTTCATATACGCCCAAACCTTCGCTGTTGAGTTGGTGCGCAAAAACATCTCTGTTGACTATCCTCGATGTTTTTGTAGCGCCGCAACCTGGACACACAGTCAATTTGTTTGCCTGCTGCGCGACCGACGTGGGCTAAATAAAATGGAGGAAGCAGTAGCGTTACATTGCATGTCGGCGAATAAATATGTTTTACAAACTTTGAGAGTATTATTTGCGGTTACAAAAATAAATTTTAATAGTTTTAATTTATAATTCCTTATCAATATGAAGTAAAACCAATTTTTTTTTATTTGCCTGAATATCTGTCCCTTTGAATACAGACCACGGTTATTATAGTGGCAACAGAAATATATCATCTGTAAAAAAATTCAACTGTCTAACTATCACGATTCATGAGTACATCCTGGTGGACATACCGACAGATAGACGGACAGCGGAGGTTTAGTAATGAGGATTTACTCTTTGAGTACGGAACTCCTATATTTTTGTATTTCATTCTGAACAATCCCCACTGCACTAAGCAATAAGGAAGTAATTTAATGCATGTTTTACAACAGTAAATATCAATTGGTGTGCCTGCATTACCGGCAGTGTATCACACTTTTCGGGCTGCGGCGAAATACAACGCGCGATAACTTCGTCTGCGCTCGATGCAATGCAGATTAGAGAAAAACAATGTGTTCATTATGTAAGTACCTATACCCAAAAAAATCATATGTATTTACATATAGATAAGTTTTTTCGTTAATCTGTGGTCCAAACTAAAAAAGAGGATAGGTATGAGAACCTTCTTGAATATGAGCACGACACAGAGAACAAGGAATTTAGAAAACTAAAAACTTCTTAGACTTTTTTTTATAAGTTTTAAGGCTTCACGCGATATCATATTTAGCCAATATTGAAACATAACTAAATTATTATTCATGTTTTCGATTTATTGGGTTCTGGAGAGGGCAAAATTCTTTATTGGCGATCTGGTATTATGTATTAGTTTTCAAAAATCTACTACGCGTTACCATTCGAAATAAGTATTTAAAATTGTATTTATAATACCTATAGCTCAACCTTTAGTAGTAACATATTCAGTAATCTGTGCCCATTGACCCTTGCTTTTGCTACGCATTGTAAACCCTTTTTTATTTTGGCATTAGACAAAATTTGTATTTAGCCAATGATAGGAAGTATTTTATGAAAACTGTTTAAAAGGGTAGGTACTTAGACTTTTTATAATTATTCATAAGGCTTCACGCGATAATCATACTTAGCCAATATTGAAGCTTACATTTTTATTCAAGTTTTCGATTTATAGGGTTTTGGTGGGAGCAATGTTTTTTATTGGCGATCTGGTAAAATTTATTATTTACATAAACTTACTACACGTTACCATTCTAATTAGGTAGATAAAATTATTTTTGCGCTACTGCTACATTCTTGATCAACCCCAAGGAAGTTTTAAGGTACCTGGGGGTCTAGCAAAGAAACCAACCACTAACGCTAACGCCAAACGCTAACTCCAAAATGTACTAGGATGACATTTCGGAAATCGCTTACTTTCCACAGCTAATGTCATTTCAATACAGTGTGAGTGCTATTATTTGTATTTAGCCAATGATACGAAATATTTGATGAAAAATGTTTAAAAAGGGTAGGTACTTAGATATAATAATTAATATGTAGGTATTCATTATGGTAATAAAATTGTATCCTCGAATTAACAACATGGCGCGTTCGTTCGTTTTTGATTTGTTCTTCTTCTTCTTCTTGCATGTTGAAAAAAAAAATTTTAATAGTTAAAATATTTTAGATCTGTGGGCTTTTAAATAAACCACGGGAGCAGAAAATGATTGATTACTCGGTTACTTCAAGAAGTTACTACTATCTTTGGGTGTTAGTAGTAATTATGTAATGACGATTTAACCTACTTCCTCACTTTCATCACTAAGTAGGTATGTTGGGAATGAGACAGCATAGAAAATAGTGGACATAATAATAATAATTATAACTGTCGATTCTTTAAGGAGTGGTGGTTTAGTATTTGTAATTCCTAATTAGTATTAAGAAAATTAATTATGTACGCGTCGTACAGGTAAATGCATATCTCCAGCAATTTATAAACTTATTATTGACACTGGCTGTAGTTAGGTACTCAATTCGTATGTAACCAAACTTAAGAAGGTAAAAAAAATGTGTTAAATGGAACAAAAAGCGCGTCGATAATATGTAAAACTGAGCAAAACAGGTCATCGTGTGTGATTCTTCCATATTTTTCTAAACTGTACATGCCTGCTTAGGTATATAACTACTACCTGAACAAAATTTACTGGAACTTCTGTTAAAGACCTGAATGAAGTAATGATGATTTCTTTTTGTTGTAATATGAAGAGAAACTTATAAAATTGTAGTGTTTTGTTTGAAACTTCTTTTACTGTTATAAATCTATATTAGACTCAAAACATTTAATTTTAGGTAATGGCTTAAATAGCTTCCACTCACGTCTATGCTTGCGTTATACCTATACCTATGCTAATACAGGTTACTGTGCTCAGCTTCGAAAAGATTTAGTGGATTTTGTTGTTTGGTACGAAATGCATGATGTATTATTAGACTATAACGTAAAAATAACATAACACAAGCGTGCGAAGCCGCGGGCAAAAGCTAGTGCCAAAATAAAAAAGGGTTTACAATGCGTAGCAAAAGCAAGGGTCAATAGGCACAGATTACTCAATATGTTTCTACTAAAGGTTAAGCTATAGGTACTATAAATACAATTTTAAATACTTATTTCGAATGGTAACGCGTAGTAGATTTTTGAAAACTAATACATAATACCAGATCGCCAATAAAGAATTTTGCCCTCGCCAGAACCCAATAAATCGAAAACTTGAATAAACATGTAAGCTTCAATATTGGCTAAGTATGATAATCGCGTGAAGCCTTAAAACTTATAAAAAAGTCTTAGAAGTTTTTAGTTTTCTAAATTCTTTGTTCTCTGTGTCGTGCTCATATTCAAGAAGGTTCTCATACCTATCCTCTTTTTTAGTTTGGACCACAGATTAACGAAAAAACTTATCTATATGTAAATACATATGACTTCCTTGGGTATAGGTACTTACATAATGAACACATTGTTTTTCTCTTATCTGCATTGCATCGAGCGCTGACGAAGTTATCGCGCGATGTATTTCGCCGTAGCCCGAAAAACGCTACTGCTTCCTCCATTTTATGGTCACGCAGCAGGCAAACAAATTGACTGTGTGTCCAGGTACAACACACGTACAACACGCTACAAAAACACCGAGGATAGTCAACAGAGATGTTTTTGCGCGCCAACTCAACAGCGAAGGTTTGAGCGTATATGAAGCCGCGCCATAATAGTAACAGAGTTTTTTTCTTTAATCTGTGCATCCGGATAAACCCGAGATAAAATTACCGTCAGTAGCAGTGTAGCAGAGTAACATTTTTTTCTCAACTATGGTAAGTAGCCAAAATATAACTTACATTTTGACACTGGCTAAATACCTACACTATGTGTGGAGCCAAAATATAAGAAAAAAACTTACCTTGAGGCCTTGAAGCAGCCATCTTGTTAAAATACCGTTCCGTTTCATAATGAAATCTTAATCATTTTCACCAAAAAAAAATTAACGATATATAAAATTTAATATATCCTATGTTTTGCGCCGGGATTTTCTAAGCTAATTAGTGAAAACCGCATGAAAATCCGTTCAGTATTTTCGGACTTGTGCCGTAACAAACAAACAAACAAACAAACAAACAGACAAAATGTCTAAAAAGTAGCTTAACGTGATCAGCGAAAAATTTCAAGCCAACCTGTGTCATTTTTTTTTCGATATCTTTCATTTACAGATTTAAAAAAAAAATGTCAGTATGATTATTTGCGCCAAAACGCCTGATCAAAATATGGCGGTTAGAGGACAGACTTTCACTCACTGAGTTCAATAAGCTACGTCCAATTTTCTCAGTTTCATGAAAATTGAGGAAAATTTTATTTAAAAATACAAATTAATACGCTCAATTATAAGTTTGTTTCCCAGATAATATAATACCTGGGTAGTTCTCATCGATGCTCAAATTTGATGGTCACGAGGTTATATTTCCTAAACGGCTTAAGATACAAACAGTATTTGTGAATTAAATGATGAAACATCTATTAGGCTACAACAGAAATAAAGCTTGTCATAATAAAAGCAAAAATAATACCTTAAATTAACACGAAATGGTCAAAAACGGGGTAATTTTTCGTGTTCTCATCGTGTCACACTCTCCGATGCAGTAAAACATTTGCTTACCACTTCACCAAATTTCACTGTATTTGTATGTAACATATACTAAAATTATCTTAATTAAATAAACTTTACACTAAATAGTCTAAAATAAATCTTTTCATCATTATTTTTGATTTAAAACAACATACGCGTCGGTCACGCGGATATGGGTTCTTTAAATTCGCGTGATATAACGGCTGCCTGTTAAACAAAACATCAGCAATCAAACACTGAGTGTGGTCCAGTCGAACGTCAGTCGTGTACTGGCATCGCAGACGTAAGACGTGTGGCTCAACGTGCCGGAAAAAAATAATATCGGTAAGCTTGTATTTGTTCACAGGTTTACCGATCACACTTGCACTACATTTTTTGTGCATTGTATTTCAGCAATTGAAATCAAAGTTAGCTCATCGAAACCCTAAAATGTGTGAGATATTTATGTAGTATTTGATTTAAATCGATACACTTATCTTTGCAGCAATTTTACATAAAAGGGATAATTTCATCAGTTTCGTGTCATAAACTTCGTGGCATTTTAGTCATGAAACTGATTTTGGTCTATGAAACTGATTTTATGCATTCTTTTATTTAGAAATGTAGCGACTGGTGTGAGTTTATTGAAACAATTCTAGTTATTGTAGTATGACAGATGTAAGATAGTGTTTTGAATAATTATGTAAACGTGTTTTTATCGAGAAAAGATGGGTCAATTCGAACTCACTCATCATTCATTGTGATTAATAATCATAGCCTAAAAATGGATGAGTTCGAATTGGTAGGTATGTCATGTTATCGCGAAAAGGGTGATCTGGACCGTGATAACCTAGTAACTCTCAAGTTGGGAGAACCTTCCTTCGAAACTAGCATTGTATTATGTTTAATAATAGGTACCTAAAGGGGAAGAGCTAGTAACAGTACCTACGTTTGGTAGGTAGTAGATTAAAAGATTATGGTTACATACCATTTTTCTGGTTTCCGGGAGAAGCAGCCTATTGCGAAGATTCCGGTAGGTAGCTAGGTAAAAGGTACCTATAGCCCAAGTTCACATCCGTCGGATATTATGTACCTAAAGTATGCCTATAAAGAATAAAAAAAAAAAAAGGTATTAGGAACTATCACCAAAAGGTTCTGAAATTATTAATAACGTCACGTCATATCACAATACTACCTATTCTTGACGTAAGTACGTATATAGGTACTAGGTAGGGAGGTAGGTACCTACTAGGTACATTTTGGTCCCCCCTGCCAACATTTCAATGATACTTTAATTATGTATTTACAAACAAAAAAGTATATAAGTATTGTATCAGTTATCTAGTTCTCATAGTACAAGCTTATGCTTAGTTTGGGGCTAGATGGCGCTGTGTGAAATGTCCACACATATTTATTTATTTATTTATTATTTATTATTTTGCTCGTAGGCCCGAAAGCTCATATTTCATATTTTATATTTATTTATTTATTTTTTTTATTTTTTATTTTTTTATATTTTTTTTCATATTTTTTTTTTTTCATATTTAAAAGTTTATGGAAAAATCACGAAATCAGGAGTTTCTAATCCAAAAGAGTACCTAAAGATGTGCCAGATATTGTCTTTTGTAGTGAGATTTGTTTTTATATATAAATCGTTATAATATAAGTATAGATTATTTCTATTGTAGTGAAGGTTGTTGTTCTATTGAAAAAATAACGCAACTCATACATAAATACACTTTTTAAATATACACATTTATTTTTTATTTATTTATTTATTTATTCAAAACAAATTACAACTATTATTACTCATGATGCTTCTTAATTAATAAAGCTATTAATACGATAACTATCTGTTTTTTGTCAGCAGAGGCTTATTACCTATAATATGTAGTTAAGTGGATTAGTATTCTTATTTCGTAGGATGAACAAACTCAGGACCGAACTGATAATAATAATATACATAGTTTTGGTTATTAATACCATTTGTTTGCCAGTTTAATTATGAAAACAAGATTACGTTGTTATTTTATGAACATTTAGTCTTATAAACAGTAGCAAAACGTGAGAAAATGATAGCTGTAAAGTTACTGATTCATTTTCGTGATCCGATGCGTCGCTTTCGTGGCCTCTAAAACTTCAAAACCATTTATCACCCAAACAAGACTTTCTATTTGATTAACTTATATATTAATTTACTCGTCTTATAAAGCGCTATAATTTACTGTACAAAAATATTTGAAATAAGCACAATATAAAATTGTACATGAAACTGACGATGAGAATCGTAAAAATGAGAACGAGCCACCTACAGTACAGATGCCTCATCCCATACAACGGAATAACGCGGGCTATTTTAAGAATTATTTTATTTCTGCATAACGCAAGATTATCAAGCGACATTTATTGCGTGTTGGCGAAGTATTGGGCCTAATGTATACACTGGACACTAACTAGTAACTCTCTAGACACGATTACTACATTTTTTTCAAGTTCGGGTTACGACGCTGCAAATAGCCAGAATGTGACGTCACCGCCTAGGCGATCGATCATGGAATTGAAGCCAGCGGTGAGACCGAAGCCAACTAGCCAGGTCATGGTGATGGCCAACGCTGACCCATTGGCGCGGACATTGGCCCGGAACATCTCGCCAACGATAGCGCTTGGGATTGTTCCGAAACCTGGAAAGAGATGATCAAGCTGTAGAGATTTTCTAACCAACTTCAAAAGAATGAAGTTCTTATTTTTCGATTCGCACTTGACCGGTTATTTTACTTTTTTATATATATTCTTTTTTTTTTTAATAATTGTAAATATGTGTGGACATTTCACACAGTGCCATCTAGCCCCAAACTAAGCATAGCTTGTACTATGGGAACCAGATAACTGATACAATACTTATATACTTTTTTGTTTGTAAATACATACATAGAATACAATATAACACCCAGACGCAGAACAAACATCTATGTTCATCACACAAATGATTGTCCCGGGTAGGAATCGAACCCACAGCCCTCAGTTCAGAAGGCAGGGATACTACCAACTGAGTTATCCGGCCCGTCAGTATGTCATATGTCATTTATAAGAGGGTCCTGGTTTGCGATGACCACCCCATCTCTTCCTGTGCCGTAAGATCTGGCACTCCGGGACATTCCGGGAATATCCAGGCAATGGGCAATAGCATTCTACTCGGTATATTAAATTCTGTGATCCATCAAGGCGCCTGGCAAGCATGGTGATTATGGCAAATTCCCCGTATGATAAGCGTCGAAAGTGGCGCGTCAAACCGCTGTAGGGGAGGCCTATGCTCAGTGATGGATATTTCAAGCTTTTGATGATGATGATGATGATGATGATGATGATGATTAAGCAAGATAATAACATAAGTATGCTGTGTGTCTATTACATAGACTCAGAATTTCATTTTCGTATTTGATCATAAGAGCGTTGAGCTTAATTTATCTATTGATCTATATTTGTAGCTTATTATCACCATATATGTCACTGTCTTATTGTAAGAACCGTTAATATAAAATTATAGTTTATAAAAAAAACGCGGTTATTTATAAACTATCGATTTATTGCAAACGGGCAATGTGTCTCACAATAAAACGGACGACTTTTTTTTTATACTTAAATGGGCTCACGTTTGACAACATCTCACCTGATGGAAAGTGATGATGCGGTCTATGTTGGAGCACGTTTGCCCATGAGGTGCCTATTCACTCTTGATTTGAAGAGACCCAGATTGTAACTTGACGGAAACAATGAAGCAGGAAGTGCATTCCACTCCTCTGCTGTTCGGATAATGAAAGATTTAGAAAAACGCTTTGTACGGGCTCGAGGCACGTTCACGACAAAGGGGTGCAATGACTCGCCAAGCCTAGTAGTCCGATGTTTAAAAGGGGATGATGGGATTAGCTGATGGAGATCCTGCGCACATTCCCCAAAGTGCAGCCGATAGAAGACCGACAAACTAGCAACCTTACGCCTGTGCTCGAGGCTTTGCACCCTCTTCCCATTCCCCAATACGTGCTTTGTCTGCAATAAGCTTCATGGCACGACGCTCGATTGAGTCCAAAGCAGCCAATTGATACTTGGCAGACCCGTCCCATAGATGACTGCAGTACTCCATGCAAGCCCTGACTTGAGCTTGGTACAGGTTAAGTATTTGAGCAGAAGAAAAGAACTGCCTCACCTTAGTTAGTATTCCGAGTTTTCTTGCAGCTGTTTTTGCCTTGGACTCAATAAAGCGGCCAAAGTTCAAAGAAGAAGAAATTCTGATCCCAAGGAGCTTAAGCTGATCGCTGAAAGGAATTGGTACGCCCTGAAAAAGTGGGGTAGAAGATGGTTATGTTCGTTTAGCAGCCTGAGTCTTTGATGCATTAAAACTGACTAAATTAGCAGTGCCCCAGTAGGATACTGCTTCAAGAGTCAAACTTGCACGACTAATCATGGCTTCACTTTGCACCTGTGTAGAATCAGCCCCAGCGCGTGCAGTGGGTAGGTATCGCTCCACAACAGTGCTATCATCTGCATATCCAACAATGCCTGGCATGAGCAAGTCATTAATATGCAAAAGAAACAGTGTTGCAGAGAGAACCGAGCCCTGTGGTACTCCAGCGTTGATCGGCATAAGATCAGACGTGCATCCATCAACTACTACCTGGATGGATCTACCCAACAAAAAGTTATTGATCCAAGAGCACAGATCCGGGGGAATGCCATAGGACGGAAGCTTGCTCAAGAGACTCGCATGCCACACCCTGTCGAACGCTTTGCGACACAGCTACGGCTTCACCGTGTTGATCAACAGCTTCACCCCAGAGATGAGTGACATATGCTAGAAGATCCCCAGTCGACCGATTCCGGCGAAAGCCATATTGTCGGTAAAGTCTTGAATTCAGTACTCGCTCCATAACTTTACAAAATAAGGAGGTAATGGCAATTGGCCTATAGTTGCTGGGGTCAGCGCGGCTTCCTTTCTTGGGAACGGGTTACACGTTGGCTACCTTCCAGGAATTAGGGACCGTAGCCGTCTTAAGAGACATGCGATAAAGACGGGTCAAAACGGGGGAAAGCTCAGGGGCACAGGTTTTGAGGACCACCGCCGGTACTCCATCCGGACCGCTAGCTTTGTTGACATCAAGACTTCTCAAATTTTTGAGAACCTCTCTTTGCCTGATTGCTACATTCGGCATAACAGAGCCGCAGTGAGGTAAGCTGGGTGGAATTGCAGACCCAGAATCTAAACGCGAATCGCTAGCGAATAGAGTAGCAAAAAGGTTGGCTTTGTCAATTGCAATATGAGCCAGCGACCCGTCAGGCTTGAATAGAGGCGGCAGCGTAGGGCGACAGAAATTGCCCTCGATGGACTTGGCAAGAGACCAGAAGGCCTTGCTACCAGAAGGGTAGTTTGCCAGTTTATTCCCAATACGGCAGATTCTATCCGAACGAGCCCTACGTAGAGCTCGTTTACATGCTTTGGCAGCACGATTAAATACTTTTTTCTTGTCAGCCAAATTAGGATCTTTGCAAGCACGAGCTTCGGTCCAAGATTGGTATGCAATTTGTTTGTGATAGTCAGCCTCAGCGCAGCCTTTATTATACCAGGGACGAGCCTTGTAGCCGAGGGGCACGTCCGAGAATGGGATGAAATATTCCATTCCTTGACGCACCACCTCTGCCACTGCATCAGCGCAGATAGAAGGATTCTCGGACTCAAAACATATCCCCTGCCATGGGTATGAAGCGAAAAAGTGCCGCATTTCGTCCCAATCCGCAGATTTATAACGCCACACTCGCCTATTACCTCTAGGGCTGCAGTCGGGTGGAGAGAAGCTTGATGTGGTCTTGACCAGGCAATGATCAGACGTGTGGAGATGTCACTGCTATCGAGTAACGATCAGGTTCAGAAGTAAGAACAAGCTCTAGGCAATATGAAGTATGACCGGGAACATCCGGTACTCTGGTCGGCTCGTTGACAATCTGGGATAAGTTTAACGAAACTGCAAACTTCCGAGCCTCTCTTCCAGCATGATCTGTGTCTCGGTAAGGGCACAACCACTCTTGGTGATGAGCATTGAAGTCACCCAAGAACACAAGCTGTGCACGAGGGTACCTTTGCTGGGCGATGACAGCAGCGTCGCTCAGGTAATCAAAGAGTTTGGTAGTTTCCCCATCACCACTGTGTGACCGATAAACACATGCGTAAACAATTTGTTCGACTCCTGTATCTACCATGGTCCATAAAACTGAGAATTTAGGTTTTTCTAAATTACGAAGTCTCTTGGTACAAATATCATCACGCACGTAGAGACACACACCAGCTCGGGGCTTAAATTTATGTTCTAAAGTAAAACCAGGGTAATCTAGGTAAGCTATGTCAGAAGGACATTGAATTTGGGTCTCTGTCAAAAAGAACAAATGCGGCCTCTCTGTCTCTAGATGGTGGTGGATGGCATCGAGATTTGAGTGCATCCACGTATATTAGTGAGATGCACTTTAAGAGAGAGGACGTGCTTCTGCTGTGAAAACTTGCTCTTTCTTTGTCTAACTTTCATATTGAGTGTGAATAGGCTGGACAGGTTGGTGCAGTCGAGATGCTAGGCAGTTAACCCATAGACAATCGATACAGATCACGCCGATGGAGAGCTTGCGTGGAGACTGCGGGGACGCCCAAACCCCCCTGAAAGTGCCCATCGGTTCCTCTCATCCGGTCGCCATCCGGCCCAATGGACACTCCTCCTCCACCTACACCTCAGGATTTTTCACAGGCAGTGGGGCAGCCTTTCATTGTTGGCTAAATAATTACTTGGGCCCCCTACAACCTGCGGTCGGCCAGCAGAGAACCGTTTCTTTGGATCCCGCTACCCTCCAACACAAGGCCTCCAACGCAATCTATAAAGACAATCCAATAACGGTCTACTAACCCAGCACAACTGACCAGAATCAACCCATCCAAACGGCTTCCCAGGACATCATAGTAGAACACGACGAATCGCTTGGCACCATGGCTTTGTTCTGGGGGTGGTAACTAGGCCGGCGGCCGAAGCCTACCACCAGTTGTTCGGTTATTTATAATTAATCGGCATCACTTCGTTTTTTTTTTAATTGTGTGTCAAAACTAACCTAACATTCCTCCTCGATTCGCTCGTCGTCGTAACCTACTGGTTAGCTACTAGTGACTCTAAAAAAACAATAAATTACAGAAAAATTTGGTGCATTGTTCACAATTAAACGCTACAAAACCCCGTTTTTTATAAACCCACCACTAGGCACCGACTATTTATAAGCAATCGAAATATCAACCGTGTTGTTGTAAGACAGATTGTCAGTTTGCAATAAATCGACAGTTTATAAATAACCGGTTTTATTTTCGTTATTTATAAACAAACGGTTTTACAATAAGACGGTGACAGATATATTTATATTGGTAACAAATTACTGTTATCCTAAGCGATACATTTCATAAATTATTCATTATTATAGTGCTGACGTCAACATAGGTTTGAATGAAGTCTAAACGATTTCTGCATCAAGTAAAAGACGTCAAATTCCTACACTATAAGGACAGAAATAACTTAATTAACATAATAGAAATGGAGAAAACATGTACACAGCTAATTACATTACCTTTATTACCATTTTTATCAAAACGGGTTAAAAGCAAGCAAGTAGGTACCTACATAATTGGTCTAATCTTTTGAAGCAGATTCACAAACTACACTGTCAGCACGATATTAAACTTTGAACTATCTTTGTGGTCCCTTACAACAAAGCTCACTAACACTCAAAGTCGCGTAACAACCTAAGTATAGAAAGAGCTCGGTATTTCCCTGCGAGATAATAAGATCAGGGGCCGTACTTCTTCTTCTTCTTCTTCTTCTTCTCGTGTAGGCAAGTGGTCAGCCCTGGTGTCAGAATTTTCAGGCCGCCCGAAGGCTTCTGACTTGGCTTAACGACTATTGTCTTACGACAACAGCCGGGACCGACGGCTTAACGTGCCCTCCGAAGCACGGTAGCGCTCAGTTCTAAATACCAACTTTTTGCTGTAGCGGTCACCCATCATAGTAGTGACCGCAGCGAACGTTGCTTAACTTTACCGATCGGTTAGGAACGGCTAATCGTGCTTCGCTATGAGCGCTACAGGGCCGTACTGTAAGCTCTAAGCGCGATTCAAAAGAGAGCCTATATTGGGTCGCGCGTCAAAATGCTGACCCATAAATTGTAAAGGAACTCTTGATACGAATTGATACCGATATAATCACCATAATCATCATCATCATCAGCCCAAAATAGGTCAACTGCAACTGAACTGCACTGAAATAGGTGACACATACATCCGCCATAAAACGTCATTTTGGACGCAGATCACAGGAGGGTTTAGGTACTAAGTATAATCACGACGCTTGGCAGGCGGATTGGTAATCGCAGAAAATGTTGCTGCCCAAAGCATTCCCTAGTTGTTTCCTTTGCTGGCTCTACCCAGCACCCACAGAAAGAGATGGGGTGTTCCTATACTTTACATGCAAATCACAACTTACCAGCTTCATAAGAAAAGAAGTATACAATAAGTGCTAAAAGAGGCAGCCAGCCGAGCACTTCTACTGATGGATTGCTTATTCTATCAAGGAAGAAGTAGGCACCAAGAACTAGCTGAAACAAATAAACGATAAATTCATTTTAGGCCCAAAATAGTTTATTAGCTGAGGGTAAGCAACGTATTAGTGATACGCTCAGATGTTCAAAAACAAAGTGACCCGACCTCTTCCCATCAGGAATGCAGTATGCTGGTTAGTAATTAAATATGGAACCTTTGGTTTCTTAAGGGGTTTCCTTCTTAAATATGTATATCATCACTACAGCCTAAATACGTCCACTGCTTGCTGAATATAGGTCTCCGAAAAAGCGCCACCTTGAGCGGCTGCTTGCCTCCTGTATCCATCGGCTCCCACAGAGTTTTTACCAAGTCGTCTGTCGACCTAGTGGGGTGCCTACGCTGCGACTTCGATTTCATGATCGCCGCTCGAGAACCTTTCCTCCCCCTCGATTGTCAGTTCCACTAGAGATGTATCCGGCTCATTGCCATTTCAAAATGCTAATTCTAAGAGCTCTATCAGTCACTTTAGTTCTCATGCGGATCTTCTCGTTTTGGATCTTATCTCGCAGGGAAACACTGAGCATAGCTCACTCCATAGCTTTTAAATATATAGAATATTGTATTTTTCATACCAGGCTAACAGCACAAGCGGCAGTCGATACCAGGAGCAAGAACTTTCGACCAGCCCTCTCAACAAAGGTTGGCGCAATTATACTGGACACCAGTCTCGTCACTCCAATTATTATAGTTGCCAAATTAGGCCTGGAAATAAGAAGACCATATGAAAAACAAATAGTTGTATACACCGGAAATGTATAGATCCAGATGAATTTATTTTACCATCTTATGCAAGTGAGCAAGCAATGATGGAACCTGTTCGCAAAGAGCATAAATAACATTTGACTATAAATCCTATAATCTTTGATAAATAACCACTACGTTTTTCCACTTCATGCTTTTTCTTTTTTTTTATAGGAACGCATTTGACCACTGTCTCACCTGATGGAAAGTAATGACGCAGCCTACGGTGGTGCACGCTTGCCTAGAAGATACTTGTTCACTCTCGAATTAAAAACTTCTTGATCGCAGTTCCTAAACCTTTAAATTCGAAACAACATCTTTTTTTTTTTAATTGTGGTAAAAATTGAAAAAATAGTGAATTAGGCTTTGAAAATTAGCAAATATAACTTTTAAAACATCGGTTGTGTAAAAATGCTGAATTGTTGATTTTACAAAGGGATAGTGGATAGGCAAAGGTCTATTTCTTACTCGATTGAAGATCCAGCTGCATGAAAGATATTAGTAGCAAAGAACAGAACCACTGCTACACCGCTGGTCTGTTGCAATGCCCCTAAAGTAAACGTCACCAAAAGAGACATCCTGTTGGACTTAACGGTGAAAATCTCAAGCCAATCTTGGAGCTTGCTAGTCTTCTGTTTCGAATTAAAAGTTTCTAAAATCCTTTCTATGTCGTGGCTTCTTCCGAGCATGTTTAGAGTCTTTGCTGCTTTGATGTCTTGTCCTAAAAATGGATTACAATTTGGTTTACATAATACATGATCGAGTTGAAAAACTAAAACTTGACACCGATAATAATTATAATGAACCTGAACCTTTAAAAACAAGTTCTCGTGGTGGTACCACAGCACTGCAATTGACTGGTCATTCTCCTATATCGAATGAGTAGTTTAGGCACTGGTAAAAGAGTTAGATCATAAAATTACGTAAATTTGTGCGGTTATAAATATTATATACATCCAGTTAGGGTAAGATGGTGCGGGCATAATAATATCATGTGGTAAAAGCCCTTAAACAAATATTGCAATAAATTAAAAATGTTATACAGTCATCAATCATCGTCTACAGCGTGAAGACGTCCACTGCCCAATTTAGGCCTCCCCCAAAGAGCGCCACTTAGCGAAGCTACTCGCCTCCTGCATCCATCAGCTCCCCGCGGCTTGTTCAGAATTTTCGTTGTACCATACTTAGTAGAGAAAACTGATATAGACTGATGGTCAAGCAGCAGTATCACGGATAAGATGCGTTCGTTTATAACCTTCAAAACTGAATATTTAAACCTACCATTCATAGCATAATACACGGGAGATTCTGGAGCGACGAAAAGTACAGCAATGACATGAAGTATACTGATTGCCAGAGCTATGTATCCAGTGTTTACATATGATACATAAGGCACTACAGCGTATACAACGAGTGTTCCTGTGATACCCACGATGGACGTAGAGGTAAGTAGAATACCGCGAATATGTGTTGATCTGAAAGAAATTAAAGATAAGTCACATGTTCATCTCGACTTTTGTGCACACACACACACAGATCAGCCGGGAGACGTCAACTGCTGAACTTCGCCTCTCCCATATAACGCTACTCCGGACCATGATCATCTTAGCAGGCAGCTTGGTGATCGCAGAACGTTTTAAGACACACACATTCTAAACATATTTTTATGAATGGAGATATAGATAATTAGATACAGACTTACACCTGCAATTTAATAATTTTCAGAATTAATCTAATCTACAAGGTGACCTTGAATTGGTATGTTATCCTGAAATGGGGGGACTGGGACCATGATTTCCTACACGTTGTGAGAGCCTTACTTGATACAGGGTGTTTCAAAACCTATAACAAATGCACTCGCAAAACTGCACGTCCTATCGCTACGAGAGTTAACAAGATACTATAAATTCATTTCTAAACACAGGTCGTTAAACTCATTTATGTGCACTCGGTCAAGGACGAAGTTCAACCACCCAGCTGCGCTAAGGCTATTTTCGAACGTAAACTTTACTTGCCATTTCTTCAATGAAAAGCTATTAATTTAGAAAAGTCGTAGAAGAAACATTGTCTACCTTGGGGTGTAGATTTACCCCCTTTCGGGGTAACATACCGATTCAAGGTCATCTTGTAGTTGTTACATTAATAAAATTGATCTGGTAATCAATTCAATCAGCTTGTAGTTATACCACATTATGACATTAAGGCCAGAAGAAGGGCATTGTATTCCACCTTGCCAGGTATTATTTCCAGGCATCTTTGTCTTTCTCTCCCACTCCCTTCGTCGTTTTAGTTTTTATAGTAATATTATCTATGGTATCTACGTATATCTCTCTCTATATATATTTATCTCTCTCTCTCTCTCTCTCTCTCTCTCTCTCTCTCTCTCTCTCTCTCTCTCTCTCTCTCTCTCTCTCTCAGTCTCTTTCTTTTTTTTCATTCGAATCTTGTCTAGCATAGTTATTAGCATGTCGGCCTTTCATTCATCCTGGACTTGAATATTCCAAAGTTATACTTACGCAATTTCTCCCACATAGACCAAGTTACACACAGTTGTGATGCCCATGCCAAGACCACTCATCACCCTCAAAGCGTAGACCATTGCAATGTTCTGCGTGGTGATCACTAGGACGTATGATGCGCAGTTGAGGATGCCGCCGATGAGTAGGCATGGCTTCCGACCGATGAGGTTTGAGAGGTAACCGGTTGCGTATGGACCTGAACGTGAAGAACTTTTAGAACTTGCTCTACCATGATACTTACTTAGTATTTGCGGATGGATGCAGGAGGCGAGCAGCCGCTCAAAGTGGCGCTCTCTGGGGAAGTCCTATGTTTAGCAGTGGACGTCTTTAGGCTGATGATGATGATGATGATGTTGATGATGATGAAAAAGATGATGACGGTGATGATGATGATGATGACGATGAGGTATTATAATAAAATTGATTCTCACCGACCATAGCACCGACATACAGAAGGGATCCAATCCAAGAAGCTTCAAAATCAGTGATTGGTTCCTCCAAAGGGCTTGTAGTCGCATTTTGAAGCTTTGGTATGATTGGTGCAGACCAACCAACGCTGTAGCCCACTATAATCTGTCCGATATTTACTAGAAAATAATTCCATATTCAAAAAAGGTTCTCGAGTGGCAACCACGAACCGTAAGACGTTACGGTAGTTGGACCGACGATCTGGCGAAAGCCGCGGGGAGCCGATGGTTGCAGAAGGCGAGCAGCCACTCAAAGTGGCGCTCCCTGGGAAAGGCCTATATTCAGCAGTGGACGTCTTCAGACTGTTAATGATGACTATAGGCACAGAGTATCGCCAGGTACAAAAAAATAGCCCGAATTTGAAAAAAATGTAGAAATCGTGTCTAGAGAGTTACTAGTTAGTGTCCAGTGTATTCATTTGGCCCAATACTTCGCCAACACGCAATAAATGTCGCTTGATAATCTTGCGTTATGCAGAGATAAAATAATTCGTAAAAATAGCCCGCGTTATTCCGTTGTGTGGGATGAGGCATCTGTACTGTAGGTATTATATATTATCTGGGCTATAGGTAAAGGCAAATCAAAGCTTCATAATTTAGGCTACTTACAACATCCAACAATAAGCAATTGTTTCAAAATTGTCGTTTCCATTTCCAATGTTTTGTATTCGTAGTTTCTTTGGTCCATTTATATTATAAAATATCACCGCACTCGAACATTAAATTATAATATAACCTTTAGAAATTGATTATCATATTTCTAATAAGATTTATGCAACTAAAGTAATTCAATAGTCTGATAGTCTGTGATAATAATTAATTACTGACAATGTTAGTACACAGAAATTATGCATTAGATTAGGTACACTTGCATGTATTTATAACCTTTAAACCTAAGATTATAATTATCTGTTCAAACATTGTAATGATTTATGTTAGGGACCCACATATATTTCCATCATATTTTATTGAACACTTGAAGTACTAGACGAAAATTATCCTTTAAATCGCTTAATTATAAATATAATATAGGTATGACAGTCTCCTTGGTGTGGTGGTTGAGCAGATCAGAGGGCCTAGCACGAACATTTACGCGGGAGTAAGTGTAACGTTAACGTAAACCAGTTGTATGGCATTTGATCAGCGCGTTAACGTTACACTTACTCCCGCGTAAATGTTCGTGCTAGGCCTACAGCTCGTAACCTAGTGCTCTGTCTATGCAGGGCATAAGCCTTCTCTGTCTCTCTCTCTCTCTCAAAGCCATCGATCCCTTTTCCATAAAATAACTATCTCTCTGTATTTAATAGTAACTAATAGTAAGTATAGGTACTTAACGTAACTATCAACACATTTAGGTTCCTTCTAAAAGATTCCCACCAAACAAAATAAGAAATCATCATACTATCATACTTAGTCATCATCATCATCAAAGCCTTGAAGACGTCCACTGCTGAACATAAGTCTCCTCCATAAAGCGACATTTTGAGCGGCTGCTTGCCTCCTGCATCTATCGGATCCTCGCGGTTTTAAACAGATCTGGCTCCTAGTTGGGAAACCAGACAGTTTTTTATACTGAACCATTAAATCATTGGGTACAAGGTAGTCCAATGCAGATTAACACTGAAATTGTAGATAATCTTATCTTGATTTATTTTGATATTTATCTTAACCTTTGAATGACCGGGGTTATTGACTCCATTTGAATTGATATAAATCGTCATTAACACTATACTATATACTATATATATATCTATACTATATATAGTCAATACCTACCTAATAACTAACAAAAAATATTATGTCTTCAATTTGTTTTATTTAGGTTTTGATTTTTTTTTATTACTTACAAACTAATTGACCCCACCCAGCTTCGCATGGATTAATTTTTATTAGTTTTATGTCCTAACCCTAGGAGGGAAGCGAAAGAGAAAAGATAGGGAAAAAGGATGGAATGATGTCCATCCTTTTCCGGCCCATCCATTCATCATTCAACTTTATTCACTGGCTTAAATCTGTCTATTGAATTTTTTGAAAATTTTTAGTAACAATTTTTGTGTCCGAAAATAAAATCTGAAAATAAAAAATAAAGAAACTACCAACGTGCTCTTTTTTATTTCTGTGTACAAATACCTACTTGTTCTGTCGCCTAACCGAATATTTTAATATCTGTGGTATGACTAACCTGTCCCTATTCTTTACATATGTAAAGCCAAATTATGCATTAAACAACTCAATCGTTGAGAAACTCAACGCAAGTTTGATTGGCAATTTGAGTTGCACAATACGAGCATTACCCTAAACTCGCAAACTGGGCTCTACTTTGAAATGGTCGCCAGACTATGCATAGACTATAGAAACGAGCGAGACGGTTACGACACAGTCCAGGTATTTTTTTTTGATGAGGGTAAAGTTGGTCTCTACGAGACAAGAGATGGTTGCAGGAGACAAGCAGCCGCTCAAAGTAGCGTGGCGTTCTCAGTCCTATGTTCAGCAGTGGACGCCTTTAGGACGCATCATGAATGTTGTAATTATAATATAAACCGATATTTATTAATTTATTATATTTTATTTATATCTAACTTCATTATACTTTAACGCAGCCAGTTCAATCAAAATACTTTCAAAAACTAAACGTTTTATTAAGATAAACATAATTAATAAAACATTGTTCTAATTCCCTACCTTCCTCAAAAATCAAGGGTGGTAGAAATTACAGAAACTTCATTTTTCCATAACAAATGCAGATGTTAAGCACGACCTGATGAAAGCTTACGTACTGATTGTCATCCAATATACAGGGTTACAGGAAAAATTGTGCTAGATCCGTTAAGAGCGTGGAGTACCCATGATTTCTGACTTATTTCACTATGAAACACCCTAGGCTAAACTAATAATATTTTTGTAGATATCCCTTAGAAAACAATACAGTTTCTAATATTTTTTTTATATCTTAACTTTCACTTGTCTACTACGGTCTATTCAATTAACTTATGTACTATTTTAATGATTGACGTCCTAAAGCATCTTATTACACATGTAAAAATGCAATAATAATAATAATAAGAAGACACAAAATATTTCAATGAAAAAATTAAAAATTGAATATCTCGAAAAGGGTAAAGTTTAGCCTAGGGTGTTTCATAGTGAAATAAGTCAGAAGTGATGGGTACTCCACGCTCTTAACGGATCTAGCACGATTTTTCCTGTAACCCTGTATACTATACAAAGTATATCAGAAAAAAAATTGGCTGAATCCGTCTGGAGTACCTACCACTTACTTAACTGCAAAGAAAATAAATATATGTGATTCTGAACTTGTTGAAACTCATTTCTTTGGGTTATTTGGGCAATAACAAGGCTTTGGACATTGTGACTTCGACCCTCGCTGGTCACAGCTCCGTTTCGTTGGCTTTGGGTTACACCCACCACCACCACCAGGGCCAGACGTTTCTTGCACCACTTGCCTCATCTTCATCATCAAGTCATTTATTTGGTTAGTCAGGTTCCCCACAGTATTGCACATATCTTCCACAGTACTCATCGTGGGAAATACAGCAGCGTCTCTTGTGTCACCCCCTGAAACGTGACCTGAAGGACAGTCAAGTGCTTTACCTTCAGGGCATAAATTACTTGACGATGATGAATTTGCTCCTCCCAACGGACATGTTTGGACGCATTGTTGCGGATTTGATATTGGAAGGGTATTCTTTTTACAGCTATGCTTCGTACATCTGGACAGGGGAGGTCCAGGGTTGCAAGGACTTGTCTGGTTACTTTTTTGATTGCTCGGGCAGTTGTCCTGGTCGCACTGAGGAGGCATGTTAGCCGGGCATTGCATGTTGGTACAACTGAACGGTTCATCTGTGCGGAATTCTCTGGGGAAACTGGTTTTGCAATCCGGGCAAGGACAGCTTACTCTGATGACGCCAGTTTTGATGTCTTTGATCTTACCAGCGGTGTAGTTTAGGCAGCTGAAGTGCACCCACTTGCGGCATGCACCTTGGCATTGTAAGCCCGTTTTGTTTGAGACACCTTGCAAGCAGATTTTACACGGGTTTTTGATTGCATGGCATTTTGATTTTGATGTCATTTTGTTCGCTGTTCAGTGCGTTTTTAGCGGAAATAGTTTCATGGTTACGACGATTTGTTTTGTGCTTTTGGATTAGATCTTGAAATAAACATCTTGAATTTGAAAATATTGATCGCAACTGACTTTCAATTGACATTTTTTTTGAGTGACATTGACGCAATTCTTCTTGTCTGGAGAACTCAAAAAGATTCCAGCAAGGAAATTATGGTGATAAAATTTTATTTATGGTTAAGACCAAGGAAAATAATTATCATGCTGTTCTAACTCTAAGGTCTCTCAGGATCAAGAGCCAGGCACAGGTTTTAATGTACAATCTATACAGAATATCTACGTTTGACAAAAATAATCTCTCGGCTCCATCTTTTTTCTTCTTCCTCCACTCTTCGTCGACGGGGTTAAGGCCTAGGTTTCAGTTTTTACCGATGTACTCTGTGGACCTAGGACGGAAGACCATACCACTATGCCAGGGTAATAGTAATATTTAAATAAATTATAACGAAATGAAATTAAAAACGCCTGACACTATTTGGATAAAATCTTGTGCACAGCATGGAGCTAATAAAAAGTGCTCAGATGCTTTGCCTAAAAACCATTTTTCCTCCAAAAATACACAAGTAAGAAAGGCAAATTATAGGCATGACCATGGATGAAATAAAAAAAAGAGATTGAGTTTTGATTGACATCGAACTGAAGCCCAAAATAGCGGACATATTACACATGTGTGTCAGATGAAAGTAGGGCGACCGGCTGCATATGATGTGAGTGTGTGCGTGCCCCGCTCGTACGTACGAAGCGATAAAACAAACAGAAGTGCATCTACGAAGTGATTTCTATTTATCAGTTGGCTTTCTGCTAACCAATTTGACCATAAGTTCTCGAATCTGCAGTGACAGCAGCCCAATCGGGTGGCAAACATTGAGCGTTCATCATGGACTGATTAGGTCGACCTGAAACTAGTGGCGCGGACAGTTATGAATTCTGAAGAGCTGACATTGCATTGAGGACCAGGAATTTTCGTGGCTGGAAACTGTAATATTTATTTACTTAAAAGTTACTTCGTGAGCAGTGCCTTTTGAGTCTGCTTTGTGACTCAAAACCGAGGGTAAACAGCCAGAGAACCCCAGACGTACGACATAAATTTTTCCAGGCTGAAACGTGAGCGCTTCGGTCAAAAAACCTAACAGAATATCTTAGATAGTTTATTAAATTTGGTAGAGTTGATGATTGATGTTCTCTTTGTCGGCTTTGGACAACAGCAACCCTTTCATTATACCCTAGCATGACCCTTAATGGGGCTTGCCATAACAAAGGTTTCAAATGTGCGATCACAGTCATGCACTGTCGACGAGGACGGCCTCAAAACACCTAGATACATGCGTGCACCATTGATGAAAAAAGTCTAGCTGCAAATGGAGAGAGCTGGAGCTCTTAACAAAGGTGTCAAACCTTTGTCGAATCCTTGGAAGATTTGCGATTTGACGATGGGGGTCTAGCAAAGATCCCAAATGCTAACGCTAACGCCAAACGCTAAGTCCAAAAATGTGTTGAAAATGACATTAGCTGTGGAAAAGTAAGCGATTTCCGAAATGTCATTCCAGCACATTTTGGAGTTCGCGGTTGGCATTAGCGTTTGAGTTTGGGATCTTTGCTAGACTTCCTGGTACCTTAATTACCATGTAAATAAAAGGCTTTTTCCTAAACTTTGTCCTGATTGACTGACAGACAACTTGTTAGAAATGGATATCAAAATGTAATGTACTACTAGCGCCATCTATCAGTTCTCGGTTTACGTAGCCAAGTCATAGGCATAGTTCAGTCTAAGTCAGGTCAAAGTCCAGTCTAGTAAAGTGGTGGCAACTTTACTAGATGCTTCTATGGAGTTTTGGAAGCAGCACGAAAAATCACGTTTCACCACATTATATCACTTGCCCTCACTCATGCTCGTAATTCAGCACTTAATGCGTAAAACGCCACCAATTTTAAACATTAACACTGGAAAAAGCAAAAGTTTTGAAAAATAATACAATGCAACGACGTGAACTTTTCCGCGTGCCCGCCAAAACTCCCCGTCTTCATAGTTGGTGCACATGAAATGCGCCCAAGTTCCGAAACCACAATATGACACAAGTCTTGCATGGATTTTTAATTTTAGCGTTACGGCGGTGTGGTCATTTTGCCATTGTTGTCCGCATCAGAGGCAAATACTCCGCGTCCGCGTTTTCTCGTGAGAGACCCTGATAAGACTATGGCAGCGCCTGTATTGTCTCAATCTAACAACGAGGACAAGTTTTCTTGCTGTGCGCATGCTAGGCCATCAGGAGTATTTTTGCTGACTATTTATCTCGACATTTTGCCCAAGTTATATTGACTGACAACCATTGGAGAAGAAAGGTTCTTGAGTGGCGACCACGAACCGGAAGGCGCAGCGTAGGCAGACCCCGCACTATAGGTGGACCGACGACCTGGTGAAAACCGTGGGGAGCCGATGGCGAGCAGCCGCTCAAAATGGCGCTCGCTAGGGGAGGCCTATGTTCAGCGGTGGACATCTACGTCCTGATGATGATGATGATGATGAATTTAGCTATGGCTAACCTACCAAAAATCAAACACACAATAAAACACAAGTTTTGAAAGGTACAGCAAATTATTAACAACAGAAATTCGATTCTCCAACAATAGACTGGTATTAATGAAGTACGATGCGCTATGACATGAATATGAGAAATTCATAATTTCATTTTTACTCTTTTGAAGTGTGTTATTTGTTTGATGATGTTCGTGTGCAATTAAAAATGGATGTAGAGGAATTGCAAAGAGAAACACAGACGGTATTGAGGCCCTCATTAAAATTTTACACTTCAGGTTACCGAATTGATAAGTGTCTGTGCAATTTTTTTATGTGGAGTAATGACGTGACTAGTTAGGCATGCATCTGAGCAATTTATTTTCATGTGAGATATCAATTCCACTGAATACGGTAAGTGCTTACACGCTTTGAGTGCTTAAAGTACAAACAGACGCAAAAACATATATTTTATGTTTAACATTGCATTGTGTATAACATTGCAATGCAAATCGTGGGTTTCTAAAACTAAAAAATTACCTATTGGTTCTCTTAACAATAGATCAAAAAAATTGTCTCCAAAAGAAAACAGGACGGGAAAATCAAAACAAAAGACAATTTAAACTAATTTTTTTATGAGAATGATTGACGTGACGAGCTAGTCGTTCACCTGATGTTAAGCGACACTGCCGCCCATAACAGTTGCAGTGTCGCTCGGCACTACTAAATAATAAAGTGACGCGTGACACTGCACTGCGCACGTCATCCTGAGACATCACACAGTCTACTAATCAGATTACTACACTGTGTAATCAAGTCATAAAGTCTCATTTGCCCAGTAATTTCAAACAGTGCCCTTCAAACCGGAACACAGTAGTGCTTGCACACTACTGCTTGGCGGCAGAATAACTGACAAAGCGGTGTTACCTACCTAGACGAACTTTGCAGAAAAGTCCTATCACCTAGTGTATAAATAAATAAATAAAATTAAAACTGCATAGCAATTTTTTATAACATTTAATTTTTATAAACATCAAATATTGGCGGAGGGGGTCGTAAAAACACTTTAGAAAAATAGTAAACTATCTAGTCCATGATTTGCTCAACATATCTTGTATATCTAATAGAGACCTTCCTTTAGTTTCAGGTACGAATATCACACTGAACACGAACGCAATCGCACACGCACTTGCGTACACCCAGAACGCTATATGAGCCCCGTTTGCCACCATGATGGCAAACGCTGATGATATGATGAAGCCGAAGAGCCATCCAGCTGTGACGGTGACTGTCGACCCTGTACTGCGCACGTTAGGTGTAAACATCTCCCCTATGAATGTACCAGGAATGATTCCAAATCCTGAAAAGAAAATGGTTTAAAATAAACAAAAGAGCATCGACATTAAATCATCAACTGGAAGCACAAAAATAGGAACAATAGGCCAAAAGACTCACTAATGAACATAACAGGCCTCTTTTGAACGCTATAATAAAGGTTAAAAAAGAAACACATCCCGTTATTCGCAGTCTGATAGTCGCAGTATAAATACACTTTATCGAGAATAATAATACGAGTTGGTTAAAACGTCTAATAGTCAAAAGGCTTACCAAGGTCGTAAGATAGGAAGAAAATTATAAGTGTGACCAGTGGAAGCCATCCAAAATCTCTCACAATCGGATTACCAATATGATCTAAATAAAAGTACGTTCCTAGAGTACCCTGAAACATAAATAAATCTTTTACAGATCTGAACAATGCAATCAAAAAGAAAATTACATAGACTTTGATTAAACTCATCGCTAAACTCTCTTTTTCTCTATCATCACCATCACCAATAATAATTTGCCTCAATGACACTTCGCCAGTTGACTTTAGTTAGTCTATAGTCTACACCTATATCATAAAAGTGTCTCTTACCAAACTAAGGCAGCATGCAGCAGTAGATACTAACAGCAAAGATTTCCTCCCAGACCATTCCACAAAAAATGGTGTGATTGTACTAGCCACAATCTGTGTTATCCCTATCGCAATAGTAGCTAGATTGGGTTCTATAGACGACTCTGCCATTTCAAAAATCCTCGTTGCAAAAAACACAACCGCTATGACACCGCTCATTTGCTGTAGTATGTTTAATGTTAAAGTAATGAGCAGAGCGCGTTGGTTGCTTCTGACAGTAACTATTTCTGTCCATTGGTCCTTTAGGCTTCGTTCTGATTTAGATAGTTCTTGTTTAGCTAGCAGAACCTGCTCAAATTCTTCGGCTCTACCTAAATTTGTTAGCGTTTCTCTTGCTTGTTTATCTTCTCCTGGAAAACAGGGTGGCTTGTTTACTCATTACGTTTGTAATTTCTATATGTTCTAGTAACATAAAAAACAGAGAAGCTTTAATCTCTTTCGGTATGTTACTTTTGTCGGTATTTTTCGGTGTGAAACATAATCATCTGCAATTTTTATCTTGGTGCGATTTCCTGACCAAATAATACCTGCAATTATTTAGATAACACGAAAGAACGTATGTGTCTTATCAAATCAAGTACCGAGATTATTGTATTGACATCACAATCACATAATGTGCCTTTCATTGTAGTTATCATATTACCTTTTAAAACTAAAAACAAAGGAGTTTCAGGTACAAAAAATATCCCGAGTGTATATGCTAAAGTTAACGCTAGCCCTAAGTACCCAGTAGCTGAATATGGTACATAGGGCCCAACGGAATATATTATTAAAGTTCCAAATGTACTGAAGATTCCTGTGCATGTTAGGAGTATACCTCGTATGTGTGTGGATCTGAAAATGAATATTTAGTCTAATCAAAACATAAATAGACGAAACGAAAAAACTATGAACGCAATTTTTATATCTAATACAATATGAGACAGAGGAAGGTTCCTCAATTTTATCTAAAAACTAGCTTATAAATTAACTATCAGTTAATTATAGACAAATAATACAGTTTTTTTCTGAATTTTCGATTATCTACAACTCTGTGAGTGGTTACCTCTCTGCTGTCTGACTCGCTGGACATAGAATTTCTCATTTCTCAAAGATATCTTCTAAGTAAGTTAAGATAATATTATACTAACGCAATTTCCCCAATGTATACAAGGTTCATAACGAAAATGATTCCAGTCCCCAAGCCTATAAGGATCCTGCCAGTATAGATCATAGCCAGATTACGAGCCATAGCTAGTACTAAGAACGCGAAGGTACAGATGGTGGCACCTAAGAACAAGCACGGCTTTCGACCCTTGATATTGGACATGACCCCTGTGACGTAAGGACCTGGAACAAAGTTGGAGTCGAATTATAAAGGTGTGTTCGTAATAAACGACACAAAAATCTAAGATCGGTGTTAAATTATGTTGATTGGTCGGAAGAAGAAAATTATGGTAGTATATAAATGCATAATGTGGTGAATTTAGCGAAGCTGTTTTTACAAATAGGTGGTACCTATTATGGTTACAATGACCATTCGCCACATAAGCTATTCCGTCGTAATCTTCGATAGGTCACATTCATATCATAATACGTCACTGGTGCATGTAGTCCATTTCCTTATCTCTATGTATCCAAAACAATATTAAAGAAGAGGTTGTGATTTTGTGAGTTTATAATTATGTGCCTAAATTGCTAGTCTCTGGTGCCGATCTGTTACTGAAAGCTACACTACCCCTAAATTATATAGGATGTTTTAGTGTCATACAAAGTTCATCCGTAGTTGTGTGTTATGTTTGGATAACGATTGTAAGACATTCAGGTAGTCAATGAAAAATTGAAAAAAGGTCTCCTTAGTTAGTGTTGCAGAAAACCTTAACTTGGTTATTAATTATCATATTGTAGGTAATATAATGAGAAACAGGTGACTGCCAAACACGAACAAAAAGTGAATGGAAAAATAAAAAGTAAAAGCATAAAAACGTAATAGGACTAATTATCTACCAGTAATAGTTCCAATGTATAGTACAGATCCAATCCATGAAGCTTCCTGCTCACTGATAATGGTTGGTAAAGGAGTTAGATCCTCATCCTGCAGCTTCGGAATCACTGGTGCTGTCCACCCTAGGCCATATCCCACTAATATCTGGCCCAAGTATACTGAAAATTATTTAAATAATGACCATAAACCAATAATAATGCAAAAATGAAACTACAAGTGACATTTCTATAGTATTTGAAGCAGTAGAACTAAATACAGTAGAACTATACTTGATTCTACGTATTGGTAGTCTCGTTAAAATAAGTAAATGAAACAAATCTGGTGTTGTTACACCAATAAACTACTCCTACAGACCAATAAAGAAAAGTGTTTCACAGGGTAGTAACCTTGGTCCAGAATTAAATAACTAGCACAAGAAAAACATAATACAGGTACTTACAGCATCCTGCGATATACAGCTGATGTCTTATTAAATACAATTCCATTGCCACTACACAGAATAGTTACATCGATCGATGGATTTTCAGTAGAACTATAACAAACAGACCAAACATAAATATAACTACACTAAATACAACTATAAAAATGAGAACTGGAAGGATATTAACGAGAAAAAGAATAAACGGAAGGTAGGGTGATGGCGCTGGAAGTTTCGGGGATCCAAAACCAAAAAATAAAAATACCACATATATGCCAAAAATGGATAAAAGTGATTTCGCCAGCATCTTTAAATAAAATATGGAAGCATGGCCAAAAAGTCGGCGCGAATGGGCAAACATATTTTGGCTATGTATGTGCATAAAGTATTTTAGACACGAGATAGTGTTATCGATTAGGTAGGTTAGGGTAAGTAGGTACGGCTATAAAATTACCTTAAAAAATATAACAATTTATACACAATAATCAAGTAAAATATCCTGTATTATTTACGTATTAAATACGGCAGCTGACACATCCCTCTGGTTTTAACACTAAATAAAAAAATATGACATCTGTGTCTTAACAAATCAAATAATCTCAAATAAAAAAATAGGTAATCAATCAACAATCAAAATCTCAATCAATCAATTAATAATCTAATTTTATTGTCAGTATGCCTTCGGCGAAGTATTTTTCCTCTTTAAAACATTTAGATCATACTAGCTACTGCCCGCGGCGTTGCCACGCGTGGACTACATTACTTTTCAGGTTTCGGTTTGGGTAATGGCTTTATTTTTAAAAACTGATTTTCTATCAGCCACACTGAGTTTTCTGCTCGTATAATCACTTCCACGAAGTAAAAATGACATGTCTTAATCATGGATGAAATAATTAATTATAATATTTCCCAAAACAGCGTAGGTACGCTAATTATTATCCTTGATATTCCTGGACCAATTTTGATGAAATCTCCACTCATGGCTACTTAACTATAGAAAAATTTTCGATGATATTTCGATAAGTCTCATCGAACTCATGATTAATTAAAACCTATATTATATTAAAATCTAAGCTTTCACAACATTTTTACAATAGGGCAAAGTCTGGGGGTCTAGCAAAGATACCAACCGCTAACGCTAACGCCAAACGCTAACTCCAAAATGTACTGAAATGACGTTTCGGAAATCGCTAACTTTTCCGTAGCGAATGTCATTTCGATACATTTTTGGAGTTAGCGTTAGTGATTGTGATCTTTGCTAGACCCCTAGGGCATTTTAATAACATGTTTCGTACACAGATTAGAGAAAAAAATCTACTTCGTATCATTCCAAAGAGTATTATTATACTTCTGTATCATTCAAAGAGTATATAATTTATACATAACGTAAGAGTATCATTGGCCCACTGCATTAGCCTATGGTGGTAATAGTATGCATTGGCCCTCAGACCTGTGGGCCAAACATAAACGTCATGTAATGCCAAAAATAGGCGTAGCAAGGGTCAAGATTATACTCCCAAGGGTAAAGCTCTAACTATCACGGTTCATGAGATACAGCCTGGTGACAGACGGACAGACAGCTGACAGACGTCGTCAGTCCGTTTTGGGTACGGAACCCTATTACTAAGGCTTCGCTGTCCGTCTGTCCGTCTGTCACCATCAGGCTGTATCTCATGAACCGTGATAGTTAGACAGCCGAAATCTTCACAGATGATAAATATATTTTTGTTGCCGCTATTACAAAAAATACAGAATAAAATAAGTATTTAACCCCTAAAATATTTATTTTATTCTGTACTTTAGTATTTTTTCTCTCTCATACATCAAACGTTTTTTTGCTAGTTTTTATAGATAATGATACGGAACCCTTCGTGCGCGAGCCCAACTCGCACTTGGCCGGTTATTTCTCTAATCTGCGGGCACTAAGTATAATTAACATGTTTGTATCTTGAATGCAATCGATTCATACTACTTACATATTATTTGATGGTATATCTATTTTACTCCAAAAACCCCAAACAACCTGCAAGGGCTTAAATAGAAAAACTAATAATGGTTAATCAATGGCTAATAAATTGTAAAATTTCATTCCACTGTTTAATGCATATTTACTACCGAAATTAACTCCTATTACTCTTTGTTCATGGCCTTACACACGTTTTTTTCTTTAATCTGTGCCTCCAGATGGACTTTACGTGAAACATGTGAAATATTCAATAACAACACGACGAAAAATTACTATACTTAACACTGGCTAAATACACTATGTGTGGAGAAAAAATTACTGTGACACAAACTAACTGTCAGTAGCCAAAAAAAATTTACCATGAAGCGGCCATGTTGTATAAAATTCCGTCCGGTTTCGTAATGATATTTAATAATTTTGACCAAATTTTTAATGATATTTGTATTTTAATATATCCTATGTTGTGCGCTGGTTATTTCTAAGCATATTAGTGCAACCCGCATGAAAATCAGTTCAGTATCTAGGGATTTGTTCAATAACAAACAAACAAACAAACAGCTACAAATTATTGTCCCTAGATGGCGTTAGATACGATAAATTAGAAAATGTATGGAGACGGGCAAAAAGCCTTGTAGTCCTGCATCGCGGTTACGATATTTTTTGAACAATAGAACCTATGGGATAAATTAGATTTGACATTATTATGTGTGTGTTCCGTAGCGCATCAGAATTACACATTTATTATATGTAGGGATGTAGGGACTATTAAGATGTCTTTCCTAACGACATTGGCGTGGGAGTCAATAGAAACTGACTTAAAATGCGTTTTTAGATACCTTCACTCAATTTTCACTACGATTGGCAGAAAATAAAATACCTACCAATAAAGTACCTATTAAGTATAATTATTATGAATGTGAAAGTTTGTTACCAATAATCTCCGTAACTACAGATCCAATTTTGGTGAAATTCGGAATGCAGATAGCTTATACCATGGATGAAATAAAAAAAAGAAGGTTTGAGCTTTGATTGACATCGAACTGAAGCCCAAAATGGCGGACATATTACATATGTGTGTCGGATGAAAGTAGGGCGACCGGCTGCGTATGATGTGAGTGTGTGCGTGTTCCGATCGTACGTACGAAGCGTTCCGGCTTCCTAAGGGTGCTTCAGTTTCGGATCAGACGGGATTCCCACTTTTTTTAATAGCTCCATGGCTTATACACTGAATTTAACATAAGTAGTATATCTCTTCTTTCTTCTTCTCTTCATAAGCCCTTTTTGGTCCATTTCTGGACATAGGCCTCTCCCATCTTCTGCCATCCTTTTTGGTCTTTTGCCTTGGCCATCCAGTCATGACCTACGTGTCCTCATATATCGTCCACCCATTGCTTCGGTGGGCGGCCTCGTGGTCGCCCACGGCCTCCATTCCAAGACCCGTCGCGTCCAACGGCTTTGGTCCATACGTGCTATGTGGCCAGCCCAACTCCACTTCCGTCCCGCAATCACATGAACCACGTCTCTCACTCCCGTTTTCCGCCTTATCCATTCATTCCTCTATGCTTGAAATTACATTGCGCGACCACAAGAGGAAGTAGTATATGAGCAACGGTGGGAGAGAAGACACTCTCCTGCCGCGGTTCATGACGATGCCGAGGTAGAGTCAGGTACACACCTCGGGACGACTATGCCCTCACCTGGCTCACCGAGACGGTCGCAAAGCTTCCTGCTCTGTCTGATGGGTCGGGAGGGTACATGGTCGTCCCTGAGAGCAACGTGCCCCGGTATCACACGGGGGTTATTTATATACCGGATTTCGGGCGTGGCAGGGAGGAACTCGCAAGGCGTCCTGACCTGCTGAGGAACTTTCTGGTGGCTCTCAATCCGGGGGTTGGGGTAGAGAGGTGGCAGATGTTCACCCACGAAGTCCGCCCAGTGGGAGGAACTTTTAACCACATTCTGGTAATGGGCATACCACCAGAGGGCTTAGAGAATCATCGGCGCGAAGACTTTCGCCTACACTACATCACGGCGAGAGTTTTCGTGAAGGTTAGAGGATTTAGACCCGGGGGCGCTGCGACGGCGACGACGGGAGAGGTGGGCACGGTCCATACCGCATCAAACGGTGGGGTGGTGCCGGCAACTCCCGGGGCCGACGACGGAAGCCTGACGGAGAACATAGGGTGGACGCGGGAGGAAGTGGATCGGCTCCTGAACGTGGGTGATGAAGGTGAGGAGGATATTGCAGGTGACATAATGGACCTCAATATTTTCTCGCCGGCATCGTCTATGGACATGGACCGGCCCGGTTCCTCCTGTGTCAACCCTATGGCAGAATAAAGGGGACGGCCTGTTAACCCGTCACAAACTCTTAATGTTTTAAAAATGGATCCCTACGCTAATAACACTCCACATAACACTAACAAACCAGCTGCCACGGCGGAAGTTAAAGTACAGTAACTCTATACAATCTGAGAGTGAGACCGCGAGGCTCAGAAAACTTTTATCCAGAGATAGCCAGACGAAACTAGGTACTCTGAAGAAAGCCGATGGCACCTACACAGCATCGGAGCAGGAACAATTTGAACTCCTGCTAGAAACCCATTTCCCGGACAGCCGTATGGACAGCGACAAGGGAAGGGAACCAGAGATAATGCACAAACCGGATAACGAAGACTGGGCTTTTGCAGACTCAATAGTCACACAATATTCTGTGGACCGTGAGCTCGTTTAAACCTTACAAAGCCGCTGGGATAGATGAAATCTTTCCAGCACTTCTCCAATGGAGTTTAAACAAGATTAAAACACATTTAATTGCTATATTCAGAGAGAACTCTGGAGAGACTGTGCGACAAATATATTAGAGGTGAACCGTTGATTAAAAATCCGGTGCACAAGAACCAACATGCATACCAATCAGGCAAATCCACAGAGACAGCTCTTCACCAGGTCGTCCATAAGATAGAATCGGCACTGGAGAACAAGCAGTCGTGTTTGGCAACCTTCATTGATATTGAAGGGGCTTTTGATAAAACCACGTTTTCAAGTATTGAGAGCGGATTGAATAACCAGGGAGTGGATAACAGAGTGAATAAATGGGTTACAAGCATGCTCTCAAACAGAGCTGCGATGATAGAAACCTCAAATGCAACACGATGCCTTGTCACGAGAGGCTGTCCGCAGGGAGGAGTTCTGTCACCATTACTTTGGGTTGTGGTGGCAAATGAACTCATCCAGCTTCTAAACAAAGATGGCATCATCACCGTAGGCTATGCTGATGACCTAGCTATTATGGTCTCTGGGCTATTCGAAGCTACACTCTGCGATAAGATGCAGAAGGCCCTTCGGGTCGTCGAAAAGTGGTGTGAAAGCCACAGTCTCTCTGTGAACCCACAAAAGACGGAGATGGTTCTGTTCAACAGGAAAATTAAAATAACAGGACTAAAACTTCCGACTTTGTTTGGTACACAGTTGACCCTTAGTAAGGAAGTAAAATATCTAGGCATTTGGTTTACACTGTTACACTGTTGGTCACATTGTTACGAAAGCTACAAACATTTTATGGCAAAGCACTAGAGCCGTCGGCAAAGACTGGGGTCTAAAACCGAAGCTTTGCCGCTGGCTGTACACAGTCATAGTGAGACCGGTACTCACATACGGCTGCGTAGTATGGTGGGCTCGCACAAATCTGGTGACAACAATCGCCAAACTACAACAAATCCAAAGACTGGCTTGCGTCCTGATCTGTGGGTGTACAAAGACGACACCCTCGGCAGCTTTGGACGTTATTCTGGGTCTGACTCCCTTGCACCTGCATATACAGCAGGAAGCAATGGCATCAGCTCTCAGAATTAAATCTACAGGCCAGTGGAAAGGTAATTCACCACTCACTACTCATAGCAGAATTTTAGAGAAAGCGATAAGAATCATACCCGAAGCAAACCAAGGTACGGATAGAATAGCTAGCACGCACCTTGACGGTAGAAGGTATGAGCTAATTACAGAGGAGGGTGCCCTGGAAGGTCTCTCACCCTCTTGGAACATGTACACAGACGGTGCAAAAAATAAGGCAGGAGCAGGTTGCGGGTATCATACGCCGGAACTTGGAATCTCGGACTCCAAAGCCCTACACAAAAACACCTCAGCGTTTCAAGCAGAGAACATGGCACTTCTAATGGCGGCTAGAGCACTCCTTTCATCGGATGCTCTAACTGTCCCACCTCGATCTGATGAGAAGGGAATTCTCATGTTCACCACTGATAGCGCGGCAACAGTCTATGCACTCAGAAGGCCCACAACCAGGTCGAGAGTTCTAGCAGAGTGCCACGCAGCTCTCCAAAATTTGTCTCACAAATGCAGAACAATAGTAAGATGGACGAAGAGCCACGGCTCATGCCCAGGTAACCTTAGGGCAGATTTTCTTGCCAAAGAAGGAACCAAGAAAGAAGTTGATGTTGACGTCGTAGGGCTCTGCAAACCATCAGCGATGAAAGTGCGGGACTCACTACGCCAGCACACTGAAAAAGAGCAGCAAAACATCTGGGATAAAAAGACAGACTGTAAACATGCGAAAGCCGTTTTTCCAACCATTGACAGGAAAATTACTAATAACTTGCTAAAGCTGCAGCGGCAAGATCTTCGGCTCATAGTAGGCCTCATCACTGGCCACTGCAATCTGAACTACCATCTGTATAAGACCGGGGCCACGGATAGCCCCCTATGTAGAGGGTGTCTGAATGAAAATGAGACTGTGGGACACGTGCTGAGATACTGCACAGCCACAGAGGAAGCCAGATACACATCAGGAATGCTGACACAAGTGGACGCACAGCATTCTACTCAAAATAGGTTGAATGCCTCATCTGCATCAATACAACACCCAACATCAGCACCACTGGAGCAGTTGTGCCAGCAGCCTAGAGCCACACTCCGTTATTTTAAGGAGTTGGGGTGGCTCGGGTAGATGCTGGCAGAGGGGGAAATGCACAATACACCCCAAGCGGGACGTCAGTGCAGGACTTAGCACCCCCACGTAGAATTAGAATTAGAATTAGAAGTAGTATATATAAGGTCTTTATTCATAACACAGAATTATTTAACGTAAAGGTTTTTTTTTTATTTAAAAAAAGTTACCTGGTGTTCAATTTAGCCGAAGACACCAACCATTCACGTCAAATTATTGTGTTTAATTCTGTGTGATAACATGATAAGATAATTTTGATAATTTTGTACTTATTCATTGCTTTTTTATCTTTTTTATCTATTGCATTGTAACTTTAGTTCAAGTAGCCGTATAAGCACCTATAGGTATTATAATTTGCAAAATTAGGACTAATTAGTCTGAATTTCCTAGCAATCTATATTTATTTAACTTGGTATGTGTCGTCATCATTTGATGGAAATGGGCCTGCAGCAGCACAGTGGAAGGCCCAATCATGAAATAAATAACTCTTGAGTTAGAGCAGTAAACGATTTTATATTTAGCCACAGAGAACTTTGCTTGCACCTAACTTCCATGCACCATACTCACAACTACAAACTACACCTACAACAGATTGAGAAAAAACAATCATTGAAAGTCAAAATAGGTTGTTTTTTTTGGCGGGAACGTGAAAAAGTTCACGTAGTTGCATTGTATTATTTCTCAAAACTTGTGCTTTTTCCAATGTTAATGTTTAAAATTGGTGGCGTTAACGCATTAACTGCTGAATTACGAGCATGAGTGTGGTCAAGTGATATAATGTGGTGTAACGTGGTTTTTCGTGTTGCTTCCAAAATTCCATAGAAGTTCTTGAAAAGTTGCCACCACTTTACTTGAGCATGACTTAGACTGGACTATGACCCGACTTAGACTGGACTATGACTATGACTAAGACTAAGACTTGACTACGTAAAATATTCTAAAACTCGATGAAAATATACAATACTTGACACTGGCTAAATACACTATGTGTGGAGCCAACACATAAAAAAAAAGTCAAAATAGCTTTGACAATTTCATGTCAACAGTGAAACCACGAAACTGCACAAAACGAATTAACAAACCAAGATCATGAAAACAGAAATTATATAAAATAAGTGCCTACAAAATCTTTCTAAATTATCTGTGACTTATCTACGTGATTATGTTGTTTAGTAGTTTACGTAAACACTACCCTTTGGTTCAGCAAGTGAGGCATGAGTTTTACTGCCCGTGAGTACTGAGTACTTAAGTACCTATTACAACCCTTACCTACCAGTTCTTACAGGTTCAGGTTCAGAACTTCGCGACCATTGCCGTCGCCGTCATAGTGACTGCGATATTATAGGGTCAACCAGTTTAGGTATTACTTTTAGGTCAGGTATCATTTTCAGGTGGTCGGCTTCGTAGGCCAGGCCTTCACTAGGTGACCTGTTCAAACCGTGGGGAGCTGTCGGATGCAAGAGGCAAGCAGCCGCACTGTTAAATATAATATTTATAATCTGTGTATGCCCTACATCTGCTCTATATGTAAACTCTCTATGATTAGTGGACCGAGAACTTATCTAGCAATACTTGACTAAGCATCCGTCCCTTTCTATTCTGCTCGTTCATGCTAATGGTGCTCGCGGAGTTTTGGCGGGAACGCGGAAAAGTTCACGTAGTTGCATTGTATTATTTATCAAAACTTGTGCTTTTTCCAGTGTTAATGTTTAAAATTGGTGGCGTTTTACGCATTATGTGCTGAACTACGAGCATGAGTGTGGGCAAGTGATATAATGTGGTGAAACGTGGTTTTTCGTGTTGCTTCCAAAATTCCATAGAAGCTTCTAGTAAAGTTGCCACCACTTTACTAGAAGATGACTTAGACTGGACTTTGACTACCTGACTTAGACTGGACTATAACTATGACTTGACTTACGTGAAATATTCTATAACGATGAAAAATTACAATACTTGACACTGGCTAAATACACTATGTGTGGAGCCATAATCTAAGAAAGAAGAATGGTGCTCGCTGGTCTCGCTCGTGTTTATAATTTAAATTGTAATCGATGTTAATCACGGTTTATATTTGTCTTGTTAGCCTTCTTATTGGTGATAATAAACAACACTGTTATTCTGGAAAACTAGTCACATTTATTTCTCCAAATTGTTGGTTGTCGCCTCAACGCAATTACCACGCCGCTGCGCATTACTACTCTTACACGCACTAAGTGGGGAGACCTATTTTCAACAGTGGATCATGCTGATCATGATGATCGTTATCTGTATTGGTACCTAATTCATCATCATCATAATCAACAACAGCCTGAAGATTTCCACTGCTGAACATAGGCCTCCTCCAGAGAGCGCCACCTCAAGCGGCTGCTCGCTTCCGGCGGTTCGGCTCTCCGCGGTTTTCATCAGATCGTCGATCCACCTAGTACAAGCCTGCCTACGTTGCATCTTTCATTTCGTGGTCGCCACTCGATCACCTTTCAATCTGATTTCCCTATCGGTTGTCAGTTCTGCGAGCGATGTGATCTGCCCATTGCCACTTCAACTTGCCAATCCTAAGATCTATATCGGTCACTTTAGTTCTCCTAATAACCACTTAATTACTAACGAGAATCATCAGATTCCGAACTCACTGCCGGGGTGACGCTACCCCTGATAGGTTTGATAGAACGGCACATACTTAGGTAAGTTTGTGTGACCTGAATGTTGGACCTTACAGGTTTGGTAAGCCTCGGCACTTGATATGCTTCAAGCAATGGAACGCATGCATGGTCATGGACGTGGTAGTAAGCGCCTTGAACTTAAAGTGCAGACATAGGGACACGCATAACATACGATTGGTAAGTTGTTAGGAGTACCCTCAGATCCTATAATACTTATAAGGATCTATGGGAGTACCTAGTAGTTAAGTTACAACTGAAAAGCGGAAGTGGCAGGGAAGTGACAATAGACGTACTACTCTTGCGTGGAGATGTAAATCAGAAAAAGTGTAAAAAATAAGGACGCCTTTGGAACAAGATGGAGCAACGACTTGCAGTAGGAAGGTAAGTATTATCGGGTCGTATTCACACAATATGGAAGGCTCCAAAAACGATTAGCTAATTTCTTATAAAATAAAGGTTTTGTACCAGAAGAAAGTCGCAAAGAACTATAGACTACAGGGTCCTTCCTATTATTATTCCTCCATAAAATCTAGAACGAAGTAGTTCTGCGTGAGGGCTAAAGTCATAGAGCAGAGGAGTTCCGCAGGAGGGCTAAAGTCACCGACAGACATCAAGCTTCCATTTGCACGTTGAAACGGCAATGCACTGGCCAATTGCTCACAGAACCAACAACCAATGCAGGAGGTTCTCGGGTGACCACGAACCGGAAAACGTACCGTATATTATCGGCTAGCTTCGCGCTATGTAGACCAACGACCAGTTCAAAACCCAGGTCTAGAGACCGTGAATCCAAGTTGCGATCTATGGGTGCAACCTATATCCAGCAGTAGACGTCTTTCAGTTTATAATGATGATGATCAAAAGTATAAACTGCGTTTTGTGGTCTACAAACTGATATTGTATGTTAGGTATATTTCTAGGACACGTTAGCAGACTCAAAAATAATGATCCTCCAAGAAGTAAACGAGCCAGTTCTGAACATGGCTGTCTCGAAAGCCGCATCGCTGCTGGGAGCTACTGATGTCAGCATCAGTGACCATCTAGTTTGGGATCATGATTACAATGGCAGGTGTGTGATGTAGTATTTTACAACGCCACCACAAACAAATACACAGATACATACGTTAAATAACACAGTGCTAGCCACGTGTCACGTAGCTACTATGGTGATTGAACAGGTCGGCCCATAACCCGGAGGCGACGGGTTTGATTTCCGCGATAGCACAAGTGTTTGTGTATAAAAAAAGCGCAGATACAAGTTCTGCGTCTGTGTGTTGTGACCATGGTCTTCGTAGTTCTTCGGTCTCTAGATAATAGGGAATACGCGTTAGGGTCGATCTATGCACGTGATCGTTGGGCGTAATTTTAGGTTAGTATATATATTCATCACTGCTGAATATATAGGCCTCCCCTACAGAGCGCCACCTTGAGCGGCTCGCCGTTAGTAGGTATATATAACACCGCTCTATTTGCATCAGAGGTTAAAAACAGTATTCATTAAGTCTTGGTGATTAATCAAACCCTCTCTCTGTTGATATTTTGTCATCATCGGTCGAATATATTCCCATTGCACTCCTGAATAAGTGTCTTCTCTCAGGGGAGACAGGGTAGTAGGCCATTAATACCACGCTGACCAGTGCACCATTATGGATAATTTAACGAAAGTTTGCCATGAAATAGTGTAAGTTCCTAATCTATTTCCGTTTCATCAAGGCAGTTATCAAATTAATTTGGCAAGCATGTTCCAGTATTTTTGCGTTTATGTCCGATGCAATCTTCGTGGCGACCAGCACACACATGTGCGTGCAGAGGTTTGCGCAGAAGTGTCCGGTGCCAGTCATATGCATGAGGTCCAGGACTCACGCCAGTATCCAGGCACTCTCCACAGTCATGGCCATCATGGTAATTATTTTATTTTAGTTTTGCCCCTACCACAAAATAGATTAGTTTTACGAACAGCATTTACACCTTTACACCTTTAAACCTTTTGTGTGCCCAACTCAGACCTCACTCCCTTTAAGCAACAATTTCTCTTGACCGATTTGCTCATATTTGAAACACTAAAAATTTAGACCGGTGTGAAGTTGGCAGCCAAAATGTAGCAGCCCATAACCCGACAAAATTAGGTAGGTCACTTTTTTAAACACTGAAAATATATATGTATGGTCACTGAAATACAAATAACTATGTACAGGCTTTACATGAAACTATGTACATGAAAGTAAGAAATATACAAAAATATCCCGACTTTTTTTGGCTGCTGCTGAATTTCAGTACTTTCATCGGCGAAATCAAAATATTTATTTAGTGAAAAGCAAAGATGTATGAAGAGGCTGTCACTAGAAAATTATAAATATCGTTTTTGTTATGAGTAAGGCCTACAGCGTCTTCGAGAGAATTATTTGAAAACTTTTTTAAACATTTTCGCTCTAGATGTACCTGTATTCCCCTGAAATCTGAAAATTTTATGACTGAATTGAAAGGCTTATACATGTATCTAAGCCATAAGTATAGTGAAAATCCGGCTTTTCAACGCTTAAGACATTAAATCATTGATGAAAGAAGGAAATGTAGTAAAATATCCCGACTTTTTTTTGGCTGCTGCTGAAATTCAGTACTTTCATCGGCGAAATCAAAATATTTATTTAGTGAAAAGCAAAGATGTATAAAGAGGCTGACACTAGAGTATTATAAATATCGTTTTGTTATGAGTTAGGCCTACAGCGTCTTCGAGAAAATTATGTGAAAACTTTTTCAAACACTTTTCGCTCTAGATATACCTGTATTCCCCTGAAATCTGAAAATTTTATGACTGAATTGAAAGGCCAATACATGTATCTAATCCATAAGTATAGTGAAAATCCGGCTTTTCAACGATTAAGACATTAAATCATTGATGAAAGTAAGAAATATACATAGATATTCCGACTTTTTTTGGCTGCTGCTGAATTTCAGTACTTTCATCGGCGAAATCAAAATATTTATTTACTGAAACACAATGATATATGTACAGGCTGTCACTCGAGTACCAAAAATATCGTTTTTGTTATGAGTTAGGCCTACAACGTCTTCATGAAAATTGACTAAAAACTTTTTCAAACACATTTGCTCTAGACATACCTGTATTCCCCTGAAACCTGAAAATTTTATGACTGAATTGAAAGGCTTATACATGTATGTAAGCCATAAGTATAGTGAAAATCCGGCTTTTCAACGATTAAGACACTAAATCATTGATGAAAGAAAGAAATGTAGTAAAATATCCCGACATTTTTTTGGCTGCTGCTGAAATTCAGTACTTTCATCGGCAAAATTAATATATTTATTTACTAAAACACAATGATATATGTACAGGCTGTCACTCAAGTACTAAAAATATCGTTTTTGTTATGAGTTAGGCCTACAGCGTCTTCGAGAAAATTATTTGAAAACTTTTTCAAACACTTTTCGCTCTAGATATACCTGTATTCCCCTGAAATCTGAAAATTTTATGACTGAATTGAAAGGCCTATACATGTATCTAATCCATAAGTATAGTGAAAATCCGGCTTTTCAACGATTAAGACATTAAATCATTGATGAAAGTAAGAAATATACAAAAATATCCCGACTTTTTTTGGCTGCTGCTGAATTTCAGTACTTTCATCGGCGAAATTAAAATATTTATTTAGTGAAAAGCAAAGATATATGAACAGGTTGTCACTCGAGTACTAAAAATATCGTTTTTGTTATGAGTTAGGCCTACAGCGTCTTCGAGAACATTATTTGAAAACTTTTTCAAACACTTTTTTCGCTCCAGATATACCTGTATTCCCCTGAAATCTGAAAATTTTATGAATGAATTGAAAGGATTATACATGTATATAAGCCATAAGTATAGTGAAAATCCGGCTTTTCAACGCTTAAGACATTAAATCATTGATGAAAGAAGGAAATGTAGTAAAATATCCCGACTTTTTTTTGGCTGCTGCTGAAATTCAGTACTTTCATCGGCGAAATCAAAATATTTATTTAGTGAAAAGCAAAGATGTATAAAGAGGCTGACACTAGAGTATTATAAATATCGTTTTGTTATGAGTTAGGCCTACAGCGTCTTCGAGAAAATTATGTGAAAACTTTTTCAAACACTTTTCCCTCTAGATATACCTGTTTTCCCCTGAAATCTGAAAATTTTATGACTGAATTGAAAGGCCAATACATGTATCTAATCCATAAGTATAGTGAAAATCCGGCTTTTCAACGATTAAGACATTAAATCATTGATGAAAGTAAGAAATATACATAGATATTCCGACTTTTTTTGGCTGCTGCTGAATTTCAGTACTTTCATCGGCGAAATCAAAATATTTATTTACTGAAACACAATGATATATGTACAGGCTGTCACTCGAGTACCAAAAATATCGTTTTTGTTATGAGTTAGGCCTACAACGTCTTCATGAAAATTGACTAAAAACTTTTTCAAACACATTTCGCTCTAGACATACCTGTATTCCCCTGAAACCTGAAAATTTTATGACTGAATTGAAAGGCTTATACATGTATGTAAGCCATAAGTATAGTGAAAATCCGGCTTTTCAACGATTAAGACACTAAATCATTGATGAAAGAAAGAAATGTAGTAAAATATCCCGACATTTTTTTGGCTGCTGCTGAAATTCAGTACTTTCATCGGCAAAATTAATATATTTATTTACTGAAACACAATGATATATGTACAGGCTGTCACTCAAGTACTAAAAATATCGTTTTTGTTATGAGTTAGGCCTACAGCGTCTTCGAGAAAATTATTTGAAAATTTTTTCAAACACTTTTTTCGCTCTAGATATACCTGTATTCCCCTGAAACCTGAAAATTTTATAAATGAATTAAAATGATTATAGATGTATATATGCCATAAATGTAGTGAAAATCCGGCTTTTCAACGATTAAGACATTAAATCATTGATGAAAGTAAGAAATATACATAAATATTCCGACTTTTTTTGGCTGCTGCTGAATTTCAGTACTTTCATCGGCGAAATTAAAATATTTATTTACTGAAACACAATGATATATGTACAGGCTGTCACTCGAGTCCTAAAAATATCGTTTTTGTTATGAGTTAGGCCTACAGCGTCTTCGAGAATAATATTTGAAAACTTTTTCAAACACTTTTCGCTCTAGATATACCTGTATTCCCCTGAAACCTGAAAATTTTATGACTGAATTGAAAGGCCTATACATGTATGTAAGCCATAAGTATAGTGAAAATCCTGCTTTTCAACGATTAAGACATTAAATCATTGATGAAAGTAAGAAATATACAAAAATATCCCGACTTTTTTTGGCTGCTGCTGAATTTCAGTACTTTCATCGGCGAAATTAAAATATTTATTTTGTGAAAAGCAAAGATATATGAACAGGCTGTCACTCGAGTACTAAAAATATCGTTTTTGTTATGAGTTAGGCCTACAGCGTCTTAGAGAAAATTATTTGAAAACTTTTTCAAACACTTTTCGCTCTAGATACACCTGTATTCCCCTGAAATCTGAAAATTTTATGACTGAATTGAAAGGCCTATACATGTATCTAATCCATAAGTATAGTGAAAATCCGGCTTTTCAATGATTAAGACATTAAATCATTGATGAAATTAAGAAATATACAAAAATATCCCGACTTTTTTTGGCTGCTGCTGAATTTCAGTACTTTCATCGGCGAAATTAAAATATTGATTTAGTGAAAAGCGAAGATATATGAACATGCTGTCACTGTAGTCTTAAAAGTATCGTTTTTGTTATGAGTTAGGCCTACATCGCCTTCGAGAAAATTATTTGAAAACTTTTTCAAACACTTTTCGCTCTAGATATACCTGTATTCCCCTGAAATCTGAAAATTTTATGACTGAATTGAAAGGCCTATACATGTATCTAATCTATTAGTTTAGTGAAAATCCGGCTTTTCAACGATTAAGACATTAAATCATTGATGAAAGTAAGAAATATACAAAAATATCCCGACTTTTTTTGGCTGCTGCTGAATTTTAGTACTTTCATCGGCGAAATTAAAATATTTATTTAGTGAAAAGCAAAGATATATGAACAGGCTGTCACTCGAGTACTAAAAATATCGTTTTTGTTATGAGTTAGGCCTACAGCGTCTTCGAGAAAATTATTTAAAAACTTTTTCAAACACTTTTCGCTCTAGATATACCTGTATTCCCCTGAAATCTGAAAATTTTATGACTGAATTGAAAGGCTTTTACATGTATCTAATCCATAAATATAGTAAAAATCCGGCTTTTCAATGATTAAGACATTAAATCATTGATGAAAGTAAGAAATATACAAAAATATCCCGACTTTTTTTGGCTGCTGCTGAATTTCAGTACTTTCATCGGCGAAATTAAAATATTTATTTAGTGAAAAGCAAAGATATATGAACAAGCTGTCACTCGAGTACTAAAAATATCGTTTTTGTTATGAGTTAGGCCTACAGCGTCTTGAGAAAATTATTTGAAAACTTTTTCAAACACTTTTTTCGCTCCAGATATACCTGTATTCCCCTGAAACCTGAAAATTTTATGAATGAATTGAAAGGATTATAGATGTATATATGCCATAAATGTAGTGAAAATCCGGCGTTTCAACGATTAAGACATTAAATCATTGATGAAAGTAAGAAATATACATAAATATTCCGACTTTTTTTGGCTGCTGCTGAATTTCAGTACTTTCATCGGCGAAATTAAAATATTTATTTACTGAAACACAATGATATATGTATAGGCTGTCACTCGAGTCCTAAAAATATCGTTTTTGTTATGAGTTAGGCCTACAGCGTCTTGAGAAAATTATTTGAAAACTTTTTCAAACACTTTTTTCGCTCCTGATATACCTGTATTCCCCTGAAACCTGAAAATTTTATGAATGAATTGAAAGGATTATAGATGTATATATGCCATAAATGTAGTGAAAATCCGGCGTTTCAACGATTAAGACATTAAATCATTGATGAAAGTAAGAAATATACATAAATATTCCGACTTTTTTTGGCTGCTGCTGAATTTCAGTACTTTCATCGGCGAAATTAAAATATTTATTTACTGAAACACAATGATGTATGTACATGCTGTCACTCGAGTACTAAAAATATCGTTTTTGTTATGACTTAGGCCTACAGCGTCTTCGAGAAAATTATTTGAAAACTTTTTCAAACACTTTTCGCTCTAAATATACCTGTAATCCCCTGAAACCTGAAAATTTTATGACTGAATTAAAAGGCCTATACATGTATCTAATCCATAAGTATAGTGAAAATCCGGCTTTTCAACGATTAAGACAATAAATCATTGATGAAAGTAAGAAATATACAAAAATATCCCGACTTTTTTTGGCTGCTGCTGAATTTCAGTACTTTCATCGGCGAAATTAAAATATTTATTTAGTGAAAAGCAAAGATATATGAACAGGTTGTCACTCGAGTACTAAAAATATCGTTTTTGTTATGAGTTAGGCCTACAGCGTCTTCGAGAACATTATTTGAAAACTTTTTCAAACACTTTTTTCGCTCCAGATATACCTGTATTCCCCTGAAATCTGAAAATTTTATGAATGAATTGAAAGGATTATAGATGTATATATGCCATAAATGTAGTGAAAATCCGGCTTTTCAACGATTAAGACATTAAATCATTGATGAAAGTAAGAAATATACATAAATATTCCGACTTTTTTTGGCTGCTGCTGAATTTCAGTACTTTCATCGGCGAAATTAAAATATTTATTTAGTGAAAAGCAAATATATATGAACAGGCTGTCACTCGAGTACTAAAAATATCGTTTTTGTTATGAGTTAGGCCTACATCGTCTTCGAGAATATTATTTGAAAACTTTTTCAAACACTTTTCGCTCTAGATATACCTGTATTCCCCTGAAACCTGAAAATTTTATGACTGAATTGAAAGGCCTATACATGTATCTAATCCATAAGTATAGTGAAAATCCGGCTTTTCAACGATTAAGACATTAAATCATTGATGAAAGTAAGAAATATACAAAAATATCCCGACTTTTTTTGGCTGCTGCTGAAATTCAGTACTTTCATCGGCGAAATTAAAATATTTATTTAGTGAAAAGCAAATATATATGAACAGGCTGTCACTCGAGTCTTAAAAATATCGTTTTTGTTATGAGTTAGGCCTACATCGTCTTCGAGAAAATTATTTGAAAACTTTTTCAAACACTTTTTTCGCTCTAGATATACCTGTATTCCCCTGAAACCTGAAAATTTTATGAATGAATTAAAATGATTATAGATGTATATATGCCATAAATGTAGTGAAAATCCGGCGTTTCAACGATTAAGACATTAAATCATTGATGAAAGTAAGAAATATACATAAATATTCCGACTTTTTTTGGCTGCTGCTGAATTTCAGTACTTTCATCGGCGAAATTAAAATATTTATTTACTGAAACACAATGATATATGTACAGGCTGTCACTCGAGTCCTAAAAATATCGTTTTTGTTATGAGTTAGGCCTACAGCGTCTTCGAGAATAATATTTGAAAACTTTTTCAAACACTTTTCGCTCTAGATATACCTGTATTCCCCTGAAACCTGAAAATTTTATGACTGAATTGAAAGGCCTATACATGTATGTAAGCCATAAGTATAGTGAAAATCCTGCTTTTCAACGATTAAGACATTAAATCATTGATGAAAGTAAGAAATATACAAAAATATCCCGACTTTTTTTGGCTGCTGCTGAATTTCAGTACTTTCATCGGCGAAATTAAAATATTTATTTTGTGAAAAGCAAAGATATATGAACAGGCTGTCACTCGAGTACTAAAAATATCGTTTTTGTTATGAGTTAGGCCTACAGCGTCTTAGAGAAAATTATTTGAAAACTTTTTCAAACACTTTTCGCTCTAGATACACCTGTATTCCCCTGAAATCTGAAAATTTTATGACTGAATTGAAAGGCCTATACATGTATCTAATCCATAAGTATAGTGAAAATCCGGCTTTTCAATGATTAAGACATTAAATCATTGATGAAATTAAGAAATATACAAAAATATCCCGACTTTTTTTGGCTGCTGCTGAATTTCAGTACTTTCATCGGCGAAATTAAAATATTGATTTAGTGAAAAGCGAAGATATATGAACATGCTGTCACTGTAGTCTTAAAAGTATCGTTTTTGTTATGAGTTAGGCCTACATCGCCTTCGAGAAAATTATTTGAAAACTTTTTCAAACACTTTTCGCTCTAGATATACCTGTATTCCCCTGAAATCTGAAAATTTTATGACTGAATTGAAAGGCCTATACATGTATTTAATCTATTAGTTTAGTGAAAATCCGGCTTTTCAACGATTAAGACATTAAATCATTGATGAAAGTAAGAAATATACAAAAATATCCCGACTTTTTTTGGCTGCTGCTGAATTTTAGTACTTTCATCGGCGAAATTAAAATATTTATTTAGTGAAAAGCAAAGATATATGAACAGGCTGTCACTCGAGTACTAAAAATATCGTTTTTGTTATGAGTTAGGCCTACAGCGTTTTCGAGAAAATTATTTAAAAACTTTTTCAAACACTTTTCGCTCTAGATATACCTGTATTCCCCTGAAATCTGAAAATTTTATGACTGAATTGAAAGGCCTATACATGTATCTAATCCATAAATATAGTAAAAATCCGGCTTTTCAATGATTAAGACATTAAATCATTGATGAAAGTAAGAAATATACAAAAATATCCCGACTTTTTTTGGCTGCTGCTGAATTTCAGTACTTTCATCGGCGAAATTAAAATATTTATTTAGTGAAAAGCAAAGATATATGAACAAGCTGTCACTCGAGTACTAAAAATATCGTTTTTGTTATGAGTTAGGCCTACAGCGTCTTGAGAAAATTATTTGAAAACTTTTTCAAACACTTTTTTCGCTCCAGATATACCTGTATTCCCCTGAAACCTGAAAATTTTATGAATGAATTGAAAGGATTATAGATGTATATATGCCATAAATGTAGTGAAAATCCGGCGTTTCAACGATTAAGACATTAAATCATTGATGAAAGTAAGAAATATACATAAATATTCCGACTTTTTTTGGCTGCTGCTGAATTTCAGTACTTTCATCGGCGAAATTAAAATATTTATTTACTGAAACACAATGATATATGTACAGGCTGTCACTCGAGTCCTAAAAATATCGTTTTTGTTATGAGTTAGGCCTACAGCGTCTTGAGAAAATTATTTGAAAACTTTTTCAAACACTTTTTTCGCTCCTGATATACCTGTATTCCCCTGAAACCTGAAAATTTTATGAATGAATTGAAAGGATTATAGATGTATATATGCCATAAATGTAGTGAAAATCCGGCGTTTCAACGATTAAGACATTAAATCATTGATGAAAGTAAGAAATATACATAAATATTCCGACTTTTTTTGGCTGCTGCTGAATTTCAGTACTTTCATCGGCGAAATTAAAATATTTATTTACTGAAACACAATGATGTATGTACATGCTGTCACTCGAGTACTAAAAATATCGTTTTTGTTATGAGTTAGGCCTACAGCGTCTTCGAGAAAATTATTTGAAAACTTTTTCAAACACTTTTCGCTCTAAATATACCTGTAATCCCCTGAAACCTGAAAATTTTATGACTGAATTAAAAGGCCTATACATGTATCTAATCCATAAGTATAGTGAAAATCCGGCTTTTCAACGATTAAGACAATAAATCATTGATGAAAGTAAGAAATATACAAAAATATCCCGACTTTTTTTGGCTGCTGCTGAATTTCAGTACTTTCATCGGCGAAATTAAAATATTTATTTAGTGAAAAGCAAAGATATATGAACAGGTTGTCACTCGAGTACTAAAAATATCGTTTTTGTTATGAGTTAGGCCTACAGCGTCTTCGAGAACATTATTTGAAAACTTTTTCAAACACTTTTTTCGCTCCAGATATACCTGTATTCCCCTGAAATCTGAAAATTTTATGAATGAATTGAAAGGATTATAGATGTATATATGCCATAAATGTAGTGAAAATCCGGCTTTTCAACGATTAAGACATTAAATCATTGATGAAAGTAAGAAATATACATAAATATTCCGACTTTTTTTGGCTGCTGCTGAATTTCAGTACTTTCATCGGCGAAATTAAAATATTTATTTAGTGAAAAGCAAATATATATGAACAGGCTGTCACTCGAGTACTAAAAATATCGTTTTTGTTATGAGTTAGGCCTACATCGTCTTCGAGAATATTATTTGAAAACTTTTTCAAACACTTTTCGCTCTAGATATACCTGTATTCCCCTGAAACCTGAAAATTTTATGACTGAATTGAAAGGCCTATACATGTATCTAATCCATAAGTATAGTGAAAATCCGGCTTTTCAACGATTAAGACATTAAATCATTGATGAAAGTAAGAAATATACAAAAATATCCCGACTTTTTTTGGCTGCTGCTGAATTTCAGTACTTTCATCGGCGAAATTAAAATATTTATTTAGTGAAAAGCAAATATATATGAACAGGCTGTCACTCGAGTCTTAAAAATATCGTTTTTGTTATGAGTTAGGCCTACATCGTCTTCGAGAAAATTATTTGAAAACTTTTTCAAACACTTTTCGCTCTAGATATACCTGTATTCCCCTGAAATCTGAAAATTTTATGACTGAATTGAAAGGCCTATACATGTATCTAATCCATAAGTATAGTGAAAATCCGGCTTTTCAACGATTAAGACATTAAATCATTGATGAAAGTAAGAAATATACAAAAATATCCCGACTTTTTTTGGCTGCTGCTGAATTTCAGTACTTTCATCGGCAAAATTAAAATATTGATTTAGTGAAAAGCAAAGATATATGAACATGCTGTCACTCGAGTCTTAAAAATATCGTTTTTGTTATGAGTTAGGCCTACATCGTCTTCGAGAAAATTATTTGAAAACTTTTTCAAACACTTTTCGCTCTAGATATACCTGTATTCCCCTGAAATCTGAAAATTTTATGACTGAATTGAAAGGCCTATACATGTATCTAATCCATAAGTATAGTGAAAATCCGGCTTTTCAACGATTAAGACATTAAATTATTGATGGAAGTAAGAAATATACAAAAATATCCCGACTTTTTTTGGCTGCTGCTGAATTTCAGTACTTTCATCGGCGAAATTAAAATATTTATTTAGTGAAAAGCAAAGATGTATGAACAGGCTGTCACTCGAGTATTATAAATAACATTTTTGTTATGAGTTAGGCCTACAGCGTCTTCGAGAAAATTATTTGAAAACTTTTTCAAACACTTTTCGCTATGGATATACCTTTATTCCCCGGAAATCTGAAAATTTTATGACTGAATTGAAAGTCTCATACATGTATCTATGCCATAAATGTAGTGAAAATCCGGCTTTTCAACGATTAAAACATTAAATCATTGATGAAACTAAGAAATATACAAAAATATCCCGACTTTTTTTGGCTGCTGCTGAATTTCAGTGCTTTGATCGGCGAAATTAAAATATTTATTTACTGAAACACAATGATATATGTACAGGCTGTCACTCGAGTAGCTATAAATATCAATTTTGTTATGAGTTAGGCCTACAGCGTCTTCGAGAAAAGTATTTGAAAACTTTTTCAAACACTTTTCGCTGTAGATATACCTGTATTCCCCTGCAACCTGAAAATTTTATGACTGAATTGAAAGGATTATAGATGTATATATGCCATACATCTAGTGAAAATGCGGCTTTTATACGATTACTAGCTTTTTCCCGCGGCCTCTCCTCATGATGCCTACACTTTACGAATAACGCCCCCTCTAAATTTCAAGTCTCTACGGCAAGCGGTTTAGGCTGTGCGTTGGTTTCAATAGAATATTTACGTACGCATTTTAACGGGAGCTCTATTGACACCGGCTTTGTAGCGAGTTACAAATTAAAAGAAATGATATTTATTTTTAGTTTCTTTAAATTCACCATTTAATAGGGTGAAATAAACAATTAGCGTTTATATGGAAATTACAAAAATTACATAATAATACATACATGTAGCAAGTGTTTATCTACTTGTTGTTTAATTCAATATAATGAACCGAAGTCATCTTGATTTTCTACCTAACCTATTACAATTATTTATATGTATTTGTAATCATAGAAGTAATTTAAAAAGCGTTTTGCCTATCCGATTGACTAATGAAGTTCAATACACACATGTTTCACAATATTAACAGTTGAACAAAAGAAAATTAATCAAAATTATCACCTTATATCAGATATCAGTCAATTTTCTCGATGTCGCTTGAGGCCCAACTCATATCAAACACGATATGTATAGTGCTCGAGTGACAGCATGTTCATACATCTTTGCTTTTCACTAAATAAATATTTTAATTTCGCCGATGAAAGTACTGAAATTCAGCAGCAGCCAAAAAAAGTCGGGATATTTTTGTATATTTCTTACTTTCATCAATGATTTAATGTCTTAATCATTGAAAAGCCGGATTTTCACTATACTTATGGATTAGATACATGTATAGGCCTTTCAATTCAGTCATAAAATTTTCAGATTTCAGGGGAATACAGGTATATCTAGAGCGAAAAGTGTTTGAAAAAGTTTTCAAATAATTTTCTCGAAGACGCTGTAGGCCTAACTCATAACAAAAACGATATTTTTAGTGCTCGAGTGACAGCATGTTCATACATCTTTGCTTTTCACTAAATAAATATTTTAATTTCGCCGATGAAAGTACTGAAATTCAGCAGCAGCCAAAAAAAGTCGGGATATTTTTGTATATTTCTTACTTTCATCAATGATTTAATGTCTTAATCATTGAAAAGCCGGAATTTCACTATACTTATGGATTAGATACATGTATAGGCCTTTCAATTCAGTCATAAAATTTTCAGATTTCAGGGGAATACAGGTATATCTAGAGCGAAAAGTGTTTGAAAAAGTTTTCAAATAATTTTCTCGAAGACGCTGTAGGCCTAACTCATAACAAAAACGATATTTTTAGTACTCGAGTGACAGCCTGTTCATATATCTTTGCTTTTCACTAAATAAATATTTTAATTTCGCCGATGAAAGTACTGAAATTCAGCAGCAGCCAAAAAAAGTCGGGATATTTTTGTATATTTCTTACTTTCATCAATGATTTAATGTCTTAATCGTTGAAAAGCCGGATTTTCACTATACTTATGGATTAGATACATGAATAAGCCTTTCAATTCAGTCATAAAAATTTCAGATTTCAGGGGAATACAGGTATATCTAGAGCGAAAAGTGTTTGAAAAAGTTTTCAAATAATTTTCTCGAAGACGCTGTAGGCCTAACTCATAACAAAAACGATATTTATAATACTCTATTGTCAGCCTCCTCATACATCTTTGCTTTTCAGTAAATAAATATTTTGATTTCGCCGATGAAAGTTCAGCAGCAGCCAAAAAAGTCGGGATATTTTTGTATATTTCTTACTTTCATCAATGATTTAATGTCTTAATCATTGAAAAGCCGGATTTTCACTATACTTATGGCTTAGATACATGTATAAGCCTTTCAATTCAGTCATAAAATTTTTAGGTTTCAGGGGAATACAGGTATATCCAGAGCGAATAGTGTTTGAAAAAGTTTTCAAATAATTTTCTCGAAGACGCTGTAGGCCTAACTCATAACAAAAACGATATTTTTAGTACTCAATTGTCAGCCTCTTCATACATCTTTGCTTTTCACTAAATAAATATTTTGATTTCGCCGATGAAAGTACTGAAATTCAGCAGCAGCCAAAAAAAGTCGGGATATTTTTGTATATTTCTTAATTTCATCAATGATTTAATGTCTTAATCGTTGAAAAGCCGGATTTTCACTATACTTATGGCTTAGATACATGTATAAGCCTTTCAATTCAGTCATAAAATTTTTAGGTTTCAGGGGAATACAGGTATATCCAGAGCAAATAGTGTTTGAAAAATTTTTCAAATAATTTTCTCGAAGACGCTGTAGGCCTAACTCATAACAAAAATGATATTTTTAGTACTCGAGTGACAGCCTGTATATATATCATTGTGTTTCACTAAATAAATATATTAATTTCGCCGATGAAAGTACTGAAATTCAGCAGCAGCCAAAAAAAGTCGAGATAATTTTGTATATTTCTTACTTTTATCAATGACTTAAAGTCTTAATCGTTGAAAAGCCGGATTTTCACTATACTCATGGCTAAGATACATGTATAAGCCTTTCAATTCAGTCATAAAATTTTCAGATTTCCGGGGAATACAGGTATATCCAGAGCGAAAAGTGTTTGAAAAAGTTTTCAAATAATTTTCTCGAAGACGCTGTAGGCCTAACTCATAACAAAAACGATATTTTTAGTACTCGAGTGACAGCCAGTACATATATTATTGTGTTTCAGTAAATAAATATTTTAATTTCGCCGATGAAAGTACTGAAATTTAGCAGCAGCCAAAAAAAGTCGGGATATTTTTGTATATTTCTTACTTTCATCAATGATTTAATGTCTTAATCGTCGAAAAGCCGGATTTTCACTATACTTATGGATTAGATACATGTATAAGCCTTTTAATTCAGTCATAAAATTTTCAGATTTTAGGGGAATACAGGTATGTCTAGAGCGAAAAGTGTTTCAAAAGTTTTCAAATAATTTTCTCGAAGACGCTGTAGGCCTAAGTCATAAAAAAAAACGATATTTTTAGTACTCGAGTGACAGCTTGTTCATATATCTATGCTTTTCACTAAATATTTATTTTAATTTCGCCGATGAAAGTACTGAAATTCAGCAACAGCCAAGAAAAGTCGGGATATTTTTGTATATTTCTTACTTTCATCAATGATTTAAGGTCTTAATCGTTGAAAAGCCGGATTTTCACTACATTTATGCCATAGATACATTTATAATCCTTTCAATTCAGTCATAAAATTCTCAGGTTTCAGGGGAATACAGGTATATTTAGAGCGAAAAGTGTTTGAAAAAGTTTTCAAATAATATTCTCGAAGACGCTGTAGGCCTAACTCATAACAAAAACGATATTTTTAGTACTCGAGTGACAGCCTGTTCATATATCTTTGCTTTTCACTAAATAAATATTTTAATTTCGCCGATGAAAGTACTGAATTTCAGCAGCAGCCAAAAAAAAGTCGGAATAGTTATGTATATTTCTTACTTTCATCAATGATTTAATGTCTTAATCGTTGAACAGCCGGATTTTCACTATACTAATGGCTTAGATACATGTATAAATAAGCCTTTCAAATCAGTCATAAAATTTTCAGATTTCAGGGTAATACAGGTATATCCAGAGCGAAAAGTGTTTGAATAAGTTTTCAAATAATTTTCTCGAAGACGCTGTAGGCCTAACTCATAACAAAAATGATATTTTTAGTACTCGAGTGACAGCCTGTATATATATCATTGTGTTTCACTAAATAAATATATTAATTTCGCCGATGAAAGTACTGAAATTCAGCAGCAGCCAAAAAAAGTCGAGATAATTTTGTATATTTCTTACTTTTATCAATGACTTAAAGTCTTAATCGTTGAAAAGCCGGATTTTCACTATACTCATGGCTAAGATACATGTATAAGCCTTTCAATTCAGTCATAAAATTTTCAGATTTCCGGGGAATACAGGTATATCCAGAGCGAAAAGTGTTTGAAAAAGTTTTCAAATAATTTTCTCGAAGACGCTGTAGGCCTAACTCATAACAAAAACGATATTTTTAGTACTCGAGTGACAGCCAGTACATATATTATTGTGTTTCAGTAAATAAATATTTTAATTTCGCCGATGAAAGTACTGAAATTTAGCAGCAGCCAAAAAAAGTCGGGATATTTTTGTATATTTCTTACTTTCATCAATGACTTAATGTCTTAATCATTGAAAAGCCGGATTTTCACTATACTTATGGCTTAGATACATGTATAAGCCTTTCAATTCAGTCATAAAATTTTTAGGTTTCAGGGGAATACAGGTATATCCAGAGCGAATAGTGTTTGAAAAAGTTTTCAAATAATTTTCTCGAAGACGCTGTAGGCCTAACTCATAACAAAAACGATATTTTTAGTACTCGAGTGACAGCCTGTTCATATATGACAGCCTGTTCATATATCTTTGCTTTTCACTAAATAAATATTTTAATTTCGCCGATGAAAGTACTGAAATTCAGCAGCAGCCAAAAAAAGTCGGGATATTTTTGTATATTTCTTACTTTCATCAATGATTTAATGTCTTAATCGTTGAAAAGCCGGATTTTCACTATACTTATGGCTTAGATACATGTATAAGCCTTTCAATTCAGTCATAAAATTTTTAGGTTTCAGGGGAATACAGGTATATCCAGAGCGAAAAGTGTTTGAAAAAGTTTTCAAATAATTTTCTCGAAGACGCTGTAGGCCTAACTCATAACAAAAACGATATTTTTAGTACTCGAGTGACAGCCAGTACATATATTATTGTGTTTCAGTAAATAAATATTTTGATTTCGCCGATGAAAGTTCAGCAGCAGCCAAAAAAAGTCGGGATATTTTTGTATATTTCTTACTTTCATCAATGATTTAATGTCTTAATCATTGAAAAGCCGGATTTTCACTATACTTATGGCTTAGATACATGTATAAGCCTTTCAATTCAGTCATAAAATTTTTAGGTTTCAGGGGAATACAGGTATATCCAGAGCGAATAGTGTTTGAAAAAGTTTTCAAATAATTTTCTCGAAGACGCTGTAGGCCTAACTCATAACAAAAACGATATTTTTAGTACTCGAGTGACAGCCTGTATATATATCATTGTGTTTCACTAAATAAATATATTAATTTCGCCGATGAAAGTACTGAAATTCAGCAGCAGCCAAAAAAAGTCGAGATAATTTTGTATATTTCTTACTTTTATCAATGACTTAATGTCTTAATCGTTGAAAAGCCGGATTTTCACTATACTCATGGCTAAGATACATGTATAAGCCTTTCAATTCAGTCATAAAATTTTCAGATTTCCGGGGAATACAGGTATATCCAGAGCGAAGTGTTTGAAAAAGTTTTCAAATAATTTTCTCGAAGACGCTGTAGGCCTAACTCATAACAAAAACGATATTTTTAGTACTCGAGTGACAGCCTGTACATATATCATTGTGTTTCAGTAAAAAAATATTTAATTTCGCCGATGAAAGTACTGAAATTTAGCAGCAGCCAAAAAAAGTCGGGATATTTTTGTATATTTCTTACTTTCATCAATGATTTAATGTCTTAATCGTTGAAAAGCCGGATTTTCACTATACTTATGATTTAGATACATGTATAAGCCTTTTAATTCAGTCATAAAATTTTCAGATTTCAGGGGAGTACAGGTATATCTAGAGCGAAAAGTGTTTGAAAAAGTTTTCAAATAATTTTCTCGAAGACGCTGTAGGCCTAACTCATAACAAAAACGATATTTATAATACTCAATTGTCAGCCTCTTCATACATCTTTGCTTTTCACTAAATAAATATTTTGATTTCGCCGATGAAAGTACTGAAATTCAGCAGCAGCCAAAAAAAGTCGGGATATTTTTGTATATTTCTTAATTTCATCAATGATTTAATGTCTTAATCGTTGAAAAGCCGGATTTTCACTATACTTATGGCTTAGATACATGTATAAGCCTTTCAATTCAGTCATAAAATTTTTAGGTTTCAGGGGAATACAGGTATATCCAGAGCAAATAGTGTTTGAAAAATTTTTCAAATAATTTTCTCGAAGACGCTGTAGGCCTAACTCATAACAAAAATGATATTTTTAGTACTCGAGTGACAGCCTGTATATATATCATTGTGTTTCACTAAATAAATATATTAATTTCGCCGATGAAAGTACTGAAATTCAGCAGCAGCCAAAAAAAGTCGAGATAATTTTGTATATTTCTTACTTTTATCAATGACTTAAAGTCTTAATCGTTGAAAAGCCGGATTTTCACTATACTCATGGCTAAGATACATGTATAAGCCTTTCAATTCAGTCATAAAATTTTCAGATTTCCGGGGAATACAGGTATATCCAGAGCGAAAAGTGTTTGAAAAAGTTTTCAAATAATTTTCTCGAAGACGCTGTAGGCCTAACTCATAACAAAAACGATATTTTTAGTACTCGAGTGACAGCCAGTACATATATTATTGTGTTTCAGTAAATAAATATTTTAATTTCGCCGATGAAAGTACTGAAATTTAGCAGCAGCCAAAAAAAAGTCGGAATAGTTATGTATATTTCTTACTTTCATCAATGATTTAATGTCTTAATCGTTGAAAAGCCGGATTTTCACTATACTAATGGCTTAGATACATGTATAAATAAGCCTTTCAAATCAGTCATAAAATTTTCAGATTTCAGGGGAATACAGGTATATCTAGAGCGAAAAGTGTTTGAAAAAGTTTTCAAATAATTTTCTCGAAGACGCTGTAGGCCTAACTCATAACAAAAACGATATTTTTAGTACTCGAGTGACAGCCTGTATATATATCATTGTGTTTCACTAAATAAATATATTAATTTCGCCGATGAAAGTACTGAAATTCAGCAGCAGCCAAAAAAAGTCGAGATAATTTTGTATATTTCTTACTTTTATCAATGACTTAATGTCTTAATCGTTGAAAAGCCGGATTTTCACTATACTTATGGCTTAGATACATGTATAAGCCTTTCAATTCAGTCATAAAATTTTTAGGTTTCAGGGGAATACAGGTATATCCAGAGCAAATAGTGTTTGAAAAATTTTTCAAATAATTTTCTCGAAGACGCTGTAGGCCTAACTCATAACAAAAATGATATTTTTAGTACTCGAGTGACAGCCTGTATATATATCATTGTGTTTCACTAAATAAATATATTAATTTCGCCGATGAAAGTACTGAAATTCAGCAGCAGCCAAAAAAAGTCGAGATAATTTTGTATATTTCTTACTTTTATCAATGACTTAATGTCTTAATCGTTGAAAAGCCGGATTTTCACTATACTCATGGCTAAGATACATGTATAAGCCTTTCAATTCAGTCATAAAATTTTCAGATTTCCGGGGAATACAGGTATATCCAGAGCAAAAAGTGTTTGAAAAAGTTTTCAAATAATTTTCTCCAAGACGCTGTAGGCCTAACTCATAACAAAAACGATATTTTTAGTACTCGAGTGACAGCCAGTACATATATCATTGTGTTTCAGTAAATAAATATTTTAATTTCGCCGATGAAAGTACTGAAATTTAGCAGCAGCCAAAAAAAGTCGGGATATTTTTGTATATTTTTTATTTTCATCAATGATTTAATGTCCTAATCGTTGAAAAGCCGGATTTTCACTATACTTATGGCTTATATACATGTATAAGCCTTTCAATTTTGTCATAAAATTTTTAGGTTTCAGGGGAATACAGGTATATCCAGAGCGAATAGTGTTTGAAAAATTTTTCAAATAATTTTCTCGAAGACGCTGTAGGCCTTACTCATAACAAAAATGATATTTTTAGTACTCGAGTGACAGCCTGTATATATATCATTGTGTTTCACTAAATAAATATATTAATTTCGCCGATGAAAGTACTGAAATTCAGCAGCAGCCAAAAAAAGTCGGGATATTTTTGTATATTTCTTACTTTCATCAATGATTTAATGTCTTAATCGTTGAAAAGCCGGATTTTCACTATACTTATGGATTAGATACATGTATAGGCCTTTCAATTCAGTCATAAAATTTTCAGATTTCAGGGGAATACAGGTATATCTAGAGCGAAAAGTGTTTGAAAAAGTTTTCAAATAATTTTCTCGAAGACGCTGTAGGCCTAACTCATAACAAAAACGATATTTTTAGTACTCGAGTGACAGCCTGTACATATATCATTGTGTTTCAGTAAACAAATTATTTAATTTCGCCGATGAAAGTACTGAAATTTAGCAGCAGCCAAAAAAAGTCGGGATATTTTTGTATATTTCTTACTTTCATCAATGATTTAATGTCTTAATCGTTGAAAAGCCGGATTTTCACTATACTTATGGCTTATATACATGTATAAGCCTTTCAATTCAGTCATAAAATTTTTAGATTTCAGGGGAATACAGGTATATCCAGAGCGAATAGTGTTTGAAAAATTTTTCAAATAATTTTCTCGAAGACGCTGTAGGCCTTACTCATAACAAAAATGATATTTTTAGTACTCGAGTGACAGCCTGTATATATATCATTGTGTTTCACTAAATAAATATATTAATTTCGCCGATGAAAGTACTGAAATTCAGCAGCAGCCAAAAAAAGTCGGGATATTTTTGTATATTTCTTACTTTCATCAATGATTTAATGTCTTAATCGTTGAAAAGCCGGATTTTCACTATACTTATGGATTAGATACATGTATAGGCCTTTCAATTCAGTCATAAAATTTTCAGATTTCAGGGGAATACAGGTATATCTAGAGCGAAAAGTGTTTGAAAAAGTTTTCAAATAATTTTCTCGAAGACGCTGTAGGCCTAACTCATAACAAAAACGATATTTATAATACTCTATTGTCAGCCTCTTCATACATCTTTGCTTTTCACTAAATAAATATTTTGATTTCGCCGATGAAAGTACTGAAATTCAGCAGCAGCCAAAAAAAGTCGGGATATTTTTGTATATTTCTTACTTTCATCAATGATTTAAGGTCTTAAACGTTGAAAAGCCGGATTTTCACTACATAATCCTTTTAATTCAGCCATAAAATTTTCAGACTTCCGGGGAACACAAGTATATCCAGAGCGAAAAGTGTTTGAAAAAGTTTTCAAATAATTTTCTCGAAGACGCTGTAGGCCTAATTCATAATACCCATAGTTCTCGCGTGAAAGCCTGTACATAGTTCTTTGTATTTCAGTTACCATACATGTATATTTTCAGTGTTTAAAAAAGTGACCTACCTAATTTGGTCGGGTTATTGGCTGCTACATTTTGGCTGCCAACTTCACACAGGTAAAATTTAGTAGTTACCAAAATTTTTCTGCCAAATATTCCATTCTCTTCCTACATCTAATCTTCTGCGATCACCAAGCCAAGATGATGTGGGATGTCAAGAAATGAGCGCGAGCATACAAGATCGAAATAACTGTGAAATAGCTCGATGATTGACAGATGAACCTCAGATGCACGTTTTTACGTGTTGAACGTTTTCTCCGCACATTTCAACGGAACAAAACGTTTATCTGTCTCAGGAGGAATATGGCACGATGAGAGGTCTCAACGTCGCTTACGTTGGCAGCCCGCACCCAGTCCTCAACTCTTACCTGCTGCTATGTCCTATGCTCGGAGCGAACCTTAAGTTCAAATGCTGCTGCAAGGTAAGACTGGTATAAGCAGAATTTGCTGCTGGATCATCAACAGCCCGTAGACGTCAACTGCTGAACATAGGCCTCCCCCAGAGAGCGCCACTTTGAGCGGCTGCTCGCCTCCTACATCCATCAGCTCCCTGCGGTGTTCATCAGGTCGTCGGTCCACCTAGTGCGGGATCTGCCTGCGCTTCGCCTTCCGGTTCGTGGTCGCCACTCTAGAACCATTCTTCCCCATCGGTTGTCAGTTCTGCGAGCGATGTGGCCTGCCCATTGCCATTTTATGTTTTTATATGCATCATGTGACATTGAATTAACCTGTCTTTGAGTATTTTCACTGTTCGACCAGTAATCTAGTTACACCATAGAAATCGTTATAAGTGCCTTATTATTTCGCGACCAGTAATCTGGTTACACCATATAAATCGTTATAAGTGCCTTATTATTTATTATCTATTTATTTCTACGAGTTATTCTTTTTCCAGGCCTGTCCAGTGAGTCCGCTCTTACTAAAAGCGAGCGAAGAGATGACCAGCTCATCAGGCACGAAGACGGAAGAGTGTGCGAACACTTTAGAATGCCTTGATAACGCGCATGTTATCATTTCTGCACCAACTTGTAAGGACAAAAAGAAGATTGAAGAATTCAGATTTACTGTTAAGGTATGCTCATGATATAGCAAAAACTCAAATAACCGGCAAGTACGCGTCGGACTCGTGCACGAAGGGTTCCGTACCATTATCTCTAAAAACGAGCGAAAAAATCACGTTTTTATATAGGGTCCACCTTAAATAGGTACATATTTATTTTATTACGTTTTTAGGGTTCCCAAAGGGTAAAGTGAACCCTATTACTAAGGCTCCACTGTTGTCCGTCTGTCACCAGGCTGTGTTTCATGAACCGTGACAGTTAGATAGCTCGACAGTTGAAATTTTCACATAATGATGTATTTCTGTTGCCGCTATACCTTGTACTTACCTACCAACAAATACTAAAAACCATAATAAAATAAATATTTGAGGGGGCTCCCATACAATAAACGTGATTTTTTACTCGTTTTTATAAATAATGGTACGGCCATACGCACGCACGAAGGCGTGAGTATAATAATAATAAATATGTGTGGACATTTCACACTGCGCCATCTAGCCCCAAACTAAGCATAGCTTGTACTATGGGAACCAGATAACTGATACAATACTTATATACTTTTTTGTTTGTAAATACATACATAGAATACAATATAACACCCAGACGCAGAACAAACATCTATGTTCATCACACAAATGTTTGTACTTGGTAGGAATCGAACCCACAGCCCTCAGTTCAGAAGGCAGGGATACTACCAACTGAGCTATCGGGCCCGTCAAGTATGGCTCGCACTTGGCCAGTTATTTTTTCATGCATATCTAATTGCTAACTGTACTTGCTGATTTTCCAGGAAATCATTAACAGCACCTGCAAGAAGTGGATATACTTCCACACATGTCCTCGAGGTGAAGAGGCCGACGACTTCTTGTTCTACCATCGCAATTCCAAGACTTTTGACTCGTTTGAAAACATGCACTTTGCCTCGGCTGCCCTAATGGCGTACTGTATTAGGGGAATTACTTTTTGATTCTGTGTTTATATACAGGATGATTGGTTCGTAGACCATATCTTTACAGAGTGTGCTGAAACAGGTCTTGGGCTTCTTTTGAGCGTTTTTTCTTTATTACCTATTAATTTTTAATTTTGCTATCCTTAGTTTGGGTCTAGATGGCGCTGTGTGAAACGTCCACACATATTTATTTACTTTAAATTATTTATTTATTACTGAGTTATTCAATATTTTGTAGCAATTGGGATAATTCCCCGTTTTCGACCTATGTGAAAACAAATTGCTGAACTAATGTAACTCTTTAAAGATAGCCCAAGACTTATTTAAGCACACTCTTAAAGGATACAGTCTATGAACCAATCATCCTGTGTTTGAAATATTTAATGTCATCATCATCATCATCAACATCATATCATCTGCTTGACATCTTGGGGGTGCTAAGTCCTGCACTGACATCTCCCGCTTGAGGTGTATTGTGCATTCCCCCTGCCAGGATCTCCCCAGCCACCCCAACTCCTTAAAATAACGGAGTGTGGCTCTAGGCTGCTGGCACAGAATCCTAGAGCCACTCTCATGCCTTTTGGGGGGAGGGGTGCCATAACCACCACATTTGCAGGTTTCTTAGTAATCACAGGTAGATTACAAAACAGGACGAGAACAATGCTGCTATCCCCATTATGGGATTGAATTAGTACTGAATTGGTTAGAATTGATATAATAAATTATTATAGTGAGTTCATTTGATATTAGTTAATATCTAATATGTTTTGATAAACTATTATATTATTATACAAGGTGACCTTGAATTGGTATGTTATCCCGAAATAGGGGGACTAGGACCATGATACCCTACAAGTTGTGAGAGCCTTACTTGAAACTAGGTGTTTCCAAACTTCCATGGTAAAAAATTAATCCACTCGCAAAATTGCACGTGCGATCGCTATGCGATATTACAAGATACTATAAATTCATTTCTACAACACAGGTCGTTAAACTCATTTTTGTGCACTCGGTCAAGGACGAAGTTAACCACCCAGCTGCGCTAAGGCTATTTTCGAACGTAAACTTTACATGGCATTTCTTCAATGATAAACTATTAATTTAGTAAAGTCGTAGAAAAACATTGTCTGCCTTGGGGTGTAGATTTACCCCCTTTCGGGATAACATACTAATTCAAGGTCACCTTGTATGTAGATTGTTGTTATTACAAAATTATGATTGTCTAACAAGAATATTGAGATTAGTATATATGTCTATTAAAAATAAAATTAAAGAACTTTTATAATTGTGGTTTTTAATTTACATTTATAACTACTACACTTTATTTTACATCTATCTACATAACTATAACATTAATTACTATTGTTAATTAAGACATTTTATTAGGCTAGGCATATTAAATTGTTTTTGCTCTATCACAATATCATAAAATTGTGCATATTATGATTACCAATAGTATAATAGGTATTTTATACATATTAAACCCAGACTTTCCAAGTAGTATCTTAACAAGTACTTCAGAAAATACTTTGTGGCACATTACAAAAATATTAAAAATGCTTTGATTAGACATGTAACACTTTTTGGTAAATTAATGTTAAATGATACTAATTCAGGTAATGGGGTGTTTCGCACGACCTAAGTGCTCTAAATGAATAGACTCTGTTGGACCGCAGTGTGAATCACCCTCTGTTATTATAACACCTGGGTGATTCGGACTGTGGTGTGGACCGTCTTCTTATCATTCAATTAATATTTCGATAAATGAAGTAAACAGAAAACTATATTTCTCGTTGTAGATAACAGAAAGCAATAGATATATCTGGGGTCCTAGCACAGATCACAATCGCTTATGCCTCACGCTAACTCCCAAAAATGTATCAAAATGACATTCGCTATGGAAAAGTTAGCGATTTCCGAAATGTCATTTCAGTACATTTTGGAGTTAGCGTTTGGTGATAGCGTTAGCGTGAGGGAGCTTTGCTAGACCCTCAGAGTTCTTTTCAAAAATTTTCTAATCTGATATAGGTACCGGCTAATACCTCTACATTAATTCAAGACATGTTGACTGCTCAAGTTTAATTCATAAATCTATTGTAATGTAGTGTGCCAATGCTTCACTAGTTATATTTAATATTATAACTCTTAGCTACCCACCTCTAACTCTCCTGGTTTTTAAACTTTCCTCTCATGAATTTTGGTAGAGCTACCACACCTGGACACGGAATCTGACCGTAGGCCTCACAGATGCATGGTCTCTCGCAGCCGATGCCAAAGTTGGCCGGATTATCTTTCTTCTCTGCTGCTATTGCTTCTGATTCGAGAACTTCTTTAGATTTGCCTGAAATTATGAAAATAATTTATTATTATTAATTTTTATATAAGTAGGTACCTCATTCTAGTTGTGGAAAATTGGGGCTAATTTTGTATGGTAATAGGTAGTTTGCACATAATAATAATTAAACTAGGTTTTAGTTCATCTATCAGGGAATGCTGGTGGAAAAACACAAGCCTAATATAAAAAAAAATCAGAATGATTCTAGTTTTGCTAAGTAGTCAAAGTAGAATAGAATAGGTAGGAGGGAGGTATGTAATTCATAAGAAATAAAAACAGGCATGTAGCTTGATTACTAACTTTTGTACCAAACCTACAAGAGGTTAGGTACAAGTTGTAGGCAGGTACAGTTTTCAACGGGGTTTCCGTGATTCATCAGCATCAGAATTCATTATAATTTAGATGTGTTCCATTTTTTAGCGAAACAACTCACCGACAGTCTTGATTAAATGCTCCAAAATATCTTCTTTTGACTTGTTGTCAACATCCACTAAAATTTTCCTTCCATCGTCAAAATAGCACTTAATAAACGGCGAAGGCGTTAAATTCTTCAACGTAGCTACTTGCACATCGGGATTTTTGAACTGGATCTGAGGCAAGTACCAGAAAACAAAGTCTTTTGCTCCCGAGTTATTTGAACCGTTAATGTTGTAGGCGACAGAGAATATCTTGATTTTATCTTTAAGCACTAGCCTTCCAGCATTCAAGTAGTCCATGGTACGCCTAATGGGCGCCCTTCCTTTCATGAAAGGCATTTTTTAAGTTGATAAATATATCTTTTTGGTTAAATTAAATAACATAACCTCACAACAGATTCTTCAAAATACTTCAACTCAGTGTTGCCAGCTACAGTGCTGCCAATAAAAATTTATCCATTCCCCGCGTCAGTGTCACCAATTCCCCGAAATTCCCCGCTTCTTTATGATTAATTTACCGAAACGATAATTTTGCAATAAAAACACTGTTTCATACTAAGTACTACTGCAACTTACATCTAGACTAAATCCGTAGTCTTACGAATTGCCCCCCCTCTGCAATATATCAATCAATCAATCAAATCGTTTATTTGCTAAAATACATATATAGTATAGGTCTTACAAAAAGTTTTGCTCATGTATTCAGTCTGCAAGCAGACGTGCAAATGTTATTTAATTACTAATCACAATTTTTATAATTTACAAGTAAATATTTGTACAGAATTCATTATAATCCTTTACACTATAAAAACAGTTGCATTGAAGCCAGTCAGTCAGACATTTCTTAAACTTGCCACCCTCTAATATTTTTATGTCATTTGGAATGTTATTATAAACGGATGTGCACATGTTATATACATTTTTCTTATATATGTCTTTACGAGCAGGAGGTCGATATAATAAGTTAGTAAACTTTGTCCTTTTTGGCGGGTCATAACTTCACCATGCTTCTTAAAAAACTCAGGGTGTTCTTTCGTAAAAATACAAATTTCTTTAATATAAATAGACGGTAAAGGGAGTACATTGCATCTTCTAAACAGAGGTCTACAGCTATCTAAAAACCAAGCCTTATTTATTACCCTAATACATTTCTTTTGTATCTTAAAGACTCTGTTCATGTCGACTGAGTTGCCCCACAATATTAGGCCGTAACTGAGCAGAGACGACACATGGCCATGATATGCCATCAACGCAGCCTCCATGGACACAGTATGTCTAATTTTTTTTTTAAAGCGAATACAAAGCGTTCCAGCCTCTTACATAATAAATCTACGTGCATTTTCCAATTTAGATTTTTGTTAAGAGTAAGTCCTAAAAAATTATAATTATCTACTTTATCTACTAATTTATTATTATTTTTTTTTATGTCAAGTGGCAACGGATTACAATTATAAGAATTAAATCAATTAGAATTAAATAGTTTGCATACTCTTTGCCCCCCTGGGTCAAATCCGGAATTTAAATCATGCTGGGTCCCCCTGATTATTTTTCCCGACCACTACACGAAGTGACTTCGAGCCAAGTCCTAACTTCAAGACATCTTTTTGATGGCGCAATGGCGGCCCCGCCCGCCGCTGCCACCGGTGTTTTGAAAGCGTATCTTGGAAATGTGATGCTGGAGTAGATTTTATCTCTTACCATGTCAGTACAAGCGCACTGATCATAAACTAATAAACTAAAATAATGCACAAACTAAAGATGAAAGCGCGAGCGAAGCGAGAGCGAAAAATTATCTGTATTTGCCACATTTTATAATCCAGAAAATAAGTATGGCCATTTGAGTAATTGATTCCACAGTGTGTATGTGCAATAAATCACCTTAAGTAATTTGTACATATTTTTTCCGTATATCAATAACAATCACCAATTCTCGAATAATATAAAATTAAATATAGTTATGGAATTTAATTAACTCTAGTATGTAGTTAGGCTGAACAGTGCTGCTGCTGCTGCTGCTGCCGGCACCAAATCATTGTTATAAACATTTTTTTTGCGAATTATTATAACAGCACGCTGGTTTCAGATAAAAATAATGTATAGAAACATTAATAGCGCGAGTGAAGCGAGAGCGAAAACATTTTGTCTTCGGATGACCCGACAAAAAAAATGTTTTTACCCACCAAAAACAATTGGTCTGAATTCCCCGAAATTCCCCGATTTTGGTCATTCCCCACGCTGTCCCCGCTGTAACCCGCAAACCCCCGCAAATCGGGGATTTTCCTCGGAATTGGCAGCACTGGCCAGCTAGCTAGGTTTGGTCAAAAGAAACCTCGAAGAGGGGAGTTTTGGCGGGAACGCGGATATGTTCCCGTCGTTGCATTGTATTTCTCAAAACTTGTGCTTTTTCCAGTATTAATGTTTAAAATTGGTGGCGTTTTACGCATTATTTGCTGAATTACGAGCATGAGTGAGGGCAAGTGATATAATGTGGTGAAACGTGAGTTTTCGTGTTGCTTCCAAAATTCCATAGGAGCTTCTAGTAAAGTTGCCACCACTTTACTGGAGCATGACTTAGACTAGACTACGACTACCTGACTTAGACTGGACTATGACTAACAGTTGACTTTACGTGATATGTTCTTTAACGATGAAAAATAACAATACTTGACACTGGCTAAATGCACTATGTGTGGAGCCAAAATATAAGAAGGAACCTCGAAGAGGTAAAAAAGTAATCTTTTAGTGTGAAAAGTAACCTTTTAATGATTTTTTTGTGGTATTTATGTATTAAAAGTTGATAAACAGATGTAAAATGTGTTAAATTATAGAAATATGGATAATTTACATGTGATTTTGAGTTTAAGTTGCAGTTTACCTTTGATGTCAATGTGAAACTTTTAATAATGCACCCATGGAGCTAATAAAAAAAGAAGGAAGGAATCCCATCTGATCCGAAACTGAAGCACCCTTAGGAAGCCGGAACGCTTCGTACGAACGAGCGGGGCACGCACACACTCACATCATATGCAGCCGGTCGCCCTACTTCAATCTGACTCACATGTGTAATATGTCCGCCATTTGGGGCTTCAGTTCGATGTCAATCAAAAGTCAATCCTTCTTTTTTTTATTTCATCCATGGATGAACCTTAGGAGTACCGGCGTAGGGTTTCGTTAAAACAGGAGTAGGGGCAGACAAAAGAACATTGGCTGGGGAAGCCGGGCCCCATGGATTATTTATACCACTATTGGGCTAATAGAGAATGCCACCCACAGGAAAGGACATAAAAATCTATATTTGTAATTAAAGCCTGACTGAGATCCCGAATCTAAATGAATTGATTTTTCAGTAGTTCTTAATACTATGTAGGACTATGACAACAAATATCGACACAGGAGATAATAAAACGCAAGCGAAGCGAGCGCTAAAATTTTGAATTGAATTAGATGAAACATTATAATTATAACAATTTCAGCTTTATCATAGCTAGAGATCTCAATCGCATGTAATGGAAGCTAGCGTAAAAATAAAAAAATTCAGGTAAGAATCCACGTCTCGGCTCATCTACAATATGCTGCATTCATGAGTAGTGGGGGCCTAGGGGACATCTTTGACAGTTTTATTTTTTTTGAACGGGCTAATTCTGTTTGTCTTTACCGACCTTTATAGCGTCACCGGGCGGGAGGGCAGGTGCTTAAGGCACCCAGCCGACAAAAGTGGGGGGCAAATAGCTCAAGGGCACCAATCGGGTGCGAGCCTTGGCTTGGGCTGTTGCCGGAATAAGCGGATCGAGAAGGCTACGTCTGCTGGAGGAGTGGACTCTATGGAAAGTCGCGACCATTCTAGCTAACCTACGGGGGATACGTCGACCCGGCCGGTGGGGTCGGTGTCTGATTGTGTTACGCTGATATCCTTTACCGGTGCCGAAATCGGCACCTGAGCCAGAAGGGCTAGACTGGACCGGTGATCCTAGCGCAGCCTACACAACGGCTGCCATAGGATCATCCAGGTCGCTCAAGAAGTGTCTTGGGCGGCGACGACGGGGTGAATTCTTGGACAGTTTGTAAACCTACGTACTTATGATGTCTTGACAGCCTCCGTGGTGTGGTGTTTGAGCGGGTTGGCTCGTAACTCGGAAGTGGTAGGTTCGATTCCTGCGACAGGACAAGTATTTGTGCACAGAAAAAGGACAAATTCTTGTTCTGTATGTGATCCTTGAATAGTATTTAATTATTTATTACTTATGCGTCAATTATGAATGGATTATGCGCTAATAGTTCTGGTAACATATTATTATCTAGGGTACCTAAGATACATGCTACTGCCTGCCTTGTTTGAGGCCCGTGGATATACTTTTGACTAACAAACAGCAAAATGGGCATAACGTATAAATAAATAATAAATAAATACATATGGACATTTCACACAGCGCCACCTAGCCCCAAACTAAGCATAGCCTGTACTATGAACTATGAGAACCAGATAACTGATATAATACTTATGTATATACTTTTTTGTTTGTAAATACATACATAGAATACAATATAACACCCAGACGCAGAACAAACATCTATGTTCATCACACAAATGTTTGTCCCGGGTAGGAATCGAACCCACGGGCCTCAGTTCAGAAGGCAGGGATACTACCGACTGAGCTATCGGGCCCGTCTAGTACCGCTTCGCGCTTGTTGCACTTCCTCGTAAAATAATAGAAGTAAGTGCTTTTTATTCATATCAACATCTATTTTTCTAGACCATTTTGTGTTTGGATTTTGTTCAATCATTAAAATAAAAATTATTTTCCAAATTCTAAAAAATCACCTAAAGTAACCTTTTGAGTTTTGTAACCTAGAAGTAACCTGTAGATGCTAAAAGGGGCCAATTCTCGGGAAATGCGATATAATATCGAACTCGATCATTTCATATCGAATCCTATATCTATGAAAAATATCGACCGCGGTAAAAATCGGTATTCTCGCAACACTCGATATTACGGTGTAACGCTAACTACGTATTGTTGTCTCACTTTCATCGCTATGTTTAGTGCGTGTAGAGGTGAGACAGCATAGTATTCATCTTAAGCATAGATGTATGCTTAAGATGAAATAACCAATGCTAAAAATCTTACGTAGTATGGAACAATCGATGACAGACATTATGTTCATTCATTCATATGTAATTGTATTACACAGAGTATACGAGTATACCATTAATAATCCTGGCCCCACAGATTAGAGTAAAATTAATTGACAACCTAGCCACTGTTTTGATTACTTCCGTTTTTGAACGCATTTTTTTTTAGATTTCCGTACCCAGAGTGATAAAATCGACCAAGTGCGAGTTGGACCAGCAATAAAAATTTTCCACAACTATCTACTTGTTAAATTTAAGGTGCTATTTTATTTGGTATAATCATAAATGTTGGTACATTATAGGGAAGCACCGAATATTCGGCATGTTTTTCCATGTTCGGTATTTTGCCGAATATTCGGTTAAAGCGCCGAATAATTACCGAATATTGTATTAAAACTTTCCGTTAAATACTTCCAAAATTATCTTTTATGGGAAATCATTCTAAGATAATCCGAACACTTAGCACTTTCTAACCGTTTTTCTAGATACTGATAACATACTCTATCTAGGCCCTAAACGCTTGGTCACCATAAAATTATGATATTTTGTTACTAACTGTTTGTAGTTGTAGCAACTAATTTGAATAATTTTTTTTGGTAAGGAATGAGTCGTTTTATTAAAAATAAAAGCTGTAATTTTATAAAAACCCGATAGATGGTTTTAAGTTCTGTCATTGTTAAGATAATTATGTATCGAGTTTTATATCCTATCCTGATTTTATGGAAGACATATTATACTCTAACAAATCGACAACGTACTCTGTGATTCACTCAACTGAATTTGACATTTTCTTGTACTCTCTGTATTGAAACTACAACAATGTTTGAAATACGTCGTTAGTACGCCATCTAGTGACAGTAGACGAAACAGGTTGTTTTGTTAAATAAAACTCCTCATTGCATTTACAATACAAAAATGCAAAGTACAAAGTTTTGATTGTTTCTAAGTATTCTGTTATTAATATGTTTTTTTTTTAGGTTTTTTTTAATTAAAATCAATTATTCACCTACACTTTAATAGCAATTTCATAGGAAATTTTAATAAAAACAGAGATTTACACAAACAATAGTAGAATAAAAAATCCACAGTAGAACTTGAAGTTTTATAGCGATTGAAATTTTAATGAGGGGTTTTATTCAAAAAAAAGCTGTAATTTTTTAAAGACCCAATAGATGGCGTTTAAATGTGGGTTTTATGTTCTGTCATTATTAAGATAATTATATGTCGAGTTTGGTCTCCTATCCTTATTTTATGGAAGGCATATACTCTGATGGCTTAATATCGACAAATCGTCAACGTACTCTGTGATCCACTCAACTGAATTTGACGTTTCCTTGTACCCTGTGGTTTGAAACTACGACCATGTTTAAAATACGTCGTTACTACGCCATCTAGTAATAGAAGCGAAACTGGTTTTCTTTTAAATAAAACGTCTCATTATAGGAAAATTCGTGTAAAATGAACCGAATAGCTCGGCCGAATATTCGGTTCGGTAAGCTCTAAACCGAATAATGTTCTTTATTCGGTTCGGTTCAAAAATCCATGTTCGGCGCATCGCTAGTACATTAAAAGAAACCATCAGTGCGCGAGTCCATCTCGCACTTGGCCGTTTATATTTCTTCACACAAATGTACATAAGCAAAGCAAACTATTTAAGGTTGATCATTATGACACTTTCGTTGATTGACTTGACGTTTGCGATTACATCACGTTCGATATTTCAATATCGACTGCTCCGGACCACTCGTTGCATATCTACTGGTTTTCATAGATATTTATCTAACGTGATAATGGCGGCTACTCGATAATGCAGAAATATTCATTCAATAGATAATTTTGACAGTTTTTGTGATATAATATCGAATGGTAGCTATTTCAATATCGAGTACTCCGAACATATCTACCGGTTTTCAGTAGATATTTATCTATTATGACGTCGTGACAACACATAAAATGATCATTCAATAGATAATTTGACATTTCTTGTGATATTTATCGAAAGTGATATTTTATCTACTACCCGAGAATTAGCCCCCTGGCAACGCTGCTTCAACTTCAACTTTTGGTTAATGGCCTTTGTGGATTCTTCAAAATACAACCTTTCTAAATTTTGGCAATGTTATTTGTCCGTCACTGTCACTATCACTGTCAACTGACAACAATGAACAACTTCATTAAGGGAGTTTTGGCGGGAACGCGGAAATGTTCACGCCGTTGCATTGTATTATTTCTCAAAACTTGTGCTTTTTCCAGTATTAGTGTTTAAAATTGGTGGCGTTTTACGCATTAAGTGCTGAATTACGAGCATGAGTGTGGGCAAGTGATATAATGTGGTGAAACGTGAGTTTTCGTGTTGCTTCCAAAATTCCATAGAAGCTTCTAGTAAAGTTGCCACCACTTTACTGGAGCATGACTTAGACTGGACTACGACTACCTGACTTAGACTGGACTATGACTATGACAAAGACTTGACTTTACGTGAAATATTCTATTAAGATGATGAAAAATTACAATACTTGGCACTGGCTAAATACACTATATGTGGAGCCAAAATATAAGAAAAAAAAAAACTTCAACTCTTGGTTAATGAAGTTTTTTTTTTCTTAGATTTTGGCTCCACTCGTCGTGTATTTAGCCAGTGTCAAGTATTGTAATTTTTATCGTTAAAGAATATATCACGTAAAGTCAAGTCTTTGTCATAGTCATAGTCCAGTCTAAGTCATGTAGTCGTAGTCCAGTCTAAGTCATGCTCCAGTAAAGTGGTGGCAACATTACTAGAATTTTCTATGGAATTTTGGAAGCAACACGGAAAATCACGTTTCACCACATTATATCACGTGCCCACACTCATGCTCGTAATTCAGCACTTAACTGAACTTTTCCGCCTTCCCGCCAAAACTCCAGAGTTGAAGTTGAAGTTGAACAACTTCCTTTGAAGCTTATCGCAATTAACGTATTTAGCCAAAGTTATGCAAAAAGAGTGCTTACAGGATTCTGTTATATCTGCATGCTTTCTGATGCAATGTTGTAATATAGGTTGTAATGTAAAGCCCGGAAAAAATCACAATTCAAAATGTTTTATGACGATTGATGAGTAAACGGTCAACAAAAGTAGGTATATTATTTTATCTTCTTCTGCAGAAGTGGGAGCCAACCTAAGATTAGAGTATACTTACCTGAGCCAACTAACTCCGAATAGGTAGGTACTTTACTATTTTTATACTTTAAGCTTATGTGTTGGATTATAAATAATGAGCTAAGAGAGAGATAAGTACTACGAATAACGGACACCCGAGATAGGAAACATCTTAAAAAAAAAAATACAACCCGAATTGAGAACCTCTCTTTTGAGGACGGTTGAGAATAGGTATCAAATATCAATGTACCTAAACACTACATTGCGTTGCGTATTGTCCATACAACTTTTGCAGAGTTATTTCAAATTACATCGAATGTAATTTGAACCTGAAAGGTAAATACTTAATTGTAAGTACGTAATCGCTGAATATAGGTAATAATAACAATTATGGTCAAGCATGTCACGGCTGAGTGTACCATAGGGTTCTGTTGTTTTGTACTTAATTGGTACCTACCTACTGTTTGCCCGTGTAGTCCCGGTGTGCGAATAGAACCTCCCAATCTCTTCTCGTGGGTGCCATAATTAAGTGCCGGTTATCCACTCAGGAGCGGCGCGGCGGGCGTAGGTCCCAAAGCGATCCAAAGTAAATTAGAATTTACTAACCTCATATAGCGCGGTATGGTTTTGCATATTTACGGTTTATACGAAAAAACAAGCAGTGTTTTAAAATTTCAAAACTAGTTTTGATAAGTAGCATTACTTGGCTTTCTAAACAAATACATTTTTACGTGTGTTGTAGTATAAAATACACACACAATAACAATACCCATAATAATTGACGCTCCGCCGTACCTAAAGGAAATGGATCTGACGCCGGCGCGTCAATTTAAACTGAGGCATTTTTTTTCCTCCTGAACCATAGAGACTTTTACTTTATTCGATAGTGATGTTCAACTAGTTTCGATTTTAGTCGATTTATAACGAGTGACATCTCTAAAAATTGAATAGTCGATGTTCTGACATCCCTCGTATTGCAATCAGCTGTGAGCCACTATTGTGGTCTCTATGCACTTTAGGTTTTTCGAAGCGGGTCACAAAAGCGCCTGAGCGGTTACATTAAATTTATCTGCCATCTCCAAGCGACTTTTCAAGCGGTAATTGTGGCAATTCCCCTAATGATAAACTTTACAAAGTGGCATTTAATGGGGAGGCCAAGCAGTAGTGTGCAAGCACTACTGTGTTCCGGTTTGAAGGGCATTGTAGCTATTGAAATTACTGGGCAAATGAGACTTTATGACCTGATTACACAGTGTAGTAATCTGATTACTAGACTGTGTGATGTCTTAGGATGACGTGCGCAGTGCAGTGTCACACAAAAATTTATTATTTTAATGTTCCGAGTAACACTGCAACTGTTATGGGCAGCCGTGTCGCTTAACATCAGGTGAACGACTAGATCGTCACGTCATTCATTCACATAAAAAAAGGCGTATGTTTAGCAGTGATGTTTTCCATCCGGCTTATGTGTAGGTAGATATCACTTAGATACTGACCTTACTGTTCAATAATAGAGTACTTATTACTTTTCTGTTTGTTTCGTGTCAATACGACTAAGCAGATAGATAGATATTACATACCGTAACTTAGTACCTATGGATGGATATTTTCTGGTACGTACCTAGTAGTACCTACCCGCCGAAATTTTGATTTAAGAAATAGACAAGTTTATTTTACGCCACCTATCGAGATGAAGGACTTTTTAAATGCGTTCGGAAAATCTGGCATTACTTTATTTTATTTTTATTTTTTATTTTATTACAATTGGTTCGGTAACAGACAATAGGCTATTATACAATATACACCACCAATGTTAACACAGCATTATAAACCTAAAGTCCAGTAATAACCGTACACAGCTTAAATAAGTACCTATAGACATATTGACACTATGTAAATGAGTTAAATTAACTATGCAGTAGCGAGTAACTGTGTGTGATTAAAGAACAGAAATTAATTACTTAAAGAAACTATTGACAGCAAACTTAAAAGATATAAACCTACACGAAAACATGTCTCTGGGATCGGTTAATCCATCATATGTGCGACACATCCTAAGTAAAGGATCATTCCGTGAAACATTATTGTAGGTAGGTGGCATGTTAAATAGCTGAAAATTACGTACAAAACACATACATTACAGTATTCAGTATTCAGTATTCAGTATTCATTTATTTACTTACGAAAGTAGGTGATATAAAGGTGTTACAAAAATGTTAGTTCGCTACATCCGGCCAATCGGCATGTAAGTGAAAACAGTCAAAGTTAACAAAAATAGCTATAAAATAGGATGTCGGGTAATGCCTAGTGTTTCTGGTCTCGTTAATACACAGCTGAAAATATAAACAAAAAAAAAAAAACCGAAGGAACCCTAAAAAGTTACATAACACAACAAAAATAAGACGTTTTTACACTGGATGTTAAAAATTACCTACCACTACACCTGACTAATTTTCGTGATATTTATGCAAATCTCTATTGTCGCTTATGCTACATTCGGCTCGGTGTCGCTATATCATATGTACTTAGGTCGAAGCCGTGCAATGCCAACTATTATAAATGTATTAAATGCAAAATTGGAACCACAAACGTGGTTTGAATTGAACCTGCATCCGTCCGCTACTGTCTCTATTACCTAGAGCTTTTATTTTATCAATCAATAAAGTTTTTATTTCGGAAAATATTACAAGAAAACATTTAAGACAAGAAGGCTTTAGAAAGAAGACATGTTCAAAATCCTTCATTCGAACTAACTGCTAAGCGCTTGAATTGAACCTGCATCCGTCCGCTACTGTCTCTATTACCTAGAGCTTTTATTTTATCAATCAATAAAGTTTTTATTTCGGAAAATATTACAAGAAAACATTTAAGACAAGAAGGCTTTAGAAAGAAGACATGTTCAAAATCCTTCATTCGAACTAACTGCTAAGCGCTTATTATACCTACCATCATCATCAACATTAACAGCTCGAAGACGTCTATTGCTGAACATAGGCCTCCCCCAAAGAGCGCCACTTTGAACGGCCACTCGCCTCCTGCATCCATCGGCTCCCCGCGGCTATAATACCATGATGCTGCTAATTCCGCACTTCTCACTGTAGAACGTAAGTATACTTAGAATAGATCTACGATGTAGTCAAAAAGGGACCGTAAGTGCGGACTTAACTTACAAACTTTATAGTGCAGCTGGGCATTCATGTCTTTTGAGTGTAAACATGCCTTTACTTACCTCATTCTCGACAAAAATTGTTGAGCTACAGAAACACAATGACTTTAACAACTTTTTAATAAGATCATAGGATTAATGGCTAAGTAGGTATACCTACCTAGTTAGGTAACTACTTGTTCTGTTATTTTAGCCTTAAGATAAAAGGCGTTAACTGTAATAAAATTAAGATAACACATTGTTTGCAAAACCGGTTTAATTGTGAATCTAGCGATGCTTAACAAAGGTTTGAATGCTAGAGAGAAATAATTTTATTTTTGAAAAATGTTCGTGATTAAGAGTTCAGTTGTGAGGCAATATTTCATTATAATAGTTGGTAAGTCATATTTTATAATAACTTACTCATTTGAAAATTACTAGCTACCTATGTGCCTATAGTAATTAGAATGATGCGAGGCGTGGGGTCAAGCTATGAAGACAGCTATGCTCGGGATTTCCCTGCGGGATAAGATCCGAAATGATGAGATCCAAAGGAGAACTAAAATAACCGATATACTTATATAAGTAGCTCTTAGAGTTAGCAAGTTGAAATGGCAGTGAACAGGCCGCATCGATAACTGAAAAGGACAAGTTATTAAGGTTTTGAGTGGCGACCATGAACGGGAAGACGCAGCGTAGGCCGACTAGGTAGACCGATGACCTGGTCAAAACAGCGAGCCACCGTGAAAACGTCCACTGCTGAACATCGTAACCCTCTCCCTAAACGCAACTTGGACGCTTATAGGCTGAGCTTGGCATAATCACCATGCTTGGCAAGCTGGGTTATCACAGAATATTTTAATATACCGAGGAGAATGCTGCTATATAGCAAAGTTCTCTGTGATGCTGCTGTCAATAGGCATGATGACTACTATTAAAAATGAACAAGTAAATAGTACTTTCATAAAGAAGATTAAGAATGAATGCAATAATTGAAAAAATAAGTAAAATCGGTAAATAAATCACGGAGTAATAAGCTTTTAAAGTTTCTACAGGAGGCATCTCCTGTCCCTTTCTCGCGAAACAGAGCGCCTCCACAGTTATTATGAAAAATCCACTTGTGACGTCACATGCCAAAGATATTGTATGTAAAGCTACCACAACTTAGTAATGAGGTACTATGACGACATTACTCGACGTCACTGGCCGTTTGAGCTATCTCTTTCTATTCCGGTTTTTAAAATGCTTGTAACTTTGTCGTTTTTTGATTATTTTCTTTTTGTTTTTACAAATGTTTATCATTTGAGGAATATTTTAATTTATGCAAAAAAAATTTAAGTTATCATGCCTATTCTAGGATATTCCCTATAAGTATATCCGGCTCTTACGGCACCCACGCGAAGAGATGGGGTGCTCCTATTCTGACACCGCTGACACCACGGCAACATTATCAGATGGGGGGTTTAAGCTGGGATGGGGATGTGGTGGTTAAGTAGAATGCGTGGGTAACTTGTAACATAAGCGTTTATTACAATTTTAATTAATTAACAAAAATGAGCACTGCCGTTAGGTAAAAAGATGGTGGGAAGAAGGGGTTGCCATTGGCAGAATACAAAAATCTAACATCGCAGTGTTGCTACTTTTTAACTAATAATTTTATCTACCTAAATAATAATTAAATTTACTTATTTTAATACAAAATATTATCCGTCTTACCACAAAAATAATTTTAAACATCGCTTAGATACATGTTTAGTTAGACAGCGTCTAAAAGTTAAATGCTCCTTAAACGGATGTTTTATTTTTGTCACTACAAAACCATGTTTATACCGTGTTTACTTAAACACTGTCTAACTCGATCCACATTTTTTAAATAAGGTGACATTATACGAATCGTTTCGTTCCGCGCAGAACTCATTTTGTAAATCCAATACATGTTAGCTGTGACCATAGAAAAAACGGAACGTTATTAGTGTGAAGTTTGACTGTGTGTGTTATGGTGACAGCGATAGTTAAACATCTCTTAAACTAAAGGTTGAGTATGTTTAAATTTTAGCACGTGTTTAACGCCCGTCTATCTTAAACGAGTGTTAGGCGCGGATTTGTAGTATGGAATTCATGAAACAACTGTTCAACAAGTGTTTAAGGCGCGTCTAAATCTTTTGTGGTAAGACATAGTTCGGAGACGGTATATGTTTAGATTTGTACTAAACAAGTAGGTAGGAATTTTTTAATAAATAGCACAAAAGTACTTAAAAAAAGGGGGCAAAGATCTACAATTTGTATGGATGGTACGAATAAGGAACAAAATCGGAAAGGGGGCAAATCGCGAACACACTCCTCTAAATATAACGTGTTTATTTTCAGCAAACTTCAGCTACTTCCCTTTCGGGCTAGAAACAGGGTGGCCGTCACCAGTTATTGCTAAGTTGAAGGATGCTAACCAGACGGTTCTGCCACAACCGATTTCTGATCACGATGCTGCTTGGGTGGCCTCCATTGGACTCCTGGTGGGGTTGCCTGGTAGGTAATTTATTTGTGGAAATGGATTTCGAATAGCATTACGTGGTCTGGCGTTGAATAAATTATACCTAATAGATATGATTGGTGCATCAATATCGCGAGTCTGAAAAACTTGCAATTTAGGGAAAAATTGAACTTGCTTTTATTTGGTACATAATAATTATATTAAAAGCTATATGATTATGATGTCTTTTCGTCGGACCTATCTATAAATTTTAGAGCTCTTTTAGAATATTGGTAGGGACCTACCAGAAGCTTTGGTTGACCTAACCTAAGCTTTAGCCACACCAGCGCGTAAAATTGCATCGGCGAAGCGTCAGCATTGGCCGTTAATACCCATCGCTGCCCGTGCCGTCTTTTTTTTTGAACAGGCTGTTGGTCTCTACCGACCTTCACAGCGTCACCGGGCGGGAGGATAAACGCTTAAGGCACCCAGCCGACAAAAGTGGGGGGCAACTAACTCAGGGGCACTCCTGGGGTGTGAGCCTCGGCTTGGGCTGTTGCCGGGATAAGAGGATCGAGAAGGCTACGTCCGCTGGAGGAGTGGACCCTATGGAAAGTCGCTACCGTTCTAGCTAACCTACGGAGGGTACCCCGTGCCATGCTCATGTCTGCGATCGCCGTGGGCAGCAATAGATTGCACATAGTTTCGCGTTCATTTCATGACGCTGCCACTTCTTACCTGATGCATTATAAATCTTCCATTTTAGGCATGCTTATCAGCAGTTACCTGATAGACCGCTTCGGCAGAAAGTGTTGCCTGGTCATCTCGTACATTCCTCGATTAGTGAAAACTCTCCTCTGTGTTTTCGCTTCAGAAGCATGGATGTTGATACTGGCAAGGTCGCTGGTTGGGATATCAGATCTCTTTGCAATCTGCCTTGTGTGTACTTACACTTCTGAGATAGCCAGTGTAAGTATCTATAGAAACAGTCTAGAACTAACCAGCCAGTGCGAGGCGGACTCGCGTACGAAGGGTTCCGTACCATTATCTACAAAAACGAGCAAAAAATCACGTTTGTTGTATGGGAGCCTCCTTAAATATTTATTTTATTATGTTTTCTAGCATTTGTTGTTATAGCAGCAACAGAAATATATCATTTGTGAAAATTTCAACTATCTAACTATCACGGTTCATGAGATACAGGCTACAGCCTGGTGACAGACGGACAGACAGATAGACAGACAGATAGACAGACAGACAGACAGGCTGACAGCGGAGACTAGTAATAGTGTTTGCTCTACCCTTTGGATAGGGAACCCTAAAAACACATTGTCGTCGTCGTTATCATCAGCCTTACACGTTTCGACAAACCTACAGACTTCAAGTTCAGTGGGTTTTATCTCACAATGTGTAGAGAGAGAAAGTAGGCCTTTTAATCCAAGCACCCCCTTCCCTGAATAATAACGTCTGAAGTTCCACCTAAGGGACGTTTCATGGGGGAGACCCATGCTCAGCAGCGGACATATTTCGGCTGATGATAATTATATCATCGGAAAATCCAGCCAGCCAGCCAGCAGTTCCATCACGAGAGACATCATCATCATCATCAGATAATGATGTCTCTCATAATGGAACTTCTAAGATTTTTCCCAGGCCACGACTGAATTTATTAATTTTCCAGAAAGAAATTAGAGGCGCTCTTGGCACCATCTCTCAGATATTTTTTGCTGCTGGTATGATGGTCATGCTTTGCGTAGGACCGTTCCTGTCCTACCTCGCGTTGAATATCATGAGTAGTGCAATCACATTCGCTTGTTTCGTGCCTTTACTTTTCCTACCTGAGACGCCGTACTTCTTATATTCCAAAGGTGAGGATAAGACATGATAAAAATAGCTTATTAGTTTAATTTAACCGTGAGATAAGCAGTTCTATATACGTAATTATCAAAATGTTGACACCTATTTTTTAAGGTCATAGAAGACATTTTTACGTCATCATCAAAGTTAAAAAGGTTAGAATGGTTCTCGAGTGGCGACCACGAACTGGAAGACGCAGCGTAAGCCGGCCCCCTACTAGGTGGACCGACGACCTGGTCAGGACCGTGGGGAGCCGATGGATGCAAGACTGCTAGCCGTAGTCGTATAAAGTGGCGCTCTTTTGGGGAGGCCTATGCTCAGCAGTGGACGTCCTCGGGCTGATGATGATGATAGAACATACAAGACTTCTCGTGCATCTAGAACAAACATGTACGGAGAAAAGGTCTCAGTGTCTCTTTTAACTTGTCCCATGGGACGAAATTTTAGTGTGAAAAGTCATGAAGATTTCACTGGAACTGGTGAAAGATTTTCCTTTCATGAATTCTTGTTCACTGGCGACAACAATTCTGAACCGCTTTGAGTCGTAATGGACAAAATTATTATGGCTGTTTTTCTCTATTGTAATAATTATTGATTTAAAACTCACGTTTTCAGGTCGAAAAGAAGAATCTATCAAAACGTTAACTTACCTCAGAGGCTCGAAAGAAGCAGCATATGAAGAAATAATGGATTATTCAACCAGCTCTGATGTTGTCATTGATAAAACAAAACTTATAAAGGATGTCAATTTCTGGAAATCACTTGGGAAAGGAATGTTTTTAGGTGTTGGAGCTCAAGCTACTGGATACAACTCGTTATCCTTCTACCTTCAGACTATATTTGCTTCGACTCGTACAACTGTTAAGCCAGAGGTGTCATCTTTGGTAATAGGATGTATAGAACTACTAGGATGCACTTGTAATATCTTCATAACAGATAGATTAGGGAGAAAGCCGATTCTGACTGTGTCTTTGGCTTTCATGGCTTCGGGCATGGTAAGTTGGATAGCATTTGCTTTGTTTTTGAATAGCCACTCAGGCGCGGCGCGGCGGGCGTAGGTAGGTCCCAAAGCGATCCAAAGTAAATTTGACGCTCCGCCGTACCTAAAGGCAATAGCTCTGACGCCGGCGCGCGCCGGCTTGGCGCGAGTTGCAATTTAAAGAAAGGCATTTTTTTTCCTCCTGAACCATAGAGACTTTTACTTTATTCGATAGTGATGTTCAACTAGTTTCGATTTCAGTCGATTTATAACGAGTGACACCTCTAAAAATTGAATAGTCGATGTTTTGACATACCTAGTATTGCAATCAACTGTGAGCCACTATTGTGGTCTCTATGCACTTTAGGTTTGGTATTTACTTTTAGGTATGCACGAAGCGGGTCACAAATGTGGCAGAAGCGCCTGAGCGGTTAGACGTAATCGATTCGTAAATCTGCAGTTCATTTATGTTTCAGGTTGGCCTGGGAACTTTCTTCTACTTCAAAAATCACAATTACGAGATTACAGGATTTTTGAACTATCTACCATTGTTGTCTATAATGCTAACTATATTTTGTTACAATGCAGGTTAGTTAAAGACAATAACTTTATGACCACCACCATCATCATCATCATCGTCATCATCATCATCACCATCAGCCGGTAGACGTCTACTGCTGAACATAGACTGCCCACATAAAACCACTTTGGAAGCTTATCATAGGGGAAGTTTGCCATAAACACCATGCTTGGTAGGCATCTTGGTGATCGCAGAGAAGTTTACGCCAAAGCCATGCAGTAGCAAGCGTATTAAACTTCATTATATTACCGCAGATGATTAAAACAAAATAACTTTGCCTATCACTTTTTTATCTTCAAGTTTATCACCTGTTTCAGGTATAGGCTCAATATTAATGATGTTCGTAGCAGAGATCTTTGACGGACCCACGCGTGCCACTGGCGTCTCCATCGTTGTTTTCGTCACCTGCTTTTTCACCTTCCTGGTCATTCGATACTTGGCTGCAGTGACAGCTGCAGTTGGCCCGATGTCTACGTATTATGGATTCAGTGTTGGATGCATGATTGTGTGTTTGTTTATTGCCTTCTGTCTTCCGGAGACGAAAGGAAAAGCTTTCAGCCAGATACAGAAGGAAATGAAAAGTTCGGAACATAAAAAGGAGAGGGATGTGGAAAACTATCATAGCACTAGTATTTAAGGAAGATATGGCAATGGAAAAGAGCAAAGGACATGTAGGAAGAAAGAGAAGGAAAATGACAATTGATTTGACCTTGGTCATGGCTCTAGAGTTTAGATAAAGTCTAATCAAAAACATTGAGGTGAAAGCAATATAATAGATGGAAGGTTGTAAGCTATTGTAAGATTCCAATCAGACCTAGTTGGTGGATTAACATGCTGTGTGTAAACTTAGGGAAGCCTAATTTATGATTACTTTAAATCTGAATTTTATTTAAAATCCAATTACTTAACTAATTAGATATATAATTGTTTTAATTTTTGGTCTTTATTTACAAGGTCAAAGCTTGTTAGCGGCGTGTACCTACTTATCTATTTGCACATCTAAAATTAGTATAATGATATCTCTAATCCTATTAGCATTTTAGCTAACTATATTGAAAGTTATATGCTTGTTTAAGCTCTACTCGCACTCATTGAAAGGTTTACTTACTAAGTAATCCCAGCTAAGAAATAATAGCGTTTCCCATTAAACTTTATTAGAAAATAGAAAACGTCTGTCAAGCGCGGCAAACCTAGGCAGCAAAATGCAGAAGGCAAGCTAGTAGCTACTACAGCTAGAGGTAAAAGACGGGCACTTCATTTCCAGCTTATGTTAATTATGCTGTCTTTCCATGACTCAATGGCTTGTCTGAACCAATTTTTGCTGCACGACTCTTAGAATTAAGTAGGTACTGACTTTATTTTATAAACACCCATTCAGCTGTATAAACGTGTATTGTAAATAACGAGCCATAACATTATACTTACTTACCTAATTATCACTCAAACGTGAAAATGATGAAGCTGATGACGCTTAACATAGATTAGTTTTACTGTTAATTTTAATATTGTTCTTTGGTGATATTTGTTGTGTTTTGGCAAACGTGATGGTGAAATAATAAAAAGAATGCTTTAGTTATCGAAATGATAACCAGTGGGACATTTTTAAGGCAGTATTTGGTGGTGGCAGCAGGTGAGTCAAACCCAAAATAAATTCACAGTTCAAAAGTAGGTATCTACCTACTCATGCTATTATTACGCGGATTCACCCCTTCGGCCATACCTCATCACGCCCTGTTTGACTTGATTTAAGACCACAGATTTCCAATATGGCGCAAAATATGTATAGTGAGTAGGTAATCTTGGTAGTGGTATACTGTATATTTGAGCCGTTTGGTAATGATAATGAGAATCGAGACTGTGGAGACATTATGTTACTTTAAAATATTCGATTTGCATATTGGATTGTCTTAGGAGCTCATCGTGTTTTCAAAGTAGATCATAATTCCGAGCACCTGGTCGATGCATATAACGAATTCAATGCTGGCACTGATTTGGCTTAACGAATCAGCAAAGCAATGAATCGGGGCAATATACCTACATTGAAGCAGTTTATATTTTTCGTATATTTCAGTTAATCTCTGCTCTCTAAGCAGTGGTCTAGCCATAGGATGGTCGTCCCCAGCCTTGGTGAAGCTGAGGGATGCAAACCAGACCACACTTTCCCGGACTATCACGGAGGAAGAAGGTGCGAGGATTGTTTCTTTTGCATGCTTGAGCTCTATAGCTGGTGAGTAGAGTTCATTTAAGTACTATTAAAATTTTAACACAATTTTAAGGGTCCAAAGCTCGGCTTGATACTCAGAGTAGGCGTAGCACCTACTCCTACCTACCTACTCAACTCACAAACTTAAAGATTTAATACGTTTACCATCTTCCCCAGTAGACTTCATATTATGCCATCATAATTATGTCATGTATGTATGCTGCATTGTTATTTCAGCTATCTTTGCATCAGCATTCCTAATGGACTGCATTGGGAGGAAATACAGCATAATTTTAGCTGCAGTTTTAAAGGTGGCTGTTGGCGTGATGCTTACTTTGGCCTCTGAAGTATGGGTGGTGGTCCTGTCAAAAGCCTTTCTGGGTGGACTGGATGAGATATTGTTCTGCGTGATACCTTCGTACACTTCTGAGATTGCTAGTGTAAGTCTTCTTCTAGTTTTTTATATGTCGTTCTAAGTATATCGACTATAGTAACTGGTATTTGGACCCACTACAACTGGAAAATAAAAATTGATCACTATAGTCTTATTAATATTGCAGAAAGAAATTCGAGGAGCTCTTGGAGCCATTTTCAACATGTTTATCGCTTTCGGTATAGTTATGATGCTGTCAGTGGGCCCTTTCTGCTCATACTTGACCATAAACATTATGTATACGGTGGTAACCCTGGCTGCAGTGGTGCCTTTGATATTCTTACCTGAGAGCCCATATTTCTTGTATGCTAAAGGTATGCAAAATATAACACTAAGTACCTACTCTATGCACATCTTTAGGTTTCGCCTTTCCGTGTTATTTTCTCACAAAAGACGTTGGTTTTAGTATGATTGTACTCCACAGGTCATAAAGAAGAGTCTTCCAAAGTACTCACGTTTCTTAGAGGTTCCGACCATTTAGTCAACGAAGAAATGATACATTACTCACTAGTGAACAACGGACAGAAAGTGAACCGATTGCTGCTCTTCAAAGATCAAGTCTTTCGCAAAGGCATGGGCCTGTCCTTGGTCTTCATTGTCGGAGGTCAGCTGGTCGGACACAACGTGATCATGTCGTACCTTCAAACTATTCTAGAAATGACTGATACAAACGTGAAGCCAGAAGTAGCGTCCATTGTGATTGGTTGCGTGACGGCTACAGCAAGTACTTGTACGTTCTTCTTTACTGATAGTTTTGGGAGAAAGCCTATTCTAACAGTTACGTTGTGCGGTGCTGTTATTGGTTTAGTAAGTCTCATTTTTTATGTTTCCTTACTGCTTCTTCGAGCCTTTTTGGTTTGAACGTTGTCCCATCAAAACTCATTGGAATTATTATGGAACATGTAGGTACTGCAACTGACTAAAACTGAGCCAATCTCAGGGTTCTTCCCTATCGGTTGGCAACCATTAACGGTATCTAGCTCTGTGGCTTAAAAACTAAAACTTTTCTTTTTGACACCTATGTTAACTGCAGATGATGAAGCCTCTAGCGTCCCTCTAGTGTTAGTAGTTTGGTTGTTAGTCCTCAGATAACCAGAAATTCTCTGACTTTAGTCATTCATATATCATAAATCGAAGAAGAATAAACCAGAGGTATTCTTAGGCTTAAGTTATTAATCGTTCATAATGGCGAGATAGGTAGCAGGCGGTGGGTTTCAGCTGTGCTCCAAAATAAATATCCAAATATACTTATAACCTCAATTCAAAGCAGACTCAATCAAAAACATCTCAACCTCGACCCAAACCGATATTGTTGATTCATGCTCAGTTATTTTCTATAGGGATTTTTTTTTTCTATTTCTAGAGTGCCCAATTGAAATTAAGCATTCTAATTATATTACAATCTAGCCATCTATTTGGCTAATGAGTAATTTTACTTTAACTTAAACTTCTAAAACAATAATTGTCTTAAGAATGTGTCTAATAACACGTTTCTTATTGTCTCTATTAAGGTGAAGACACATTGTTCTTGTGTTCAATTTGTCTTCACCTATAGGGAAATGAATATTTCTACTTCCAGAACTTCTAACTTCTATTGGTATTGTTCTAGATTTTTCTTGGTATATTCTTCAGAATGAAAGAGAATGGGTATGATACAGTTGGATTCTTCAATTACGTGCCCATCCTTTCTTTGATTATTTTCCACTTCTGTCAAGGTGCTGGTAAGTGACAATAGTTTTATATTGACACCTTAATTTTACCTTCATATAAAGGAAGAGGTAACTGATGAGGTGGCACTCAGACTGGCACTTCATCTCGTGGACGCGTAGATATTGATATAGCTTCATTACTTGTATCGTCACCATCATCATCATCATCATCATCATCATCATCAATATTACCATCATCATTAACAGTCTGAAGACGTCTACTGCTCAACATAAGCCACTCCTAGGGACCGCCATTTTGAGTAGCTGCTCGCCTCTTGCATCTATTGGCTCCCCGCAGCTTTCACCAGATCGGCGGTCCACCTAGTGGGGGGGTGGTTCTTCCCCATCGGTTGTCAGCCATTACTTGTTACATTTATTTTAATTTATGCTTATCTTCATTCTTTCATTTAAGTACATCTATATTAGATGGACCGACGATCTGGTAATAGCCGCGGGGAGCCGATGGATGCAGGAGGCGAGCAGCCGCTCTAAATTGGTGCTCAGTGGAGGACCTATGTTTAGCAGTGGACGTCTCCAGGCTGTTAATGATGAATGATGTTGATGATATTAATATCAGTGGATTATAAAACTTAATTTTCAGGTTTTTCTTCTACCGCCTTCATATTAACATCTGAGCTATTTGACGGTAAATCTCGAGCTACTGGCATGTCTGTCGTAGCATTAGCAGCATCATTAACACTGTTCTTATCTGGAAGGTACTTCATCACCATAGCGTCAGCTATTGGATTCCCTACAGTCTTCTGGACATTCAGCCTGAACAGTGCACTGACATGTCTTTTTGTGGTGTTCTTCGTACCTGAGACGAAAGGGAAGACCTTTGCTGAGATTCAGGAGCAGTTGGGAGCGAAGAAATGTCATGGAGACCAACACTTGAAAACGATTTCAGCTGATGTTGATTAATAATTTCATTGGTGTTCGAGATAACACAGGTTGCTTACAACAACAGAACACAGCGTTATAAGTAGAATAGAAATTAGATCTAAGCCAATTCCGGAATATATTAAGGTACTTCTACCTACCGATAAACGTTTTGTATACTTTGTGAATTTAGAAATAGATATCCAGGCTTTAAATCCAGGCTACCCGACGATCTGGTGAAAGCCACGAGGAGCCGATGGATGCAGGAGCCGAGCAGCCACTCAAACTGGTGCTCTCTGAGGGAGACCTAAGTTTAGCTCACGTCTTCAGGCTGTTAATAATGATGATGATGACCCAGGTTAGAAAGGACTTAGGTAAATAGATTGTAGGTAAATATCCGTAGGTAGGTTTGTAGGTCTACTAAATATTATTGTTGCAAAATACCTACCAAATAATAGGTATTTATTATTTTTAAGCTCCACTTTATAGATTTAGAGGATTGATGTGAAAGGGAAGAGAAATGTTTGAAATAGCATAAAAACTAAAATGTGAAATTGGAACTCAAATCGAACGGAAGCAACCGAAAAATAATTCTTACTGAATCACTATTTCAAACCGCAGACAAAGAAATGTCGCATAAAAAGACTTCGATTGTGGCGAACTCAATATCGGAACATAAAGCACGAAGTAGTCGGAGAGGTAGCGATAGATTTTAGTAGGGTCCCTTAGTTGCATTATTGTAAGTAGTGGGTATCTAGTTTGTTTTGGTAAATGTAAACACACTCAAAGGACGCGCAAGAAATACAATAGAAGCCCGATCTTTTGTTCTTCATATTTAGTTATTATTCCAATGAAAGGCCTAAGCATAAGTAGTTATCTGTTACTACTTACGTATAGCGTAAGTAAAAGGTAAAAATGAAGGTCTACGTAATGTTACGTACCCTAATCCTAACCCTAGAATTATCACTATCATCAATACTTTTTGAGACACGTCATAAGTGACCCAGCCGATCCTAGGATCGTTTGGCGCCGGCTGGGTTATTACGTAACTCGCAACAAGATTGCAACAGGCGTAAATTTCACAAAATTGCTGTCAAACATGACTTTGGCAGAGAAGTGACGTTTGACAACAATCGATCAACTAAAAAGTTTATTCTTTTGTTTCCATCTATTGCTGTTTTGTTGCTAGTGGCGCTAGTATCAAAGGCCAAAGTGCATTCGGCGACAGGTGAATAACAGGCGGACATCAGCGACTGATTTCTAAGTATTCGCTGTCGCTTTGCTAACTGCTGTTGCTTTGCTACTGCTGTTGTGATTTTTACGTACCTAATACAGTTGCGGTATCTTTAGAGTAGCAGCGTAACACAATCAGACTTCCATCTCATCCCCAGCAAGATCGTCATTCACGCAGTTTTCGCTGCATATAATATTTAAGTATCGCCATCTCAAGTTTACATCGGTAAAAGCCTCCGAGATGTGGTGGTTGAGCAAGTCGGCTCATAACCCAGAGCACGCGGGTTCGATTCCCGCGACAGGACTAATATTTGTGCGCAGGCACAATTCTGAGTGTTTTGGGACCATGGTCCTCGTAGTTCCTGGGTTCCTAGATATAGGGAATCCTAGTTAGGGTCCACGATCTATGTATATGATCGTTGGGCGTTATTGTAGTCGCGCGATTCATACTATCTACTGCTCTAACTTTAAGAGAACACCTTGCTTAAATAAGACAACAGCTCCGCTACTATAAGTATTATCTCAGCAACCAACGGGTTTCAATTCGACGAGTCGTCGACAGAACCAAGCATCGTTTTGTTTTCTTTGTCAGAAATCGTAGTTTTATTGGAATTTTACGTAGAGTTGGATCGTAGGGATATTTCTATTAATATCTTGTTGACATAAAAAGTAGTAGAAAACTTATTATAACGTATCCATTTTCAAGTTAGGTATTAAATGAACTCCCTTCGCTATCCATTCATCCATTTATCTTTTACCTCTATCTTTTTCCTTTCCCCAGTGGGTGAGATAGTTTGTGTAAATTAATTTAAAATTAGTTAAACACGAAGAAATAAATAACTAATTAATAAATAAATATTTATGTACATGTGGGACAACTGAACATTACACACATCGCCATCTAGACCCAAACTAAGCATAGCTTGTACTATGGAAACCAGATAACTGATAGAATACTTATACCCCAGATAATTATAATACCTACAGTACAGATGCCTCATCCCACACAACGGAGTAACTCGGGCTATTTTACGAATTTATTTCTGCATAACGCAAGATTATCAAGCGACATTTATTGTGTGTTGGCATTGAGATAGGATATATCATATCTCAATGCGTGTTGGCGAAGTATTGGGCCAAATGAATACACTGGACACTAACTAGTATAACTCTTCTTCTTTCTTAGATTATGGCTCCACACATAGTGTATTTAGCCAGTGTCAAGTATTGTAATTTTTCATCGTTATAGAATATTTCACGTAAGTCAAGTCATAGTCATAGTCCAGTCTAAGTCAGCTAGTCAAAGTCCAGTCTAATTTAGGTAGTCAAAGTCCAGTCTTAGTCATCTTCTAGTAAAGTGGTGGCAACTTTACTAGAAGCTTCTATGGAATTTTGGAAGCAACACGAAAAACCACGTTTCACCACATTATATCACTTGCCCACACTCATGCTCGTAGTTCAGCACATAATACGTAAAACGCCACCAATATTAAACAAACAAAAAAAAAAAAATTTGGTTAGGAAGTAAGTATTTACAATTTGGAACATGGAGGTTTGCAATAACAAGAAACTTGGACTTCTATTGCAAACAAATGGAAGTGCTGGTGCTGCATGAGCAACCCATTCACTTTGGAGCAAAATGTACAATACGCAAAATTCGCATACCTACTCAAAACGAACATCATACCCAAAATATACTCACAGGTAACCCAATATTTGTTATCTATGGTACCTATAGGTACCTCCACTAAGGACGTGAGGTTGCAAAGAAATTACTTAGGTACTTACAATTTTTTTATAATTGTTTATTTAAAATCTATAGAACATCTTTCTTGATATTAAACATTTTAATTACTTAATTAAAACTTGATTAAAGCTAATTATAATACTTTACTCAGAATGGCACGGCTAGGCTGTCTCAAGATGACGGACGATAGCAGTTATAAAATATTTGAAACCTCAAACTATTAGTGAGTAACAGTCGGGTCGGTATCCTATACAAGGTGACCTTGAATTGGTATGTTACCCCGATAGTGGGGGGCTGGGACCATGATACCCTACAAGTTGTGAGAGCCTTACTTGAAACTGGGTGTTTCCAAACTTACATGGTAAAAAATAAATACACTCACAATTTTTACGTGCGATCGTTACGAGTGCACTTTTAAACACAGGTTGTTGAACTCATTTATATGCATTCGGTCAAGGACGAAGTTCAATCACCCAGCTGCGCTAAGGCTATCTTCGAATGTAGTCTTTACATAGCATTTGTTCAATGAAGAACTATTAATTTAGAAAAGTCGTTGAAGAAACATTGTTTACCTTGGGGACCCCAATGTTTCTTCTAAATCTACAGATTTACCCCCTTTCGGAATAATATACCATTTCAAAATCAGCTAGTATAAATTTAAAATAATCACTATTCACATACATTTAAAATAATAATAATTAATTATAACTTACCAAGTTATGAACCTTTTAAAAACCACGAAAACGTTAATTATATTTGTTATTTACTTACCTAACTTTTGCATTTGCTGAAACTCTTCACACCATCATCAGAGTATAAAACCCCTAAGACCATCATAATTCCAAACATCCATGCACCCTTTGAATTGAACGTCACAACAAACCAGTAATTTGAATCCAACCTATTACCAAAGGTCATTTGTTACACCTTGTAACCCTATACGTTTTACCTTCGGACCCATACTTAACCTTTTAAATTTATTTTTGTAATAATTTTAACCTTATTTTAAAGATAGGTTTCAACTTTTTAACAAAATTCAAAATTTATAAAAAAATTATACATTTTCCCTACCTTTTTAGATATAACTTTTCCACCATTTGCGATTTTAGGAACAACACACAAATACCGGATTAAAACAACAACAAATTCAAACATAGAACGCTCATAAATGCCACTAAATCATCACTTTTCAACGATCCTTTATAAATTCTTTGACTTCCCAACCTTTTAAGCCTTTAACTTTTACTTATAATTTTCGACCTTATCACTTTACAATCTTTTCCGCCTTTTCAGTATCCTTAACCTTTGCACCCAATGCCTCTTGTATCTCCCCGAACGTCTTTCCTTTCGTCTCTGGTATACAAAACAGTACAAACAAACAGTACAACAGACAATTAACGCTAAAGAACCAGTATGTAGCAGCTGGCCCTATAGACAATATGAGAAGTGGGAAATATTTCGTGGCGATGAATATGAAGACGTAGGAAATGAGAGAAGCGATGGAGAGGCCTATACCCCGGGAGCGATCGTCGAAGAGCTCTGCTGATAACACCCAGTTTATTGAGCCAACGCCTGAAAAACAAAACAATTTTTATCACACTCAACTTCATAAGTAACATCTCATACGGAAAGGTAGGGAGGACCGAGGAGAGGAGAGAAAGAGGCGGACCAGCCAAATGCGAGTGGAACGTCACACTAGCTCTTATGCTGCTTTTGTGTTGTGTTGTGGCAATTTCACCACGCAATAACTGTCATTCTAAATTATTTTCTGGGAGCTCTTCACACTGATGTTTATTATCATTTATGAGCGTGCGAACGTTGTACGGTGCCATATTATGGCACCACTCAAACGGCTTACGTTTCGCGAATGTATACTAGGATTCTATGTACTTATTCTTAAGCATAAGATATTGTATCTTTTTAGGGTTTACTCAAAAGGTAAAGCGAGCCCTATAACAAGGCTCCGCTGTCCGTCTGTCACCAGGCTGTATCTCATGAATCGTGATAGTTAGACGGGTGAAATTTTCACAGATGATGTATTTCTGTTGCCGCTATAACAGAAAATACTAATAAGCAGATTAAAATAAATATTTAAGGGGGCTCCCATACAACAACGTGTTTTTTTGCTCGGTTCTATAGATAATGGTACACTGCAGACCCCTCCGTGCGCCAGTCCAACTCGCACTTAGTTGGTTATTTTGTTGATAATGGTACGAAACCCTTCGCGTGCGAGTCCGACTCGCACTTGGCTAGTTTTTTAATACATAATATAACTTTTTATTATAGTATTAGTTAGTTAAATTACCTGCACTGTAACTGTAGACGACCAAAATGAGAGATATCAAAGGCACGAAGTTCATGGCGCCGCTGATTGGGCCGCTGTTTTTGATGTAGAAGAAGGCGCCCAATCCTAGCTGAAAACAGAGTGAAATACAATAATATCAGCCATATTCACTCAAAATTGTCTTGCCGTGGTGTGATGTGGGGGTCAACACATAACCCGACGTGGGTTCGATACCCGCGACAGGACAAGTATTTGTGCACAGAAAAAGCGCAAATACATGTTCTGTGTCTGGGTCAAAGATTAGTCTGGGACTGGGTTGTAGGATGCCCCTCGTAGTTCCTACGTAACAAGATACAGGGCATCCCAGTTGAGGTCCAGGATAGGATATGTGTGATCGTTAAAAAAAACTATGTGTCTTGTAAGTTCTATTTTAGTATTAATGGTGCGTATGAATTTGTAATGAATTAAATTAATAATAAATGATGTTAATTACATGCGAGTTAAACGGATTTTGCTTCCGGAGCAAACTTGGTACATATTATAATCACATCAAATCGATATATTATAATAAGTATAGGTACCTAAGTTCTGCCTAGACAAATTAGGAAATCTGGCAGAAAACTTTATTATTTCCTGTATACAGAATGTAATTTAATTCATTAGCATAAATTGAGCCCATGATCATCATTGATAGATGATTATTAAAGAGTAAAAGTGTGTAAATGAAAATATTTTTATTAAAAATTATGAAGATTGCCGCCTAACACGGTTGGCACGGATGATTTTGATACATCTAAACGTTTTTATACCTGGTATGTAATAATTAAAAACAGTACTACATTATTTTTATTAAATTTTGTATTGTAGCATTTGATTAAGTAAGTTATTCCATTTTTTTGGAGTTATTATTATTACTAAACCAATGTGATAGAATTCAAAAATTTTGGTCCAGATGTAACCGGTATCAAGAGTAGGTACTTAGTTTCAAAGGATGCTAATGAATTCAATTACACCCTGTATAGACAGTAAATTATTTATGATTAATTAGTAGGAGAGCTATGAAACAAATGACGCTTGGGCCTATGTTCTGTCGTCATTGTCATCAATAGCCTGAAGACCAGCAGTGAACATAGGCCTCCCCGACAGTGCCACTTTGAGCGGCTGCTCGCCTCCAGCATCCATCCGAAATAAGTATAACACCCGCAGAAATAGTAAACGATATAAGCTATTAGAATTTTAACATGTTGAAATGGCAATGCCACATCGCTCATAATTCGTAATCTGTGAACACTCGGAAACTTTTCCTTGCACTTTCCTCTTCTTAAAATACAGCCTCTGTGGTGGATGACCAGGTCGGCTCAAGACTTAAAGATAAGGATAACATTTTATAATAATACTATTTCTTTATTAACAAGGTAAAAATAAAATAAGGTTATAATTAAACTCCTTACCATTCCAATTGCCATGCCGCTAAGAGTGGTCGCAAGTATAGATTTCCGTCCAAACCGGTCGGTCACCATCGTGGTACAAAAACTGGCGAACAGCTGAATCATGCCGATCACTACTGACGACACTGCCGGATTCACGCTGCTTTGCGTAGACTCTGTGGGATGGTGAAGAGTTTTAGCTAATGGGTTTTCTGGTGTTTACAGGCCTTAAACTGGCGTGTACTGGAGATTACTGGTGTTTACTGATATTTATTGGTGCTTACTGGTGTTTACTGGTGTTTACTATGTGTAGTAAGTTTGTAAACATAATAAAACACTTCACCTATCAATTCATGATCATCATCATCAACAGCTCGTAGACGTCCACTGCTTAACATAGGCAGACAGCGCCACTTTGAGCGGCTGCTCGCCTCCTGCATCCATCGGCTCCCTGCGGTTTTTACCTGGTCGTCTGTCCACTTAGTAGGGAGCCTACGTCTTCCGATTCGTGGTCACCATTCGAGAACCTCTTTTTTTCTTAAAAACCAACCTAAAATAGTTTGAAGATAAAAAGAGACGCTGTTGAATCCGGAAAGCTGTGTCCCAGCTCCCAATACAAGCACGATTCCAAAGGACTTTAGAAACGTTCGCTTCTTAAATATTTTTGTTTTGCTGAGGTTCTCATCTGGGCAGGCTGCGGCGTATGCCTTTAGTTCCTCGTGGGCTTTAAACTCTGACCCTCGGAGGAAAGTCAAGACCTTCAGAGATTCCTCGGTACGCCCTGAAAGACCGAAAAAGAAAAAGTTAGTTATAAAAAATGATACAAAGATATCTTGAGCCTTCTGGAAGTGTTGGGGCTGTGTGGTCGAAGTGGGTGCGACAACATATTGGCGATGTGTTAATTATTGCTTGTCCGTGCAGTTCCGTGCTTCAATAAAATGTTGGCATAAGAGTAAAAAATAATAATAATAATAATAGATCATCATTGACGAAGACGTCCATTGCTGAACATAGGCCTTCCTCGAGGAGTGTCACTTTGAACGGCTGCTCGCCTCCTGCATCCATCGGCTCACCGCGGCTTTCACCAGATCGTCGGTCCACCTAGTAGGGGTAGTTAAGAGATGATGTCCACAAAAGGGCTGAGTTAGGAGGATTAAGTATCTTGTTTTTTGAAACGAATTTTAAATGTAAGGTAGGTACAAGCTATGGAGAGAGCTATGCTGTTCCCTGCGAGAAGATCAAAAATGAGGAGATCAGCAGGAGAACTAAAAGTGACCGATGTAGCTCTTAGGATTAGCAAGTTGAAATGGCGATGGGCAGGCCACATTGCTTGACGAACTAACATTAACAACTGATGGGGAAAAAAGTTTCTGGAGTCCACGAATCGGAAGACGTAGCGTAGGACCCCACTAGGTGGACCAACGATCTAGTGAATGCAGTGGGGAGCCGTTGGATGCCGGTGGCGAGCAGCCGCTCAAAGTGGCGCTCTCTGGGGAGGCCTTGTTCAGCAGTGGACGTCTTCAGGCTATTGATGTTGATGAGGCAGTAGGTAGGTATACTTAAGTAAAATACCCATCATAATAGGTATGATGACTACTATTAAAAATGATCAAGTAAATAATACTTTCATAAAGAAGATTAAAAATGAATGCAATAATTGAAAAAATAAGTAAAATCGGTAAATAAATCACGGAGTTTTAAAGTTTCTATAGGAGGCATCTCCTGTCCCTTTCTTGCGAAACAGAGTGCCTCCAAAGTTACTATGAAAAATCCACTCGTGACGTCACATGCCAAAGAGATTGTATGTAAAGCTACCACAGCTTAGTAATGAGGTACTATGACGACATTGCTCTGACGTCACTGGCCGTTTGAGCTATCTCTTTCTATTCCGGTTTTTAAAATGCTTGTAACTTTTTCGTTTTTATGAGATATTTTATTTTTGTTTTCACAAATGTTTATCATTAGAGGAATATTTTTAATTTATGCAAAAAAAATATTTAGTCATCATGCCTATTATTACGCATTTACTATAAAAAAAGATATAAAAGGATCAATCAACTCGTTTTTTAGGAGTAAGGGCTTGCCATTGACATGAACATCTATTTATCTAGATCTTTTTGTGTTAAAATTTGGTTTCAATTATTAAAATAAAAAATATTTTCCAAATTCCAAAAAATCACCTAAAGTAACCTTTTGAGTTTTGTAACCTGGAGGTAACCTGAAGAAGCTAAAAGTAACCTAAAAGCATAGACATATATATTAAGGACAGGCCTAATGACAGGTTAAAACGTCGCTTCAAAGTGGGAGCCAATTTCACAGATTGGCATCCACTAGCGCTCAGTCTGTGATGGAAGTTAGAAGGCATCGGTCGAATGTCACAAACAAAATATGCCAAGTTGTATTGGGAAGGGTTGCACAATCTATACTCAAAAGTGCAGTAAAAATAAAGACCAAGTTTCTTACCTCTAGTAATTCAATATTTTCAATATTACACTCTGTTTTGTAACAAAATAATCGAATTTATATTTGGAATAATCATTGTAAACATAAACATTGACAGACATAATGGCAGCGATAGGCACCTAATTTTCTCAACTTGTCGTAGTTCACGCGAAATCTAATAGATGGCGCTGACTTTTCCCACGCCATTTTGACAAAATAAAATGTTTCTTCGGGCATATCCTGATATATAAATCTATGCCTAAAAGGTTAAAAAAGTAACCTTCTGGCAACGCTGGCTCTAAGCCCTTGACCCGATGGGCTTCGAGAATGTGCCATGCTTACAGCTTACACACCTTTAGGTACCTACGTCATGTTTTGTGGCTATGATGTTCTATTTGATGTTATGAATAATTTCATAATGTGAAATTCCCTTATTACGTTAGAAATGTTATTGATGGAACCGGAAAAATTACCTATTATGTCATGACATGAGGTAGGTATAAGGTACCTAACCTAGCTAGGAATAATTCGGAAATGATCAGTACCTATTTTTGTTACTATATCAAACAGTTTTGAAAGTTGTTGCTGCATCGCATATACTTCGGAGTAACGAATAACTTTTAGGTTTGTGGCATAACGCCCGAGTTAAAATAACGCCCAACGATCACTTACATAGATCCTGGACCCTAACTAGGATTCCCTGTATGTAGGGACCCAGGAACTACGAGGACCATGGTCCCACAACACCCAGACACAGAAGAAGTATTTGCACTTTTGTTTTTTCGGGCACAAATACTTGTCCTGTCGCGGGAATCGAACCCGCCACCTCCGGGTTATGAGCCGACCTGCTCAACCACCACACCACGGAGGCTGTTGTGGAGTTATGAGTGCTTACATAACATAACTAAAAGAGCACCGCTTTATCAATCATAATCTCAAATCCCTTCACCGTAGCACGTGAGCACATCGCACAATCTAATAATTAGAGGCTAAGTGCGAGTCGGACTCGCGCACTAAGTGTTCCGTACCATTATCTATAGAAACGAGCAAAAAACCACGTTTGTTGTATGAGAGTTGGGAGCCCTCTTAAATATTTGTATATAATTCTGCTTTTTAGTATTTGTTGTTATAGCAGCAACAGAAATACATCCTCTGTGAAAATATCAACATTCTAAATACCATGGTTCATGAGATACAGCCTGGTGACAGACAGACAGACAAACAGACAACGTAACCTTAGTAATAGGGTTCGCTTTCCCCTTTGGGTACGGAATCCTAAATGGGTAGGGAGGGAATTGAGGTGATAAATGTCAGCCTAAGGGCCTATTCACATTCCTATACCTCTCCAGCCACTATGCTTGTATGGCGTCACATAGAAACCATAATATAACCGTGTTGACACGCCGAACCGTGTCGAAACTAGACCGTTTTGAAATTTTCTCGTTCCCGTACATAGAATAAATCATGCCTAGATGGACTACGTAGTTTTCCTTCTTCGAAAACTGGACGCTTCGCTTATCATAGGGATTTACCAAAATCACCAAGCTTGGCAGGTGGCTTGGTGATCCCAGAAGATTTTAATGTATCGAGAAGAATGTCGCAAATTATATAGCTTCATCAGCAACAGCCTGAAGACGGCCACTGCTGAACATGGGCTTTCCCCAGAGACTGCTATTCTGAGCGGCTGCTCGCCTCCTGCATCCATCGGCTCCCCGCGGTTTTCACCAGATCGTCGATACAGCTAGTGGGGGGCCGGCTTACGATGCATCTTCTGAGTTCTGGATCGTGGTCGCCACTCGAAAACCTTTCTTCCTCATCGGTTGTCATAGATTCATATCATAGATTAACAAAACTAAAATCATAAACAAAATACAACCAATGACCGTGATAATGACCTCACCTTTAGAATACAAGAAGTAAGGGCTGTCAGGTAAGAAGGCCAGCGGCAGGGTCGTCACAACAAGAATGATTGTGTATACAATATTCAAGGTGATGTACGAGATGAATGGACCGATGCTGAGCATGGTGACCACGCCGATCGAACACATTATCTGGAGAATGGTGCCGAGAGAGCCGCGGATTTCTTTCTGAAAGACAAAATATTCACACGTATAAATGCAAATGTTTATAAGTATGTGAGGGCATGTTCGTGTTTATCCCCTCTTCACGCTGCAATGGCTAAATAGATTTCAATTAAATTTGGAATGGCGATAGATTATACACTGAATAACACATGCGATACTTTTTATCCGGGGTAAAACCACGAGCCGCAACTAGTGTAAGTACATTCATTTGATTCTCAAAAGCTCTCAACAGATAATGCTACCAACCCAGTAAATTGATCTTCCTTAGAAGTTGGGATAATGTGGAACGGGGGGATTGTAAAAGGTGAAGGATAAAGGACTTGAGATCACATAGCACGGTAGCCATGTTCAAGTCCCGGCTTTAGGGACGGATGGTAGCGGATTCAAATTCAACATTATTAATTCCAACATTACAAATTAATATTGATTACGCAAATCAGGCGATACCTGCTGCAATAAATCATAAACCTCTAAAGAGCATAATGCATGTTATAAATTGGAAAGTCACAGTGCTCGTTACGTTTCCACGATTATACAACTGACCCTGATGACTTGCCAGAGCAGAGGGAGTGAAGGTGTAAAAAGCTGGTGTGTAAATATAGCACCGGGCGTCTACACCTATACCAAACTACCGAGCGCAATTAGCATCACAAAAACAGGTAGGGTCTCCACCCTCAGCCATTTTGCGTCCAATTTTTGGATCCTTCATTAAAGGGGGCTGCTAATGCTGCCATGATCACCACGCTTGGTAGGCGTCTTGGAGATGGCAATAGATGCAAACTGCGGAGAAATGAAATGCTACTGCAAATTCTCTAGACATTCCCCTTCGCTTATGACACCCGAGGAAAGAGATGGGATGGTCCTATTATTACGACGGGACCACGATGTGGTTACCTGACAATAATAATAAATTAGGTTTTCAGTCATGCGTGAATAAACAGAATTTCACATAGGAAGGTAACATTGGCGAAACGACAACTCCAAATTAATTTGTCCTCGAACTGAAACAACTCAACCTTACCTTGGTAGAGTCACTCCAAGGACCATTATGTTTGGACCTTCAAGCAGTGTTTGTATTCGAAGAGATCCTTCAAACCCTAAAATTTTTAATTGTATCCACTTTTTACTCACACTAGCAACTTCCGAAGCGTACATAGGCAGTACGGTAAACACAAATGAGTCAGCAGCTCCCACAATGGCCCGACCAAGGAGGATCATCCACACTTCCTGCGCGTAAAGGTACAAGAACCCGACCGCCATTCGAGGCACGCATGCCAGGAAGATGGTGTACTTCCTTCCTATTCGGTCTACGAGGAACGCTGCAAGGAGATTTGCTGAAACAATGGAGAATTTAAATTAGCAGTCAAGGAGGAAGGAGGTAGGTTGGAGGGAGGGAGGTAGTTTGTTCATTTGGTGCAGCCAGTTTCATTTAAAACCATACATATTTTGTCCAATTGTCAGTCTACCTACAAATCTTACACTGTCTACTATCAAAGGGTCTTCTTTTCGTGGAAGCAAAATGGTCATCAGCCATGGCATCAGAACTTTAAAGGCTTTCTATATACCTTGTCAAAGGAAGGGAACCCACTGACTTATTTCTAAGCTAAATACTTAGTTAACGCCTTAGGGGAATTACGCTTCTTTGGTTAACACTATTCATAGATTCATTCACTGGACTGCTTACTTGTTGATCAAGAACCTTAAAATCTGACTCATAGGAAAGTCTATCGTAAAACTTGAGAAAAACGCCGAAATTCTGAGAATGATCACTTGAACATTTTTGTGAGTATGTCTGTCACGTATTTAGGTATTTCACTTTATGGATGTTTGTTGTGTATCATCATTATTCATTATAATCCTGAAGACGTCCAATGCGAATGCTCAACTCTCCCCTATAGAGCACCAGCGGCTGCTTGCATCCTGCATCCAGCGACTCCCCGCCGTTTCGACTGGGTCGTTGGTCCACCTAGTGGAGGATTGACCTACGCTGAGTCTTCCAGTTTTTGGTCACCACTTGAGAACCTTTCTTCCCCATCGATTGTCAGTTCTACGAGTGGTGTAGCCTGTTCATTGCCACTTCAACATTCTAAGAGCTACTTATATCGGTGACTTTAGTTCTCTTGCGGAGCTTCTTACTTTTGTACAAGGAAGATAATAAATTATATTAAGAAGGTTTTTTGGAGGGACTAGACCCTTCAGTTTGCTAGTATAATAAGGTCTAGTAAACATAACATACCAGCCATCCCGCTGAGGAAGCCAATGGAGACGATCCATGAACCCTGCTCTTCTGTGATCGGTGATGGCAGCACTGTCTCCGTCGCGTTCCTGAGCTTCACCAGCACAGGTGATGGCCACACCAGCCCCAAGCCCGTAGCCAGGACGCTGAGATTCACTGAAAGATTGAATTCAAGAATTTAGGCTAGAATAGAAGCTTTAGGCGCAGAATTTCTCCGCCATTCGTCGTTATCGTGATCAGTCCATTTCCCATAGTTGGGACACGATTCTTCTCTCACATGGAGAAACCACGCTGGCCAAGCGCAAGTTGGTGGAAGACACGCGTTCTCGAATTTTGGATTCGTGAACATGGTTTCCCGCATTTTTTTCTTTCACCGTTGTATAGCTTTAACTAATAACAATATAATAACACAGATATTAAAATAGTATCTACGTATAAGTAATTTAATTAATAAGGGTAGAAGGGTTATTGATCCATTAAAGGTTACCAAAGGTTAAAAACTCTAACAAATTCTAACCAATGTTCAAAATTCCTTAGAGTTTTTAACCATGGTCAAATAAGCCCACCCCAAACACTATACTTATGACCTCTAATTCCTCTTAGAACCAATATTCACTTTATTGTAGGTATACTTAATTCATTTTCAGAATTAATAATAACGGCCAGCCAGTATTATAAATCATCATCATCATCATCATCATCATCATCAGCCCGAAGACGCCCATTGCTGAACATCGGCCTCCCCCATAGAGCGCCACCTTGAGTGGCTGCTCGACTCTTGCATCCATCGGGTCCCATTTACACTATTATGATTCACAGCATTATAATTTTATGATGTAGGTAGGCCTTACGTATTTATTATTACTTCTTAAATACAAGTAAGTATGTTTAACATACAAATCCAATTCCTTATGACTGGTGATGAATTTTGCACTGTTTTTTCTGAATAATATGCCCAGATGTTTTAGTGACAAAGACAGTCAAGGCTCTACTTTACATATAAATAATTAGTGGAGTAAAGTCTTTGTTTGAACGATAAGTAAATACCTAGGTATTTTAACATTTTACAATAAACGTATTTATTTACATTATTGAACGTTCATAGTGTTCTTGACAGCTATATTTCCATAGGTAAATGTTAATGACACCCCTACTATAGAATGTGATGTGAAAAATAAATATTTGAACCTTAAAAATAACATAGGAATGATTTTAAAGCGTAAACCACACACACACACACACACACACACACACACACACACACACACACACACACACACACACACATACACGCGCACACACAAACACACACATCTTTATCTTCCTAAATAAATAGCGTAGGTACCTAATCATCCGTGAACTATGTCTACATAGATGACCACAAAGAAGACATGATATTACAAAATTGCCGACTTCCCTTCACTTGCTCCGGTCTTAACTATTATTTATTCTGTGCACCGGTGTGCGAAGTCTTACTGTAAGTACCTTCTTTTTAAGTAAGGTACAAGCACAGGTTTATATTTGGTCTCCGAAAGTTCGACCATATCTCGGCTTTTCGGGCGAAAAGGTGGCTGCCAATACGTGAACGTAGAAGTGTCAAGATTATGTGTCACTCCCGGGGGGAGGCCTATGTTCAGCAGTGGACGTCTTCAGGTTGATGATGATGATGTGATGAATAATTATTATCTATGCATCTCACAGTAAACCCTCCCACTCCTTATTCCTACGTATACTAAATAGTCAGTTTATTTTTATTTTTTTATGTAAGTGTATCTATTATAATTTATGTAAGTAGGTGTATATTATATTATTTGTATGATCAAGTGTATATATTAGTATGTAGTATTTTTATTTTATTTTATATTAGTTTTATTATAAGCATTTTTATTTTATCTTTGATTCTAACATTACTTTTACTGCAACGCTACCATTTTTTTCTTGCACATCCAGGTTGACTGGTAGATAATGCTCCGTAGCATTAAGTCCTCCTTGTACATTATTTTGTGCTAAAGTATAAATAAATAAATAAATAAGCACTATAATTTATCAACCTGCCTGATAGCTCAGTTGTTAGTTACTCTGCCTTCTGTTCAGGGGCCGTACTGTGAGCTTTAGTGCGATTCAAACCTGTATTGGGTCGCTTCGTTTTTTTTGTATGAAGATTTTGACAAGCGATCCAATATTGGCTCAATTTTGAATCGCGCTAAGAGCTCACAGTACGGCCCCTGAACTCTGAACTATACCTATAGGTTGTGGGTTCAATTCCTACCCAGGACAAAGATTAAATTTGGTGTGATGAACATGGTGTTTGTTCTGTGTCTGGGTGTCATATTGTATTGTATGTATTTACAAACAAAAATTACCTATAAGTATTGTTGTTTCTGGTTGCTATGCTCAGTTTGGGGCTAGATGGCGGCTGGCGCTGTGTAAAATGTCCACACAATATATTAATTTCATTTTATTTATTTTTTTAATTGGATGGTAGGTAAGTATAATATAGTAGGTACCTACCTATAGACAGCTATGTACCTATCCTATTACCTACCATAATTGTTTTTTTTTTCTAACGGGAAATATGACTTTAAAAAAAAATTAAGTGCTTTTACTTAGCTAATTAGTCAAAATGCGATTTAATAAAATAAAATTAAAATAGGTGTAAGTAATAGGTACTTATTATTAGAAGCTATTATTAAAAAAATCATTTTTAATCAGTAACTTGCATAAAGGTCGCCTCTTAGACGGGCTGTAAATTTACCTTTTTTGAAAGTGTGACCGATTGGGACTCGTTGTATGGGTTTGCAAAACTGAGAGAATTGGCCTGTGACCGATTGGTACATTACATACTAACTCTTATATCCTGATTACACCTGCCGAGTAAAGCGGCGAGACAGTGCTTTCGCCGAGTACTCGGTATTTGTAAACAACCTACACACGTCGAGTGCCACTCGACGTGTGTCCTCGGTACTCGCACCAAGCACTGACTCGCCGTTTTACTCGGCAGGTGTAATCAGGCTGAGTTGCACCATAATCACAGATAAACACAATTCAAACTAAGGTAGGCCAGGCACCTACAGATTTTATAAGCATTAATAATCCAATAAATAAGTTATCATTCAATAAATCTTCAACGGGCAGCCCCAGATCCTATAAAAATCTTTTTTTTTAATAACAACAACAGCAACAACAACAACAACAACAACCAAATATTTATTTTTATTTTTCATGTTCCCGCCAAAACTGCAGTGAAGGTATAATGTATGTGTGGTGATTTCATAAGCATGTGTGTGTGCGATGCTTAGTGATGGGACACGGTTTATATGAAAAGTATAGCCGCGAATCCGGATTATGTTCACCAATCTATTATCCGGATCATTTTTATTCTAGTCAAAGTAATAAATAACTAGGTACTTATTTAAACTCCAAGGACATAATATTTTTGCTATAAATGTAAATCATTATTTTAATTATTTGTGTGTAGATAGTGGTATTTATAATTTTATTATTACTTACTAATTCATTTGATTGTGCTTTTTTGACTAATAAAATGATATCTATTTTGACGTGAAAGTACAAGAAAAGTGAAATAGTACCTAGTACCTACCTACCTAATAGGCCTAATTTTGAAGGCTTTAGTTGACAGTTTTAAAAATCCTAAAAATATATCCGTCTTTTACATTGCCGCCTATTTGACAAGGACAGCAACAATTTTAGGAGCTTTAGATCTGTCAACTAAAGCCTTTAAAATTGGCCCCAATTTCTAATTAGCTTTTGGAGTAAGGTAGGTAAGTAACGATTATCTTTTATGTGAATTTTTAGGTAGGTACCTTTCATTGTTACTAATTAGGTACCTACTTAGGTACTACCTACAATTTTAAGCCTGCCAATTTTCCCCCTATTCCGATTGCTCACAACGCTCACGTTGATTATTCAGCGTTCCGATTCAGATATTGCGCTCACGACTTTGAGCCCTGTCAATGACTCTGAACAACGAACCACGGACGGCGATATCGCAAGATGGCGTCGGTCATGACGTTTACAAGAGATTTTGTTGTCGCGCTCACGGCCATTCGGTACGCGTTTTTAGAGTGATAATATCGATATTATCGATTTTAGCGTCTCGGAATACGGCCTTTATTCATTTTGCTAGTAGTTGAGCGAATACAATAAGTTTGAACAGTGAACTTTCTGACAATAATACTAAACCACAGGACATAATTATCACTAGTCAATATGTGAAATTATCGTCAAAGGCTAACCTAGTCATTGATAAAAAAAATTATATACTACGGCTAAACTAACCATCACGAAGTAGATAAAACTGGTTATATTACGTGCAGCAGTACCTTGGTATGTGTCAGGTTTTTTAGCTATCATGTTAAGTACCTACTTTTTATACTCTTTGTCGTGCCGTGACAATGTATTACTTACATAAGTTTACGAAGGGCCGATACGTATCTTGACAGTTAGTTAATAATTATTATTAGGTTTTGGATTTTTTTTATTTATCAAGAGAATATATATGGCGTAGATTAACTCAACGACTTTTAACAAGCTGAAATAAAAAATGCTTTACTGTACGCACGTACGTACCTAATATAATTTCCCTAAATACTCGTACGTAGGTACTAGGTACGTATGGAATCATCCAGACAAAAATAATTAGATATAGGTATCTACAATGTGACCTTGAATTGGTATGCTATCCCGAAAGGGGGTAAATCTATACCTCAAGGCAGACAATGTTTCTTTTACGACTTTACTAAATTAATAGTATTTCATTGAAGAAATGCCTTGTAAAGTTTACGTTCGAAAATAGCCTTAGCGCAGCTGGGTGGTTGAACTTCGTCCTTGACCGAGTGCACATAAATGAGTTCAACGACCCGTGTTTAGAAATGAATTAAGAGTACCTTGTTAACTCTCGCAGCGATCGTACGTCAAATTTTGCGAGTGGATTTATTTTTTAACAAGGAAGTTTGGAAACACCCAGTTTCAAGTAAGGCTCTCACAACTTGTAGGGTATCATGGTCCCCGTCCCCCTATTTCGGGATTACATATCATTTCAAGATCACCTTGTATAGAGTTGAGCAATTATTGACAGTAGGTAGGTACGGTACCTAACCTATACGTTACCTACTGATAACAATAACTGGAGTTTTGTATTGTGATTTAGCGTGCTCAATCGATTTGCCTTGGCTTTGTCATGTCATTGTTGGTGTCAGTATACCTACATAATTATAATAATAACTAATATCCTTACTTATCTATGATGGCACTTTGAATCTTGACATAGAATATTATGTTAAGAGTAGGTAAGACTGTCATTATAAAAATCTTTTGTAAAGAAGACATCGATTTGTCATGTTTTGTACATTAATGTTTAATTTACCACAGCGAAAAATTACTGTCGTGAAAAATAATTGGCAGGTAGGAATATACAATATACATAATAATATACCCACCTTTCAAGTAGGCCTGCTAGGCCAAATCTGAAACTAAGAACAAATATTGAAAAGCACTCAAACAAAGTAGGTTGTCACTGGGCTCGATTTTCATTGAAACTATAAGTGCCTTTGGATTTTATAAAAATCAATGATTCTTATCATGGAATAATTGAACCCGTTGATTTAAGAAAACATAGCCAAAACTATAGTGGCGTTAAAAATTACAATTCAATAGTTTTATGAGAAATACAATGAGAACCACCAATAGTTATATAAGTAAGTAGGTATATCTACTATACAACAAATAATATCAAATTGAGGTCGTTGTCAATAATAGGTACGGTACCTACCCATAACTTTACTACCAACTTTTAATCTGCTTACTTAACTGTGTAAAGTTAATTGCACAGGCAATTAATCATTGTAAGAAATTAGCAATAGTTTTTCTAACGATAGCACAGTAGTACAACGGATACATAAATATAAATATTATTCGTACTACCTACTACCTAAATATACATACGCAGCTACATAATAGGTACAACCTTAATCAAATGGGTAAGTATGAAAGTTATTTCCATTAGTAGAACCAAAATTTCAAAATTTCGCCATATTTAAAATAACGAATCGCAAACTGAAAATCGCAAAACAATTCACAAACCTGTAATAACTATTAAATATTGGCGGACCAGAGGCCTAAATGTTGAAAACATGATTTATTTATCACTGCACTTATTACTTGGAACTAAATTCCTTATATGTATTTATTTATTAAAGGCACGCGCGTTCCAACTGGAAATACGTGTTCTACGCGACGTAGTTTCGTTTCAACTTGAGTGGGTAAACCAAAACATCCTACCTACATGCGGATGCAAGTCATTATTGGTCTGTATAGTATAGGCTCTATGTTCAGTGGACGACTTCTGGGCTCGAAGTCTGCTATTTTAATTCTGTCATAATGGTTCATGAATGGTGCCATAATGGCAGATTTTGAACCTAATGGTAGTGTACTTAAGGTGTGTAGACTTCTGTTAGTGTCAAAATCTGTCATTATGGTACCATTAATTTATGAACCATTATGACACAATTACACATGACACAAAATAGCAGATTTCGGGCCCAGGCTGTTAATGATAATTATGGTATAACTAGAAACTTAACTCATAACTCATTGTTAGTAGTTTTTGAGGGTAACCCTGCGCTAACCTTTAAAAAGTTGGTTTATTTAAAAATAAACTAGGAAATGAGGACTTTCATATTCTAAGGTACTAACACAAAGTGCAGGTATTCTCGTAGCTCGTAGATAACTATTATGTATTTATTAAGTAGGTACCACTGGTACCAGGTGGGTGGATAGGTACCTATTGCCATTGCTTATTTTATTGTAAATTACAGTCAATTTTTATGGTTCTCTCATTCTTTAACGTCATGTGAACTGTTTCGATATTATTTTACGGTTGCATTTCCTATTACTTAGGTACAAAAATCCACCGTAGATTATATGTAAGCTCGGTTGCTAAAATTTACCAACCTAACTTATGGTTATTTCAATTTACTGCTCAAAATAAATAGTAGCCTACAGTGAATCCCCATGCTTGACGCTTACGAAAATTTGCCATTGTGAATCCTAATCTAAAAGGAGCGGGGCATATTCCCAAAGTCGATGGGCTTAGTAGTCACCATCTTCTAAAAACATGACAGAGTAAAATTTACATCCTCATATTATATTGCTTCTTCTATAGAATATCTACGTCTAAAAATCACAGGATGAGATCATAAGGCGTCACTTGAAGGTTGTTTTGTACTTACCTACCTCTATAGTTATTGATATCAATTTACCTGTTCGGCTCTTAAACTACACGACAAGATACCTATAATTGGTTTATTGAAAATCTACTTATTTCAATTTAGTGTACTTACCTCCGACCTACCTTCTACCTAACCTACCTTCGCCATTTTGAATTTTGAAGTGTTTGATTATGAATGTAAAAAATACTTTGTATAAGCAGATAGGCATTCTCGTGTCGAGGTAATTTTTATTATAATCATTATGCTGAGGTAGGTAACTAATGGTACTAATAAAATGTTAGGTAAGTAGGTACTTACATTTTACGCAATGTAAATGTACTCAACTTAAGGTACTTAAGAAAGTAGAAACTTAAGCTTTCCGTTTCATCTCGAAAGAGGTTCCAACTTTCCAGGTAAAGGCAAAACTTGTTTTATATCGAAGCGAAGTGGCGCAAAATGTAACAGAGGGAAAAAACGAGCATTTCGCTGTGCAGCATCCTTTATCGGGCTGTGCGCCATAAAGTGGGTTGTGCCCAATCGTTTCATTTCATTTATTGGTCGACTGACAGTCAGTCACCTTCTGGGGGTCACTGTCCTATCTGAGGTCAATACAGGCCTCAGGTGGCGACTTATCAACAGCAATAATAAACTATTGTTTTAGTCCACCATGTGATAGGCCTTATCCGATTTTAAGAATATATTCACCAGGGTCAGCCCAATAGGACATAACTATTTACCACATCCTTTATACAGGTACTTCACCACACCACGGCAACGAAGGTGCAGGTATAGGTATATACCCTGGTGTTAATTATCTACTCATTAAAAATCATGTTTTCAACACATAATAAATGTTATTAAAAATTGCAATGTTGTATTGTAATTGTAATAATGTGTTGTTGTTGTACTGTAGGTAATATGATGTGTGTGTCACGAATTAATTTTACTAGGTGGTAGAACTTTTCTGCAAAGTTCGTCTAGGTAGGTACCACCGCTTTGCCAGTTATTCTGCCGCCAAGCAGTAGTGTGCAAGCACTACTGTGTTCCGATTTAAAGGGCATTGTAACTAGTGAAATTACTGGGCAAATGAGACTTTATGCCCTGATTACACAGTGTAGTAATCTGATTACTAGACTGTGTGATGTCTCAGGATGACGTGCGCAGTGCAGTGTCACGCGAAACTTTATTATTTTAAAGTTCCGAGTGACACTGCAACTATTATGGGTGGCCGTATTGCTTAACATGAGGTGAACGACCAGCTCGTCACGTCATTCATTCTCATAAAAAACCTTTTCTTTTTTCGTACTTTACTCAGAATTCGCCCTAGGTAGAAAGAAAGAAAATGAAAATGTCCACACATTATTAATTAAAAAAAAAGAATAAAAGAAAATAACACATCATCCGTTTACACTAACATAAGTCACATGACAACCAAGTATCACCTACCTAGTCTGTGATGACAAAATTTTCATGAGACTATTCTAATAGTTAGATTAGATAGTATTTGTATGAGTAGGTACCTACTCAGAGGGTAGGTTAATATTGTACCTACAAAGTTGGAGGAATAAGAAAGAGTACATAATATTATTGCATGCTATAAAGTAATGAAAACAAAATGGAAAAGAAAACTTAATGTAGTAGATTTGTAGGTACTAGGTACCTACATACTACACACTACACGCTAATACACAACTTGAGTAGTACATACTATTACTTTGTTTTATCATTTACGATTTACTATAGAAACGTATTAGCTGTTCATTATGCTAAGCAGATGGTAGGTACCTAACTAACTACTACATTCTGCTAAAATCACTTTTTTGATTTGTACCGATTTTACCTAAGAAAGTAGGCACAATGATCAATAATAATAAAATAGGTGCATAGTCTGTATACCTAACCTACCCTTTTGTTTTTTATAGGTATATACTTAATAAGTATATAATTATGTATGCATGGTACCAAGAAATTTTACTTCAGATACCTACCTATTTATAAAACCTGGGCTGTCAGAGAGGTTTTCTATAAAATTATAGGAACCTACCAGTTCCTATACATTACCTATTACGTAAGTTTGAATAATACTTAATCTAAATAACTGGTCAAGTGCGAGTTAGACTCCCGCACGGAGGGTTCGGTACAATTATTTATAAAAACAAGAAAAAAACACGTTTGTTGCATGGAAGGCCCCTTAAATAAGTATTTTATTTTTTAGTACCTATTTGTTGTTATAGTGGCAACAGATATACCTACCTACATGATCTGTAAAAATTTCAACTATCTAGGTAACTATAACGGTTCATGAGATACAGCCTGGTGACAGACGGACAGACAGACAGTGGAGCCTTAGCAATAATATTCCTAGGTAGGGTTCGCTTTACAGTTTGGGTACGGAACCCTAAAAAATATTATTTTATCATCATCGTTTTTCCCAATGTACTTACCTACTTATTGCACTACCCCAAAATTATTTTAAAACAAAAAAAAATTGAATCCTTACGTAGGTACTTATAATTCGTGCGCTTGGATAACAATATTTATAATTCATGGTTTATTTCTTTGAATATTTGAAATGAAATTTCGTACTCAACGGAAAAAACGTAGACAGATAGTAGTAAAAACAGAAAACCGTACGTGCGTACTACCTTGTATCCCATTTGTATCCTCTACTTAGTTTGGGGTACTACGCTCGGGTTTTTTTTTTTTTTTTTTTTTTATGTTGGCTCCACACATAGTGTATTTAGCCAGTGTCAAGTATTGTATATTTTCATCGAGTTTTAGAATATTTTACGTAGTCAAAGTCTTAGTCATAGTCATAGTCGAGTCTAAGTCGGGTCATAGTCCAGTCTAAGTCATGCTCAAGTAAAGTGGTGGCAACTTTACAAGAAGCTTCTATGGAATTTTGGAAGCAACACGAAAAATCACGTTTCACCACATCATATCACTTGACCACACTCATGCTCGTAATTCAGCACTTAATGCGTAAAACGCCACCAATTTTAAACATTAACACTGAAAAAAGCAAAAGTTTTGAGAAATAATACAATGCAACGACGTGAACTTTTTCACGTTCCCGCCAAAAAACCTACGCTCGGGTTCCTATGGGATACCCCAGCACCAAAGAGGATATCCCAGCACTATGAACAGCCTTGTTGAAAAAATCTGTCAGTGTCATTGTATTATTCGTATTGTCAATGTCATTGTTAAATAAAATAAACGTCATAACAATGAGTCCCTGTATTGTACAGCCAGGAATGCGCAACCAAATAATGTACAGCCAGTATTGCACGACCTGTATTGTACAACCACGGAATTCGAAGCCATGTACACGGATTCCGGGCTGTACATTCCGGGTTGTGCATTACTGCCTGTACCAGTATTGCGCAACCAATATTGTACGACCCGTATTGCACGGCCACGGAATTCGAAGCCATGTACACGGATTCCGGGCTGTACATTCCAGGCTGTACAATATTGGCTGCGCATTATCGGTACGGGGTGACAATGTACAGCCAGGAATGTACAGCCCGGAATCCGTGTACATGGCTTCGAATTCCGTGGTTGTACAATACAGGTCGTGCAATACTGGCTGTACATTATTTGGTTGCGCATTCCTGGCTGTACAATACAGGGAATGCACGGCCAGCGTAATGTACAGCCAATATTGTACAGCCCGGAATGTACAGCCCGGAATCCGTGTACATGGCTTCGAATTCCGTGGCCGTGCAATACGGGTCGTACAATATTGGCTGCGCAATACTGGTACAGGAAGTAATGCACGGCCAGGAATGTACAGCCCGGAATCCATGTACATGGCTTCGAATTCCGTGGTTGTACAATACTGGTCGTACAATACTGGCCGCGAAATATCGGCACGGGCAGATAATGTACGGCCTGGAATGTACAGCCCGGAATTGGAAGCCAACCATAGACAAATATAGAACCTTTATATGTCATCGCGATGCCTCGTTTATAGCAGGCGAGTAGTTATAATCGATCGATTAGGCGGTGCAAACCAAAGAGTATACACATATTGTATACACGTTTTTGCTTATTCAAAGATAAATTCGTAAAATGTAAATCCATTATTGGCTTTTAGTTTTGTTATAAGTTTTATATGTATTTGTTTTAAGAGCTGTGGATTTTGTTACAGAAATAAATAAATAAATAAATAAATTGAAAATATCTAATTTGGCCTAGAATTTGTCTGTGTGTGTTTTCCCGCGTGTAGCTTTAGCCAACTGCCAAAGAGAATCTAATTTACTTATATAGATCTGCCGCTAATGCTGATATTGTTGAATGCATGTTGAATGCTACTAATATGAAAACATGAGCTGATGTGGTTGTTAAACTGACCTCTATAATACAAGTATATATAAACGCTATTTATATGTAGAGGTCAGTGTGGGATATTAGGATCAAAGAGGTACCTATATGTACTACCATTGCAAGATCCAGGATCTCCATACTTTTGTTGCGAGTCAACGCAGGTGCACTTTTACTTGCTTTCCTGCGTGTAGCTTTAGTAAAAGAGGATCTAATATACTTATCTAGAACTGTTGTAATACGTAGTATCCTCTACCTAGTCTGTCCATGGAGGTATATATTCCGATTCACGCTATTATCGCCCTAAATTTGTGTTCCGAATGACCGTGAGCGGTAAAATATACAAAAACCTGTGATCGCTGTCAGCGATTATAGTACGGGGCTAGTTCCGTCGTTCTAACATGCAAGCGTTTTCTTTGTATAAAAAGAGTATCATTCTCAGATCGTAGACGTCCACTGCTGAACATAGGCCTCCCCCAGAGAGCGCCACTTTGAGCGGCTGCTCGCCTTTAAGTCCTTGTCATAAGAGAGGGAGGGTCTGCCATATGCCATAATCACCACGCTTGGCAGGCGGCTAGGTGATGGCAGTAGATTACAATAGTGAAGATCAAGGAGATTGCTGCAGCCTGCAGCCCATTCCCTGGATATTCCCTTAGCCGACTTTTACGGCACCCATGGGAAGAGACGGGATGGGCAAAGAGTATAATAATATTATAATGCCTAATGTATCAAAGGATTTATAATTTACTACGTTACTAATTGGTACGATAACGATCCTCCTTCCTTATTATTATTATATCTACATATACTTACTTATATATATATAACAAGTGGATACTTAAACACACAGAGCAAGAAAAAATAATTTGCTTCGCCTTGCGCGCCGTGACATTATTCATAGCTCTGTGCTTAAACAAGTACCTAGTATAATGATAAATGATATGATATATTAAAATAAATAATTGTATGCAGCATAAAATACATAAGGAAACGTGGTAACATTTAACGTAGTGCTATAAGTACCATTACAAGAATACGGAGAAAACTCAAGCTGACAAATAAAACTTTTTCGCCTGATCTTTAAAGATGTGCAATGAGGGTTAGGTGCCTTTCGTATATTAATATATATAATATATAATGTACATATAATTATTTGTAAGTGTTTGTGCACTCAAAAAAAGCGCAAGTACATGTTTTGTGTCTGGGTGTTGTGGGACCATGGTCGTCGTAGTTCCTGGGTCCCTAGATACAGGGAATCCTAGTTAGGGTCCAAGATCTATGTACATGATTGTTGGGCGTTATTTTGTGTATGTGTGCATGTTTGTTACTCTTTCACGCTCAAACGGCTGGATCAATTGGGATGAAATTTGGAATAAGGATAGCTTATGTACTGGATTAACACATAGGGTACTTGTTGTCCCAGAAAATTTACCTGTTCCCGTAGGAAAGAATAAAAACTTAACTTCGTAAGTACTTAATGAGTTTAAATTTAATTAAGTTAAATTAGAGGCTGCAGCATGTTACTAACGGCCAAAAAGTTATAATCCCGGAACCCCAGGTAATATAATACCTACAGTACCTACAGATGCCTCATCTCATACAACAGAATAACTCGGGTTATTTTACAAAATTTTTTTCTGGATACCGCAAGATTATCAAGCATCATTTACAATAAACGGTAATATGTAGGTATAATACTTGTGCTTGGGTAAAATGTATTTAACTGTTATAACCTTTAGGAGAAAAAAACGTACACCGAACAAATGAACAGTCGAATTAAATTTTGTATGAAATGAATCTTATGTCTACTGAATGTTAGATGAGTCGACATAGGTGAAATGTAACAAGTTGAAACGTGTTTTGGTCTGGCGTATTGAATCCATAATAAATATATATATCCTGCAACTGCATAGCAGAAAGAAAGGCGAAATGAGTTTTGGCTGAGACGAGAAAAAGTTCACGTCGTTGCATTTGTATTATTCTCAAAAATTGTGCTCTCTCCAGTGTTCATGTTTAAAATTGGTAGCGTTTTACGCAATAAGAGCAGAATTACAAGCTCGAGTGTGGGCAAGTGATATGAAATGTGATTTTATGCCTAAAGCCGTGCGTCCACTGGGTCGGCATCGGAGCGTACGGAGCGTACGAATTTGTTGCTTTGATTGATTTGTAAGGGACTGCGTGCACTAGATCGGCATTACCGTGCTAGTAGAGGTCGGTATTTCTGCCGATGACGTCACCCGAAGTGTACGCACCATTCAAATCCCGATTGCTTTGAGTTCAGCACCCTTATTCCCCATTCTTTTCGGTTCGAATACGGGAGTGTTCTAATGTCGAATTGCTTTGCAGCGATTCCCAAACCTGAATTCGAGATCGTTCGACAGCGAAACTCCAGCCTCTCCAAATTGACGCTCCAGCTGATTTTTCTTCAAATCGATCCCGACAGCAAAAATCTGGCAGAATCATTTCCATACACTGCTTACCAATGCGGCGTTGCCGCTCCACATCCTTCGTGTAAACATACTATCTTGTATCTCTGTCTAATACACGAATCGTCGCATAGAGTATGCGAGAAAGCTACTGTAGGTACGGCAACCTCGCCTTACCTACCACCGCGTGTCATGTCTTGACAGTTTGGTGTGTCAAGAAATTAAATGCGAGAGCATAAAACATGAAAATATAGTGATTATATGGTTATTAGAGCCAAATATTGAATCAATAGTGAAATTGTGTCGTGTTGTGCTGTGTTTTGTGCACAGAGCAAAAAAAAAAAAAAAAACGCTTCCCTCTACATAGAGGCGCCTTTTCGACACTTCTCATACAATTCAAGCGTGTCAGGTATTACAATGAAACCTCTATGGTTTACCTGCGCAGATGACATATATAGCAATTGTCTTGTCATTAGTGCCACTGCTGTCAGCAAAACGTGCTGTGGGTTGAGTCGATATATTTTTATCGATAGTTTGATATGAGTTAAGTACGCGGTAAGGTACCTCTTACCTGATTGTATCATTAGGTACACTTTAGTACCTACCTATATCTTTTGTGCCTTTTGTGCGTATTTCTATGTGTAATAGTGTTATTTTATTCTATTATACTCTATTCCGGGTCGACAATGGCCAGCCGATAAACATACCGGTATAAATCTAAAATAAATAAAATTGAATGTATTGGTATTGGTAGGTACGTCATGTTCGCGTCACGGATATACAGTCCACCTCACCTATTTTATGGCAAATGTAATGTGTGTAAGTATAGAGGTAGTTTATCGTCAGTTTATGGTTATAAAGATTAAGTTTATAAGCAAATCCGATAGGCGTCCAAAGTGAGGTTTTATGGGGGAGGCAATGTTTAGCAGTAGACGTCTGCCGGCTGATGATGTGTGATAGTATTATTATATCTATAAACTAAAGTTTGAAATAGAAGAAACATAACAAGTTATAAAACGAAATAATATATTAAAACTCCAAATACATAGGTAACACGTTTTGCTGATGATTCATCAGTATTGTTACGTCATGTTTCTTTTTGATAGAATTCATCTGAAAATACAATTTTCAGATGAATTTTTAGGAAAAATAATAATAATGTAGAGTATCATTGAGGTGTTGTAGGTAAACACTTATTTAATAGAAGGAGGTCCTTAGTTTGGCAGTAAATAAAGGTAATTTTTCAGCTCACCATGCGATGTATATTTTAATTTACAGCTGTTTACAAAATAAAAAGCAAGTGAATTTTTTCATTCAATATCGACTAAGACGTAGATTCTTCCGTAGAATCAACGAGATCAGTTGTCTTTAGCAACCAAGAGCAATGGTTTTCTATGAGGCTACCATGGATGAAATAAAAAAAAGAAGGATTGAGTTTTGATTGACATCGAACTGAAGCCCAAAATGGCGGACATATTACATATGTGTGTCAGCTGAAAGTAGGGCGACCGGCTTCCTAAGGGAGCTTCAGTTTCGGATCAGACGGGATTCCCTCCTTCTTTTTTTAATAGCTCCATGGAGGCTACATGAAAACTCTTTCATGGGCGAGCACGCCACATCATTATAATGTCCTCATCAAATAATAAATGCGTATAAGAGAAATTATAGTCATCATTATCAGCCCGTAGATGTCCACAGCTGAACATAAGCCTCCCCCAGAAAGCGCCACTTTGAACGGCTGCTCGCCTCCTGCATCCACCGGCTCCCCGCGGTTTTCACCAGGTCATCGGTCCACCTAGTACCTCGCTAAAAATAGGATAGAGTTTCAATGTGGGAATAGCGTCAAAATATAAACGTATATGGTTAGACATTTTCATAAAACATTCAGCTTCAAAATGCTGAGAGCAAACCGTATCATGTTTTTGAGGAAACCAATTGCACTGTCCAGTTGCGAATATCTATTTATCTTTTATATTAGGATCTGTAGGAAACCTAATAAACATAAAAGATATTAAAAGTTTAATTAGTAGAAGTCAATCTAACCACAAAATAAATTGAAAACATTTAAAACTTATTGTAACAAATTTCCGGATGGCATAATAGTAACTATCGATGTGTCGATAATTATAGGTTAACCAACGCATTACATCACTATCGGTACTTCTGCCATAGGGTAAGTTCGCCGGTTTTGCGACCACTTCCTATATCCGACCGTTTAATGTACATTTGATGAAAAAATACAAAAAATAAAAAGCTTGCGGTGAACACATCTTATGTCCAAATAGGTTCAGTTTTGTAACAAATATTATACGAGAAATTCCCAATTCTATTTTAAAGCTTTGAAACTTAAAAGCACATACATTTTAACTGCCAGTTTTCAACCACGTTTATCCACCATCTGGTTTAAAAACTACAGATACCCAAAATCGCTCGTGGTCGAAAACTAATCCAGCTGCAGAAAAATGCTATTCGACCGCAAAAGCAAACTATATTAAAAACATTATAAATACGTATTTATTTACAAATAAAAGTACATAAATAGTCGATTACTTTGTAAGTTTAACTAATTAGACCAGACACGATTTAAAAAAAACGATTAATGCTGGTGGTCGCAAAATAGGCGTGACCAACTGATCGAACCATCATTGAATATTTCTCGCCCAGGGTCTAATGTGGGCTGGCTTTATTACAAAAAAAGTAGCGTATTTAGCTTGTAAACATAACTATGTTTATAAGCTACGTTAGCCAATTTTTTTTTTGTTATAGCTGATATTTTAGCTTTATCCTTAAATAATTTTTGGCGGTCTCAGTAAGAAAAAAGATCATGCTTTTTTATATGAGTAAGTGCCTCAAAGCTGGAGAAATCATGAAAATACAAGACAGAGGATCTAAAGAAGCCTTTCTGATCATTGTTTCTATCATTTATTTACCACAAGCAGTCAGGCACCTACGTCTTTCAATTTATAGTGGTAGGAAACTAGCGAAAAAGTGGTCGTAAACATAATTTAGTGATCGAAAACTAGCAAAATAGTTACTATTAGCCTTTGGTTTAGATATTTATAAAAGGGTCGGTTATTATAAAAAATGATTGATAATCTGATAAAAATATAGAGTATAATATTTGAAACGTAGCTTAGTAGCATCAAGTCAAAAAATGATACTGGTACATTTTATTATGCAACCTAAACTTGACAACTCCACTAAGTGGTCGGAAACTAGCGAAATTACCCTATAATATCAAACTGACACAGAAGAGTACCCCGTACCGAAGTTTGGCAGCAATAATATGATTAATTTCGTCTCTATCTATAGGCGAAACGTCATTTGTTTCATAGCTCTGTGGTTTTGTGCATCAAGAGTAACCCGAGGAGTGGAAGGAAAACCAGAATCATCATTTTATACGTTTACTGGCTATTTTTATGTTAAACATCGAAGGTTTGAAGTAAATATGCATTTCACATTAAGAATATACGTTTTTTCCAGCGTATAATTACCATGCGATTGCAATTACTGAAAGATTTAATGCTTTAATTGATATTTTTGGGATGGGCGACTTTACGCCTCTCGAATAGTGATGTACCTACACTGTCCTTTACATTTTGTCGATATTCGTAAATCTTCATACATTTGCACAAAATTACTTTGGTTTTGGGGAGATTAAAAAGTAGAAAATCTCTTTCCCTAAAAGTGGCTGAATGGATTTAGATCAAAGTGCAAACAGAATGAAAAAGTAGGTGCAAATCTGGCAATTTAAAAATAGGCACCTAACCTACTTTTATAAAATACAGTAGGTAGGCCAGTGTCGTCTGGCTTCAATATGAGTTATAAAATTTATAATAAACTAGCTGACCCGCCCCGGTTTCGCACGGGTTTATTAGTTTTATGCCCTTACCCTGTTTATGGGTAAAAGAGAAGCAAAAGTGAAAAATATAGGGGAAAAGGATGAAAAGATGGGACGGCAAAGGGAGACAGGCGCAGCCGTCCCATCCATTCATCCTTTTCCCCTATATTTTTCCCTAAAATAAATATAGGGGCTTCAATACAACAAACGTGATTTTTTTGCTCGATTTTATAGATAATGTTACGGAACACTTTTTACAAATTTAACCATCATTTTCATGAATAGAATAAGATAAGGCGAATGTAAAATAAAAACTAACTATTATGGAACAATGTTATTTGAACAGCCTGAAGACGTCCACTGCTGATCATAGGCCTCCCCTAGGGAGCGCCACTTCGAGCGGCTGCTCGCCTCCTGCATCCATCGGCTCCCCGCGGCTTTCACCAGGTCGTCAGTCCACCTAGTGGGAGGCTGGCCTACGCTGCGTTTTCCAGTTCGTGGTCGCCACTCGAGAACCTTTCTTCCCCATCGGTTGTCAGTTCTACGAGCGATGTGGCCTGCCCATTGCCATTTCTACTTGTTAATCCTAAGAGCTACATCGGTCACTTTAGTTCTTCTGCGGATCTCCTCATTTCTGATCTTATCTCGCAGGGAAACACCGAGCATTGTTCTCTCCATAGCTCGTTGCGCGACTTTGAGCTTAGTAATGAGGCCAACAGTTAGAGACCACGTCTCAGTTCCATAAGTCATCACTGGCAACACACATAAAAATGTTACTTACAAACGTTATTTCATATAATGTGTTTCAATATACTTTTACTAGGATGGGTCATCATTATCATTAACAGCCCGAAGACGTCAACTGCTGAACATAGGCCTTCCCCATAGAGTGCCACCTTGAGCAGCCACTCGCCTTCTGCATCCATCAGATCCCCGTGGTTTTCACCAGATCGTCGGTCCACCAAGTGGGGGCCGGCCTAAGCTGCGTCTTCTGGTTCTACAAATATCTAATTTTATTTATTGTATTAAAACTAAAAAGTATCGAAATTCTGCAGCACTGTTTGGTTAGGTTTATTATATTTCGATATATTGTGTAATAGGGTCACATCCCTACTCACGCATACTAATGCATATTTAAATACTCACACCAACAGAAAATGGACAGGCATTTTATGAATGTCCGCCGTCCATATGATTCTATGTTGATGGGTTTAACAAATTAAAACTTGTTTGCAGGATTTTTGAAGGGATATTACCTTGAAAAGAGGCAATGTTTCTTGCGGTAACATTACCTGATTTCAACATTCCCAAACCGCCCTGAGGCTTCTAACTTGACTTAAGGGCTGTTCTCTTACAAAATACATATAATCAAAATAGAAAGCTCATTCTCATAATTAAACGGAGCAAATACAAAACACAAAATGAAAGCGTACTTACACAATAAAAATATCAACTAACCTAAATTGGGATAACGAGCGGGGATTGAACCGCATCTATCCATCCCTCAAGCCGGGTTTATGCTACTTAGCGCTGCTCCTCTGTTATTTTTAATTATTGTTTTAAAAGAAGGTTTTGAGTTCATACATTTTATAATATTTTTTACGGCCTCCTAAAATAATGATGTTATTTTAATAGTCAAATTATTAATAATTAATAATAAATTCGCTAAGAACCTATAAATCAAATATTCGATTTAAAAAATAAAACATGAATTTTACCAGCTGGGGGGTTGTTCGCTATGACACATGAGATTCCATGCCAATTACGCGTAACGTGTAACATCAAGACGTAAACGCGGGCTTTAACACGCCACGACATGGAATTAACATGGAATCAAAAAATTGTATTCTGTATGCCACGCGTTAGATTTTTGTGCCCAGTGTTTTCTATTTTTTGACGTGCGTGTAACGTGTGCTGTCGTGTTTGTCAAAGAGCATCAAACATTTTTGTATGGAGTATGGCCTGGCACGAACCGACATTTAAAAAAAATACAATTCATTGGCCAGTGATAAACTAGTGCCAATCGATAGAAAACATTATAAGGAACAAAAATGTTCTGTGAAAAATCACCTAAGTTTCAAAATGGCGGACCGTTTGACTGTCCAAAAAGGTTGGTGCACTTTGACAACGACATACAGAATAGCATTTTAAATTCAAAACCATTCCACGAAGATATCGTAACGCGCCGCGTTACGTGTCTAAATGATCATACAGAATAAGGGCCCTGGTTGTAGTTTACGAAGTCAGCTGTGTCTCATATTTTGTTAATCTAAAATGGCGTTTAGATGAAATTTTATTAAGATTGTTGATAAAACAACAAATGAATAATATAAAATAGTACGGTTTTGCTAATTGGTGAGTAGTAACTAAGATTTCAAATATTGGGATTCGGTTTTTGTACTAATATAAGTAACAATAAGTAATTTATTTGTCATAATAAGAGTTAATATGCACAACATTCTCTGCAAACGCTTCTATTAAAACCATTCTATCGGAAGAAGCTGACGAATTCCGAAGTTCAATCCGCACGGGTTTCTGAATTAGGTTTTTACTCTCCTTCGAAACCATATCCGCTCTCGAAGTAAAATGAAGATATCGATTCAAAACTTTTCGTCTAGGTTGGGAATACCTATGTTGATTCTTTTTACATATTTTAGTGTCGGTTAACGATCTACATAATAATATAGCCTATTGAGGTACTCGATGACGTAAGTATTTGTGCAGTGGGCTCTCGCACCATATCCAAAAAATCTTTTTTCATATTCTAATAAATCAAAATATGTATAATATATGAAATTCTCTAAAGGTAGGCCTTTTTAAGTTTATGCTATGAACCCACATTTTTCGTTTTCTTTTGTTTTTGTTTTCATCTGCTGATACTAAACAACTAATGGTTACAATTTATCCTCGTCACCATAATGTGAATACGTGCACAGGCAAACACGATTGCTTTGAAAATAACTATATTGGCGATGCAAAATCCGAATGCAGGGGACGCATCCTATTGGCATTTTGTAAATACCGACGCTCCGTACACTCTGTACGCACTGATTCCGACCCAGTGCACGCACGGCTTTAGGCTTGTGTGTGGAGCAAAAATATATGAATAAAAAAAAGTTGGCAAAAAGAGAATATAACCCATTATAATATAGACCGTACTAATGGTATAGTCCTTAGATGAACTACCTGTATACCTTTTCTAGACCCCCTTGGGGTCTAGCAAAGATCCTAAACGCTATCGCCATACGCTAACTAAAAAATGTATGAAATGACATTTCGGAAATCGCTTACTTTTCCACAGTCAATGTCATTTCAATACAGTTTTGGAGTTAGCGTGAGGCGTTAGCTTAAGTTTTCTCTCTATGCGTTAGCGTTAGCGATTGGGATCATTGCTACACCTCCTGGAGGTCTAGCAAAGATCATAATCGCTAACGCTAACGCCTCACGCTAACTCCAAAATAGTATTGAAATGACATAAGCTGCGGAAAAGTTAGCGTTTTCAGAAATGTCATTTCAGTACATTTTGGAGTTAGCGTTTGGCGTTAGCGTTAGTGGTTGGTATTAGACCCCCTGGAACACAGAATTCCCCCTATTACATAGATACAGTCTTTGCCCTGGAACGTATCAAGTAGTAAATTACAAGCACAGAGAAAAAAATCTACTAATTACAAGTGATTATATTCTCTTTGGTAAATTATATACTCCTTAGGGTTTGGTGCCGTTTTTTGCCGCGCAAAACGCAAATTATGAAATTACTAACCGCGCTTATTCATTATCTAACTTCCCACACTCAACGCTTATAGTTATTCCTTTTGACTTGAGTTACGTGTTTGATGTTGATGGCACACAGTGCAGCAGTGTAACAGAAAGCTTTAGTTTTATCACAGATATTAAAATAGTATTATTTTATAATTGTAAAATAAATCTCTAGGAAACCTACTTATAATAGGCACCCACTCATTTCTTACTTTGACTGGCCTGATAGCTGTTACCTGTTAGTAGAAGTCTAGTAGCTCTGCATTATGAACTGAAGGTCCGATTCCCATCCAGCCCAGGACAAACAGTTGTGTTTAACACTGATGTTAATCGTGTTTGTTTTGTGTCTGGTTGATTGTATGTTTGCGTCGCAGAATTCGCCCTATTATATTTACAAACATTACAAAGTAGGTATCTGAGTATTATATCAGTTATTTTTATCTGGTTCTCTATGCCTAGTTTGGGTCTTGATGTTGTTGTGTGAAATAAATAAATAAATAAATGTTCACGCATATTTATTTTCTCTAGGTAACTAAACTAACCTGAATCTAAAAAAATCCAAAGCTACTTATAGGCTATGTTTTAATCAGTACTTCCCCACTGCTCAACTAAATTGCTCAACCAGTTGAGCAGTAGGACATAGTTTATATTACCGACCATTTTATGCCCTATAGCTCAACTGTATTTTGCTCAACTAAGTTGATCAGTAGGTCATCCTATATGACACAAGCTTCTGTCCGTGGCTATGCTAAAATTAAAATGGGGCAGGTCACCTGCTGTGTAATGTTATAGCTAAAGTTTGGTGCAGGCTGCAAAAAGGAGGCAATTTCTATGTAAAAATTTTAATTTTTATCTTTGTGATACATTAAACAAAAAACAACAATGGTAAGAGTTAACACATATCATGGTGATTTCATGGAGTAAAAAAATATGACAAGTGTGATTATGTGATGTATGTAAGCCACTGATTATCCTGTCAAAATAAATTTGGAAGGTAGAAAGGTGTACGATACTCTGCGCGAAGGCTAGAGTTCGCTTGGCTCGAGCGAGGTACTATTTAAGGATTGTGTCGAAATAAGAACACCCAAAGAGCATGTAACGCTTCGCTAGGAGAACACCGTGTTAAATTTCCCCGACATTCATTAATACATGGTTCTTACAGACCTAAACATGCAGGAAAATATCGCCACCGCGTGCTAATTTTTCCTGTGCTGCCATCTAGTTTCATTTTGAACTAACTAGTATGGGTGAACCTATATACAAAACAAAATGCTTCTACAAAAGGAAAAGACTGAAATCCTACTTTCTTTTGACATGTTTGGTGTAAAACTAATCAACCTGTGCAATGTTGGAATTGATCAGATTAATAGTTCTTCATCCTGATTTAAATGATTTGTATCTGCACATTACCATCAAGATACATGAGAATTTGATGGTAAATAATAGGTACTAACAGGGAAAAACTACTAGGTACCAACTAATAATCATAATTCCGTTCTACAGAAATGGTTGATGGTTAGTTCTTCACTATGCTATAACAAACACTTGCAACTAAGGGTTACTTGGTGGAGTACATACCCTACCGAGTAACCCTTAGTTGCGAGCACAGCACAGAACAGTATTAGGCATACCTACCATTGTGCTTGCAACTGCTTTTGACTGGACACTATCATGGCCTTTTTTGTTTCTTTTTCATGAAGGAATCCTGTCACTGCCTATAACTTCACACCAATTCAAGTTCCATGATTTAAATATTATGGTTCCAGGCACATTTTATTTGTCCATCATGTCAAATAGCTCTTATTACTTATGGCAGTGGTTCCCAAAGTAGACTGGACCGCGACTCACCTAACAAAAAGATCCAAATTGGGGACTTGCCTGTTGGTTTTCAAAATAGAGAAATTGGCATGAATAACTAGGTATTTATGAATAAGACTGTTCAACCAAGAAAAAAGCATTTAGTTCAGATTTAAGTTTTGATGCATTTGTTTTCTATTTTCTTTGCATTATAGCATCAACTTCAATTTTAGTTACATTTAATCGCAATGAGATTGATACATCCAATTTACTAAGGTTTTTAGTTTTAATATTAATCAGCTGAAAATCCCGCTTCACATAAGTATGGTACTGAATGGAAACAAGGCAAGGGTAGTTATCAGCAACTGGGAGGGCCCACTCAGTATCCACTCGCGACCCACTGGTGGGTCCCATAGTTTGGGAACTACTGACATATGGCATCACATGTATTGCTGCTTGTGAGGGCAGAGGGTCTGAAATCAAATCAATATCATGTTATTACTCTATAATCATCTAGCAATGCAAGTGGATGATACTTTATGCAAGTAGAATACTTTATTCTAACCTATAATAATAATTATGTTTTATGAAGATGATTTTCCAACCCAACTTCTTTTTCCATTTTTTCTTTATATCTTGATTACATTTTATTACTACAAAACCATAAATTCTTTTTTTTATATCGATCAATACTGTACCACAAAGAGTACATACATGGCCTTTTCTGCCTGTTTGCAGACGATAAGCAGTGTGTTGCCTGTGAAAAACTTCCGTTGATGACTATAAATATATAGTATGTATGATTTTTATAGCCGTATCGCCTGCCCAATCAATGCAATGTAATCCGATAAATTCTGATGACTTTATAATAATTATATAGGCCAACACGGGAGCGGCAAGCTTGACCATACTCTGTGCAAGTGTGTTGCTGTAGCGACAGCTGGATTTTCATCATTGTAATGCTCTGATGAGGGATAGTAAGTTGTAATGCCGAGAAGCAAGAGAAGCAAGCCAACTTTGGTGGTGAAGCTTTTGACCTTCAGAACTCCACTTGTGCATATCTTCTGCAAGCTTTTCTCATTCTGTCTGAGAGTTAATTTATATTTATAATCATAGAAGACCTATGTAATAGGGCGAATTCTGTGTTTATAATTTACCTTCGCCGTACCGTCGCGTTGTATCGTATCCATAGATATATTGACCGTATCCACTTCAGTTAGTATCACGTTAGTATCTCTCAGCCAGCGGTAGCGGTTAATTTAATTATTACTATACCATATTGAGAAAAATAATATAAATAATAAATAAAATATTCTCTTTTCCTTCTCTCCTTGATCAAAGAGTATATAACCTTGAGCTTGACCTTATCCATGACCGGTGCTGCCAATTCTTAAGGATTTTTTCCCCTTAAGATAATTATAAATCCCCTAAATCTGTTGTTTGTTTTCATCAACAGTATCATGGTTTTAAGTCATATAATATAAAATAAATAATAAAAAAATCATTATTTATCATGGGACCGGCTAAAAACGAGTTGGACTCGCGCACGAAGGGTTCTGTACCATTATCTAATATATCTATAAATACGAGCAAAAAAATTGCATACACTTATTGTATGGGAGCCCTCTTAAATATTTTATTCTCTTGTGTGTTTTAGTATTTTTTATTTTCGGTTGCTTTGAATGATCTGTGAAAATTGCAATCATCTCACGATCAAGGTTCATGAGATAGGTACAGCCTGGCCCTGGTGAGAGACACACAGACAGACGGAGAGACAGATTATTTCACGCAAGCCCAAATATGTTGTTAATAATATTGTATGTTAAGGTAAAACGTAGTGTTTGATTATTCAAATTAATCGATAAAGATTAAGAAACAATTAATATTCCTTATTTATGATTTTTAAAGCAGTATCGCGTAATCTACAGATTAATTTGTAAAGGAAAAATTAGAATCACGAGCGGGGATTGAACCCGCATCCATCCATCCCTCAAGCCGGGACATGCTTTACTTAAGCTACCGTGACAGGTGGTCTCATGTCCGAATTAATATTCCTTCCTTTTTAAAATATATCCGATGTAATAATTGAACTCATTAGCATCTATTGAAACTATACCTACTCTACAGAATTTCCCCTATTACATACCAACAGACCAACATTTATGAAATCAAACGCACCGATTTGATGTTGATACTCAAAATATGAAATAATTTACTAAATCAACTGCTACAGCACGAAATTAAATTAAAACAGTTAATTTCTCATTATACATTATTACATATAAGGTAACAAAGAAAACTTTTTGGAATTTAATTTATGGTCATAGCATTTTGACCACTGTCTTACCGAAGTGAGGATGCTTAAAATTATAATGTTTTAAAACTAAAAATCAATCGAGCCAACCATGGTAGGTGCTGCGCGCGCCGCGTCTAATCTAATAATTTCCAAAAAAATATATTTACTTATTTGTAGTCATTATTATGAATAAATGGTAGGTACTATTATGCAGTAAATATATTATGCTAATGATTAAATTGCACCTGTATATTATATTATTATCATCCGAATCACTTCATACCTTAAATTTAGGGTAAAAACTCCCAAGTTGGCAGCACAATACAAATCGACTTTTTATATTCTATGGATAATGTATCTCGATTAGTTTTGGGTTCAACTCGTACAATGCAAACGAGGCTATGACTTTGACATTTGAATGTAACATGTACACGGATTCCGGGCTGTACATTCCTGGCTGTACATTGTCACCCCGTACCGATAATGCGCAGCCAATATTGTACAGCCTGGAATGTACAGCCCGGAATCCGTGTACATGGCTTCGAATTCCGTGGCCGTGCAATACGGGTCGTACAATATTGGTTGCGCAATACTGGTACAGGCAGTAATGCACAACCCGGAATGTACAGCCCGGAATCCGTGTACATGGCTTCGAATTCCGTGGTTGTACAATACAGGTCGTGCAATACTGGCTGTACATTATTTGGTTGCGCATTCCTGGCTGTACAATACAGGGACTCGCGCTGGCCGTGCATTCCGGTCTCCCATAACAATCATAACATTGCTGTTTAGTTTGCACTTTTTTGTATTTTTGCAATTTGAGGACAGATGTGTTTATTATAATTATAAATTATTATAATTTCTCTAATTTCCAAAGATTTTAAACATAAAATTGTTTAGAATGGATGATGAAGATTATTGGAATACCAGTGAAACTAAAGCCAAAGCACTAAGTTTCGATGATGATGTTGTGAGTATCACACACAGTATTAGTAATAAAGTAAATAATTATTTACTGGTGTTAACTAAACCTACTCATGCATTATTTTCACGTTATCACAGACCTAAATTGATTTTTCTCACAGTGATCTATAGCGATTTATTCATTTGATATCTGTGTATTCTTTAGACAGCTTTATTTACTTTTATAAGTTTATCTACTGAGTACACATTTTATTTATTTATTTATTGAAAACTAAGTATTAGCTTATTTGAACAAAACTAGCCAAATATATAAACACATTTAATTAGTTTCTGTGTTAGTAAATATTGTTGTTTCACACAAAATGTAAACTTGGGTACCTACCAATATTATATGTCTACAATAGTTCTATTTTTATACTTACCAAAAATTTATTCTTATATTATTGTTAATATGATATCAAACCCTCCACTAGGTGGACCAACGATCTGGTGAAATCTGCGATGAGCCAATGGATGCAGGAGGCAAGCAGTCGCTCAAAGTGGCACTCTCTGGGGGAGGCCTATGTTCAGAAGTGGACACCTTCATGCTGTTGATGATGATATCAAGCTGAACTTTTTTCGCTACAGTACCTACATAAAGGAATAAATAAATAAATATGTGTGGACATTTCACACAGCGCCATCTAGCCCCAAACTAAGCATAGCTTGTACTATGGGAACCAGCTAACGGATATAATACAGAGATAGTTTTTGTTTGTAAATACATACATAGAATACAGTATAACACCCAGACACAGAACAAACATCTATGTTCATCACACAAATGTTTGTCCTGGGTAGGAATCGAACCCACAGCCCTCAGTTCAGAAGGCAGGGTTACTACTAAATGAGCTATCGGGCCCGTCAAATAGAAGAAATAGAAACACAAAGATACATAATTAGGACAGTAGGCATAAACAAACCCTTGTTTGCATGAGTCCAGTTTTCTCACCGATTACAATACTAATAATGATTATAATAAATATAATTATGTTGACTTACAGCTATCAACACAAGAAATACTCGCAATAGGACAGAAGTCTTACTCGGGGCTGAATGAAGAAAACATATTTGAAACGGATGCAATCAATTTAAAGACGACTCTTCCTATCACAAGTCTTGTTAGCTCAAAGGTATTGGATTTAAGTAAGTATGGTTCTTCTTCTTCTTCTTCTAGTGTAGGTGAGTGATCAGTCCTGGGGGTCTAGCAAAGATACCAACCACTAACGCTAACGCCTCACGCTAACTCCAAAATTTACTGCAATGACATTTCGGGAACCACTAACTTTTCCGCAGCGAATGTCATTTCAATACTTTTTTGGAGTTGGCGTGAGGGGTTAGCGTTAGTGGTTGGTATCTTTGTTAGACCCCCTGGTGGCAGAATTTTTAGGCAGCACAAAGGCTTCTGACTTGGTTTAACAACTTTTGTCTTACAATGACAGCTGGGACCAACGGATTAAAATGCTTTCCAAGGCATGGTAGCGCTCAGTTGTAAATACCACTTTTTATAGTGGTCACCCAGCCAAGTATGGTTGGTATGAAATATTATTATTGTATATACCGTCTCTGATGTAATTTTCATTGTATCGATCTGAAAGTATATCTGTTGTAATTTGAGTTCTGATGTATAACAAATATAAAAAAAAAGAAAACCTTTAATTGAAGACAGATCAAAAAGAAGCAATTGCATAAAGTATATTTTTTTTACTGTTTCAGTACTCCTAGCCCAATCGGGTAAAGACCCTAAAATAGAGTCGACAGGTCTTCAAGAAACGGTGGCCGTCACCCTGAAAAGGTTGACACTCGGTAGAAGTTGCTCACTCCATGTGCATCGAAGTATGAAGAACAAGTCTGACTTGTTGGACGGAGCCGTTGCTATCGGTGATGGAAATGTTATACTTACTGTAGGTACTTATTATTTTTTATATTTTACTATCTAGCGGTATTGCCACCACAAAAAAATAATTTAAAAATGTATGTACGTAGTAGGTACTATTTTCTATATAATATATCAAACATTTTGGATGCCATTAATTGGTGTAAGAATAGAATAGCCGTTAAAAGTGCACCTCTGTATTGTATTCGTCCAAATAACAGCTTTTAATATCATTGGTACACAGATAAAAAATGCATTTAGCAGGTGATTTTCGCTATAAAAGATTACCTATGTGTGGTATGACTGACATTAAGTCCTCCTTTTGTACTTTTTAGTGTAATAAAGAATTAAATAAATAAATACCTCAAAATATTACAAAAAGTGCATAATTTTCCCTATTTTCAGGTAGTTCTGTTCCTAATAGCAACACTGAACAAGAAGCTGGTATACGAGCTGCTAACATCAAGACCTTTGGCGTTGAATCATTACATAGCGTTTCTACATAGTGAAGGGAAAATCACCGAGCTTACCGATTTGCTGACGTAAGTAAATGTTTTACCTACTTCATAAAAGGAGGAGGTTGTAAATTTGGTTTTATGTGTTACTTCAGAATTTAGAATTCCATCATTTATAAATTGATTTGGGCAAATATATACAGGGTTACAGGAAAAATTGTGCTAGATCCGTTAAGGGCGTGGAGTACCCATCATTTCTGACTTATTTCACTATGAAACAACCTAGCCTCAACTTAATATTTTATTTAGATATTCCTTAGAGAAAAATACAGTTTCTAATATTTTTTGTATTTCTTAACTTTCACTCGTCTACTACGGTCTATTCAATTAACTTATGTACTATTTTAATGATTGACGTCCTAAAACATCTTAATACACATGTAAAAATGCAATAATCATAATAATAAGACACAAAATAAACAAAATTAAATTTTGTAGCCTAAAAATCGGCAATTTTCACAAAAAATATTAAAAGTCGAATATCTCGAAAAGGGTTAAGTTTAGGCTAGGGTGTTACATAGTGAAATAAGTCAGAAATGATGGGTACTCCACGCTCTAAACGGATCTAGCACGATTTTCCCTGTAACCCTGTATAATAAAATAAACAAAATTGTATAATGTACACAATTGTACATTGTGTGTTGTTGTGTTGTTGTGTAATGTTGTGTTGTATGTGTGTGTTACGGGGAGCCGATGGATGCAGGAGGCGAGCAGGCGCTCAAATTGGCGCTCTCTGGAGAGGTTATTGTATAGCAATGGACGTTTTCGGGCTATTGACGATGATGATGAATGTTTTTAAGTTTTTAACCGCCACCGCAAAAGGAAGGATGTTATAAGTTTGACGCGCCTAGGCGCCTAGGTCTCTGTGATGCATACAAACTGAAACCAATTTTTATCGGGTTTTTTATAATTTGTTTACGGTGTTTTTGTTTGTGTTTCAGGATGCTCGGTAGAAGTGCGGAAGCTGCTGTAAGTATAAAAAACCAGGTTCTCCTATTTCTGCATTATAATCTTCTGCAATCACAGCAGCCTCTGCGGTGTGGTGGTTGAGCAAGTCGGCTTATAATCCGGAGGTGGCAGGTTCGATTCCCGCGACAGGACAAATGCCCAAATATTAGTTCGGCGTCTGGGTGTTGTGGGAACATGGTCCTCGTAGTTTCTGGATCCCTAGATACAGGGAATCCTAGTTAGGGTCCAGGATCATTTTATGTGATTGATGGGCGATATTATTTTTTCTTATTTACTGGCTTGATAGCTCAGTTGTTAGTATCTCTGCCTTCTGAATTGTAAGCTGTGGGTTTGATTCCTATCCGGGACAAACAATTGAGTGATGACCATCGATGTTTGTTCTGTGTCTGGGTGTTAATATTGTATTCTATGTATGTATTTACAAACAAAAAAGTTTATAAGTATTATATCAGTTTTCTGGTTCCCATAGTACAAGCTATGCTTCGTTTTTTTTTTTAATTTGATAGGCCCGCATTTGACCGCAATCTCACTTGATGGAAAGTGACGATGCGGTCTACGGTGGTACATGCTTGCCTAGAAGATACAGGTATTCACTCGCGACTTGAAGAGCTCCAGATTGTACTTATCGGGAACAAAGACGCTGGTAATGCGTTCCATTCTTTCGCTGCTCGGATTATAAATGTCGAGTCAAACCGCTTTGTATGAGTAGTTTGGGGCTAGATGGCGCTGTGTGAAATGTCCACACATATTTATTGATATTTATAAAAAAAACTGGGAGTGTTTAAGGCGAGAGTGAACCGGTATCTTCTAGGCAAGCTTGCCCCATCGTCGACCGCGTCGTCACTTACCATCAAGCGAGAGTGGTCAAATGTTAGCCTATCCAAATTAAAAAAAAGTTATTTAATGGATTCCACCACAGATGTATCAATACCAACATGCAGTAAAGACGCAAGGGACAGTGGACGGCAGTATGCGGAAGCTAACCAATCTGATGACTACCCACTTTTCGCAATCAACAGAGGGTAACCACGCGAAACTTACTGCTGACTATATCAAACTGCTTGGTAAGCAAGTACCTAACCTCATTTGAATTGAAAAGTGTTATGAATAGCTTATTTGCAAACACTTCGATTTGATTTGAAGTGTAATAGTCGGGTTTTGGCGGGAACGCGGAAATGTTCACGTCGTTGCATTGTATTATTTCTCAAAACTTGTGCTTTTTCCAGTATTAATGTTTAAAGTTGGTGGCGTTTTACGCATTAAGTGCTGAAATACGAGCATGAGTGTGGGCAAGTGATATAATGTGGTGAAACGTGGTTTTTCGTGTTGCTTCCAAAACTCCACAGAAGCTTCTAGTAAAGTTGCCACCACTTTACTGGAGCATGACTTAGACTGGACTACGACTACCTGACTTAGTAATACTACTTACTACTTAGGACTATGACTAAGACTTGACTTTACGTGATATATTCTTTAACGATGATAAATTACAATACTTGACACTGGCTAAATACACGATGTGTGGAACCAAAAAATAAGAAGAAGAAAAAAATAGTCAATTTTTAGTCTGTTTTTTGTGTAAACGTATGACGAGAAAGGCGTTCGCCTGATGTTAGGCGTCACGGCCGCCCATAACAATTGCAGGTGTCAACTTTAATATAATAAATTTCACGTCCTCCTGAGACCATCACAAAGTCTATCAATAACATTTCTAGACTGTGTGATATGTCATAAATTCTCGTTTGCCCAGTAGTTTCACTACCTACAATACCCTTCAAACCGGAACACAGTAGTGCTTGCACACTACTGTTTGGCGGCAGAATGACTGGCAAAGCGGTTGTACCTACCTACCTAGACGAGTTTTGCAGAAAATCCTAACATAGTACTTCTTTGGTTATTATTGCTTCGCTATTTTCTACCCCATTTTATTTTAATTGCATCACATGTATTAATTGTATATTATTAAGTATATCTTTTTTATATTTAAAGTGTGATTGTGACCCTAGTTGGTCTAATAAATAAATGAAAAAAAAAATTTAGTTTTATTATATTTTATTTTTTCATCTTCATCCTTACAGAATGGCAGAAACACGTAAACAAACCCGAGTTGAACAACAAGTCAGCGCTGTACTGCCTCGCGTACACTTGCACACATCACTGGAACGACGGCGCTGGAAACGTGATGTCGCCGCTTACACTGTGTCAACGGCAACAGGTAGAAGGCTACCTACTCATGATCCTGAACATAGGCCTCCCCCATAGAGCGCCAGCGAGGAGCCGATGGATGCAGCCTGCATTGCCTCGTGCAAAAGTCACATAAACTAAATAGGTTGAAATAGGAATTCAAATTCAAATTCATTTATTCCAGATAATTCAATCAACATTGTTAGTATTAACACAATCTTACAGCTATGTATTAGTAGAATCTTAAATACAATTAATGTCAATCAAATTAAATCACATATCAATCGCAATGGGCTGGCCACATCGCTCGCAGAACTGACAACCGATGGAGAAGAAAGGTTCTCCAGTGACGACCACAAACCGGAAAACGTAGCGTAAGCCGATCCTCCACAAGGTGAACCGGCGATCTGGTGTAACTGTGGGGAACGATGGATGCAGGAGGCGAGCAGCCGCTCAAAGTGGCACTCTGGGGGATGCCTATATTCAGCAGTGGACGTCTTCAGGCTGTTAATGATGATGATGATGACACTACTGCTTGCGAGCGGTGGTACCTAACTAGACCAACTTTGCAGAAAAAACCTACCACCTTGTAAAAAGAAGTAGGTATAAAAATATGATACAAGTCATATTTTTACTGTTTTAGATAAGCCCCCTGCAGTACGATTGGGTGGTGTTGAATGTTCACGCGAAATCTAACAAATGGGACATTGTTGAATCTCTGTTTACTAAAAAGGTAAGTATTGAAGTCTTGTATTTCCTTCAATATTTGTGTAACACCGGATTTGGAAATAAAATGAAATGAAATGAAATTTTGTTCACATAAATGGAGTACATGAAGATCTTAGGGTTTTAGTGGGTACTTCTTCCATTTAGCTCATATCCACGGCATGTGAAAACTACTATTAACTTTAGGTCAATGCGTGCTATAACAACTTCCAAATAAACTTAAATAATTTTACTATAATACTTACGATAAACTATACAATTCAATAATTATTTTTATGTCATTAAATGAAGAAATAAATTGATGAGTAAATATATATCAATTAATTAGGAAACATAAAATAGTCGTTTATGCAATAAAAACACGGGTGTTGTTAGGAAGATTTTGGGATTTACAGTAGTAAGCAGCCAACGTATACAGTGAATACATACTTCCGAAAGACCCATTTCTCCCAAGCTACTACACACATCCAAAAAAATGGCCACTTCTAAAATATCCACTTCTGGAAATGTTCACTTCTAAAAATGACCACTTTCAGTAATGCGAATGATCCAATTCTATATATGAACACTCCTACAAATTGTTTTTTTTTTATGAGAATGAATGACGACGAGCTAGTCGTTCACCTGATGTTAAGCAGATGATGATGATGATCTGCAAATTACCACTTCTACATATGATCACTTCTACAAATGACCACACATCTGCAAATGACCACTTTGTATATCTAAAAAAAATAATGTTTCTCAGTCGAAGATACAGTCTCCAACTTCTGTGTATTAAAGCAATAGGCATGATGACTACAATTAAAAATGAACAAGTAAATATTACTTTCATAAAGAAGATTAGAAATGAATGGAATAATTAAAAAAGTAGGCAAAATCGGTAAATAAATCACGGAGTAATAAGCTTTTAAAGTTTCTACAGGAGGCATCTCCTGTCCCTTTCTCGCGAAACAGAATGCCTCCACAGTTACTATGAAAAATCCAGTCGTGACGTCACATGCCAAAGAGATTGTATGAAAAGCTACCACAGCTTAGTAATGAGGTACTATGAACGACCTTCCTCTGACGTCACTAGCCGTTTAATCAATTTCTTTCTATTCCGATTTTGAAAATGCTTCTAACTTGGTAATTTTTTGAGATATTTAATTTTTGTTTTCAAAAATGTTTATCTTTTGAGGAATATTATTAGTTTATCCAAAAAAAATTTTTAGTCATCATGCCTATTATACCCTCCTTGCTCGTTGTTTACTTTCTTCCCTTGGTTTAAAATGTACTGTTTTTGTTCCCAGGACTGGCTTGGCCGTACAACAGTATCATCTCACATTCCTATAGAAACTCTTCTCTCCCGACTAAGCGATTTGAAAGCGAGCAAACGACTAATGGCGACCTGTGTTAATAAAATAGCCAGCGCTGATGACAGGCTAAGATTGGCTCATGTATATAAGGTACTAAATAAATAAATATGTGTGGAAATTTCACACAGCGCCATCTAGCCCCAAACTTTTACTAGGTGGTAGGACTTTTCTGGAAAGTTCGTGTAGGTAGGTACCACCGCTTTGCCAGTTATTCTGCTGCCATGCAGTAGTGTGCAAGCATTACTGTGTTCCGGTTTGAAGGGCATTGTAGCTAGTGAAATTACTGGGCAAATGAGACTTATTAACTGAAGTCTCAGGGTGACGTGCGCAGTGCAGTGTCATGCGAAACTTTATTATTTTAAAGTTCCGAGTGACACTGCAACTGTTATGGGCGGCCGTGTCGCTTAACATAGGGCCATTATTCCGTATCGATTCCTTACTTCGAAATCACGCGAATTCCTTGTCTTACATAAGAAATATGCGAAACTGTATTCTCTATGAAATGAAAACAAAACCGCGCGAAATGAATTTGGAATTGGCGCGATTTGAACTGTCAAAAATCATATGTTTTACCGAGACGCGTTCCGAAACATCAACACAGCAAAAGATATGACCACTTATATCAATATATTTTATTCAAAATAAAGATAACTTTAATGTAAAGTGAAGGTATATCTGACGCTGTGACACGATTTGAACAAGACACGATAACGACGTGGTTTCGTATCGTGTGGAATCTGTGTTTCCATAGAGAATAACCGCCCTGGTGAACTACCAGGGCGTCGTCACGTCATTTATTCTCATAAAAAAAACTGAGCATAACTTGTACTATGGAAACCAGATAACTGATGTAATACTTAGATACATTTTTGTTTGTAAATACATACATAGAATACCTACAACATCACACCCAGACACAGAACAAACGTCGATATTCATCACACCAAGGTTTGTCTTGAATGGGAATCGAACCCACAACCTACAGTTCAGAAGGCAGTGTACTACCAACTAAGCTATGAGACCTACCATTTAAAGAAATACATCGATATAAATAAAACCACATCTTAATTCTGTGTCTTTCAATATACAAAGATTACGCATGTTGTATTTTGTATGTGAAATCGGCCGCCATTTTGAATCCGCCATCTTGGAATTTTCTCAGCATCAAAAGCCGCCCACTGTTTTCTCGTCTAACTTATTTTAAATATTTTTTATAGATACACTCTGTGGTGATCGAAACTTTAGCCAAACAGAAAGACAGACAAGCTCTGTCTAACTACAAAATGACTTTATACCCGCAGTCAGAAGAATACATCTTAGTCGAGAACACGCTTAGAGATATGGTAAGAATATTATATTAAGTATTTTTTTGGCAGTGGGCAGGCCACATCGCTGGCAGAACTGGTAACCGATTAGAAAGAAAGGTTCTCGAGTGGCGACCACGAACCGGAAGACGCAGTGTAGGCAGTCGCTTCACTAGACTGACCGCGATCTGGTGAAAACCCGCGGGACGCCGATGGATGCAGGAAGCGAGCAGTCGGTCAAAGTGGCGCTCTCTGGGAGAGGCCTATGTTCAGCAGTTGCAATAAAATTAGACTAGACTATCAGATTATTAGATTTTGACTACAGATCAATAATAAAGTTGTTTATTAAACTAAACAAAACAAAAAAGTAAGAAATAATAGATAAGTGTTCTTCTGATTCTATTGCTATAATTTATTGAGTTTTTCTTTTCAGTCGATCAAATGGAAAAATTGACGGGAAATAAAAATGCTCTCTGAAATCAAAAACAGGGAATAAATAGGTACATAGTTTTAAACACGTAATAATAAATATATTACGTATTTAAAACTATTTACTTAAGTAATTAATTAAGTCACAACTTGCAAATGCTTGATATTATAATTATTTTTTTATATTAATGACTTTTATTACATTTAACACATGCTTAACTAATCTACAGGGATCTTATAATTTGATACTTGAGGAATAAGGAAAAATCTTTAGGTAATCTTATCTTTTTCAAGGTAGACTTAGATAAATCACCGGAAACCACAAGGGAAATTTAAATTATATTTATTAAGGTAGTTGGTTTACTCAGTAACGTACTCACGGAGTCAATTATTTTTCTAACCTGTGGTCTATATTCTACATTATTGTATTACTTCTACAACTTACGTTCCATGTTTTTCGATTGTTTTTCTTGATGAACATTGTAAAGTCGTGTTTTAGGCTTTATGACTTGCTTTCATTAGGCTAGCGAAATAATGAATTAGGTCGCGAACGACAGTGGCTCTCTCGAGCATGGCACTTACCGATGCATGTAAGGATTACGGAAGCATTTGGTAAAAACGCGAATGTTTTTAAATGCTTCATTCAACATAACTACAATAATTGTAACGACACTTTACAATGATAAAATCAGTCTGCACGTAGGTTATGTGAACTGTCAATGTTTTGTATTAGAATTTAACATTGATATTTTAGGCGTCATTTAACAGGGCTAAAGTTAATTATAGCCGGATATTGAATCTGTGATAAAATGATGCTGGTGTTGTCACAAAACCTATAGTAACGGCCAAGTTTATTAAGTTTGTAACTAAACTAAACTTAGGGTTGTGCAAATGATTTTGTAGGATTTATTTTTGTAAAGTTATGTTATTTTGTTTTGTAGGCCATAGGTATGTTTTATTGTTTTATAGTTGCTTTAAATATCAACTGTTTAACATTATTAAGTTTTGGTTTAAGGGCCGGTGTTAGAACTATTTGTGTAGGTAAACCAAACTTATTTGTATTATCTATGGTCACTATATCCAAATGTGGTATGTAGACAGATGGTTGTCTATACTTGTCTGTTTTACGCTTTTGAAGAAAATATACTAACTAATTTTTCATCTTAATCTGGCTAATCTTTTATATACCCGCTGCTACCACTTTATTCCACACGGGGATTTTTATACAACACAAATTTTTCATGAAGGCGTGGTAGGCCAAATCCGAAACTATTAGGAATAGTGAAAAGAACTCAAAAGTTGGCCTGTTTTTGATGAAAGCTAAAACAGGTGACTGGATTTTTGGAAAATAGTCCTGTAGTCCTAGACAGGATTCGAACCCGTTGATTTTATTTTGCATAATCGGTGATTCTATTTTTTAGCCGACCTAACCTAAACTCATTCGTCTCTGATTTTGACAATAACTCTAGATTGTCACCACAGAGCAAACAAAAAACGCTTTCTCTCTACATGCGAAGCGTCATAAAAAACTTAACGAAAGCAAATCTATACACATTGATTTTACTAACAAGAGACCAACTCACTATCCGATATTTATAAACAATCAACAAATACCGTACGAAAATACAGCCAAGTACTTAGGCATGACACTTGGTGCAAAACTTCGCTGGAAGGTCCATGTCAAAAAGAAACGCGATGAACTAGAGCTTCGATACAGGAAGATGCACTGGCTGCTTGGGAAGCATTCTTCGTTGTCAGTGTACAATAAAATACTCTTATATAAACAAGTCCTCATGCCAATATGGACATAAGTATTCAGTATTCAGCTTTGGGGCTGTACCACACAAATAATATACAGATTATCCAACGCTTTCAAAATAAAGTACTTCGGTGCGCTGTAAATGCACCGTGGTATATTAGAAATGAGGACCTACACCGGGACCTAAAGGTAGACCTCGTCGTTAACGTGATAAAAAAGTTTGCCGAAGCTCATGACCGAAGGCTTCATCACCATGTGAATGTCGAGGCTATCCAGCTCCTCGATAACACAGACATAGTGAGAAGGCTAAAAAGGATAAAACCTTTTGAGTTAGTTTAGTGATAGTGACATTGAACCATAGTGTAGTGAGTGTTACTCAAAAAGACACGTGAACAAGGTGTCTACCCTTTAATAGAGTGTTAATGGACACATTCTTAGGATTACTCTACCTTAGCAGTTTAAGTCAAAGTTAAATTACTTATTAGCCGTAGAAATGGCTAGATTGTAATTTTAGTGACGTACTTACGGTGCTTCATTATATAAAAAAAAAAATTGTTTCATAGCTCTGGGATTGTCACTATCAGATATATTATTATGTCAATCAAGCATCAAAGTATAGCAAAGTTCTCTGTGATCAAAGTTCTCTTCACAATATTTACTTTTTGTTTATACAATGCCTGAAAAAGTGTAAAAAACACTTACCAAGACGAATCTTATGTCCTAAACTAATTCGTTTACACGATAACCAAAAGTTGAGTTTACCATAGAAGCAGGTACCATTTAGCATAATCCAAGAACTACTCGCAACTTGCAATCTTTGATTAAACTTACAAGTGAAGACACGAAAAGAAATACCGTGTTGTTTTTGTAACAATTTATGAAACCAGACAACCATCGCTTACAGAATAATATAATTATATAAGGAAAGTAACTATCTATTCCTACTTCACATACATAAGAAATAATAAGTTAGAAAAACAACCGCCCCCAACAGACCGAAATCAAGAACAAGGAATAAATTGATCAACATTATTTATAAACAAGTTGTTTCATGTAACAACTTCGGAAACAACTTTGCCAATAATTGTATCACAACAACATTTGTAACAATTGTATTACAACAACTTGACGATAGTGTTAAATGGCTTCGCGCAGTTATTAAAGCTCAAGTTTGTGTTTTACCGACTTTTCCGATGTGTTGCTGTTGTGGTGGCGACGGCTGTTGCGGTCGGTGCCTTCGTTGTATTTGTTGCGTCACACTTTGTGCAATGATATGTCATCTATGCGGCTGTGACGAAGTTTGTGAGAGCTGTGAAGATAGTAGTTGAAGTACGGAATCACTGCAATTTCTGTGTAACAACATTGTTAGCAAATATATCAGCAGTTATTTTTTCACAATCTTCGGCGAACGATGTCACACTGTTGTTTGCTGTTGTTGTGATGACACTGTTGCTGATGTTGCGATAATATTGTCACCCATATGTTGCATGACAGTGTTGCTGATGTTGCGATGGCATTGTCGCTGATATTGCGAGACGGTAGCTGATATTGATGCTGATGTGATGTGGCAACGACACTTGCTGATGTTGCGATGACACTGTTGCTGTTGTTACGGTGACAATGGCTCTTGCTGATGACTTGGCTTTTGTTGCACTGCGATATGTGCTCTGCTTGCAACTATGCAGTGCAGATGAAAATTGTGAACGTTATGAAGATGGTTGAAATTCACAGTGAACTAACTGTGATGTTAGTTTTGAGATATGTTTTTGATACAATATACATTGCATTTTTTTAAACGTTTAACTATTATAATTATTGTTTATTCGACAGTATCTTTGTTTGTATCGTTTTTTAAACTTGTGTTCTTGCTTTTTCATCTGCCATTACGTGACCCAGACTGAGTTTAGGTGTAGGTTCCTCTATAAATTGGTGGTGGTTTTCCAAATTAGATGAAAAATATAACGTAATTTGATGGATTAAATTTTTATGAACAGTCATAGGTACCTGGTAAATACTTCTGAAGACCTACTGTTTCTAAAGTAATAAGTAGGTAAAATATTAAAACATAATTATCGTAAATCCACCTTTAACAGTTGGCACCACAAATAAATCCAATAATAGATACAGTGTCGATTGTGTCACATATTATGAACTAAAACTCGGTCTTTTTCATTTCCTCTTTGTTAGAAGAGCACCGCCATACTTAATTTTATTACGTTTTTAATAGTCATCATCATCATCATCATTAACAGCCTGAAGACGTCCACTGCTGAACATAGGCCTCCCCCCGGGAGCGCCACTTAGAGCGGCTGCTCGCCTCCTGCATCTACCGGCTCCCCGCGGCTTTCACCAGGTCGTCGGTCCACCTAGTGGGGGGCCGGCCTACGCTGCGTCTTCCAGTTCGTGGTCGCCACTCGAGAACCTTTCTTCCCCATCGGTTGTCAGTTCTACGAGCGATGTGGCCTGCCCATTGCCATTTCAACTTGCTAATCCTAAAAGCTACATCGGTCACTTTTTAATAGTACTTACGGGATATTAAAAACGTGGTAAACAACCGTGAAAGTTTAAAACAGTGTTTTAATTTTATTAGTTTAGCTTAGATAATGCAACAGGCCCATCTCTTCCCGTGGCATAAGAGCCGGTTAAGGGAATATCCAGCGAAATAGGCAGCAAATTTTCCTCGGTAAATTAAAATCTGCGCTTACCAAACGCCTATGCCAGTAATGTAGCCAGTATGATAAACGTCCAAAGTACCGTTTTATGTGGGAGGCCTGTGTTCAGCAGTCGACGTTTGCCGCCTGTTGATGTTTGTGGAACAAGAGTAATCGTTTTTTTTTTTTTTTTTTTTTTTTTTTTTTTTTCATTTTTCTTTATACCTATCTGCTTCTTCAGTCACCATCATTCGGCTTGCAACAGGGACTGCAGTCGGAGCATCTGCAGTTGCATTCCACACCGCACAGATGGAATATGTAAGCGCATAACGTAAAGCAAAACAAACAGCGCAGACTGCCGCAAAAGTTGCAGCAACACATTTTGAATTGCAGCTCGACTTTGTTGGTGTATTTTGAACTCTATCGCATAAGGCTTAGCATTATATTCGCGTATTTCGTTTAACAAGATAAAAATTTTTGAGTTTTATTTATATTGTGACAGAACAACAGATTGTTTTTCTCTAATCTGTGGACAGAACATTGACACAATTGGATACAATAGTTTTTTCTCTAATCTGTGAGTGATAGTCGGAAGTAGGTAGGTATAGGTCAAGATCGCCCATTATTCATCATCATCATCATCATCAAAAGCCTGAAGATATCCATTGCTGAACAAAGGCCTCCCCAGAGAGCGCCACTTTGAGCGGCTGCTCGCCTCCTGCATCTATCGACTCCCCTCGGCGTTCACCAGATCGTCGGTCCACCGTGGGGGGCTGGCCTACGCTGCATCTTCCAGTTAGTGGTCGCCATTCGAGAACTTTCTTCCCTATTGGTTGTCAGTTCTATGAGTAATGTGGCCTACCCACTATTAACACAAAATAATAACCTGAAGTACTAGCGCAGTATTGGATACATGGTCCAGAGTACCTACTAGACGTTAGCCAATGATGGCCGATCATAGGCGAATGCTGGTCGCCAGCCTACATAATACCTTCACGCAATCTATAGTTGAGTCATACTAGCTCAAAACAAATGTAAAACATGACTAAACCGTATCGCGGTATCTAGATAACCAATCTATATCTCCTATTCCTATTTACCTTACTGATAAGCTTGCCGTATAACACGCCTGAGTCAGACGGTATCATACCACACTATAGTTAAGACGTGTCAGAGACTCTTGTTCGGAAATATTAGTCATCAATTATCACACAAATGTGTCATGAGTCAGGACTTACGAATAAGTCATTAAAAATTACCTAACTAGTGCGTTTAAAGTTAATAGGTACCTAAGTGTATCGCATCAATCGAGGATTTAACTGCGCACAGGGAAGACCATATAATTTTCCCACAAAGTAATATAAACCTCATAGTGTGGCATTGGAGCGCTTTGCATTGATCTGAAAACAAATATAATGTGTTGCTCGTGTAGCTGTGATTGTGGATCCTGCGGGAAGATTCTGAGATGTTTGCTGTGTGTTACACTTTGCGTGTTTCTAGCGAAGATGTGCGGCTTTGAAGTTGATGATGACTGCTGCGGTGGTGGCGAAGGGGATTAGTACCTATAAACGGGAAAAAAACTGTTTTTTGTTTCTAAATGCTCTAAGGTTTTGTGTTTTTATGGGGCGCGATGATTTCGCTTGTGTTAATTTTATTCGTGTTCAATTGTGATTGTGTGACTGTAATTTAAACGTTTTAAGCGTAATACAGGGTTGTGTTTTAAAATAATGTTAATAAAAATAATTTTAATGTGAAGTATATTTTTCTGTTATTTTTATTTTCGAATTATATTGTTTTAAAATGTTATGACTTCTATTAGGTAGGTATTTAAATAGGTGCACAAGATACATCGACTATTTCTTACATTCTGCATAATATATATTATTATATACTTTTTTTTATGAGAATGAGTGATTTGACGAGCTAGTCGTTCACCTGATGTTAAGCGACACGGCCGCCCATTTAAGTATATCATGGAAAAAATATTTTTCCATGGCATATTATTTATATACAAGGATAAGTATACTTATTACTTTTATTATACCTACTTGATTTATAGATAGGTACGTGTCCTGCCATAAGAATAGGACCACCCCGACTTTTCCGGTGGGTGCAGAAAGAGCCTGATAAGGGAATATTCAGGGAGTGGGCAAGAGGAGGCCTGTGTTCAGCAGTGGACGGCCTGTCCTCCGCCTGATGATAATGAAAATTAGCTTACTTCGACTTCGGTACTGTACATAAGTATAAAGAAGTTATAATTGCCGTAACCTTGGTATGATGGTTTGAACAAGATTTAAAAGGTAATGCTATTTTATCAGTGGGTACACTGATAACTATTGGGTAAATAGGTACTTGCATACCTACTGCGATACTCACTAATAAGATAAGCACACAAAACGATTTTTGTGGTTTCTAAATAGATAGAACGAATTTATGAACGATGGTAATGTTTCTTGAAACATTAATCTGTAGGTAGATAAAGTATAAGTTTAATCATCATCAGCCCGTAGACGTCCACTGCTGAACATAGGCCTCCCCCAGCGAGCGCCACGTTGAGCGGCTGCTCGCCTCCTGCATCTGCCGGCTCCCCGACTTTTCACCAGGTCGTCCACCTAGTGCTGGGTCTGCCTACGCTGCGCCTTCCGGTTCGTACTTAGTCGCGACTCTAGAAACCTTTCTTCCCCATCGGTTGTCAGGTCTACGAGCGATGTGGCCTGCCCATTGCCATTCAACTTGCTGATTCTAAAAGCTGTATCAGCTGTGGCTAGCGATGCACATTAAACCAAATAATATTTAATAAGCGCCTAGCAATACCTAGATTAAATTATTATGTTGTCTCTTGAATGAAAGCAAGAACTAAGTCAAATAAATCGTATATTCAAAACAATACAAATAAATTCACGTAAACAAATTGAAGGATAAAGTAGATTATTCTCAAAATTAAAAATATATCTGACATAGTTAATGCCAATGCAATAACAACCTACACACCAAGTCTTAAAGTTTTCTTTACTATTCCTTTAAAAACAATCATGTAGTTTTTAGTATTTTAAAGCCAGTGTCGCGAAACAGTTGATCTTGGTCTTCTTGATCCAAAGTTATGAATGCCTGGAAGAAATGCACAGTATTTTATATCCTAAAGATTTCATTCACTCATAAATGTAGACAGATAACTTAATATTTAACCATCTCTTCCCGTGGGTGCCGGTAAGAGCTAGTGATGGATTAATTAGCATTCGCATTAATTTTTAGCATACGAAATCTCAATTAGCATTTAGCAAATGGAATGTAGTTGCGAAATTCTGGGAATAATGAAATTTCATTTCAATTCATTTGGTTGATTTTGAATTTATTTTTTAATATGAAGGTTCATTTTATTTTTAATTTATGTTTCGTCCAATTTTTCATTTCAATTTTCATTTTGTTTTTCATTTCATTTTTCATTTCATTTTAGCAAATAGCATAGCAATAGCAATTAGCATGTTTATGAAACTTACGCAAAATCGCATTAATTGGCATCGCTAGTAAGAGCTGGCTGAGGGAATATCCAGGGAATAAGCAGCAACATTCTTCTCAGTACATTAAAATCTGCGATCACCAAGCCGCCTGCCAAGCATGGTGATTAGCCAAACTACCATATAATAAGCGTCCAAAGTAGCTTTATGAGGGAGGCCTATGTTTAGCAGTGGATGTCTACCGGTTGTTGCTGTGAGCTTAAGGCTCCAGAGAGACATCACCAGCATCACATTAGAAAGGTACTAAAATCAAATCAGTGCATACAATCTTCTGTCATTTTCTCTCTGAGCGTGAAATGTCGCAAGCGAAAGCGAGACGGCATTAAAATGGGTGTTCGTTTCATTTATAAGTACGTTAGGTAGGCCCTGGATATAAAAGTCCGCCAAGTATTACTTGCCTTTGATTCGTCATCATCAGCAGCCTGAAGACGTCCACTGCTGAACATAGGCCTACCCCAGAGAGTGCCACATTGAGCGGCTGCTCGCCTTCTGCATCCATCGTCTCCTCGCGGTTCTGACCAGATCTTCGGTCCACCTAGAAGGGGGGGGGCTTACGCTGCATCTTCCTGTTTGTGGTCGCCACTCGAGAACCTTTTTTTCCCCATCGGTTGTAAGTTCTGTGAGCGATGTGGCCTGCCCACTGCCACTTCAGCTTGCCAATCCTAAGAGAAAAGAGAAACTGAAGGAGCTAAAGTTTTTTTTACCTTCGATTGCTTTCGGAGAATCCTTGAAGGTGATGTGTGTAACAGTGCAATAGCGCCTGGCCTGTAAATAGATATTAACTTGACCTCAAAAAAGCAATACTTTAGAGTAATGGTGGTAGGACTTTTCCGCAGAACTTGTCTAGGTAGGTACCGCCTTGCTAGTTATTCTGCCGCCAAGCAGTAGTACGCAAGCACTACTGCATTCCGGTTTGTAAGACACTAACTACCTAGTAATTCTGACGGCGGCTCATCCAGCAGAGAAACATTTGTCGGAGATATGTTTCAGAATCTAAAATCACTGGGCAAATGACACTCTACTACGGTTTATTAAACTGTGTTGACGTCTCACGATGAAGTGCGCAGTGCAGTGGAGTGTCAATAGCGGTATCGCCTAACATTAGGCTAATTACTAGCTGATGATGATTATGATGATGATGATGAATCACTAGCTCGCCACGTCATTCGTACATAAAAAATGGTAAAGTACAACAAAGTTACCTACCTTCTCGGCCGATTTCTGGTATGTTTCCATCTTTGTCTGAGGAATATCTGAAAAAGGGGTAAAATATTATGGACTTTTCGACTCGTTTCGGACCATATAAGTGCATTATACTACCTTAATTGACTGGTAGAATATGCTGTTAGCATCAACTGCACTTTTGCACACGTTTTGTGGACTTCAATAAATAAATTATAATAATTATATTATTCCTTACTGATCCTGAACTGTAGCCCCAATGGCTACAGTTCAGGATCAGTAAGGAAATATTTATCCTTGTTTGTCCCCGAATTTACATTCGAATTCGGGGCAAGAAACTTTATTCTTACTTGTCCCACGTGCAATAAACAGCTGGCCCATAGAGAAAATTAATATATATTGGAATAGAGTGCCATCTTAAGTTTTTTTTGCCAATACACCACTATATTATTTTTTATCTGTGAGAGTGATGAGAGCTCCATCTAGATGAGCTGGCCTATTGGTTTATTACGTGATACACCTTCGACTGCATCATCGCTTAAAATCAGTTGAGTTGCAGTCAAACTCATATTTGTAGGTAAAACAGACCAAAAACTCCATACTTCTGTGGTGTCCTCAGTCGGTCTATATACTACTTCTGTGGTAACAATCCGTCGCAAGTCTTCGGTCTGCCTCCTCAACGGTAATATTTCTTGGTTCAACTCCTCGTGGCTCACATCATAAGATTCTCTGAAATAAAACAAGTTTTTTTTCAAGTTTGGGCTATTTTTCGTTTGTACCTGATGGGACCCCATGATTATAGTGAGAAACAGAATAGCTTGGAGATACTCTTGGGTTATAATTTACCTCCACACTGGAGAGTGAGGTTCTCGGGTCGTTTGTGTTCGCCTGTTCCCGTTCATAGATAGAGATCCATCTTTGCCTTCTCTCTCCCACATCTGCCGTTCTTGCATGTGTGCTTTGTACGCCGCTTTGTTCCTCATTTCCAACTCTTTTCTTAATTCTAATTCCGTATTTAGCTTATCTTGAATTAAAGGCATTCTTGGACTTTCTGAAAAATATTCCTATATTTCATTGAAGTAAGAGTTAGGAGATGCAGGAGCCAAGCAGCCGGTCAAAGTGGCGCTTAGTGGGGAAAGCCTATGTTCAGCAGTAGACGTTTTCAGGCTGATGATGACGATGAAGCTAGGAAAGCTCGTGAAAACAGTGAACCTGCACCATTGACTTTTCAAGTTATGTGTTATGTGTAACCTTATGCAGCTCGTCCGTCCACCTAGTAAGGCCCTAAGTACGCTGCGTCTTCCGGTTCGTGGTCGCCACTCGAGAAACTTTCTTCCCCAACAGTTGTCATTGTCAGTTCTACGAGCAGAGTAGCCTTAAACCAGACCAACCAACCACAAACCAACAAAACAATCAAAACCAAAATCATACCTCGATACCTCACAGATAGCTCCGTCCTTTCTTTGAACTGCCTCGTCCTTGTGGTAGCCTCCTCTATCCTACCTTCTCTCAAGTCCACTATATCCACCGGTAAAGGTCTGACCGGTCTGTCTCTAGGCATTTCCTCAATCTGGTCGGGTTTATAAGGCCTCTTTTTCGGAGGATCTTGTTCTAATTCTTCTGACCCTTCATCTTCATCATTGTACTGATTATAATGGGCTTCTATTATTTCATCTGGTTCATTAATGGTTTCACGGAACTGCGCAATAAAACATCTAAGCTAGATTAGGTCACAGGAACTCTATAATAGAAATCACATAATAGCATTTTCACCAGATCGTCGCATAGTGGGGGGTCTGCCTACGCTGCACCTTCCGGTTCGTGGTAGCCACTCGAGAACCTTTCTTCCCCATCGGTTGTCAGTTCTGATGTGGCCTGCCCATTGCCATTTCAACTTGCTAACTTTAAGAGCTATATCGGTCACTTTAGTCCTTCTGCGGATCTCCTCGTTCCGGACCTTATCTCGCAAGGAAACACCGAGCATAGCTCTCTCCATAGCTCGTTGCGCGACTTTGAGCTTACTAATGAGGCCAACAGTAAGAGACCACGTTTCAGTTCCATATGTCATCACTGGCAACCGTGGGGAGGCCTATGTTCAGCAGTGGACATCTACGGACTGATGATGATGATGATGATGATGAACCCCATTTTGTCTGAACTAATGGTGAAAACCACGGGAAGCCGATGCGTGCAGGAGGCGCGCAGCCGCTCAGTGGCGTCCTCTGGGGGAGGCCTATGTTCAGCAGTGAACGTCTTCATGCTGTTGATGGTGATGATGGTTAACTTTACTGTTACCATTTTAAATGTATTCATGTGCTCAATAAACTCATTTCTTTCATTACCTACTAAGTATTTGAGACTAACCGGTGCACAAAGTAAAGGGTAATACGAGGTCCTCATCCTCTTCGTGTGCATCGGACAAGCAGCCAAAGAGCCGGGCGATATCGTCCTCTGGCCTAACATATTTGTGTGGGAGAAGTCACAGACAAGCAACAACCGCGGCCGAATGGCGCTATGGTGGACCGCACCACAACCCATTGCTCGGAGCGTCCACACTGCGAGCTGGCTGAAGTGACCCCATACTGCTCCTCTAGAATAACTCATGTAAATAGAGCTCCCATCATACTGCTGTTTTACACATTTTTATGAGAATGCATGACGTTACGAGCTAGTCGTTTACATTGATTGAATATGATACCTGCGACACGGCCACCCGTAACAGTTGCAGTGTCACTCGGAACTTCAATAGTTTCATGTAACACTGCATTGCGCACGTCATCCAAGACATCTCACAGTCTAGCAATCAGATTAGTAGACTGTGAAATCAGGTCATACCTAATCATAAAGTGTCACATTTGCCCAGTGATTTCACTAGCTTCAATAGATCTTCAAACCAGAACACATTAGTGCTTGCCACTCTTCGGCCGCAGAAAAATTGGCACCCAGTTGTACCTGCCTAAACGAACTTTGTGAGAAAGTCCTATACCCCCAGTTGTAGGAAGACGTTCACTGCTGAAAATAGGCCTCCCCACTTTGGTACCTGCATCCATCGGATCCCCGCTGTTCTACCAGATAATCGATCCACCTAGTAAGGGGTTCTACGCTGCGTCTTCCGGTTCGTGATCGCCACTAGAACCTTCGCCATTTAATACAGGCCTAAGTATACGTACCTTCCAGTAAGCATGAAAGGTGTGGTCAGCTGTTGAGCTTGAACCCTCCGTTTCTCCCCCCACCAAGCATCGAGGACGCGACCGATCGTGCGCCGCGCTCCCACATCCATCGACTCTCCGGCCCTTCGCCACCGCACTTCTCCCACGGTCTGGCCCGCGTAGGGATAGCGTACTGTTAATAAATGGATTACACCCAATATTACAGATTCCCAGTTCTACAGATTCCTAATTCTACTGATTCCCATGTCTACAGACTCCCGTTTCTACAGATTCCCATGTCTGCAGCTTCCCATATCTACAGACTCCCATGTCTACAGATTCCCATTTTTTGACTACCATATCTAAAATAAATATCAACAGTTTTTTAAAAACGATATTAATTATATAAGCAAGTATTAAAAACAGACTAGGTTAAAATGAATACAACATACACAAATACCTGTTGCCCTGCACTGATCATGGACGAACCTGCACTGGTCCGCCAACCGTTGAGCTAAATAAGCCAGCTCGCGGTCCCACTGCTAAAAATGATAAAAAAATCCTTTCGTTTGACGTAGACCACCGATGGGGAAGAAAGTTTCTCGAGTGGGGACCACGAACCAGAAGACAGCGCTGACCCTCCCACTAGGTTGACTGACGATCTGGTAATAACCGCTGATAGGCGATGGATGCAAGAGGCAAGTAGTTAATTAGCGCTCTATGGGGGAAGCCTAACAGTTCTATGTCAAATCATTATCATCGTCATTAGCCTGAAGACGTTCACTGCTGAACATAGGCCTCCCCAGAGAGCACTTTGAGCCTCCGCTCATCTCCTGCATGCATCAGCTCCCCGCGGCTTTCACCAGATCGTCGGTCAATTTATAATAGGTAGGTAAGTTCAGCCAATACGTCCCCACTGATGGGACACGGGCCTTCTCTTACGGAGCGTAGGCCTTGATCGACCAGTCTGGCCAAATGCGGTTAGGTGGAAGGCAAAGTCATCAGCGTCATCTAATTTTATGATAATAAACGTGCGTTCGTCACGACGAATACAACGGTGAAGATCACATGAAAACTTCAGTAATTACGTATTATAATAGGCATGATGACTAACATTTTTTTTGGATAAATTAATAATATTCCTCAAAAGATAAACATTTGTGAAAACAAAAATTAAATATCTCAAAAAAATAACCAAGTTACAAGCATTTAAAACCCGGAATAGAAAGAGATAGCTCAAACAGCCAGTGACGTCAGAGGAAGGTCGTTCATAGTACCTCATTACTAAGCTGTGGCAGCTTTACATACAATCTCTGGCATGTGACGTCACGGGATTTTTCATAGTACTGTGGGGGCGCTCTGTTTCCCGAGAAAGGGACAGGCGATGCCTCCTGTAGAAACCTTAAAAGCTTATTACTCCGTGGTTTATTTACCGATTTTACTTATTTTTTCAATTATTGCATTCATTTTTAATCTTCTTTATGAAAGTTATATTTACTTGTTCATTTTTAATATTAGTCATCATGCTTATTAATGTAGAAGAAAGAAAAGAAAAAGTGGTAAAAAGAGATAGATAGGTAGGTACGTGTCACTCACAACCAGCATCATGACCTTCGGTTTGGGCAGTCGTGCGCCACCTCGCACTCTTTCATGTCCTGAGGCTATCCTCTGCCGTCGTCTCAGGAAACGGAGTATTACACAACAAATAAAAATACTTAAAGTGACAGATATAGCCCTAAAAATTAGCAAGTTGAAATGGCAACGGGCAGGCCACATCGCTCGCAGAACTGACAACCGATGGGGAAGAAAGATTCTCGAGTGGCGACCACGAACCTGGGCCTCTAGACAAAGTCACATGTCAATGACATAAGCTATCGATATGTCACGTGGTCATTCCCATACATTTTGAACTTAGCGATATCGCTAATGAAATGTGACTTTGTCTAGAGGCCCAGAAGGCGCAGCGTACGCGGTGAAAACCGCGGGGATCCGATGGATGCTGGAGGCGAGCAGCTGCTCAAAGTGGCGCTCTCTGGGAGAGGCCTATGTTCAGCAGTGAACGTCTACGGGCCGTTGATGATGATGATGATGATGATGAAAAATACTTACGAAGCTATATGTAAGTAAGTATATTAAGCTATATGTAAGTATTGAATAAATGATCAAGCGAGCATGAAGCCGTTTCAGCTTGGCCAAAATAAGGTCGTATGTCTGGTCCCCGGCTGTCCTCTTCTATCAACAAGTCGGTTTCTTCAACCGATTCTCGTGAAATTTTGTAATCAGCACCCCGATTCCCGACCCATCGAAAACGTTTCGATTCTAAATTCACGCTTTCCGTCTTCTTCATCTGCATTGAGGATGAAGGTAACCTAACTATAATCTGGCTAACTATGATCTGGGAGTTTTCAAGTCTAGAGTGAACAGATACCTTCTAGGCAAGCATGCACCATCGCAGACTGCGTCATCGCTTTCCATCAGGTGTGACAGTAGTCAAATGCTTTGCCAAAGAAGAATAAAAAAAGGAGCCTAATTTCGGTGGAAATCGGAAACATGATGTCTCATTTAAGGACAGGATTAAAACGCTTCAGTAGGCTATACCTAATAAAGTGTTACCTGTTAACATAGTGCAAGATAAAGTGCTTCAGATCATCAGAGAACATAATAGATGTATAGTTTTCACACAAATCTCCAGGGCCGCGCTAAAAACGGTAAAATCACCAACACAATTAAATCAGCTGGACTTTTCGTCATATCTTTTCTAGTATATTATTCCACCGCTTTTATTTAGATACAATATTGCTTTAACTTACTTGCTGTGTTCGCGGCGGCATGAGAATAGGACCACCCCATCTCTTCCCGTAAGAGCCGGTTAAGGGAATATCCATAGTATGGGAAGCGACATTCTCCTCGGTACATTAAAATCTGCGATCACCAAGCCGTCTGCCAAGCGTGGTGATCACGGCAAGCCTGCAGTCACATGATGAGCGTAGAAAGTGGAATTTTATGGGGGACGCTTGTATTTCAGCAGTGAACGTCTTCCGGCAGTTGATATTTTTTTTTATGTGAATGAATGACGTGACGAGCTAGTCGTTCACCTGATGTTAAGAGACACGGCCGCCCATAACAGTTGCAGTGTCACTCGGAACTTTAAAATAATAAAGTTTCGCATGACACTGCACTGCGCACGTCATCCCGAGACATCACACAGTCTAGTAATCAGATTACTAGACTGTGTAATCAGGTCATAAGGTCTCGTTTGCCCAGTAATTTCACTAGCTACAATGCCCTTCAAACCGGAACACAGTAGTGCTTGCACACTACTGCTTGGCGGCAGAATAACTGGCAAAGCGGTGGTACCTACCTAGACGAACTTTGCAGGAAAGTCATACCACCTAGTATGTCACAGCAACCAGGATTAGGCAGGTACCTACCTATTTCTTTTAATTAAAATTGTTTTTTCTTGTTCAGCGACTCTTCAAAGTGACTTTGAAGAGTCGCCTTTGGAAATTTGTATGGGATATTAGGGCAGTGCTGAGTCAACTACTGTCAGACCTAATTTTAAAATAATTATTTATTTACTACAGAACACTTCGTAAGACACCGACTAACGAAGACTAGGACCGACGATCTAGTGAAAGCTGCGGGGAGCCGATGGATGCAAGAGGAGAGCAGTCGCTCAAAGTGGCGCTCTCTGGAGGAGGCCTATGTTCAGTAATGGACGTCGTCAAACTGTTGATGATGATAATGACTTACGTAAGGAAACTGGCATCCAATATGAGTTCCCTTCCCTGCGCATAGGCGTTCGTACCGGCCACTGCAGTAAGGCTGGTCATCTACTTCGGCCATCACTATCGACAACCCAAGCCAGACGAGTAACTGTGCTTGTGTCATTTTTGCTGCTGGAACGGGAACTTGAAAGATTAGCTATCTTCAAGGCTTGCTTTTGATAATTATAATTAGGAACTTGGTAGAGTAGGTACAATACAATAATGCTCTATTGAACACCAACCACCAGCTAACTATAACCTGGGAGACTTCAAGAGTGAACAGGTATCTTCTAGGCAAGCATGCACCACCGTAGACCGCGTCATCACAGTGGTCAAATGCTATGCCTATAAATTAAAAAAAAAAGGCCAACGCTCACATAGGTACATAAATAAATAAATAAATATGTGTGGACATTTCACACAGCGCCATCTAGTCCCAAACTAAGCATAGCTTGTACTATGGGAACCAGATAACTGATATAATACTTATATACTTTTTTGTTTGTAAATACATACATAGAATACAATATAACACTCAGACGCAGAACAAGCATCTATGTTCACACAAATGTTTGTCCTGAGTAGGAATCGAACCCACGGCCCTCAGTTCAGAAGGCAGGGATACTACCAACTGAGCTATCGGGCCCGTCTGGACATAGATCCTGGACAATAACTAGGATACCCTGTGGACCCGGAAACTACGAGGACCATGGTCAAAAGACAGAACGACCTGTTTTTCTTAAGGAGATTTGTATGTCAGGGTCAGGAAGTCTGTGGTAACCTAATAGTATGAAAATAAAGCATTATTGTAGGTATAAAATAAACCTAGGTTTTAAACATTCATGGAATAAACTTACAATCGATGGAGTTATAACTTTAAGTGTTTCAATGGTATTTCTATTATTTTACTGGAATGACTTTAATAAAAATTTCGTACACACAATATATTTATGGAATGTACTCACCTCTTACATAAATTACTTCTTTTTACAAAACATTTGCTAAATTAGTAAAATATTTACAAAAAAATACAAAATCCTACCGCGGTAGAATTGCGCCAAATTAAAAATCCGTCAAGATTTTGACACAACTAACAGCTGTCATTTTACGTTGATGTCTTACAAAAGGAGGTATCAGGACCACAGAAGATTGAATGAGTTTTTTTCCAAAATAGTAATAAAAACTCAGCCAACTGATGGCATTGCTCAGAAAACATAGGTCAGTTATTCCCACACTGGGCCCACCAAGAATTATAAAGTATTTTTTTATGAAAGTATTATGAACAACCGAGAGCAATTCAAACTCAATGGCGGCTGTGAAGTAGGCGCGAAACGCTGTGCACTTGTGCAGTAGCAAAAATTAGATGTGCGCGGGAAGGGGTAAGTGGTATGCGCAGCGTGCGGGGGCTTGCAACGCACTTCACAGCCGCCATTTAGTTTGTTTCACACTCTACTTACTTATTCTATACTTTCAATAAAACAAAAATGATGCAGATCGATTATTTTATTATGAAATCCAATAATTTATGTTTTATAATTATATTTACAACACTTATTTAGCTTAAAAGCTACCACTATGTAATTATGTAGATCAACAATAGTATATTCATAATATACACTACCATATGCATATTTCATTTACACATGTGACTGTGTAAATGAAAAATGAATAAATAGCGTGAGTGAAGTTATATGTTTCAAAAAACTTAATTTTTATGACGGCAGTGTTATGCTAATTATTTCAGAAGGGGTTTCTTCAAAATTATTAATAAAATAATATATTAAAATGGACAGAATTATAATATTACAATACAATAATTTAGGGATGAGAAAAAAATATAAATAATAAATCAAATATATTGAAATCAAATCAACTTCGCTCACACTAATAAAAAAATTAACACGTTTCAAAAATTATTAATTAATTATGTATAAAGTAATTTATCAAGCTTTAATTATTATTTAATACTTGCGTAGGTAGAGCGCACTGATATTAACGCCACATTGCGTTTTTTTACTTTTTTAACGTTAACATTAGTGTAGAAAAAAATATCGAAAAATTAACTCAATTTCTTAAGTGTTACACACAGAGCATTGAAAAAAATTACACTTCGCACCGAAGTACTTTTTCCGTGCTCTATGATTTTAACCGGAAAATGGCTATAGCCTTACGGCGTGACTCGGGTGGAATGTTTTATGTTTAGCCACACAAATAAGTCAAATATTATTTAATTACTAGCTGTGCCCCGCGGCTTCGCCCACGTGGAAACTGATTTGTTGCGTGTGGAGAACAATATCAAAGATTGCGATTTAGGTGTTAGTGTTTAAAAAAATGTCAACTTTTACCGCGGGTCACCTTTACTACAAAGTCTCTCTCGCGGGCCGCTTGCGGCCCAGCGAACAGAGCAACATCGAAAAAAAAACGAGATTTCAGTGAACCAAACAAAACTATAACGAAGTTACGAAGTTATTGTCAATCGTTAATTTTCCGGGATGAAAAGTATCTTATATGTTAACACAGTATATAAGCAACCTAAATTAAAAATTTCATCAAAATTGGTTTAGTAGTTACAGAGACATTCACACACACAAACTACCGCATTTATAAGATTAGTATGATAATACAGCGACAACTCATCTAATAATCCAAAAAAATAACCCAAACTGTTAATAAGAGAAACTGTCATAATTTTTGAACATGGCCGCATTTTTAGATAAATTGTACACAAATTCGGCACAAAACCTACAAGTAAATAAATAATTAAGTATCTAACTATAACTATTGAGATGTTTTCATATTTCGTTTACATTATAAGATTATCCCAAAAACGAGTGTAATTAATGTGTAATAAATAGACTTGACACCTGTTTGTAAGTCTGTTGTGTAACTATAAAACCGTTTTTTATATACAGGATGTTTTTTAATTCATTAGCATAAATTGAGTACATGATAGTGTCGAAGCCTCGACCGCCGCGCGCCCACGCACACCACAATGATTGAATGATCTAACCAATGGGCCCGCAGTGGATGACGTCAATGGCGCAAGAGCCAATCCCTGGTGCTGCACATCACGCGATGGCCAGCTCGCCCCTCGCAGACAGCGTGGCGCCGCCGCAGCCTCACCCCCGCATTCGAGCACTTACCAACCCGAGCTTCTCGCAACAACACCTATTTTTCGAATATATTCATAAGCAGCAACGTGTACAACTATCCTTTATTTTGGGCCATTAAAAATGGTATAATTCTGAATCTTTTGTTCACTTATTTACCGAACAGATAGTACATCATTTATAGATGATTATTAAAGAGTAAAGAGTGCAAATGAAATTATTTTTTATTGAAAATTATGAAGATTGCCGCGGCGCCTAACGCAGTTGGCACGAATGATTTTGATACATTTAGACGTTTTATTACCTTGTATGTACTAATTAAAAACAGTAATTCATTATTTTAATTAAAATTTGTGCTGTAGCATTTGATTTAGTAAATTATCCCATTTTAATTCCCAGAATTATTATTATTACCAAACCAATGTGTTAGAATTCAAAAATGTTGATCCACACGTGACCGGTATCAGGAATAGGTATATAGTTTCAAAGGATGCTAATGAATTCAATTACACCCTGTATATGCATATTTTTTTTTGGAATTAATTGGTATCTTTAAATATTTTTCACAAAATCAATGGCATCGCCAATTTGATCTCAAATATGAATGCTACATTATTTAATCTGAAACAACGAACAGTCTCCCATACACAAATACTAATCATTCTAAAATACTCGCAAAATTGCTTTTTGATGATTGCTTACGTTCATGGCATTAAAAAAAAATACCCAATGGTATATAAAAACCCAAATAAGAATAATAGGCATGATGACTACTATTAAAAATGAACAAGTAAATATTACTTTCATAAAGAAGATTAAAAATGAATGCAATAATTGAAAAAATAAGCAAAATCGGTAAATAAATCACGGAGTAATAAGCTTTTAAAGTTTCTATAGGAGGCATCTCCTGTCCCTTTCTCGCGAAACGCGCCCCCACAGTTACTATGAAAAATCTACTCGTGACGTCACATGCCAAAGAGATTGTATGAAAAGCTACCACAGCTTAGTAATGAGGTACTATAATGACCTTCCTCTGACGTCACTGGCCGTGTGAGCTATCTCTTTCTTTTCCGGTTTTTAAAATGCTTGTAACTTGGTCATTTTTTGAGATATTTTACTTTTGTTTTCACAAATGTTTATCTTTCGAGGAATATAATTAATTAAATTAATTAATCCAAAAAAAAAATTTTGTCATCATGCCTATTGGAATTATGAAAAAAATTAATTTTTAGGTACTCAAACGAATTCCTATTATAATATTTTAATAGGAGGTAATTTTAATGTTTTTGAATTTCCGAGCTAGTCGTTCACCCGATGTTAAGCGTCCATAACAGTTTTACATTTTAAGCACTATTCATTATATAACATTGGCCTTACTTGTAGTTTTTGTAAGTGCCTTGTCTCGTTTTCGCTCATGACTTTTCACGCTAGCGAGAAGTAGACAGAAATAACTTTAAAAGTACCTAAATAAGGTTGGGTTCTAGCAAAATGGCAATACTTAAACATGAAAGCTAAACTCAGATTATTAGTAAATAAAATGTTAAAAAAAAATCAGATCACCTAAATGGAAAATATTTATAAAACGTGGACCTATTTATTTTATTTTTATTATATATTTATTTAATGTATAGTACCTAAGTGTATTTATTTATTATATTGTAACAGTGTATACTGTATAGTTATTTAATTATTATTATTACTGTTGTTTTTCTGTATAGGTGCTTATTGTACACCACCGTCTACTCCTACTTCAACCAATACTGTCCATCCAAAGGTTGCCTGGAAGAGATCGCTTTTAGTGATAAGGCCGCCGATTGTAATACCTACTATAAGCTGTTATGTATCATTAATTATTTCTTGTGGTATACAATAAAGAGTTTTGTATTGTATTGTATTTATTAACATTTTATTTATATCTATATAGTATATACACTTATAAAAACCTACCTATAATATAACTTTGCGAGTCGAGCATGCTTCTATATAATAATAAAAAAGCACATAATGGCAGTATATCTAAATTTACAAATTACAAACAAAAATGTTAACAATTTGCGGTGAAATAAGCCTAAGCTCTATGAAATTTAATTAGTCGAATTATATATTTTATAGTAAAATACTTTTTTTTTTCTAACTATAATAATAACTGTGTTGCATCGAATCGATTTTTATAAAACACTAACTATAATTATAATACTTATAATTTTGAATTTTAGGCTCACGAATGGCTAAATGCCCGAAAAACGAAATCTACACCGAATTTAAAAAAAAAATCTACTTCACTTTTAATTATAAAAAAAAACGTTAAATAGATTAACATTTTTATCGATTCTACTCAAACCACACAAACTAAATGCTTTTATTTAAAAAAATCAATCTTTACATCATTTACATATCAGTCATAATAATATAATTTAATAAACCTTCTTAACCATAAACGTTAGATAAACTATTTTCATAAAATTTTATGTCTCTCTTACACTCGTGCGATTTGTTGTAGGCGAGAAAACGATGAAAAAACAAGCGTTCACGAGCAAGAACTATTTCATAATGCTTTGTCTCGTTTACACGCGTGAGATTTGACGGCGGCGAGAAACCGACGAAAAATCAATCGTTTATGAGTAAGAAGCCCTTGTAAAGTTAATGTAAATTTTCACGCTCGCCGTGCTGTCACAGATTATTAAATTAGTTATTACAACCTTCTAATGAAATCATTTTTTTTTACATTCAGCACCATTTACTGTAAGATTCCAAACTTTGCAGATTTATGTTTTAAATATGTAATAGTGTAATAGTTTAGTATCTGAGTGTTGTTTATATTATTTCATGGTATGTTATAAATAAAGAGTTAATAAAATTTTTAAATATTAATATCGCGAGTGATTTGTGAAATATTTTGTTCAGCGTGTTTTTATCACTAAGCGCTGACTGTACTTATTTAAGTGTAAAACAAAAGTTATACGCCTTTAATATTTAACTAACAAGAGCAAACGGTTTAAATAGCTTGTGTGTCATTCTAATAAGTAGAAAACCAATAATTGTATATAAATGATAATATAAGTTATACTTTATACTACCTGAGTTTGAATTAGTATATTATACCGAAAGGGCGTAAATCTACACCCCAAGGTAGACAACATTTCATCCACGAATTTTCTAAATTAATAGGTTTTCATTGAAGAAATGCCTTTTGGTTTGGAAACGCACAGTTTCAAGTAAGGCTCTCACAACTTATGGGCTATAACGGTTAACGGTCCCAGGAAGGGACCGCTTTCGGGATAACATACCAATTCAAGGTCACCTTGCATAATTATTATTATGTTATTAAGTTTGACTTATAGTTATTATTACAATCCATAAATATTGCTTGTCTAATTATATTCTATAAGTCATTTCATAAACTTAATAAAAATGATAATCACCGGATATTCATTCTGCGATTATAATTAATTATAAAAAAAAACTAATCTTAGCGCTAATTATAATTGTGATGAACGCTTCACTTATAGCTAAACGTGACTGTCTCAAAACATTTAACTTAAAATTGACTGTTATTTCTATGAAAAAATAAGACTAATACAATAAGTTGATTCGTTAAAAAAAATGTATGCAATAATATATTTAATAATAAATAATATAATAAATATCTGCGGACATTTCACACAGCGCCATCTAGCCCGAAACTAAGCATAGCTTGTACTATGGGAACCAGATAACTGATACAATACTTAGATACTTTTTTGTTTGTAAATACATACATAGAATACACAGACACAAAACAAACATCTATGTTCATCACACAAATATTTGTCCTGCGTGGGAATCGAACCCACAATCCTCAGTTCAGAAGGCAGTGGGACTAGCAACTGAGCTATCAGGCCCGTCCGGTTTCACAGGTATTACGTCCTTGCTTTTTTAGTTAGGCTTCAAAAATTAATATTTATTTATTATATTTTGTCTGTATTTATAAAAACTAAAACGTACGGATGCATCTTTTCTATCACAATAAAATTTTAATAATAATCATTACCTCTATTACCAGTTTATACTTTTTGTAATGAATAAACAATTTGTTTCTATATTTCTTTAAAATTTATAGTTTAATTCAAAAATGAAACAATTTTCACATTTTAGTAACATAAAATCAACTTGCTGTGCTGTTTTAAAGCTGAGTGGCAAAGATTACATAAAGCCCGTCGATAGCTCAGTGAACACTCCAAACACGACTCACTTGTAGGCAGGTGGCGAAGTTACAAAACGAGACATCATCATCATCATTAGCAACCTGAAGACGTCCACTGCTGAACATAGGTCTCCCCCAGGGAGCGCCACTTAGAGCGGCTGCTCGCCTCCTGCATCCATCGGCTCCCCGCGGCTTTCACCAGGTCGTCGGTCCACATAGTGGGGGGCCGGCCTACACTGCGTCTTCCGGTTCGTGGTCGCCACTCGAGAACCTTTCTTCCCCATCGGTTGTCAGTTCTACGAGCGATGTGGCCTGCCCACTGCCAAACGAGACAAATTATACGAAATTACAAAGAACAGAGCAGGATGGACCAAAAGACACATTGGGTGTCCCGTTTCCTCTCACAGGATTAGCGGTTGAAATACACCACTAATTTCGTATGAGGGGAAGTTGTATCTTCGGTCAACTGGATTTATTGTCAAAGTTACATACACACACAAACATTTGCATTTCTTAATTAGAACAATCCAGCGACGTTTTAATTATTAAAACAAAACCTTTAATAAATTAAAATTAGTAATAGATATTCATTGTTTTATTTTTTTAATTTTATTTATGCATTTTCATAACCTGGAAACCTGCGCGTTATGGTCTGAACACTGAATACTCATTAGATGCATGCATCGCTAGGGCTTATCTTGTTGGCCAATTTTAAGTCTAAATAGCGTACCATATTATAAAAATAGCTGCAACATTAAGACGCTGAATGCTCCCAAATCGACTATTTTGAACGTAATTATCTCAAAACGTATACCATTTACAAGATTGAAAAAAATGCACGTTAATACTGGTCATATCTTCTTTCCATCTGCCGAAACCGAAACACGTTTAAGAAAAGTTTTCTGGATAGAAAAAAATGTGAAGTGACCTCTAAAAAATCATTCAAACGTCCTAAAATGTTACATTATAATAAGACACCCCATTGAAATAAATCATAGTGATAAGTTATGTTTCAATGCATCCGTCTATGAGCTTGTTTTTTTTATAACAATAAGCATTTTTTTATAACTAATTATTTGTACCAAAAAATGGAAAAGTCGAAGTTCAACGCAACGTAATCGCCATATTTTTGCTATGCATAAAGCGACCCTATGCGGTACAAACAAAGTTTCAAATTTGTCTGCTGTAATAAACGTGCTCGCATTGGGTCCTACAAGGTCCTTAAGCATAGTTACTAAAATCAGTGCTTAAACGTGAAACAATTTTTTTCCTGAAATTGATGACCCTGACAAAAAAGTTGATTTATCTCAAAAAGTTGACAGAATTCATTTTACGGTAAATTAATTTAAAAACATGTCCTTTTCAACGGCTTTCTAATGATAAACCACTTATCAGAATATATGGATGAGTGCCAAAGGTATTCACAACCAAAGATGTCTACCCCCTCTTCGCAACACGACATCATCCAAGTAAATTGGGGCCAATTCTCGGGAAATGCGATATAATATCGAACTCGATATATTCATATCGAATCCTATATCTATGAAAAATATCGACCGCGGTAAAAATCGGTATTCTCGCAGCACTCGATATTACGGTGTAACGCTAACTACGTATTGTTGTCTCACATTCATCGCTATGTTTAGTGCGTGTAGAGGTGAGACAGCAACATCTATGCTTAAGATGAATAACCAATGCTAAAAATCTTACGTAGTATGGAACATTCGATGACAGACATTATGTTCATTCATTCATATGTATTACATAGAGTATACCATTAATAAACCTGGCCCCACAGATTAGAGTAAAATTAATTGACAACCTAGCCATTGTTTTTATTACTTCCGTTTTTGAACGCATTTTTTTTTGATTTCCGTACCCAGTGATAAAATCGACCAAGTGCGAGTTGGACTAGCAATAAAGATTTTCCACCACTATCTACTTCTTAAATTTAAGGTGCTATTTCATTTGGTATAATCATAAATGTTGGTACATGTTAGAAACGATGAGTAGGTATGCAATAAACTATTTTATGTAGGCCTCGTTGGTATGTACGGATACGGATATAAGCTCTATGCTATCGCTACGTCATTACGTCTACTTGATATAAGTCACAGAGGACATTGATAAGTCAATAGAAGAAAAATGGTGTGAATTTTTCTTGCGCTACCGAAATATTTTATAAGCTTTTACAAAGAACAATAAACGGTTGTTGTGGATGGATAACTGCATTTCTTTCAAAATCCTAACAGGTTATGGGCCCAGGCTTTTATAACTCTGTTCAGGTGTTGCAGTAATCCGTGTTGCAGAGAGGCAAAACCGTCTTTTGTTTTTCCTGTTGAAGAGGAGATTTCGTTGAGGGTGAAGTCTGGTGGAGAGAAGCATCAGGCGGATACAACGGGTCTTCAACAGAAGGGGAAAGCTGAGTAGCTGAGCTGAGACAATGGATCAGCTAGGAGGTTCATCGGTAGGAGTTTTTGGGAGAAACGAACTGGAAGGTACCAGAAATTGGAGTACGTGGAAGTTCCAGACAATGGTGTTACTGAGAAGCATGGGTTTGCTTATTGTCGACGGAAGCAGAGGAAAGCCAACAGATCTAAAAGAACTAAGTGCTTGGGAGGTGAAAAATGCCAAAGTTCAATCTTTACTGGTTATGCGGATGAAGGAGGACGTAATGTTGCACATTATAACTTGCACAACTTCGGCGGAGATGTGGAGAAAGCTACTGAGTGTCTATGAGCAGCGATCTGATACCAGTATTCACTTAGTAGAGCAGAGGTTCTTCCAATATAAGTTCGAAGTAGGGATAGCAATGTCAGTATTTTTATCCAAGATACAAGAGATGCAAAACCAGATGAAGCAGATGGGTGAACATATTCCTGAAAAGCTTGTGATGACCAAGGTGCTAATGTCATTGCCAGATGAGTACAAGCATTTCGTATCAGCTTGGGAATCGGCGCCAAAGGACAAGCAACCATTTGATAACTTGGTAGACGCCTTTACGTCTACTTGATATAAGTCAATAGAAGAAAAATGGTGTGAATATTTCTTGCGCTACCGAAATATTTTATAAGCTTTTACAACGAACAATAAACGGTTCTTGTGAATGGATAACTGCATTTCTTTCAAAATCCTAACAGTGTATTATAGGGATGCACCGAATATTCGGCATGTTTTTCCATGTTCGGTATTTTGCCGAATATTCGGTTAAAGTGCCGAATAATTACTGAATATTGTATTAAAACTTTCCGTTAAATACTTCCAAAATTATCTTTTATGGGAAATCATTCTAAGATAATCCGAACACTTAGCACATTCTAATTTTTCTAGATACTGATAACATACTCTATCTAGGCCCTAAACGCTTGGTCACCATAAAATTATATTTTGTGAACTAACTGTTTGTAGTTGTAGCATCTAATTTGAATAATTTTTTTTCGGCCGAATATTCGGTTCGGTAAGCCCTAAACCAAATAATGTTCGTTATTCGGTTCGTGTTATTCGGTTTGGTTCAAAAATCTATGTTCGGGGCATCCCTAGTACATTAAAACAAACCATCAGTGCGCGAGTCCATCTCGCACTTGGCCATTTATATTTCTTCACTCAAATGTAAATAAGCAAAGCAAACTATTTAAAGTTGATCATTATGACACTTTCGTTGATTGACTTGACGTTTGCGATTACATCACGTTCGATATTTCAATATCGACTGCTCCGGACCACTCGTTGCATATCTACTGGTTTTCATAGATATTTATCTAACGTGATAATAGCGGCTTCTCAATAATGCAGAAATATTCATTCAATAGATAATTTTGACAGTTTTTGTGATATAATATCGAATGGTAGCTATTTCAATATCGAGTACTCCGAACATATCTACCGGTTTTCAGTAGATATTTATCTATTATGACGTCATGACAACACATAAAATGATCATTCAATAGATAATTTGACATTTTTTGTGATATTTATCGAAAGTGATATTTTATCTACTAGCCGAGAATTAGCCCCCAGGGCCTCAACTAGACATTTTCAAAACGACTAAATTTTCGTACTGCATGTGACGTTATGATAAAAAGTGCTAATTTCTGTGAAAAAGTACAACATTTGGCCACTCGATTACGGAAGTGATATTTTTTTCTAACTCTAATATCGTTTGGGTTTACATTATTATGGTAAAAAACTTGGTAAGTAATGCACGCGCCATTAGAGGTCTGAAAGGAGCAGACTGACATTTCTATTGCTGTCTCACTTGCACCACACTTGACATAATAGTGGAAATGAGACAATAGTATTTTATAGCTTTACTAAGAATAGCTTTTTCAAAGGCGCGCGTTATGATAAAGCTCTTATGATTATGCATCAACTATATCGCGGAGTATGACAAATATAGCCATTTCTCTTTCGCACAACGGTATGAAAGTGAAAGAGACGCTCAATTGCTACCTACTAGTGATGGAATTATTAGCATTCGAATTAATTTTTAGCATGTGTAAACTCAATTAGCATTTCATTTCACAAATGAAAATTAGTTGCGTAATTCTATGAAATATGAAATTTCATTTCAATTCATTTAGTTCACATTGAATTTAATTTTTAATATAGTTTCATTTCATGTTTCATTTAATTTTCATTTCATTTTTCATATTATTTTTCATTTAAAATTTTCATTTCATTTTTCATTTTATTTTAGCAAATAGCATAGCAATAGTAATTAGCATACTAAGACTCGTGAATTAGCATGTTTATGAAATTTACGCACAATCAGATTAATTGCCATCGCTAGTACCTACAGTAATTGATCCGTATTTATATACCGTTCTCATTTATTAAGGCGATCTTAAGATTCATCTTAAGCTGAGCCTTTAGATTAGAACACTTCGCAAAATGTCCGCTTTGATCCAGATAATATAATACCTACAGTACAGATGCCACATCCCATTCAAAGGAATAACGCGGGCTATTTTACGAATTATTTTATCTCTGCATAACGCAAGATTATCAAGCGACATTTATTGTGTGCTGGCGAAGTATTGGGCCAAATGAATACGCTGGATACTAACTAGTAACTCACTAGACACGATTACTAAATTTTTTTCAAGTTCGGGCTATTTTTCGTTATACCTGTTGGGACTCCATGGCTTTGAATTTTTATGTCATATAGTCGATTTCGCATTATGACTTTTGAGAAGACCCTTAAAATTAGTAATTCCCTAAATGACTACAATTTATAATGCTTTTAGGTACTTAACGACAACTTTCTAAAAGCTAATTTGCTAACACCAATACTCTCCTGATGCATAACCATAATAATTGTAAAATTAAATTCCATTTTGAACTGAATAATTAAATAAATTACATCAAAATTAATTATTATGTTTACATAAAAAGAAAAACTTCAATTTGTTCCTAAAATAATATCTATTACTTAAGTTGATACAGCCAGGCGTTTCTTGGCAGAACTACGCAATCACATGTTTTTTTTTTTTTAGATATTTATAGTATATTATAATTTTTTGAGTATTATTCATTCGAAACATGAACACCTTCGCACAACTCAGTGGATTTATATACACTTAACAGATCATCTATAATTATATATATACAGTCGGTGTTACATTCTGAAACAAACAGAAATATGTTACACTTTGCGGTACATTGCTGCGGACTCTTTCGTGTGGCCGACGATTGTGGAATGTGAGAGAGAGATAGAGTATAACCTTGTAAGACGTTTTAAGGGTCCGTAGTTAAGATAACCAATGGTTAAGATAATCAATGGTTAAAGCTCGAACAAATTACCATTGACCATTAGTTACAATAGGATAGATGTCCGGTATTAAAAATTAACAAGTAAATATTATTTTCAATTGAAACAATAAATAAATCACGAAGTCTTAAGCTTTTAAAGTTTCTGGAGGGGGCATCGCCTGTCGCTTTCTCGCAGAACAGAGATTGTATGGAGCTTCTCTACAGTTACTATAAAAACACATGTTGTGACGTCACATGCCAAAGATATTGTATGTAAAGCTACCACAGCTTAGTAATGAGGTACTAGAAGGACTGACGTCCTACTGCATGTTTGAGCTGTCTCTTTCTAGTCCTGTATTTTAAAATGCTTGTAACTTTGTAATTATTTTAGATGTAGTTTTGTAAATGTTTATTTTTGAGGAATATTATTAATTTGTGCAATAAATAAATGCAGGACACTAGCCTATTCTATCAACGTATCGCGCATCGCTCATATTCCACAATGTTGGTTGGCAACACTGCGGTCCAAAGCTTTGTTAATTAATTTTTGTTATGTTGTCACGACGTTGTTCCGTCGTTGTAGCTCGCACGAGCCTCTCGGTATCCTCATCAGGCCAGATAACTGTTAAACGGAATCCTATTGAGAATTATAACAGATTTATGGTGTAGTCTAGGGGAGTATTTAAATTGGCTTAAAATCAGGATTGACTTAAGAAGCATCATAATTTAAACGTGACTTAAAATCAGGACTGACTCAACAAGTTTGATACTTTAAATTCTGACTTAAAATCAGGACTGACTAAGAAAAAATTAAGTCACAGGTTTGTAGGTATTTTCTACCTTTGAATTAAACAGCCTTAAAATGACAATAATGTCAATTTGATGGATTAAAACAATTTTTGTCATGCATGGATTAAAGTGGCCTATTAATAACAGAGTTAGCCATTTCCATCTGAAACAATCACTCGTGAATGTACTATAAGTGTATATTATTATATCTTGCAGATATCCTTTATTTAATTATTTTTAGGATAACATGCCACGGTAATGATTTTTAAGTCGCCAAGTGACTTACCAGGCCAACAATAACAATATTTACAATTTAAGTCTATCACTATTTATTATGTCGACAAGTGATGTTTAGGCCTCTATTGTAAAGGTTGGTTGTCATTTTAAGTCAACAAGCATTTAAGCCACCAATTAGATTTAAGGAGACTAATTATTGAGTCAACAAAAGCTATGATCAAGCGTTAATATAATATCATTTTATATTATGTACGTCTCTCGTTATTTCTCTACGTTGAACATTTTTTTTTTACATTTAGATGGAATTTAGAATAACACGTCATTATTTCGTAAGTTACCTAAAATCAAAGACCATTCATAAATATAAGGCCCACAATGTCTGTCCCGTAAACCGTACGCAGCAAAAAGCTAATCCCGAATGATTACTGGATGACGCTAACCAATAGCCTGGGATTTTTGTCGGCTCTTGAAGGCGACAAGTTTGAATTGAAATGATACCTAGTATCTATCTCAGATGATTTTCTAAAACAAGATTAAAATAAGAACAACCAACAGCTTATCACTCTTACATTTTAAGCTATTTGATATACTTAGGGGCATCTAACGTACTAGAATTTACTTAGCTTCGAGCATTTATAAATGGAGATGGCAAGGCAGGCGTACCCCTCTACCGGTCATATACCGGCGCTAATTGGTGGCATGAAAGCCTTACCTGTGGAGCGTAGGATGCGGATGTCGTTTCGCCGGCGCGGCTGACTGGTGATGTTGGCCGAGTGTGACCAACGCGGAGGCCACGGCCAACCCTCCCAGCGGTGGGGCGCGCCCCGTCCCACCCGTGGGCAACCGGACCAGAAGGGAGAGCACAGCCGCGCGACCACCGCGGCACGGCTCTAACGCTACCGGCGCCGGAACACCTGCACCTATAGGTAGGTGGATATTGGTCGAAAACTTGCCAGCTTATCGGTATTTTGTAGGCTGCATTTTGGCGAGTGTGCGATGGAATAGGTATGATGATTACTATTAGAAATTATCAAGTAAATATTGCTTTCATAAACAAGATTAAAAATGAAAGCAATAATTGAAAAAATAAGGAAAAATTGGTAAATAAATCACGGAGTAATAAGCTTTTAAAGTTTCCGTTGGGGGCATCTCCTGTCCCTTTCTCGCGAAACAGAATGCCTCCGCAGTTACTATGTAAAATCCACTCGTGACGTCACATGCCAAAGAGATTGTATGTATAGCTACCACAGCATAGTAACGAGGTACTATGAACGACCTTGCTCAGACGTCACTGGCCGTTTGAGCTATCTCTTTCTATTCCGGTTTTTAAAATGCTTGTAACTTTGTCATTCTTTGAGATATTTTATTTTAGTTTTCACAAATGTTTATCTTTTAAGGAATATACATACATATTTAAGCAAAAAAAAAAAATTAATCTTCATGCCTATTACACGAACTAACTCCCTCATCTCCATTCTTTCATCGGACTATAAGGCGCACAAACACTAGGCCTCCTTACATAGTTAATATTCCTACACTAAGCGTTTCGCATCAAACTTTGTACTGCGAACAGCAAATGAGTGGAATACCTTGCCGTCGTCCTTGTTTCCAGCTAACTATAACCTGGTCAAGTCAAGGGTGAACAGGTATCTTCTAGGCAAGCATGCACCACCGTAGGCCGCGTCATCACTTACCATCAGGTGAGACAGTGGTCAAATGCTATGTCTTTATATTATAAAGAAAAGATTTGCTCTGTATTGTCCTTCCGATCTATGGACTAGGGGCGTCATTTGTTTCATAGTCATAGCTCTGTGGCTCTAACCACAGAGCAAAAAAAAACAAAACGCTACCTCTATAGGCGAAGCGTCATTTGCTTCATAGCTCTGTGGCTCTAACCACAGAGCAAAAAAAAACAAAACGCTACCTCTATAGGTGAAGCGTCATTTGTTTCATAGCTCTGTGGCTCTAACCACAGAGCAAAAAAAAACAAAACGCTACCTCTATAGGTGAAGCGTCATTTGTTTCATAGCTCTGTGGCTCTAACCACAGAGCAAAAAAAAACAAAACGCTTCCTCTCTAGGTGAAGCGTCATTGGTTTCATAGCTCTGTGGCTCTAACCACAGAGCAAAAAAAAACAAAACGCTTCCTCTCTAGGTGAAGCGTCATGTTTCATAGCTCTGTGGCTCTAAAAACAGAGCAAAAAAAAACAAAACGCTACCTCTATAGGCGAAGCGTCATTTGCTTCATAGCTCTGTGGCTCTAACCACAGAGCAAAAAAAAACAAAACGCTTCCTCTCTAGGCGAAGCGTCATTGGTTTCATAGCTCTGTGGCTCTAACCACAGAGCAAAAAAAAAACAAAACGCTACCTCTATAGGCGAAGCGTCATTTGCTTCATAGCTCTGTGGCTCTAACCACAGAGCAAAAAAAAACAAAACGCTACCTCTATAAGTGAAGCGTCATTTGTTTCATAGCTCTGTGGCTCTAACAACAGAGCAAAAAAAAACAAAACGCTTCCTCTCTAGGTGAAGCGTCATTGGTTTCATAGCTCTGTGGCTCTAACCACAGAGCAAAAAAAAACAAAACGCTTCCTCTCTAGGTGAAGCGTCATTTGTTTCATAGCTCTGTGGCTCTAAAAACAGAGCAAAAAAAAACAAAACGCTACCTCTATAGGCGAAGCGTCATTTGCTTCATAGCTCTGTGGCTCTAACCACAGAGCAAAAAAAAACAAAACGCTTCCTCTCTAGGTGAAGCGTCATTGGTTTCATAGCTCTGTGGCTCTAACCACAGAGCAAAAAAAAAACAAAACGCTACCTCTATAGGCGAAGCGTCATTTGCTTCATAGCTCTGTAGCTCTAACCACAGAGAAAAAAAAAACAAAACGCTACCTCTATAGGCGAAGCGTCATTTGCTTCATAGCTCTGTAGCTCTAACCACAGAGCAAAAAAAAACAAAACGCTACCTCTATAAGTGAAGCGTCATTTGTTTCATAGCTCTGTGGCTCTAACAACAGAGCAAAAAAAAACAAAACGCTTACTCTCTAGGTGAAGCGTCATTTGTTTCATAGCTCTGTGGCTCTAACCACAGAGCAAAAAAAAAACAAAACGCTACCTCTATAGGTGAAGCGTCATTTGTTTCATAGCTCTGTGGCTCTAACAACAGAGCAAAAAAAAACAAAACGCTTCCTCTCTAGGTGAAGCGTCATTTGTTTCATAGCTCTGTGGCTCTAACCACAGAGCAAAAAAAAAACAAAACGCTTCCTCTATAGGCGAAGCGTCATTTGCTTCATAGCTCTGTGGCTCTAACCACAGAGCAAAAAAAAAAACAAAACGCTTCCTCTATAGGTGAAGCGTCATTTGTTTCATAGCTCTGTGGCTCTAACCACAGAGCAAAAAAAAACAAAACGCTTCCTCTCTAGGTGAAGCGTCATTTGTTTCATAGCTCTGTGGCTCTAACCACAGAGCAAAAAAAAAACGCTTCCTCTATAGGTGAAGCGTCATTTGCTTCATAGCTCTGTGGCTCTAACGCTACCTGCGCTGGGACACCTGAACCTATAGGTAGACAGATTTTGAGACGAAAGTTATGATTTATTTGATTTAAGAGCGAAGGAAATTCTAAACTAGAACCCTAAGTGGGACGTAAGGGGATTAAAGTACGTCACTCGAGATTAAGGAAACGGGTAGGGCCAAATAACAACTCGAAATTCGTTCAAATAAACATCGAGCTTAACGTCGTAGACTAAAATATAATTCAGCCTAAACTTCAGCGCACGAAATGAATGATTATGGAGGTTTTGGAAACTTGACTTGTGACAGCACAAAACGGGTTACGCGGAAGAGATGCACGATCAATATTCGCTATCCAGGGCCTCTATACAAAGTCACATTCCATTAGCGATATCGCTAATCGCTAGGTTAAAAATAGGCCTAATTTTGAAGGCTTTAGTTGACAGTTTTAAAAATGCTAAAAATATATCCGTCTTTTACATCGCCGTCTATTTGAAAAGGACAGCAACAGTTTTAGGACCTTTAGATCTGTCAACTAAAGCCTTTAAAATTGGCCCCAATGTATCGGAATGACCACGTGACATATCGATAGCTTATGTCATTCCCACACATTTTTGAACTTAGCGATTAGCGATATCGCTAATGGAATGTGACTTCGTCTAGAGGCTCAGTTTCTATCTCAGCCAAGATGTATATCACTTGTTCTTCCTTTTTGTAGTGATGTCATCGATGCTCCTTCGCTAGAGTAAATATTCTAAGGCTATACTGATCTAGTCTATGACTATAACTTACCCGCAGCACCCTTTTCTAACTCTACAAGCACTTGACTAAATGGCCGCGACGCCATCTGCTCCATCTCAACGAAAAGCCTTTGCCTCCGCCTGTACATGTCGTATTTCTGTAATTATATAAAAAGAAAACAATTATTTACATAATAAATACATAATTCCATACATTAATTGGACCCTAACTATTCTAAAGGGAAAATCATGAACGGTACTTCACCCCCATCCATCCATCCCTCAAGTAGACAAATGCTGTGCTTATAAATTATAAAAAAAAAACCGGGATAAATGCTTTACTTAAGCCACCGTGTCAAGTGGTCTCATGATGAGGGTTCAAATACAAATACAAATAATTTATTTATAACTCTCAAGTTCAAGTCCAGGATAAAAATCTTTCCTTTACAAACTAATCTGTAAACTAAACAAAAATTTAACAATGTGCGATCTTATCAAAAGACAAGACAAAAGTCAAAGGGTTTATTGCAAATAGGCTGTTCATAGCACTTTTACAAGTCAAATTTAATTATTATAATTACTAAGCAGATAAAATCACAAAGGGCACAATGTCAATTATTATTACTAGGTGTACAAGGTGACCTTGAATTGGTATGTTATCCCGAAATGGGGGGACTGGGACCATGATACCCTACAAGTTGTGTGAGCCTTACTTGAAACTGGGTGTTTCCAAACTTCCATGGTAAAAGATAAATTCACTCGCAAAATTGCACGTGCGACCGCTACGAGAGTTAACAAGATACTTTAAATTCATTTCAAAACACAGGTCGTTAAACTCATTTATGTGCACTCGGTGAAGGATGAAGTTCAACCACCCAGCTGCGCTAAGGCTATCTTCAAACGTAAACTTTACATGGCATGTCTTCAATGAAAAACTATTAATTTAGTAAAGTCGTAGAAGAAACCTTGTCTACCTTGGGGTGTAGATTTACCCCCTTTCGGGATAACATATCAATTCAAGGTCACCTTGTATAATGGCAAATAATGGCAAGCCTATTACAATAAGTGTTTGAAAAAGTGATATTTGAAGGTCACACCTGTTTCATCTTCCACAGAGCAGCAGCCACTAGAAGCAGCAACAGGAAGCAGCTAGAGAAGGTGATGAAGAACTGCTGAAGGTTCAGCTTCGGGTACTGAGAGAACGAGATCTGGATCCACAATGGCGGACGGAAATCGTACACGTACACGAAGAATGTGGTTAGCGTCACGTTGTCCTCTACTCCGAATGCGTGGTCCGATTTCGCGAATCTGGTAACGAATGGATATTTCAGTAGAAGGTATCGAAATTAGAAATACACTACGAGATTATCTTTTTTTCTTTTTTTTTTTGTGGACATTTCACACAGCGCCATCTAGCCCCAAACTAGGCATAGCTTGTACTATGGGAACCAGATAACTGATACAATACTTAGATACGTTTTTGTTTGTAAATACATACATAGAATACAATATAACACCCAGACGCAGAACAAACATCTATGTTCATCACACAAATGTTTGCCCTGGGTAGGAATCGAACCCACAGCCCTCAGTTCAGAAGGCAGGGATACTACCAACTGAGCTATCGGGCCCGTCCGTCTTTAAAGAGTTTATGTAAAAACTATCTGGCTTTCACATTTTTTCTCCGGTTATTTTTAAAAAGAGGATTTGCGATTTTGACTTGTGAAGCTTAACGCTTAACTAACGTGCAATGTAGTTTTTTAACGTTAGTGATATTGTGTATGATAACAATTACACAAAATTACTCCATCAATCATCTCTTCAAATCTTCGTTTATCAACAGATGCTATCTTTCAAAAAGGTTCAGTATTTATACAAGGTGATCGTGAATTGGTATGTTATCCCGAAAGGGAGGGACCATGATATCCCATAAGTTGTGAGAGCCTTACTTGAAACTGAGTGATTCCAAACGTCTATTCTTAAAAATAAATCCACTCATAATTCCACGTGCGATCGCAACGTGTCTTAACTAGATACTATAAATCCATTTAATTTCAATTTTAAACACAGGTAGTTAAACTCATTTATGTGCACTCGGTCAAGGACGAAGTTCAATCACCCAGCTGCGCTAAGGCTATATTCGAACGTAACTTTGTGAAATGAAAAACTATTAGTTTAGATAAGTCGTAGAAGAAACATTGTCTACCTCGGGGTGTAGATTTACCCCCTTTCGGGATAATATACCAATTCGAAATCAGGTAGTATGTTACACTAGCTGACCCGCTCCGGCTTTGGGGTAATTATTCATCATCATTATCATCAACAGAAGCCTGAAGACGTCCACTGCTGAACATAGGCCTGCCCACAGAGCACCACTTTCGGCTGCTCGCCTTCTGCATCCCGATGATTTACTCCCCGCGCTCCATCCTACACTGGTTCACGGTCACTGTCAGTTTTACAAGCGATGTGGCTACCTTCAACTAGCTATTTCTTAGAGCTATATCGGTATTATTGCCGCTCAGGCGCTTCTACCACATTTGTGCCGCCCGCTTCGAAAAACCTAAAGTGCATAGAGACCACAATAGTGGCTCACAGCTGATTGCAATACTAGGTATGTCAAAACATCGACTATTCAATTTTTAGAGGTGTCACTCGTTATAAATCGACTAAAATCGAAACTAGTTGAACATCACTATCGAATAAAGTAAAAGTCTCTATCGTTCAGGAGGAAAAAAAATGCCTCTGTTTAAATTGCAACTCGCGCCAAGCCGGCGCGCGCCGGCGTCAGAGCTATTTCCTTTAGGTACGGCGGAGCGTCAATTATTATGTGTATTGTTATTGTGTGTGTTTTTTATACTACAACACACGTAAAAATGCATTTGTTTAGATAGCCAAGTAATGCTACTTACCATAACTAGTTTTGAAAGTTTAGAACACTGCTTAGCTTTTTCGTATAAACCGTAAATATGCAAAACCATACCGCGCTATTTGAGGTTAGTAAATTCTAATTTACTTTGGATCGCTTTGGGACCTACCTACGCCCGCCGCGCCGCGCCTGAGTGGCTAAGAGATATAATTTATTTACTGATAAGAAGTATGCACTAGGAAGCCAATGAGAGCTCCTCACGTCTAGCAAAAGAATAGCGACGGTGCTTGAGCGTACATGATCACTATCGGTATTAAGAGGTACCATGTGGCCAAGTTTGAAGGAAATTTGGTAGAACTAAAACTTTTAAAGCTGTTGCTGTTCTTGTCAAATAGACGGCAATGTAAGAGACGGATATATTTTTAGTATTTTAAGTACTGTCATCTAAAGCCTTCAAATCAAGCCTCATACCTTTGATGAGCGATGAAGAGGATCGGACACATGGTCACGTGACGTGCGGCACTTTTGCACCACAATATGGTGCCGACTCCGCCCCATTTTTTTACTGCGTTTGACAGCTGACGCTCAAAATACCACTAGAACATGGCGGATTTTTTCCCGCAGGGCGGTCTCAAGTTATTATCAAAAACGAAAGTTGAAACCGTATACTTGTCTCTTTTTAGCACGTTCAAAATGGTATTTGCTAAAATGAAATGAGACTATTTTTGTTCATTCTTTAACGAAATTTGACTTTGTGGTGACATAACGAACATCGCGTGCAACTCGCGTCCAACGGAAGCGCGCATTGCGCGTGCGCTGATTCGTGGTGGCTGCGCGCGCGCATTTTATAGTGTGCGAGTAGGCGGACAGATGTGACCCGTGCAGGTGGGAGCGTGATAGGTATAATCGCGCCTTACTCGATCACGTAGATATAGGCTAGTTAGGTGTAGTATTAATTTTAGTATAAATATATGAACGGTAGGAAAATAAATCATTACGATCTCGAACACTGAACCAGTCGTTTCACTCACTGCCCACAATAACTTCATAACTTTAACATATTTGATATTGACCTTTTTAATACCACTTCTAAACAGTTGAAGAAGCTGATTAGTAGTGCATTTTTTGATAACTAAGCACTTGATTAGGGCTAATTTTGAAGGCTTTAGTTGACAGTACTTAAAATACTAAAAATATATCCGTCTCTTACATTCCCGTCTGTTTGACAAGAACAGCAACAGTTTTAGTAGTTTTAGATCTAACAACTAAAGCCTTTAAAATTGGCCCCATTATGTTACTAAACAAGTGTATTTTTAGGTAGGTAGGTATCGTATATACCTGCATAATAAACTTTTTTTTTTGTATGTGCGTCCGTGCTTCTATGTGTACTTAATTAGTAATTCTATTACCTATTAATGGAAACTTGTAATTGGCCCTCTTTAATATTTACCTAACTATACTCGTACCTAGCTGTAAGTTATCTTAAAATAAAATAAAATAACATTAACCGTCTTACCACAAAAGATTTAGACGCGCCTTAAACACTTGTTGAACAGTTGTTTCACGAATTCCATACCATAAATCCGCGCCTAACACTCGTTTAAGATAGACGGGCGTTAAACACGTGCTAAAATTTAAACATACTCAACCCTTAGTATAAGAGGTGTTTAACTGTCGTTGTCACCATAACACACACAGTCAAACTTCACGCTAATAACGTTCCGTTTTTTCTATGGTCACAGCTATGACGCTAACATGTATTGGATTTACAACATGAGTTCTGCGCGGAATGAAACGTTTCGTATAATGTCACCTTATTTAAAAAATGTGGCTCGAGTTAGACAGTGTTTAAGTTAACACGGTATAAACATGGTTTTGTAGTGACAAAAATAAAACATCCGTTTAAGGAGCGTTTAACTTTTAGACGCTGTCTAACTAAACATGTATCTAAGCGATGTTTAAAATTATTTTTGTGGTAAGACGGTAACATATTCGGCGAGTCCTACTACTGACTTGTATCGGAAGTTGGTGCAGTTGAGGTCGGCGAAGAGTAACATATTCGGCGAGTCCTACTACTGACTTGTATCGGAAGTTGGTGCAGTTGAGGTCGGCGAAGAGTAACACATTCGGCGAGTCCTACTACTGACTTGTATCGGAAGTTGGTACAGTTGAGGTCGGCGAAGAGTAACACATTCGGCGAGTCCTACTACTGACTTGTATCGGAAGTTGGTACAGTTGAGGTCGGCGAAGAGTAACATATTCGGCGAGTCCTACAACTGACTTGTATCGGAAGTTGGTACAGTTGAGGTCGGCGAAGAGTAACACATTCGGCGAGTCCTACTACTGACTTGTATCGGAAGTTGGTACAGTTGAGGTCGGCGAAGAGTAACATATTCGGCGAGTCCTACTACTGACTTGTATCGGAAGTTGGTACAGTTGAGGTCGGCGAAGAGTAACACATTCGGCGAGTCCTACTACTGACTTGTATCGGAAGTTGGTACAGTTGAGGTCGGCGAAGAGTAACATATTCGGCGAGTCCTACAACTGACTTGTATCGGAAGTTGGTACAGTTGAGGTCGGCGAAGAGTAACACATTCGGCGAGTCCTACTACTGACTTGTATCGGAAGTTGGTACAGTTGAGGTCGGCGAAGAGTAACATATTCGGCGAGTCCTACTACTGACTTGTATCGGAAGTTGGTACAGTTGAGGTCGGCGAAGAGTAACACATTCGGCGAGTCCTACTACTGACTTGTATCGGAAGTTGGTACAGTTGAGGTCGGCGAAGAGCGTGCGCTCGGCGGGCAGCGCGCGCGTGCGCACGGTGAGGTTGAGGCGCGCGTGCGCGGAGCACGAGATGGTGAAGTCCGCGTCCACGTCCGGCTTCACCGGCGCGTTCCGGAAGTTGATGGCCGTCAGGTGCCGGTCCTCCTTCTTCGACAGGTTGAACGTGAACTGGTAGTCCACCGCCAGGTCGTCTGTCGACCAAACCCAGCTATTTGTAAACATATTCACCATGGTCGGAAAAAAAAACGAGTGTCATGATTTGACGGGCCCGATAGCTCAGTTGGTAGTATCCCTGGCTTCTGTACTGAGGGCTGTGGGTTCGATTCCTACCCAGGACAAACATTTGTGTGATGAACGTAGATGTTTGTTCTGCCTCTGGGTGTTATATTGTATTCTATGTATTTACAAACAAAAAAATATATAAGTATTGTATCAGTTATCTGGTTCCCATAGTACAAGCTATGCTTAGTTTGGGGCTGTGTGAAATATCCACGCATATTTATTTATTTATTTTATTTATTGATTTATTCCCACTTTTTGGTATTAAGAGGTTGGTAGACTGTTTAATAATACTATTTTGGTTGGCAAAACTGGCGGATGAGGCGTCAGCTAAACGATCAGCCCGATCACGATAGCTGCCGGATAGTTGCGGTAAAATAAAATTGAGTTTTAGGGAAAGTTTAGGCGGTACGACAAGGTCCAAAAAGAAGTCAATTTTAGTTGAGCAGCAGAAGCGTCATAACAAATCTTTCGTGGTTTTTTTTTTTAATGGGAATGAATGACTTGACGAGCTGGTCGTTCACCTGATGTTAAGCAATACGGCCGCCCATAACAGTTGCAGTGTCAAATAATAAAGTTTTGTGTGACACTGCACTGCGCATATCATCCTGAGACATCACACAGTCTAGTAATCGGAATACTACACTGTGTAAGCAGGTCATAAAGTCGCATTTGCCCAGTAATTTCACTAGCTACAATGCCCTTCAAACCGGAACACAGTAGTGCTTGCACACTACTGCTTGGCGGCAGAATAACTGGCAGAGCGGTGGTACCTACCTAGACGAACTTTGCAGAAAAGTCCTACCACCTAGTACCAGCTAGTTGATATTTGTAAAAAATCAAGAAATAAGTATAAAATAGAATAGGTTTTCTATGAGTTTCACTACAAAAGAAAATAAATGTATTCAAGATTACATTTTTACACTGTCAAATTAGATACAAAAAACGAAGATAAACCCTCCCTTCGTCCCTCATAAAGCACCATTTTGGACGATTAGAAGAGGCGGCCGCTTATGGTACAAGCAAAATCATTCTCATTGGAAATCTTCTGCGATAATGAAACCGTCTGCCAAACGAGCGGTTATGGCACATCATACTATGATAAAAGTGGCTTTTACGGAGGATGGAATTATTTGATAATTTTGAAAACTTTTGTCGCCGTTGTAGGCTAGTGGCGCATTTGTCGCAGCTAGTGTTGTGTGATGTTGTCGCACTTGTCGCAGCCAGTATACTCACAGTAGCAAGCGCCCTTGTTGTGTGCGTCGGCATGGTAATGGTTGGTGTTGTCGCACTTGTCGCAGTGGTCGCCGGCGAGGCCTTTAGTGCTGCAGTAACATCGGCCGGTGTCGGGAGCGCATGCGACAGCTTGCGAATTGCATTCGCATGCTGGAAATAAATTAATCGTTAAAGGAGAAGACTTTTCTTATATGTGTTCCCGTCTTATAGTGAAAACCGTTTGTTTATAAAAAAAAAACGAAATTAAAACCGGTTATTTATAAACTGTCGATTTATTGCAAACTGTCAATCTATCTTACAAATAACACGGATGATATTCCGATTATTTATAAACAGTCGGTGCCTAGCGGTGAGTTTATAAAAAAACGGGTTTTAATAGCGTTTCATTGTGAACAATGCACCAATTTTTGGTGTTATTTATTGTTTTTTTAGGGTCACTAGTGGCTAACCAGTAGGTTACGACGTAGAGCGAAGCGAGGAGGAATGTTAGGTTATTTTTGACACACAATTACGAAAAAACGAAGTGATGCCGATTAATTACAAATAACCGAAATAACGACCGTTTTATTGTGAGACACATTGCCAGTTTGCAATAAATCGACAGTTTGTAAACAACCGCATTTTTTTATAAACTAACGATTCTTACAATAAGACGGTGACATATGGACTCTTATTGAGAGTACAATTAAACAGCGTAAAGTGGATGTAAAATGAACGATCAATTATTAAAGATTAATTATAAAGTTACATTATTTTTCTGTAAACCTACGAAATATTTATTTTTGGGTTCAAACGCCATGCAAAACTTGCAACACTGACATTCACTGAAATCGATTGTTTTTACTCTAATATGTGCGAAATTGATTTTTTTATCCGACAGCTGGTACCTGTCAATCATAAGCTGTAAATTTCAGAGCATTATTTCAGAAAAGTACTATACAAACCTTGGCCAGGCATTGATGGACTTAAGGTACGTGTGCCTCGGCCCACTTTTACACGTTCATCCATCAATGCCTCTGCAGTAATTTACTAGTATTTTTTACAAGTATAATACTCTCGGGTGGTTAGAACCTGGACTAGATTGGCACAGCACCGAAGTGCTTATACCCAGCAGTGGAATGTAAAAGGCTGTAGATGATGATGATGATGATGACGATATACTCACGTGTACAGACGCCCCCATTAAGCGGACTTCCCCAATGGCCCGGGGCGCACGTGTCGCAGTGCGGGCCGACCGCGCGGCCGCCGCACGGCTGCAAGCAGCGCCGCATGCTGTCGCATATCGAGTGCCCGTTGCACTGGCATAGCGGGCAGTGGGTGAAATGCCATCTAGAATGGGGATTATACTTTTAAAAAGAGTTAAACCAACTAGAAAGGATGGAGAAACTCTACTAGAAAGGATAGAGAATCAGTAAATAAAATGGAACTCCGTACTTTCATCTATGCTGTGTACACACGTGGCGGGGATTATTTTGCCCTACCTTAAAGGCGCAGTTATAATAACCACACATAAAATAAAAACAGGAACTAAAACCCAATATCCCTTCACCTATGTTACCCACCTACATCAAAGTTACACTCGGGCTGCGTACACACTTGATATGTATGTGGGCGATACGCTGCACCAGGCCGGCACATTCAAGTAACACGCGGTGCGAATGCAGCACCAGGCAAGCACGTAATGTTAAACATACACACAGGAATATACATCATAAGAAGCAGTAAACAGAGCCCAATATCCCTTCAATCGTAGCACACCTATATCAAAGACACAGGAATATACACCATAAGACGCAATAAACAAAACCTCACCTTTCAAAGTGTGTGTGTATGCCTTTGTTGCATACACACACGATGCGAGCGTGGTCGCCTGGCTGCCCGCGGCAAATAGGCGCCCCTCCCCCCGCCCTCGCCGTTATATCAAAGTTACACAAAGGAATATAGACCTTAAAACCCAGTAAATAAAGCTCACCTGTGCTGCGTACACACACGGTGTGAATGCGGTTCACACGCAGGCAACCACAAATGTCAAAGTTACACAAAGGTATACAGACGATAAGCCACAGTAAGCACAGCTCGATATCCCCCACCTGTTTTGCACACCTACCTCAAAAACACAAAAGAATATACACCATAAGACACAGTAAACAAACCCGAACATCCCCTCACATGTTGCACACCTACATCAAAGTTACACACAGCAATATACACCGTAAAGACACAGTAAACTTACCTGTGCTGCGTACAAACACGATACGAGTGCGGCCGTCTAGTAGCCCCCGGCAGACACGCCCCCCTCCCCGTCGTATTTACACCATAAGACACAGTTAATAAAGCCCAATATCCACTCACGTGTGTTACCCACCTACATCAGTTACAAACAGGATTATACACCATAAGACACAGTAAACAAAGTCCAGTATCGCCTCACCTGTGCTGCGTACAGACGCGATGCGAGTGCGGGCGGCGGGCCGCGCCCGGCAGGCAGGCCCCCCGGCCCCCGCCCTCGCCGTCGTCGCACCACCCGCACGCGGGCTCGGCGCGGCACGCGGCGCACGACACGCGCGCGCCGCACCCCCCCGCGCCCGCGCACCCCCCGCCCCCACCCCCGCCCCCGCCCCCGCCCCCCGACAGCGTGGACCACGCGCGGCACCCGCCCAGCGGGAACGATGCGCCGTACGCGTTCTGTACGATGATACGTTGCTATTTAGAACTAGCAAAAAGCAGTAGGCCTAGCACGAATATTTACGCGCGCGTAAGTGTAACGTTAACGTAAGGCAGTTGTATGTCATTTGATCAACGCCCCCATACAACGCGCGAGTAAATATTCATGCTAGGCCTACTGGTATTTAGAACAGAGCGCTACCGTGCTTTGGAGGGCACGTTAAGCCGTAGGTCCCGGCTATTGTCGTAAGACAATAGTCAGAAGCCTATGGGCGGCCTAAAAATTCTGCCACCAAGGCTGACCACTTGCCTACACGAGAAGAAGCAGAAGACGACGATACGTGTTCATTTATTTATTGAAGTTCAAGTGCTTACAGAACGATGCCAAAGCGCACAGAAAGCTGTTATACCTAATAATAGTCTCATCATCATAGTCATTAATAGCCTAAAGACGTCCACTGCTGAATAGGCCTAACAGAGCGTCATTTTGAACGGCAATTCGCCTCCTGCATCCATCGAATTCCGCGGCTTTTACCAGATCGTCGGTCCACCTAGTAGGAAGATATGGTTACGATTCATGGTCGCCCACTCGAGAACCTTTCTTCCCCAAACACGTATTGTTAGACATTCATAAAGAAAATTTTGATCACGAATAGATTTTGATAGGATTTGAGGGATTTTACAAATTAATCTGTAGATTGCAGGCAATACTGATACAAAAAACATAAATACGTATTGTTATTATGACAGGATTTGAGTTTTAATTTTGGTTTGGTTCGATTGGATTCGACTCAATTCGATTGGATTCAACTACATTTTAAGCACTTTTTAGATATCAAATTAGAAGGCGAAACTAAGGCGACGTCGCGGGGTTTCCATCGAATAAATCTCACCGACTTGTTCTAATTTGTGCGTAGAAAAAAGTGCAAACACTTGGTCTGTGTCTGGGAGCTGTGAGACCATCGCCCTCGCAGTTCCTGGGTTCCTAGATACAGGAAATCCTAGTTACGGTCCAGGGTTTATGTATGTGATCGTTGGCCGTTATTATTATTCATATAAGAGTTTTAAACTTCCGTGGTCGCTCACTATAACGTTTCTAATACATCGGCAATTCGAAATAAATTACATCGTAAATATTCCGTTAACAAACAATATTTGAGATGTGTTCTGCTGTTTCTTGGTTTTAAATTTGGTTGGCCTCAACTAGAGTTTTATTAAGGCTATGTTTGATTTTACACCTAAAAGGAATGCCATGAGACCTAGCGCGAAGCAGTGCAATAAGTAAAAATTTCACTAAAGCTTTCGATCGCATTTATTACATCATTCTCTTCGCTAAACTTTGTAAAGCAGGGATTTGAGGCGATTTGTATGTGTGATTTACCTAGTACGTCATTGATCGATGCCAAACTGTGATTCGTAATGGATTTTCGTCAACATCTTCATTCATATCATTTGGTGTACTTCATGGGTCAATTCTAAGTCCCCTATTCTTGATCTTTGTTAATGTCATTTACTTAATCTGAGTTCATGCTATTAATGATAAGGCGCCAACAATCAAATGCCTGATATTAACTAGTATTGTTTTACCTATCTACCCTACAGTACCTAGATATAAATGTATTTGTGTGTTTTTTTGGAATCCTCCAACAAACTTCTCTAATCAAAAAAGATAGTTTTCTATTGATTTGATTAATGAGATAGTTAAAATATAGAGCAATAGTTCTATCTAAGTCCTCCTAACTAAGTCTGTCTAAGTAACCTACCTTGTCAACGCATCGTCCCGTCGTAGCGCACCAAATGCACTCTTCAGCGGTGCAGTTGGCACAAGTGTGGAATGTGGAACAAGGGGCGCTGCAGGGGGCAGTTGCTACTGCGACGCTTCTAAGGAAAAAGATGGTAGATTGTTGTACCGAGCATTCACATAGTCAGAGTTTCTATTAACTACCAAATAAGGAACCAACAGGTGCTGGTAGGACTTTTCTGCAAAGTTCGTTTGGACGTATCACCGCTTTGCTAGATATTCTGCCGCCAAGCAGTAGTGTGCAAGCACTACTGTGTGCCGGTTTAAATACTGTAGCTAGTGATATTATTGGACAAATGCGATTTTATTATCAGATCTCACAGTCTGGTAATCTTATTAGTAGACTCTGCTGATGTCTCAGGGTGACATGAGCAGTGCATGACTCATGAAACTTTATAATTTAGAGTACCGAGTGAACTGCTTGTTATGGGCAGCCGTGACGCTTAACATCAGGCAAACGACTAGCTCGTCACAACATTACCGTTAAAGAAAAAAATACATAAAAACAATTTTCAGTGAAATGACACCAATTCGATTCGCGTCAACACTTTTCTTCTTATAAGATTTTAAACTGTCATGGCCACTAAAATTTATAAAAAATTGACCGCTACACTTGCCCATAACTTATTATAAAATACCCGCAAGTTCTTTAGTTCCACCGCGATCATGGTGCTTGCATCAGCTTCGAAATATCGGCTACTCGAGACAATTAAATAACATGGTAAATATCCAGTTAGTTAATACTCCTTATTAATATACCATTCTTACCTGATATCTTCTGAAGTATTGGCCGGCTTACATTTGATAGAGTCGTAGTCCCAGTAGCAAGCTCGTTGGGTATTCTCTTCTGAGCTCTATGGAAACACAACAACTAATAAAATCAGATTTTCTGAGTATTGAATAAATTCTAAACATAATAAAAATATAATAGAAAAATGAAATAAACCGGAAAAGAAAAGAAGAGAGGAAGAAAAGGGAAAGAAGAAAGATGAAAGAAGATAAAAGGAAAGATGAAAGCTGAAAGAGTAATGAGTAAAGAAGAAAGAGGGAAGAAAAAGAGGAATGAGAGAAGAGGAAAGATGGAAATAGATAACAAAGAAAAAATCACAATTAGTAAATATGAAGAAACACGTAAACGAGAACACAAACTACTAATTATATATTAAAAAAAATAAGAACGAGGTTAAAAGAAAAATAAGAAAAGGGAAAAAACATAAAGAAGTAATCGCAATAGACAAATCTAAAGCTTAAGACGTAGACAAACAAACTACAAAAAACCAAAAACATGATCGTCGAATACAATGTGTGTGTGTGTGTGTGTGTGTGTGTGTGTGTGTGTGTGTGTGTGTGTGTGTGTGTGTGTGTGTGTGTGTGTGTGTGTGTGTGTGTGTGTTGTACATACATGTGTGTGATGATGGTGCTGGTGTGCGTGACAGGCCGCACACGAGTGGTACCGGCCGCACACCTCTCTAGCGGAGTCCGGGCTGGCGCCACACTCTTCTATCTTCTCCGCTACACTCTGTATAATAATAAATTAATCAATAAATCATTATTATTGATCGCAAAGCATCCGCTTCAGCTTGGCCAAAATAGCTCTGGTCTACACACACGCACTTACTAGCAAATACTAAACAGACTGAACCTCAAATACTAATCGCAAACTCAAACCCAAGTAACTCACGCATTCTATACTCTTCCGCAATGTCTAAACTCGACCACAATATACAAACTCATCCACAATATCCAAACTCATCCGCAGTATCCAAACTCATCCGCAATATTTAAACTCATCCGCAACATCTAAACTCATTCGCAAACACTATTAATGCTAGACAAGTGATCTCACCCGGTGTTTAGTGCACATACGCGCAGCCGCATAACAAGCGCCACCGCACCAAACGCATCCGGCCACAGTGCAAGCGCCACAAGACTCCGCAGCTAAACATAGCTTCTCATCTGAAACGAACAGTTATAGTACCTACTCATATCATTATAGAGTACAAAACCGGGTGTATAGGTCGCAATAAATCTATAACTGTACTTCGCTTGCCTGCACTAAGGATTGATCGTTCTTAAGGTCGCACTTTAGCAAGTTAAATGGCAATGGGAAGTCCATTTCGCTCGTAAAACTGACAACCGATGGGGAAGAAAGGTTCTCGAGTGGCGACAACAAACCGGAAGACGTAGGCCCCCCACTAGGTGCACGGACGATTTGATCCCGCGGGGAGCCGATAGGTGCACGAGGCAAGCAGCCGCTTAAAGTGGTAGTCTGTGAGGGGACCTACGTTCAGAAGTGGACGTCTTCAGGATGTTGATGATTTTGATATAACAATATGAAATTAAGGCGACTGAAGTTTATTTATTTATTTATGATAATGAATCACGTGACGAGCTAGTCTATCTTCTGGTGTTAAGCGACACGGCCGCCCAGTACAGTTGCACTGTCGCTTAGAACTTTTTTTTTTTTAATTTCGCGTGGCTAGAGTGCTTGCACGCTACTGCTTGGCGGCAGAATAACTGGCAAAGCGATGGTACCTTTGCAGAAAAGTCCTACCACCTAGTAGACCAACTAGCCAAATGACAGATCTCACAGTCTAGAAATCTTTTTACTGTGAAGTCACGCACGCGCCGTGTCACGAAAACCTTTTACTTCAACTTCCGAATTACACTGCAATCTGTTATGGAATTTGCAGAAAAGTCCTACCACCTAGTAAAAGCGTTTTTTAAAAGATATTATCTATTATTTAATCACTTACCGACCAACGCCGGTTCTGTCACACAAGCTTTGACCGTCCCATCGAATGATTCCTCCCAACCTACTTCTTCTAACTGGAACAAACGTGGTTTTAATAGATCGTGTATTAAAACAATGCTCAAATAAAAATTTTAGTACGGGAAACACACCACAAAATATCGAACAGTATTGTACGAACTGTTTTACAAAACCCAGCATTTCGAATCCATGGTTATGGATTCCTGGTCATGCATGTACCAACTACCTACATGCATGTACAAACGCCTGTACCAATGAGGCGTTTTATTAAAAAAAACTGTCATTTTATAAAGACCCGATAGATGGCGTTAAAATAGGGTTTTTAAGTTCTGTCATTGTTAAGATAATAAGGTATCGAGTTTAGTATCCTATCCTTATTTTATGGAAAGCATTATACCCTAATGGCTTTCTATCGACAAACCGACAACGTACTCTGTGATTCGCTCAACTGAATTTGGCATTTCCTTGTTTTCTGTGGTTTACAACCTGGAATGTTCCCAAAAAGCTTCCAAATTTCAGGGTTTGCAATAGTTGTCGTACAATTTTTCCTATGCAAAATCGGTACATGCGATAATGCACGACACGGAGTGTGCCTGGAAACCACGTACAATTTACATGGCTTCGAAATACAGGAATGTGTCATACAGGTCATACAATACGGGCCCTGCACTATTTGGACACGCGTTCCAAGCTATACAATATAGTGACTCGGCTGAAGGCGGCTAGTGTTGCCAGTCTTAATGACAATGCTGCCAACACGGATAACGATGATATTATAGTCTCGCAAAGCTAACTCAGCAAAGTGCAAACTTCAAAAAAACTTTTAACAATTTTAATTGGTTGAACCATTACTTCTTTTCGAAAACACAACCAAATCAGAAAATTCAAATTTCTTTTTCTTCTTCAATTAGTGGCTTTTAAACGCTGTTTGACGTTTTTCTGCCAGTGATACACTGACATTATTATGAAATTGACAAGGAATGACATAAAAAACTGATTGCTATATGAAAACGTTTTTGGGGGTTCCAAAATATGCCACTGCAGAGTTAGCTATGCCAGACTCTAACAATGTTGACAATGATTATAATGATGTTAATAATAACGAAGAAGATAAACCTGTTATAAATGTTACAATACTTACAGGCACACATACCCGCAGATGCGGCCGCCACACGCAAGCGACGGCGGCGCGCTGCGTGCTGCCGAGGCACGCGGCCTCGCCCGTGTGGACGGAACATTTGTCGCCCGCTTCGAATGTTAGCGCGTCCGAACGGAGGCGCCCGTCGAAACTGTTCGATCAAATCTTATATAAAACCCTAATAATTTGATCTATTAATCCAGGTAAGAGATATCATTTAGGAGTTATGGCGGGAATGCGGAAAAGTTCACGTCGTTGAAAGAAAGAAAGAAAGAAAAATTATTTATTTGCAACAGACAAACACAAAACACAAAAGAAGGACACTATTGATTAATCTGCCACAAATCGACCCCAACTCGGCATGGTGCTAGTTCTTACGAACCGGCGCTGGTCTTCCGTTGGGACCGGTTAGTGAAGCCACGGAGCAGACATACACAAAAGAACAACAGATACCAAAAGCAACAACAATTAAAAGACAAATAAAAAAAATAACGAGTCATAACAAAAGCTAATAACTTTTTTAGGCTGAAATATACAAGTTGGTATACTGTATAATTATATAATGCAAGTGAGTGATGTTAAACGTGATATGATAGGATACCTGAGTTTAGGTACCTACTGTGCATAATAGGTGGTGAGTACTTAAACACTCGATTAGTTTTTAGGTTTGTATTATTTCTCAAAACTTTTGCTTTTTCCAGTTTCAATGTCTAAAACTTGGTGGCGTTTTACGCTTTAAGTGCTGAATTACGAGCATGAGTGTGAGCAAGTGATATAATGTGGTGAAACGTGGTTTTTCGTGTTGCATCCAAAATTGCATAGAAGCTCCTAGTAAAGTTGCCACCACTTTACTGGAGCATGACTTAGACTGGACTATGACTAACAAAATTCAAACAGTCCATAATATGTTCTTTGTAGTAGGTAGTAGCTAGTTTAGTTTAGCTTTTATTATTGTAATAGTTAGCTTGACTAAATTCACACTTTACTCGTGTGGACGAAACATTTGTCGCCCACTTCGAATATTAGCGAGACGCCCGTCGAAACTGTTGGATGAAATCTTATATTTAATCTATAATCGAGATAAAATGAATAATAGTTCCAAATTATGAAGTCATCACATTATATGAATGTCAGTTATAATGTCAGCATAGGTACCTATACTATTATTTTTGTTTTGTATAAATATATTCCTTAAAACCTGAATACAATTGGTACCTACACCTAATTTTTTGTAAGTTTGCGATTTTTTCTAATGAGCTAAAATTTGGCTTTTATTTGCGACCATCACAAACAAGTTAATGAAATGAATTACATTATATATTACATTCAAAGCTTCACATGCTTTAATTACGCCAGAAAAAGGGCTAAAACATCTTGTTTGCCCTACCCTTCGCCTTAAGTACTAAAAACGCGACATGATAGAATAAAAAAGCCAGTATTATGAATTTAACGAACATCTTTAAACAACATTGTGGAATGCAAATAAACAATTGAATTGAATTGAATTGAATTAAAAAAGTGAAATTAATAGATAGATAGATGAACTCTTTATTTACACCAAGGTAACAAAACAACAACCGGAAACAACTTATAAGTAGGTTACAATGGGTGGTCTTATCGCTAAAGAGCGATCGCTTCCAGACAACCTTTGGATAGATAGAGATATATCAAAGAACATGGACAGAGGAACTATAAAATTACTATGGTATATACATATATACTAAGATAAATATAAAATAAAAGATGACATAATCAACAATACATAATCATTACATAATAATTATACCATTGAGACGTTTTAATAGAAAAAAAGCTGTAATTTTATAAAGTCCCGATAGATGGCATTAAAATGGGGGTTTTGCGTTCTGTCTTTGTTTAGATAATTATGTATCGAGTTTGGTATTCTATCCTTATTTAATGGAAGGCATATAACTCAAATGGCTTTCTATCGACCAATCGACAACGTACTCAACTGAATTTGACTTTTCCTTGTGCTCCGTGGTTTGAAACTACGACCATTGAAATACGCCGTTACTACGCCATCTAGTAACAGAAGCGGAACTAGTTTTTTTTTTTAAATAAAATGGCTCATGTAAGTGAAGGTTAAATATTGTAGTAATAAATACATGATGCACTCACCCCGCGTGTATAATGACAGCGTTTTTTTTCCGCCGCGTTATACGCGCCGCCCCGTGCGCCGCCCGCGCCGCGCCGCGCGGCCCGCCCGACTCTATCCACTGCGCGCATCTGTCGGCCTCATCATCATCACCATCACCATCATCATCATCATCTTCTGGGTAAGCGTGTCCCACCTTAGGCTTCATCTACACTTACCATCAGGTGAGATGTTGCCAAACGCAAACCCATCAATAATAAAAAAAAAAAATATCATCGCTATCACCATCATCATTACCATCATCATCATTGTCACCATCATCATCATCTTCTGGGTAAGCGTGTGCCACCTTAGGCTTCATCTACACTTACCATCAGGTGAGATGTTGCCAAACGCAAACCCATCAATAATAAATAAAAAAAAATCATCATCGCCATCACCTTCATCATCATCACCATCATCATCATCATCACCATCATCATAATCTTCTGGGTAAGCGTGTCCCACCTCAGGCTTAATCTACACTTACCATCAGGTGAGATGTTGCCAAACGCAAACCCATCAATAATAAATAAAAAAAAATCATCATCGCCATCACCTTCATCATCATCACCATCATCATCATCATCACCATCATCATCATCTTCTGGGTAAGCGTGTCCCACCTTAGGCTTCATCTACACTTACCATCAGGTGAGATGTTGCCAAACGCAAACCCATCAATAATAAAAAAAAAAAATATCATCGCTATCACCATCATCATTACCATCATCATCATTGTCACCATCATCATCATCTTCTGGGTAAGCGTGTGCCACCTTAGGCTTCATCTACACTTACCATCAGGTGAGATGTTGCCAAACGCAAACCCATCAATAATAAATAAAAAAAAATCATCATCGCCATCACCTTCATCATCATCACCATCATCATCATCATCACCATCATCATAATCTTCTGGGTAAGCGTGTCCCACCTCAGGCTTAATCTACACTTACCATCAGGTGAGATGTTGCCAAACGCAAACCCATCAATAATAAATAAAAAAAAATCATCATCGCCATCACCTTCATCATCATCACCATCATCATCATCATCACCATCATCATCATCTTCTGGGTAAGCGTGTCCCACCTTAGGCTTCATCTACACTTACCATCAGGTGAGATGTTGCCAAACGCAAACCCATCAATAATAAATAAAAAAAAAAATCATCGCCATCACCATCATCATTACCATCATCATCATTGTCACCATCATCATCATTTATTTCATAATAACAGAGTTATAAAAAGTGCTATACAAGGTGACCTTGAATTGGTATGTTATCCTGAAATGGGGGGACTGGGACCATGATACCCTACAAGTTGTGAGAGTCTTACTTGAAACTGGTTGTTTCCAAACTTCCATGGTAAAAAATAAATCCACTCGCAAAATTCCCCCTGGGTCCCCGTGGCTCTCACCAGATCATCGGTTCACCTAGGGGCTTCCTTTATTATATTATAAATAAATAAATAAATAAATAAATTATATACTTTTTTGTTTGTAAATACATACATAGAATACAATATAATATGTTCATCACATAAATGTTTGTTCCGGGTAGGAATCGAACCCACAGCCCTCAGTTCAGAAGGCAGGGATACTACCAACTGAACTATCGGGCCCGTCATATTAGTAGTAATAAAGATGGAGCACCAACCTGACATCATAAATCATGCCGGCGCTAGAATAGCACCTGGATCCAGCCGGATTGGAGACGTGAGCAGCCGCGCTGTCATTGTGTGCGTTACCGCCGAACACTAACATCACACCTGAAACACATGCACAGATGCTGGATTATGACGTCACATAACTGCAATGGATTGAAACTTTTTGAATGAATTTGGCAGTTTCTATGTCAAAGTGTAACGGGGTGCCCTATCGGCTAGCTCACCTGGGCACCGCGTTATGTTGGTAAGTCGGGCCCTAGGCCTGCGGGAGACGCGATGAGGGTTGGACCTACCTAAAAGGAGGTTTAGTCCAGAGAAACAGTAGTTATGGGTTTACAATAAACACAGGTATATTTCGAGTATCACAAAGGTTTACGGCGTCTAGATTATAACTAGTCGGTCGGAAAGGGTGCGGGTAGCGGAGAGAGATGATCGAGCGCATAAGCTTAGAGCCACGCGACTACGGAACGCCACCTCTCGCCGTCTTTAACGCATTTATTAAAATAGTTGTTTTTTAATATGTTTTGGATTAATTGTGGGTTGTTCACTTCTCGTATTGATTTCGTGCATAAAGACCTGGCATCCCTAAGATGTCAAGCAACTTAGTAGTTTTTTAACTAGCAACCCCGTCTTGTTGTTTTTTGCCGCCATCAAGGGCGGATATGTTTTCGTAAACTTATTTAATTTTCGTGCTATAATAGCAGTTTGTCGAGGGAAGCCCTATTTGTTGTCGTTATCGCTTATTAAACCATCGCGAGTGTAAATTGCCACCTAATAACGCTTTCATGGCAGTGTGAGCACCGGCCGGCGCACGCGCTTGACTGGTCAGGTAACCCAAACTAACTCCGCGGTAAGTGATCGAACCAAAGTTTAGTGGAAGGTACCGAAACTCAGTCCAAATCCGCCACAGCGGATTTCCTGGTGAGTTGCACAGTCTTCTACTTAGATCCTAAGAAATTCTCGTTTTGTTCACCCAATTTTTCATCGTCGCATACAGTCCACAAATTCGAAGAATAAATGATAAAATAACAGCTTAATCATACATGGGTTATTAGATTTAAACTAGACACCAGAGCGAAAAATTATAAAACGCCTTGGTGCTGTCATACTGTAAGATTAAGGCTCAAGCTAGAGTCAAATATTTAAACCCACGACTCACGTATAGCAACTCGACGTCCTTCCCAACTGAGCTATCATCACCGTCACTTACCGGGCGATATAAATGTGGCTGTATGTAGATATCTGGGTATAGGCGCGGATGGAAGCGGTTTCCATGTCCTCTTGTCTACATCGTATTCGTATAAAGCTGCCGATGGGGCCTGGAAATTAGGAATATTATTATGCGTAATTTGTGCGAGCGAAGCGAGTGAGCGAAAAGAGGGGCACGACACCCATGTGACCCCATACTTTGGGGTAGAGTGAGGCACAGTTGTTGAATCAGCCGCATACTGGGCTATAATCAGCGCAGTACCTGATTAGCCCTGTACTGTGGGGCACAATACCTGATTAGCCCTGTACTGTGGGTCACCGTACCTGATTAGCCAAGTGCTGTGGGGCACAGTACCTGATTAGCCCTGTACTGTGGGGCACATTACCTGATTAGCCCTGTGCTGTGGGGCACAGTACCTGATTAGCCCTGTGCTGTGGGGCACAGTACCTGATTAGCCCTGTGCTGTGGGGCACAGTACCTGATTAGCCCTGTGCTGTGGGGCACAGTACCTGATTAGCCCTGTGCTGTGGGGCACAGTACCTGATTAGCCCTGTGCTGTGGGGCACAGTACCTGATTAGCCCTGTGCTGTGGGGCACAGTACCTGATTAGCCCTGTGCTGTGGGGCACAGTACCTGATTAGCCCTGTACTGTGGGACACAGTACCTGATTAGCCCTGTACTGTGGGGCACAGTACCTGATTAGCCCTGTACTGTGGGGCACAGTACCTGATTAGCCCTGTACTGTGGGGCACAGTACCTGATTAGCCCTGTACTGGAGGGCACAGTACCTGGTTAGCCCTGTACTGTGCCCCACAGTACAGGGCTAATCGGGTACTGTGCCCCACAGTACCTGATTAGCCCTGTATTGGGGGGCAAAGTACTTGATTAGCCCTGTACTGTGGGGCACAGTACCCGATTAGCCCTGTATTGGGGGGCAAAGTACTTGATTAGCCCTGTACTGTGGGGCACAGTACCCGATTAGCCCTGTACTGTGGGGCACAGTACCTGATTAGCCCTATACTGTGGGGCACAATACCTGATTAGCCCTGTACTGTGGGGCACAATACCTGATTAGCCCTGTACTGTGGGGCACAATACCTGATTAGCCCTGTACTGTGGGGCACAGTACCTGATTAGCCCTGTGCTGTGGGGCACAGTACCTGATTAGCCCTGTGCTGTGGGGCACAGTACCTGATTAGCCCTGTGCTGTGGGGCACAGTACCTGATTAGCCCTGTGCTGTGGGGCACAGTACCTGATTAGCCCTGTGCTGTGGGGCACAGTACCTGATTAACCTCGGACTCAGAAACAACTGCCGTGCACTATGACGAGATTAGGTACTTAAGATCCCAAGCAAAGCCCCTCAGTGATAGTGGGAAAGGTTACCTGCAAAGCCGAAAACTTAGGGGTACAAGGTACCTACCTATTACCTTTACTACCCTTGCAGTGGAGATGGTGGAAGCGGCCTAAGACGAAGGCAGCCCTATCGCGCACTCGTATATGGTCTCTAAAGTTGAGCTTGGAGTCAATGGTAACAACGCAACCCAAGGGACCGGCTTGTGGAACAAGAAGAGTGGCCTCAATGGCGGCCCCACCCTGTACTGTGGGGTAGTGGGGTACCTGAGTGGCCTCGGACTCGGAGACAAGCCCGCCGTGTACTATAACGCGGCGGGAGAGGGGATCCCAGGCCGCGCTGTGGCCGAACCCAGCCCTCGCTCCCCAACCCTGGGTGGCCGCCGCTCCCCACGTCCCTTCTTCTATGTAATACTCCTAGAAAGATAGAGGTAACATATTACGCACGCACGGTGACACAGCGTAGGCCGTACAGAACCGTGGGGAGCCGATGGGTGCAAGAGGCAAGCAGCCGCTCAAAGTGGCGCTTTTTAGGGGAGACCTATGTTCAGCAGTGGATGTCTTTAGGCTGATGATGATGATGATCATATGAATATATTTATTTATAGTCCATCTAATGTAAGAATGCGTCTGACAGCTACAATGAAATAGTAAAAATCTGAACGAAAACCGAAAATTCGGATCATTTTCGCTAATAATTCTATCGGTTGGGTGGTAGTGGATTATACTTTAGCTATAATGAAACATTTGAATGTTTTAATACAGTCTTTTGACTATTTTATTGTAGCTGTCAGACGCATTCTTACATTAGATGGGCTTTAGTAACCTCAAAGTCACGCAACGAGCTATGGAGAGAGCTATACTTGGTGTTTCCCTGCGAGATAAGATCCGGCAAGAGGAGATCTGCAGGGAAATTAAAGTGACCGATACAGCTCTTAGAATTAGCAAGTTGAAATGGCAATGGACAGGCTCGTAGGACTGACAACCGATGGGGGAAAAAGGTTCTCGAGTGGCGACCACAACCTGGAAGACGCAGCGTAGGCCCTAGGTGGACCGACGGTCTTGAAAGCCGCGGAAAGCCGATAATGACTAGCCATATGACTGGTATGATGACTGGTCATATCCCTAGTATAATGCAGCTTACACGTACACCGCGTTTATTTTATTTAATTAAAAAGAAAGTTATTAAAATTATTTTACAAAATTTAAATAAAATAAATACAAATTAAATTATTGAAAAATCGATTTAAAGACCAAAAAGATAGAGTTTATTTAACCACACATAACATATTTGCAACTAATATAAACATACCTGAACAGTATGGAGATATCCGTAATGAGGAGAATGTCCGAAGAATGACAGCATCACAGGTTTCCTAGTAGGTCCCAAATAAACCAACACAGCTGTATGTCCTGATACGTGGAGACCACCTGAGAAATTAAAACGACAATGGATAATTTAGGAAAACACCTTATTATCATTAATAATTAATTCTTAGAATGATTTGCCCGGCAATAGGTACTGTTGGTCAAATTATTTATTTGTGGTAATGTGTTATATAATAGCCGAAGCATCATGAATCTAGGAAACGGCTTCCTAGATTAATTTAGTGTGTAATATTGACTTTACCTGCCCCACAGTAGTATGTTTTCAATCTAGGAAGAAGATTCCTAGATTCATTTTGTTGTTCAATATTTACTTCTGCTAGGCTCTAGTGTGTTATTTTGTACAATAATATTACTACTTATTAATTTAGAAAACTTCCTAGTCACATTATGAACCTAGACCGTTTTCGATATTAATTTATTGAGCAATAAAGACTTCTGCCACGCAGTTAGTGAATGTAGTCATGAATATAGGTAAAGTTTCCTAGGTCCATTTACTATGGAACATTAACTTCTTAATTATGTCATGCATCTAGGAAGAAGTTTCCAAAATTCATTTAGTGTGCAACAATAACTTCTAATTTATGTCATGAATCTAGGAAAAAAAATCCTAGGTTCATTTACTGGGCAAATACTTCTTAGTTCTTATATCATGAATCTAGAAAGTAGTTTCCAAAATTCGTTTAGTGTGCACAACATTAACTTCTTCTTGTCATGAATGTAGGAAGAAATCTCAGGTTCATTTACTGTGGAAAATTAACTTGGTCCTTACCGCAATGTTTAAGTGGCGCTGGTCTATGAGGAGAGCAAGATGTAGGCGTAGCATTGTTCCACTGAGGTCGATCTGTGTCTAGTCTTATACGCCATAGCTCATTCGTAACCTCACCTGCTCTGCCTTCTAAACCGGCTAAGCCACCTCTGAAACCATACAAAGTGTTCAAATTAAATCTTTGTAATCCAATTCCTAAAGCGACTCTGTGATACTTGCAGGTCTGGTTTTGTTTCATCATTCATCATCATCGACAGCCTGAAGAAGTCCACTGATGAAAACAGACCTCCCCAGAGAGATACACTTTGAGAGTTTTGTATACGAGATGATAATTTTATTGATAATTATAAAAAATTACAGGTCATTCAGTATTACATATAAAATTAAAATAACATGATCACATTATAAATACTTATTGAATAAAAATTACTTAAATACACCAGTACATAAGATTTAAATTATATCAGTTTCGGAATGAATTCCTCGCGCCATATCTATAAAAAAAATCTTAACTTTATTTTTAAAAATCTGAACACTGCGTATGGAGTCTGGAAGAGTATATGTCACAGTCTTATTGTAAAAACCATTAGTTTATAAAATAACGAAATTAAAACCGGTTATTTATAAACTGTTGATTTATTGCAAACTGTCAATCTGTCTACAATAACAAGAAATGATATTCCGATTATTTATAAACAGTTGGTGCCTAGCGGTGAGTTTATAAAAAAACGGGTTTTAGTAGCGTTTAATTGTGAACAATGCACCCATTTTTACTGTAATTTATTGTTTTTATAGAGTCACTAGTAGCTAACCAGTAGGTTACGACGACGAGCGAAGCGAGGAGGAATGTTAGGTTAGTTTTGACACACAATTACAAAAAACGAAGTGATGCCGATTAATTATAAATAACCGAAAAATCGGTTGTTTTATTGTGAGACACATTGCCAGTTTGCACTGTTTGTAAATAACCACGTTTTTTTATAAACTAACAGTTCTTACAATAAGACGGTGACATATAGATGAAAACGCAAAAAAAAACGATTTCTCTCGTTTAAAACCACCGTTGACTCAATGACTCCACCGTTATGAAATAGGAACCGGCTAAGGGAATACCCACGGAATGGGCAACAGCATTCAACTCGGTACATTAAAATCTGCTGCGATCACGAAGCCACATGCCAAGCGCGGTGATTATGGAAAACCTCCATATGATAAGCGTCCAAAGTGGCGTTTAATGGGGAGGCCTGTGTTCAGCAGTGGACGTCTTCAGGCTGATAATGTTGATCCAGATTTGATATCAGTTACATACCCTCTCTCAGGATCGTTATGTGCAACAACACCGCCATACATGATGAGCTCATTCTTGTACATGATGGCGGAGTGCGCGAAACGCTGCGCCGGCGCAGCATCGACTGTGGTAATGGGCACCCAAGTCTCCTCTTTCGTTTTATACCTGGAAAACAAAAATATCTTCGCAAATACATATTTTATAAACTTTAATTGAATTAAAAACAGCTACTTACTAAAATAATTACTATTCTGTTTCAACCGACATAAAAAAAGAAGGTTCTCAATAGTGTTTTTTTTTTCTTTTTATACTGTAATATCTCCGTCATTTATAAACAGAATTTAGACAATCCTTTTTTATTGGAAATTTCATCAAAATCAGTAATATCATATGGCTTTAAAATCAAACAACTGAAAAAAAATATTGAAATAAATGACATCCAAGTATATCTCAGTACGAAATAACTTTTTCGCTCGCTTCGCTCAAGCTTGGATAACACTCCACTTGTCCCGGAGGTCCCCCCAAAGCTTCTTCCCGGTAGCTCAGATAGGGGAGGACTCTCACGGGAACACGTAGGTACTAGTGGGAAATCAGGAGCTAATGGAATGAAACTGTAGAAATCTCGATGAACTAGGTTTATTGTGTCGTTTAACAATAATTTAAGGTGGTTATGGTCCGAAATGCTGAAAATAAGATCATAACTTGTTCCCGATTGAACTTTTACGGAACAACTAGTAGTAACAATATAACTTGAGGTACAAATAGCACTTAAATCTGTTAGTAACAGATATCTTATGAAAATTGGTTAAGCACAAACGAGGACTGTCCGCCTCGGCGGTTGAATGAAGAATGACCAAAATGTATGGAAAATGAAAAAAATGCGACTAATGTTCTAATTTAAAATTTAAATCTAGATTATGTGAGGCTAATATTTGATGCGAAAACTAAGAAAGCAGGTGAATAGCTGAAATGATGATGAAGGAGGATGACATCGTCACACACTCACCTATACAACAACTCAGCATCACCAAAAGTCTCACCCCCAACCCTGAGCAAATCATCCCCATAATTAAGTAGCACATGCCCCGCGGCTGGGGGCGGGTGTTCCATCGGCCGAGTGGCAGATGGCACTCGAGCCTCGCCCGGTTCCCGCCAGGCCCAGTCCCATCCCGCTTGAGACACTTCCCGGGAGCAATCGGGACCGGTTCGGGAAGGGGTGCAGTCGCAACCAGTGGGGGAGCAATGCCCCGCACCGTAGTCAGCGCTGCAGTTATCTAGAAAGGCAAATAAATAGTAAACTTCATAGTTTCATCCATCGGAGAACTAAAGTGACCGATGTAGCTCTTAGGATTAACAAGTTGAAATGGCAGTGGGCAGACCATATCGCTCGTAGAACTGACAACCGATGAAGAAGAAAGGTTCTCGAGTGGCGACCACGAACCGGAAGACGCAGCGTAGGCCGGCCTTCCACTTTTTGGACCGACGATCTGGTGAAAGCCGCGGGGAGCCAATGGATGCAGGAGGCGAGCAGCCGCTCTAAGTGGCGCTCCCTGGGGTTGGCCTATGTTCAGCAGTGGACGTCTTCAGGCTGTTAATGGTGATGATGATGATAGTTTCATAGTTTTGGCGCAATCCGTTGGATAACGAAACCAAATATTATACAAAATGCAGCAAATCAAATCAAAAAAATAGCTAGTAGTTTGGAGCTTTGCAGTTATTTTGAAACGCAGACAGCTAAAAAAAGTCATGAAAGATAAACCATTACAATGAATACCCCCACTACTACTACTTAATTCCCCCATCCCCATTTTACCATCGTACAACCTTAACTAGACACACGGAAACAAGGCATGCGTAAATTGTAATAATTCCACGAACAAAGTGCTTTGATTCCTCGTTTATAATTCGGGCAGCAAAGGAATGGAACACCTTACCAGCGTCATTGTTTCCTAAAAATATAATCTCGGAGTTTTTAAGACTAGAGTGAACCGGTATCTTCTTGACAAACAAGCTCCATCATCAACCGCATCGTCAAATATCATCAGGTGATAACAGGGTAAGTGGTAAAAAAAAAATGACAAAAAATAGAAATATTAAAACTCAATAATAATTTTGGCGCAATCGGTAGGATAAACTACAGAAAGATTGTTTTAATAATTTATATTTGATTCAAGATGCAATTTTTCAGCGTGCTTACTTAAAAAATGAGACTATTTATTACAAAACAACGTATCAAATGAAAGGTTTTTCATGGTTTTGAATGTTTTGGATGGTTTTGTGGATTTTTAGATGGGTTTTTATTTTAGGGTTTATAATATCTAGGGAAGACTTGGAGTCAAACTAAACTACTGGTATACGTATGCTGTATTATGTACATACCTGGACAAAGAGGCTGGTCACAAGCCACACCAATCCAGTCATTCTCACACCTACATGTTCCATCATCACATTCACCGTGATCTGTAATTTCATGCAAAAATATTAGCTGTAAAAAGCTAAATTTCCATAATTAACATTGAAGAAAGTATAGCAGTACCCTAGATACTCACTGGAACAGTTTGTCCTATGGTCATCAGAGGGGCAAGAATAGGCCGCGTACGTAACATTAAACCCCTCCATCGCGTACGCGTCGTCCGAGAAGAAATGTATCAGCGCGCTGCCCGATCGGGCCAATACTTGCCGCGACCACGACGACTCGCGCTCTAGCACTCCACTGGAAATGATGATAAGGACAATTATAATAAGAATCATCATAATTAAAAGCCTGAAAGACGTCCACTGCTGAACATATGCCTTCCCCAGGGAGCGCCACTATGAGCGACTGCTCGCCTCCTGCATCTATCGGCTTTAAAATGAGAATAGGAGCACACTATTTCTTTCGGTGGGTGCCGTATAGACCGGCTAAGGGAACTTCCATCCATCATTTTTTACTAGGTGATAGGACTTTTCTGCAAAGTTCGTCTAGGTAAATACCATCACTTTGCCAGTTATTCTGCCGAAAAGCAGTAGTGTGCAAGCACTACTTTGACTGTGTTCCGGTTTGAAGGGTATTGTAGCCAGTGAAATTACTGGGCAAATGAGACAATCTGATCTCACAGTCTAGAAATCTTTTTACTGTGATGTCTCAGAATGACGTCCAAAAACTTTAATTTAAAATTCTGCAATCTGTTATGATCAGGTGTGACGCTTAACACCAGGCAAACGGCTAGCTCGTCAGTCGTCACGTCATACGTTTACATAGAAAAACAGATAAGTGAAGCATAGGCCTCATGGGCATGGGGTCAGAAGTGTACACACGTCTTCAGGCTGTTGATGAATAAGCATATTACATCACATCACCCAGAAGACGATCGCTGCTGAACATATACCTCTCCTATAAAACATCACTTTGGGCGTTTATCATAGGCGGAATCAGTCGTGATCACCACGCTTGGCAGGCGGCTTGGTGATTGCAAAACATTTTAACGTACTGAGGAGAATGCTATCCATTCACTGGATATTACCTTAGCCAGTTCTTAAGCCACTTACTGTAAGAAACAGGGATGGTCCTATTCACACATTGGGATCACACGGGTTTACACACTCTATTGATATAAAATGTGCCTTCAAATGTGGCCAGGTTACATGTTCTCACTATGAGACGCCATAATACATGACGTTATTGCCAAGTGCGGCTTGATGGATCAGACTCGCGTGTTTCCTTGAACTTTCAATATTCTTTAAGTATGTAGGTCTGTTCAGTAGCTTTGCAGAATAACAGGCAAAATTCAGGCAGTACATCATCATTATCATCAACAGTATGAAGGCATCCACTGCTAAACATAGGTCTTCATCACAGATTGCTAAGTGACTGATTTTTTTGTTTGCCTCCTGCATAAATCCTAGTGCGGGACCGGCCAACACTGCGTCTTCCGATCCGTAGTCACCACTAGAAGACCTTTCTTCCCCATCGGTTATCAGTTTTACGAGCGATGTGGCCCGCCCATTGCCATTTCAACTTGCTAATTCTAAGAAAAATTACAGATATTTTAGTTCTTTTTTGACGATGTTTAGTACTAATTATACCATTAATTTACTAGTAATGAATGATCTTACCTATAAACAGCTAGCAGTCTCTCCGCTCTCACACTGTCTCCATCGTAAATATAAAGATGGTCCCACCCGCACTCGGTGGCGAAGCTTTCAAGGCGGATGCGGAGCACCGGGGGCGTAGGCCCCAGCCGCGGCGGAGACAGGAGCCACGAGCAAGCTGTGCTCACGCTGTAGTTCCCCGGACCATCGGTTATGTACCCCGTTGGGGACGATAAGCTGAAATGTTGTAAAAGTACATTAATAGACTGATTTACACTTTGTTCAGTTAAGTAGCGAGTTAAGTACTTTGTCAAGTCCTTAAAGGCTGGATTACACTTTAATTTGTAAAGGAAAAATTAGAATCACGAGCGGGGATTTAACCCGCATCCATCCGTCCCTCAAGCCGGGATATGCTTTACTTAAGCTACCGTGACAAGTGATCTCATGTCCGAATTTTTCCTTCACCTTTACAACCAACTTACGGGGTTGGTAGCGCCATCTATTGAGTGATTCTCATGAATCATCCCAACCAGCATGGTCAAGTTACATCAACACAAATGCTATACAGATAACGCCTCCCAAATCAATTAGAATTATCTGTAGATTACGCTGAGCATGCGATACTGCTAAAAAAATAAAAAAAAATGTTTAGGTAAGTAGCGAGTTAACTTGCTACTTCAACAAAAGTTTTTATCGTCATGCTGGTTTACACTCTGTCTAGTTAAGTAGTGCACTTGACTCGCCGAAAAATATGAACCCATTCCTATTCACTGTACTTAATCGTAATTTTACTACTTAACTGGCCAATCCCTGTCCAATACCAAACGACGATAACAACTTTATTGGATGAAGTAGCAAGTTAATCACTACTTAACTGAACAAAGTGAAAATAAGCCTCGTCCTTTGGACAGCGATTTGCCAGTTAAGTACCTAGTAAGTAGTAAGTTAACAAATAAATTACAGTAAATAGAGGTGGGTTCTACTATTTTGGGGAGTCAAGTGCAAGTTCACCCCTCCCCGTGCGTTTTCCGCACCCCAACAAGGACTTTTCTTGGTTAAAAATTCTAACCAATTCTTACCAATGGTAAAAAACCATTGATTACCTTAACTACGGATCAAAAACCTATCCTAACACGAGAAAGTACCAAGTAGTGTATTTTTCATACAAAAACCGCTATTCTACGTTTAAAATATGACAAGTCGACAGCAGCAGACAGGCGATAGACCGACTGTGCTATTTTAGAATTCACACCCATAATAAAATTGATAGTTAGGTATTGATAAAAACAAAAAGGCACTGACCTGTCTCGATTTCGCATAATAAACCTTATCTATACAACAATCTACAATGATGTTAACAGCAGGATAATAAAACACACTCGATGCACACATGACAAAAAGAAACAATAAATTTAAATTAGATATTACAGCTACCAATGATTCCCTTGTAGATTACAATTATTTGCATGTATTTAAATGCAAAATCCACACCACATCGCTCGTAGAACTGACAGCCGATGGGGAAGAAAGCTTCTCTAGTGGCGACCACGAACCGGAAGCCCGTAGGCCGGCCCCCTCGGTGGACCGACGCTCTGGTAAAAACCGCGGGGAGCTGATGGATGCAGGAGGCGAGTGACCGCTCAAAGTGGCGCTCTTTCGGGGAGGCCTATGTTCAGCAGTGGACGTCTTCGGGCTGTTTCAAGATGATGATGAAATGATAAATTAACTAAACACTACAATTTAAACTACTCCAATAAGGACTGTTTTCAATTCGACACCAAGGCTTAATGCCTAACTTACAATGGCCGTATGTTAGTGACTTTAGTTTGTTCTCCTTTTTTAGTTCCTGATTTTTATTTACGACAATAGGCATGATGACTACTATTAGAAATGAACAAGTAAATATTACTTTCATAAAGAAGATTAAAAATGAATGCAATAATGGAAAAAATAAGCAAAATCGGTAAATAAATCACGGAGTAATAAGCTCTTAAAGTTTCTACAGGAGGCATCTCTTGTCCCTTTCTCGCGAAACAGAGCCCACAGTTACTATGAAAAATCTACTCGTGACGTCACATGCCAAAGAGATTGTATGAAAAGCTACCACAGCTTAGTAATGAGGGGTTATTGTAAATTCGCCCCAAAGTAAATTCGTCACGAAAAAAAGCATGTGTAAATTCGCCACAATTCTATTTTTCAGAAAAATCGATTGACCCAATTAAAATAACCGCCACCGAGATGTGGAGAGATGGAGTTGCGCTAGCATTCACCATCTTGCCCTGGCGAAAGTTTCATCCATCCCTCAGTGATCCCTCCCAAAAAATATTTAGAGCAACATTTTATATCGAAGGAACTATCCAATTTTGAATGCATTAAGATAATTCTATATTTAATTTACAAATCTATTTATATTTATTATATTAGTCTATTTATTATGTGCATGTTCCTTACGCATTTCAAATTGCAGTATGATGCAGTAACTTGTTTTGAAATTTCCTTACAAACTTTAACAATTTTTTTAACCCTCTTAAATGTTGAATTTTGAAAAACTAAAGGTATCATTTCTTTTATTTATTCATATTTGTTTGTATGTGTCAAGTGTCAAAACGATACGTCATGAAATGCAGGGTTTTATGCCAACGTTTTTTATCCTTTACATCCAATTAGGGATGGAATTTTCAAAAATCCTTTCTTAGTACTCCATTTTTAAGTTTGCTTTCTAACCCTACTTTATGCAGAAATGGTGTAAAATGAGAGATTGTGACGAATTTACATTAACTTTATTTACCTGTGATGAATTTACACATATTTTTTAATACACGTGACGAATTTACTTTCAATGTATAGAGTTTAAAAAATGTGACGAATTTACTTTGTGACGAATGTACAACAACCCGTAATGAGGTACTATAACGACCTTCCTCTGACGTCACTGGCCGTTTGAGCTATCTCTTTCTATTCCGGTTTTTAAAATGCTTGTAACTTGGTAATTTTTTGAGATATTTAATTTTTGTTTTCACAAATGTTTATCTTTTGAGGAATATAATTAATTTACCCAAAAAAATATATTTATTCATCATGCCTATTAAACTCTGAGCATAGCCTTCTCCACCACACACAGGACTACGCAACAAAAAGAAATTGCTACTTCTATTAAGAATAGTATAGAAAAACTCTTTATTGCACATACTAACATAATTAAAACTAGACATTAGAGCACTTAAAGTAAGTAGCACAATGGGCGGCCTTATCACTAAAAGTGATCTCTTCCAGGCAACCTTTGGATAATAATAATAATAATAATAATAATATTTATTTCTCAGAAAATACAAGCATAACCTTAGATATACGATAGGTACTTAACAGTTCATAGAAATATTGACAATAAGTACTAAATTATAAGGGCTAAGTAATAGCTAGCTTGTTAATTAATTTAATTAAAAAAGTTAATTCTAAATTAATTCTAAATCAGAGTGGGTAAATTTGGAATTCAGTTGATCACTATATACGTATTAGGTACTATATTCAATTATACATATTACTAGTTTGTATTGTTAGTTATTTTATCAATAATTGTGGTGCGTACAGTTTTAGTTTACTAACTACCCACCCTTCTAGAAATACACTTAGAATAGTAAGATTCTGTAGATATGCTGTAGTGCTAGGTAAAGTATTTCTTAATTGATGCCTATGTTATGTACCAATCAACCTATCAGTTGTCATAATATAATTAAAGAACTATTTTTAGTTACTTAGGTCTATGATTATTAATTTATTATGTGGTTGATATTAACCAGTAGTTACACTTTATATAGCATGCATAGGATGCATGTGCGCAGTATAAAAACAAAAAGAAAAACAGAGAGTTTCTCTGTTGTAAAACAGAAAAACTAACTTAAACCTTAGCTACCATTAGACTTGGTAATAATTTTACTGTTAATACTTATGCTATTTGCTATTATATCATAATAATATAGTATATATATACATATATTATGTATGTATAGACATAATTAAATATATTTATAAAATATTGGCTCTTCCAGACATAACAAGATAAAGTCTATCGAATTCATGAATATAAAATTGTTTCAATCAGTAATTTATTTGCTTATTGGTTAGATGTTTACTGAATACTGCATAGTTAAATGAGGAAAATATGTTGAATAAATAATATTGATAGCTAAACAGACAAAGAGGCCAATTTTGAAGGCTTTAAACTCACTCAAAATAGTAATTTACTCTATACATCCAGCTTGACAGACAACGAGGCCAATTTTGGAGGCTATAAACTCACTAAAATAGTAATTTACTCTATACATCCAGCTTAATTATCTCATTTAAAATGTTTTTAATTAACAACTGCCAAAAAGGGTGATACAGTAAGAAAGTTAGCTCTTCGGCTCCATTAAGGATGAATTAAGGTAATCAACACTATTGGAAACTGTGATAAACTCATTGGTGCAAAAGGGTAACAAGGGCTCCATCATGTTTTCTGAATTTATCAAAACTCAACTCTTGGAAATTTTGAATGGTACTTAACTGGGGAAGAGGCGTGAACAAGGATCAGCCACTAAAAATAATGGAGCAAGCAAGCATAATACATCCTAGAAAAAAGTTTAAATTAAAATCTTGACTTTTGAATGTGTAAATCTCTCTCCTAGGTTTTAGTGTGAATTGTAGTGTCCATATTTTAAGCAGTCAGAAGGTCATCATCATCATCATCATCATCATCATCATCATCATCATCACAAACAATAGCTTGAAGATGTCCACTGCTAAACATAGGTCTCTACCACAGACAAAGCACCACTTTAAGCGCCTGCTTGCCTCTTGCATATCACCTCCCTGCGGTTTAGAACTTTAGACCAAATCACCCGCCGCAGTACTGACATTCAGGACATCACCGGTCCACCTAATAGAGGGCAACCTACACTGTGTATCAAGGAGATACCTAAAAGAATTTTGCAAAAAGCAGCTGTGTGAACTTGGCACCCAACTATGGAAAAACTTTTTTTTTTGTGTTTTGCTACAGATTTCGGTAGGTAGTTTGGGTGCCAAGTTCACACGGCTCCAAAAAGCTGCAGTTTTAACCAAATCACCGGTCCACTACCCTAGACTGTGTACCAAGGTGAAAACCAAAAGAAATTCCAAAAAGCCAAAAGGTACCAGTTGTCAACTACAACATTGATTTTAGTCAACACAGCTTATTATTGTAATAGTGTAAAGGTTAAATTCAAGGTAGATAAATGTCAACCGGTAGTGTTGTGCTCAACAACATTGCATATTATAGCACTAAAATTAGACTCATTCATAAATTAGAAGCAAATAGATCGCACTTTGTGTGTGTGCTCTCTAAATTAAATTTATTAAGTCCAGTGGTGTTGATTCTGTCATATTCCCTGCTCAATTTAAATTACTGAGCTTAAAGAATAGCATGTACTCATATTTTGTTTTTTGGGAGGGACTGGAGTTAGCGTGGTTGGTTGGTGCGTGTTGTGGAGGGGGTCCGAATTCCAAAGCTATTGTTTAACTTTTTTCTCCCGCCACATGGAAGGTGGATGGGAGTGGGGATGAAGGTAGGAATAAAGGGAAGGGAGTGGAGAGTATATGTTATTAAAATCCCGTTTAGATGCTTCTATAGAAGCAATCTAATAAGAGGTTACTGTAAATGTTACTCTGGCATGTTTTTAGAAGATTGTGGCTTCTTAACGCATTGACTTTGGGAACATGCCCCACATACTCATATTAGGTAAGAGAAAAAACTCAGATTTTGTGAATAAATACTGTGAACACTATAGAGATGATTTATTTTCCATTGCTATTTCCATTTCAAGTTCTAATTTCACTCTTTTTTTTATTATTTAGGTAAATAACAACATTCATAATAATCATAATAATTGAAAAACAAATAAAGAGACATGGCGCGCTTTTTAAAGTCTCCTTCAAAGAATATATATCACCAGTTTTTTTTTCTAATCTGTGATCACCAGTAAGTTTAATCTCCTGTTTCAGTTATTCATACAATATTTGCTATTTTTTCTCCCTTTTTAGCATAATACTGCCAAATAAAACAAAACTTGTAACTCACGATTGTCAAACTACACTGTCTATGGCCGGAGTTTACTCGGCGGAGTGAGGGCGGAGTTTACGTTGGAACTCGACTGTGAATTTAACAACACGGAGTATACTCGCCGAGTCCGGAGTTAGAACTCATGTGAGATCGATCAAAGTAAACTCAATGCATTGTCTCTGAATGTCAGCCTTAGTCTGGCTACCTAGCTCAATACACAATTAAAATGTTTTTTTATTAATATCTCGATATTTATCATATTTTGATCAAGAGAAGATTGAAGAGAGAGAACTTTCGGAACAAGCTGCATTTTTGATGTTAAAAACTTCCCACCTGGAAATGCTTGAACCAACCTAAACTAAACTTGTGTGATAAACTTGTGTAGTATTAGGTAAGGTATGAAGCACAAAGAAAAACAGCTCAATCAATACCTAACCGTAAACAGAGAGCCCACTTAGCATTTAGGGCACATCCATATTTGATGCCAGGACAAAAATAGCACAACACAGATTTGGTCAGGCCGTAGGATAGCATAATAAGGTAAGGTACTTATGCGAGTATTATGTGTAGAGCTATATGTATTGATACTATTGGTAGTTTACTTATATTGTAGGTGGACTATAGGGGCTGGGACTAGCAAAACCTGAAAAAGGTTTCATTTTAATATTAAAAAGGTCTAAAGCCAGTTTCATTAACAGCCTGAAGACGTCCACTGCTGAACACAGGCCTCCAGGGAGCGCCACTTTAAGCGGCTGCTCGCCTCCAGCATCCATCGGCTCCCCATGGCTTTCACCAGATCATCGGTTCACCTAGTGCGGGGCTGGCCTACGCTACGTCTTCCGGTTTGGGGTCACCATAGCCAGTTTATTATAGGCCAATTATGTTACATGAAACAGAAGCTGCACATCTTTTTGGGTGCTTGCGCAGATTGTACAATGCATCTAAACTGTCTAATGAGGCAATTTAGCGGATCAATTAGCAACTACTTTACTCACTTATTAATTTATTTACCACTAAAGATACTACTAACAAGGAATAATTATTTCTACCTCACAATGTTGTCATTTAGATATTTTATATTATAGTGATGTCTAGCTATTGTAAAGAAGACTTAAACAAAGTTATTGATTGTAGACATAATCTAAGATCTATGAAGATTGAAACCTTAGAATTTAGCCGATGTCTGCTTAAGTTATGATATCAGAATGTATTAGCTAATAATACAATAAAATTCTATATTTTCAAAACAATACCAGAAGTAAATAGAACAGAATGGGGCTATAGGTTATATTCTTCAAGCTAACTATAGCTATTACTGTTGTAAAATAAATATAACGGCAATTTAGCCACGGCCTTCGTGACACTCAGGATGTGGCAAAGAAGCCAAACTGTCTAATTGGATCATCCTACAGTGGCTTTCTCTTGCAGCCTGTCTCGCCTGCAAGGTAGGCGTCTACGAAAGAGGTCACTGAACTATCCTACAAAATTACATTTTTCCGAAACTTACTTGACTTTCCCGCCGCAGTACTGACATTCAGGACCCTGCCAACCCTCAGAACACACGCAAGTCTCATTCTTACAAACACCGTTTATACAGTTATGTTCACTACACTTAGCCAAAACTCCAGTACACAACATTAACACTAGGAAAACTGAACACAGGCACGGTGACATCCATCGACATTTTCGTCTGTATTTCGATTTGAACAGGAATAAAAACATTTGCAGCGATTCTACCATTTTGCTGGATGCATTTTCAACGAGTTTTGTTAACGCGGACGTAAAAACGGTTCCGACGTCGCGTAAATTCGTACGGTACTAAATGTAGGGATACCATAACTTTATGAGAAAGTACCCAACTTTTTGTATTAACATAAATCTCTTTTTATCCCAAATGAAACAGTTCGTCTCAAACTAAGATATTATTTCAATGTTTTTCACTGTTTGGTTTCCATTAATCATAATTAAAGAAAAATTATTACCTAACTGTGTTTAATTTAATTAATTAAAAGAAGCGGAGCAATACTATCTACTTATTGTATTAATATGTTTATTATTTCGCACTTCGTAATAATATTAAAATTTGGGTTGCCTTGTGTATTGTGTTTGTTGGACGGCAAGCATTCTGTTTTACACCAGATTTATTAATTACTAGTACTATGTACTATCGGTATCTGAGTCAGTAATAAAAATATTGTTTTCGTGCCCTAAAAACAAATGAGATTAATTATTTCATAACAAATTCTACGGTTTCTTATTCATTGAAATAAAACTTATCAAAACAACAATGGCTATTTATCAATTTTTAACAGCCATCGCGCGTCGTGTAATAATTGAATCATGAAATTCATGTTGCATGTTGCACGCTCTGATAATGTAGCCCAAGTAAATAAATAAGTACCTATTAATTGGTAAGCTGGTATAGTATATGGCAGCACTATTTTGACAACTATGAAATGTCAAACTCAAATAATGTTTCTTTTGCGTTCATAAACGCTTTCAGAAATAACAAAAAAAGAAGTTAAAATTAAAAAAAATAATTGTTTGATTTTATATACTTAATATTTATAACATTTAATATAATTTTATGTATCCATTTTTAGTAATTTATTTCGTCATTTATTTTATATCTGATTTTTAGCTTTTCATGTTACTGTTACTGACATCTAACGTGTATGCAAGTAAACATTTTTTCTGGATGTTTTGATAGTGGCAACCTAGATGGCGCTACTGATACAAAATTAGACAATATCAGTGAGTATGTAGAAGGTACACAAATAAATTCAAACCCCAGTATAGAATATACCACCCTATCCTCTAAGCATTCTATCCTATCCTATACTATCCTATACTTAGTAAGTAAGTAGTTTAGTTAGTTGAGTAGGTAGAGCTTGACTTTGGCACAGATATTATAATAGTATTACACTTTGGTAAGTCGACTAAGTAAGCTAAGTGGTAGGCAATAGTTTATAGGTACTACTTTTATTACCTACTTAGGTACCTACTTATTATAGGTACTCTTTTACCATCATCAGAAACATTAACAAATACTTAAATAATAACGGGCACATAAATACGCAAAGATTTTAAAATATGGTTACTTTATTACTTTATGAATTATGGTTACTTTATTGAGAGGGCGAAATTAAAAAAAAAAAATATGTTCGTTACGTTTGCTCCGCTTGCGAAAAGTCATTGTTCCTAGTCTTGTGTCCCTATCTATTAGGATAATGAAGAATCCCGCGAATGATGGCACTTTTAGATGTGCTTAAGTAAATAGCTACCTATTTGTTATTGTAGGCAGACTTACCAACCTATACAGATAGGGCTAAAGGCGATCCCACATTTTTCAGTTAGGTACCTACCTACAGCGTGGTGTCAATGTCAATTCCTTGTCGCATAAACATTCTCTACTAAATAATATTATTATGTATTGAATTTAATTTTAATTTAATTTTACATTTATGACGGACCCGATAGCTCAGTTGGTAGTTGGTAGTATCCCTGCCTTTTGAACTGAGGGCTGTGGGTTCGATTCCTACCCAGGAAAAACATTTGTGTGATGAACATAGATGTTTGTTCTGCGTCTGGGTGTTATATGGTATTCTATGTATGTATTTACAAACAAAAAAGTATATAAGTATTGTATCAGTTATCTGGTTCCCATAGTACAAGCTATGCTTAGTCTGGGGCTAGATGGCGCTGTGTGAAATGTCCACACATATTTATTATTATTATGTTAAAATTTAATTACATAGTTTAATTGTGGGTTACTCATTTTGCATGCCAAAACGGTGGAATATTAGAAAGTTAAATGTTTTTATTCTAACATCTTACTATGTAGGTACTCATACTTATTCTTGCAAATAAATACATTGATTGATTGAAGTAATTTTATTTATTTTGATTTAGTGACCGACGATCTTCTGAAAACCGCGGGGAGCCGATGGATGCATAATGCAAGCAAAGCAGTCGCCCCGGGGTGAGATAGTGAACGCTAGCACGACCCCATCTCGCCAGCGGATGGATCATGGCGGGGTTGTAGTGGGGTCGAGTCCCACATACTGCTATCACCATGGTAGCAGGGAAGTGCGAGGGCATATTCGATTCTCAAGAGAAAAAGGTAATAAGGACAGTCATCAGCAGTGGTGGCAAAGCGCAGCTTGCGTGTTGACGTTTTCATCTTACATTAAGTATTTAGGAAATTTATAAATACCTTCCTGATTGGACGCACCAAAAAAACAATTAAAATGAATGTCTCTAAACGGAATAAGGGCCCAGGGCCCTTCACGCACGTAACGCGGCGCGTTACGATATCTTCGTGGAATGGTTTTGGGTTTAAAATGCTATTCTGTATGCCGTTGTCAAATTTGACAAACACGATAACACACGTTACATGCATGTCAAAAAACAGAAAACACTGGGCACAAACAATCTAACGCGTGGCATACAGAATACATTTTTTTGATTCCATGTTAATTCCATGTCGTGGCGCGTTAAAGCCCGCGTTTACGTTTGGAGCATGTTACACGTCACGCGTTATTGGCAAGGAATCTCATGTGTCGTAGCGAATAACCCCCCTTGCTATGTAAAATAACGTGACGTACTTAATGAAGTTATAGTGATTCGTCTGATATTAAGCGTCACGGCCGCCCATAACAGATGCAGTGTCACTCTGTCGCGCGACACTGCACTGCACATCTTTTAAACCGAACAAAAGTATTTTTAGCACTATGTTGATTAATTCAATGCGCTTCGTGACCAAGAAGTGTGTCCATATTTTCGGAAAACTAAGTTATTTGTTGTGTTGTGTCCCTCATCTGTATATTACCTACTTACATAAAAACTTGTTAGGGCAATTCACTAACAGTATAAGCACAGAATAGATACGGCACTTTAGACAAATAAAATAGATAGTAGCCTAACTATGTACCTATCTATAAGTTATAAAATCTTTTAACGGCTTTCAGCTTAATTAATAATTAAGCACCTATAGGTTAAGGTATGTAGAAGTAAGTAGTTCCAACTAAAATTATTACAATAATATTATAGAAAAAGATAATTTACTACATACATACTGCATACTTAAAACCAAATTATTAAATGTATAAATCATAATGATTGTATGTACTTATGTATGATATAGGTACTTTAGGTATCTACCTAATTATTATATGCGTGGAGCAGATGTGTTATTGTTATTTTGCTAAGCAATAGTCATTTAATAATGCCTGATTCTGTCATACAATTTTTTGACCACAATAAAAATCCTAAACTTAAAATTCGAATTCGGATTTCACGTTCAAAAATCGCCCCTCCACAACCGCAGCTGCGCATTGGCCAAGGTCAGTGCCATTGTGCTTGCAGAGTGCATTGCCCAAACATTGCATACGGCGAAAAATACACGCATAAACGCGTTTGTGCATGTGCAGCCCAATGTCGGTGTGTGAGTAACACGCGACTGGCGGACAAAAAGTATCCGAATTACTGGGCAATGAATATTTTGAGAACAGATACGACTTCGGTAGGTACATGAATAAATCAACCTACCTAACCTACTTCAATAAATATTACTGTTCAATTAAATAGAAAAAAATATTATAATTTGATGTCATATTTTTCTACGGTTGTAATTTATCTTGTGTAGAAATATGAAAATAATTAGGTTAGTTATTTATATACCTAGTAGATATTTAAATTGGTTAATGATTTTACAATAAGTGCCTAGTCAGCTTCACACCTCGTCAACCTATCTAATACTGAAACGTCAATTTTTATCATAACATCTTTTTAATTTAAAAAAAATTATAAATTCCCATTCTAAAATCAATTTTCAAGTGAGAAGAAAATTCCTTCGTTTTTTTGGGTAACGTGCAAGATTTTGTTTACCTAGTACAATACCAAATAGTAATAACTTCACTCTAAAACGGTATGCAATTGCGGAGTCCAATTCACCACGTTTTGAATAAATAAATCAACCTTCATTGTTTATTTACTTAGAAAGAAAAAATAAATTGCCTAATGCATTGCTGTCTCGTAGACCAAATCGCAGAGAAACATCAGTAGGCCCAGCACGAACATTTATGCGGCAGTAAGTGTAACGTTAACGTAAGTTAGTTGTATGGGGCGCTGATCAAATGCCATATAACTGGCTTATGTTAACGTTACACTTACTCCCGCGTAAATGTTCGTGCTAGGCCCTCGGCAATCAGCATGCACAGAGTATTTATCACTATGTATATACTAGGAGCTCGTAGCTCGTAGAGCCACGGACGTCTATAGTACCCTGTAGAGCAGTTACGTAGGTAGGTACGTATCGTTATCAAAAATGAGTTTGCTTTGTTTCTACCTTTAGTGCCTTATTCATCAACGCTGCTTAAAGTTAGCCAATGCTTAAAACCTTCAGAAGATGACAGAATCTGTCAACTTTTGACTGATTTGTAATGTCACGCGCGAAAATGAGACGGAACTTTTAAACACTGGCTAACTTTTTAGTTCTATCTAGTACCTACTTACCACAGAATAAAATTAGTCTCTACTAGTGCTAGCGCGTAGATGTAGATAATGGGTACAAAGTTTTTGCCATCATAGCCATCTATTATGTATTTGCATTTAACGGAAATTGGTTTTCATATTATTAATTCATTCACAATTTGTTGTTGAATAATTTTATTATTATTGTTGTTATTTCACTGACTATAATTCTTATATAATAATTGATTATGTGGTACTTAGTTATCGATATTTTTTTCAATAGTGAATTAAATTGAAACCGTTATTTTAAAAATGGCGTTCAGTTCAGTTCCAGTTCGTGGCAACAACGAACTGGAAGACGCAGTGTAGGCCGCCGCCCCCTAGGTGGACCGACGACCGTCAGAACCGTGGGGAGCCTATGGATGCAAGAGGCAAGCAGCCGCTCAAAGTGGCGCTCTTTGGGGGAGGCCTATGTTCAGCAGTGGACGTCTTCAGCCTGATGATTACGATGATGACTTTAAAAATAGCAAGATGATAATTATGTTAAAAAATTTAACTCAATATATAAATTAGGAAATAATTAGGTAGTAATCAGATTGATCTGTTATCTTTGATTGTTCTGTCTACTCTTTGGTCACCCGAACGAAAACGAAAAAATACAACACAGCCAAACTAGGTACCTACCGAATTACATACACGCACACATCGACAGCTCAAGTAAGTCAAGAGCAAGGGAGTAAGGTCACGGTCTCTTTTGGCCATGTTCGGCTGTTTTCGGCTTTGTTCGGGTGCGCTGGCGCAGAGCTCAATGTCAGGGTTGGACGGTGATTTGTGGGGCTTTTTGTTCCTTTTTTAAAATCGAAAGCTTTTGTATCTCGGTGCTCGGATTGGTCTGGAAAGACGCTATGTATTTATTTTGCCGATGTGTATATTTTACCTGATGGTAAATTATTATTTAACATACCCAATATGTTATGTTTGTTTAGAACTAGCTGCTGCCAATGGTTTCACGTGCGTTGAGTAACGCTTATGGCACTAAATAGATTCACAAGCAAGATTCCAAAAATCAACACACAACATCACTCTAGTGACTTTCTTCTAGTATACTTACATCAACATCATCATCATCATCATCATCATCATCATCATCATCCCGATGACGTCCACTGCTGAACATATGCCTCCCCCAGAGAGCATCACTTTGAGCGGCTGCTTGCCTCCTGCATCCATCGGCGCCCCGCGGTTTTCACCAGATCGTCGGTCCAACTAGTTATGTTTTGTTTTGTGTTTGTTTTTTTTTTTGTTTTTCTGTGTGTTTTTATTAATACGAACGTTCTATTGGGTATTATTAGGTACCTATGTTACCTAATGTATTTATAGTCCATGGGTTCTATGTATATATGGATATAATCTATCTTTAGATTGGATTCAATTGTATTGCAATTAAAATTAAAAAGAAACCAATAACAAGTAAGTATACAGAACTTCGTTTAAAAGTCATCATTTCACTCAAGCTAAAAATAAATCTTAATTTCGCCAGAAATAAGCACCAATTTGAAGTTGTAGCCGAGCGGATCGTTTCCTTTTATTTTTTGTTTTGGCGGGAACTCTTAATAACCGGTCCCTCCATCTTTAATTTTTACTTTTTTAACAATTTGAAAACCTCGGCCTTGCGACCAAGTGGCACAACGCCCAAGGCACAAACTTACTTATTCCAGAAAAATAAATTTGACTGTTGAAACTAAAATTGATCTTAATAAGAGTCATTTGCGGTAAAAAATTGGCATATACTATTTATCCATTAATTTTACGCCATTATAGTTAATTCTCTTACAAAATACAAACCAAAAATGACATTTGGCTGATGAGAGCTGTCAAATTATGTTTTTTTTTTCATTTTAGTGGTTGAAGTTGTTGTCGAACATGTTAAGCTTCACGGCAACATTTATTTATTTATTTATTGGTTTTGTATTGTAAAAATCTTGGAAACGGTTTTAGATCGATTTCTAGTTGTGTAATTAAGCTGAGATTTGGCACGGAGTTGCATATCCGATGACATGAGTTTTCTATGGTATACTTACCACCAAAGAACCACCATTGAAGTTAAACCCAGGTTTTCATGAATAGTCAATCGTTTTAGTGCTCTTTCAAATACAGTAGTGGTCAAACGCAAGCCTATCAAGTAATATTTTTTTTTATCAATATTTATTTATTCGCTTCTACCACATGGTAGGTTCTGGCGTCTTGCATCCATCGGCTCCTCGCGGTTTTCACCTGATCGTCGGTCCACCGAGTGGGGGCCCGCCTATACCTACTGCTTCTTTTGGTTCGTGGTCACCACTCGAGAACCTTTTTTTTTTCTTATATTTTAGCTCCACACATAGTGTATTTAGCCAGTGTCAAGTATTGTTATTTTTCATCGTTAAAGAATATATCACGTAAAGTCAAGTGTTAGTCATAGTCCAGTCTAAGTCAGGTAGTCGTAATCCAGTCTATGTCATGCTCCAGTAAAGTGGTGGCAACTTTACTAGAAGCTTCTATGGAATTTTGGAAACAACACGAAAACTCACGTTTCACCACATTATATCACTTGCCCACACTCATGCTCGTAATTCAGCACTTAATGCGTAAAACGCCACCAATTTTAAACATTAATACTGGAAAAAGCACAAGTTTTGAGAAATAATATAATGCAATGACGTGAACATTTCCGTGTTCCCGCCAAAACTCCTCGGGAACCTTTCTGCCCCATTGTCAGTTTTAAGGATCTACGAACAAATCCTTACCAATGGTTAATATTTGTTAGGATTTTTAAACATTGGTTAAGTTACTTAACTACGGAATAAAAACCCCACCCTAAACCATTTTAAATTTTCAGTTAAGACTCCTTCTTTATAGGTAGGGTTGCAAGGTTTCTAAGATACTAAAATTATTTTGTATCTACTACTTGTAATTAAATTATGTATTAAGCTTAAGGCCCTGACAGGACCCAATGCGAGCACGTTTATTACAGCAGACAAACTTGAAACTTATTGTGTACGTTATAGGGTCGCTTTATGCATAGCAAAAATATGACGATTACGTTGCGTTGCACTTCGACTTTTCTATTTTTCGGTACAAATAATTAGTTATAAAAGAAATGCTTATTGTTATAACAAAAATAAGCTTATAGAAGGATGCATTGAAACATAGCTTATCACTATGATTTATTTGAATGGGGTGTCTTGTTATAATGTAACATTTTAGGACGTTTGAATGATTTTTTAGAGGTCACTTCACGATTTTTTTTCTATCAAGAAAACTTTTCGTTAACGTGTTTCGGTTTCAGCAGATGGAAAGAAGATATGACCAGTATTAACGTGCATTTTTATCAATCCTAATGGTATACGTTTTGAGATAATCACGTTCAAAATAGTCGATTTGGGAGCATTCAGCGCCTTAATATAACATGAATGATGAACGTGTAACCACAGACAGGCGCAACGAACACAAATAACGAGGGCAATTTTGGTGGTCGGGTGTTGGAAGTGGTCGCCGTATCTGAAATACAAGGTTTTCTTAGTTCGGAGACGGTGATCGCTAGAAGATACTGCGGTGGCCAAACTTTGCGCATCATAAGTCGATATGCGTCGGTTCGTGTGACATCACTAACGTACACTTGTGTATATAATATATTTTGGTATGGTAAGATATTTAGTTTTGGCGGGAACGCGGAAAAGTTCACGTCGTTACATTGTATTATTTCTCAAAACTTGTGCTTTTCCAGAGATAATGTTTAAAAATTGGTGGCGTTTTACGCATTAAGTGCTGAATTATGAACATGAGTGTGGGCAAGTGATATAATGTGGTGAAACGTGGTTTTTCGTGTTGCTTCCAAAATTCCATAGAAGCTTCTAGTAAAGTTGCCATCACTTTACTGGAGCATGACTTAGACTGGATTATGACCTGACTTAGACTGGACTATGACTATGACTAAGACTTGACTTTACGTGAAATATTCTAATAACATGATGGAAAATTACAATACTTGACACTGGCTACATACACAATGTGTGGAGCCAAAATATAACAAAAAAAAAGATACTTAGCTTCTACATACAAAATTGTAACTTGTACTTAATAAACATTGATTGATACTACCTACCTACTCTTCGCAGTCTAATATTATGTTGCGGGTGTAATTAGGTAAGTACCTACTTAAAACTGTACATACCTATCGCATGACTAAAGTAGTGAAATTATTCAATTCAATTTTGTCGATTAACCTACGATTTTCACAGCCAAAATTTCGTTCTTGATTTTATAGGCATTTAGTACAAAATAATTAATATGGAATACTTACGTAGATACTTTTCCCGCACCACGCTGTACCGCACAAGTGTAACAGTACTTACGTCTATTAAAAAAAATCCTGTGATGATTTCTGATACCAATTATGGTCTATTTACTACTTATATAGGGAATTAGGGATCAACTACACTAAGTAAAAATGAAACAATCAACTCAACAAATGAATGAAATTTATTGTATACAGGTTTTAAATATACTCGCACGTCCCCACCTGCCTAACCAGCCACTTCATTAAGACATAAAGTAAGACAGATCCTAAAGATAAAAGGACATACATACGAACAAAACGTTTGTTCACTTCAAGACAGAGTGTACGTAAGAAACAGTTTGTTTACAATTTACAAATTTCAATCCACAATTCCACAATTTCAAATCAACTTTTTGTGTCGCCAAGCGACGGTTTTATTTTTGGACGTTACATAGAACCTCTTTATCAAAAAGTCAGTCGAATCGTCAGTAAGCTTAGCTTTGTATGCGTTCTAAAAATTTGACTAGATTTAATAAGATAGCGTCGAGCCAATCACGTTTTTACCGCCAATTTAGTTGAAACTTTTAACATTCTTACGGGTGAAGTGAAACATAAATATAATATTATATTCATATATTTAAATAATAATGAGACGCTAACGTTAACGCGAAACCATCTATTCATCTGTTTTATGATATTTAAACAATAATAATAAAAACTAAAGGAACAAAATAACAAAAATAAAGAGGCGAGTAAGGTTTGAAAAAATATTCCATTAAAACTTGTACTCAATAATTAAATAACAATATTATAATTTGATCTCGTTAGCTCATTTCGCTGTTTAGGTATATGTTATTATACGAGCTTTTCAATCATATAGGAGGATAACAGTGTAACTATCGTAATATTGGTCCTTTGCCTGCTTTTAAAATCACAAAAATCTTCCAATATTCGTCTGGCAGGAAGCTATCCCAAAAAGGAGCGCACATCCGCCATCTTGTGATGTATTTTTTTGTAAGCGTTAATTTAAAATAAATACATCATGAGAAAATCGAATAATAACTAATCCATCTTTTTCAATAAAGATAACATTATATTTAATATGTCTAAAATTAAATGCTTCATGTTGTACATAATGTAAATTCAAACGAACGTGCAACGTTCGATTAAAAACTGCGTCCAGCGAGACGTAAAAAACTTTCATCGATAAGCTTATACCTTTCCACGATAATAATTCTAAAATGTCAATAATAATATGTCAATTATTGTATAGTAATATAGTACAATAATTATTATTGTTTAAATTAATCTAGAAATAGATACAGATGGAAAACAATTAGTGACAATAAAGGTGAAACTTACATTTAAAGAAACTTTGTCGCGGACCGTTTTACGGCATTAGACAGCGTGACTGCACATACTCGAAAATAACAGCGTAATGGAGAAAGTCCATTTAAAATTATGAGCAAAGTGAGTCACTGTGTCTAATATTGGAAAACGATCGTAATGTACAGTTAGACAGTCACACCGACAACGAATCGAGCTTACAAAATGCTTAGAAATAAGATCTGGCGATGTCTTTTACGTTCCATTCGACGGAACCAAGCGTGCCGAGTTCAATAATCGAATTTTAAAATTTGACATTCAAGTTTTAAAATTCGAAAGAAGCACAAGTCTCAGGCATCCCGTCGTGCGTTCGGAATGATATCTCATTGCTTGGACTCACATTCGCACCCAACTTTCGGAATTATTATTTTTAATAAAAAAATGCAACTTCCCTTCATTGTCTTTTGTTCTCAGACCGTTAGGGCCGTTCAGGACTAACCTAACCCTTACGGAGAGTTTAATTACGAAAAAAATTAACAAAATATTAAGGATTACTAACGGCTACCTTATTAATTGAAAATTACGCTACATTATTAACTAAAAACTTAAAAACTATGTGGAAAATGATTGAACAATATTATACAATAAAATGATTCACTACTACACCAGCGATCCCGAGCGAGATGGTTGTCAAAATGTCACGTGATCAATAAAAAAATTAGGGTTGACTCTTCGTAAAAAACTTTTCATTATTTAATGAGGTATTTGAGCAGAGGCAGTAGTTTATTGATTTATTCTTTTTAACTTTTAGTGTGCCATTTTGACAACCATTGTGGCTTTGTTTTTAACAAAATATTCAACTAATTGAATTGAAAATATCTATGATGACGCTTGTAGAGGTAAGTCAAAATTATTGACACGGCCGCAGCTCGTTAAAGTAAAATTTTAAAAATATGAATTTTCCCATAGGTATATAATAGTCTAGTTTTAAAGTTTCATTTAAAGATCAAATTGTTGAATATTTTGATTGTAATGTTGTAAGGATCACTGCAAATAACATATTTATGTATTAAGGCGGCGTATACCATTTGTACAGACCGAGCCGAGCTGGCAGCCACCGGCTATTCATCTACTACTTATCAGTCGCTTCTCTCTTAAATCCGGGATCACTCCCCAAACGCTTGCACAAAAACAATGACATTATAACATCTCAATATAATTATAATTATATGTAGGAATATTTAAAATAAAGCCTTAAAAAACAACTAACATTACAAAATAAGATTAAACAACATAATGATTTGTTCCCAATGAAAAAATAATTATATTTTTATAATTAAAAAAATCTAATAACATTCTAAGCGGAATGTTTATTATCAACTAAGTTCTCTTTGCAAAATGTCCCATCCTATTTCTGTACAAACTTACACAAAACAACTTTTTAAGCTATCAACAAGTCGGGCATAACACACAGATATTCGTGTACGTATTTTTAAAAACAATGATTGATCAGTTTTACATTATTTTTCAAATTATTCGAAATGCGGTCTGGTAGGGTTAACACGACGGTAAATAATTAATTTTTTTTTTCAATATACAAAATTTTTGATAAATGCACATAACGTTTATAGAGAATTTTTAAACACTAAATGCTAAAAAGACGTCGAAAATTATGCACAGAAAAACTAAGGTGAAAGACATGCTATCGACTACATACTTTAAAATTTTAAATATAAAAATTTTTCTTTTTCTTTTTTTATAGAGAATGTGTTCGACATATCGGCACTCGGGATATGTATTATGTTTTAGATATATTTTGAGTTCAATATAAATTTTGAAATATTTATGATAATTTTAAGGTGTTTGTCGTACGGTCTTGAATAAAATAACAAAAACTATGTCGAAATGTCGAGTCCAGTCTCCAGTAGTCCTACTTTGCACATAATTATGGTCTCCGAAGAAAAAAGTACGACATTAATATATTATAACTTGTATATAATAATATAATTATGTATATTTTAATTACATACATATTACAAAGATTTCTTAAGTTTCATGAGGCGCACATGTACACATAACTTACATAAGTACCGTATGATAATTTATATCCAAATATTTTACCTAATCTAATTTTGGGAGAGCGTATACATTTTTCCAACTCGTACTTCATTAATATACTTTTGATTGAACACCAAAAAATGTCACAAATTTCAAGTTAATATAATTTTTTTGAGGATTTTTGGGCTAATTACATTTTAAAGTCGACAAGAATATATAATAATGATTATCAACAATTTGTATAGTCGATAAAACATTTAAAACTTGGACCATGAAAAATAAGAATATACTTTCTTAAGATACAATAATAGTACATAAAATATATAAGTTCACTAGATGTATTTAATGTACGTACGTGTATATAATGACGGGGGTCGCGCCCCTCGGGTCGTCGAACAAACCGCATTCGTAATACCTAAATATCACATTCAGTAATATGGAAATCCACGTGTTAGCTTAGACACAGTTAAATTACTATTTTATACAAAATAATAATTGCACATAAGTCCGAACTAGCTCTGTATACTTCGAAGCTCTCTAAGATCAGATGGAACCTTCTCGCGTCTTACCCATAACCGCACTACCCGTCAATTAGCGCTAACAATTTCATTCAATATATTACCTATCTAATTATAAAAACACGGCGCAAAATCTGCAATAGTTCACTTAAAAATTGATAACATTTACACCCATAGCTAGCTTTATAATTAATTTGTTACATTGTTTTTTTTTTAACTTACATATTATTTAAATAGTTAATTTTATATAACTTTAACTTTTGGTTGTCTTTTGCGATTGAGGGTCTCCGGATCTACGTGGAGTTTGGACAACCCTAGCATAGTCCCTAGATAGACCGTCGATCGTGACCTTGATGTTTTTTATTTTGTGTTGATATGCCTCGTATATGTTTTGTTTTGCCAATATGGTATTATAGTAAAAATATTTTACACGTAGGTAATGTGATAATATTTTAGTATTTTTTTCCTAATTTTCCTCTAATCAGTAGATAAAGTACTTAGACGAAAATTGGTTCATTCGCAAATAAATGATAAATTAGTCCGGTTTTTGAGAAATTTTTTTTTTTGGGAAAATTTTTGAACCACCGTAATTTTGAAAATTGCAACTTTTGCACGCTAATCGCCATAAACAGAACCTACCGCACCAACCGCACTGTGGATTTATCGCATTTGATCATAAATCAGATCAACGCACAAAATATTGCGAATAGTTTTTATATTTTAAATTTTTGAACATTTTAGGTCACGTTGAAGCTATCTGAAACACAGACTAAATATTATCATTATTGTGATATAGCATTAGTAAAGCTGTGATATATTGAACTGGTTGTGACGTAGGTAACTATTGTGATATTTGGTGACATAATGTGTTATCTGTGGGGGGAAGCGAAACCTAAACTGGGCGCGGGACTTCTACGTTGATATGGCGGTGGACACTCGAATATAAATGAAATACCTATCAGCAATATTAATCATAAGAATTAATAAAATAAGTAACTCAAATTGCGATCTACGCAATAAAAGATTTTTAGTTCGCATCCCGAAAAGATAATACAATCGACCGCTACATATCAACGTGGCAGCCCCACATGTAAACGCAGATACAGTAATATAACATTGGGAAACGGTAAGCCTGCCTATTTTATTGTCACTACAACAGTTAAGTATACATAAATCGCGAAAGTCCTATTGCACTACGTGAATTCACTAGGTCACGCCGAAGAGATATCTCGCGGAGTTCGAACCGGGCTACCGGGGAACTCGGATGACGGCGGCCGTCCCCCAGAGGAATGTACTTTATATTATTATCACATGGGGTACTAGGCGCGGTCGGGCGGCGCGGGAGGGGGAGAGGGGGGATGCGCGGGGGGGGTGGGGGTGCCGTTGCGCGGGCGCAGCTTGTCCGCGCGCAGGCGCTGCACCACGTCGCGCATCTCCGCCGCGAGTTGCCGGTCGCCGCTCGCGAGCCGCGGGCGCCGCGCCGCCGGCCCCTCCTCCTCGCCCGGCCGCCGCCCCGCCGGGCTCGGGCCCTCCAGCCGCGGCGACCCCAGCCGAGCCAGCAGCGCCGCGCCCGGCCGCTCCAAGCTAGACCTTATAATACCCTCTAGAAACGACCCGTTCGCTGGCGGCGGAACCTCCTCTCTCAACCGCCGCATCATGTGCGACGCGTACAAATCCTGCGTCGGATGCGGCGCGAATCCAGGACTCGGCCAGAATGGGTATCCTGGTGGATAGCCAGCTGTCTCCGGACCGTTCATCCCATTTGAGAACGGCTTCGATGCCGGTTTCGGTGGCGGCGGTTTTGGTGGTTGCGGCTTTGCGTCCGGCTGGGGTTTAGGCTCGCGCTTCCGTGGCCGCATTAGATGCCGCTCTTTCACCTTGTATTCTAACGTGGAGTGTGGAACACCGTAGTAAGACCCGGCGCGGTGGACCGACATCTCGCCGCGCTGAACCGCCTTCACCGCTTCCACTAAACTATCCCGATCGTAGTTCCGGTACTTGCCTCGTTTCGGTCGGGTCCCTTTTCCTCCAGCTGGCTGACCGTTGTTGTTCGACTGGCCCCGGGAGTTGCTCATCGGCTGGTACTGGTGCCGCTGGTTGTCGGGGGGTGTCTTTATGACAGAGATGTGTCTCTCGGGCGCTCGCATGCAAGCTAAGTCCATGTGCAAGCGGTCCGGCGGCTGCTGGAACTTTTGGCTGATGCTCTTCGCTATTACATCGTTGAGAGAGAACAGGTGCTGCGAAGAAGGGGGGTCCGCGAAGACCGACGGTGGAAGGAGAAGTTGCGAAGAGTTCAGATGGGGCTGGGGGTTTGGAAGCATCGGCGTTAAGGGTGTGATGGGAGTCGTGACTGATGAGGTGGCGGGGGAAGAGCTTTTGTCATCCGGTGGTGGAAAGGTTGGTATTTTGAGTATGACGGAGGGTGGGGAATCTGTTCCTTCTGGGTCTGTGTCGGGGTCGGACTCGTGCGGGTCCGTGGTGAGGCCGAACTTGTTGACTTTGTTCCGGAGGGTGGACCTAGGGATGCCGTAGACTGCTGCGGCTCGCCGGGTGCCCAGCTTACCGGTCTGGATATCCCTGAGTGCTGATTGGAGCTCATCTTCTGTGTAGTTCCGTTTGTTAGAACTGTTGCCGGCCCCTTCTAAAATGGCGCGTTTCAATCTGGAACAAAATATCTTCGGTTAAATATCGTAAGATTTTTTGTAGAGTAACAGCTTCCAAGATTAAAATATTTAATTCCATGGAGTAGTCTTGCCCAGATTAGAAAATTCAAACATTTTCGTAGTCAAATTATTTGTGTTTCCAATAAAATTCTCGCTATTTTCTCTAACATTTATATGCCAAGGAGCAAACGAAGCATCCACAAGGGTGAATTATCGAATTAGCCGATAACGTCGATACCTATTCCCGTCTGGCGTTATTTTTTACCTTTTTCGCGTGGACGGAAAAAGTTGCGGACTAATCTAAATTCTAATGGAGTTTTCCCATCTGTAGTCTTTGTTCCTTATTATCGTATATATTTGAGAACTTGTTATGATCAGGTTCAGGCAATAATTTCATTTTGTTTTGTGCACAGAAGAATTTTAATGCAAGCAACGATTTTATTTGAATGCACTTTGTTTAAAGTCTATCTGATTCAGTCAATGCAACGTTTTGGTAGATACGACTGCATTGAAGCTGACGAATGATTCAAAAACACCAGGCCGTAGCGGACAATCGGGCTAAACTCAATATTTCAAAACCAACTATTAATCCAAGATAAGTAAAATGCGAAATATTTACTGTTGGTCTCACCGATAACGGGTTATTATAAATGCTCCCTTATCTAGCTGCAGCAGCACAAACTTCGAACTTTATTTTCAACTGACAGAGTTGAAATTTGTATGCACGTCGATGTCGTCTTGAATTTCATCTTGCATTTTGCTTTCTTATTTTTCGCGCGGGAACTTTTACCATTTTAAACTTTATGAGAATGTTTTTAGGTGTAATTTCACGTTGTATCAGTGTTCGGATGCAAGGTCAATGCACTGACAGTCTATAGAAGCATTTTTATTTGTTTTTGCGAGTCATACGACCCACATAGAGTCCCGGCGAATGAATTTATTCAGTTTATCGATTTGACATTGTGTATGATATCGATGTTGGAATTGGGACGGTGTATCTCTATTCTCTTTGATGAGATGGTAACATTGAATTCTTCGTTTCTATTAAACTGATCGTGGTATCGGAATTAGATTGAAAACACGCAGTTTTGTGGATGTGCCGTTATCGAGTGAGCTTTAAAAGCTTGAAAGTTCTTTTCAAGTTTCAATGGAAGAATAGTTAAGTTCCGTGTGTTTGAATGGTGTACTATTTCCAATACTTTGTTTCAGACGGTACTAATTCTTCAACGGTCAATTTGTTAGCGTTTTTGACAAACGGTTGGTTAACTTAACAACAGATCAAAAAACTCACCCTTACAGTTTATCATACTTTTAAAGCCTAGCGGGTGTCTACTAAGGTGATTTTTTAAATTCACCCTAGGGGTCAAACTGGTTAAAAATATGTAGAAAAAGTCTGCTGCGACTATGACACGTAAGTAAATGCAGTCCACAAAGGCGAAATCACAGCCAATAACTTATTTAAAGTAGTAGAAAGACCATTCAACTCGTTTTTGTTGCCCCAATGAGTCATAAGTCACACAGCTTCAAGGGCCAATCCCTACGTTTCGCCACACGCATGTTTCAATGCAAATAGTATAAAAGTCTGTTTGTTCGATAAACAGTGCAATTCTTTTGCAATGTTTTAGCTTGTAAACTGGGCCGTTGACACGAGAAGATATGAGTTCTTTGACTCGGGTTTAAAGAGTTTATAGCCTAGCGAATCATCGTACGCAGTCGATTTTGTATCGATGGTTTGGATAACATAACGATGCATGAGCTTTGAGCTTTTATTATTAAGCAAACTACTTTAGTAACTAGGTACACAGTCATGTTTTAAGCTGCGCTAAAAAGCGAGGAAGAGTAACCTACAGATTAATTTGTAAAGGAGAAATAAAAATTAGAATCACGAACGGGGATGGAACCCGCATCCATCCATCCCTCAAGCCGGGATATGCTTTAGATGGCACTGCCAACCCCGTAAGTTGGTTGTAAAAGGTGAAGGAAAAATTCGGACATGAGACCACTTGTCACGGTAGCTTAAGTAAAGCATATCCCGGCTTGAGGGATGGATGGATGCAGGTTCAATCCCCGCTCGGGATTATAATTGTCCTTTACAAATTAATCTGTAGATTACGCTGAGCAGGCGATACTGCTATAAAAAACATAAAATATTGAGGAACAGTAAGGTTTGCTTTTTGTATCACTGACAAAACCCTTAGTAAGTATTGGTTGTTATAGAGGCAACAGAAATACATCATCTGTGAATATTTCAACTGTCTAACTATCACGGTCCTTGAGATACAGCCTGGTGATAGACAGACATGCAGACACACGGACAGCGGAACCTTAGTAATAGCTTTACCTTACTGTAGGTATTATATCATCTGGGGTAATAAGGTCCGTTTTACCCTTTGGGTACAAGATTTCATTACACAATTACACATAGGTACATTTGTGTATTCGATAGAAAATTATGGTCGTCCATAAGCATTCATGTGTTCTCTACATCTGGAAATCCCAATAATAAGTCCACCTAATGGTATTTTAAGTTATGGCATCAATTGTTAAATTTCTTATCGCAATAGTGAAAAGGGTGAAACCATAAAAATATTTTTAACATTTTATTTTATACCTCATACATTGAACAATTTAATCTATGTGCCCTAATCCATCATGGCGCCCTGTCAATAGTTCGTTGACCCCAGCCAGGCGATCAGTTTCGTTTTCACGGTTTAATGGGCACATTCACATTACTATTGTTTGTGAAACATGACTCCTAGAGTTGTTATACCAGCACCACCTTACTACAAATACAAAGACAAGTCTACAAGTGATTTTGTTTTGTTACCTTGTCATATATTTTTAAAATGCCATTTCACAAGTATTCTCAAGAAAATGATAATAATTATATAATAAAACGAGAAATTAATTAATTCCTATTTTCTTGTTCACAGATTGTTATAGCCAAATTAGTAGGAGGAGAGCAAAAAGCTCATTTACGCTAGAGTGATTAATACCAATCAATAAATAATTATTGAATGAATATTTATAAAGTACATTTATATCAGGGCGCGGAAAACTTGTGAATTATAGATTCGTTGCAACTACTTTAATATTTTATAGACAATGTAAAATGCTAATGATATTTTTAATTAAAAAGAATTTATTGGGTTTTCAGCTTTGCTTCTTAGGTTTCCCACAACCACTTGTAAACTTGTAGACAGACCACCTGCATGAATTCTCACAGCTTTACAAGTATTTCAAGGAAGGGCACATGGTAGGAAGTGGCGATGGCGGAGCTAATGCGCCCGTGTTACGACTATGCATCGCAAGTCTAAGGGTCTGTACACACCTTAAAAACTGCTCGCAATGTCATATTCGCAGAACCAGTAGTAAAAAACACAAGGCTAAAAACTAACATGGAATTGTAGCTGCTGTTTACGTAGTCTATGGAAGTTGGCTCCATTTTTGGCTCGGCTGTTCTGACATCCGTAAAGTACTGAAGCATTGACGGGTGTGTATGGAAATCACTGTGTGAACACTGAATCACTGATGCAATAGTACTGTGCCAGAACAGTAACGTCACTGATGTGAACAGACCCTTATATACAATGCCTTACCATGCATATGGCAAACGGTCACCGTGGCGAATTGCTGCTTTATAGATTGCAATGGGTTTCGATTCAATTTTACATTATGGGGTTATTGATTGCTGAATTTGATGACTGAGAAATTTAACTGGACGAATTGCGGAAATAAAAGCACATAATTGTAAATTTTTTTGGACCGACTTTGGACAGCTTGCTATTTGATAAGTGCAGACGATCTGGTGAAAGCCGCGGGGAGCCGATGAATGCAGGAGGCGAACAGTCGCTCAAAGTGGCACTCCTTCAGGTTTTATTGATGATGATGATTTATTGTAAGGTGACTTCTTGGAATCTTACCTATGATCCAAGCTCTTAGCGTCCGGAGGAGGTGTTCCACTGGCACTGGATGTTGACTTGGCGCTCAGGTCCAGGGGCTGTTCTGTCAAACTGGGAGACGATGGTGCGGCTTTCTCTTCTGGGAGCCTGATGGAAAATCATGGAGTCAGTAGAGTTTTTAATTCAAAACCATCACAATCCGCACACCATCTAACCATCCAACCAACACAATCTTGCTGCCGTGAAAAAGCGCATCCACACATTTAGAAGTAATACGTAATATGACCCGGTGAATGCGCATTTTCTTGCCGTACCTAGACACCTGTAAGACGTAGAATGACGTTCGACCAGCGGTCTTTCCCCAGAGCTTCAACATGCACCAATTTAAAAGGAGGGTCAAAAGAGTACCTATAATCATAAAGTATGCAACGCATATGAGGCATGTATAGTGTTACAGATGTGCATAAGAGACGGTGATATCATCAGATCTGGAGGGACGTAAAACATGTTTGCTACCTATACAAAAAAAGGTTCTTTTAAGGACCTACGTGAAATAGTGATAATATTATGATTACGAGATCTTAGTAAGGGTCAACACAAATGGAATAGAGGTAGGAATTATACACCTAGCCCGCACTTGGTGGATTACGGCCATTGGGGCCAATTTTAAAGGCTTTAGTTGACAGATCTAAAACTACTAAAACTGTTGCTGTCCTTGTCAAACAGACGGGAATGTAAGAGACGGATATACTTTTAGTAGTTTAAATACTGTCAACTAAAGCCTTCAAAATTAGGCCTATTGACTAAGTATAATAATCTATGATGACGGCCTACGCTCTCCTTATGAGAGAAGGCTCTTGTCCCAGCTGTAGGAACACAATAGGCATGATGACTACAATTAAAAATGAACAAGTAAACATTACTTTCATAAAGAAGATTAAAAATGAATGCAATAATTGAAAAAATAAGTAAAATCTGTAAATAAATCACGGAGTAATAAGCTTTTAAAGTTTCTACAGGAGGCATCTCATGTCCCTTTCTCGCGAAACAGGGCGCCCCCACAGTTGCTAATATGAAAAATCCACTCGTGACGTCACATGTCAAATGTACTATGAACGACCTTTCTCTGACGTCACTGGCCGTTTGAGCTATCTCTTTTTCTATTCCGGTTTTTAAAATGCTTGTAACTTAGTTATTTTTTGAGATATTTAATTTTTGTTTACACAGATGTTTATCTTTTGAGGAATATTATAAATTTATCCAAAAAAAAAATTTTAGTCATCATGCCTATTATAGACGATGGATAGATAAGAGTTAGGTAAAATTGTGAGTGAATATTTACCCCCTAAAGTAATGTGGATAGTAATAATAGAATCCATAACCGTAAGGTGATATCATGACACTTTTAGCATAAAATTTTCTCAACCACTAATTAAGTTATTTTAAAGCAAAAAAGGACAAAAGTTAATTTTCGAAACGCTTATTTAAAAACGCATGATCACCGAAATTATGCGAGAAATTCAATTAAATATTTGTGTAGTAAATTCACAGTGAAATTGTAAAATTACTGAAAATTTGGCGCAGGTGTGCGTTATATTTATATGAATTTTATGTAGCTGGTATATTCTCATATATTTTTACAAGTGAGTACTTTAGCTGCTGAAATAGTGCATACAGTGGAATATTACTATACTTCAATTTTTTTTGTTTATTTCTAATAGAGAGAAAATGGGGGCTTGGTGCACTAAAAATAATATAGTGACTTGGCAAAACACAAAGTGGAGGCGACTGGTGACTAGTGACCAGAGGACTGGCTCTTTTTTGCCGATAAATCAGCATTGCTATTCTAAATGGCAATGCAGCCAGCGTTCTGGGCACTTTCCCCTCCACCAAAGGTCTTTTTGATACACTAATTATAGTGACGAAGCAGTTGATGATTGACGATACAGCACGCTTGGCTAGAAGATACCGGATCATTCTAGCCTTTAATTCTACATTGTATTTGTCAGGACAGGAAATAAGCATTCAATTGCTGTTCAAACTATAAAGGATCAAAATGCTTTGTGCAGATTTGAGGAACTTTTACCACATGTAGACGCCTTGTTCCGTGCGTTAGTTAAGTTATACGATGGTAAAAAGAGGATGAAGGGAATCATGTTGGTCCAACATGACTGTACTTACCTTGTAAAAATAGAGAGGCTGGCAATCTTATATCCATATTCTAATAATCTTATAATTAAGTGCTTGAATAACTAGAAATTGCAGAATCACTCCCCAGTAAAATAATTTCACCAACCCACCAATATTTTTTCAGCTTTTCTTCTCAACAAAGCGGTTATGTGAATTGTGTGTCATTTACCCAGCTGCAATGTGAACAGAACTGGAAGATCGCGCATGTTTACATTATGAACAATTATTGTAGAATGCAAGTTATACATTATAAACAAATTATGACCAAATGGAACCTACGTCAATACTAATTAGGTTGGATACTCGTAAATTATTTTTGTTGTTGGTTTTCATTTGTTTTTCAAGAAAGTTTGACGACCTTTATCTACGGTATTATTTAAACAAAAACAATTTATTAGTGTGACTAAACGTATTATTATTTATTTTATTATCTATAGTTTTAGATCGGGTATGAAGAGCTCCAATGCAGAACGACAGTCCCCAATATAGCTTTTAAAATTAGCAAGTTCAAATGGCAATGGGCAGGCCTCATTGTCCACAGAACCGACAGCTGATCGGGATGGGAAAGAAAGGTTCTCGAGTGGCGACCACGAACCGAAAAATGATTTCTAACTCGCGTTTGGCCAGCGTGGTGTGGATATGGCCTACACTGTATCATAGAAGCCCTTCAGCAGTGCCACAGATAATAATTATAATACCTACAGAGCACTGCGAACTTTTAGGCTGTTGAATGTCGATAAGTAAGTACCTAAATTATTTTGATACATTGAATTAAATTTATTATTTTTCTATTGTATTGTATAAATGCTCAAAAGATATTTATTTATTGACATAGGTGAATATATTCAGGGACGTCTGTAATATTTTTATTTAATAGATTATTCAACTTTCACCTTCTTGGAGGAGGACGATTTTGGTTTACACTAGGGTGTCTATAGGTCATGCAAATACCTAATGATATAAAATTTTAAATAAAATTTTTCGATTGTATTTGTCGTTTGCTTTGTCAACTGATAATGTAAGTATGTCGAAAAGTTTTTGAGCTAATGAAGGTTTTCTAAATAATATTTCAAAAAAGAATTTTGGGATGAGATTATCTACAAAGATATTTTATGATAGAGCGCCTAATCCACCGGAGTTGGAAGTGGTTGGAAGGTACGGGTTCAAACCCTGCTGGCTGCTAAAATTTTTTGGGATTCTGTGATACATTTGTAAAATTTTGCAAATATATTTGAAAAAAATTATCGTGCTAGGTACTTGAAACTGCTCTTTCATTGCATTGTGCATCTTGAATCTATCAATAGGTAATGGAAAGTCAGTCAGCAGATTTCCAATTTACTATACTTGGTAGTACCATGGGGTCTCATCCGGTACAAACGAAAAATAGCCCGAACGTGAAAAAAAATGTAGTGATCGTGTCGTGAGCGTTACTAGTTATTAGTGTCCAGTGTATTCATTTAGCCCAATACTTCGCCAACACACAATAAGTGTCGCTTGATAATCTTGCGATATGCAGAAAATAAAAATAAAAATAAAAATAAAATTATTTGTAAAATAGCCCGAGTTATTCCGTTGTATGGGATGAGGCATCTGTACTGTAGGTATTATATTATCTGGGGTAATACTTACCTACCCTTACACCTAAAAATGTGGCGCTCCCTGGGGGAGGCCTATGTTCAGCAGTGGACGTCTTCAGGCTGTTAATGATGATGATGATGACACCTAAAAATAATAAAGTAAACAACAGAATACAAAAACAAAATAAATAACCAAACAACGCTGAACACTGCCTCATGTAATTTAAATACATGATTGTTTTCAACAAACATTTATATATTCATCATGATCATTATCATCATCAGGTGACACTGGTTCACTACTACACAAAGGACTCTCCCAAGGCGCTCCATTGATTCAAACTTTACACATATCATTTAGAAATTACACAAAGAAAGCGGGCCACTAACATCCGAAGCGTGCATCAAAACTATGCCTATTTAAAGCACAGAATCGACGACATTGCAACTGTCACCTCCAAGAAGTATCGAGCACAATAGCGTCACAGCCTTTTGTGGTGCAACTCTATTCACACTATTTGAGACGCGTCCGTCGGTTCAGGCGGTATGGCAGCGGGCGATGTGAGAGCGGTTTTAGAGCAATAGTGATGGGAAACGATAATATCGATACACTGACGATAAAACTATAAAATACAGAGGCAATTAACCGGACGACTCGTCTGATAATATAAATAACCACCAATCTGATAGTATATTCTTTCAAATAAAGAATTCTCTAAATGGTTTTACAAATGACGGAGATAATTATGAGATAACAAACATTAAAAAAGGAAAATTTAATAAATTTAAATTGTTTATTTGCATTCCTCAATGTTGTGTGTTGAGGGTGAGCAGGTCCACGGTAAAGAGCACACAGAAACTTAGAATCACCAGTATAATTTTTTAATTAATAAAGCCAAAACAAAGAAAAACGTCCTCGAAGCTTATCAAAGTGTAATGACATAAAACCAAATCCAAATCATATGAAAAACAGTTTTAAAAGTGGAAATATAAAAAAGAAAACAAAATATAAAAAAGTTTGGTCGATCGGCAACATTGTGTGTAGATGTTTTAAACGACAAATTGAAAGAATAGACCGTATTTCGCATACATTCTTTTAATGAGAATGAATGAAATAACGAGCTAGTCGTTTACACGATGTTAAGTGACACGGCCGCCCATAACAGTTGCTGTGTCACTCAAACAATAAAATAATAAATTTCACGTGACATTGAACTGAGCACTGAGCATGCTATCCTGAGACATCCTACAGTCTAGTAATCAGATAAAAGACTGTAAGATTAGAAAGGTCATAAAGTCTCATTTCCCCAGTAATACTACTTATAAAAAAGAGGAAGAAAAACATTTAACCGAATGCAGAACGTCTTCCTATACTAAAAAGTCTGTTGAAAAGATTTTGATTACTTTATTATCGATCTAAAACCGATTCTTTACCGTTTAGTCGGCACATCCCTATCACCTGCAGTTCGACAATGCCCGCCTTTATTGAGAACGTTAAAACGACGCAACTTCCAGATGGAGACGAAGAATACATTGTATTATACTTGTCAATGTGAATCCGAATGGGAGCTTGCTGTTGTGGGACGAAATAAGCCTGTTTTGTTTGCTTGTTAGTTTGTTTCTAGCTGTTAATAACTTTATTAGCGGGTCGCACTGGTGGCGTTTTCATAAAGGAACATAAGAGATTATGCGACACAGGCAAGCCTTGAGGAATCAAGAGCACCAGAAAATGTATAAGTTAATTTAAGTATGTACTAAAGTAATATACCTCATCATCATCATCATTAACAGCCTGAAGACGTCCACTGCTGAACATAGGCCTCCCCCAGGGAGCGCCACTCAGAGCGGCTGCTCGCCTCCTGCATCCATCGGCTCCCCGCGGCTTTCACCAGGTCGTCGGTCCACCTAGTGGGGGGCCGGCCTACGCTGCGTCTACCAGATCGTGGTCGCCACTCAAGACCCTTTCTTCCCCATCGGTGTCAGTTCTACGAGCGATGTGGCCTGCCCATTGTCATTTCAACTTGCTAATCCTAAGAGCTATATCGGTCGAACTTTTGTTTTCAGGCTTTGTGGTATTTTGGACGAAAAGATAGGTCGAAGTAATATACCTAATCATTCTTAATTTTTTTTTCTTGCGCTAAATATAAAAATATAAAACTGACTGGTCATGGGTTTTTTATCAAGCACTCACTAACGATGGGTACTAACAAACCATTGTTGGCATACAGCCATAGAGCACAGAGTTAATAAAATATTGTGCTAAACAAATATGCAAGCCTGATAGGTTAAGGCAACCAAAGGCCCTTGTCTTTATCTAAAAAGATACCTAACATAATATACGTGCTATAAATTATAGGTTTAAATCTCAAGATATAATTTATACCTTTTGTAAAATAAACAAAACAAACTTAATCTCAGAGTTCAATTGTTGGTGAGATTGAAAAGGGCTGCCAATTCTGCGATTTCCGGGACCGCAATGTCGGCGGTACTTCCGGTGGTGGCAGCGGCAGGAAGTGTCGTCACCGAGATGAGCATTCGAGGATGCGGAGATAGGATGGATTTCGTATTACTGGTTACATTTAAAGAGAAAAATGATGAATTTTGTCTATATGGACTGAAAATTGTGAATACCAATGTATAGTTAAAAGATTTATTAATTAATGTTTTGTTAAAATAAGAGCAGAGTTACTGCTGACAAGCGCCATGCTGGCGTCCATACAATTAAAATTATAGCTATTTATAGAAAATAGTATAAATAATTATGTAAAGGCAGGTATATTATTAGGCGTAGAAGTATATCCAATATCTCGCTCACAAATCGCGGCGTTTTTGAAGATAAATGAGATAGGTAGGTACTTAAATGAATTTAATTACGAAAAATCTGACTAAATTGTTCTCATGAAAACATTACAAAAGTTCAAAAAGATCATGAAATATTAATTACTCAAAACAAAAACGCCTATAAAGAAAAAAATATATAGTGCTGTTTCATGAAATCTTGTTTGGATTAGGTAATAATATAATATTAAGTACTTAGTGTATAGTGTAGCTAGTAGCGTTTAGTATTAGTTTTATTATTGTATTACTACAACAATAAAAACTACAAATACCAGAAATATCACGTTGTTCTGAGATACTTCGTCACCAGAAAGAAACCCAAACTTAAAATCCCATAAGTATCCCACTATCCAACACATCAAGTCATGAACACAATATCTTGCTTGACCGCTTGTCATCGTTAACGGAACAACACGCGCAGATTCAAAGACATTTAAAATTCAAATGGACCTAGATGCGAGCCTTGCGATACTCCTGATAATATATTCGCCTATGTTTGTTGTTGAGATGTACATTACGTCGTTGAACGAATCCGGCTTATCCGGCTAGTATTCTAATTTAGCCGGATGTTTTTTATAACACACATCCATCTACCTAATGGTAAACATAAGATTTGATACTGCATTTCCCCTTGAATTGACGCAAACGCATCAATAGTTTATTAACAAAAATATTATTAAATTGCTTTAATGAATCCAGAGATGTGCCCCCTGCGCAGGATTCTCGGTCATAATCTTTTTGTTGGCGTTTATATTAATTGAACGCCTTCTCTAGAAAAGAGATATGTATATGCTACCAGTGCTGAACTAGATTTTTAGCTGTATTTCAGGAAGCAGTGGCTTCTTCCATTTTTTTAGTCTTATTGTTATGCATTAATTATTGACATTATACATTTTGTTATCTTATGCATCAAAGGAAACATTATCGTATAGTCGTATAAGACAAGAAGCCAATAGATATACGGGCTAGTAAATAATTATTATCATTAAAATACTCTGCGAGTGTTTTTAGGTTTATTTTAGCCGGATCCAGAGCTCACGTGTTCGGCCAAAGCTCTATCGCAGTCATCTCTTAACCACTTTGCATTATGTCTCTCTTGAATGCTGTCAAGGTCGCGTTAGGACTTATTTGTTAAATACTTAGAATAATATTGTAAGTACCAGTATGAATATTTAATTTTGAGGAGTGTTTAGTAAATGAAAATCATGACCTAATTTAGTCTCATTGATTGTGTTAGTACTGGTAATAAAGATAAAGCGTAAATTAGGTAGAGTGCAATGGATTATATTTATCACAGTGGGAAGTATATTATGTCTTTTAGTTTAACCCAGATCCGAAATGAAGGGATCCGCAAGAGAACTAAAGTGACCGAAATATCTCTGAAATTAGCAAGTTGAAATGGCACGCATTCGGTGGCCCGACGACCTGGTGAAAAAAAACCGCGGGGAACCGGTGCGCAGGAGGCAAGCAGCCACTCAAAGTGGTGCTTCTGTGGGGAAGGTATGTTCCGCAGTGGACGTATTTAGGCTGCTGATGGTGACTTTAACCCATAAATAGGTAGTTTGTAATCTGCCAGTTATCTTCTCAAATAATACAACCGTGTGGAGTGTGGACCCGGTGTTCGAATAGGACCACCCCATCTCTTTCCATGGGTCCCGTACGAGCCGGCTAAGGGAATGTCCAGGGGATAAACAGCAGCATTCTCGGTACAATATACATTAAAATCATCTGCGGTCACCAATCCGTGGTGATTATAATCCAATATTATATTATTCACTTTTTGTTCCCATACCCGGCTTTTAAGGGACCCATGGGTATGTGTATTCCTTACCTATTTATTAGGCCTAAACTATAGTTATTTTGTCTGTAATGCATTGCAAGGTGTCGATCGTTAGCATTTAACGCGCGTCGTAGTTCCTAGGAATAACAAGTTTAATTCCCGATTCAGTACACGTTGAGGATCAGCCAAATCGACTTCGACATTCGGCGTTTGGTATGCTAGAAATGGGGTCTCTTACAGTGCTTTTACCTGCCTAACTATAGGAATCTTATGACTAAGGTGCTAATTAATGCCTATTATCACGCATGAAAAGTAGAGTAAGTCATAATAGGCATAATTACCTATACCATAGGGTCTTATCCGGTACAAACAAAAAATATCCCGAAAGTGAAAAAAATGTAGTGGTCGTGTCGTGAGCGTTACTAGTTAGTGTCCAGTGTATTCATTTGGCCCAATACTTCGCCAACACGCAATAAATGTCGATTGATAATCTTGCGTTTTGTATAAAAAAATCGTAAAATAGCCCGCGTTATTCCGTTGTATGGGATGAGGCATCTGTACCGTAGGTATTATATTATCTGGGCCTTATACCTATATGGGTTATTGTAAATTCGCCACAAAGTAAATTCGTCACGAAAAAATGGATGTGTAAATTCGCCACAACTATTGGGAGGTATAACCTAGATTTTTGAAATCAATTCTAATGCCAAATCTCAAATGATTTGTTATTGTATCGGCGTATAAATAAATCAAATAACATCCAATGATCACATATACATAGATCCTGGGCCCAAAAGGATTCCCTGTATCTGGGACTCAGGAACTATACGAAGACCTAGACGCAGAACAAGCATTTAATTTTGCGTTGTTTTTCCTGTGTACAACTATTTGACTGTCGCGGGAAACGAACCCGCCACCTTCGGGCTATCAGCTGACCAACCACACTACAGGCCGACGCTCTCATAAATATCATGTGCCCTAAAATAAGTAGATACTTAAATACGCATCCGTAACTTCCGAAAGCAAGTCTAATGGTAAATGATTGATTTTAAAATGGGAAACTGAATGTTTTCAATAAATATCCAACAAAAATCCAAATAACAAAACATTAGGTTCATTCTAAAATTAACTATTATCTATTATTTAAAAAAAATAGAATTCACAGGCTTGGATTGGTGTTGGCTTGGACTCTAATAAATAAATAAACAATACTTAAAGCTTAATATAAATAAAAAAATAAAAATAAATAAGTGTGGAAATTCATATGCAGTGATCGTGTTAACTAATTTATTTAGCATCCACGCTGAGTCAGGACCACCGTCGAAGGCCATCAGCATGCGGGCTATTACATTAATTCACCAAGTACGTATATACGTGTTTCCTTAAAATGCCGCTTCTCTTTACGATGGCCTTTGTCAATAGGAATTGAAGGATTGACAATAACAATTCTTAACTTATTTATTAGTTAATTCTATTTTAAATGTTATTTGAAAAATAAGAAAATAGACTGTGTTTTTAATTTTAGTATTCATGCAATTTTAATCGAGTGGATTTTTTTAACTTTTGGCTATTCAGAGGCTAAATCACAGAGCTATGAAACAAGTGACGCTTCGCCTATAGAGGAAGCGTTTTTTTTGCTCTGTGGACTAAATGAAGGCAGTCGCTGGGAAGAAAAATATCAATTTAGCGGTATCCGGCTGTTCTCTTGACTCCAGCTAAAGGTTACTTATATTTCGGGTTTCGGGTATTTCGGGTCGTGTTTTGTGAGTAATTAATTATTAAATTTTTTTGATGAATTAGCTTTTTGAAGTTTCTCAAAATGACGGACGAAGCCATTGGATTTAAAAACAAAAATACTTTTTAGATCATATTTTTTATTGTATTGGTTTAAATATTTTTTATTGTAAGTAGTGTTTTATTTTATCCTTTTGTATTTTTTGCATCATTTGGATTATTGCCTGAAAAATTAAAGGCATTAATTTAATTTTATATTTTTTTATTTTTTTTTATTGTATGGGTTTAAATATTTATTATTGTAAGTAGTGTTTTATTTTTATCCTTTTGTATTTTGTATTTTTTGCATCATATGGGTTATGTCTGAAACATTAGAGGCATTAATTTAATTTTTTATTTTTAAACTCCGGCAAAAATTTTCTCGCGAGGCTTACAGAATCACTAAATAAGTATAAAGATAGGTACGTACCAATTATTTTCAACTAAACTAGGTTAAAGTAAAGTGCATCTGGGATCTTAACCTCGAACAAGATTATTCTAAAACACCAGCAGCTATATAAAGATTTATTTAACAGATTGCATTCAACAACATCTTCTTTTTACCATATCATTTGTAAGGGTGTGTTCAGACGAGCAACATTTTGTAGCCTAAGGTAAAAAAAGAACCAATACACAAGTATTGTAGTAATTAGTAGCTAGATGGCGCTGTGTGAAATGTCCGCACATATTTATTTATAAAAAAAAACATTAGTATCTATTACACATAATAATTATGAACAATTTTTTTTTTTCAGATTACTCTTAAGATAGCACTCTAGTAGTATTATAATCTAGCCATAGAAATTTGGCTAATAAGCAATTTCAGTTTGACTTAAACTTCTATAACCTTATTTACTAAGACTGTGTCCATTAACACTAATCTTATTGTCTCTATTAAGGTGAAGACACTTTATTCATGTGTTCTTTGACCAATGTAAGCGGTTTAAATATGAAAAAGTAAAACGTGCAGAATATTGCATAGCAAAGAATGCAATGCACCAAGGCAATCATCAAATGTAAGGACTTTTAGTAAACCTAACCATTGGGATACTCTGTAAAAATATTAATTCTAATAAATTCTTATGTTGTCAGAACGTACATTAGAAAAACACGTAAACTGACCCCGTTGTACCTACTTAGTGCAAAAAATTACATGAATAGTCTTTAATTATTAGTTTGTCAACATTAAAAATATAAGGACTTTTATTAATGTACAAATGCTTGAGACGTCCTGCTTTAAAAGATATTGACTGTTTCTCTGGGATCGATTTGCAAATGTATAATTGTATAATCAGGATTTTTCTGTATTTTAAGCTGTGTATTAACGAGACCAGAAATACTAGGCATTACCCGACATCCTATTTTGTAGCTATTTTTGTTAACTTTGACTGTTTTCACTTACACGCCTCATTGGCCGGATGTAGCGAACTGACAATTTTGTGACACCTTTATATCACCTACTTTCCTAAATAAATAAATGAATACTGAATAAAAAGTTCTTGTTTTATGTAGCGGCTATTTTTTGTCAGAAACAAATATCTTCTCAAAAAGGTTGTCTGAATTTTGTTTAGCATAAAAATAGAATTTATTATAATATAAGTCCACCCAATGAAAAAAAAATGACTTAATCACATGTCAACCTTTTAGTCTCACAGTTAACAATGGCCGGAAAATCGCACCGTCTGTAACGATCCTAAATTGTATTTTCAATGCCATTAGAGCGGGCTATTGAATAGTAGTTTAAACTATAATTTAGTTGAAATCATCATAAATCTATAGACTGGCCTTGTGTGGCGTCTTTCCAACCAACTATAGAAGTGTTGAGCCGAAGGTTATTACTATAGTTGAGAAATTACTATTAAATTGTTAGAAATACTGATGCAAAAGGTAATTGTAGGAAATGTATTTTTTGTTAATAATCTTGGGAAAATAGAAGATATTGCTTGTAATGATCAGAAAGGTATTGTTTTATGGGATTAAGTGTAATTTAAGTTACTTATTTACCAATGTCATCCAACTAAATGGTCACTTATAACGACAATGTTGCGGTAGAGAGTGATCCGCTGAATTTTCAAGACAAAGTAGGACTCCATTAATTTCAATGATATTTTTTAGATATTTTTATATTCATTATCATCATCATCATTAACAGCCTGAAGACGTCCACTGCTGAACATAGGCCTCCCCCCGGGAGCGCCACTTAGAGCGGCTGCTCGCCTCCTGCATCCATCGGCTCCCCGCGGCTTTCACCAGGTCGTCGGTCCACCTAGTGGGGGGCCGGCCTACGCTGCGTCTTCCAGTTCGTGGTCGCCACTCGAGTACTTTTCTTCCCCATCGGTTGTCAGTTCTACAGCGAGGATTTTTATATTACGCCACTTGAATCCACAATTCGCAAACTGGGGGCCAACCACAACCTCTTATAGCATTATTACTTCAATCATACATTAAAAAATGATATAAAAGTAAGAATACTGTAATGTTGCAGAGGCAGAGCAGTTTTGATGACGTCACGTTAAATCGTTCACTCAAATACATCATCTTGATACTGACGTGTGACAGTGATAGATAACGCTATATAAATGTAGACGTCTCGTTCTCATGCAAGAATACTTTATAAGTTTATGGTACGAATTCGAACAATATTATTGTAATCTTGAAACATCACTGTCATGATAGTTTTGTATTAGTTTGTGATACGTCTCCTGTTCAGGCCAATTCTGACATTAGGTCTGCATTAGTAAGTAGTAAGTATAGTTTCAATATAACAATAGATGAAATCACTGACATAATACCTAATGGAAACCAGTGAGCTCAGTGACATTGCTAAAAGTAACTTGATACTGGATAAGCCTAGCTGGTCAAAATCAGAATCGAGATAAAGATGCGTATGCGTACCTATAGGTGTAAAGACATGGCAGAAATTAACCCAACAGTGGAACATACAGAAACTCTAACTTTCCATAGGGTCCACTTTCCAATCCTACTCCCACTCCTAGCCTTCTCGATCCTCTTATCCCGGCATCAGCCCAAGCCGAGTCTCGCACCCCAGAGGTTGCCTCCCATTTTTGTTGGCTAGGCGCCTTATACGCCTGACACCAACAGCATAAACCCGTAAAAAAAGAAGAAAAAAGAAACTGTAAACTCACCTATCACACGGTCGGTTCTGCACCATCCTTGGCACCATCCATGGTGCAAATTGTGGCGTGAACTGTGGCAGCCCCTGCCCAAGCGTCGCCAGTGCCGTGATCATCTGCTGAAACTGAGAGTGATAATAACACGTTAAAAGAGGAAGAGAAAAAGAGATAGCGAGAGAACGACTGGGGCAATTTGATGTGTGTTAGTGAGAAAGCGATAAACGAATCCTGCTATGAACTTAGCTTTCTGAAGGAATCATCGTGATGAAACTTGAGCATTGTCTTGTGGTAGGTAAGGAGTATTTTGGCCAAGCAGTAAAAATGTTTAATGACCGCATTTTTGGTAATATACACTTATACAAGGTAACCTTGAATTGGTATGTTATCCCGCAAGGGGGGAACTGGGACCATGATAGCACACAAGCTGTTAGGTTAGGTTAGGTTATCCCAAAATGGGGGGACTAGGACCATGATAAGTTGTGAGAGCCTTACTTGAAACTGGGTGTTTCCAAACCTTCATGTTAAAAAATAAATACACTCACAAAATTGCACGTGCGATCGCTACGAGAGTTAACAAGATACTATAAAAACATTTCTAAACACAGGTCGTTAAACTCATATATGTGCACTCGGTCAAGGATGAAGTTCAACCACCCAGCTGCGCTAAGGCTATCTTAGAACGTAAACTTTACATGGCATTTCTTCAATGAAAATCTATTAATTTAGGAAAGTCGTAGAAGAAACATTGTCTACCATGGGGTGTAGATTTACCCCTTTCGGGATAATATACCAATTCAAAATCAGGTAGTATAGTAGCCCTTAGAAGAATCTATGGAAACAAGAGTTACAGATCAAAAAATGAAAACCATGAATGAGTCTATCGATCAACACATCAACGTCGAATTAACACAATTCGATTTCAATTTCGGTAAATCAACATTGTACAACATCATTCAATGACCTACTGATTCTGCAGAATCTATTTATATCTGCAAAGTCTACAAAACTGCCAAAGCAAGCAAGCTGGCTGCAACGACTGTGATGTAAAATGACAGGAGTTTGCAGCTGTCTCTCTTATTTTTGCTTTGAGTGCCGACAGAAATTCTGTTCAATTAACCTTTCAACATATATTATTTTAGGTTAAGTACCCACTATCGAACCTCGTTAACTGCCAAACCTATTTGTTTTACTACCAATAATTAACCCTATGGAAAATTGTCGAGTTTGCTGGCACAGGTAATATAGGTACGTATATAGGAATACCAGCCCTATACATATGACTCTTGCATACAGCTGAAGTCGAAGTGTCAACAAAATGGCGTTGGTAACCAACATCATGCCTCTCCCATAGAGCGCCACCTTGAGCGGCTGCTCGCCTCCTGCATCCCTCGGCTCCCAGGTCGTTGGTCCAACTAGAGCCGAGGTTGGATCCGAGTGGGGGGCGTTGGTAGCAAAATACCATTATCTTATTAATTGTCTTTTCTATAGCACCAACTATCTACCACAAAGGGAACTTAAATTTAAATCACCGTTTTAATATGATCCTGCTATATCAAAGAATGCTGCATCGCCCGTTTGTAGTGTTGCTAGTGCTAACCCCCTTTGACTTCTGCCCTTTCTCTTTATGTTGCCAAACCTACTGAAAGCCAGCTAGCTAATAATACCTGTGCTATACTAGGGCTCTGGGCCTGCAATTGTAGTAGATGTTGCAGCAGCGCAGGAGGCGCTGCCGCAGGACTTTTGGCTTCAGACACTGAACTGCTATCCGATTCTGAAGCTGGACTCTGAAACAAAAGAAATTTATGTTAAAATACAGAATAGGCATGATAACTACTGTAGTGTATGGGACCAATGATAGACTACATTATACTGAGTGTATTGCTTGGGTACCGAAGAGACCTAAGCGGGACTCGTCTCAAGCGCGCGAACGTCACGCGTCACTGCTCAGTCTCACTGGAGCCGTCGACCGGGGTGGACGTGTCCGCGTCTCTGAGCCGGTGTCGGAGAGACACTCAACAAACACTACGACTACTATTCAAAATAAACATGTAAATAATTATGTTCATACAGTAGACAAAAAATGAATGCGATAATAGAAAAAATAAGTAAAATAGGTAAATAAATCACGGAGTTATAAGCTTTAAAGTTTCTATAGGGGGCCTGTCCCTTTCTGGCTAAACAGAGCGCCTTCATAGTTACTATGAAAACACCAGTTGTTACGTCACATGCCAAAGAGATTGTATTTAAAGCTACCACAGCTTTGTAATAAGGTACTATTAAGTACCCAGCTCTGACGTCACTGCCTGTTTAAGCTGTCTCTGTCTATTCCTGTTATAAAATGCTTGTTGTAATTTTTTGACATATTTTTTTTTTATTTTTATTTTTTTTTCTTCTTATATGTTGGCTCCACATATAGTGTATTTAGCCAGTGTCAAGTATTATAATTTTTCAGTGTTATGAATATTTCACGTTAAATCAAGTGTAAGTCATAGTCCAGTCTAATTCATGCTCCAGTAAAGTGGTGGCAACTTTACTAGAAGCTTCTACGGAATTTTGGAAGCAACATAAAAAACCACGTTTCACCACATTATATCACTTGCCTACACTCATGCTCGTAAGTCAGCACTTAATGCGTAAAACGCCACCAATTTTAAACATTAACACGGGAAAAAGCACAAGTTTTGAGAAATAATACAATGCAACGACGTGAACTTTACCGCGTTCCCGCCAAAAACCTAGTTTTATTTTCACGATTGTTATTTTTTTAGGACTATTATTTACTTATGCAATAAAAAATAATAGTAGTCATCATGCCTATTTCTATTTACGTTAAAAAATAATAGAAGATACTAATTGAATGGTTGGTTAGTGGAATTCGTACGAAGGCGCTTTTATGTTTTCTTTTTGGAGGCCGTAACAGTTATTTAATGAGATCGATAGCTGACTTCGCGTCGTAATGATTTGTTCGTTGTTTTGGTATTATTCACAGTGAGACAAGAGACTGAGGAGAGATTTAGTTAAAGGGAGAATAATTCAAAGGCTTGAACACAGACGCAAGGTCGCCGGTCTGTCGGTCTTCTATTGGTTACCTACATTTTGGATGTCGTCGTTGGAGTCCAGAACTACTTATAGGCCTAGCATGAACATTTACGCAGTAATTGTAACGTTAACGTAAGCCAGTTGCATGGCATTTGATCAACGCAATGTTTTCTCTAATCTGTGTAAAGTTGTAAACAAAGCGCTTCCTAAAACGATTGCGTCAATTCGTTCGTTATTACTGGTTATTAGGATTTGAAATGTCACCTGCAAGGTTGATTTTTATTTGTTTAGATTTTCCTGCCATTGTCGCAAATCTGAACAGGTACGGACGAGGTGGGAACGACAATAGGAGAAAACTTATAAAAGTTCCAAAAGTAATTTCAAAGAAGTTATCGATACGAACAAGCAATCTTACTGATGGTAAACGTTCATTGACGAAAGATTTGCATAGCACTGCCACTCGTATGTAATGCAATGACTATAATACCTACTTAATTATTTATTCAAAAAATACACTACTTAGAAGACTGCTCATGAGGTCAATGCGAAACGAAAAGAAAAATAAAATAAAACACCTTTGATAACAAAGCTTGCAAACTGTTCGGTGCTAAAATTTAAAAACAAACTGAATGGCAATGAATAACTCTCTGGGTACGCAGAAGAGATATTCCACGCTAGTTCAGTATTGAGACAGTAAAATTTTCCGCCTATTTCAATAATTAATTGCAAAGTTGAATAACGAGGAAGTACTCTAGACACGATTTACTTGGAAGCATTGTTTTGGAATGGCTGCGGCTTATTTTCAGTCGTTATGACAGACATTAATAGATGTTGTTACATAAATTTGAGCACATGTAACTGAAGGCTAGTTTTTAATGTAAGCGAATGACGTGACGACTGACGAGCCAATCATTCGCCACCACAACCGCCCATAACAAATAATGAAAATTAACCAAAAATTCATTTTCAAATCTTTACTAAACTCATACCCAACATGTCATAAAAACGTACTGTAGTATGTTTGTAGTAGTACGTATTTGTTACATTTTACAATGTCTCAATAGATGGTTGTAATAATAAAATTTAAGAATAATCTTATTACTTTAAAAATTAAATAAATATAATAAATAAATATGTGTGAACATTTCACACAGCGCCATCTAGTCCCAAATTAAACAGAGCTTGTACTATGGGAACTGGATAACTGATACAATACTTAGATACTTTTTTGTTTGTAAATACATACATAGAATACAATATAACACCCAGACACAGAAAAAAACATCCATGTTCATCACACAAATGTTTGTCCTGGGTAGGAATCGAACCCACAGCCCTCGGTTCAGAAGGCAGGGCTACTACCAACTGAGCCATCCGGCCTGTATAACTATGTATTTTTAAAAGGGAAGTAGATTAGGTACCTACCTAATCCTAAGCATTCCTAATAGTTAAATTAAATAAATAAATAAATAATAAATATGTGTGGACAGTTCACACAGCGCCATCTAGCCCCAAACTAAGCATAGCTTGTACTATGGGAACTAGATAACTGATACAATACTTATATAATTTTTTGTTTGTAAATACATACATAGAATACAATATAACACCCAGACGCAGAACAAACATCTATGTTCATCACAAGAACTTTAGTTAACTATTTGCACTAGCACGAGGTGGATATGTGCTGCAACTGGTTACCGATGAGTTGACGACCTAGGCTGCTGCCGGAACACCATGAGGTATTTCATTATCTAGTAAATTAGAATTCTTGGTTGCTAGAATATTATAGGTAGGTAATTATTGGATAGATATTTAAGAAGTGTCATATCTGTGGTTAGAATAATCATTGAGGCAACGGTTTTACGAAAAGTTTGAAAAAAATTCAGCCAGTATTTAAAATGGCAGAAAAATAAAACGAATAAAATGTTTTTTCATTGTAATACTGATGGCTGAAAATTTTAGCACTGTAGCCACTGTAAGCAGGCAGTGAATTTTTGATTGTAGTTTTACGTACAGTAAAAAGTTCGTTGTATCCTTCCTAGTGTTTGTACAATGATACTGACTGCCAGTCAGTAAGATAGACTGGCAATAATATACTTTACTAACAAGGTAGAATACTATATATTTTTTCTATAATTTGTGCCCGCTACCAACTGTTTTAAAAAAGCTAAAGTTCTAAATTCAAACATTGACATAGAACACAAACGGGCTCTGTGTCGGCGACCAGTTGGGCTCACCTTGACGATTCGATAATCACGTCCACCTTGAATATTAACTAACGGATTGTTTTGCCACACGGCACACGTCATTTTATGAGTACTTTAGCATTAGTGCATGCTGCGGCTTGCTATCTGTCAAATGCGCAACGTTAATTTTATCCGGCGCATCTTTTGTTCGCCAATCACGATAGGCAAAAGCATAGTAGGTAGGTACAGTTTTTTTTGGCTTCTACAATTTTGCGTGAAGTCCAGAATATTTTTTTTTTCATTTTTTTGTTTATAAAATTTAATATTTACTTACTGATACTTATCTAGACCACAGTGAAATCGTCCATTTTTTTACGATAGGTATAGAAAGTTGCAACCCGTTTGCACTAATAGTTTGACAGGCGTTTAAGGTGGCGCTTATTATTTTCTAAGTACGCACGAGTGATCTTTAGAAAATTATTATAGGATATAAGTAATGATTTAAGCGACCTTTACATTTAATGTATCAGATCTGATATTAGATAAACATGAAATTTATTATGGGACAGGTCAGTGTGGGCTATTAAATATATTTTATAGCTGTAACGAGACAGGTGAAGTTATATCCGAATAGAAAAGTTAACGATAACTAAATGCATGAGCTGTCATTTCCGTCAGCAAACGTGTAATTAATTAAGTCAGTAATTTACATTTACTAATGCAATGTACTCTGTAACAATCATTCTGTTCCATAATTGGCTGTTTCTCGGCCATCGACTAAGCCCACTTTTTTTCTAACTCCATTATCGAGGCCGATGACAGCCCGCCAATTTGAAACGACGAACAGCTGCTCCCATTATTTGAACTTGGAACGTAAAAAACTGGCCACATAATTTTGCCGTTCGCCAAATGGTGGGGTCTACACATTCTAATTCTAAACTTATGGCCTCGACCAATAGCGGGCGAGGACGACCCAACATGGCGGTCGTGGGAACCGGTTAATGGGCCGTTTGAATTTAGAATAGTATTTTTATTAATGTGTTCGAGAACAATAGATTTTTTTCTAGCAGTTTTTATAGAATTACGAACGAGTAGATGGCTCTTCCGCGAGTAGTTAACGGCTCAATTTTAAATAAGTTCGTCAACATGTATTGTTTTTGTAATTTTAGTTACTTAGTTTCAAACCAATTTATTTTAATTGGACTTTGCATTGGGTAATTAAACTCATAGATTATTCGACAATGTATAACTAGCTTTATTTCAGCTGCAAAGTTAAAGTACTTACTTAATAAATAAGTAAAACTGCACCACGCGGTTTTACGCGCATGCGTTTTTTATTGGATAATCTTTCAATTTTACTGTCATAGGTTTTTTTATGAGAATGAATGACGAGGTTGTCATTCACCTGATGTTAAGCGACACGGCCGCCCATAACAGTTGCAGTGTCAGGTTTTGGTTTTTGTGTTATTGTAGTATCTACTGCTCAAGTAGAGTGTAAAAACAAATTAGCGAAGCTTAAATATCGCTGTGGTATTCGAAAAATGAAACTGCTAATCGCATTATGCGTGCTTCCTTTTTTAACTGCATACAAAATTCGAAATTTGGCCAAGCCGCTTTTCAAAACCAAACTATAAAACAGTAAAGAGTTATGTTAAATAGACTATAGTTAGGTACCATTTAACGCATATTTATAAATAAATACCACACAGACTTACTTAGCATGCAAAAAGAGAGGTTACGAATAAAAAAGTTATACTTATAAGTAGGTACGTGCTGGCTATAGATTATATAATAAGATTAATATACTAGCTGAAAGCTGATTCCCGCGTGAATATAAAAACAAAAAAATATAAGTAGGTAGGTACCTGGTATGTAAGTACAACATTAACTTTTTTTTAAAAGAAATCTTAATACGACTTGTAGTTTAAAAGGCAGTATGGGGGTTATGGCGGGATCGCGGAAAAGTTCACGTCGTTGCATTGTATTATTTCTCAAAACTTGTGCTTTTCCAGTATTAATGTTTAAAATTGGTGGCGTTTTACGCATTAAGTGCTGATTTACGAGCATAAGTGTGGGCAAGTGATATAATGTGGTGAAACGTGAGTTTTCGTGTTGCTTCTAAAATTCCATAGATGCTTCTAGTAAAGTTGCCACCACTTTACTGGAGCATGACTATGACTTGACTTTACGTGATATATTCTTTAACGACGCAAAATTACAATACTTGACACTGGCTAAATACACTATGTGTGGAGCCAAAATATAAGAAGAAAAAAAAAGGCAGTATGAAGGAAATGTGTAATAACCAGACAGTCAATTATAACAGACAGAAATACTTTTGACTTTTTTAATAAGTATTATGACAAAAACCGTACCAACATAGTAAAATAATTTAAGTGTTATCGTGAATGAATTAGCAGCATCTAGCACGCATCCTTGGCTCAGTTAGTGTCAGATTATCTTATCTATATTCTAATGCGCTAAAGTTTCAAAGTCATTGATAAAAGCTGACAGTTGACACGTGACATTGGATGTTTCAGTTATACCACAGATTAAATGCTAAACTTAAGTAAGTAAACTTAACTACTTATAATTTTTAGCTAGGGCTGCTAATAGATATTATACTTAATAGAATTACTGTAGGTATTATATTATCTTGGATAGAATGGACGACATTTACCATTTGGGAAGTATAAAATTCGAAAACCATTACGAGATTGTTCTTTATAGCTAAAGAGATAAAAAATATCAGACTTTTATATCGAGTAACTAAATAAACAAAAAAATGATAATTGTGGAATGGATTTTTAAAGTTTCACATTATTATCATGGGCCATGTAACCATAGCTCAAATGGGAGAGCGCCTAACCCGGTGAGTTGGATTGGAATGCGCGGGTTCAAGTCCCGCTGGTTACTATAATTATAAAGTAATGCAATACTTATGAGATAGCGATATGCAAAGAAATGTGAAGTCAAGTTTACCAATTTGTTAACCGTGAATAAAAATTATGAAAAACATAAATACCTAAAAGACTCAAAGGCGTTGTTTTTGAAATTGTTTCTTTCTCAAATCTGGATCCTAGAATACTTAGTTCGTAATTTAGCCTCACCATATTCAAGTGTAAAAATATCGAAATGTTTAAATAATTGCAATAAAACCTACTTAAGTAGTTATTCAGTGACTTAATAATTATCGCAAAAATATATAAAGAAAACCTGAACTGGGTTAAGTATTTAAAAAACGAGCGCGGTAATTAAGTTGTGATAATAAAAAATAAATAAAAGCAAAAGCGACTCAAACTGTATATTTCCCCAGGCGGTCGTATTTTGCAACTGAAATAAGTGACGCATGCAATCGTTACTCAAAAGAATACATTTTCATGTCTCGAACTAATAACGCCAACTAACCATGAAATCGCCTCATGTTGTGTTTTTCATTTCACACTTTGAAAAAATACGCAACAAAGCACACTCGCGCCACAAAGCCACTCATTTTCAACATTTCCGCTGTTTTAACAACAACGTCAAAAGTGAAAAAAATATAAAGAAACACCCTTTTGCGCGGCCTGCGTGAGTCGAAAACGGTATATTAAAAATCGCACACCATTTCAGGATGAATGATTTGTGTTGCATCAGCCAAGTGCGTTTAAAAAGTAAAACATTTAGTCCATGTCACTCACTTCATGGCTGGCAGATTATAAAAAGAAAAAAAAAACATTTAGAGCAATCAAATTTAGAGTCACAATGAATTTCGAATTTGAAATTTAATGGTTCTTATGGTAGATTTATATTTAGAAAACGTCAAACGTAGGTAAGCACAATTTTCGCGGAATTAAAATAAAATTAACGTCACAAAGCACAGACTTAGAATATTTTCGGTTTTGAAAAAAAGAACAAATTGTGAATTTGAAAACAGAACAGCACGCTCGTTAGTTTATTTTTTCACGAACGGCAATGATTAGTAAAGCCGTTCGCGTTCGTTCTGTAAGGCTATTTGGCGGCACGTGTTTCACAGAGGGGTGGGCCTTGCACGTGAATTTTCCGAGGTTTCCACCCTCTGCGGACCGCCCCTATAGGCTTTTCTGTCCGGCCTATGCTGTTTAACTGATCGGCTTGAGCAAACTGTGGAGACGACTTTTGAGTTATATTTTTTTAATGCATTCCGAATTTTTTTTTCTATTTCGTTATGGAACTTGTTTGATATAATTATACCTAATTGATGCTATTAATGCTATACCTACCAGTTATTGATTTACTCTTGTTATTTTGTAGTTGGATACCTAAAATTTTTTTTGGGATTTTATTTGCAGATTTTAGATATTACGAAGAAATTAATATTAATAGAATTATTTTTTGGCAAGAGTCAAATGCAAGGATAGAAATAAAAAAATACATCAGCAGGACATCAAAACTGACTTTGATTATGATAGTGTAGGCATCATATTTTAACAACGGTATAAAACATTAAATATCATATTTAATATTGCACCCTATCCGTTTTAATATCTCACTTTCATACCATCTAAAAAGATAACAACTTTAATCACCTATAAAATTCATAATTAAAACAAAACGAGGCGATTATTGCATTGCAGATGCGGTCAGTTTCTGAGAACACAAAAATATTACTATAGGAAACTATAGCTCAACTGAATTTATTTCATGCTAGTTGCGTTTAGCTATGCAATTACAGCGTATTTAAGTATGATGTACAAAACAATTGCTAGTTACAGCTCTGTGATCCACTACACGTAGTAAATGTTGAAAATAATTCTACACTTTTAAAGTTTTCTAATCTTTTTTTGCAACTGGCCAGTTAAATAAACTTCGTTTTAGATTTTTCCCTTCAGCCTGTGTCAAGTAATTCAATGTTTTTATGAATTTTTAAGAAAGGAAGTTGGATCGTGGTAATTGCGTGGTTTTCGCCGTAAGCGAGATATAATAGCAGGTTGAAATGCTTTCGTATCTAACGACAGGCAGTCCGTTCGTGTTTAATAATTTGATTGATGAATGAAAAAGTTATGAGAATGGTTTTATATTTATATGGCAGTAGTGGGGTAGGTCGATAATTATTTTTCTTTGTTAATATTTAAAATATATATAAATTTTAACTCTGTTTCTTCTCTATTTCTGTATCATAAGTTGGCATTTACCTACAAATATTCTTTAATTGACAGCTCGTTTTTGTTATAATTATATATAGCTAAAAAAACCTACACTCATTGAAGCACACAGCAAAACTTCTAAATACTAAGTTTTCAAAATTAATTTAATAATTGACCAGATAAGTATATATTATCTCTATTTTAACAAGAACCAAAGCAGACCACAATGTTCAACATCTAAAAGGCTTTCACTTAATCACCACAAAACAGAGTACATACAAAAAACATTATAACAACAATGTCCACTCCACTCCACTCCATGTTCGAACACTGCCTACTTTTCATGCTCTACGCCTACACCTTCCACTATTTCAGTGGTATTGCAAAAAACATTACAAAATAAACCTTAAACCGAAGACAATACAGCTGAAAATAAAGTGAACCAGAATGATAACGCACCCTCTCTTTCGCTCATATTAATCAAAATAAGACCATTTTGACGTGGAATCCTAGAAAATGGATAAGGCATATACCATTGTTTTCTAAATTGAAACTTTACTTGGCCAGACTATGTTGACCCCTTTGCGTTTATATTTTAATTTATAACCAGAAACATGTTTCTGACTTATTAAATTTATTAGCAGCTGTTATTTGAATTCACAAAAAAATACAAATGATTAACCATAACAATTCATTGTACTAGGTCATATTGCGAATACGCCCAATGTCGACTAAACGTAAATTAGCAATTTTTTTACATATTCAGATTCAGATTTTTATTGCTTCCATAGTGTAAAATAGGTGGAATATAAAATTGTTTGACCCTTTTTGGTTGAAAGAAAACATAATATCTATTTTTGCAATGCAGATCAAATTAATAAAATTGAATAAAAATGGTCTTATGAAATGTTTGTGAACCCTGACTACCTTTACGACCTGAATAAATATGCGAACGTATTTATTTCAAAAGTTCTATCATAAAAATCCCGATAGATAACAAGTTATTTATTGTGGATTTTTCGCAGAGTCGTCGTCATTTTAATAATTATTTTCATTTTTATACTATTTATTATTTCATAATTAGTTGCATGTACAATTTTTTATTTTTTATTACATATCTCTAATTATCATTCTTATTCGCGTATCTAATTATTTCAAAAACACAATAATTTTTATCATTAATTTTACATTTATTAATTTTACCAACTTTGGGCTTGGTACTCTCTATCGGAACACGCACGTTGTATAACTACATTTACTAAAACATTTTAGTCACAATTAAAAATCAAAATTCATTAATTAGCTTTCATGAGTACTTTAATCTATTTAAAAACAGTGACCTAAAAAAACCCGAACTAAAAATGGCATGATGTTTTTTTTTTATTTTTTAGTAAAAACATTTGTCCACAGCCTCGCCTGGTGAACCATTCAGTAGTCTAATCCAAATATATTCCAAATTCAAAACACGAATTTTTGAAGTGACATTTAGATAGAACCTATCACGGGTCAGCTTACACTGGTTACTGTTAAGCATGGCTTAGACATGGCACATAATTGCGAGCGGCAAGGGGTTTACAATAAACAGCAATTACAGACAGACAATGATTAGAGTCCCTGATACGGATGCGATGTGCTTTTGTTTCGTAAAACGAGGGCGAGAAAATTTAATTTGTTTTGAATGTTGAATTATTATTAAATTATTGTTCTATAAAATAATTTTCTAATAAACGACTAGCTCGTCAAGTCATTCATTCTCTTAGAAAAAATAATTAAAACTGACATTATTATGTTCTTTTTCGATTTCACCTAAGTTTATTTGGATTGTAATGCCTTTGCCACAAAGTAAATATGTTACGAAAAAAAGGACGTGTGAATGCGCCATAATTCTATTTAACTGAAAAATAAAATTATGGCGAATTTTGAAGGTAACAAAATGTGCTCAATTTTTTTTTGACGTTAGTTATTCAGTGGAATGCTTATAATAAACCGTTTATAAAAAACCCTTTTATTATTTGACCGTTTTATAAATAAAATCCCGACTTAAAAAAGGAAGAGTTTCTCAAATTACCTAGGTCTCAATTCAAGATACTTGTCAGAATTAGTCATCGACCCAATAGGATGATAATCATCGAATGTCATGACAATATGTCGTGAGTCAGCCTAGGCACCTAGGTGCCTAGGTCTAAAGGTCAAGGTGTGATCATTTTGAATCATCTACAAATTATAGAATAGAACTAGGAATTCACCTATTACGTACCTATCTATTGTTCTATTGTTTAGAGATTAGCTAATTTTATAAAGATATACTATAATTAGTCCTTAAAATTTTAGCAACCATCAGTATTTGAACCCACGCCCTCCAACTCACCGAGTTGGACGCTCTACCAATTTAGCTATGGTTACTTGATCGCTAGCTGCAAAAATCTTTAGGACTGTGTTTGTGTGTGTTGTCATGTTGTGTGGTTTCCACTTCCACACACTAATTCTATGAGCTAGTTTTTTCGCGCAGGGAAAGGTTTTTTTTCATCAACGACAGGCTAACATTTGACCACTGTCTCACCTGATGGTAAGCGACGACGCGGTCGACGATGAAGCATGCTTGCCTAGAAAATACCGGTTCACTCTAGCCTTAAAAACTTCCCGATTATATTTGTCAGGAAACAACTGTTAACTATGACGTCAGTTGGAATAGCAAAACCAAAACTTCATTAAAATAAAATGCGTTCATTAAGCCTAGTACGAGTTCCGATAGTTTACTAAAACTTAATTCGTTTATGTTTTCTCCTTTTTCTCCCATACATTTCTCTGCAGCGCCCCTAGCGGACAGGTTGATGAACTAAAAATGACAGTACAAATTTTAAATGGATTCGCGCGTATTCACGTATTGGATAACTCGTACTAGGGGTACTGCATAACGCGAGTGCAACCGCGGGGGAACCTTGTATCGCGGTAAAACATGGCATAATTATTTAGACAAAACTTGCTATTTATTCTGCTGCTAAGCAGTAATGAAAAATACTACCGTATTCCGGTTTGAAGGGCACTAGCTAGTGAAATTACTGGGCAAATGAGACTTTATGACCTGATCTCACAGTCTAGTAATTTTATTGCTAGACTGCTAAATGTCTCAGTATGACGTGCGCAGTGCAGTGTCACGCGAAACTTTATATGTATATTTTAAAGTTCCGAGTGGTACAGCAACTGTTATGGGCAACCGGTGACGCTTAACATCACGCGAACGACTAGCTCGACACATCATTCGTTAACATCAAAAAGTAGCCAAACCCTCCTTCCATATGGAAACTATAAACAGGTCACTAAGTTGTACGGTGCCGTAAGCCGTAATTAATTTAGTTGTTGTAAATTATATTTGCGAGCGATAATTCGAACTGCCCAATGTTAAGTATATTATAGTCTGTGCGTACTGAACATCTGGCATGGTAATCTGGTTCAAGGATTTGTAAACTGTTTAAGTCATATTATATTAGTCTTAAGTATAGCCAGCACAATATGGCATAAGAAATAATATATAAGCCATTAAATTAAGAGTGTATATAAATAAATAAATAAATATATAATGTGTGGACATTTCACACAGCGCCATCTAGCCCCAAACTAAGCATAGCTTGTACTATGGGCACCAGATAACTGATATATAAACGTAATACTATTAGGTCGTGCTACTTCAAATCTATGAGGAAGAAAGGTTCTCGAGTGGCGACCTCAAACTGTTTCCACCATCTCTTGTAAAACAACTCATCATCATCATCATCATCATCATCAACAGCCTGAAGACGTCCACTGCTGAATATAGGCCTGGCCCAGAGAGCGCCAGTTTGAGCAGCTGCTCACTTCCTGCATCCATCGGCTCCCCACGGTGAAACAGCTCATTCACACATTATTGAGTAGTGTAAGTCACCTAATATATTGATTGTAAATCTGGGAAATGTGGAATGAGCTTCCACCAGCGGTCTTTCCTCAGAGCTAAGAATAACAGGGTCAAAAGAGTTGCACCCACATCACAGGGCATATAATATTACAGATGTTCATATGTTACAGATGTTCATAGGCTACGGTGACATCTTCCCATCAAGAGGGCCGATATGCTTGTTTGCTAACTATACAAGAAAGCGGGTGATGATGATGGCTTACCGGTGCCCTCGCCTGCATCTGCTGTTCCGTCTCAGGTCGTTCACCATCCGTGCAGAAGTAGCACTTGTCTGGTGGCTTCCAGTCGGTGGGTTCCTCTGACAGCTCCATCTTCGGCTGCGTCGCTGGCCGCTTGATCAGGCTCTCCAGGATCGTCTCTTGACGCTGCGGTTTGGGACTGCCATCTTCCCCCTGGGAAAGTTGACACTTTTAACACGCTGGTTTTAGAAACCACACTTATTTGATTACTATTAAATAGGTCTCTCTGCCTGTCTCTCTGCCTGTCAAAATCCTCTTTTCTGAGCAATTCAGGAATGGATGGAAATATTTAATTAAAATTTATGTGAAACACTGAAGTTCCGCCCTGAGATTCTCTAATCAAAGAGGACGTAATACTCCTGCGTTCCTGGAAGGTTCCAGTAGTACCTAGGTACTATTCTGTTCTGTGCTCTCAGGAAAAACTTAAAATATCCATACAGCTGAGATATTACCCAATAAGCTTATTTTTGCAGTAAACCCTTAAATTATTATGAAAAAATATTACTGCCACATCATAAACTTAAATATCTACACCTACAGTCAAAGAATAAAGGAACACATTGGCAATGTTCTTCGGTATCTTTGTTTCCAGATAACTATACTTAACTGGCGATGACTTTATGGTAATAAAAGTAGACTTTTACTGTCCATCCTCCACTGCAGCCGTTTTGGATGCAAGAGGCAAGCAGCCGATCAAAGTGACGTTCTAAAAGAGAAGCCTATCTTCAACAGTGGCCGCCTTCCGGCTGCTAAAGCCACTCGAAGTGGTATTCTAAAACCGAAGCAGTGAACGTCTTCTACCCAAATATGGTGATAGGTGTTACCTTTCGCTCGTCCTCGTTGATCTGCTCTATGGTCTTGATCTTGAGCGCAGGTGGCTGGTCGGTAGCAGGCATGGAGTCCTCGTCGCTCGACTGGTCGTCGCTCCGCCTCGGTATCAACGCGTCTTGGTATAGTTTCCATTTTCGTCGACCCATCAACTCCTCCGCCACCCGTTCTAGACCTGGAAGATGAAAAAGATATAGGATAAATAATTGGTGTTCACGTTTTTTTATAAATTTAACTTAGCGAGAGCGGACGTGGCTCAGCAGTACAATGTCTTTTGATCCTACATATTATTGGGGGGGGGGGAAATATGTCCTCGCACTTCCCTGCCACCACGGGGGTGATGACAGGGGGTATGTGGGACTCGAACCCACTAAAACACCCCCGTGATCCGTCCGCCGCCGCGACGGGGCGAGATAGGGTCACGCTGGCATTCACTATCTCGCCCCAGCGGTAGGCTCTTTCGGCCCTCTGCGCCAATGGGTGGGTAACCTTCCACCTCAGTTACCCACCAGACGTGTGGGGCCGTGTAAACGCAGCGGAGAGTGTTCCGTTTAGCCCTGCACCAATGGCTTTCCAAGTTAGCTATGTGCGTGATTTGCGCTGCTTATCGCACATTTTTTTGAGTTGTACCGAAACGTATATAGTCGAAGATACTTGATTACATTTCAGGAAAAGAGTCGATTAGGTATAAGACGGCTTAATACAATTTAGGGTCCATGGCCCCAATAATTTTTGAATCTAATAACTGGCACCGTAAACCAAATGAAGTCATTTGGAAAGTATCGCGCCATCAACAAAAATATGAAATTATGTACAGTTCGTGTTTGTTTTTAGCAGTTAGTAGGTACAATTCGTTTAAAACTTTATTTTTTTTAGTTCAATCTGGGGTCAGTAGTTAGTTCGACCGAATTAATTCGCCCAAAAGTACGATGCGACCACATCTAAAAATTAGCCACTAGTGTCACTACGATACGATGTTGCGAATCAGCCAACCATAATTTCATTCAAGTAGAATGTTTAATATTAAATACACGGTACTTATTTTCGCTGTGAACCGAAACTGCGTCCTGCGTCAATCTACGACCGGTCATACACGTTTTCGAAACTATAAAAAGCAGGCTTTCGCCCAATGTGTCGATGAACTCAACTAGTCGGTCGGAAATTACTATTAGGCACAGCGAAGTTGAATTAAAATAAACTACGATGTAGAGAGCAAGAACACCGAGTAATAGGGTCTTACACCTTAACCAGATTATGCATATACATATATAGATCTATAATATATATAATTAGATATAATATTAGATATTTTATAGTCGTTTCGTGCATTTGTCTGAACGATATTTGGTCGAATCGAACACTGGCCCTTTTTAAGCGCAGCTCAATCAATCAGTTTATCGTCTGCATGTCAAGTCACACCTTTGGCACCCAAAGCTTTTGCTTCAACTCGTAAAAGCCAATTTCACGACTTGAAGCAGACACTTTGCTTGCTCGGCCTGTAACACAATTTTTATACGTAATTATAATATTTTTTTTATCTATCCATTTTTCTATTATTTTAGTTAGTTATTTATAATTTTATCCGCTATCCGCTTAAGCCTTGTCCGGTCATATTGGACTGCAGCCGTCAAAACTAAAACCAAGATAGTGTGGAGCGGATGCCAAGGTTCGAATAACGATACTTTTCCAGTATCGATAATGGAATCGTTTTTGGTGTGATTGATTGGTAGGTATAGTATCATTGCTTGAGGTCAGCAGGGCTATGTTATAGTAATGTATTTATTGCTATTCGAATAATACCTATTTATATTATTGTTATTGGTCCAAACTCCAAACTGAAGCGAGAAATTTAAATACTTACCGCCAAGAAATACTTATATTGTAAAAGCTTAATACATAGTACAGTACCTAGTGCTTGCACACTATAGTGTGTATAGTGTGCAGGTAGGTAGGTACTGTGTTCATGAGGGACATTGTGCCTAATAACATTACTGGGCAAATGAGACTTTATGATCTGATCTCACAGTCTAGAAATATTGATACTAGACTGTGTGAGGTCTCAGGATGACGTGCGCAGTGCACGCGTAACTTTAATTTAGAGTTCCGTGTGTCACTGCAATTTTTTTATGCAGCTGCAAGTCTTATTAAGTACCAGGTGATTGACTAGCTAGTCACGCCATTCTTTTACATAAAAAAATCTATACAAGCTTTGAAGCAAAAAACAGCAAAATATTTGAACTTCGACTGTAGTTAATTTACGTCTGGCAATACCGAATCTAGAATGTTCGTGAATGAAATGCAGAAAAGTATCATTACAATAATAAATATTGATAAATACCGACATGGATACGACCATGAGTACCGACAACACAGAGTAAGATTTTTTTCTCTAATCTGTGACCGACAATAATCATGTCTAAATTATAATTGGCTTTAATTGAACGCGTCAAAATTATCATTATGTGCACGGAAAAAAGTTGTCTATTCAATTCAATTCATTACATCCGCGTCATAGCTCGTCAACCTTTTTCCTTCGCCATTTTCATTGTTCAAGGCAGTTAAGTCCTCTACAATCTGACTTCACAAAGGTTAAGTTGATAAAGTAGTTAAGCACCTACTTATATTTATGACTTGTGTGTGTACTTAATTTTTATTAAAAATATAGCAACTAAAGAGCATCTCATGGGCAAACGTGCTCCTTACTTCGTCATTTACCTTCAGGTGAGTGGTCGACATTTTAGCATTAAAAAAAACTCAAACAGTAAACTTCAAGTAGTACCTCAAAAACACAAAAAAATGATTACGTAAAGCCCACGGCAAGCTTCAAGCTTTTTCATATAAAGTATCAGTGTATTAACAAATCAACGAACTGTCTAATTACCTACATTATAATTTACCTAATAGGCATAAAAAGTAGTTATGATTTCAATAGCTAGTCCTAATAAAAGTCAAATGGCATAACTCTACTAACTGAAGCAAGACCATCAGCATGTTAATAACGTAACTAATGGGAAGGCATTGAACTCTCATGGTGTGGAATAATAAAAATAATTACACATTAGTGTCAGTTTCCAAGCAAATCGTAGGTCTAATGTGATATGAAAGTGATGAGCTTTTGCCATAATAGGAAGACATCGGTGTTAACTTTGCATTTCATAACTTATTAGGTACTTCAATAAACTACCTTCATCAATATTCAGCCTCTACATTTAAATATTAATTATGATTTATGCTTAATTCACTGAGAACTATAGATTTTAAAAAATATTAATGTAGATAATGAAAGTAGTTTATTTAGGTACTTTCGGTTGTGAAAGATGAAAGGTTCTTTAGGTTATTCCCTGAGTACCTCAATCTCTGAGACCCCCGTCCCGAAGGACCATGATTTATTTTTATTTTGAACTCGATTAAAAGTAGAAAGCGCTACAGTCTATTAAAATGTTTATGACAAATAAATTATTCATGGTTAAGATGCAAAATTAATGATGTCAATAAAAATTAGATCCTATATATGAAATTTCACTGCATGCAAGTTGTAAATTGCAAGGTTCAATTTATGGCAAATAAGGCCTGGCCTGTCTATGGCAAATATAACTATAAGAAATATGTTCAATCCGTTATAAAAGCGAGAACGATTCTCGGACCGTTGTGCACTCACAGGTTGTATGCACTCGCTGATTGCTGATAAAAATTGTTTCTTTCTTTTACTGCTTATTTATTTCACTCATTAATAAGTTTTTTTTCGATAAAAATCTATGTTGATAATAATAAAATTAAAAATGACTTATAAGTGGTCACTGCATTATACATTCATAGTTTTTTGGCTAATTAAAAATGTTCGTCAGCATATTTGATTTGCCGAAATATACATGGAAAACTACATGTTTTTAAACATGCTGTAAAATTAATATATTTTATTATACTCACTTTACCTAAGTTATACAGCATACTTGAAAGGAAGTGGACTGGTGCACTTTTTGAACGATATCACAATGGTGTTTAGCTCACGCGATGATAATAGTATAATAATAGACAACTGACAATCTGAGTAGATAATTAATTCACTTTAAAGCCCGTCAATTGTTAACAAAAGGTCATTTTGTACAAAATGGCGTGACAAAAACGCGATGATAAACAAAGGATGGTGGTGCGCGTGCACTGACTACTGATTGGCTAAAACTATGATTGGACTGCTCTATTTCAAGGTCAAAGTGAGTCAGATGCATTTGTGTATGCATGTTTGAATGTTTGGTGCATGGTGCACGCGACAGCGAATACAATATTACATGCAAATTCATAAAAAGCAAAAATTTTCTAATAGGTGCTTCTAAGTTTCACATCCCCATCCGGAAGACGTTGTCTTCTGAACACAGGCCTCCTTCACAAAACGCCACTTTGAACGCTTATAATAGGGGTTTGCCATAATTACAACGCTTGGAAGATGGCTTGGTGATTGCAGAAGATTTTAATGTAACGGGGAGGATGCTGCTGCTACTGCCATACTCCTTTGACGGTCTATCACGAGAAAAAGTGTCAGGAAAATTTTGTCATGGTACGCAAACTAGACGGGCCGGACTTGTCCAGATTCCAGTAACATGACAAGTTTTAAAAATATTGGGCTATGTGGACATTACATTTGCCAAAAGATGAGACTCTACTAAATCGCTGAAAGCTCATACCTTGACTGACCCTTATGTTAAGTGATTCAACACGGAAACAAACGACGTCCTTGTTTGGCACATCGCAAATGTGCGCGTGGAATTGCAGAGATTATTCGATTTTAATTATTATTAAAAAAATATCCTTCCCAGTCCTTGTAGAAGTCATTTTTCTAATGCCAAGCGATTTACGAACAATGCCAACATGAATGCGCTAATTGCAAAACAGCATCTTATTTTAAGGAAACAAGGATCTAATTGAAATTTTTCTAGTAAGTAGGTACTCATTATTTGATTAAATCTGACTGGACAAAAGGATAGTCAACAAAGTTGCGAACACAGATTTTATTTATCATTATAAATACATTTTATATTCTCTAATGGTTACTGTCACGAAGGGGAAATAGTTACATGTATAATGAAAATACAATGTGGTTCTTATTTAAGACCAGGATATTCATGCATCTTGCTCGCGCATTGCGACACTTGAAGGCATGGTAGAGCTTACTTACGAAAATTCAATCCGTAAAAAAACATTAAAGACAACATCAAAAATCATCAACAAAAAAATCACATAATTATCAAAACTGTTTTCATACATGAAAAAAGGACAGAACGAAAAAACCTTTTGATACTGTTTTAATATTCTAGCCTTAATAATAGAGTTACACTATTTTACAACCAACTGCGTTTTTTAGTATTATCTGTAGGTATTATATTATCTGGGGTATTATTATAGAAGAAGGTGAAGTATTTTAACTTTTCCTTGACACGGATTGAACATCGTGTACTTTAAATACATTAGAAAAATATGCCTCTACATTTTTTAGCGTTAAAAATACAATTTCAATGGGAAAACACTAAAATCTGCCACTTAAATGAAAATGAAAATGAAAATACCGCTTTTAATATTTACAACCATAGATGTCCTAGAAATAACGTAACAGTTAAATTATTCATTTACGAATAGCAAAAACAAAGGTGAGTCGACATAATACAATTGGATACATCTCAAATCTCGAAAACCATTTAAAAGGCCGGATGCAGTGCATCTTTCAACCTTCTGTGTGCTCGTGACCTTTAGACCAGAGCTATTGTTTGTTAAATTAAATTATGCCACATTAAGTGGCATTAGATTTTTTTGCAATAACGACTTCACGCAGTATTTTTTATTCGAAATTTTAATGAACCCATTGTAGCATAATATTTATGTGATATCTCTGACAGATTTATTCCTGGTTACCTTAAATAAGGAGGTAAAAAAGAAAATCTTGCTATTTTTATAGGTAATAAATGTACATGAAACCCAAATAAAGGGTTCCTCGGTGAGTACTCCGTTCCCCGAGGCCTTCGTTCTGGGGGACCACAAACACACAAAGATTACATTCGTTTTCATCTTTATCTATGGTTTTCAACTTGTAAATACTTAGCTAATGCTAACTATAATTTATTAAAATTTGTATCAATTTACATTGTTATTATCTGGATATTACCAGCACAGTTTCCCTGAGATAATTTTCATATTATGTTTTTATGAAATAGATATAAAACCAAACCATTGTCCCGGCTTGCAGCGAACACTGCCAGTTTCGTCGTTCATTAGTGAATTGATATCATTTTAATTGGCCGCGATTGGCCTCTATGGTTCTGACATTGAATCGTACTCAATATAAATAAACCTGCAAAAATACGACAAAAGGGTGAATTAACAAAAAATAAAAAACAAATAACTATAAAATATAGTTTATCTACGCTGCCACCACGTCAACACGCATGCAACGTGCATGGCCATGGAAAAAACGAAAGCAATCGATCATAAGCTATGATAACAATTTCATTATTTTAGCTACATGCATAATGATACACATACTTATATATATATAATTTATACATAGGGAACACTAATTCATAATACACATTAACAAAAACATACATATCCCGCAAACATTCATGTACCTACACACCCTTACACGTCATTTTTGTTTCATAATCTAGGTTACTGTTAGGATTAAAATAGGTATTGGCATGCAAATATTAATTTAAAATTTATGTTTGGCTTTGTAAAAATTCAATACTTTATTGTTAATGTAGACCTAGATTACATTTAGGTTAAGTAATCAGTTGTACTAACTACTAGTTGTGTAACCTACTTAAGGCTTTATCTTTTTGTTTCTGGCGAAAGAGGCCTGGATCTCATAATACGGGCCCTGAGCCTAGTGTGGGATCCAGGTGCTCTAATTAATGTATATGTTACCCACTTATGCCTATTTTCCAAATAAATGTATTTTTCATTTTTCATTTTCATTTTTTTTCAAAATTCCTATAACATCTTTTTTCTTTTTAATGCTCAAAATATTAGAAATAAAATCTTGTCGGTTGCAAAAGGTTGCGTACCTCTGGAATCGAACATCGAACGCTATTTGAATAAGAAATTAGAATAAAGATGGCAAAAAATATGAGCATTAGAAAGAGCGGAGTGACGAGCGTGCGAAAGAGACGCATGACCATCGCAGGACGCCATTGGCTGACCGCTTTTTATGCTTTAGTTCCCCTAATCTTCATTTCGACTAACATCTGCTATGCTAATGTTTATTCGAAATAGTACTTTAAATATATCGCTTTAAGATCTCATTTGCAATTCACGCGACGGGTCTTCATGTTCCTTTTTTGCTACAATCTATCGTCCGGTCGTTGCACGCAAGTTGTTACTTATATCAATTTTTAATACATCTCCCGTCGAAAGGGCTCCATTTAAGGCCAGTTGGAAAAAGGACCTGTTTACAATATTTTTTGCTATTCATTGATAGGCAGATGGCTGACGTTAGTAATAGAGTACTACAAAGTAATTAAGTATTATATCTTATTCTGTGAGCTATGAGAAAAAACCGGCCAAGTGCGAGACGGACTCGCGCAGAAAGGGTTCCGTACCATTATCTATAGAAGCGAGCAAAAAAATCAGTACGTTTGTTGTATGAAAGCCCCCTTCAATATTTATTTTATTCTGTTTTTTAGTATTTGTTGTTATAGCGGCAACAGAAATATGTAGGTACATTATCTGTGAAAATATCAACTGTCTAACTATCACGGTTCATGAGATACATCCTGGTGACAGACGAACAGGAGCCTTAGTAATAGGGTTCGCTTTACCCTTTGGTTACGGAACCCTATAAAGCCGTCGGTCAAACATGAGTTGATGTAAGTAACAGCATTGTAATTAGAAGGCTCTGCACTTAACTCGTCAAATGGACCTTTGCCGATTAAATTCAATTAATTCTATTCAAATATGGACGCTAAATTCTCTATGATCATAAATTCTGTAAATTGCTTGAATTGTAATAATTTATTGTTATTTGTCTATCGACCGTCGTAAATTATCGCAAAATGGAACTATAAAAGTATTAAGTTAATGTTTATGTATTTAAATTAAACGCAGCTAAATGTTTATCAACAGGGACAAAGAACTCATTATTGAGTTTTGGCGGGAACGCGGAAAAGTTCACGTCGTTGCATTGTATTATTTCTCAAAACTTGTGCTTTTTCCCGTGTTAATGTTTAAAATTGGTGGCGTTTTACGAGTAGGTACCTAAGTAGGTGAACAATGACACTTAAAATATAATTTAATTAAATTCTTTTTGAATATAAATGGTACCTATAATAGGTAATAATATGCAGAAATCGTAGACTCTATAAACCAATAATTCAGTTTTTTACTTCAATATTCTATCACTGCCGATAAAATCGAAAAATCATTCATTCAATGAACAATAAATACATTTTTTAAGTCAGTTCTAAAGGTTGATGACGCATGGTATCGGTCGTCGATCATGTTTGCCATTTTTGCTGCGGCTGTATTTTTTTTTTTTTTTCTTAACCTATCCTGTCCCACTGCTGGGCAAAGGTCTCCCCCATATCCTTCCAGATATCCCGGTCCCCCGCAACCTCGGACCACTGCTCTTGAAAGGTGTCGAGGTCATCACGCCATCTCTTTCGGGGCCTGCCTCATCGTCGTCGCCCGTCTTCAGGTACCCACTCTGTGATGATCTTTGCCCAGCGATCTGGGTGCATCCGGCTAACGTGTCCTGCCCACTCCCATTTCAGTTTAGCAGTTTTATGACCGACATCGGCAATGCCTGTTTTTGAGCGAAAGTTTTGTCTCAAAAGTCCAAGCTCAAGGTTTGCCAAAGAGGAATGGAACGAAGCATGTTGAACATAAAGAGAATTGACAGAGTTCCTAACTCTATAATTCGCGGCTGTATTATGAGAGAAAAATTCAGTTCAAACAAAAACTATGGTTTTTAATCTATGTCTTGTTAAGAATTGTTTATCGACCATTGAAGCACTTACTCACTTTGTTTAAGTACTGTAACGCATGTTTGTGTCGGTATCTACATAGTACAGTAGGTATTATATTATCTGGGTACATAGCAACTAGCTAGCTATACATACTAAGTACGTACCGAAACGGCTCTAGCCAAATATCTATTTAGCCACTTAACCTCGTAGCTCCTCAGTTGTCGAATAGTTCCGTAGATATCGACATACGTAGATATATTGTAGCGTAACTGTCTAAGGTTCTTATGACAAAACAATGCGCAGGTTTCAATTGGTTTTCAAGTCAAGTTCACTAATTGTTTATTTAGTGAATGAAATTTTGACTTGAGCCCCAATTGAAGACTGAGCATCGTTCTGTAATACTGGAATACCTGTCCGGCCAACTAGTTGGTTATAGCCGTCTCACTTTTATCCATCTATTTACGTGACCTCTAAACTAACCACCCAAAGTCAACTTAAGACCTTAGTTTGCGTAGCCACGTAACGGCGTAGCAACCAATTAAAGTAGCCGGTTGGCTGCAGCTGAGTAGCCGCTTAACTGCATAGCCTCTTGCCTGCAGCTGCATAGCCACCTAGCTGCGTAACAACCCTTAAACTGCAGCGACGTAGCCACGTAACTGCAAAGCAAACAACAGCGTAGCTCCTACACTGGAAGCGCAGCCACGTAACTGTGTAGCAATCAAATATTGTAGCCTCAGCTGAAGAGCCACTTAGTTATATATATATGTGTGGACAATTCACACATCGCCATCTAGCCCCAAACTAAGCATAGCTTGTACTATGGGAACCAGATAACTGATTGTTTGTAAATACATACATAGAATACAACACAACACCCAGACGCAGAACAAACGTCTATGTTCATCACACAAATGTTTGTCCTGGGTAGGAATCGAACCCACAGCCCTCAGCTCAAAAGGCAGGAATACCACCAACTGAGCTATCGGGCCCGTCGTTACTTAGCAACTCAATTGCGTAGCTTTGACTGCAGTGGCGTAGCCACCTAACTCCGTAGCAACCCAACAACGTAGCCCTTAACTGCTTTTGCGTAGCCTACTAACCACGTAGCTCCGTAACCGCGGCTGCATAGCCACTTAACTGCGTAACCACCCGGACTACGTAGCCACCTTACTGCATAGCCACTAAATTCCGTAGGCATCTAACTGCAATGCGTGGTTGGCAAACTGCGTAGCCAGTAAGTTGCTTAGCTTTAGCCACGCAATTTGAAAACTGCGTAGCTAGCGAGCTGCGTAACCACCTGTCTCTCTCAAACTCGTCTATTTTCTCACGAAGTACTGCACCTATTGATGCGTATCGCCCATAAGAGCGGTGATTAATGCCTCCAGTCAACGATGGGTGACCATTAAACTGTTTTTTGTGACCGCTAGGTTGGTAGTAAACGGTTACGTAATTTTTGTTCTTAAACAAGGGAAATTAAAAATGGCGGCATTTGTTTCTACACAACTTATGCACGACGGGCCCGATAGCTCAGTTGGTAGTATCCTTGCCTTCTGAACTGAGGGCTGTGGGTTCGATTCCTACCCAGGACAAACATTTGTGTGATGAACATAGATGTTTGTTCTGCGTCTGGGTGTTATATTGTATTCTATGTATGTATTTACAAATAAAAAGTATCTAAGTATTGTATCAGTTATCTGGTTCCCATAGTACAAGCTATGCTTAGTTTGGGGCTAGATGTGTGAATTGTTTACACATATTTATTATTATTATTATTTTAGCGACGTGTCCACGTGTGTCTTTACATTACCTAAAGCTTACTCACCTAATTAATGAATGATATTATTACATGGCCGCCGGCAAGTTTATAAAATTGAGATGACTCGCCACAGGTGTGCTAAAATTATGCAATAGAACTAACTTAAGTATTTCAATAACCCCTATTGTGCTGCGTAGTGGTGCAATCAGGTCGGGGGCTGCTGGTAGATCTAGTCACTGAAGTTACGTAGTAACGTATTCATTAATCTGCGACTGAAGTCAAAGGAAAAAATCAAAAAAGTTATTATTTTTTGATAAAATTGGGCATTTTTTAAGTAAATACAAAATTAATTGGTCATTCGGATTGTTTGGTGATTGTGTGGTAATTAAGGAAATGCACAGATATACAGTACGTTTCTTGGATATACAGATTAACTGTTATAGATAATTATTTTAAGTGTTAAGTAATCTCTATATTTTACAGTACGTACAGTTTGACTAATTCTAATTACTTAAGACTTAATAATTACATTTATTTAAGGTATACCTAAGTACCTATGACTTACTTAGGTATACACATAAGTATAGTATGTGCATTAAAATGAAGCCTAAGTCCTGCTGTTTTAAATGACCATGACTTTTGACTCCTACTCTATCCACGCGACATTGGCGGAGTTGAAGCAACGCCGCAGAGGCCGTAATAAGAAATTGACTTTTGACTCTTGAATAAATCATCCTACCGCTCCCAACCTAAATGGCCAGGGGCTATTGACAAGGGAACTATCGCTAAACTATTCTCATTGAAATTGTTAAAGCATTCAGCTGAATACTTATTGATTTATGCAGAGCTGCGGTAAAAATGCGGGATAGCTCGCAGTTCAGAATGTCTTAATTGAAAACTTTGTTTTTGTTGTGGGTAAGGAAGTTGCGTAATGAGCTGTTTTAAATTCTTTTGCCCTATTGATACGTACATAAACACATTAACATTAAACATTGTAACAGCTGAATTAAAATTTTACTTTAGGTAGTAATATTGCTAGCAAATTGCACTCACAATGAGGCGTTTTATTAAACAAAACTAGTTACGCTTCTGCTACTAGATGGCGTAGTAACCACGTATTTCAAAGCTTTGAAACCACAGAGTACAAGAAAATGGCAAATTCAGTTGGGTGGACCACAGAGTACATTGTTGATTTGTCGATAGAAAGCCATTAGAGTATATGCCTTCCATAAAATAAGGAAAGGATACTAAACCTGATACATAATTATCTTGATAATGACAGAACGTAAAACCCCATTTTAGCGCCATCTATCGGGTCTTTATAAAATTACAGCTTTTTTTTAATAAAACGCCTCATTACAACGGTGAAGGAAAAATATCGGGGGGAGCCGGCAACCATAATATTCGAGAAAATTCACAATGGTTTCACTCTATGCGTGTTAGAGAACATAAACCTCCTCAGAGAGCGCCACCTTGAGCGGCTGCTCGCCTCCTGCATCCATCGGGTCCCCGCGATTGAGGCCTACGCTTCGTCTTCCGATAACTGAACCGGATGTTAAGCAGTGGACGTCTTTAGGCTGTTGATGATGTTGATGATGATGATGATGATGATGATGATGATGTGTGAGATAAAACCCGCGTCCCAGTAATGCGAAATTATGGACTGATGACGACGTGCTCTAATTTTTTACAACGCATTGGGTTGCATCTTGCATAGCAAATTGGCCTTCGATATGAACAAAAAAGTACAAGTTAGCAGTATACTCTATCGGGCACAAAAACAGAAAATCTAATAGTACCACATTGCTACCCAAAATTGCCGCCAACAGTCCTGCATTAGCGATAAATAATTAAATAATTAAACCTCATACTCCTACACGGTGTAAGGCCCTATAATTTAATAGTTGAACGCACCCATAACTGGCAATTTCACAAAGTTGGCATCACTGCCTAATGACAGTTGGCGCGCAAATTCTAAAATGGCGGCCGCAGCGGCAATCGAAATGATGACGCGTTACGAATCACACGAATTAGCTTCTTTTGTGAACTTTAAAATTATAGGAAACTGTCTTTCTAGTGAAATTTCATGCTATAAAGGAAACAATGCATGTAATTGGTTGAATGCACTGCTTTTGTTAGGTTGGTACAGTTTTTTCTCTCACACAATTCAATACAGTAGAACTGTTACATATTACTTAGTCTTTGAGTTGTCTTGGAACGGTAAATGTGAAATTACCGGGTGCTTGATACAAATAGGTGTTTATGACATTGATAACTATCATGTTTCAGTCTGAATCGTGTCCCGACAGTGGGAACTTATAGTGCGAATCAAACTTAATGGCGGCTGTGAAGTTGGCGCAAAACGCTGCGCAGTAGCAAAAATTAGATGTGCGCAGAAAGAGGTCACTGGAATGCGCAACGTGCAGCGCACTTCACAGTCGCCATTGAGTTTATTTCACACTACCTCACATCACTGACAGAAATTAACAAAAATCGATAAAAGTCATTAATCAAAAAAAAAAGAAGAATAGTACATATACATTTTATAAAATTAGATTCTTTTTTAATTTAATAATAGGTAGATAACCTTGAAATAAGACTGACGGGTTTGGCCAAGCGCTTTCTAGAAAGGAGACGTTAGTGTTGACGTTTGTTTATTAAGCCAACATAAAATAAACAAAATCAACATACCATGACAATTTATGTCTATCACAGGTTTATGGAAAACGTCAAAGACGAAAGTTCAGAAGGGTCACAGCTTTCTACCTAAACTGAGATTACCTGCGAGTATAGAATTAACCAATGTAACGAGGCATTAGAAAATAAGCGGTTTGGCAGGGTTTTAAACTATTCAGTACTTATTTCTAATAAGATGAAAATTATTTAATTATAATGACTACAGTAGACTTTACTGTTTGACATCGTAGTTATGACAATGTTTTATGTAAATTTATAAATGACCGACGTGACGAATTTCATTAACTTGATTCAATAACAACACAGATTGCTTATTAAGTAGATACAATAAGATGAAAAATAAAAACATAATTTACGCCCCGAAGAGTTAAGAATTTCCATTATTAATTAAATTAAAGGCAATTAGAGTCTGTGCAACTCAATGGCGGCTGTGAAGTGCGCTGCAAGGCCCCCAGGCTACTCTGCGCCGCTTACCTTTTCCCGCGCACATCTAATTTTTCTGCGCAGCGTTTTGCGCCGACTTCACAGCCGCCATTAAGTTTGGCGTAGACTCTACCTACCCCACTTATCAAACTATTTAGTAAAACGGTAAAACCTAGAAATAGTGCGTGTTATCTGTGGTAAAAAAACACACTCGGTAAATATTTCAAATGACGTAATATTACAATATATGAGACCTAGTTCGGTAAACATCGAACCTAGTAATACATTTTCCGGTTCAACTACTAGGGTAATAGAAACACTGTATGTTATTTCTTAAAATATTACACCCATGCAGACTTAGGTAGGTACGGTCAGAGAAATCTATAGAATTTTAAAGCCTTAAATATTTGTCATCAATGCTTTACACGAGAGAAATTTAACCTTATTTAAACTTAAACTTTATTAAACCTCATCCCGCCTTCCTGATTTTATTATCGAACTTCTCGGCAGCGTGAAAAAGCGCATCCACATATTGTAGACACGTGGAAACCTCATACGACGCGATTCTTGCGGTCGTTTCTTCCACGAACCTGCAAGATGTGGAATGATCTTCCTCCTGAGGTTATTCCGCATAACTACAGTATGGGGAGCTTCAAGAAAAGTGTTAAAAGAGTCCTCTCTAAGGGTAGGCAACGCACCGGCAATGCCCTTGGTGTTGCAGATGTCCATAGGCGGCGGTGGCCACTTACCATCAGGTGGGCCGCCTGCTTGTTTGTCACTCATTACATAAAAAAAAGAAAGGCTGTACCTATATTTATTTACATGTTAGTAATAAAAAAAATGTTTAAGGCGAAGAGCAGAGCATACAAGGTGCTTTTTGGCACGTTTCCTGACGAAATTAGAGCTTTGAATTTAATATATCATGTAATTCGTTTCATTAACTTGTTTGTGATGAACGGAAATACAAGATAAATAAATTCAGCTCTACTTATTGAAAAAAATCACACACATACCTCAAAAATCGAATATATTTTTACAAAAAAAAAAAATGGTGTATTCCCAACAAAAAATCACATAATGTGATGAATTCATAATTTAGAAAAATGCTATACAAACATAGATATTAATTAAAAACCTCCAAAATCAGTCATTTCGTGCGTTGTCTTTGACGTAAGCGCCACGCGGAGGTTCAGACTGAATTGATATTTAAGACTACGACATGTTAAAGTCGATGTTTCTTTGATAAAAAAAGATAAAAACATAAGTCCAAAAAAAAGAGTGAGTTTAAATTATAAACTAACAAACTACCAAGCAAGACAGTAGAAGATATAATTAATGGAAACCCGAGGATAGGAATCTAACCCTGGCCAAGTTACCACTAATAAGAGTTATGGCAGTGCAAAAATTACCACTCATGTGCGACTTTGGATTTAAGGCAGGTCTTTACAAATAATATCTATCCTATCTAGACAAAAAATTGTAAATATATGACCTACGTTAAGCCATATAAATGTACCAAAATAAAGGCTATCCCGAAAGAAAATTTTGTAGTAAGTAAGTAGTTAAATTAATTCAGAAAATATTGTTTAAGCCTTTAGTTTCCTCTTTGTCTGTCTGTTCGAAAATGTACATTTAAGAAGGAACATCATTATCATCAATATCATCATCCTCCTCATCATCATCATCGCCATCATCATCAGGGGTTTCTAAATGTCATCCTAATTTTCCTTTTCTATCATAACGGAAATCAAACCAGCAATCCTTGCTAACCCAACTTTCGCACCAAATTGAGAATGTCAACCGGCAAACAAAGCAAAAGTATGCGTGAATCAGCTGGTCCCCTATCTACAGTAGACCTACAACATTACATATCGTGCGACCGTGACACACAATTTCAACGTTCAAGCGTTTACACTGCATACTATTTGTATAGCTTTAAGCATTACGAGTGTTATGTACTAGCTGTTCATAGCTGTACACGTTAGGTCGGCTATAAAGTTCTCTGCTTGAACTGTATTGTATTTTAGCCTTTAAGGTTTCTATTTTGTCCACTGCTGAACAAGGCCTCCCCAGAGAGCGCCACCTTGAGCAGCTGCTCGCCTCCTGCATCCATCGGCTCCACGTGGTTTTCATCAGGTCGTCGGTCCACCTAGTGGGGTTTAGACTGCGTTGATTGATTAATTATTTAATTATAATGACGACCAATGAATGTAATGCTCTTCTAGCCACAGTATTTCCTCCTGGGTATAACTTAGATAGGTCTTTTCAAGTTTCCATTTTTCTATAGGGTCCACTCCTCCAGCGGACGTAGCCTTCTCGTTATCCTGGCAACAGCCCAAGCCGGGGCTCGCACCCCAGGGGTGCCCTTGAGCTAGTTGCCCCCCCTTTTTGTCGGCTGGGTGTCTTAAGCGCCTGCTCTCCTGCTCGGTGACGCTGTAAAGGTCGATAGAGACCAACTGCATTAACCCATTCACAAAAAGGTATCTTTTCAAGTCAAGGGTGAATGGAAACGTGCGTCAGCTTAGACAAATTTGTCACTGTAGCTGATATGACTAGCTCTTTGCGACTGCAGTTTGCTAACTCTGTGACTTTAGTTTAGGTACGTCAGATCACTTCATTTCTGATACGATTCGATCCCTCGAAGAAACTCCAAGCATAGCCTTTTTCATAGCTATCTGGATGTCTTTAAATGGGCGGACTGGTCATACTGTGCATCCACGACACGGTTCTGAACGAATGGTATACTTACAGGTAGGATGCACTGATTGGAAGTACTATTTCATAGGATGCAGGCATTGCGGTACCGATGCCCACGAAAAATGAAATGAAAACCAAAACTCAAAATCCACAGGGCGATGTGGTCGCTAAACAAATAAGCACAAATAAATTAAAAAAAAAACTCAAAAACCAGTAATACCTAATAGTTTTACGATCAAGGCCTGGGTGCCAAAGAAAGCAGCACCAGTGTCAAGTGAAGTGGTAAGAAGGGGACTATAAAACAGTAAAACACGATAACTATTGTTTTCTCATGTTTTCTCTATCAAAAGATATCAAATAAAACACACCCATGAGAAATTTTAATACTAAAAGATAATAAACTGAAATCTTGGTAAGAAACAAGCGCTATTTATTATTATTATTATTTATTATTATTAAAGACACCAAGTGAAATTCAGTCAGAAACAAAAAAGTCATCAAAAAGGGTCTAATTTTAAGACGTGAATTTGTAAAAGTCCAGGAATTGAAAGCCGGCGTAGAAGCGTAGATACTAACCCAGACCTAAATAAGTACTAGAAACCGATAATCCAGACTAGATAGATAGTGTTAGTACTTTGGACCTAGAATACCGGTACAACTAGTTCTGGTTCAAGGCAGGTGCTTGTTAGATAATGTTAGTTTAAGACTCACCTGCTTTTCCTGATAGTCTTGTTATTTTAAAATTGTTTTGTTAATATTTGTTGAATTATTCGACGAAATAGTAGGTAAGTATAATTTCCTTCGCCGTTGTGAGAGCGAGTTCAAATTCCATGAAAAATATATTAGGCTGTTTGGCATTGAGTTTTTGGTGACATTCCTGGGGGGCAACCTCAACAACGTCTTAAGTATAGCATTATTACTTCTTCTTCTTCTTCTTCTTTAATGGCTTTCTATCGCTTGTTTGCAATAATTCTGCCAATGTCAAGTGAGTAAAATTTGTACGTTTATGTCAAGTCAAAGTCATATTTTGTCAGTCATAACGCCAACAGTAAAATGGAGGATATTTTACTGAAGGCTCTAAAAAAGGCCGTTGAAGCAAAAACGAAAATGCATGTTTCTATAATCAATATTACTTCAATCATTCATTGACAAATGACATAAAAGTAGGAATACCTTAATGTTGCAGAGGTAGAGCAGTTTTGATGACGTCACGTTAAATCGTTCACTCAAATACAACTGTCATGTCATACCTTTACATCATGTTGACACTGACCTGCGACAGTGATAACGCCATATAAAAATGTAGACGTCTCGTTCACACGCAGGAATACTTTATAAGTTCATGGTACGAATTCGAACAATATTATTGTAACCTTGAAATAATAATGCCATGGAGCATGATAGTTTTGTATTAGCTTGTGGTAGCCCAGCAGTTTTATTTGACAGCGCTGATTCGATACGATACTAGAACTTTTTTCGATACCTAGTACCTAGTTATCGAATGAATGATTTCGATGCTAAAATAAGTACTTGTTATCGATATAGAAAAGTATCGAGTCACAACTTAAAAGAGTATAGTATAAAGCTATAAAGTAGAATAATTGTTGATCGCAGAGTGAAAAATAGAGTCAATTGTATGCGCCAAGCTAATATTGAAGATGTAGAGATAAAGCTCTACAATTACTATTAGGTGCCTACGTCAGCTAGGGCTCTAGATTTGAGCCAAGTCAATACCTATTCGACAAAATGTAGAGCTAAGCAAAGCTTTAAAAAGTTAATTGGTATGACTGTGAAATATAGGCACCTATTTGATAACCCAATAACCTATGTAGGTAGGCGTGGCCTTTTTTTTATGTGTGGAAATTTCACACAGCGCCATCTAGCCCCAGACTAAGCATAGCTCGTACTATGGGAACCAGATAACTGATACAATACTTATATACTTTTTGTTTGTAAATACATACATAGAATACAATATAACACCCAGACGCAGAACAAACACCTACTTTGCAAAAGCACAATACAAGTCTTAAGACGCAAACTCTGCTAAAATTACACAATTAATTACAAAATAAATACATTTTTAAACTCACCAATTAATTCAATTCACAACACAAACACTTATTCAAATGTATTAAATAATTATAATTCAATAAAACAACCATCACATAGTTCCACTTAAAATAAAATACGTTCAAACGAAGACTTTAAGCCAATGAGCAACAGTTTAAAAACTCAGTTTTCCTGTTGCAAAACATTTCAAAAGTCCCCAATGTCAGCACAACGCAAATTATCAACTCCACAATCCACTTAGCCAAATAACCTTACACTAACACCAATATTTACTTATCTAAGGCCCTCCTATCAAATATTCTAAACTCCTAAACACGGCGGTATTCACTAACAGTACAAACTAATATAGCAACGCCCATTTTATCATACCAAAACCGACCAATGCCATGTCAAGTGATTTAATAATACTAATTTGTAATTCTAATGATGTAAATTAAACTCTATTTTATACAAATAAGGTGTAAAGTTGTGCGCGTCTAATGTCAATAAGCACACAAGCGTGAAGTGACGCACACACGCGCGCGAATGTCACGAAATCCAGCCCGTTTCTAGGTTAGAACATGCGCGGGCGCATGTAGTGACACCATCATGGCCGTTGGTGCAGGGATTTTCCTAAACGAGTACGTATTTTATTAGGTATATTTGTTGTAATAAACACATTTTATTATTATTAGTACCTATGTGTTACACCTACACCAAACTCTCACATCATTATTTTGATAGCTTTTTTGGGTTAGGTACCTACGATCATGACTACAAATACATTTTCTTTATTATTTTTTCTATTATTGTTACGTTTTAGGGTCGATGTAGCGCTAGCCTGCAAAAGATCAAGATACATAATTAATTCAATAAAAATATATTTATTTCATTCATTCGATTAATTAATCAATAAATTACCTGCATGCATACTCAGCTGTGGGTTGACAAAAAAAGCAAAAAATGTGAATAAAAATATTGGGAAAGCTAATAAGTGAGATGCACTAGCAACTCAAGGAATACCGGTATCGCCAAACTTATTAAGTACCTATACCCTATATGAGACTACTGGTGTCAGTTGTCCCATTATAGGACAACGTTTGTGGGATAATGAATAATGTTTGCTTTGAACTCACTGAGAAACCAGTAGAGTTCATTTCTACGTATTTCGAAATGTAATTAGTTAACTTTAGTACAAACACAAATAAACATTTTTCGGTCAACTAGTCAAACATTTCTTTTACATTAGCAGTATGTACTGCACAGCTCTCCACCATTGTTTAAATTAATAAATTTATAAGTCCCCAAGTTATCACTTCAATGCAACTGATAAAAATTATTAATAATTTCAATGCGGTCATTCGATAAATACGTAACTACTCCTAAAGTATGTCAAATTCTGAATCACCAGCGTATTTACTTCATTTTTACGCTGTAGTTAGTACTGCTAGTATGTAAAATAATGTTTTTATTTCCCTTAACGAGAAAAAGGTACTTTTACTGTTACTAATTTGAATAGTTGTAGTTTTTATCAACTTAATTAGAGTGTCCAAAAATCTTATTAATTAATCCATATTCTGCACAAACTTATAACTGATAGCTTAGTAAAAGTCTGTTTTGCAGCAAACCCTCCACTTAGATCTGAATTTGTAGCATGTTAAGAGAGAGACTAAACAGCAAAACTTACACATAGTGTGTATAAAAAATCTCAGTAGTTCAATCAATTGAACTACTGAGAATAGATCTTTTTTTTTGCTATTTCCTTTTCTTTCTGCAATCGGCTGTGCCATGAGCAGAAGTGTATGTCTGCATTGGTCCAGTGATCTCATATCCCTGTTGCATCATCCCTGCTTCTCTGCAGTTCTGCGATACTACATCTCTTTAGCCTTTTTTCTTGGTTCTTGTCTGTGTGAGTTGCAAGGCTAGTTTGTTGACATGTGATTCCAATCTTGTGTTGTATCTTTTGCTAAAGTATTTTATTTCTTCTTTGATCATTGGCATGTCTAAATATTCGTGTATCTCTGTTGTTCTGGCATACCAAGGTGCAGCAGTGATGTTACTGTGAATAGATCTATTTAATTTAGTTAGTTTTAGAATTTATCCACTTATTTTGTCTTCTAAATCAAATATCCCACAGAATCCAGCATCATGGTAAATCTTGTGCGACCTTGTAGCGAGCCAGTCGCGCTGCGCGGCCTAGACGCAGCGATTCACTTTATTTATTTGACTACATAACTATGAACCTGCTGGTTGCCAGTGCAATGTCGTGCGAATGCTGCCTGGAACTGTGTTAAGGTTTCTGAAGTTGAATTGATATTTTGGTTACTTCGGTGATATTTAAGTTATAGGTTTTGATATTTATATAAAGGTTATGTATTTTAATTTTGTGCAAATAAATAAAAAAAAATCTTCTTATTTAGGTTTAGAGGCTTGAGGTTTAAAACTAATATTTGGTGAACTGCAGACAATAGGTAGGTACTTTTGGATTAATGTTAAGACATTTTTTAAAATATAAATTTTGTTCAATTTAAATTTCAAATCAGATGTTTCAGAAGGTATTATTAAGATGATATTAATATACAACTTAGATAATCTAGGGTGTTAAGAATTGGCGGCGATATTTTGGTTAGGTACATAAGATATATATAATTTTAATTTGTTTGCGATTTTTTTACCTAAAAGAATGACGTTAACAATAAAAAGGTACTTATTGTTGAGGTTTAAACTTAATATTTGGTGAAATACAGTTTTTTATTGGAACATATTTCATAATTATTTATGTTTAGGTTACAGGTTTGAGGAGCAGTAGATATTAAAGTTTTCAGTGTTAATATTTTGGTTAAGTATGAGTAGTTTTCATGAAATTCATTTATAAGTACCTCCTACTTAAAACACGTGAAAACGTATTTAAAAGTACCTAACTTAATTGTGCTCTTAAGTAGCTAAAGTTAAGTTAGTTAAGTTTGGTATAAGATGATCATCGCGGCTTCTGCGGTTAGTTCGCAGTGAAACTAGAAACCCGGATGTGATTTTGTAAGATGGTAACCCTGAGCAAGGACTCGTTATAAACTTTTTAACGTAGAAGTACCTATTATAGAGGCAGATGTAGGTGCTTACCTATGTTCCGATCTTTTTTTGTAACAGTGTTCATAGATATGGGCCGGATGCTTAAAAGAAATGAATTTATTTTTCCAAAACCTGCATACTTATGACACTGTTTAAACTTTCGCGACTTGAACCCATATTTTTATAGGTTATAATGGGCATACCTTTGACAACAAACACGAGTTTCTTCGCGCACAGAATAAAAAAAAACTGTGAACGTAGAGACCTGTTTTAACTTTAAATATAACCTATAAGTACTTTGTTCACAGTGCACCGGTACAGACAAAATATCAGCTAGACCTACTAGGTACGCAAATCTCTTCTACCTTAAACTACAGCCGGCTCATAGAGTCTAGAGCCAAGACAGCGGCGAGAAAGCTTGGAGTGCTGTCTAAAGTTAGGCAGTACCTCATCCGTGCTACTTAGGCTATACCAGGCTCAGATCAGAGCCAGTATGGAATATTGTAGCCACATATGGGATGGTTCCGCGAAATACTCTAGCGAACGACGCGCCAAGAAACTTATCAATGACGAGGCGCTGGTGGAGAAGAAGCTGTATAGTCTTGATCATCGACGAAAGGTGGCATGTCTATCAATCTTCTACCGGTTGCATTTCGGGGAATGCGCACAAGAACTGCATGAGATGATTCCGTCATCTCCATTTCGACATAGAACAACAAGGCGCGGGGAGTCATTTCCCCTTACGTGGTGGATTTACCAACATGTCGAACCAAGCGTTTTGCTGACTCTTTTATCATGCGATCTGCTAGGGAATGGAACGCGCTCCCGGCTTCTGTTTTTCCTGACAAGTATAATTTGGGTCTCTTTAAGACTAGAGCGAATAGGCTCCTCATGGGCCAATGTGCCACCTTTGACTGCTTCGTCGCTTAACATCAGGTGAGTTGCAGTCAAATGTTGGCCTATTTATACATAAAAAAATATATATATATATTTTAATTTTAATATGTGATAAGGGTCAATTGTTAACTGGAAGCCTCCGGTTTGTGGTACGTTTGTTAAAATTAAACTCATGTCAATTTAATAATATTGAAAGCTCATTGTTTGGTTGATCAATTGATTTGCCTTTGATCATCTTCAACCAATGACATGATATTCGCTATGTTTTCAAAATGAATGAACGGAAAAATGGTTTTAAAAACATGCCTTTTCGCTATCTCTTCTAGGCTGTTCTAGAAGATAGGTAGGTATAGAAGAGCCTTCAGTAATATATCTACCATAGCCGAGCCAAATCAACGGGGTTAAGTATATCTCAAAAATTGTTCAAATTGTAAGCAAACAACTGAAAAAATCTACTAAAAAGTAGACCTTACCTTACCTTTTGATCAAGGTACCTACCTACCATAGGTAATCTAGATCTACCAATGCAGGAAAATGAAAAAAAAATCGAAAATAATTTCGCTGATGTAAGTGCGTATAGCAACAATTTATCGCGCTATTCCTAGGTTTTATTTTATTATTAGTTTGCGATAAAACTGCATAATTCGTAGTAAAACAATGTGGAAGCTAGTTCTTGTTTCTTGGAAACCGGCTGCTGAGGCTGAATGTTCTTGGGCTAGTTTTATTGGAAACGTGATGACGAGAAGTTTGGCTCATCTATTATTTTATTAGTCTATTGTAAAATGCGTCTAGTATTTGTATTTTTATAAAATGGTAGGTAACATTTTATTAATTACACAAATATGTATTTCTTATGTTGTAAATTAATAAATATTTGTAGGCATTCGACAAATCGTCATCTAGCCCCTAACTAAGCAAAGCATTAGTATTTACACAGTATGGTACACATCATCATTCATCGAGAGAATAGGATACAATTTATAAATACTTAGATATTTTTTTGTTTTACAAATATACCTACGTTCAGCAATAAATGTCTCCACGGGTGGGAATCAGACGAGCAATAACTTCGGTGCCCTTTCGGGAATGATTTTGAGTGTCTTACACTGGAATTCATAGTCACGGTGGGGGCTCCTCTAGGGGATGATTCAGGCGCTGTGCGGTGAATTCTAGCTTTATGCATTTCATAAACAAAAGTAGCCCCCAATCTGGCATTGTCATAGGCTGGATGCTGATTGTCCGAATTTCGTCAACCAAACGGTCTCCTTATTTTCAAATCGTGTTATTTTATTATTTTGTGAACTGTGTCGTGATTTTTAAAATGTGAATTAGGATATCGGTGTCGTTTCTTCAACATTTACCAGTTAAAATAATATATATTTTTTTTTTTTTTTATGAGAATGAATGACGTGACGAGCTGGTCGTTCACCTGATGTTAAGCAATACGGCCGCCCATAACAGTTGCAGTGTTACTCGGAACTTTACAATAATAAAGTTTCGCGTGACACTGCACTGCGCACGTCATCCTGAGACATCACACAGTCTAGTAATCAGATTACTACACTGTGTAATCAGGTCATAAAGTCTCATTTGCCCAGTAATTTCACTAGCTACAATGCCCTTCAAACCGGAACACAGTAGTGCTTGCACACTACTGCTTGGCGGCAGAATAACTGGCAAAGCGGTGGTACCTACCTAGACGAACTTTGCAGAAAAGTCCTACCACCTAGTATATAACGCAGAATACGCAAAATATAGGAAAATAATATTTCTTATAACTTTTTTAATTATGAGTGAGTGATGGGTGACATTTTGGCGCGACTTTTGATAGTCCAAATGACACTTGACAGAATTTTCATAGACAACTCGATTGAAATCGTATAGTATGTTATTAAAATGCTGTCCAGTTAGGGGATTCTCCAGCGATTGTTTATGAAAGTGAAAGAAGAATGATTCAACATTCAAACTCTAAAGGTTGAATGATAGATTTTGGGGGTTTGTTCACCCTTTGGTTTGTGGGGTTTTGGGTTGGGTTTGTTTCAATGGTTCACCAAAGCCCCAAAATCTATCATTCAACTTTCACATAGAGGTTGAATGTTGAATCATTCTTCTTACACTTTCATAGCATCCTGCCTTTGACAATGTCAGAATTATCAGATTGGGGGCTACTTAATTTAGTTTATGAAATGCATAAAACTAAACTTCGCCACACAGCGCCTAAATAATCCCCTAGAGAAGCCCTCACCTTGACTATGAGTTATCTAGTTCCCATATAGCTGTGCTTAGTTTGGGGCTAGATGGCGCTGTGTGAAATGTCCACACATATTTATTTATTTCCTACAATATTAGAAAGGGACGATGAAAAATCAAGCTGAAAATATAAATTGGAGATACCGTTACCTTTATTTATAATTATATCAGTAAGACTTTAGATTGAATATTCACATAATGGCACGTCAAAATTTTTTCGAGTCAAATAAAACAATAAAAATACAATTTGAATACCTACTACTTAACCTAACCCAACCCAATAGTTTGCTGCGTCACACTAGACGCCACCGTCGGTACCCCCTCGTCCAAACGTGCCCATCAGGCTGGCGGCGTTCCCTCGCTGTATGGCCAACGAGATATGTTGAACCAGGTAGTGGCCCACCTGTGGGTCGCGCTTTCGTTCCCTCAGACGTCGCCCGAGGTCCGCTACAAATTTTTTTGCCTCCGAGCACCACGGCCCCGCCGTCTCCACGGCAAACGGGACAAACTCGTAGCCTGACTCCAAGGCGGCATATTTGAGGTGTTTGCCTCCTGCTGCCGTCTCCGCTCCTGCGCCAGCTTCCCGCTGAGTGCCGGTGAGGTGGCATGCTGCGTAAGTGCAGACACACGTGGCATCCCAGATGAGGCAGCGGCCTCTCCGCCAAGGGATGAGCGTCAGTCCATCCGGCCGTTTGCCATCCAGATGAGACAAACCGGGGGGCTCCAGCACGCAGGGTATCTCCGCTGACACGAGCGCTCTCCGTATCACGTCGTTAAGGGCGTGATGCCGAGGCCTTCGACCTGCGCTACGGGTGCAGCTAAGGCCATGGATGCCGCTTGAATCCACCCACCCGCCGCAAACGCAAACGTGGGGTTCACACACTACACAGCCGAGCCGAAGTCCCGCAGCCACCCTAAAGGAGTCATCGTCAAGCAGCGTGCCCAAATGAGGGGATAGTAGGGCATGCAGCCAGGCACCAGACTCCGGCTTAGAAGCAGCGTTAAGACGGGCCAACTCGACCCCCGTGACCCCGTTGCGTAGCTGCGCGAGGATGTGGCTCCCAGATATACTGTCCCAACTTCTTTGGGACACAGGGGTTTTTGGCAACTCAGCATCTAGAACTCAGATACCGTTATACCAAACCAGAATTTCAAGTAATTCAATGAAGGCGAAGAGAAAACAGTTTGAAGTATCTAACTAACCACGACCATGTCTAATTTAACGGTTACCAATAAAACTTTATGCGTACGAAACTATAGAATACACTACTATTTCTATATTTTGTGTCTGTATCACACCCACACTAGCGATGGCAATTAATGCTATTTTGCGTAAATTTCATAAACATGCTAATTCACGAGTCTTAGCCTGCTATTTGCTATTGCTATGCTATTTGCTAAAATGAAATGAAAAATGAAATGAAACATGAAATGAAACTTTATTTTAGCAATTAAATTCATAACTAACTAAATTAGTTGAAAAAAAATTTCATATTTCACAGAATTTCGCAACTACATTTCATTTGCTAAATGCTAATTGAGTTTCCACATGCTAAAAATTATTGCGAATGCTAATTAATCCATCACTAACCCACGCGCACACATCAAGACATTCTCAGCTGAACATAGGCCTCCCCTATAGATCGCCACTTTGGACGCTAATCATAGTGTTGCCATAATCGCAAATAAACTCATTCATTCATTCATTCATTCATTCATTCATTCAATCACCACGCTGGCAGGTGGCTTGGTGATCGCAGAAGATTTGATCTACCTCAGAGAATGCTGCTGCTTATTCCCTGACTATTCCCTTAGCCGGCTCTTACGGCACCCACGGGAAGAGACGGGATGGTCTAATTTGCTAACCGAGACTACACGGCACATACTCAATACACATCATCATTATTAACAGCCTGAAGACTTCCACTGCTGAACATAGGCCTCCCCCAGGGAGCACCCTTTGAGCGGCTGCTCGCCTCCTGCATACATCGGCTCCCCGCGGCTTTCACCAGATCGTCGTTGCCTGCCTGCGTTTTCCAGTTCGTGGTCCTTTCCTCCCAATCGGTTGTCAGATCTACGAGCGATGTGGCCTGCCCATTGTCGTTTCAACTTGCTAATCCTAAGAGCTATATCGGTCACTTTAGTTCCCCTGCGGATCTCCTTATTACACATATACACGGGATTCGAAAGAAAACATAAGTAGTCGCAATCTCGCAGGATTTCTTTTATAATCTGAACAGGAAATCCAACCATGGAGTACCACAATAAGGACAGGCAATATGTGCACAGAGTATACAGCTAGTCATCCGTGTAAATAAGCGTAGGTTATTAACGACTCAGCCAGTAATGTTATTAGTTAGTTAGCACGTTGTAAAACCTTTGCTTGCCGACTTTATCTGTCTATACGGAACTTTAGTTCAGCAGTGAGTGCGAGTTATTTAATTGATAGTTAAGAAGTACTATTAACTATGGGTCTTAATCATGGAAAGTTGTATCTATCGTTTTTTTATACAACAGTTCTATGCCTAAGATGAAGTAATTATGAAATTCAAATTTAAATTTTTACTAATTTACCAAAATTTCCCTTAATCCAAAGATTGAACTCTAAGATATTTTTATTTGTTTCTTAGTACCTACTTACTCTAGATTCACTATTCCATATTTTTATTAGAGTCTGGCTCATGAATGAGAGAGTGAGAGTGAATTACGTGACGAGCTAGTCGTTCACTTGATGTTAAGTGACACGGCCGCCGATAACAGTTGCAGTGTCACTCGGAACTTTAAAATAAAATGTTGTACTTATGTTTTACCGTCTTCCAAAAATATTTTCAAATTTTCTTCTTAGTTTTGGGTTGCCATGCTGATATTTTTGATATTTGCCGCGCTTTTCGCGCGCAGTCTCTAGTTTCATTAGCCAAACTCTATTTCTATTTTGACATGACATCTGGCAATAATGTAGTAAACAATTGCCATATAAAAAAAGGTTGTTTTCCGCCCTATCCATGACCCGTCATATTTATAGGATATTGTCACACCTTATTTAATGTTGTGCTATGGGAGTTGAAATGACTCCATTCGTTCTATACACGTAAAAGCAAAAAATAATTTCCGATTTCCTACAATTCTAAAAGTGTAGTATGAAAAATATATACTTATTTTAATCTCTTTCCTTTCATGCTTATTTCCGAAAAATTTGCTATTTCCATACCAAGTTTTATTGGAAGTCTCTCCAGTAGTTTCCGCGTATCGCAGACTTCAGAGAGATAGGTACATAAAAAATGAATAATTAAATGGCAATCAATAACATTCACAATCACTCTTCACTTATCACTTTGTTCATTTGAGTGCCTTACGCTAAAACAACTGAACGAATTTAAATGAAAAGCACACAAATCGCTAACTTATAAAATTTTATCCTGGAAAATTAAGATTTTCTGCGGGAAAACGCGTAGCTTGAGGGTGCGAATATGGAGTACTTACTATAAATACGTTCTACTTATGTCACACGGTATTAATTATGTTCTACAACAGAACGCATAAATAGTCGACAGTATAATCTGCATTTCAAAGTATAGAAAACCAAATCAGGAGCATCTCAACTTCTTTTTATTTTTCATTCTTTAATATACATCGTAGTTTTTGACTAGTAGGTAAGCCCAAAGAGACATTAAATCGTTTTTCTATCGAGCTTTTCTTGCTCTACCGTCTGTCCCACGCTCCCGTCCAATCAAACACCAGTCAGTGTTGCCAACCAGAAAAAAATCACCTAAAATTTTTTTTATGGGAATTAATGACGTGACGAGCTGGTCATTCACCTGATGTTAAGCAATACGGCCGCCCATAACAGTTGCAGTGTCACTCGGAACTTCGAAATAATAAAGTTTCGCGTGACACGGCACTGCGCACGTCATCCTGAGACATCAGGTCATGAAGTCTCATTTGCCCAGTAATTTCACTAGCTATAATGCCCTTCAACCCGGAACACAGTAGTGCTTGCACACTACTGCTTGGCGGCAGAATAACTGGCAAAGCGGTGGTACCTACCTAGATGAACTTTGCAGAAAAGTCCTACCACCTAGTAAGAATGTGAACAAATAAATAAATAAATTCTCCGCACCGGAACACGCAGCGTAGGCCGGCCCCCCACTCGGTGGACCGACGATCTGCTGAAAACCGCGGGGAGCCGATGGATGCAGGAGGCGAGTGGCCGCTCAAGGTGGCGCTCTTTGGGGGAGGCCTATGTTCAGCAGTGGACGGCTTCGGGCTGTTAATGATGATGATGATGATGAATAAGTTATCGACCAAAGCAAGCGTCATAGAGTAAAAAGCCAAATCACAACCGCAGGCACAAAATGCCTGGTTGCCTACATCGTTAACATTTGACGTTGAAGTATGATTCAGAATGACCTCAATACAAAACATTTGCGCGTTCTAACGTACCTTTTTATCTGTCAAAGTGATTAATGATCGCTAACCGTTGGTGAAAAATGGGTTTCCAGTTTAGTGAGTATCATAGTTAGCACTAGAACTAGACCAACTGATTAAAACCTAATCCACTTACTTAAAACCTAATTATCTTTTATGAGGTTTTAAATAAAACGTGCTATGAAAGTTTAAAGCTCAAAGCCATGAAATGAGCTATGGAGAGAGCTATGCTCGGTGTTTCCCTGCGAAATGAGATCCGAAGGAGGACTAAAGTGACCGATATAGCTCTTAGAATCAGCAAGTTGAAATGCCAATGGGCAGACCACATCGCTCGTAGAACTGACAACCGATGGGGTAGAAAGGTAATCGAGTGGTGACATGAACCGGAAGACGCAGCGTAGGCCACTAAGTGGACTGATTTGGTGAAAACCGCGGGAAGCCGATGGATCTAGTAGGCGAGCAGCCACCCGTTGTGGCGCTCTGTGGGAAAGGCCTATGATCCTGCAGTGGACGTCTTCAGGCTGTTAGTAATCATGACGATGATGAAAGTCAGCTCATACATTCCCACAGCTGGGAAACTGACGTTTTCTTACAAGTAAAGTGTAATATTATGTAGGCCATAATTCACGACGTATAAGCCATGTACGCGATGGTCGAAGAAACATGTTCTAAAATTTAGCGATTCTTTAACAGTTCAGTTTTAGATTCCTTCACCGTTGTAAGAGTGACTACAAATCCGCACAAAACACTACTACAAGTACTTAATTGGAAGGTGGTGTAACAGACACTGGAGGCTTAGCAATCTGTACCTCTAGTGTAGTACCAGTTTTCCAATACGTGAATACGCGCGAATCCATTTAAAGGACAGGACTTTTTTTGTATGGAACTTGGGTGTTTGTTCTAATCAGCATACGATTAATGTCAAACGAAAGATTAATTATGAAGGATTATTAATAATATTTATAAAAATAATTTATTCACACCTCCATTTTTTTATATTTGGCTTTAAACAAAAATATTTTTTGCTTGCAACACTGGAGCTGACTTAATGAATGTAATATATTACCAGCAGCAACAGTTTTCTTGTGGTGTTATCACAAAGTAACAATTATTTTTTCGGTAACCTATGGGTTATCCACAGATTAGACAAAAACAATCGAATTTTATCACTTCGTACTATGTTATAGTAAGTCAAAATCGGAGGTTTCGAAAAGTCCAAAACTATTACGGATTAACTTTATGTATAACCCTGTATCTTATGCCACCATTATCATTTTGATTATATTTAACACCCACTTATAACCCTCTCCTTTGTACTGCCATTTTTAGTTCATCGACGTGTCCGCTAGGGGCGCTGCAGAGAAATGTATGAGAGAAAAGGGAGAAAACGTAAACGAATCAAGTTTTAGTAAACTATCGAAACTCGTACTAGGGGTAATGGTCTCATTTTTACATTTTGGATCTGGCAACTTTGAAAACAATACCACGCAACGATCCTCGCTAGATTCAGACCGGCAAGATTACTTTGGAATAATTTAACCTATTTATTAAAATGGAACAAAAACTATAAATTCTGCACAGGTGTTGGTTGCCTTTGTGACAATATTAATTTACATCGCATGGTATAGTAAACGTTGTCATAGAGTAATTTAATTAAACTTGTCGTGTCATGACACTCACCTTGACACAGATCTGTTGGAGCTTGGTCATTCGGGGTTTGATCTACCTAGACTAAATATGTGACATGGCAATATTCTTTTATTTAGTAATTAGTTTGTCTATGCCTTTATGGGTCCCTTGGTCCACGGACTGATGGTAGGTAGGCTTTATCAATGGGTGTTTTTTAATTGCTATAACATATTATAATTATTTAGGATGGTAAGTAGTGGATTCCTTGAAGAACACCGATCATTTTGTGCTCTGGGGCCGTACTGTGAGCTCTTAGCCCGATTCAAAACAGAGCCTATATTGGATCGCTTTGTTTTTTTTTTGTATGAAGATTTTGACACGTGATCCAATATAGGCTATGTTTTGAATCGCGCTAAGAGCTAATAGTACGGCCCCTGATGGAACAATAATACGGAGACCAAGACCCAAGATTATTTTCTATATAATCGACAATTCTTGAGAAAACACAACTTCTAGGAAAAATAAAACAAACAAATATGCAAAGCAGATTCAAGGCTGAATGTGATGTGCATAACTACAATTTCCTGTTTTCAACTACATTTTACTTATTTCAGACTAAGCTTTGAAAAATGCGTTGGCTGGCAAACGCGGAAGTATTGCTCGGGATGGTAATGAAATCTAGTATTCTAGTGCTTGTATTTAATCATCTGGGGTCTAAATGTATTCTGTGAATCACGTTTGATGCGTTTACTTTGTCTTAGTTTTATGAAGAATCGGCAGTTTTTAACCGACTGCAAAAAATTAGGGAGTTCTTTGATCGCATTTATTTTTACCTACGTACTACCTCAAATTCTGTCATACGTGTAAAAAACTATTTGGAAAATCCTTTTTCATATCAATCTAACGTACTTTAGAATATTAGTCTCATATAAACATTTTATCAATATCGGTTCAGTATTTTAGTTTTTTATTCTAACTCAAAAACCTACGGAGAAAATGAGAAGATCCGCAGTGCTGATATAGCTCTTAGAATCAGCAAGTTGAAATAGCAGTGGGCACAGTGCTCGTAAAACTGACAACCGATGGAGAAGAAAGGTTCTCGAGTGGCGACCACGAACCGGAAGACGCAGTGTAGGCTCAAAATAGCGCTCTGTGGAGGTCTATGTTTAGTAGTGAATGATTGATAATGATGAACCTGTTATCAAAATATGCATATAGATATTGCACATACACACCTACACTGTTGATCAATAATAACGTTTTCATAGAAGCCTATAATGAGAATGTTATCATATCATAACACCGATTAGATTATAAAGTTTCTAGCTCAGTGATAAGCACACGGATTAGGTACCTACCTAACAGGGGTAAAGTACCCTACCCACCCATTTACCTATATACCTGCTATCTCTATTATATAAATGGCTTTGTGCAGATTGACTGACCGAAAACGTACAGTCCATACATACCGCTGAACGTAGAGACATGTTTGAAGTGCGCCTTACTCCTGAACAAGAAGCGATTTTTGAATAATAGTGTAGTCATGATAATAATAGTGTTGTAACTTTGTAATCTGAACAGCCAGCCTCATAACCATAGACTACATAATATTACACAACATAGAGATAGCTGGAGCCTGTTTCGGGCGGAAGTGTCGAAGCAGGTGCGTGCATCCAACATAATTTATATATGCCTATAACTACCTACTTTCATATGCATGCATACAAAGCTCTGTAGTTCTGATTGTTCCAATAAATGGTAGCAATTATTACTAGACTGGGCTGATGTCTCAAGATGACGCGCGCAGTGTAATTGTTACGACAAACAAATATATATTTTTTTGACATATATATTTTTTGGAGTTCCTGGTGACACTGCAACTGTTATGGGCGGTGGCTACGTCGAATAACTACTCATGTCATTTATTTACATTTAAAAATCAATGGTAATTGTATGGTCAAGTTTGTGCACGGGAAAAAAAGCGCAAATAATACTTATCCTGTGTCTGGGCGTTGTGGGAGCATGGGTCCCTAGATACAAGGAATCCTCGGTAGCGTTCAGGATCTACGTACCAGGATCTTTGGGCATTCAAAAAATAATAAACAAATGGTTTTTGGGAATAGTAGGCCATTACGACTAGAATATGGCTCCCTATCGTGGTCCATTTCCAATTTTAAAATATCTTCTAATAAATTAAAGATAAAAAATCGTACAATCCTTAACAGTAGCCCATCTCCAACCTTGACTCTAAAACGCAAATAAATACTAAACAAAATGATCAATTACAGTACTTGCGCATTAAATATGTAATTACATACTTTGGAGTTGGAGCGCCGGAGCAAGGGCATAGCCTTGGAGCTTGGGTTGAGTTACTGGGTATATTTAGGTTGCACTTTGGAAGGACTTTTGGCATTGCAATTTAATAGGCAATGCTGATAGAATTGCGAGTAACGTAGCCAACTGACGTGTGGTCCGACTGGCTTATTGCGTAACTCGCAACAAGTTATCGCTGTCAAACATCACTTTGACAGAGCAGAAAGCGATCGAGCGCTAGAACGTCTGTCGGACAATCAATGAACTAAAAAGTAAATTTTTGTTTCCATCTATTGCTGTTCAGTTGCTAGTGGCATCAAAGGCCATGTGCGTTTAGCGACAGGTGAGCACCAGGCGCACAGCCACAGCCGCTCAAAATGGCGCTCTTTGAGGGAGGCCTGTGTACAGCAGTGGACGTCTTTAGGCTGATGATAATGATGATGATGATGATGATGATGATGATGATGATGATGAGCACCAGGCGGGCGACTTACGATTTCTAGTGACATCTTGCAATCGATTGCTAAGTTTTTTTTTATGAAAATGAATGTCGTGACGAGGTGGTCGTTCACCTGATGTTAAGCAATAGGGCCGCCCATAACAGTTGCAGTGTCACTCGGAACTTTAATATAATAAAGTTTCGCGTGACACTACACTGCGCACGTCATCCTGAGACATCACACAGTCTAATAATCAGATTACTACACTGTGCAATCAGGTCATAAAGTCTCATTAGCCCAGTAATTTCACTAGCTACAATGCCCTTCAAACCGGAACACAATAGTGCTTGCACACTACTGCTTGGCGGGAGAATAACTGGCAAAGCGGTGGTACCTACCTAGACGAACTTTGCAGGATAGTCCTACCACCTAGTATTTGCTATCGCTTTGCTACTGCTCTTGCTTAGCTACTGCTGTTGTAATATTTACGTAATACGGTTACAGGTATAAGAATAGGACCACCCTGCCACTTTCCATGGGTGCCGTGAGAGCTGGCTAAGGTATCCAGGGAATGGCAAGCAGCATCTCCCTCGGTCGTATTATAATCTACTGCAATCACTAAGACGCCAGCCAGGGGGGTGATCATGGCAAACTCGATGGTCGGTGAAGGCTTATGTTCAAAAGGCTGATGATGTGTATGACGTTGCTAATTTTAGCAGCTATAATTTATTGCAATACGGTAACGCTGCTGCCATAAGAATTTTATTTAGCTTGAAAGCCCTATTGAAGTAATGCAGTAGTGAAAGTTCCTTAACTTTACCGATTCGATCGTATTTTTTTATTGCAATTCAACGAGGCAAAGCTGTTAGTGTTGGGTAGGTACGCTACCTACGTAGTGGGCTGGATAGTGCGAGATCCCACAGCACAAAAGTATTTGAAGTTGGATTTCCATGACCCGGCAGGATCGGAATTGGCATCAGACCTGATTTTTTTACATGTTTAAGTGTCAGCTAACGATATACATAATTACAGATAGCCTATTGAGGTCCTCGATGACGTAGGTATTTGTGCTGTGGGATCTCGCAGGAGCATTTGGACTGTCTATAGGCCATCCTGGATAGTTTACAGTTCAAATGTTTTTGTAGTATGTAGTTTTGTACTTGGTATAAAGAACAATAATTAAATAGTTTGCACGTGTATTGCACTCAAGTAGTTAGTGTTCAAACTATTTCTATTTTCCTTCTTGTAATAGTCATACAGGATAATATTTATTGCAAATTACCTAAAGTAAATAGGTAGGTAATTAATGAAGGCCACTGCGCTAGCCAATCGGTGAGTTTGTGGCTAAAATGGAAAATATCCCAACCAACCAGAAGGCTCCATTTAATATCAAAAATGGCAACCGAAGAGGAAATATTAAAATTAATAATTTATATTATTAATTAAGCTAGGCAATCAGTAATGACCTAGACGTTTCCTACTTATGTACGCAGTTAGGTTTAATAAGTTGGGTGTTAGGTATTTAGGTAAAGACTCTGTGGCGATTGAGCTGATCAGCTCAGAATCTGGAAGTTGGGGGTTCAATTCCAGTGACACCCGTGATAACCCTGGATAAGTACGTATTTATGCACAGAAAAAAAAATTTAATAAATACCTACTTGAATATAGGAAGGTAATACTTACACCGCCTTGCAAATCAATACATTTGATATAGATTATTAACCTTTGGTATAGATTTGCAAGGCAGAGTACACAAATTTATATAAAAAATTTAAGGCTGTAGACACTAGATAGTCATTTTTTACCCTATGGACTAATAGCTAATAGCTCGAAATCTGCAACGGCAGTACTTACATAGCCAGTAGCAGTCATGGAAAACCCAAGAAAAATACAGAAAACCCAGTAGTTGACGATCAATATCAAAATATTACTTTTTTTTATGTGAATGAATGACGTGACGAGCTAGTCGTTCACCTGATGTTAAGCGACACGGCCGCCCATAACAGTTGCAGTGTTACTCGGAACTTTAAAATAATAAAGTTTTGTGTGACCTACCTAGACGAACTTTGCAGAAAAGTCCTACCACCTAGTAAAACTTAGACTAAATATTTAAAGAAATCGGTCTGCATCAAAACAATTTCCAATATTCTCAACAAATAACATTCAAAGTAACTTGAACGAACCAAAGCAAAATTCATTCACGAACAAATTCGACAAACAACAATCCATGACAGAAGCAATTAATTGAATAAAGCCTTCATTTAGGCCAAACAAACTACTACGCGGCACACGCACAAACGTATACCCATCTCTGTTTAGCTTGGGTTATTTCCGCTAGCTATCCCGCTCGCACTATCGAAATACCGTAAGCGAGAGCTAGGTGGGCGGGCGCGGTTTTTTCACGGTTAGATAACGGGCCGGCCATTTTCACTTGTAAACGTTTTCCGCATAAGTAACTTTTCGTGACTTTTGGCGACTATAAAGAAGCTAAATATATTTTTTATTTAGCTAAAATGTTAATTTCTACTCTTTTAATATGTAGGCTTCTGTAGTATCCTTTATTATCGTGTCTAGGTCTACCAAGGTCTTGTATTTTAAGCTTAGTAAGTACTTATCTTTAATAATAAATGAGTAGTTGAAAAAATCTGAGTTTATTAGTAGACGATGATTTCATTTATATTTTAATAAATAGGTACTCCTTATTTCAGGAATTACCGGTTTTAAGTTTAATAAATTAATTATTAGGTACCTATATACTTTGCAATAATAATTTAATGAACAAAAACCTATTTAATTATAGTGTCCAATAAAATTATAATTTTTTTTTTTAATTTAAAGGGCTTTGTCGCAGAGCGACCACATCGCCCGGTAAGAAAGCTGTTGGTTGGTTGTCCAAATAATGTAAATCACTATTCTTTCACCGTCGTAAGACCAAATGCAAATTCCACACATAACTTGGAAGTTATCGTTGCAGGGCCAAACGGGATTCAAACTAGATTGAGTTTAAAAGTCGATCGGGTGACCACTGAGCTACACTCGTTTCATCACACACAGTGTTTAAAAATATTACTTCCCACTAGGTAACCAGTTATGAAACTTGGTTTTGTAATGGGAATAAACGACATGTTCTTATCTTACCCATTCTCTAATTAGAAGCGCAAATAATACTCGATTATCCACATACCTGAAACAAACAAAACATCATTAATTATTAATAACTGCAGTAAGTATTTTTTAATTTGGACGTAATCAAAGAGGATTTGGATATTGTACAGTTATTCCGACACTTTTTATTCTTGTTTATTTTTAGCAACATCATCATCATCATCATCATCATCATCATCATCATCGTCGTTAGCCTGAAGACGTCCACTGCTCATAGGCCTCCCCCACAGAGTGCCATTTTGACCGGCTGCTTACTTCTTGCATCCATCGGCTCCCCGCGGCTTTCACCAGATCGTCGGCCCACCTAGTCGGTGGATCTTTTAGTAAATTATAATTAGTAATCAGAACTCAGTAGGTATAGCATTAAGTAACCATAGAAACGTCAAACTTCACTTTAGTTTTGATTGCATGGTTATTCTAAGACTTCAATATCCTTCACTGTTGCAACCGAGCCAGTCTAGCGCTAGCAATGACCTAGCTGCGTAACCTACAAATTCAAGTTTAGTAGGCGAGTGCTCGGTCGAGTGACTGAAACGTGTAAACGCGGCTCGACCTTCGCGATGCCAGATATAGTCGTAGATCTACGACGCTGTTTAGTTAAAGTAAACACGGCATGATCAAATAAATATCCTACAGAGGGATTTCTATGTAAGATTTATAAAATAGGTACTATAGGTATCGATTTACCAGTTTTCCTAAAAAGTAAGTGCTCCGTGTTAATTTCAGTAAAATAATCAATTTCTTTTCAAAACAGTTGAAACAACCAAAGCTTTGACTCGGCTACAGTTTGTGTGTGTTTGTTCCAAAATAGCCAATAAAGGTTGCTAAAATGGTTGCCAAATATGGTTGTCAAAATAGTTGCCACAAAGGTTGCTGAAATGGTTGAACAGGTTTTATAATACAGTTTGGTACAGTTTAGCTGGATTATCATATTGGATAATCTTTTTACATATTTAAAATCTTATTTATTTTACATTATCTTCTTTTTATTTGTTTGAGGTCGATGCAATGATATGTCTTTTTTTTAATTGCATTGATTGTATTGGAACACCTTATTTTAATTAGGTATATTAGGTTACATATTTTAATTCTTTAAAATGTGTTTTTATAGGTAACAAAGGCAGATACTATATTTCTTAATACTTACCAATAACTTTCAACGAATTACGTACCCTATCTCACAAAATGAATATCACTATTGATTCACTTGACCCAGTTACTAAACCGTGTGAACAAGGCTCAACCTTGGACCAGCGGGATAAAATTAGCTCAAGCTCGCAGAAACGTGTGGGTTGATACAGCTACTTATATTCAAGGAAATTAACTTCGCATGGCTGAAAAATAAGTTACGAATAAGAAAACACTGCCATTTCCATTTTTAATTGACTTCAAAATAACCGGCCAAGTGCGAGTCAGATTCGGACTCGGGCACGAAAGGTTCCGTACCATTATCTATTATGAAATAGCCAAAAAATCATGTTTGTAGTATGAGAGCGCCCTTAAATATTTATTTGATTCTGTTTTTTAGTATTTGTTGTTATAGCGGCCACAGAACTACATTATCTGTGTAAATTTCAACCATCTATCACGGTTCATGAGATACAGCCTGGTGACAGGCGGACAGATAGACAGACAGATGGACGGGAAGCAGAACCCTATGGGGTTTGTTACCCTTTGGGTACAAAAAACTAAAAAGGAGTAGATACAACTATACATTTAGTTTTATATTTTTACTTTTTTATACCAGTTAATTAAATAAATAAATAAATAATAAATATGTGTGGATATTTCACACAGCGCCATCTAGCCCCAAACTAATCATAGCTTGTACTATGGGAACCAGATAACTGGTACAATACTTATATACATTTAAGTTTGTAAATACATACATAGAATACAATATAACACCCAGACGCAGAACAAACATCTATGTTCATCATATAAATGTTTGTCCTTGGTAGGAATCGAAGCCACAGCCTTCAGTTCAGAAGGCAGGGATGCTGCCAACTGAGCTATCGGGCCCGTCAAAGTCAATTAAGTCAAGTTAATTAGCACTACAACTCGTTCCACACTACACAAAGGTTAACTGGAAGAAAATGCTACTTAGCATTAAGTTCGCCTATGTACTTGATTTACTCTTGTGCAATAAAGCATTTTCTATCTATCTATCTATCTATGTTGACCGTGTGGTCCCAGCGGTTTGCGAATAGGACCACCCCACCTCTTCCCGTTAGTCCCGTAAGAGCCGAATAAGGGAATATCCAGACAGGCAGCATCATACTCCTCGGTACATTAAAATCTTCTGCGATCACCAACCCGCCTGCCAAGCGTGGTTGTTATGGCAAACCCTCTATGATAAGCGCCCAAAGTGGCGCTATAGAGGTTTCTGTATGCAGCAGTGGACCTCTTGCGATTTTAGATGTGTGTTATAACTATGTGATGTTTTACATCATCCGGATATGTGGTTTGGAATGGAATAGTAGCAAATCCGTCGAGGCCTTGTCATCGCGACCTGATTTATCAGTTGCTTTATAGCTCTAACTGATAAATATATGAATGTAATATGTATAATTATCTGTGTTAGATGTTATCTTTTGTAGGGTGACAGTTGTTTGTGGTTTTGTGGGACGAAATTATTAATAGTCGAGCAGCCTCGTGAGGCTCCCTCGGGCGTTCGTCGCGCGGCTATTTCCTCGCAAAACAGCTTCGCTCTATAAACTTGTATGAAGTTGGCCGAGCCACGGTGAAGTGAGGTTGAACCAATCAGTATCGAACGTTCAGTTTAACTTGTTGATGTTGCCATGAGAGTTTACAGGTGCAAGACAACCGTTCTGAGTGACCACTACGAACTGAGGTGCTTTTGAGCATTCACAAAACCACAACGCTCGGCTCGGGGCCGCGGCAGGCTTTGTCAAAGCAGCGCGTGCGCTTATCTCGCGTCTCGCCACCGAGCAGCCTCGCGAGGCTGCTCGGTGGCTACATGGCTAACGACGAAAATTACACAAAATTATTTGCTGCTTCTTCCAAAAAAGTTTTTTGAGAATCTGTGGGCCATTTCAACTTGCTAATTTTAAAAGCTTTATTAACCTTTGGTTATATTGTGTGTAATAAATAAAGAGTAATTATTTATCTTTGAAATACATGTAAGTCATAGTCACCCTATAAGCAATGCAACAGCGCACATTACTGTGTGCAGAGGGCCTAGCACGAACATTTACGCGGGAGTAAGTGTAACGTTTACGTAAGCCAGTTGTATGGCATTTGATCAGCGCCCCATACAACTGACTTACGTTAACGTTACACTTACTCCCGCGTAAATGTTCGTGCTAGGCCCTCTGCACACAGTAATGTGCGCTGTTGCATTGCTTATAGGGTGACTATGACTTACATGTATTTCAAAGATAAATAATTACTCTTTATTTATTACACACAATATAACCAAAGGTTAATAAAGCTTTTAAAATTAGCAAGTTGAAATGGCCCACAGATTCTCAAAAAACTTTTTTGGAAGAAGCAGCAAATAATTTTGTGTAATTTTCGTCGTTAGCCATGTAGCCACCGAGCAGCCTCGCGAGGCTGCTCGGTGGCGAGACGCGAGATAAGCGCACGCGCTGCTTTGACAAAGCCTGCCGCGGCCCCGAGCCGAGCGTTGTGGTTTTGTGAATGCTCAAAAGCACCTCAGTTCGTAGTGGTCACTCAGAACGGTTGTCTTGCACCTGTAAACTCTCATGGCAACATCAACAAGTTAAACTGAACGTTCGATACTGATTGGTTCAACCTCACTTCACCGTGGCTCGGCCAACTTCATACAAGTTTATAGAGCGAAGCTGTTTTGCGAGGAAATAGCCGCGCGACGAACGCCCGAGGGAGCCTCACGAGGCTGCTCGACTATTAATAATTTCGTCCCACAAAACCACAAACAACTGTCACCCTACAAAAGATAACATCTAACACAGATAATTATACATATTACATTCATATATTTATCAGTTAGAGCTATAAAGCAACTGATAAATCAGGTCGCGATGACAAGGCCTCGACGGATTTGCTACTATTCCATTCCAAACCACATATCCGGATGATGTAAAACATCACATAGTTATAACACACATCTAAAATCGCAAGAGGTCCACTGCTGCATACAGAAACCTCTATAGCGCCACTTTGGGCGCTTATCATAGAGGGTTTGCCATAACAACCACGCTTGGCAGGCGGGTTGGTGATCGCAGAAGATTTTAATGTACCGAGGAGTATGATGCTGCCTGTCTGGATATTCCCTTATTCGGCTCTTACGGGACTAACGGGAAGAGGTGGGGTGGTCCTATTCGCAAACCGCTGGGACCACACGGTCAACATAGATAGATAGATAGATAGAAAATGCTTTATTGCACAAGAGTAAATCAAGTACATAGGCGAACTTAATGCTAAGTAGCATTTTCTTCCAGTTAACCTTTGTGTAGTGTGGAACGAGTTGTAGTGCTAATTAACTTGACTTAATTGACTTTGACGGGCCCGATAGCTCAGTTGGCAGCATCCCTGCCTTCTGAACTGAAGGCTGTGGCTTCGATTCCTACCAAGGACAAACATTTATATGATGAACATAGATGTTTGTTCTGCGTCTGGGTGTTATATTGTATTCTATGTATGTATTTACAAACTTAAATGTATATAAGTATTGTACCAGTTATCTGGTTCCCATAGTACAAGCTATGATTAGTTTGGGGCTAGATGGCGCTGTGTGAAATATCCACACATATTTATTATTTATTTATTTATTTAATTAACTGGTATAAAAAAGTAAAAATATAAAACTAAATGTATAGTTGTATCTACTCCTTTTTAGTTTTTTGTACCCAAAGGGTAACAAACCCCATAGGGTTCTGCTTCCCGTCCATCTGTCTGTCTATCTGTCCGCCTGTCACCAGGCTGTATCTCATGAACCGTGATAGATGGTTGAAATTTACACAGATAATGTAGTTCTGTGGCCGCTATAACAACAAATACTAAAAAACAGAATCAAATAAATATTTAAGGGCGCTCTCATACTACAAACATGATTTTTTGGCTATTTCATAATAGATAATGGTACGGAACCTTTCGTGCCCGAGTCCGAATCTGACTCGCACTTGGCCGGTTATTTTGAAGTCAATTAAAAATGGAAATGGCAGTGTTTTCTTATTCGTAACTTATTTTTCAGCCATGCGAAGTTAATTTCCTTGAATATAAGTAGCTGTATCAACCCACACGTTTCTGCGAGCTTGAGCTAATTTTATCCCGCTGGTCCAAGGTTGAGCCTTGTTCACACGGTTTAGTAACTGGGTCAAGTGAATCAATAGTGATATTCATTTTGTGAGATAGGGTACGTAATTCGTTGAAAGTTATTGGTAAGTATTAAGAAATATAGTATCTGCCTTTGTTACCTATAAAAACACATTTTAAAGAATTAAAATATGTAACCTAATATACCTAATTAAAATAAGGTGTTCCAATACAATCAATGCAATTAAAAAAAAGACATATCAATGCAACAGCGCACATTACTGTGTGCAGAGGGCCTAGCACGAACATTTACGCGGGAGTAAGTGTAACGTTTACGTAAGCCAGTTGTATGGCATTTGATCAGCGCCCCATACAACTGACTTACGTTAACGTTACACTTACTCCCGCGTAAATGTTCGTGCTAGGCCCTCTGCACACAGTAATGTGCGCTGTTGCATTGCTTATAGGGTGACTATGACTTACATGTATTTCAAAGATAAATAATTACTCTTTATTTATTACACACAATATAACCAAAGGTTAATAAAGCTTTTAAAATTAGCAAGTTGAAATGGCCCACAGATTCTCAAAAAACTTTTTTGGAAGAAGCAGCAAATAATTTTGTGTAATTTTCGTCGTTAGCCATGTAGCCACCGAGCAGCCTCGCGAGGCTGCTCGGTGGCGAGACGCGAGATAAGCGCACGCGCTGCTTTGACAAAGCCTGCCGCGGCCCCGAGCCGAGCGTTGTGGTTTTGTGAATGCTCAAAAGCACCTCAGTTCGTAGTGGTCACTCAGAACGGTTGTCTTGCACCTGTAAACTCTCATGGCAACATCAACAAGTTAAACTGAACGTTCGATACTGATTGGTTCAACCTCACTTCACCGTGGCTCGGCCAACTTCATACAAGTTTATAGAGCGAAGCTGTTTTGCGAGGAAATAGCCGCGCGACGAACGCCCGAGGGAGCCTCACGAGGCTGCTCGACTATTAATAATTTCGTCCCACAAAACCACAAACAACTGTCACCCTACAAAAGATAACATCTAACACAGATAATTATACATATTACATTCATATATTTATCAGTTAGAGCTATAAAGCAACTGATAAATCAGGTCGCGATGACAAGGCCTCGACGGATTTGCTACTATTCCATTCCAAACCACATATCCGGATGATGTAAAACATCACATAGTTATAACACACATCTAAAATCGCAAGAGGTCCACTGCTGCATACAGAAACCTCTATAGCGCCACTTTGGGCGCTTATCATAGAGGGTTTGCCATAACAACCACGCTTGGCAGGCGGGTTGGTGATCGCAGAAGATTTTAATGTACCGAGGAGTATGATGCTGCCTGTCTGGATATTCCCTTATTCGGCTCTTACGGGACTAACGGGAAGAGGTGGGGTGGTCCTATTCGCAAACCGCTGGGACCACACGGTCAACATAGATAGATAGATAGATAGAAAATGCTTTATTGCACAAGAGTAAATCAAGTACATAGGCGAACTTAATGCTAAGTAGCATTTTCTTCCAGTTAACCTTTGTGTAGTGTGGAACGAGTTGTAGTGCTAATTAACTTGACTTAATTGACTTTGACGGGCCCGATAGCTCAGTTGGCAGCATCCCTGCCTTCTGAACTGAAGGCTGTGGCTTCGATTCCTACCAAGGACAAACATTTATATGATGAACATAGATGTTTGTTCTGCGTCTGGGTGTTATATTGTATTCTATGTATGTATTTACAAACTTAAATGTATATAAGTATTGTACCAGTTATCTGGTTCCCATAGTACAAGCTATGATTAGTTTGGGGCTAGATGGCGCTGTGTGAAATATCCACACATATTTATTATTTATTTATTTATTTAATTAACTGGTATAAAAAAGTAAAAATATAAAACTAAATGTATAGTTGTATCTACTCCTTTTTAGTTTTTTGTACCCAAAGGGTAACAAACCCCATAGGGTTCTGCTTCCCGTCCATCTGTCTGTCTATCTGTCCGCCTGTCACCAGGCTGTATCTCATGAACCGTGATAGATGGTTGAAATTTACACAGATAATGTAGTTCTGTGGCCGCTATAACAACAAATACTAAAAAACAGAATCAAATAAATATTTAAGGGCGCTCTCATACTACAAACATGATTTTTTGGCTATTTCATAATAGATAATGGTACGGAACCTTTCGTGCCCGAGTCCGAATCTGACTCGCACTTGGCCGGTTATTTTGAAGTCAATTAAAAATGGAAATGGCAGTGTTTTCTTATTCGTAACTTATTTTTCAGCCATGCGAAGTTAATTTCCTTGAATATAAGTAGCTGTATCAACCCACACGTTTCTGCGAGCTTGAGCTAATTTTATCCCGCTGGTCCAAGGTTGAGCCTTGTTCACACGGTTTAGTAACTGGGTCAAGTGAATCAATAGTGATATTCATTTTGTGAGATAGGGTACGTAATTCGTTGAAAGTTATTGGTAAGTATTAAGAAATATAGTATCTGCCTTTGTTACCTATAAAAACACATTTTAAAGAATTAAAATATGTAACCTAATATACCTAATTAAAATAAGGTGTTCCAATACAATCAATGCAATTAAAAAAAAGACATATCAATGCAACAGCGCACATTACTGTGTGCAGAGGGCCTAGCACGAACATTTACGCGGGAGTAAGTGTAACGTTTACGTAAGCCAGTTGTATGGCATTTGATCAGCGCCCCATACAACTGACTTACGTTAACGTTACACTTACTCCCGCGTAAATGTTCGTGCTAGGCCTACAGAAGTCCTTTTTCGGCGTTGTGCACTTGACTCGGTATCGCGCGATAAGCACTCGCTCGGTTATATTCGCATTTTATCGCTTATGTACACACATTACATACACACACAACTGTGTTAACACACTGTTAAAGTTCCATTAGTGAAAAATTAAAACCAGGAACGGATGCCCCACTTTTTGAAGAGGCCTCGTAATTATTAACCTATTAATTTATCAGGAACGATTCCTATTACCCAAAGTACGTGGCGTCTACGCTGCTTATTTAACCTTTTTATAATTCATCATCATCATCATCATTAACAGCCTGAAGACGTCCACTGCTGAACATAGGCCTCCCCCAGGGAGCGCCACTTAGAGCGGCTGCTCGCCTCCTGCATCCATCGGCTCCCCGCGGCTTTCACCAGGTCGTCGGTCCACCTTGTGGGGGGCCGGCCTACGCTGCGTCTTCCAGTTCGTGGTCGCCACTCGAGAACCTTTCTTCCCCATCGGTTGTCAACTGTGTTAACACACTGTTAAAGTTCCATTAGTGAAAAATTAAAACCAGGAACGGATGCCCCACTTTTTGAAGAGGCCTCGTAATTATTAACCTATTAATTTATCAGGAACGATTCCTATTACCCAAAGTACGTGGCGTCTACGCTGCTTATTTAACCTTTTTATAATTCATCATCATCATCATCATTAACAGCCTGAAGACGTCCACTGCTGAGGCCTCCCCCAGGGAGCGCCACTTAGAGCGGCTGCTCGCCTCCTGCATCCATCGGCTCCCCGCGGCTTTCACCAGGTCGTCGGTCCACCTAGTGGGGGGCCGGCCTACGCTGCGTCTTCCAGTTCGTGGTCGCCACTCGAGAACCTTTCTTCCCCATCGGTTGTCAGTTCTACGAGCGATGTGGCCTGCCCATTGCCATTTCAACTTGCCAATCCTAAGAGCTACATCGGTCACTTTAGTTCTCCTGCGGATCTCCTCATTTCGGATCCTATCTCGCAGGGAAACACCGAGCATTGCTCTCTCCATAGCTCCATTTTTATAATTACTGTTGCGATTTTGGGAAGTTAGGGGTTTTGAGAACGGGGCACCTATCTTACTGGGGCATGTAGCCCGGTTTTAACCAGCTTGTTTGCAGTTTTAAACTGAACCTTTCGATATGAAAGTTACCATTATTACTATTTTAAGGTCCCAGTATTTAGTATTTTTTATTTTCAGGTGCGTATACAATACATAGGCGTTACTTAGTCCAGTACTTAGAATAAGTACTTAGTATGTATTACGATAAGTTGAGATTGCTAGTCAAACTAACTTTATGTAATAATTTCATCAAAACTGTCGTTGTAATTTTCATAAATATTTTATTTGATCATGTTTTTCGAAAAATTGAGTAAGTTTATTTTTAAGGTTGGCAATACCTGGTTTTTTCAGGTTGGTAATACCTATTTGCTGTGTGATTGGACAAGAAGTGAGTCGGTGTTGAAACCGTCTAGTGTAAATAGGTCCCTAAAACTACAGTTTTAACTAAATACAATCACATATTTTTAATTCGTAGATACCATCTTATTTTAAAATTCAGTCATTACGCAAATTAAAACATAAAATAAGATAAACAAAACGCAATCGATTACAGACAAAAAAGAGCAATGAATTATTCATTTACGAATTCAGAAGTAGACCGTACGTTTGCTTAGGCCGTGCGTACACTGCAACTCTGCGAAATTTATTTATTACTAGCTTTGCTAAAAATATTAAACACTTGTATTTTCACGTAAGTTAGTCATTGCAATTCAGTAAAGCTTGTAAAGAGTAAAGAAATTCTGTAAAGAAATTGAAATTCTTAATTAAAAAATGACACGATAAAATACAATAAAATAAGAACAATAAATTAGATTTTGATCACATAATGATTTTAAGCGATGGTGTGGCCGAAATGCAAATCACCGCGACTGTATTGTGAACAAAACGTAAGCAATTAAATAAAAAAATAAGTGTACATCTCCTAGCTTCCTCTACACTGCGTACCCAACAACCATTGTTTGGTGAACCTGCTGATCGATCGAAATGGGTCACAAAGAAAACAGTTTAGTCTGATCAAGTGTAACATTACAAATGTGAATTTTAAGGTCGTATTTGAATTTGGAATTTTCGTTTTTTTGCATTTTCTGCTTTGTATTGTTTACATTTGAATTTGGATTTGGAATGAATGTCGAATAAAAGTTGTGCTAAGCAAATGCACAGAACGTGTGAAGCCAAACTCCCCTCTACTGATCTAATTGACAGTAGTAGATTAACATTTCTGTTTATGAAAGATCGAAATAATAATGACTGCTGTTTCGTCCAAACTGTACTAAGAATTTATACAAAAAAAATTTATGGTTAGGTAATTTTTTTTTATTTTTGTAAACAGAATGAACTTTTTTATAGGTTATGTGACTTTATTACTCAAGCTAACTATTGATGCCGATAATTGCCATATTTTTTTTCTAATTTATGGTTAATGTTACATGACGCGTTTAGCCTTGCACTCCATGTGTCAGCGTTGAAAATAGAAAACTAGACTAACTAAACTATAAAATTATATATAAAAAAAACTATAATTACTTACTTAAAATTAATGACGAAGTGACGTTACTCTGGTTTTAATCTAGAGTTAATCAATTGTTTTTCTTTAATCCATGGTTCGTGCTTACTTTTATCTATGTATGGCTTATGTTACTTGCTAGACGATTGCTTGTAAAAATATTTACGTTGAAGGGATGACCTTCAGTAATATAAAAGCTCACAGCGGCGATTATAAAAAAAAAAGATTTTTGCAGCTAAATAGGTAATTTTAAATTACCACAGACTAAACATTATTCCAAAGTAGGTATTGCATGTGTGGTGCAACCTATTCAAATAAGAACAGCATTAAAAGCGCTCTGGCGTCAAAGAATAACGAATTCGAAGCCAAAATACGAATTTAAAAATATAAGAGTGCATAATGCATAATTTGAAATAGAATTTAAAATTTAAATTTAGAACTTAGATAAAAAAATGTGTGTCAGACGGTCAGACAGCGGTCAATATCATTCAATATTATGCAAGAAAGTTTTTTTGTGTTGCTAGGTTGGTATATTACATCTCTCACTTGACTGTGCTATGAATTATTTGTTAGGTTATGGATTTCCTTGAACCAATAGGCATGATGACTACTATTGAAAAAAAAACAAGTAAATAATACTTTCATAAAGAAGATTAAAAATGAATAATTGAAAAAATAAGTAAAATCGCTAAATAAATCACGGAGTAATAAGCTTTTAAAGTTTCTATAGGAGTATCTCCTGTCCCTTTCTTGCGAAACAGAGCGCCTCCACAGTTACTATGAAAACTCCACCTGTGACGTCACATGCCAAAGATATTGTATGTAAAGCTACCACAGCTTAGTAATGAGGTAGTATGACGACATTGCTCTGACGTCACTGGCCGTTTGAGCTATCTCTTTTTTTATGAGAATGAATGACGTGACGAGCTGGTCGTTCACCTGATGTTAAGCAATACGGCCGCCCATAACCGGTCTATTCCGGTTTTTAAAATGCTTGTAACTTTGTCGTTTTTTGAGTTATTTTATTTTTGTATCCACAAACGTTTATCTTTTGAGGAAAATTTTTAATTTATGCAAAAAAAAATTTTAGTGATCATGCCTATTGTAGGTAAGTACCTACATGATTCAAAAATAGAACCTATGATGTGGTTGGTAATGTTTTATTTAAATTGAATGTTTCGTTTATTTTAAAAGTGAATTTAAATTGAATCTAAGTTCATGTGACAAGTAAAAAAAATGAGTACCTGCGGACAATTTTTTAAACTCGTATCATTCAGTTTTCAATATTGACATAACCAATAAAACACAGTAAAAAATTAGTCTGCAAATTGCTTTTAAAAGTTCAATTGTCAAAAAACACGATTCTTAAACCATAGCGTTCATAAACCACAGTTTTTATCGCCTCAAAGCGAACAAATTGGACATTCAAAATAAACAACAGACGAATATTTTTCGTGTGCGCTCGCCATTGTCTCGAAAACTTACTTTTAACTTGAAATTGGTTTTAAAAACTCGCGAAAACTTGTTTTTCGTGTAAACCTATTTGGAAGTTGGCGGAAGACGCCAGATTAGGATGTATGTAGGTACAGTTGGCAAAAAGATGCGGTAGACCATCAACATAGAATCAGAATGTGGAATAGAAAGTCCCGCTCTTTTTATTTGGCTAAGCACGGTTAGTGCCATTCAGCCAGTGTCAGATAACTCATTAGGTACATTTATGACTAACCCTTTAAGAAACCCGAAATTATCAATGAAGTTGTTGTACAGTTACCTACTTTGAAAAATTAAGACATAAAATGTACCAACAGTTGATCTGTGATTTGAAAAAAATTACTGAATTATTTTACTACAAGTATACACTTTTTTTTTTAAGTCATTATAAACTATAATTACTAAAAACTATGCCTAGCGTTTGTGGACTATGAGAAAGCCTTCGATTCAATCGAGACTTGGGCGGTGCTGCAGTCCTTACAGCGATGCCAAATTGACTATAGGTATATCGAAGTGTTGAAGTGTTTGTACAGTAAGGCCACTATGTCAGTCCAACTACAGGACCAGAGTACGGAACAGATCCCATTGCAGAGAGGCGTGAGACAGGGAGACGTTATTTCTCCGAAACTGTTCACAAACGCATTGGAGGATGTGTTCAAGCTCTTGGAGTGGAAAAGATTTGGCATCAACATAAATGGCGAGTATATCACTAACCTTCGTTTTGCCGATGATATAGTCATAATGGCGGAGTCGCTCGATGATCTCAGCACCATGCTCAACGACCTCAGTAGAGTCTCCCGACAGGTTGGTCTTAAGATGAACATGGATAAGACGAAAATCATGTCAAATGCCCATGTTCCACCTATACCGGTAATTGTTGGGAACGATACTCTCGAAGTTGTCGACAAATACGTCTATCTAGGGCAGACTGTCCAATTGGGTAGGTCCAACTTCGACAAAGAGGTCGCCCGAAGAATCCAACTCGGCTGGGCAGCGTTTGGGAAGCTTCGATCTATCTTTTCGTCCAAAATACCACAAAGCCTGAAAACAAAAGTTTTCAATCAATGTGTGTTGCCAGTGATGACTTATGGAACTGAGACGTGGTCTCTAACTGTTGGTCTCATTACTAAGCTCAGAGTCGCGCAACGAGCTATGGAGAAAGCAATGCTCGGTGTTTCCCTGCGAGATAAGATCCGTAATGAGGAAATCCGCAGGAGAACTAAAGTGACCGATGTAGCTCTTAGGATTAGCAAGTTGAAATGGCAATGGGCAGGCCACATCGCTCGTAGAACTGACAACCGATGGGGAAGAAAGGTTCTCGAGTGGCGACCACGAACTGGAAGACGCAGCGTAGGCCGGCCCCCCACTAGGTGGACCGACGACCTGGTGAAAGCCGCGGGGAGCCGATAGATGCAGGAGACGAGCGGCCGCTCTGAGTGGCGCTCCCTGGGAGAGGCCTATGTTCAGCAGTGGACGTCTTCAGGCTGTTAATGATGATGATGATGATGATGATGACCAAAAACTAAATTAAATCTAAACTAAGTACTTATCTAAAATGAAAACTATATAAACTTATAATATACACTTATAAATAAAAAACCGCATTTAAGTCGCTGTCTGCGGGTAAGGTGCCCAAAAAGCTAGCGACATTACCTCGTTGAATGGCCAATATACACATTAATTGTTAGATACCGGTTTGCTCTCAATCGAGAGGTTATCTGAAAAATATATTGCTAAATACTGATCTAATTTAATGCATATTAACCTTTAATTTTTTTTACTAGCTGTACCAAAAATAAAGCAGGCGCTTAGTTCCCAGCGTATTAAACAAAAATCAAAAATTCATCGCACTTGTTCCCTCTCTGTACCTGAATATTGCTGCAAAAATGCTCGTCCAAAGAAAATGAACTTTCTTAAAACTAAAATTCGGACCTACGAAATTACTTCCTTGGACAGCGCAATAAAACTCTTTGGGGAATGGTGGAGCCAGTAATGTAGCGGGTGGAATTCCAGGAATAAAAAAGTATTATAATATTATTACTGTTCTTTATGTATTATGTAGATGTATGTTTTTAAATCACTGATATAGCTTTCAGAATTAGCAAGTTGAAATGGCAGTGGGCAGGCCACATCACTCGTAGAACTGACAACCGTTGGGGAAGAAAGGTTCTCGAGTGGCGACCATGAACTGGAAGACGAAGCGTAGGCCGGCCCCCCACTAGGTGGTTCGACGACCTGGACGATTGATGCAGGAGCTCAGTAGCCGCTCAAAGTGGCGCTGTTTGGGGGAGGCCCATGTTCAGCAGTGGACGGCTTCAGGCTGATGATGATGATGTTTTTAAAATGAATTTAACCGTAAGTAAAATGAGCTTTACAAGTGGATTGATTTGAGAACATAATTATTATTAATTTGGTCATTGGATTATGGAACTTAGTATAAATAAATCATTTTGAATTCTATAATTTTTTGCATATTCGTGCAATCCCATTCAGAATTCCTGGAAGCTAGTTAAGCAAAAAGAAGCATCGTTAACGCTTATAAATAATGAAATAATTCTGCGGTTCTGACCTGTGATCTGACAACATTTGTAGTGTCATCAAGTCACTCAGGCAAAACTATGCATGTCTTAAAAACTCCATACAAAAAATACAATTTGATATAATTAGGATTATATCACAAAAAAAGTGCCAAGTCATCAACCTCCAGTTCAAGGATTATTTTTCTAATATTATAATCACTATAAAACCACTTTCATATACAGTTCAAGTAATTTGAAAATACAACCAAAGTGAAAACTTTTTTTTTAAACCAAGTTAATTAATAACACAAAACGTCCTCCGCTAGAACTGTGGCCCGACCGAACGGAGCCAGCGGCAGCGTCCCTACGGCTTGAGGGAGGGTGGGGAGAGGCGAACTAGAAAACATAATTGGGACTTTTTCTTCGGACTGCACTCTTTTCTTTGGACTCGGGATTGCACTCTTTTGTTTTGCAAAGCGCTCCAGTCCTTGTCCCGAGCAATCGATAAATTGTGCGATTGTGTGACAAAATGATCGAAGTTTTTGAATGTAGGTACTTATAGTTTTTGGAAGTTGGTATAGCTTTCGATATCATTTTTTTATGAGAATGAATGACGTGATGAGCTGGTCGTTCACCTGATTTTAAGCAATACGGCCGCCCATAACAGTTGCAGTGTCACTCGAAACTTTAAAATAATAAAGTTCCGCGTGACACTGCACTGCACACGTCATCCTGAGACATCACACAGTCTAGTAATCAGATTACTACACTGTGTAATCAGGTCATAAAGTCTCATATGCCCAGTAATTTCACTAGCTACAATGCCCTTCAAACCGGAACACAGTAGTGCTTGCACACTACTGCTTGGCGGCAGAATAACTGGCAAAGCGGTGGTACCTACCTAGAGGAACTTTGCAGAAAAGTCCTACCACCTAGTAAAACCATCTAATGAAGAATAGATTATAAGTAGGTAACTGATAAAGGATGATAAGTAGGTAATATTACTAAGTATTAGTTTTTTATAACAAGTTTTCGATCCCCTCTCTCCCTTTTGTGAGATGTCGTGAGATTTGGCTCAATGCCCTCCTCCCTATACACACGTGAGACTGTTTCAAACTATTGAGGGGCTGTGCCTACATCTTTGCGGCATTCGTATATCACCTCGATAAATATTGTGAAGGATTTCGCAATAGGCATGATGACTACTATTAAAAATGAACAAGTAAATAATACTTTCATAAAGAAGATTTTAAAAATGAATGCAATAATTGAAAAAATAATTAAAATCGGTAAATAAATCATGGAGTAATAAGCTTTTAAGTTCTATAGGAGAATTTTAAAGTTTCTATAGGAGGCATCTCCTGTCCCTTTCTAGCGAAACAGAGCGCCTCCACAGTTACTATGAAAACCCCACCTGTGACGTCACATGTCAAAGATATTGTATGTAAAGCTACCACAGCTTAGTAATGAGGTACTAAAACGACATTGCTCTGACGTCACTGGCCGTTTGAACTATCTCTTTCTATCCCGGTTTTTAAAATGCTTGTAACTTTGTCGTTTTTTGAGATACTTTATTTTTGTTTTCACAAATGTTTATCTTTAGATGAATATTTTTAATTAATGCAAAAAAAATTTTAGTGTGCATGCCTATTGTTTAGCAGTTACAATTTTACATTATTTCACCCAGTTTTCTCGCAACTTTACACCTCTTAACCGGAATATTTACCAAGACCCCCTTTCGCCCAATAGGTATATAGATATCCTATTGATAGACACACACAATATATGATACACACAATATTCGACATTCTTTTGTGAAAGGCTAGGATGTAAGCTACCTAAGTATCAGCGAATAATTTATTGTTTCATTCCTTGAGGTTGGTACTTGGTACACCTATTTTATTCGGAATCAACTAGGTGTACCAACCTCAAGGAATGAACTTACAAAAGAGTTCCAATCTAAAAAGGCAAACTTATGCTAATCTTATCTTTTATCTATCGAAATACCGAACAATATCTTTGTATAAATAATCAGTTGATTTCTATGCAACTTTTGTCGAGCAATCTAAACTTTATTTTTAGTCTGTGTACTTCTAAAATGCAAGCTATTTTGCTATTGTGGAGAAATAAAGGGAATGCTAGCTGTAACTTGGTGTGATGTTTACCTAACACTGTGATGTTTGCAAATGAGACTTTATGACCGTCTGATGTCTCAGGATGACGTGCGCAGTGCAGTGTCACGAAACTTTATTATTTTAAAGTTCCGAGTGACACTGCAACTGTTATGGGCGGCCGTAATGCTTAACATCAGGTGAACGACCAGCACGACACGTAATTCATGCTCATAAAAAAAAATGTTACAGTGAAGATAAGATTTATAGTAATCGATTGATTCTCTAATCTGCAAATATGTAATTGCACTTTTTCAGTTTGGCTTACCACGATGAGTGTACTTAGCCAGTGTCAAGTTTATTATAATTTATTAATAATTTAGTAAAAAGGAGAAAAATTAATATACGTTGAAACAAAATAAAAGTGACCAATTGTATTGAATAACAATACCCATAAACATTTGTTTTTTATAAAAAAAAAATTATTAGTTACTTGCCCATTTTTTTCGGATCGAACTTAATCTTTTTATAACGTACTGAAACATTTCTCCATTTACATTTTATGGTAGCGTCATAAATAATAATTATATTGTAAATAATCTATAATTTAAAAATATTAAGTCTTATCCATAATTAAGACACGTTTCCCACAGCATCTGTTAACAAAGCTCATTGTGTTTTTATCTCGAAACAGGTATCTTTTTCACTCTTGACGGTTGGGTATCGACCTGTCCCTTTCACACACACATCCAATTATTAAACCGTTCTGATCTAATTAGCAAATGCCAATTTAGTGAACTGAATTGTAACAGAGAATGGCATGGAGCTGTCGTCACAGGAAGTCATCGTTTTTGTTTTTTCTACTGTGAAAGAAAACAATATTGGCAGGTTAAAACCTCAAATTATTAGTGATAATCCCGTTACGCTTTATGAACTTTAGCATAAAAATACCCCAAAGTTCATTAAATTGTATTACATCTGTCATATGATTTAGGATCAAATAAGTAGGTAGGTTATTTATGACAAACACGGCTACAAAATATCTCAACTTCTTTATATTTTAATTTTTGTCACCATGTGCATTCTGCATGTCAAATAAATCAAGACAACAGTCAAAACGAATCACGTTTCACATAGATTCTTAAAAGCACAACCAATACTTAGTTACTCTACGAAAGCAGTGGTAGGTACTGTATTTACAGAAACAAGGTTTTCTCACCTCACTTTCATCATCAATAACTCTAACACCAATCTAGGTAACTAAATTTTTTAGTGCTAACCTGTCTCCACACATTTACCTGTGCGATCCCATAATGCCCTGTCCATTAAGCCCATAGAATTGGTAATTGGAAACGTGGAGAAAAGAACCAGGTTGTTTACAGCCGAATCCAGACCTCTCGGGTCTGAATTTTAATATCACATTAGTTAATGCACTGCAGTGCGCCAAATGAAATCTAGACAAGTGGCCTAAGCCTGTTTTCGTTATCAAACAGTCCAGTCTTTTATAAAATTACCGCCATAAAGCCTTAGGGCACATAACGCATCTTTGCTATCCCAAAACTAATTTGGGCCATAGCACTCACTATACGTAGATAATTTCAATTTATTTTTATCGCAGACAGAGCAGCACATACTTTACATTGGCTAAATATTAAATCGGGTGAAACGAAACTGATTGAAAGTGGGGTTTTTTTTCACAGATAGTAAAGTTTTTCTATGCAGTATGCGTATAACCACAGACATCTAATACTTATACTATAATAATATAATGCATTTAGAAAATATCTCTTTTAATTTTAAAGCTGACTGACGGCAACCACCATATTTAGATTATGCTTATTATTTTATTTTTGCAGCCGAAATGCAACCCAGTTTAAGCAACAGTGACACAGTTTGTTGAATAAAGGGCTTGAATAAACTGACACAAATGCGTGACACGTGACACACTGAAAGTATTTCGGCGCGTGCCGTATCTACGCCGGGACGGCTCAGTGACGCAACTTTTGCGTCATTTTTTGTTACTGTATCACTTTATTTTGTATTAAATTAAATAATTGATTGGTTTCCGCATCCTGTTTGTTTGTTTGTTTTAGTATTATTGTTTATTAGTCCGCGCTTAAGGCCCTGACAGGACCCAATGTGAGCACGTTTTTTACAGCAGACAAACTTGAAACTTATTTTGTACTTTATAGGGTCGCTTTATGCATAGCAAAAATATGGCGATTACGTTCCGTTGCACTTCGACTTTTCCATTTCTCGGTACAGATAATTAGTTATAAAAGAAATTCTTATTGTTATAAAAAAAATAAGCTTATAGACGGATGCATTGAAACATAGGTTATCACTATGAATTATTTCAATGGGGTGTCTTATTATAATGTAACATTTTAGGACGTTTGAATGATTTTTTAGAGGTCACTGCACGATTTTTTTCTATCGCGAAAACTTTTCGTAAACGTGTTTCGGTTTCAGCAGATGGAAAGAAGATATAACCAGTATTAACGTGCATTTTTTTCAATCCTGTAAATGGTATACGTTTTGAGATAATCGCGTTCAAAATAGTCGATTTGGGAGCATTCAGCGCCTTAAGTGAAAAGTTTTACGGTGCAAAATACACTTATAGGGTAAAACCGGGATAGATGCCTCACTTTTTGAAGAGGCTCGTAATTTTTAATCTATGAATTTATCAGGAGTATAATTCCTATGATGACAGCTAGTCTCATCTTTTATCTTACATTTAGATCTAATTTTGGTGACCTATAAATTACTGATCGGGCATAATTTAGTGTCGAGAGATGTGCTGTACTTTTTCACTGACGGTACTCGCGGCGTTATGCCCTTTAACACTTCCCTGGAGCTTAGGTTCTTAGCTCTTGCAACTTCCACCCCCGGACAGCCGGTTAAAGCAAGCCAGGCCCTCACTTAGCCCCTTGGAATCAGGGTACGCGGTATCGCCACTTACCGACGCCGACGACCAAAATGCTCTAAGCGACGACGGCTGACAAAGCCGCCTTTGCGTTATTATTTATTTATTATTATTTATTTATTTATTACAATTACACAAAAAGTGACTTATCTATGTTCAGCAATGGACGTACAATATAATATACATGTTTAGGGACATTTTCTGGTGTGAAACTTGTTACAATTGTTCTGTTTACTCTAAAATTGAAAGTGTTCTGTTTTGTGTACCTATTAAATAAATAAATAAATATAGACGAAAAGCCTTAGAATAAGTACCTATGTGCGAAATACCATAAACTATCCAGCTGTTCACATATTATTAGGAAACAATATATGTAGTTCCAAACTATTTCTAAAAATTTATGGAACTATTGTTGTGATGTGTTCGTAATCTGCTTTTCGATTTAATAAAATAAAATAAATAAGATAACTTTTGTACACGGGTTCAGCTTAAAGAAATGAACAAAGAATAAAAGTCCTAATCACAAATCAATGACATAATGACACATAAGCAGGTCTTTACAACATATAATACTAAGTAAGTAGATAGGTGTATATGCAGTGACGTGTCCGTGCGTGCCGTATCTATCACGTGCCAGTTCGTGTGGATGTGTTTTAGCTGGAAATTGACAGTTTTACACGTTTTTTGTGTTTTTTATTATTTCGTGCCTGCGTCAGTTTTGTTAACACGATGTTGATGAATCAGGTGATATTGATAGTTAATTTGTTAATAAATTTTTTTCAATAAGGTTAAGATGAACATGGATTTGTGCCGCTATAGATACCACTATAGGTGCTACTATGCTCGGTGTTTCAATGTGAGATAAGATCCGGAATGAGGACATCCGCAGGAGAACTAAGTGACCGATGTAGCTGTTAGAGTTAGCAAGTTGAAATGACAGGGCAGGCCACATCGCTCGTAGAACTGAAAAGTTAAAGAATGGCGACAACGAACTGGGAGATACAGCGTAGGCCCCCCGCTAGGTGGACCGATGAACTGGTGAAAATCGCGCAGGGCCGATGGATTCAGGAGGCGAGCAGCCACTCAAAGAGGCGCTCTCTGGGAGAGTCTTACTCAGCAGTGAACGTCTTCGGCTGTGATGATTTTGGGCGTCACTCGTTGATCAGTTTATCTATGGTTATAATTCCGTTTACTTTTTAATTAAAAAGAAGACATTTTGATGAACCATTAAAATAAAGAATTTTATAATATTATTCAAATTTTCCTGCAAAACCTCCTGAATTTTCAATTTATTTCAAACAAAAAAACCCTTTATAGCTTACCCAGATAATATAACACCTACAGTACAGATGCCTCATCCCATACAACGGAATAACGCGGGCTATTTTACGAATTATTTTATTTCTGCGTAACGCAAAATTATCAAGCGACATTTATTGCGTGTTGGCGAAGTATTGGGCCAAATGAATACACTGGACAGTAACTAGTAACTCTCTAGACACGAGTACTACATTTTTTTCAAGTTCGGGCTATTTTTTGTTTGTACCTGATGGGACCCCATGGTAGCTTACTATAATAGCGCACCCTAACAGGTATTATTTTACAAAAGCCTTTAAATCCTAATGAAAAAATACCCTAAAATTACCAACACATGCAAGTAAACGCACACCAATGTCCATCCATAGACAACAGTAATATTAAGTAAGTATAGGTAGTCTGTGGCTGTGTGGGTGCACCCTAAAATTTCGCCTAGGTCCCTGTCTAGGTTTGCAACGAGCCCAGGGAATAGGGTGCGCCTAGATAAAGGTACGGTCAGGAGAAAAGTTGGGGTAATTTAACACCCATAGCTCAGTTGGTAGTAGCCCTGCCTTCTGAACTGAGGGCTGTGGGTTCGATTCCTACCCGGGACAAACATTCGTGTGATGAACATAGATGTTTCTTCTGTGTCTGGGTGTTATATTGTATTATTCTATGTAAGTATGTATTTACATACAATGAAGCATCTAAGTATTATATCAGTAATCTGGTTCCCATAGTACAAGCTTTACTTTATATATTTATTTCAATGACATTCATAAAAAAATCCATCTCTTCCCATTGGGTGCCGTAGCATTTTTATCGGTACATTAAAATCTTCTAGTATTAATAGTCTAAAGATTTTCGCAAATAGCGGTCATGTGACCATAGCTCAGTTGGTAGAGCGACCGGTGAGTTGAAGGGCGCAGATGCAAATCCCGCTGGTAACTAGAATTTCAAGAGCGATTATAAGTAATATAATTTTAGTAATTTATCAAGCTTGTTATTTTTTTATCTATTTACTATTATAATTTTTCCCCAAACTGGTTAATTGCAGCTAATTAATGAACACATTTTTGCTATCTCTACTAGAACCGAACCCTTTTTGCCGACGATTTGTTTAAAGGTCGTTGCCCTCTCGCCTTCTCTCTCTGACACAATGACACGCCAATCTTCTATCTCTTTCCATCAGGATAGGGATCCAACGGAAACTTGTCAAGGAAAGCCTTTTAATTTTTCCACCGGAAGTTACGGATTTCGGAATTTATTTATGTTTCAAAATGTTTGTTTTTAGGAATGTTTTATTTGAATGTTGCCAGTTTTTATTAGTTAACAGGCTTATTATAACTTCCAAAGTAAGTAATAACTAAAAAGTTATAATTTTCAAGATTCATTATAATTAGATACGGCATACCTATGTATATGTATCTACGGAACGCTCCAGGTGGCCCGACATGCTCTCGACAAGTTATTTTTCTATGTGATTTTTGTCAATAAATATTAACCACAACATTATTTACTAATTATCACAGTTGAAAAAACATAAAATGCCTCGAAAAAATATTGAAAAGGGTAAGTAGTGCTACTATATACCTGTGCCTTGTCGGGCCCGATAGCTCAAGTTGGTAGTATCCCTGCCTTCTGAACTGAGGGCCGTGGGTTCGATTCCTACCCGGGACAAACATTTGTGTGATGAACATAGATGTTTGTTCTGCGTCTGGGTGTTATATTGTATTCTATGTATGTATTTACAAACAAAAAAGTATATAAGTATTATATCAGTTATCTGGTTCCCATAGTACAAGCTAAGCTTAGTTTGGGACTAGATGGCGCTGTGTGAAATGTCCACACATATTTATTATTATTTATTTATTATTATATAAAGCTTTTTGGGCTTAAAATTCGGTTGTGTCCTGGCAACACTCGTCATAACTAGTTTATTATATTAATCAGCCAAATTGAGTCACAGCCCTTGTTTTTTTGACTCACTGTCTAGCACTGCCTATACGTAAGGACGACTCACAATCAACATAATATTTATTATTATTGAAATGAAGCTCCTGTATAAGTAGTAGGTACACCTAACACATAGCTAGATTCAATAATTTAGCTGAAATAAGTACCTATGTAAGTATCTATATTACGTAGACGCCGTGTGGTCCACCCTAATAGAACCACCCCTTTGCACCTCTTCCCGAGTGGGCTACGGAAATATTCAGAGAATGAGCAGCCGCCACATCCTATAAGTTTTCAAGTTCTTTATAAGATCTGTGGCAGCAGAATGTCTTTACTAGACAAAAAAGATCAAAGTTCGCGAACCTGCTGTATACTAACCTTCTTGCCGCAAAGACATTTATAAGAAAAACGTATATAATATGTGTATAATTATTTTAGTAATGAGTTTTGGCGGGAACGCGGAAAAGTTCACGTCGTTGCATTATATCATTTTTCATAACTTTTGCTTTTTCCGGTGTTAATGTTTAAAATTGGTGGCGTTTTACGCATTAAGTGCTGAATTACGAGCATGAGTGAGGGCAAGTGATATAATGTAGTGAAACGAGATTTTTCGTGTTGCTTCCAAAACTCCATAGAAGCTTCTAGTAAAGTTGCCACCACTTTGCTGGAGCATGACTTAGACTGGACTATGACTACCTGACTTAGACTGGACTATGACTATGACTAGGACATGACTTTTCGTGAAATATATTATAACACGATGAAAATATAATACTTGACACTGGCTAAATACACTATGTGTGGAGCCAAAATATAAGAAAAAAAAAAGATCAAAGTTCTCGAACCTGCTGTACCAAACCTCCTTGCCGCAAAGACATTTATAAGAAAAACGTATATAATATGTGTATAACTATTTTAGTAATTTACCAAATGGGGTTTTGGCGGGAACGCGGAAGAGTTCACGTCGTTGCATTTTATTATTTTTCAAAACTTTTGCTTTTTCCAGTGTTAATGTTTAAAATTGGTGGCGTTTTACGCATTAAGTGCTGAATTACGAGCAGGAGTGAGGGGAAGTGATATAATGTGGTGAAACGTGACTTTTCGTGTTGCTTCCAAAACTCCATTGAAGCTTCTAGTAAAGTTGCCACCACTTTGCTGGAGCATGACTTAGACCGGACTATGACTACCTGACTTAGACTGGACTATGACTATGACTAGGACATGACTTTACGTGAAATATTTTATAACACGATGAAAATATAATACTTGACACTGGCTAAATACACTATGTGTAGAGCCAAAATAAAAGAAAAAAAAAATTTACCAAATGAACTCAAGTCTTTAGAAGGAAATATGTTTAAAAATCATTTGAGTGACTGGCTGTTAAGCAAATGTTTCTATTTAGTCAAGGAATACGTAACATGTACTAGTAACAAAAATATTTTTTAATATTTGCACGCTTGCTTGCAGGCTGAATATCCACGTGTCCACTACTTACTCTATGGTCTTGTACCCAAATTCACAGTGTATTCTTGCAAATAAATAAATGATTGATTAATTGAATTCTCCGGTTCTATTAGGGAATTAGTTATCGCCAAGCCTCATTTCATCGGCATGGCACCGGTCACAGAGCTATGAAACAATTGACGCTTCGGAGGGGAAGTATTTATTTTTTTGCTCTGTGGCACCGGTAGACAGGAGGTCTAGCAAAGATCCCAAACAAACATAATCACGGTTAAAGTTACGGTCAAATTTTGACATTAGCCCGCCCTGTGAAGTGTGGAACGGTTATAGTTAGCGTTAAAGTTAGAGTTAAAGTAAGCTGGTGCAACTCAGCCTAAATGTATTGGAATAATAATGACATTTCGGAAATCGCTTACTTTTCCGCAGCTAATGTCATTTCAATACATTTTTGGAGTTAGCGTGAGGCGATAGCGTTAGCGTTTGGGATCTTTGCTAAACCCCCAGGTCCATAGAGATATATGTACTAACATAGAAGTCTTTGCCCAGGTCCGGTGCAATGTTTGGGACTTTTTTTCGTATTAAATTAGTTTTAATAGGTTAAAATGGGCATCAGGCATATATAGGAAAACCTACATCTAATCGTGAAATGGCTGGCGTAACGCAACGCAAATGCTACGTACCGCTACGCCGCCTATGAAGATTGACAGTCTTTTTTGGCGGGAACGCGGTTCACTTCGTTGCATTGTATTATTTATCAAAACCTGTGCTCTTTCCAGTGTTAATGTTTAAAATTGGTGGCGTTTTACGCATTAAGTGCTGAATTACGAGCATGAGTGGCAAGTGGTATAATGTGGTGTAACGTAGTTTTTCGTGTTGCTTCCAAAATTCCATAGAAGCTTCTAGTAAAGTTGCCACCAGTTTACTGGAGCATGACTTAGACTGGACTATGACTAAGACTTGACTATGTAAAATATTCTAAAACTCGATGAAAATATACAATACTTGACACTGGCTAAATACACTGTGTGTGGAGCCAAAATATAAGGAAAAAAAAGATTGACAGAGGCGTAAAAAAAATTAAAACTGTCTTTTATATTAAAAATAATATGTGCACATGTCGTATAAGCCGTAGTACTCGTAGTAGTATCTTCATAATCAATATAGTCTGAAGATGTCCACTGCAGATGAATAAGGTACCTATGTTACGATGTATACTTTTTTAGTTATGTAGGTACCTACCTACCAAGCCTCTAAAAGAATAAGAAACTTCAAAAAATATTCTTTTCTTTAAAAAATATTATATTCCTCTTCGCAAATAATAATATTCAAAAGTTCGAAATAAGACGCCATTGCCGTAGGTCAGTAACCTAACCGTCATTCATTCCAATTTCAAACTTGGAATTCCGCGCGAAGAAGTTACGCACACACGCGCGCCACGCATACTGTGAAAGAATTGGGCGTGTACAATATGTGTCTTTATGTAGGCCACGCACCCACGCACACGGTTTATGGGTCGGCACACAAACACAAAGGCTCACATGGGCCCGTCTAAAGGCACTTGTAAGTTTTGTGGTTTGTTTTCGAAATTGTGATTACGGAACATTTACTTTATGTGTAGTTATTTTAAATAGGTTTTTGTATGTGTTTTAATACGTGGATTTAAGTTATCAATATTATTCATGTACTAGCTGACCCGCCCCGGCTTCGGCTAATTAGTTTTAAGCCCTAACCCTGTTTATGGGTAAAAAAAATTGATATCCAAATATAATAATGATATGCGAACAAAAAATCTTAAATAAAAATTACATCCTTATTGCATGGGCAACCCGCACTTGGTCGTATCCTAAATGTTATTCTGCATAAATAGCTATTACCATACCAAATTTCAGCAAAATCCATTCAGTGGTGGCAGCGTGATGCGTGTTCAGAGGGACAGACAGACAAATCGACAGATAAAAAAAGCAAAAAAAATTGTTTCTATTTCTATATCGATTAAGAAGGATACTGCAGTCAAAATTTTCCAAAAATATTCATTGTACAGATTTAACCCAGTTACAGTTTTATTATTATGTATTGATAACAATAATTATTAGTCATATAAGTATTTAGACTTAGGTCATTAGGTCCTACTCACTTAGTGAATATTTGTTTTGCGGAACCCTGATATTTTTTTTTCTGCAACTGGCAACCATACCTAGTTATTTTTATTAATTAATCTTTATATTTTTTTTAGTTATGATGTTGAATTAACAGTTATTTACTGCAGGAAAAAGAAGCAGGAAAATTATGCAAGTAGGTAGGTTGTAAGTTAAAAACATTAGTTGTTTTGTAGTCGATCAGTTAATGAAAACCACCATTACGAAACTGAAACTGAACTGATATAACTGAAAATCAAAATTAATTAACACCAAATTAACGCCTAACTTCGTACATAGGCAAAAAGCTGTTAAAGTAAAATCAAGATTTTGTATAATTATAGGACAAACAAGTAGGTTCAAACTTACTAAAAATAATCTCAGACTACATTTTAAAACTTATATTAGTTGTATTAAACTTTTTTATGTATTTCGCCATAATATGGCCTCATTTAAATAAATTAATAAATAAATAAATATGTGTGGACATTTCACACAGCGCCATCTAGCCCTAAGCTATCTAAGCATAGCTAAACCATTCTAAAACACCATTCAAATCCATATCATTTTAAAACCATTTTAAAATGAATAAGATATGTTATATTATTATGTGACAGTCTCTCAGTTCTACTTAATAAATCTACTACCTAGGGTTACCACCTTATTAGTACTTGACGCATCAGCGGCTCCTGTCGGTTACACTCTAGTATGAAACTTTGCCCATATTTTTTTATTTATCATAGGTGACCTATGATGCACACAGACTTTCTCCATTTCTCTACATTTCAGGCATAACATTACTTATCATAAGATTTCATGTGATAATTATGACTTAACGCTTCTGCCGACCAACGGAAAGTCACTGCTTTCGCGCCCAAAATTTCAGCCTACTAAAAATAACAAGAAGCCACAAAATCAAAACGACTTCGTAAGTCGCACGCACACGAACATCAGTTGTAATGTAAGTGTATTCTATACATGTGTGCGCACTCACACAGCTGTGGTGTGCGTTTTGGGGTTTGGGGTAGGTTAGGGCACGAATTGGGGAGGGCGCCCGCCGAATGTTGGGCTAGGTTGGGACTTGGGGAATAATACAGCCGGATTCACGTGAAATGGCGTTTACTTGACAATAGTTTTTATAATTATTATAAAAATTGTCAATCGATTTTTAAAGTATTTTAAGAATGGGTTCATAACAAAGTAGGTACCTAAATTATATAAGCTTTTTTTATATTGTGGTTTTGAGGTTTAGTTTTACCATAGTATCTATTCTACTGGTTTAATGAAACTGAATTAACAATTTATCAGGTGTTTTTAATTTGTAAAATGTTGTTTCGTTGCCATGTTTGACAGCAGCTGAGTCTGACAATAATATAAAGTAGCAGAACTATCTGACTGATAATAGTAAAGAAAAAACTAAAGATCCCTTTCTGAACTAAAAAAAATGGCAAGGTGTCAAACCAGTTCTTGGCAGATAAATATGTTTCAACATTTGTAAATGCTGCGCTAAATACAAAACGAAATAGTCTACCGATAAACGGTGTAAGCTAAGATGTTATTATCCGATAGTGCCATTCACAAGTTCAGTTACCCGGCGATTGCATTCTTATTTCGTATTCAGATGTCGAACGCGTTACTTTGATAGAAGTTAACGGCATCGAGCAAAAAACCGCCTCTTACCGGTTCTCTCCGGTCTAACCGGAACCAGACCGGACCATTAAACATTCGTCGACTTTAACGCGTGATAACGCACATTTAAAAGTTAAATGCAAACGATAAATAAAAATCATTAAAATAAGCAATCGCTATTTCATTATCGAAATGGGTAGCCATTTTATAAATTACACGTATAATAAATTGCAATTTGAATCGATAAAGAGTCATCCAACTCGATTAATTAAAGACGCTATCAAAACAAACGGAACAAAGAAGCAACACGATGCGACCGCAGAATAGAAAAAGATACTGACATCATATCCCTATTCCCACAGTACATAAAAATGGCATCAACTGACGCGATCAAGTGAACGATCTTTTCGTGAAAAAAAAGTCGCAGCGGCCAATGCTCGATGGGAGCAGTATACGATGCGGCTGCGTTCGCTCGCAAAAAAACCGGGGTCGTCGACCTCGCCGCGTGTCCTTCGAACGCAAGCTTGTGTGTGTAAGTGCGTACACTATAAACGGAAGTTTTTAACAATTCGTCTTGGTGTGCGTCTCGGATGCTTTAGAGTGCGTACACACCGAGCGCAAAAAAGCGCGCGTCAGTGCGTCAACGCGGCTGTGTGCGTATTGCGTGCGGTCTGAACGCGTTTTCCTCTTAATTTTATCATTAGAACGCTACATTGTTGACAAAATTGCAGTCATTTTAGTTCTTTGAGTCAAATGGCCACCATTTTAGAAAATAAGTTCCCTCAACTTATTTTGTGCAGCCGAGTTGAGGATAACTTGGCTAATGATTCTAATTTTGTTTTGAGTTTATGATATACCCATCTAATTTTTATTTCTAGTATCAGAAGCACAGAATAGGTACTAGGTACTGCGTAGTTGTAGGTAGGTAGGTACTTGCCCTTGGTAGCTAATGTAGCAGTTATGTCGGTATTTTGCGGCTTCCTTTGTTGATGCCGTATGAAATTATACCTACTTTTAGCTTAATAAATAAATATAAATTGTCCTAGTTGATGATGTAAGTCAAGTAGGTTTGTTATTGTAGGTAAAAGTGCATTGGTTCAAAATACAATGGTTCAAAATACATTGATTCAAAATACACCCACGAATCCAATGTTTGAATACTTACTTGCCTTGGCTTGAGTTTGGGAAGGAGTAGATAGATACTTACTTAGAGATACGTCCTTATGTCCGTCTGAATTAAAGCCTTTTTTTTGTGCAAATTTATAAGAGCTGTCGGAACTTTAGTACAACCAGCCTTAGACTGGGTAACTATTCTGTGATTTAACCGAAAGGAAACTAATCCAACCAATCTCTAATTCTTAAATCAAATATTTAAAAAGAGAACATAAAAACAAAACAAATAAGTAGTCAACATTACTCGACATTCCAATTTAGCTAAAGCGCGTCAATTATGCTAAGGGCGCGCGCACACCAAGCAAACACCGTGAGCAAATAAAGGCGCGAACACACGCTCTAATGCAGTGGGAGCGACACGTAGGTGTTAAATAATGCAGTTTATAGGTCACCAGACACGATTCAATCAGTAACATGTATGAAGATTACAAGTGAGGAAAAAATAATTCGTCACTTGTTATTCAGCGTTTGGTAACTGCATTACCTATTTATATTTAGAATTGAATTTTATTTATTAGGTATTGTTTACTTCGTATTACATTATGACTTGCACATGAAGCCTATTAATGGTTGCTACAAACGCGTCAGAATGAAATGAGCTCATGTTGTTATTTCATAATGACCTAATCAAGCTAAGTACCTGTCTAATATAAACTTATTTGAAATTATTCCTATAATTCTTACTATTTTAGTATCTGTGACTCTACACAACTATTTTAATATCTGTGACTCTACCAAATATAATATAAAAGTTGCTAAGTTTCTTTGTTCATTTGGCTTTCGCGAATTGTTTTGGATGGTTGTACACAGGTTGTTAACACTAAAGAAATAAAATAATATATTAGTTTATTCCCGGAAAATTTTCAGTTTCAATGAGTAAATTAGTGAGTGAAACCGAGGGACGCCTCTAGTCATGGATAATAATAGGTTCCCATTTTTACTCTTTAGGTACGGTATGACGCCCTAAAAAAGAAGGCGAAATTTTTATAAAATTAGAATGTTTTCTAAATTACTCTAAGTAGACGGAGGATGTACAAATATTTTTTAACAAACATGAGACAAGGATGATCGGTAAGTGATATGTATATTACTTATACGAGTGGGACTGAAATAGATATTTTTTAAAAGCACTATCCATAGTTAGTCATAATTGTGAGGTAGGTATGGCGTGATGTTGTGTCAAATCGTTAATTTAATAACTTATCAGCAAAATTAATGTTACCAAAAACATTTTAACACAATAACAGGAAACTGCCAAAATTCTGCACGTTTACAATGTAACTTGTGATAATACATTTTAGGGAAAAAACCGACAAAAATAATAAGTCATTAAATGCATTGTATTGTTAGGTAGGTACTGTTATTCATTATTACTGTTTCTATGAACAAAGACACGAGTAAAATAAATACGTAACAAAGTTGACGTTTAGAGAGTAACTACCTACTTATCCACATGTGTAATTTTTTATTATGTTTCGCGGTTCACATCGCATGTTTGAAGGATATTTTAGAATATTAAGCTACAACTTTCTTTGCGTATAAAGGATTGTGTATAAAAGTAGGTACCTATCTATAAGAACACTGCGGATGTACGTAGTCAGATACCAGGTAGGTAATTAAATTAAATTGCTTCAATAAATATTGATATCGCTAAATAGTTTCGTTCATCACATTTAATCATGAGATTTTTAATTCAGTAATTAATTTTTGGACCGACGATTGGTGAAAACTATGAGGAGCCGATGGATGCAGGAGGCGAGTGGCCGCTTAATGTGGCGCTCTTTGGGGGAGGCCTTTGTTCAGCAGTGGACGACTTCGGGCTGCTGATGATGATGAATTTTTGTATCTAATAAGAGTAATATTTTATTGCTCACCAAATTGATCACAATACGTCACAATGCGGAAGAACAATATCGGCTGAATAATATTTAATGAAAAGGAATTTGAATCACGAATGTCATTACCTATGTTACACGTATTTTGCTCCATCCGTCACTAATGGGACATGTTTTAAGTAAAGAATCAATAGTTGTAACTAGTAACCTATTCTAGATAACGAAGAGAAAAAGCTTAAAAGAACTAATTCCGAAAAACTAGACCGCACCTTTGCCCGTTGTCACAAATTCTCGATCTAATTATGGTAAAAGCAAGTGTCGCAGTGTGACGCCGGCTTTATGTTATTGGACAACCTTTTTGCGTTTAGCGCTGCATTGTGGGGTGTGTGCGAGTCTTTATGGCACATATATGGTTAGTTTGATTAGATTGGTTGGGAAGATTAGACCGATTTTTATGCTTGTTGTCGTGTTCTATTATATAGTATTTTACTAGAATATTTTGGTTTTAGTTTATTTTCTATTGTATGTTATTATTATAGTGCCTAGTTAAAAGTATATACCTAAAAGCTTCCCGACCGTTAAAGTATAATATTTAATTTTATAATGAATTGTTTAGATTCCTACTTTTTAATGTTATAATTTTGTATAGTTTTAATATTTTTGACAATTTTGGTAAACTTTCGTCAGCTTGGAGTCAATTTTTTATTTTTTTTAAGTTTTTTATCGGCTCTTTTAACTCTATGCACTTATTGGAAAGTATATACTTAGTGAAATTGATGTTTTAAATACTTTTTTCATAGGAATTGCGTTCGGGAAAAGCATCAGGAGTTTATAGCAAGGATTGGTTTCATTTATTTAGAATTTTTCAAAATATAGTTAAAACCTGAAATTAGTTCACACAGGCATAGACAGTATATCAGTGTAGTAGCTACTGTATATTTCACATTGCGTCCCTATTTACAGCTACACGTATAAAATGGAAGGCTCTAAAACTCCCAACACAGTTGGCAGCACGAAACAAAACACCATTGTCAATTCAACAAAAAATAGCCTAAAAACTTCGCCCATTCGACTCAACGTCCGTCCCAAACTCACCGCTTACGAAATCATCAAACGAGCTCGAAAATATAACAAAACATCATCGCACTAGCGATGCAAAAAACAAAACATGGCAACAAAAAATACATTCCGAAAAAGCGAAAAATCATCATTCTGGTAACAAAAAAAGGTCATTGTCCACAAGTCAGTGGAATTGACAGGCTCCGCCCGCGCACGCTATTGGAGGGCCGCAATTCGAAATTTGAACAAAAACCCAACCTAGTTCCGCCTTCAAATGTTTTTTCGTGGACCAAAATGGCGGGGCGCTCTATTGACTCTATTCGTTAATAGAACAGCTCTAGGGTCTGTATTAATTCGATAAGATTCCAATTTTGATTTTAGTATCGAAATTCTGATTTGAATTTGGAAATGCTACATACCACACACATCACTTACCTACATAAGTCACGGAGAGAGAGCACCTAACTTAATTTAAACACGGATAATACCTGATTTTTTTTGCGATGTTTCATAGATGTTTCCAAGAAGATTAAAGATTTGTTTTTGAGAAAAGTCGTAGGAAAGTGTCATACATATGCATTTGTTTTTATTAGGTAGCCATTTTCTGATAGCCCTGTATGACTTATCTTGTACCATCATTCAATAATATGTACTGCCTATAATCTATTCTATAGTAGGTATCAACAAATTGAATTGGCGTTACTTTAAGCTTAAGACGCTGACAGGACCCAAAGCAAGCACGTTTATTACAGCAGTCGAACATGAAACGTATGGTGTATTAAATAGGGTCGCTTTATGCTTAGCACAGATATGGCGATTACGTTGCGTTGCACTTCGACTTTTCCATTTTGCGGTACAAATAATTCGTTATAAAATAAACGCATATTGTTATGAAAAAAAATAGTCTACAGATGGATGCATTGAAACGTAACTCATCACTATGATTTATTTCAATCGGGTGTCTTATTAGAATATAACATTTTAGGGCGTTTGAATGATTTTTTAGAGGTCACTTCACGATTTTTTTTTATCGAGAAAACTTTTCGTAAACGTGTTTCGGTTTCAGCAGATGGAAAGAAGATATGACCAGTATTAACGTGCATTTTTTTCAATCTTGTAACTGGAATACATTTTGAGAAAATTACGTTCAAAATAGTCGGTTTGGGAGCATTCAGCGCCTTAATAAGCTTTTATAAAAACCTATAGTTTTCATTCTATAGGTTTATGATGCGTAGTCCATATTCACAACAAATACAACATATCCAATGTATTGTAGGTATAGTTTAGGTAGGTGATTCACATAGATAATATTAAATTCAAGGTCCCACTTTGATATCTGCCCACCATACCTAATTTATCTAATAGATAAACTGTTTAAGTGTGTGTTACGAGCCAATAGCGGAGGTTTTACTTCTATAACTCGTGGTAACTGGCTGAAACTAGGTAAAAATTTGATAAAGAGAATTGAGTTTCTACTACTTTTTCTTGTGATTTGGCTCCACACGTTGTGTATTTAGCCAGTGTCAAGTATTAAAGATATCTACAATTGGTTTCATATTGTTCTAATTATTGGCGGTACTCACTCTACTCATATTAAAAAAATCGAAACCCTGTTTAGAATCTATTTCGCATATCGATTATAATCAGCAGAGCAACAGGATAAATTTCATTCCGAATACGAAAATTTTCATAGTAAATATGCACAATAAAAAAAAAAAAAAAAAAAACATAATTATTTGCTTCCTATTATCTAAAAAATTAGGAAAACTGTATTCAATGTATTCAATTAAAATTCGATTCAGCGTTATTTGTGAAGTAAAAGTAATAAAATTAACTTACTTAAAATTAAAAACAGTTACAAACAACACCATCTTTACTTAGCTATAAATTGATTTTGATACTTTTAGGATCTACAAATTAGCGTTACGCATGAAAGCAAGACAAAAATATACCTACTGCAATCCAGACTAAATAGCAAACACTTAGTTCAGCTTATTGAGCTTGTGTTTATTTACAAAAGGTTATACAAAACTATAAGTAACAGTCCACGACTCCCAGATTCACTCTCGTTCCGCCACCGGGCCTGCTTGGCGAGCTTCCAACAATAATTTGTGTCTATTAGCGACTTATGTACGTACGTACGCCGGTTTGTCGCAAACATGTAGCTAGCTGGCAAACTGTCGCAAACAGCACTGTTTATCCGACGATTTGTAACTTTTTTGTAGATTTAGATTTACCCATAGGTTGTAGTACCCCAGTATCCCCTAGATTGGCCTTCCGGAGGCGTCCGGGCTAGGGGATCCCGTTCGTAATTTTCTGTTACATTTTTTGAATTTCTTCTGTAATAAACGCTTTATGTGCCAATATTATCAACACATGACATAATTCACCCCTATTACACGTATTAAATTAAAAATACACGGGGTTTAAAAGATAAGTTCACAACTGCTATGTTCGGTTTCTCATTAAGCACTCCCTAACTGCAGTTTATGACTACTTTATTGCCAACATAATAGTGCATCCATAGACAATTTTTTTGTTTTTCTACCCAGGTTAGTTTGTAGTTCGTTAAATAACTAATAAAGTCGAACGGTCCGGTCTCTCTCGAATCCTAAAAACTGGAAACACATTTCCTTCGGGATCTTTGACCGTCTAGATACGACATGCAGCTTCGAATTTTCTTGAGGGGTGGATAAGGTATTTTTAAACTATCTTATCCTACTGTATTACTAATGTATTCTATTTAGTATTCCATGGTATAACGTGAAACCTCTAAAATTATTGAAAGATCATCGTCGCACGTCATCACTATACCATCAGCAAAGAATAGGCACCCACATAGATGTATGCATCTTGGATCCACATAAAATATAAAGCTGGGCTGTGGATCCAAGTAGAGGGCAACCAGTAAATGGTTGCAAGTTACAAAACCATGTATTTTTGTACTCTCTTCACTAAAATTCCCATTTTACTTGCTGCATTTGTGACTTTGACATTGACGTGACGTAGCTACTTAAATATTGTGTAAACTCGTACTTACTTACTGTTTGCTATGCCCTAGCAGGGTTATGTAAGTTGTGTAACTTGTATTACCTTATTACATGAAGCAATAAATGAATCTAAATCTAAAATAATACCCATTTCTCCTCACTTGACTTGACACCCTCCATAAAAGCCACGAAACAAGAGTTGAAGTTGGCACTGGCTAATCAATTAGCCAAAGAAAACGAAGGTAGCTATGTTCCCCACCATCCATGCTACCAAAAACCTCCACAAAAGCCACGAAACAAGAGTTGAGTTACTACCAAAAACTTCACACTAATCAAAAACCACGAGATCATCACAATTCGGTCGATTTGTCAACAGCGCTCCAAACCTTCCTTCAACCCCTCGACCTCGTCTCAAGACTGCCGCATCCGAATCTCATATCATCCCCCACCGCCACCCCTTGTCTTGCAGTTTTATAGGTCGAAACTGACGCTATCGATCCGCCTTTGTTATATCTCGTTAGATTTTAACTTGCTTTCTGGAATACTCACTTCTTTGTAGTTCAGCTTCTCTCTCTCTCTGACTATACCTATCTCTTCCCTACTGATTATAAAAGTGAAACGATGTCTGTTTCTTTGATCGGCTTTAACGCTAAAACGGCTTAACCGATTTGGATGGAATTTTGCACACTGATTACTTATACTGCTAGGGTTAATATAGGATACTTTTTATTCCAGACTATTGAGGGTTACCACGGAAAAAATGGAAAGGAAGTTAGGGGTGAAACCACGGGTGCTATCTATAAGTAAGTATCAAAATATTTGGGCCAGATGGCACTGTGTGAAATGTACACATAATTATTATATTATATTTATATATATTTTTGATTTTTTTGTACGCAATAATGGATATTATATTTTTACCTATTGACTTTGTGAATTATTTTTCTCTTTCAAACTCTTTTTGAAGGAAGACCTGATACCTTATGTCGTTGCCAAAATCTTTAATGATCATGACTCAAGTACTTTAGAAAATTTCCCTGCGGGTTCTCCAACAATAATATTTTTTTAAACATACTTAGTTAAAGCACCTATAACATCTGTACAATAGTATTTTAACTGTGAAAAAATAGAAAAGAATAATGCAGAATGTGAGCATAGATGGATGCAAGAGGCAAGCAGCCGCTCAAAGTGGCGCTCTTTGGGGGAGGCCTATATTCAGCAGTGGACATCGTCAGGCTGATGATGATGATGATGAAGAGAGCATAGACATAAACAATATTAAAGCAACTATGTCAATAGGTTAAGGATATGTTCAACAATCAAAACATAGCATAGATCATTTATCCAATTTTCAATTAAATCGTGTAACATATTCCCTATCCCATTAATCAAATAATACCCCAAGACGGGACCTATTAATTACCCCACCCCTCCCCCTTAGATAACTAGCTACCGACACAGTAAGATGTCGTTCATTGAACCCGATTCGGGTGTCAATGTCCAGACATTTGTCTGACACAGAAGCCGAATATGTGGCTCTAGACAATAGATATATATTTAAATGAACAGATGTAGATAGACATCGGTTTGTGCACACCCGGCTCACTTTCTCACATCTACCTTCTTTTTCCTGACAAATATAATTTGGGACTCTTTCAGACTAGAGCGAATAAGCTTCGCACATAGGCCATACATCTTCTACCGCATCGTTGGATCAGTTACATTGACGTTGGCATATTCAGTAATTATTAAAACGTAGAAAAACATTGTTTAAATCGTTTTGTACTCGTATGTATAAGACAGGATAAATAAGAAATGGGCGAGAAAGTGATTTCAATAAAATTTTTCTTGATGGGACTATTAGACACTGAAAAATATAAAAGAAGGATGTTCGTTCAGTCGTGTGGCTTTCTCGCCAAAATGGCTCTAATAAAATCGATGAAATTTTGCACAAAGATTGCTTAATTTACCGAGATTGACAAAGGGTACTTTTTATATTGGAAAGTGAGATTTTCCGTAAGAAAACGCGCAACTACATGTGAAGTCTAGTTCTATAAGAAATTTTCTTTACAATAAGTAAGTAGGACGTACAGCTACACACTAATTCCTGTTCACAATGAAAACAATTTAAAATCACCAAACAATTTGTAAACAAAAACATGCATAATAGTAAACACGGAATCACATCGGGATTCCGTGTGTGAAAACAGAGTGACTAACAAATTATTGTATTAACGCATAACTTTTGCATTATTTACTTGCACGGTTGTTATTTTGACGGGTAATGCTATTCGCATCTGTGCACCTACAACACAAAACAGATAATCTGCTTCGCCTACAGCATCACCAGAAAGACGTTTTGTACGAAGTATTAATTACAAATGAAGTCTTCAAATTTTGTGACACAAAACGAGCATGCTATTGCTAGATTCGTCAACCAAATCGTAAGTTACCATCAGATGGTTAAACGCAAGCATGTCTTATAAAAAAAAAATTGTTTTGTATTTGTGATCATAACGTTATCACAGATCACTTAACCCAAGCGTCTCTAAAACAAGATTTTAGAGTCTACATCTACAATCATCGCCTCGTAGCAAGTAGTTATGAGGTCTATGAGATTTTTTTTAACTTAGCAGCACAGCTCGTCAGCTTTTTGGTTGCTTTGTAGCAAACCACGGGGTCTACGAGTCATTTTGAGAACTTACTTGACAGTTCAGTGCCTCGTAGCAAAGAGGCGTGGGATCTAAGAGCCATTTTGCAAACTTATTTGATGGCCCAGTGCCTCGTAGCGAAGAGGTATGGGTCAGAGTTTTTGTGAATTTGACAAGGGGTTTTGAAAGGTCTATTTATAGTCTATACCCTTAAATCAAAGATAGGTACTATAGATTATTATTATCACATTTACAAGAACCTGGGTATATCCATTACTTATAGGTAGGTAATAATGAATCTCTGTCAGACAAATCACTTTTAAGAAAGCAAAAATCCGAGAAAGGGCAACAACAATTTTGACTTCCTTTCAACATTTTACATATAAAAGCCACCCGCTGGCCTTCGACCAGCTCAATAACCTCAATATATCAGTAATTTATAAGTTCATAACATAAATTTATAATTTGCAATTGAAGTTCAATGCACATTTCAATATGATTCATTAAAAGTGTGTTGGTCGATAATGGGATAACGTGACCTTTAAATCGATATTGTTAAAACACAGTCGGTATTTGTTTTTGTGTTAAATATCGGCTATTTTTAATTAAGTTGTTATTTTTAACATGTCGTGTCTTTACATTAATCGAAGTAAATTAATGTGACTGCAGTCTCCAAATATTAACCATTTTGACTTTTAAGAAAGAGACAGCAACATTTTCAGACATTCTGTCAAAATAACCTAACCACAAAATTACTAAAATCAAATAGGCATGATGACTAAAGATTTTCTTTTGATAAATTAATTTTATTCCATTTCTGAAAACAAAAATTAAATATCTCAAAAAATGACCAAGTCACAAGGATTTTAAAAACCGGAATAGAAAGAGATACCTCAAACGACTAGTGACGTCAGAGGAAGGTCGTTATAGTACCTCATTACTAAGCTAAGAGTAGAGTTTTCATAGTAACTGTGGGGGTCTGTTTCGCGAGAAAGGGACAGGAGATGCCTCCTGTAGAAACTTTAAAAGCTTATTACTCCGTGATTTATTTACCGATTTTCCTTATTTTTCATTCATTTTTAATCTTCTTTATGAAAGTAATATTTACTTGTTCATTTTTAATAGTAGTCATCAAGCCTATTAGGTAGGTACCTATCTACCTAACTATTGCAAATAATGCTATTTTCTTAGGAGTTCACATATCAAAGAAGGATATTCCTAAAACCATTAACTGTAATGGCGCGGTTAGTTAAAAAAGTAGTTTCATTAATTAAAAATCGAGTTATTGGACACTGTACTTATTTGTAGGTATCCAATAGTAATTAATTACGTGTATTAAAATTGCGGCGTAATATAAGACGTCATTTTGCATCTTGGTCCATAGATACAAGAAACTGATTACAGGCTGTGCACCTCAAAGAAAAACGCCAAAGAGCACAGACCATCAATCCCAGTTACCAAGGCAATGACTAATCAAGACAACAGAGATTTAAAACGATTGTGTCTGACTTATGCGAGACGTCAAACGAAGCAACATGACTAGCATCCCCGCTCTCAACTGGTATTATTGCAACTGGCAACCCAATCGAATTCGCATTACGGAAAAGGAAAGAAAAAGCTCTACGCCCACAATTCAAAAAGCGAACGTGCCTCAAAAGCTGTCAAACTACCCGGGCGTCATCACGGTATAGGACAGTGACTAATTTCTCCACAATTTGAACACGCATTCTTAAAAATTCAAGTAAGTAATCAGTTTAGTATGGCTTCTTTCAAAAAGTAGAACTTTCTTTGACAAGGTAAGAAACAAGACGCACTCATTATGGGCAATTAGGTGTAGGTACCTACTTTCATATCGAAATGGATGCAGGAGCCCCGCAGCCACTCAAAGTGGTGCTCTACGGAGGAACCCCATATTCAGCAGTGGACGTCAGCAGGCTGATGATGATGGTTTAGATGCTGAATGCTGTCTAAAAACCACGATTTAGACAAAGATCAGCGAGTGATCGTTCCGAAAAGACCACAAAAAATCTTAGCAAAAGACTGGGTTTTTTGAGACGACACAATTTAGACAGAGACAGCTAGTCAATTCTCCAAAACACCTTACCTTGGGCACTGTTGAAAACAAATACTGCGCCGACAACACATCTGAAACCTGCCCTGCCCCAACCGCGAACGCATCGTCGGTCGTTCACTTTATTTTGTTTTTTACCCGCATATAAACTAAATGTATACGCGTAACGAACTAAACGCGCACGTATATACGCGTAATAAGCGAGCGATATAAATATAAAACATAACTCGCGTATCTGACGTTTGAAACTCGTCCGTAACAGAATTCTCGGACAGGGCTGCCTCATATGTTAATGTTATTGATGTTCGAAAATCTCAATATTTTTAAGGCAATGACATGTAAATGTTTAGAAATAAGTTTTATTTTGATCAGGCGTTATAAAGCTTTCTGAAGATGCATTGCCAATGTGATTTTAAATTACGGCAAGCGCAAATGATAGCAAGCAATTTTTCAGAGCCAGTTATAAAATTCCGTTATTTGGTTTAGTCGGAATCTAGCGACAAACTAATTCAAACCAGCTTGAAAAAATCTTTAAATTGCAAAAACAAATAGTACTTACAGATCTTAATTAGGACCCTTACTTATGCTCTTTGAAATTAATGCCCGCCTGCACTAATGTGCTCTTAGGTAAGTTTGCACTTATTTCTCTGTAGGATGTAACCATAATACGTTGCAGTACGCTGCATATCATACAGGATAGATTATTCGTCATAGGGATAAGTGCAAACATAAGAGCTGTCAACTTTAGTGCAGACGAGCATAAGTCTGCCGTCGCGTAATCAGAACTGTCTATAATTTTCAAGGTAGACAGTACATAGTAATTAAATACAAAATAAATAATATAAATACAAATTTATTTATTGACATAATTGGTTGGTACAAATTTATAATGAACCCATAGACTCCCAAACTAGTCGAAACTGTGTTTCAGGAATCAGTGGCTTCATCTATTATTTATTAACTTAAGATATGCCATACTAATTAATTAGGTTAGAAAACAACAAAAAACATAATACAAAAATTGATCTGTTCAAAGAGTATAATGTATAATCAAACGCTAGCTGAGTTATTGATTAAAAAACTTCGTATTAAAATATTTAGGCAACCCTATGAAAGATGTAAGGTAGGTACCTATTCAGTGGCTTTGGCTTCAGGCTCTACGGGTAGCATCAACCTCGATTTAATGTAACGATTAAACTTAATTTCATTTCTTTTTATATTTCTTCTCAGTCGTATTTTCTTTTAGTATTTAGATACTCCTGTACCTTTGGTAGGGTTCAATAAAAAAATGCATCTGATAGATAACAGTTTTTTTAATTAACATAAAACTATGTGTGTATTATGAACTTGCTTTCACTTACAATTTTCTTCAGATCGTCTTCGAAAATCGTCTACTTCGAAAAACGAAACATTCTGTCGGCGGATCATCCGGCAGAGAAACATTTGTCGGAGAAATGTTTCAGAATCTTGAAAGTAGGTATTATTGGTAAATAGTTTTATCTAAAATCTATGTTTTGTTTTGTCTTTCGCTATATATCTTTATTATGCTAAAATGGCCATACGTTTGACAACATCTCACCTTATAGTGACGAAGCTAATAAGGTCCACTAGAGCTTATAGAAACTACGAGTTAGTGGTGGCCACTAACCCGCACTTGGCCGCGAGGTCAATGATGGCTACACTCTGCATGTGAGAGAAGACCCGCGTCCCAGCAGTGAGAACTTACTGAGCTGATGACTGTAAGTAATAAAGCACCCAAATGAAAGCCTCGAAGTTGATAAGTAATTTATGATACAAGTATTTTATTGTATTTGTTTTTATTAAATATAACAAGATATAATAATATAATGTTTGTGTACAGTGTGTAGTGTCTATTTAGTTACATAATTATGTATGTAATTTGTTTATATGTAAGTATTCTGGTATTTTCTATTTTTAAGTTTAATCCTTAAGTTTATCTTTTTAAGATTCATTATTTTGTTTTTTTCCTTTTCTGATTGTGCATTGTCTGCACCCCCTCTGGGTCTAGGCTGAAAACCAGCGCTGGGTGTCGTCGACAACCAGCACATGCTGAGCCGACGCCCATTTAATACTTGTTTTGTGTTTGTTTCTTATTCTTAGTTCATATTATGTAACATTAATACAACATGTTCTGTACCATAGCTTAAGCAAGTATTGAATAAATGTTATTCTATTCTATTCAATCTCACCCAATGGCATTTAAAATGACCCATGATAATAAAATAGGCCCTAAAACCTTTAAAACATTAATAAGCAAACGTAAAATACAACCAATTAAATATATCCGAGACCAAGACCTCTTCAAAGTTAAAAAGAAACTCCGACCATAGACAAAATAAAAATGGCGGTAACAAATGGGGCTGCACCTTGGTACGCGCGGTAAAACACGACGGGCGTTTTTGTCAGATCTTGTTTCTCTTCTAAACTGGAGATGGATAAGCACCATCGCTTTTTACTTGAAGGAATTTATTTAGAGGGAGCGGTTCGGAGAGATAGCTAGTGTTGCCATATATCTTCAAGTTTTCCACGAAGTCAGGGTGTTTTGTCTTGCCTTTCTACCCATTTTGTACTATCTCTAAACTAGCTAAATATTCTACTACTAACCCTGCATAAGCTCACATAAGCAATCCAATAAAAGTGTCTGTCTGTCTGTCTGTCCGTCTGTCCGTCTGTCCCTCTGTCACCAGGCTGTATCGCATGAACCGTGATAGTTAGCCTGTTATCACAGATGATGTATTTCTGTTGCCGCTATAACAACAAATACTAAAAAACAGAATAAAAGAAAATTAAAAGGGATTTTAAACGTGATTTTTTGCTCGTTTTTATACTTAGATAATGGTACAGAACCCTTCGTGCGCGAGTCCGACTCGCACTTGGCCGGTTATTTAAAGTACCTATATAAGTATTATTATATATTATTGATTCGTAGTATGTATGCATAAGTATAAAAAAAACTTATTTCTCATATTGTAAAATTCAATAATCATAAAACGTAAAGTTCTTGGTACAGCGTATAGATATAGTATATCGCTCTGAGCGATAAGGCCGCATATTATTACACTTTGGTTAAAATTCACTTAGTTTTAATTATTTGTGATAATGTGGTGTTTTTTTTCTTATATTTTGGCTCCACACATATTGTATTTAGCCAGTGTCAAGTATTGTATATTTTCATCGAGTTTTAGAATATTACGTAGTCAAGTCTTAGTCATAGTCATAGTCCAGTCTAAGTCATGCTCTAGTTAAGTGGTGGCAACTTTACTAGAAGCTTCTATGGAATTTTGGAAGCAACACGAAAAACCACGTTTCACCACATTATATCATTGACCACACCCATGCTCGTAATTCAGCACTTAATGCGTAAAACGCCACCAATTTTAAACATTAACACTGAAAAAAGCATAGGTTTTGAGAAATAATACAATGCAACGACGTGAACTTTTTCACGTTCCCGCCAAAACTCCCATGTGGTGTTATAATAAAGGGTTCATCTATCTATCTCACAGATTAGACAAAAAAATGACTTACTTTAATTATAATCTAAGTGAAACTTCTTTGGTATTTAAAGCCCCGTGCTCCGTGCTCTGTGACTGTATGCTCTTGTGCTCTGTGTGCTCTAACCATTGTTTTTTGGCAATAAGTTTTGATTTTAGAAAAAGTGTATGATGTAAAAAAGTATTTATATCTATGTTTATTGTTTTTGAAACTAGATGGCGCTTTATAAAAAGCTATAATTTCTGAATCGCGCAAACGTTTTTTTGCTGTTATGTAGTACCTATTCTCTCCCAGAAACTATAACTTATTCTCTAATCATAACTCTAACTGACCTTCTAGTCTAGTGTGACCGCTACCTTACCTACTGTAACTAAATTAAGTAAAGTAGCTGTATTTTTACAAGTCTTAAGTGCAAATATCAGCATTACCTTAAGACATTAAAAATTATCATCATCATCATCATCATCACTACAGCCTGAAGACGTCCACTGCTGCACATAGGCCTACTTCATAGAGCGCCACCTTGAGTAGCTGCTTGACTCCTGCATCCATCGGCTCCCCGCGGTTTTCACCAAATCATCGTTCCACCTAGTGGGGGGCCTACGCTGCGTCTTCCGGTTCGTGGTCGCCACTCGAGGACCTTTCTTCCCCATCGGTTGTCAGCTCTGTGACCGATGTGGCCTGCGCATTGCCGTTTCAACATGAAAATTCCAATTGGTTAATAATTTGTTTCAATTTAATATGGTACATATGTACTTTTGAGGTAGGTCACAAACACATAGCTAAAATATTTTTGATGGATGCAGGAGGCAAGCAGCCGCTCAAGGTGGCGCTCCCTGGGCGAGGCCTATGTTCAGCAGTGGACGTCTTCAGGCTGTTAACGATGATGAAAAATGATTCGCATACTGGGACCACACGGATGATATACCAGGGCGGCTGATAAGTTCGCGGCCTAGGTTACTTAATGAAAGAAAAGTTTAGTTTTTTAATTTTTATTTTTCAATATAATCACCCTCAAGTGAAATTCACTTCTCACATCGTGAATACAATGCCTTTAAACCATTGAAAAAATATTCTGAAGATTTCTCTTGAAAATTACTCTCCACGGCTGACTTCATTTCGTTGTCATCCGAAAATCTTCGCCCCCTTAACTCCTTTTTCAGTTTCGAAAAAAGAAAAAAGTCACTGGGAGCCAGGTCCGCACTATAGGGGGGATGGTCAATTTCTGCGAACCCAGTGGCTTTTAAAGCATCCCTCGAAACGCGAGCGGTGTGAAGGCGTTGCCTTGCAGAAACAACACACCGCGCGCCAATTTGCCACGTCTCTTCTGTACGACTGCTTCACGTGCCTGACCCAATAAATTGGCGTAGTATTGTCTATTCATAGTAGTTCCTTTAGGCAAGTAATCAATTAGTAAAATTCCCTCGCAATCCCAGAAAATAGTCGCCATAATCTTAGAGGCCGACTTTTCCACTTTAAACTTCTTTGGTGGTCTTTCTCCTTTTTTAATCCACTGCATAGACTCTTTGGATTCCGGATCATACTGACGAATCCAGGTTTTGTCTACTGTCACAATGCGGTTACAAACACCATCCAAATCGTTCTGTCACAACTCCAAAAAATCCGTACAAGTCGCCAGTCGTCGTTGTTTGTCGAATGGTGTGAGCATTCGCGGTACCCACCGCGCACAAATTTTTTTCATGTGTAAATTTTGGTGTAAAATTTCTCCGATTCACTCTTTACTAATCTGTAACTCTTTAGCTATCTGCCACAATTTTATTCTTCGATCAGCCAATACTAATTTTTCAACTTTTTTATCATTTTCTTCGGTCACTACTGTCACAGGGCGGCCCGGGCGGGGGTCGTCTAGACAGCTCTCTCTTCCTTGTTTAAAAAGTCGAGCCCATTTTTTTACCATTGTATATGATGGCCTGAAATCCTGAAGAACCGATGACATTTCTTCAAAAATGTCTTTAGGCGAGATTCTTCTTTTTACAAGGAATTGAATCACTGCGCGGTGCTCAAAATTGCGAGAATTTTCAGTTTCGGTCGACTTGGTATTGTTGCTTGTTCCAGGTTTTAAGTGTTAATGAACCAAATTGAACAAATGGGTGTTATTTATACTATTAATAAGTGCCGCAAGTTGTGCTATCAGTAACGAGATGATACCTTTTCGCTAAGTACCTTAGGGCGCGAACTTATCAGCCGCCCCTCGTATGTAAGTTATCTACTTACGCACTGTTTTTTGCTTTTTAGTTTTAATTATTCTAATCGCGGTAAAGATCCCATAATAAGTACTATACCTACTATTAAAATATTCTTGTAATGTAGGTTTTAAGAAAATCATTTAAACCGATATAACCCAAAAAGTTAGTACAGCGCGTACGAAGCACAAAAGCATTGCCCACCAAAAAAAGTCACAAAACCAAGTGCTTGCTCTCCCGCCAAAAAAATGGGGTCACTCAATTTCGGCGGGCAGACATCGGGAATGGGCGATGGTTTTGTTTTATTATTTTTGCTTATTTCATTACTTTCGTCTGGAGTCTGGAGGCCAAAGCCGTCATTGTGCATTTAGCTTGGTTTTGGCGTCTCGCAGAGCAGATGTTTTTGCTTGGGGGGTGCAATTTCAGTTTAATATAACCGAATGAAAGATAAATACTTGGTGTGGTTGCTTTTTTCTTTATCTTTGGAAGGCAAGTCCCACATTAATTAAGTCAACATTATTAATTTATGAATGTGCATATTGGTAATAATATCCTTTTTTTAAAGGTTTTGATAATACAGAATGAATAAATAATACCAATAATTTCAATCGCTTTAATTTAGTTAGTTTCGTAAAAGCAGATATAAATAGGTGCTTAAGTATAGATGGATGACATAGGTACGTTTTTTGAGTTATTTAGATCTACTTACATAATAATGATTGTGGAATTCTGTAGTCTGTCTTTTGCCGATCTTTCACCTTTACTGAGCTAACGCGCATGGTTCTTCTACTAAACAAAAAAACACGTTTTTTTATTTACATTTGATAGGCTTAGTTTGACCACCATCTCACCTGAAACGTAAATATATCAGTCCAGAAATCTCGGAGAAATTGGTGAAATTCATAAAAATACTAATTGGCAAGTACTATAAACAGTTGAACAGTTAATAAATATCATAATATCCTTCCGAATTATTAAAATGTCGTTGCATAAGGTACTGAGTATTTGCTATAAGTTATTATTATTGGTGATCTTATTAATTCAGTCAGTCAGTGAGTCAGTTAGGTTTTTGACATTTTAATCAACACAAAAATACGACTTCAACACTTAATCGTAATCAATACAAACAATAAACTAAACTTAAAATTGGACTAATATTCGAACAAAAACTTTGAATACAAGTCTTTACGTCACAAAACCTAACACTAACCCTACCACCATCTACATCCGGTGATAAAACTGAGCTGTCATTGAAAAGATCGTGGCGCAAGCGCAACTTTCGCCTTAACCTAGACACTGCTGCGTAAGCTGTGCCAGTACGCCGCCCGCGCGGTCTAGATAGATCTTTGCTATACAAATAGTAACATAGCTAGGTTTAATGCTAGTTTAGTCGGTCATGCCGAAGTTAAGCTTGGAGCTGTTTTAAAGGCTTAAAGTTAGGATTATTATTATAGTTCTTGCACTAAAATAGTACAAGGATTAAATGCCAAAGCATTTTCTGCAGTCATCAACACGATAGTCTAAGGGAGAGGGGTGATAATATCATATATTTTATTTTTAAGGATTTTGAATTTCGAGTTATCGAGTATTTTGGGTGTCAGGTGATTTGAGAATAAGGTATGTAGAATTTCAGTCATTTTGAGAGTACTTAAGAAAATTTGAGATTTTCTTCTACTGTTTTGCATCATTGCACTGAATCTAATTATAATTTAAGGGCCTTAACTCGAAAACATTTTTTAAATTTAATAAATGCATAATCATGGTAGTGGTTTGTTGGATTAGGTTTTGATTTTATATTATGCTTATTATAGATTTATTTTTCTAGTAGTTTATTTTTTTATGTAATTATTTTTATTTAGGTTATTCATAATTTACAATAAATAATGTCTTTCTATGCATGAAATATCTTAACAACTTGTCAAATATCACGAGAAAACGACACAGCATTTTGATCGTTATCAAAGAGGTATATGTACTACGTACCATAGAAGTCTTTGATAGTTATTTAAAGTATCGTGAGTAAAGTTGTAAGTTTCGTACTATAGTGTGGTTTCTTAGCTCATAAACATAAGTAGGTACTTAGCTAAAACGTATTTAAAATTACTGGATTCATAATTTATTACTAATTTTATTAGAGAATTTCTCCAAAGCCTTATATAATCTTAGCACCCATGTAATTAATCTATTCTGAAAATGCATCCAACGTCTTCAATTTCCTTTGAACAAGTGCACATGTCACATCCTGTGACATCCAAACTTGAACATATGCCTGTAATTAAACCTAACTCGCGTTCTAACGTAATAAAACAAGACATCAACCATGCGAGCAGCCTTCAAACGGCCGTCTCAAAAGCAAGATGGCGTCCGCTAAGCTTTGTAGGTTATGTAGTAACATTGACAGTCGCCGGAGTTGTATAAACGTTCGCCTTGGCCGAGCGCACGCGCAAGGACCGCGAGCTATTAGCGAATGGCGTTCGAGGGCGCGAACTTGAATAGAATTATTTGAATTAGGATTAATTAAGTTCTTTTTATGTTTTTAATTTATTTTTAAGTTTTGAAATAAGATTTTTAATAAAGACTGCAATACATAATGCAGGTACCTACCTGAGTACCATGCTGTTGCTCTATTTTGAGCATGCTAAAACGATTTTGATACTTTATAGCTGAAAAGTTAAATCGGTTACTGATATTCGCTTACCAAACTGATAAAAGAATAAATACAATAAATACCTAGAAAAATATTTTAAAAACAGGTTATTAAGTAAGAAGTAGTTACCAATTAAGTAAAAGCTGCTAGAATAAAAATGTTACAATTCCATTTACAAGAAACAATACAAAGTAAAAAAAAATTGATAAAATATAGATGACGGTTGAACTGGTGTGGTTGGTTTATTTGTTATAATAATGTTAATATAAAAAAATTGGAGTTGGTAATATTTTAAAAATTATAAATAATTATCTACCCGGTTAAATTAGCAACTTGTTACCTACCTACTTACATAATAATAGTTATTACGTAAGAAGCAAGAAGCCAATCATTACCAAACATTAAAAACTCATTTAAAAATAATTAACGGTAAAGGATAAAACTAAATATGTTTTTTTAAATTTAATTTCGCTGCTAGCATTGTGGTACCTACCTACCTACCTACTTAAATTTTTCCTTCAATGGACCACCAACTCTGTTAAAGTTGATGTTGAGACCATACCAACATTAAAACTTTTTTGTAATTAAAGTAATAAAAGTTTCATAAATAAAACACCACTGTTTTTAATTTTGTACAGTAATAAACCTTTTCGGTTGTTAAATGCTTCAAGTTCAATGATAAATCAAAGTTTTTAGGTCAGTTTGGTATAAAAATAAGTTTGGGTGGGTAGGTTGGTACTGTGATATCTCATTTCCGGAAGTCATAACCACCACCAAAATCAAAAGTCACGACCTAATTTTATAAAATGCGACTCTTACAAATTAAGATGTAACAAACTATGTTGGGTGGTAGGTAGGTAATGAAGTAGCTTAGTTACTTCTTTTACTTTACTAGTAAATAAGTCAAGTCACTAAAACTTTCTATAAAATAGTTTCTTTTATTTTAAACCAATGTCCACCTAGATAAATTCTTTAAAAATGAAAAATGCATAATTATTTTTATGCTTTATGTAGCAAACAAGCAAACCTAGTACAACCTCTTGATAGGAAGCGGTCACCAAAGCCTATAAAATAAATAAATAAATATATATGTGTGGACATTTCACACAGCGCCATCTAGCCCCAAACTAAGCATGGCTTATGGATACCTGTAAGTAATACAACTTGTCATTGCCTTTAATAATAAAAACAAAATAAAGTAAAGCTAATTAAGTTTCCTTTTCAAATAAATATAATACTCTCTAGTTACCATCAGGAAAGAAAAAACAAAAATGTTGTATAGGTCCATGCAGATGCCAATTTAATTATACATAAAAAAAACATGCTTAAAAAAAATTATTGCCTTAATAATTTCATCACTCTACCTACGTAGAGTTTTGATTTAATTCAGTGTAACATTTGTGTTAAAATGAAATCTAAAAGCTTAATGAATTAATGAATGTCAAAACCATTCGAGAAAGTTCCGAACGCGCGACATTTTTTCCGACGGCACTATTTTAGCCTACGATCGCGCGTAGAGCTTCGTAGCGGTTATTGCTCTATTATCATACTAATAAGGATTAATTGTTAATAATAAAAACTCATTATACTCATTATTAATTATGAAATAAGATAAATATATTAAATACTTAAATTATTACAAATAAATAATAATAGCGTCTTAAATATTCGTAAAAAAGGTCTAAGTTCAATATCAATTTATTAATAAGCTAAGCATTGAGATTTGTTATGATTTAACGGTTTAATTACTAAAATAATTAAAATTAATTACTTGTTTTATTTATGTCGTCATTGGCCTTCGATCGAAATATAGGTTGCAATTACGCACACACGTGTCAATCACGCACACTAACGCACCTCATGCAGCCATAGAAAAAGAAAGGGACAACGATAATGGGGTAAAGACGGGGAGCTGTGGTGGGGGTTATTAAGAAAACACAAAAAATGTGCGTGAACCCCTCACACTACGCAAGTATTATTAGACACGCACACTAGCACGTGCAGTCAAAAGATTAAGGGTTCTTTTTACGAGTGTAAAGCGAAAATCTTTTAAAAACTTACATGCGTCAGGGGTAGCCGCGTCTCCCTCGGTCCAGTTTGACACTTCGGTAGTAATTTTGTAAAACAAAAAAGTTACCCAATAACAAAACAAATCACCTCATCAACACTAATCCATTTGCGTTCACAGCAACACTGTCACAGAAAAATATACACATCACATCTGTCACACAAAAATACAATTTGTCTTATAAATATCGGGTCCTAAGTTTCCATGTGATATGTTCGCATTATAGAAAAATTTGCAAAAACACACTAGTTCCGAAAATACGTGATATAATATGAATACGCGTGGATGATATGAATATTTTTTTTGTAAAAATAGTCTTATTTTTTTGATATTTTTGTTGTCCTGTTTTTGGGAGGTTTTGAGCGGTTACGTCGCGTGTTGTGGCCGGGGTAGACGACGGCGTCGGAAATGCGACTCTCTACCGATTGTGCATAGGCGGGACTGCACGGCGAGCGCACAGCGTACTAGACCGCGTGCGTACTTAGCCATTACCTTGTATTTACTGCGACCGAGAGCGCGGATCGGACGTTCTTGATACTTAAACAAAGAAAAAATCAGAGAAAAATGTAAAAATGGGTTATTGTCAGCGCAGTCTAGCTTTGATTCTTTGAATACAGCACGCACGTTTGCACAATTGGTTTAGATTTGGACCCAGGATGACACTAAGGAAAACAGCTTTTGTATAAATGATATTTTCGTCAAACTAGCTCTAATACCTACCTACAACTAAATGAAACTACTTAGAGGAAATATAACAATGGTTGTTGTATTTTCCTTGTTGGGTACTAAAATAACACACGATTTTAAAAAGACCTACTCTATAGGTAGCTAATTTCAACCAGCTAACAAAGAGACTCAATGAAATAAAAACACCCAACCTCATTATGCCTACCAAGTAAACTAAAGTCAATTGAAAAAGTTTACAATTACAAACCAGATGTAGTTTACGTTAGTAATACATTATACGTAAATTATTCTTACGATAAATAAATTAGTTTCATGAGAAAACTTAATTAAAGAGTGTTTCGCAACCACAGAAGCGTATCCGAATATAATCACATAAATCAATCACACACTTCAGTTTTCGCCTTCCCTCAATCGAAAGTACTTAGCAAGTATCAATCTTACCTCGTCGCACTATAAACACAACTACATGGAACGGACGAAGTGCAACGTTCGTATACACACCGCTTGCGAATGTGAGTGATCGTGCTTGTATAAACCTTGTAAATCTTAGTTCTACTTACTTATCTCAGCTTTGTAATACCCAAATGACATCTAGCATTCATCTACAATAATAAAACGCAAATTTCATTTAAGAACGAAATTAAATCGACTTTTTTAATTTTAAAAAATAGAACGATTCTATCTCTCTCTAGCGTGTGCATAGGAAAAATTGTGTTTGTGTGCATTTTTATCGTTTTTTTCTCGGCGTGTGGGTGCGTTCGATTGTGTAGCGTCCCTGGCGTCTGTGTGAGTGATAACTGCATACGTTTTGCGTTTGTGTGCGAGTTCTTATAAGAAAATGGTTCAGTGAAAAATTTTGTAGGAATCCGCAGAGATGGCGTTGTGCTACTATGATGAACTTTGTGCCACCATCAAAAATTAGTTACTGTGCGCCCGTTGCACTTGCGCTACTACCGTCACAGGAATAAAGCTCAAAGTCGCATGGTTTTAATTACATTGTTCAAAATTAAGAATTCCTAGTTTTTGTGTATTTCTTAATTGCCTTGTGTTTTAGTTGTGATGAAATTCGTTTTATTGTATGGCTTCCTAGGGATGTAAAGTATGATTACTATAACAATTAGGTATATTTACATTTGCATTAAATTATACTTTGCGTTTCTTTTGCTCGTCTTGTAGGGCTGTTTCAGACTGCAGTATTTGAAAAGCTGCTGTATGATTTTGATGAAAATCGAAATAAAGGCGAGTCAAACTGTTTGATTCGCCTTGTTTTTTGAAGGAATTTCTGAAATTGAAAATCGGAATGCGTTTGGTTTTATAATTTGAGACCACCTTAGGTATTGTATCGATTATCAATTAGAAGCCACGGGGAACAGCTTAGTTCTAATAACTTTTTTATGAGAATGAATGACGTGACGAGCTAGTCGTTCACTTGATGTTAAGCGACACGGTCGCCTATACCTAACAGTTGCAGTGTCACTCGGAACATTAAAATAATAAAGAGTCGCTTGACACTGCACTGTGCACGTCATCCTGAGACATCACACAGTCTAGTAATCATATTACTACTGCGTAAAGTCTCATTTGCCCATTCATTTCACTAGCTACCAACCCCTTCCCTTCAAACCGGAACACAGAAGTGCTTGCACACTACTGCTTGGCGGCAGAATAACTGGCAAAGCGGTGGTGCCAACCTAGACAAACTTTGCAGAATAGTCCTATCACCTAGTAAAAAAACTACTTATATTTTAACGATTTAAAACAACTCCAACTGATGGTATAATGTACACAACATTATACCATCAGAGAACTCAAAGGTCCACTGTTCTAACCGGGTTTAAAAATAGGGTACCGAACTACCTCTACCCCCTCCGTGACGTCACATCCCCCCGTCACTAGATGGCGTTAGGCTTCAAGGGTGCGCTGAAGTTGATAGTGGGTGGATGCCAAGAATCGGATAGCTTTTGATGGACACAAGCATTGACTATAAATCCAGTTGGCCAACGTTACAACTTCCCCTCGTGCGAAAATTAGTAGTTTGTTTCAACTGCTAATCCTACAAGAGAAAGCGGGACACCCAATGTGTCTTTTGTTCCATCCTGCTCTGCCCTATGTAATTTCGTATGACTTTGTCTCGTTTTGTTACCTCGCCCCCTGCCCCCGTAGGTGAGTCGTGTTCGTACGAAAAATTATGTTCACGAGCTATCACCGGGCTTTATAATCTTTGGTGGATGCCAAGAATTGGATACTGATAGCTTTTAACGGAAACAAGTATCAAATTGGTTGGCATTTTTATAAAGGACTAATATTTAACGATGGATGCAGGAGGCGAGTGGTCGCGCAAGGTGGTGCTTTATAGGGGAGGCCTATGTTCAGCAGTGGACGTCTTCGGGCTGTTAATTATTATGATGATAGCCGTTGTTTCGGCTGCGCTAGGATCACCGGACCAGTCTAGCCCTTCCGGCTCAGGTACCGATTTCGACACCGGTATAGGATACCAGACAACACAATCAGACACCGACCCCGCCGGCGAGGTCGACGTACCGTCGGTAGAGACCAAAAGCATTAGCCCGTTAAAAAAAAACGGCCCGTAGATAAAACTATCTTTCCGCGTTTTATGTCACCTTTGTCATACTTGCTTATCATGTCCAGTGGAGTAAAACGGAGGAAAAACAATTTTGTCCACCGTCCGTGCTAACCCAGCTGCACTGACAAGTTTGGATTATATTGGGTAAGTAGATCACGGCATTATCTTCTAAATCTATACAAAAATCATCAACAGTTTGCAGACGTTCATTGCTGTACATAAACCGTCCTCATAAATGCCACTTTGAGCGGTTGATTACCTCCTGCATCCGTAGGCTTCTCGTGGCGTTCCACCTAGTGGGGGCCTATCGCTGAGCCTTCCAGTTCGTGGTCGCCACTCGAGAAGCTTTCTCCCCACCGGTTGTCAGTTATACGAGCGATGTGGCCTGCCCATTGCCATTTCAACTCAATCTATTATACATATTACAAACATGTTCCCATTATGTAACAAAAACTATAGACGATTTATAATGATTCAACTATTTGAGTAGTCGCCGCTGACATAACGAAGATCTTTTCCGCATTTTTGAGCTGTAGCGTGTCCATTATGGAGTTAAGGAGACTAGATGTGACACGTGCATTGCCATGTGAGTCGTGAGCGTACATGGTTTAATGATGTGGCGGTAAATTACGTCTATTAAGATGAATAAGAGAACAATATTAAAAAGTAATACAAAAATCAAGACTCGATAAATAATTATGTATGACCGACCGACCCAACACGTGACCAAAGGGCTGGCGCATACCTCGGCCAACGCATCAGCTTGGCAATACAATGAGGTAATGTCGCCAGCTTTTTGGGCACGCTCCCCGCAGAAAGCAACCTAAATTCTGTGTTTTATTTATAGTATTTTTTTTTTGCGGCATAGCTTTTTTTTGATAGGGTTTTCGTTTTTAGTTAGGTGTATATATTTATTAAGATAGGTTTCAAGTATATTTAAGTTGTTTAGTTTAGTGTATATATATTGTTATTTAGGTTTTTGTACTAATAAATTGACTCTAGTACATTATGTATCTGTTATTTTAAACATGTAAGCTGTACCTTTATCACACAAAAAAAATATTAAAGTAATTTTTTATGTATGTTTACGTATTCCTATGGGCAGTTTTATTCGGTACCTATAACATAATCATGTATACAAAAAAACAAAATAGAAAAAATGTTATTTTACCCTACTTCTGCCAATAAAATGACACTTTTGGCATCCTTATGCGGTTATGCGTAAATTACGGCGCTGCAGTGCGTCGGGCATCTCCACCGATGCAAGGGTTCCGGACCTTTTTGCCGTTACTAGATCCAGTGTCGCCTCCTTTTGGGGTGTACTTAGCGGGCTGGGGTAAAACGCGTCGCTGCTACCATCTGGAGAGACACTGTTAAAAAGATGCAAGTCTAAGATAAACAAATTATACAAACTTTTATATAACTAAATTATAAAAAACCGCATCAAAAAATACGAAAAGCATACAGCGTTCTAAAATGGCTTTGATTCGCAATGAATTATTTCATTTTAAGCTTTGGACGCAGTATAATCAAACCCAACCTAAACTGAGAATTAGTGGTGCGTTGCAACGGCAACGTGCCCTTAAACTAAACGTCTTAGAGATGACCTTCCAAACCTAGTTATGTAATTTATTAAGCATGCGTTGTGTACCGTGATGTAATTTCAAATTCAATTTTATATAACCTAAATGTACCCGCTATTTAGCTATTTTTATGTAAGTAACTTATTATAGTCACTGTTTTATTTTTCGAGTTTTTGTTCAATGTTTTACGTGAGTAGAAAAATTATAATTAACCACTTACTTATATGAACCTGTGGGAAAAGGTACAATGCCTACTTAAAACGAATGATTGATTTTTTTGATATTTATTATTGTTTCTGTTAATCAATTAGTCACACTATACCATTGTAAATCAGTAACATGAGCCAAAGTATTTATTTGGTTTTATGCTCGTTTTAGGGTAGTCTATATTACCCGTTATCTCAGAAAAACATTATTTATGCAACATTTTATCCAAATCGATGAGTGATAGAAACACAAGTAAACATCAGACAATCTTTTTACCTTTACAAATAATACTAAGACAAAAAATATAAACACAAAAAGTAAAAGAATTTTACTGTACAGAAAGTGGCGCCACTCTCTCCCGCAGCGGAAAATTGCGGTACTATTCCAAATCATTGACATTTCCAGAAAGTCCTAATTCTACGTAGAACATGCGATTTAAAAAGGGAACTATTATAATAAGCCCTACACGTAAGTCGAAGAGCACTTACGTGTATTGTTACGAAATGATTGTGCCATCTATTTCTAATATGTTCTAGAATTTTCTTTGAATGCACCAAATAGACAGTTTTCTCAATATTTACTAATTATTTGATTTATTTTTTAATTTAAGTTACGTTTTACCTATTTTGACGAAGATTACAAATTAATCAAGTAACTTATGACATAAATCAAGTGGTTTTGATACTTTAACTAATTAAAATCAATTAGGTCATTAGGTATAGGTACCAAAGATTTTTTATGAGTTTTAAGTTCTATCATTTATGTAATCGTTGGGCATTATTTAACTAAATAGATTTAATAGTGTACTTATATTATTGTTACCAGTTCGTTATAACCTTGAAAAATTTAAACAGGTTGCCTACAAAGATGAAAACAACCATGTGAATTAATTTTATCCATTGCATTTGTTCGCCTGTGCACTTGTTATGTAGCTCAAGGAATCTTGATCCGATTTACATAATTTATAACACCTACTCTATGGCATTTGTAGAGCACTGGTTAATGTGTTAATATTGTTTAAAATGAAAATCATCAATATCCTAAAGGCGTCCACTGCTGTACATAGGCCTCCCCCAGAGAGCGGTACTTTGTGCGGCTGCATGCCTTCTCCTTCCATCGGCTCTACTAATTAAGAACAGTACTACATTATTTTAATTAAATTTTGTATTGTAGCATTTGATTAAGTAAGTTATTCAATTTTTTGGAGTTATTAGTATTACTAAACCAATGTGTTAGAATTCAAAAATTTTGGTCCAGACGTGACCGGTATCAGGAGTAGGTACTTAGTTTCAAAGGATGCTAATGAATTCAATTACACCCAGTATAGGTATACCTATAACCTTTATTCGAAGTTTGAATGACACTTTATTTTTCCAATGCAAATTAGTAAAAATTTCTGAAGATACTGTCGATACTGTCACCAGCACGGAAAACAGTAGGACAGACAAAGGCCCACGTATTTTGGCAGTTGGACCGTGGAACTGTCAAACGCATTCTGGAGCTGTCACACGAAATTTTCCGCGTAAAAAGGTTTGGTCGAATCTGGCGTGGGCGCTCTTTTGTTTTTATTGATTTGACCTATTTTAATTTGCTATGAGAGACTATAATAACTGTCAGTAGTCAGTGGAATAGTAGATAATAGATATCATACCATTGTATAAAAATTGAGATCTCTAAAATTAAAATTTAATATATGTGGTAAATTAATCATCGCCAAAAAATTGCCTATTATAGAATATTAAAAATATTTTTTGTGATAACGAAGTAACTATAATATTAGTAAAAGAATAAGTAATGGTTTGAAATAGTTTAATTATATAACAGAAATAATTAAATGCATTGACTAATTTACGCAAAATGAATTATAGGCAGAGACTTATTTGCTTACCAAGATTTCAGATTTAAAAACCATGCTAAGTAAAACCTAAAAAGTTGAATATCTTACTAAAATTGCGTTTCGACTTAAGATTACGTACTTTCTTTAGCTTAGATCGTTGTTTAAATCAAATCTAATACCAACCAGCTAGCGTGATTTCTCAAAATAAAAGATTACGTAAGCGGAATATTTTCACCATCAAAAACTAGATCAAAAACTCCTTATCACCGCCGCCATGACACTTTTTTGCTTAAGATGGCGCGTGACGTCGGAAATCTAAAACAAAAGAAGCTCTGCCCCACCCACATTCCAGGGACTAAAGAAAAGAAAAACTAGTGGGATACCGAGTACGATTTAACGTGTAGTGGTTAAACAAAGTCGGATTGCAAATCAACAAATGCAGCAACTGAATCCCAAATTTGCCCGGTTCGGGACGGGTGCACGTACAAAACGCAACATAATCCCCGCAAAAGCGGGCATGCAAAGTCGTATAACAGTGGCACGTTTACCCGGGAAGGCATCAGACGAACACTTGTTGCTTGAAACTTCCAACTTCGCCTCCACGTCGCCCAAACTTCTGCTATCCACTCAACCAATTAATTCCCGCACTCAGATCTAGCCGTAGCCGAAATTTAAATCTCGAATGTTTTCAAATTTTCTAAACTTTTTTTCTCTATGACACTACGCGACTTAAGCTTTATAAATGGAACTTTACAGGAACTTTATTCTAAACTTTATACAATACGCACTAAGAATAATACTATACAAAAAATACCGATACGGCTAAAAGCACCTATTATTTCTATATCAATTCGCACTGCACTTCACTTTTCCAAGTCTCAAGACGTTTGGGACGCACTTACAAGAAACGGATGACTCGCGGAAATTCAGAATTCAAATTTTGGAAGCGTCCGTGATTTGACGTTACGTGCACAGATTAACTTTATATTTGTTTTTAATTTTTTATTTTACTAGAGCGGTCGCGGAGCTCGATTTTGATTTTTTTGTTAGTGATAACGACGGAGAGAATTGCATCAGTGCACGTCGTCCCAGTTGCAACAGGTTGTTTGGCAAAATGGGATTCGGGCGCATGCGCGAGTCCTCGACCGATGCACCCCTCCACAGTGGGCGCAGTTTTAAATGGGGTAAAACTACGCTTATCTGATAACGAGTAAATATTGCTCTGTTATTGTAGACTGTTATTGTAGAACTAGGTATTAAGTTGGTAGTTGGTAGTTTTAAATATAAAAACAAAATTGAGAGCGAATATCTGGTTTCCATCATAATGCGGTAATCTAGGGTATTTTTTGTACTTTTGTTTGCAGTTAATAATAAGCTATTACATTATTTAAAGTTAAGAAAGTCGATGTAGTAACAAAGTATATCAATCATTACATCACCTACTTTCTATGATTGTATAAGCATACTTATAATAACGTGAATCAAAACTTTTTACGTAAATTCCCAAGAACATTTAATTTTGTGTAATGATTGTATATCTCAATTGTTTAATTTGATATACAGGATGTAATATAATTCATTAGCATAAATTGAGCCCATGATAGTACATCATTTATAGATGATTATTGAAGAGTAAAGAGTGTAAAATTCTTCTCTGTATTTATTTTACTGATAAATTACTACACTATTCCCAATTGTTTTTTTTTTCTGAATTATTTTTTAATACTCTCAAAATATATTAAAATTTATTTGTTATTATCACAAATTCTCAAATGTTAAGTACTTAACATAAACTTAATTAGCATAAAACTACACATATTTATTAATTATTATGTCTATTAAAAACAATGTCAATCAAAAATTTATTATTCAAATAACCCGCCCCTCACTGTCCCCGGTGCAAAGGTGCCCATCACACTAGCAGCATTACCACGTTGGATGGCAATGGCCAATCTCTGCACCAGGAACGAGCCGGAGCGGGAGTCACAACCTTTTCCCCGAATCCTGCGCCCTAATTCCGCAACCAAACTCTTCGCTTCTGCGCCCCAACTGCCCATAGTCTCCATAGCAATGGGCACAAAGTAATAATGCGGCTCCATTGTCGCGTACTTTAGCCGCTTTTTAGTGGCAGCATCCTCAGCTGCCGCTGCTGCCGCTGCTGCCGCGTAGACGGTGCGACTCAGGTGCGTGGCAGCGACAGTACTGACGCAAGTAGCGTCCCACACCAGGCACTTGCCAGTTTTCCACGGCACCAGAGTCAAACCATCTGGCCTCTTGCCATCTGACCTGCAAAGACCTGGTGGCTCCAGCACACAGCGGACATCAGCCTTTATGAAGGCCCTGCGGATTATATCGTTGAGGGCGTGGTGACGCGGAAACCTACCTGTGCAGCGACGACAACTCAATGTGATGACCATCGGCCTCCACCATAGAATCACAAGTGCATTTGTGGTTCACACACCTTGCAGCCTAGACGGAGGGCCACTGTCACGCGCAGAGAGTCGTCGTCCAGTAAGGTGCCCAGGTAAGGTGATGTAAGAGCATGTAACCATGCCCCGGAGTGTAAATGAAAATATTTTTAATGAAAATTATGAAGATTGCCGTGGCGCCTAACGCAGTTGGCACGGATGATTTTGATACATCTAAACGTTTTTATACCTTATATGTACTAATTAAAAACAGTAATTTATTATTTTAATTAAATTTTGTATTGTAGCATTTGATTAAGTAAGGTATCCCATTTTTTGGAGTTATTATTATTACCAAACCAATGTGTTAGAATTCAAAAATTTTGGTCCACACGTGTCCGGTATCAGGAGTAGGTACCTAGTTTCTAAAGGATGCTAATGAATTCAATTACACCCTGTATACGGTCAGAAACTAAAAAATAATATGTTGTTATAGTAAGCTTTTCCCCCGTAGCTACGCTTGCATTATTTTTAATGCTATTTTACATTTTATTTCTATATCTAAGAGTTTGAAGCCCTGAGTGATATTTAAAAGTACGCTGTTAAACTAGTAACAAAGTAAGTAACTAGTAAGTAGTTAAAAGTAACTATTAGTTTTATTTTTCTGTTCATTTGTCGAGAAGAATCTATCCCAAGTGGGAACAACCTGGGTGTTCTAGATGACTCTAAAGGCGACTGCATAGTGCTTACCATAAGACAGGACGTCAGCTTTATTGTTTACTATTGTTATAAAAAGCCTTTAGACACGAGAAATTTCAATTCCATTACTAAATAAAACTGGCACCACTGTCGAGCGCCCCACTGCGCTCTCGCCAAGTATACGTACCAAGCTAGGTATGCATGCCGGCGCCTTATCTCTACCCCGAATTGCTATCAGTTAGGGCGGAATTACTATAAATTGGACCATTTCCGCGATGGTAGGATGAAATTTGAAGAAATGCGCGTTTATAATAACTAGCTGTAGGGTGTGGTAAATATTTCAGGTAAATTTTATTAATGGTGGGTAGGTTTACGCCATTTAGTTATTTTTAGTGTAGCGATAATCTTTATTCTTTATCAAGGGTGGGATTTTTGTTCCGTAGCTTAAAGGTTAAATTTTCTATCAAATCCTAACCATTGGTCAAAGAAATTTTAACCATTGGATCAAAAACCCCACCCTAAGTTAAACCTATTTTAGCACTATTACGAAATCAAAATTATAGTATGTACTTAAAAATATTGTGAATTTCGCATATCTATAGATACATACATTGTAATAGGCAACATGAAAGCCATTGCTGCGGGGCCAAGCGGGTCACAAAACAGGGTTTCCTGATTAGAAACTCGCAGCATATGCATAGCCGACCCATAGTCGCACACAATTAAAGAAGTCATTGATGGTTGCACGTCCGAACAATTGGCAATTAACGCTGGGGTACCTCAAGGGTCTGTTCTCTCTGCAACGCTTTTCCTGCTGCATATTAACGATTTACTGAAACCCGGTATCTTTGGGTACGCAGAAGACAGACCCTTGTAGAGAGATACACATCTGATGCACGAGCTAGTAGGGAACAAATTGAGTCTCTGAGAGGGGCCATGGTAGAGCGCATTGATCTGGCCTTGCAGGCAGTCTCCAATTGGGGCGATGCCAATCTGGTCAGATTTAATGCGACCAAAACTCAGGCGTGTCTATTTACCGCCAAAAAGAGTCCATTCCAGCTGACTCCCAGTTTCCGAAATGTAGCAGTAGAAGTATCTGACCACCTTGAGCTCTTGGGTGTTACGTTAACATCCAATTTAAACTTTGGCTCTTATATTGAGTCCATGGCTAAGCTGGCTGCGAAAAAGTTAGGAGTTCTTGGGAAGGTCCGCTGGTATTTCACTCCTGGACAGCTTTTAAACTTATACCAAGCACAAGTCCGATCTTGTATGGAATATTGCGGCCATCTCTGGGACGGTTCCGCTAAATACCAGCTTCAGGCCTTGGACTCAATTGAAAGGCGAGCAAAAAAGCTCATTGGTGACGATAAAATGGTGAATACTAGGCTCCAGAGCTTAGAGCACCGTCGTAAAGTTGCTAGCCTATCGGTGTTCTACAGGTTGCATTTCGGTGAGTGTGTTACGGAGCTACACAATCTAATTCCACCTTCTCCATTTCACCATCGGACGACAAGACGTGCAGCTACACGCCATCCATTTATGGTTGATATTCCTTCAATTCGTACAAAGCGGTTCGACTCGACATTTATAATCCGAGCAGCCAAAGAATGGAACGCATTACCAGCGTCTTTGTTTCCCGATAAGTACAATCTGGAGCTCTTCAAGTCGCGAGTGAATAGGTATCTTCTAGGCAAGCATGTACCACCGTAGACCGCATCGTCACTTTCCATCAGGTGAGATTGCGGTCAAATGCGGGCCTAACCAGTTATAAAAAAAATAAACCAAAAAAGTAAAATTAATTATTAATATACATTCAAATGTTAAATTCATCGAACTCTTAGTTCGCTGGGCAAAAATTATAATAATATTGCAATATTATTATAATTTTTACCTCAATACAACGAAATTGCAGATTTTGTTTAAATTTATTCTTTTGTAATTAATTTTTACCCTACTAATTTCAACAACCACGCAACTTGATAAGATAAACAAAGGATTACTGAAATAAATACAGTTTTTATTGAAGGCTTCGTGTCCAAATTGCAACAACAAAAGGAAATTATAAAATCATAAGGACTTTAAAAAAAATTAGGGTGAATGCTTATTTATTAGTCTATTACCTTAAATAGGATGAATATTAATAAATTATATAATAATAATAAATGTAATGTACAGACTAGTGATGGATTAATTAGCATTTGCATTAATTTTTAGCATGTGGAAACTCAATTAGCATCTCGCAAATGAAATGTGGTTGCGAAATTCTGTGTTCATTTCAACTAATTTATTTAATTTTTAATAAAGTTCCATTTCATTTTTCATTTAGTTTTTCATTTCATTTATCTTTAATTTCAATTTTCATTTCATTTAATTTTTATTTCATTTTAGCAAATAGCATAGCAATAGCAAATAGCATGCTAAGATTCGTAAATTAGCATGTTTATGAAATTTACGCAAAATAGCATTAATTGCCATCGCTAATGGCCACTGAATCATCATCATCATGGATGCAGTAGACTCACTCCACCTATCCGTCTTCCGGTTCGTGGTCGCCACTCGAGAACCTTTCTTCCTCATTGGTTGTCAGTTCTACGAGCGATGTGGCCTGCCCATTGCCATTTCAACTTGTGATCCTAAGAGCTATATCAGTTTAATTCTCCTGCTGATCTCCTAATTTCGGATCTTATCTCGCAGGGAAATACCGAGCATAGCTCTATTGCGAGTTCTATATTCGCAATACTACAAGCACCTACATATAAGTCCCACCAACACATCTGTACTACTATTTATACAAACTTACAAACTTACACACACACCCCTAGCTGGCGTTATCAACTGGGTAGCTATTCGGGGCTCAATTTGACGTGATAAGGCGGAGGCGGATCGATCCTACAAGACACTGTTACATATACTGTGCCTGTTGTTAGAATCCTAGAATGTTCTAGGCTATACCTACGTAAGTTTCTTATATTTTCTTGTTTAAAGGTGTAAGAGAAGAGTAACTTTAGTGGAAGAGAGAACTTATTTTTTTCAAACACTTATTGTAATAGGCTTGCTATACTTAGTTTTTATTTTCTTATATATTGGCTCCACACAAATAGCCAATGTCAAATATTGTATATTTTCATCGAGTTTTAGAATATTTTACGTAGTCAAGTCATAGTCATAGTCATAGTCCAGTCTAAGTCATGCTCTAGTAAAGTGGTGGCAACTTTACTAGAAACTTCTATGGAATTTTGGAAGCAACACGAAAAACCACGTTTCACCGCATTATATCACTTGACCACACCCATGCTTATAATTCGGCACTTAATTCGTAAATTAACTCTGGAAAAAGCACAAGTCTTGAGAAATAATACACTGCAACGACGTGAACTTTTCCGCGTTCCCGCCAAAACTCCTTTACTTAAAAAATTCTTGTTACTTTTCGGATAGCTATGAAAAGAGATGCTTCATTTCTTCTTTTCATAACCTTACCCTATTTGCCTTAAACCAATAATATATACCTTGTCGCGGCATTTTTTTTTATAAAACCTACTGCTCACTCGTACTCCACTCGCAGGAAATATTAATATTTTAGTTACGAGGTAACTCCTAGCAGATACGAGTTTTCAACGCAAACAAAAAGTTACCTCTCCAAAATGTTAGCAACAATAACAAAAAGAGCAAATCTCCTGGACTATTTAATTCAAGTGCGAAGGAATTTGAGTACTATTAAAAGGGGACATGGTTTAGAATGGCTTGATTCGTAAAAGCTAATCGTATGAAACTTCTCAAAAAGGTTAGATGGGGAGGTGACGTTCATTTTGATTAAGGTTTACCTTGGTTAAGGACTTTTACTGATGGTATTGTCTTTTATTAATTGTTTTATATTCCATTATGTTTAATTTTTTATAGTCTGAACGTTTAATAAGATTTATTCATCATCATCATCACCATCATCATCATCATCATCATCAACAGTTTGAAGACGTCCCCTGCCTCCCCCAAAAAGCGTCATTTGAAGCAGCTGCTTGCACCGGAAGAATTATTGCTGTGTTTTTATTTAAAATTATTTTAGTTGATGCGTGGGTACAAAAAATGGTCCCGCACCAAATTTTTGTTGTAACACTACAGGTCCAGGTACAGGTCATATTTCTTCTTTTGGTTTTAATAATTTGGTAAATACGTGCGTGCGATAATATTAACTTACAGATAAAGAATTGATAAGTTTCGTCATTGATTAATTATATTTAGCTTATTATGTGACACCTTTGTCAGAACAAACAGTGGCTCCTCGACTATGTTTTCCTTCATACAAAAGTTTTGTTAGACTACCCTAAAACTCCCGGTGCAATAAGGCCGTGCGAACAAATAAGCAAAATTCATACAAAAATCAACACGTGAAGCAAGCAACGTACTGACTATCAAGCAGGTTAGAAGTCTGAGCCAAACTTAATGGCGGCTGTGAAGTGCGCTGCAAGCCTTACCACTTACCTCTTCCCACGCATATTTAATTTTTGCTATTGGGCAGCGTTTCTACCTCAGGAACGATTCTATTGAAATACCGTGCTAGTTCACACTACTATGTAGTGGCCAATACACCGTAGATGAAATAATTGTATGACTTTATAGACACCCTTACAAAGTATTCCCCTTGTGATTATGATTACCTATAACCTCCTTCTTTTCCTCCTCTCAGGAAACAGTAATAAATTTTATTTACCTTAATAAAATTAAACGTTTATACAAGGCGGGCCAAAAGAAGTCATCCGATGTTGTTTGGAACTTTTCTTTCTAAATGAAAAACTTCGATTCTGTCTTTTTATTATGTTTATTTGATTATATTTTATATATATTTATTTTATCTATATGTCACTTGTATTCTGCATCTGTCTAGTCTACAAATGTCAAACCAGATTTTACATTGGCGGCCATTTGCAAAAATGAGAGCATCTTCCGGTAGGGTGTTTTCTTTTGGCCCACCTTGTATTTTATAGTGAATGCAATTTAAGTGTCATTCAAAAAAATTGTCATATAAAAATAAAAGGCAGCATCGGTTCCTCCGTCTCTAGGAATAGGCTGAACACCTGCGCCGGATATGTTAACTTATATAATATTTTAAGTCGACAAGTAGCAATACCTATGCTGTTATGCTGAGCTGTTGCTCTTTCTTAGGACTATTTGGTGCATATTTATTTAATACATATTTTATTTTAAGAGCGAGTATTGAACGAATGTTACAGCATCTTTTAGTCACCCTTCCCACAACGATTTTTCAAAGCAAATTATATACTCTACCCCAAATATTTACAACGGGGTGCAGTCAATCCAAACTGCTCCCCTGAGATAAGGGTGCATATTTGAATGTGATAATGCTTGCAAATCAACATTCATAGCAATTATTTTGCTGTTGAATGATCCTGTTCCTATATTCATTTATTTTGTAATGTAAAGTATTTTTGAACGGTTTAATGAAGCAAGGGGCTTTTTTCTTTCTTCTTATTTAGTTTTTTTTTACGTCGGAGTAATCTAGCAGTAATTTTGCAAAAGTGTAACGTATCGATTTGTTATATAATGGTTTTCTACCGTTTCTATAACTGATAACATTAATTGAAGACTGTAAAGGCACATTAAAACAACAAAAGCTAGGATGATCTGTGCCTTTAAAGACATCTTTTGTTCCTTAGGAGAGGTTTAAAGAATTGCCGTATTAGCACAAATTTCGTATTCCAGTAAACTTCAATACCACAGCGTTCTTCTATGATAACCAGACTTCTTTCCATGATCAATCAATCTCCTCTTTTTTCAGTGACTTACCCAGTATGTAGACCATGTTCTTGGTCCAGCGCTGCAGCTCCTTGCGAATTGCTCTTCGTTCCTGCTGGCAGCGCGCGAACGAGCACTCCGCCATGGCATACGTGCAAACCCTGTAGACAAAATATAAAGATAATGAAAATTAGAAAGGCAGATAAAGGATTATTTACCTAGAAAAATACTAAAGAAGTTTTTAGGAATTATAATATCTTAGTAGTTTTTTTGGAAATCATGTAACAAAACTGTTTTGAATTTGAACTACTCTGGTGGGATTAATAAAACCTTTGGACTAACTTTAATAACTTTGCCTATTATACGGTCAGTAAAGTATCTACAAATATTTGAGTTTTAGGTAATGTGTGATGTTTAATGTTTGAGCTTGGTAAAGGCTAATTTAAAATCATTCGTGTAATAAATAATACGAGTACGAGACTGACGTATGTTATTTATTTCTTCATAAATAAAGATATAGGGTACATAATTTTTCATCAGTATTACTACCTATGAAAATTTTCTTTTCTTACAACCCGGTTATTATGTAGAGTCTACCAATGAATGCTCCGACCAACTTGTTTCAGCTACACAGAGCTGTCTGAGAGAACAGATCTGTATCAGCAAATATTTGTTTTGAGTCGGGTGTTTGTTGAGCAAGCCTCGGTATTTCTGGCACTGAATATTGTTCTGTTTATCTAGGAGTGATCTGCTCTTAGTTAGTGGTAACTGAATCACAAAATATACAGATAAAAAAATTTGTTATTTTGATCTAATAAAAGCGTATTGTCAAATACATTTCATAATAGAAAACTGCACCAAATCTTTTTTGTTATACAATTTACTGTGTAAACCGCATTTAGACTATTATGTCAGAGTATAAATTCTTAATTATTTAGTAAAAAGACCAAAATCTACTAAAATATTTTATTACACAAGCATAACTTTGGCTTGTATATTGAGATGACATCACAATCTAGTCATTCGATTCGTTCCATCATCAACACCAAATGGAAAAGTTATCGAAAACTGCATTTAAATCTGACTAATGTATGAGCTAATCATTATTTAAAAACCTTGCTAATGACGAGTCAATATCACACCTAATGAATAAGTTTTGACGGCCTCCGTGGTGTGGTGGTTGAGCAGGTCGGCTCATAACCCGGAGGTGGCGGGTTCGATTCCCGCGACAGGACAAGTATTTGTGCCCGAAAAAAAATCGCAAATACTTGTTCTATGTCTGGGTGTTGTGGGACCATGGTCCTCGTAGTTCCTGGGTCCCTAGATACAGGGAATCCTAGTTAGGGTTCAGGATCTATGTATGTGATCGTTGGGCGATATTTATATTTATTTATTTGTGGACGTCTTCCGGCTGTTAATGTGTGACAATACTTTTTATAAAAAAAAATATATATAATAAAAAAAAAGTTAATGTTTTATAAAATGTGTTTGAGCAACATCCCCTGTGTTACAAAAAGGCCAGTTTTTTTTTACTATACACATAATATACATGAAATTGATAATGATATGGACAATAGACACTTTATAAATTTAATATAAGCTACTAGGTATCAGCATAGTTTGATAATAGAGACACTATGACGTGATAACCGAAGCGTGTTCGAAACTTGCAGTCACCTTTGCAAAATCTGTTATCTTATCACAAGTAACTTAAAACCCTTAATATAACAAGATAAAGCTTATTATCCTACATCAAAGTTGTTTCGAAGGTCTAGCTCCGAACCTAATTTCGTTTACCTAAAACCTACGTCCTTTCTAAAAGCTGAAGCGTCTCTCAAACTTAAATCCAATTACCCCTATTTCCTGATGCCGGTCATATCAAACGTTATCTCTTTGGGACCTTGCAAACAAACGGGGCTTTTGGTTGCCTAGTACAAATGTTATTAGTGGGAAAGTTGCGTTTTAAGACAACTTTTATGATACCTACTTATTTATTGAATCACTAAACATGTCTGTCGAGATTTTCACAAAAAAATTTGGTAAGTAAGCTAAACAATATTTGAAATTGGAACAAGGGGCAGGACACTCCCGATCTAGGACACTTCAACTCTGAAATAACGTTCTGTATTATCTATTGTTTTATTGCTTTAATGACTATGTCTATCGTCAATATTTTTGACAAGCACAATGAGTTTTTGAAAGAAAGTTGTTTCGTAAAGCAATAGACAATCAAGCTATCGACTTTCTTCGTTTTTCCTTATTAAAGTGTTTGTTTCAAAAGTTCAAGTCTCTCTAGTCTCTATCCAATTACTAATAACGTTCATCGAACAAGTATCGACGCCGACGGTCATTGCCCCCAGCGAAAGGAGCTAACGAAATTCTGCGAAAAACCTCCTTTCTCATCAAGGAACCCCGACACCCACCGAATATGCCCGAACCACCCGAATCTGGCCCCCAAATTCTTATTTCAAACTCCAGACGGGGGCCAGGGGGGTATCGCGAAACTATTCTTATTTTAAAATCTCTCTCCACGGAATATGCCACGAAAGAGGTTCTTATTTTAAAAATATCACGCTCCACCGAAATTTTCTTATTTTAAAAACTTGCAAGGGGGGTGCGAATGTTCTTCCGAAATCCGCCTCCCTGCTCCCAGTGGCCAGTTATGATATTCTTATTTTAAAATCGCTCGAAGCGTTCGGATTCTGTTATTAAGATGTTGGTGTGTGCAGCTTTTATAAAGACGCGAGCGGGGATCGAAAGATTAAGATTCAACACAAAGGAGCTCCAAAAGGCACATCATAGCTGAGTACTAAAACTTTCATATTAAGGACACTTTCAGCTATAATGAAATTTCTAATAACGTCGCAAAAACGTATCTCCGATATGCATCCCTGACCTGCGTGACCTACTTACGGACGCTGCCGTACGTTCCTACAGCCACCCCGACATTGTAATTCCAAATTTAAAACACCATAATTTTTTTGCGAAATGATTTTAGTGCAGTTCTCTATTCAAACAAACGGCCAATCAACTATACCTATTAATTTATGTAGGTTATTTAATTTTTGGTCGTAGTTCAAATAATAATCACATAATAAACAACCAGAACTTAAATTTTTAAAATACAGGGTTTAATCGTCATTCGAATTTTGAAACGAGATTGTCGAAAATAAAAACATAAAAGCAAGCAATAATCTTTCCCGCCAATTTCCATCGCTGTCAAATTTGGAACCGCGTCGTGGCCTCTCTTACCCCCCTAGCCCAGATCAATTTACGATAAGTTGGTTGGTGTTCCGTCCCGCTCCACCTTAAGACAGCCGACTATCCCCGTCTCTAGGATAAGTTTTAGAACCGGGTAACTGTTCATTATTAAAACCGGATATCTATCCTTTGAAAACAAACAATATTTCATTCCACAAGATAGCAAACTACTTACCTACTCTTGAAATTTCTTTTTCTTCTTTCAAGTCTTCTCAGGAGTTAATATAAAAGTCAAAATCAGTTTAAAAAACCCACAGAGCTATGAAACAATGACACTTCGCCCATATAGGGGAAGCGTTTTTTTTTTTGCTCTGTGAAAAAACCTAATTATTTCATAACTAGTTTAGAATTGACTTCATTTGTAGGGTTGAATCAATTTTGATCTTCCTAATTCTCGTTTTCTGTTCATTATTGATAAGGCTTCGGAACCACCTATAATAGATAATATTAATATCTTTGTTTATTCGATTTTTTAAACATTATTTAGATGATTTTTAGGTTAGGATTACCTATGTGACACCGAAAAGGCATAAATCATCTTGCACAATAGTTAATTGTCCAATACCCATTGTCCAGTTTGTTTGCCGATACCCCGGTCCACGTTACCCCAACGTACCATTCTCTCACGCGGATATAGACTTATTTTTAACTGTTGTGTGCGTGTCACTCGCGTGTGTGCGTGGGGTGGCTGTGTGCGTGTGTGTGCGTGTGTTTGAAATATTCCCCCGTAGCCGCTCGGAATTGATGTTTTTAATTAGTTTCAACGGTTTTCGTCGGTGGCCAGTATTAAGTTTTTATTATTATTTATGAAATTCATTAAGATCTTATTGTATAGTTTTTGCGTCTTGCACAACGTGGTAGTTACTGCAAGTTAATTTAAATGGCTCGGTTTGTACAAAAGGTGTGAACGCGAAGCTCCATTCGGCATGGCGAAGTTTAATTGAACGCCATTCAGTTTTCGTCAGAGTTACACTAAATATAAAATGGATAGGGAGCCGGTAACCCGGGACGTTTCCTGAAAACTTTCCTTTGTAGGCGAAAATTCAATAGGCGGGAAGTTGGCCGAGTGCCGCGCCTCATGCCTCATTGTGCAACGTTAAATACTGCTAGCCAGAACACGTGTCTTTTAAATTCGAATTTGGAACTGATTTGTTATTAAAATGTTCAAAATTCTTTTTACGAACTGTTAACGTTTTTTAGACGTTTAAAGCGTGATTTAAAAATGTGAATTTCAGCTAAATAGAAAACGTTTATTTCGCGATAAAGTAGGTAGGTAGTTTTTTAGGTACTTCGAGTTTGGAACGGTTGTTGATTTGATTTTCGTAGACTATTGGATATTGGATAGGTATTTGAATGCTTAGATCTGTATTTTAGCCACTGTTGGAATGCAGCATGTTCGTTTTGGATATCAGAAAAGTGGTACCATGTTTCTTTGAAAATTAAAAGGTATTCGCCATCTTGTAAATCTACACTACAATAATATGAATTTGAAGGAGTTACAGAGATTGCTCCAGATAAAACTGATCATTACCTATGTCTACATCGATATACCTACATAATAACGATATCGACATAGCAAGCGGAAATAGGCTCAAAGTCGGTTTACTTTCGGTACCGTACTAGTGTTGCCATGAACATGAAGCCGAAAGCGCCGCTCGTATTTATTGCACAGACCTGTTGCGGAAAGCTTTTGTTTTTGTTGATGGCCAGTGTTCTCTTTAGTTTGGTTTTCGAACGTTTGGATCGTTTGAAACGTTTGGAGTGCTTTGAAAATGTGGTTGCACTTGATGCAGCTGTTATATCAATATACAATAAACGAGTTTTTAGTTATAAGATTATTTTGTTTCAGATACTCTAAATTTTAAATTCCGTTTTATTATTATGCGGGTTGGTGATCGCAGAAGATTTTAATTTACCGAGAAAATCGCTGTTGCCCATTCTCTGGATATTCCCTTAGTTGGCTCTTACGCCCCAAACGGGAAGAAATTGGGACCATCCCATCTCTTCCCGTGGGTGCACATTATACTTTCACACCGGGACCACATGTCTGCGCCGAATTTGTAAATCTTAGAGACTATGTTTCAAAATTGCAACGTATTTTTGTTAATTACCTGCCTGCAGCCTAACTGAATTTCGGTAAACATTGATATTCTGACGTTGGATACAAACACAGATAGGGTAGTTTTTTTTTAATCGTAAAAGTTGTGTCAAAGTGTTTGAAACCGCTATTGGCACTTAGTAGTAGGTAATTTATAAGTCTATATTAACAATAACATAAAAAAATAAGTAGTTATTTACTTAATTTTAATAACAATTTGCGCAACTATAACATCTTTCCGATATATTGATAGCATAATCAGCGCGCACCGAAAAATTCTTATCCCGTTTTATCCCAAGTTTCTAAGGGGGTGGAACTCACCCCAAGCAAAGGGGGTGCGTCTCGCGCGCCTGTGTGAAAGAATGCTGGGAATCAATACAGTTGGTGCACATTAAATTGGCCCGAGGAAGGGGTGCTTCCTCCCCAATCTCCCCCCGGTTTTTTCGGTGATTTTCCACTGGGGTTTGAATATGTTATTAGTTTTTTGTATGAATTTAAATTGTGTATTTTAATTACTTTATACACAGTACACAAATCCAAAGGAAAACTAAAGTGACCGATATAGCTTTAAGAATTAGCATATTGAATTGGAAGTGGCCTGGCCACATCACTAGAACTGACAAATGATGAGGAAGAAAGGTTTTCTAGTGGCGATCACAAACTGGCAGACACAGCTTAGGCGGGTCCAACTAGTGGAATGACGATCTAGTGAAAATCGCAAAGAACCGATGGATGCAGGAGGCGAGCAACCGCTCAAAGTGGCGTCTTATGGGGAGGCCTATGTTCAGCAGTGGACGTCTTCTAGCTGTTATCTAGATGATACATAGAAAATGAAGACCGAGAAAAATACATCATGCTCCTCGGCCTTCATTATTAAGGCCCTGACAGGACCCAATGCGAGCACGTTTATTACAGCAGACAAACTTGAAACTTATTTTGTACCGCATAGGGTCGCTTTATGCATAGCAAAAATATGGCTATTACGTTGCGTTGCACTTCGACTTTTCCATTTTTCGGTACAAATAATTAGTTATAAAAGAAATGCTTATTGTTATAAAAAAACAAGCTCATAGACGGATGCATTGAAAAATAACTTATCACTATGATTTATTTCAATGGGGTGTCTGATTATAATGTAACATTTTAGGACGTTTGAATGATTTTTTAGAGGTCACTTCACGATTTTTTCTATCGAGAAAACTTTTCGTAAACGTGTTTCAGTTTCGGCAGATGGAAAGAAGATAGGACCAGTATTAACGTGCGTTTTTTTCAATCCTGTAAATGGTATACGTTTTGAGATAATCACGTTCAAAATAGTCGATTTGGGAGCATTCAGCGCCCTAACCTACTGCGATCACCAAGACGCCTGCCAAGCATGGTGATTAAGGTGATAATAAGCGTCCAAAGTGACGTTCATGCTGGGGGCCTATGTTCATAGTGGATATCTTCCAGCTGTTAATGTGATACATAAATATATTATTAGTACATCTAGACACTGAGCGAGCATGGTTCATCAGAACATCCCATGGTTCAAATGGCTTCTCGTATCAATATTTTTGTAAGTAGTCGGAATTGAAACTCGCTCTTATAAAGTGTTTGAAAATTACGAGAAATTCGAGAACATAATAAATTCCGGTCGGTTTAACCCATTTCTTAAATTGTCCTCTTCCGTCTTGATCCTAACTCGTCAATTTCCAAAGCAGCTTCTACCAAACTGGTTTACTTCCTGATTGGTCCTCTTATCAACAATCAGTATGACTTTATTTAAATGAATCACACTCATGAGAATTTTAATACTATGAATTTACTATGAATCCGAAACTTAAACCGATTGAGCGGCGCTAGGTCTATATCGGTCATAAAACAGTTGAGTTGTTGGTACTCTATGAACCGACCACTCAGTAAATGAATTGTGCTCTTTGTACCTAGTTGTCCATTTTAGGTTCATTCATTAAAGAGACTATTTATATATAAAGATATAGATAGATGTGGTATTATGCAGAATTCTTAGAATAATTCCCAACCTCCTTGAGCCAGTAAACGCAGTTCATTTCTTTGTTAGGTTTGGGACACACTGGTTTTGCGTCCAGAAATAAATAATGCTGATTTGAAAACAATTTGCAATTGTTATGGACGCCCGTGTTACTTAACATCAGGAAAGAATAAACGTCACGTCATTCATTCTCATTAAAAAAAACCACATACATAACCCAACGATCACATACATAGATCCTGGACCCTAACTAGGATTTCCTGTATCAGGGACCCAGGAACTACGAGGACCATGCTCCCACAACACCCAGATACAGAACAAGTATTTGCGCTTTTTTTTCCTGTGCACAAATAATTGTCCTGTCGCGGGAATCCGCCGCCTCCGGTTTATGGGCCGACCTGCTCAACCACCACACCAAAGAGCCTGTCAAAAAAAGTTGATTTTGTTAACAAGTGGCTCTGTGATCTGTAGACCTCACAAGCCTATGCATGGCTTAAAACTGAAAAAGTATTTTTAGTTAGTTACAACACCAACCGCTCCACCATTTTGGATATTTTTTATTATAAGAAAAAATCCATAATTATCAAATCTTCCCATAAAATTCACAAAAATCGATTGGAAATGCGACTCATAGACATCCGCCATACAAACAACATAATTTTTGCCCAAGCTGAAACGAAAACGCTTGGCGCACCCTCGGAAATGATTTTATAAACTTTCGCAAAATTCGCAGCAGACGTTCAGTGTGCCACAGCCCTGTCTATCTCAGACTTCACATTTTTGTCTTTTTCAGGGCTTCAATTTAAAATTTTATTTCCTCGCTTGACCCAAAGGAGGGGGTGACAGGAAAGGGGGAAGAGGGGACCTCAGAAGACACTCATTATAACCAATTTCACCGCGGTTTTGAAGGTTTTTTTAACCATTGTTACTCTGATGGCTCATTTTGCGCCTTTATTCCAGGTTTGTTGGGATTTTTGAAAGGTTTTAGTTTATTTTTCGTGGGACAATAATAATTACGGTCGGCCCAGCCTGGGGTGAAATAGGTCGCGTTCTCCGTTTGTTTTATGCAATTGAGGTGCTACAGAAAATAGAGAAAGCTTCGGGTTGAACGTTTTGGTGAAATGCATTTCTGTGTTTAAAACTGTTTAGTAGTTCTAAAGATTTTCGCAGCGACAGGGATCATAGCTCAGTTGGTGTCATGACAAAAATACCTATAGGGTGGTTCTTAAAAGAACATTTAAGTGACATATGCTATAGTAGTGACCTGCGGTTCAACATTTCCATTGTCCATATAAAATTTTGAATGTATAAGGTATGGTTTTTGTGACGATAATGGGCGCCAGTAATTTGAACTTGGCCGACGATCCAGTGAAAACCGCGGGGAGCCGATGGATGCAGGAGGCGAGCAGCCGCTCAAGGTGGCGCTCTCTGGGGGAAACCTATGTAGAATTTTGAATTTACGACGTATTTTTTTTTAGCTTATAGTATAGGCCCCAGTAACTTGAATTGACACGGCCTAGTAAAGTCTCATTTCCCAAACAGCGCTTCACGAACTGTGACTCAACAAGTAGGTAGACGGAAGTAATAGCTGTATTGCTACAGGATTCCTGTAGCAATTTTCAGTGGCACATGATTTGCGGGCAAGACTTGCTCTGGTTTTGTTGCTCTATGGAGATTAGCTAAATACAAACCCACTTACTGATAAACGCTGCATAAGAGTGGAATAGCTATTCAGTGTTTTCTCTTTCCCATTTAAACTGATTTGATAGAGAGAAACAAAACAACTATTCTTACCCCTATACAATGTTTATTAGTAAGGGTGAATTAATAGATAAATAATAAATAACGTCCAACGATCAAATACATAGATCCTGGACCCTAACTAGGATTCCCTGTATCCAGGAACTACGAGGACCATGCTCCCACAACTCCCAGACACAGAACATGTATTTGCGCTTTTTTTTCCTGTGCGCAAATACTTGTCCTGTCACGGGAATCGAACCCGCTGCTAAATTATCTATGTGCCCAGATAATACAATACCTACAGTACAGATGCCTCATCCCATACAATGGAATAACGCGGGCTATTTTACGAATTATTTTATTTCTGCATAACGCAAGATTATCAAGCGACATTTATTGCGTGTTGGCGAAGTATTGGGCCAAACGAATACACTGGACACTAACTAGTAACTCTCTAGATACGATTACTACATTAGTTTCAAGTTCGGGCTATTTTTGTTTGTACCTGATGGGACCCCATGTCTATGTGCAAGGAAAAAAAGAGGAAATGGCGTCTCTGTAAAGTTCTTAAAGTTGTAATCGAAGCTCCGGTCGGGGTTTTCATTTCTGTTTTCCCGGATTGCTTGCACCAGTAGTAAGAAAGCAAAATTTACCTACCACTCAGATGAAAGATAGAATGTGCTATCAATATCTATAAAAGTGGACTGACGACTTGGTGAAAGCCACGGGGAGCCGATGGATGCAAGAGGCGAGCAGTCACTCAAAGTGGCATTAAGTGAGGGAGGCCTATATGTTCAGCAGTGGACGTGTTCAGGCTGTTGATGATGTTGAATATAGGCGATCATAGAGACAAACTGTGACACCATTTTTTTGTGTTCACTGCACACGATTAGGTAAAGATTGGATTGGTATTTATAAACATCAATATCTTTGTATTTGGTGACATACATACATACTACTTAGGTGTCTTGACCTCACACACACAACTTGTTTCTCTATCCAGCACCCACGTCACAGAATAGGTAACATGTAATTAATAAAAACACCCCCGCCACCCCATCCGGCGATTGGGCATCACCCCCTGCATATAACACTATCTTTGGAACACACACAAACTAATAATTAATCATCCAGCGTCTTTCCACCCCGCAAGAGGGTAGTTTCACCCCCAACTTTAATTCCTCTGTACAAAACACCCCGGTTTTTTCCGCTCTCATTTTGTATTTCTACAAGAAATGTAGGTAGTTTGACTGTAAATTGAATTTTGTGGTTTTTCAGTGAATATTTCAAGTGGAGGATACGGAGAGGATATTGGATTTCTGAGTGGTCTGTGCGTTTGTTTTGTTTAATTTGTTGTGTGCTTATTATTAATGGGTGTTGTTTTTAGGGTTCCTACCCAAAGGTTAAAGCTAACCATATTACTGAGGCTCCGCTGTTATCAATCTGTCCGTCTGTCATCAAGCTGTATCTCATGAACCGTGCTAGTTAGACAGTTAAAATTTTCACAGATGATGTATTTTTGTTGCCCCTATAACAACAAATACTAAAAAGCAGAATAAAATTAGTATTCAAGGGGGCTCCCATACAAAAAACGTAAAGTTGCGAATCGCAACTTGGGATTTAAAAATACGATTGAAGAGTTTAGGTCGTTTATATTTGTATATATACAAACTGACTGGCAGATTTTAGAGCGGAGGCTTAGTAATAGGGTCCCGTTAAACTCAATGGGTACGGAACCCTATAAAAAGAACTGCCTTGTGTCTATTTCCGACCGTTCCTGCCGAGAAATCACGCGGTGGACATACATAAACCCAGTTTGGTAAACTTACAATAAATATGTTTAGCTGATTCCAATACAGCTAATTCATAATTCATTGAATACTAAACTTCTTTAGCCGAATTTACATAATACTTCATTATTAGACCTCAACCTCTTACTTATTGACCCCGAAAGGGAACGAATTCCGAGGACATTTGACCCTTTGACCTCGCCTTATGTGGCGTAGGTCAGTAATTCGGGTCAAGCGTGATTGGTGGATTTTTACCGAATAGTGTTATACTAAAATGAAACTGATTATATTGTGGAGTAGAGGCATCATAAACTGGTAACAGAGAGATAGAGTAGGCATGATGACTACTATTAAAAATGAACAAGTAAATATTACTTTCATAAAGAAGATTAAAAATGAATGCAATAATTGAAAAAATAAGCAAAATCGGTAAATAAATCACGGAGTAATAAGCTTTTAAAGTTTCTACAGGAGGCATCTCCTGTCCCTTTCTCGCGAAACAGAGCGCCTTCACAGTTACTATGAAAAATCTACACGTGACGTCACATGTCAAAGATATTGTATGAAAAGCTACGACAGCTTAGTAATGAGGTACTATAACGACCTTCCTCTGACGTCACTGGCCGTATTAGCTATCTCTTTCTATTCCGGTATTTAAAATGCTTGTAACTTGGTCATTTTTTGAGATATTTAATTTTTATTTTCACAAATGTTTATTTTTTGAGGAATATAATGAATTATTCCTGTTATACATACATATACTTCATTTAAAAATTACTTATCGTTGAAATCAAAAAAAAAGGTTATTATTTTCTGACTGCAAGATTGCTTGCACCAGCTGGGGTTTTTTTTTCTAACTCACATTATTGGAATCGTCTTGCTATTTATAGTGTTACCTATAGTGTAAAAAATGCTCAGTATCTAAATTAATTAAATTTAATATTTTAAGATAGGTATAGGTTACCAAATATACCTAAGTCTATTTTGATTTTTGACTTTTATCAAAATAATGTAATTATTCCTCTAAGGGATTTCACCAAAGTAGAATAAGTTTTAGTCCAAGTACAATGCAAATTAACTCTCGGATACTGATTGACAAATGAAATGGCTATTAAAAGACCGCCAACCTGATTGTATCCAAATAATAACCAAACTTGTCAGTATAAGGGTTCTATTCGTGTAACTCTGTAATTCTCGGAAAGTAATACCTGAGATACCGTTATTCTACTTTGGTAAAATCGGGCCCAAGAATGAATATTGTATAATATTAACAATCATCAATAAGAAAATCTCATCTTAAAATAAGGCAAAGAAATTCAAATTTCCCAAGTAGTCCGCCATTTTAATAAAAGAACTGATCATATCATCCTAATAATTAAACTGCAAGTTCCGTATAATAAGGAAAAAGTTGAGAGCACGAAAAATTGATAAGGGGTGGGTCTGATAAGGGTGTGCCCCCCTATATTGATCGGGGCGCGAACCACCCCCGAGTATAAGTATAAAAAGCGTAACAAATTTTCGTCTTAAGAAAAGGAAAAAAAATGTATACAGCCACCCCATTTAGCTGGGGGTGTGAGGCACCCCCTATGGGGGTGAATTTTTCTCGCGGTGCCTCTCTTTCTTTCCCGGTTAGGACGTAAGATGTTACAAAGGAGTCTTTGTTAGTGGTTTCAGTTAATTAGATTTTGGCATTCGGTTTTTCATATTCTTTGTCTGGCTTTTGGAGTATTTGATTTAAGAATTTTTAAGGTAGTATACACCTATAGTGTAGAATCTTTTAATTGGCTCTAGCTTATTTCGTTATTTAATTTGTAATGATAGCTGTAAGCCCACCGAATAAAATAAAATAAATCTACTTATCAATATCAAGACTGAATGAACCTATCTTTATATTCTTATTTTAATTAGGGAATGATTTATGAAATAGTTAAACTACTCGAAACATTTTAGCTCACATAGACTGCAGCTAATACATAACAATAATAATAAACAATATTATGAACATTTTCTCTCACGATAGCTTCAAGCTAAGATATTTCCTGTGTCTGGAGTAGCAGGAAATTAGGAAAACCGTATAACCTTCGTACTCAAAACGAAACAAATACGTAGAGTTTTGTAAAAATCCCACGGCTGGAAGTCCTCTAATAATTATGACTGTTAATAGGTACAGTATTATTCATTGGAAAATCTTAATACACTTTTAATGTTTTCTTAGAAGCGCAGTGAAGACAGTATGGGTGAACTACTTAAGTACCTATGTTAACTTTTTTTTGTTATACTAGGTGGTAGGACTTTTCTACTAGGTGGTAGGACTTTTCTACTAGGTGGTAGGACTTTTCTGCAAAGTTCGTCTAGGTAGGTACCACCGCTTTGCCAGTTATTCTGCCGCCAAGCAGTAGTGTGCAAGCACTACTGTGTTCCGGCTTGAAGGGCATTGTAGCTAGTGAAATTACTGGGCAAATGAGACTTTATGACCTGATTACACAGTCTAGTAATCTAATTGCTAGACTGGGTGATGTCTCGGGATGGCGTGCGCAGTGCAGTGTCACGCGAAACTTTATTATTTTAAAGTTTCGAGTGACACTGCAACTGTTATGGGCGGCCGTGTTGCTTAACATCAGGTGAACGACCAGCTCGTCACGTCACTCATTCCCATAAAAAAAAAATAAAAAAATTAAACCGGAGTACTATCATACGAAGTTCACTGGTGAACGTAGACCCCATAGAATGCTACTTTTAGAGGCTACATTTGTCTTGCATCCGACGGCTTTCTGCAGTTTTTAACAGCTAGACGATCCATGTAACTTGATTGCAATTTAGAAACACAGAGTATGGATCAGCTTCAATGTGCGATTTATGTACATGTTGCAAAGCAGAGCAGTTTTGATGACGTCACGTTAAATCGTTCACTCAAATACAACCGACATGTCACACCGTTACATCATGTTGACACCGACGTGAGACAGTGATAAAGCTATATAAAAATGTAGACGTCTCGTTTTCTACGGCCTTAAGCTGCCTATACTCTCTCTACGCACGTAGAGATTGCACGAAGAACAAACGAAACGAAGAACGCTTTGCCGAGTTGGTCTTCGTGCAATCTGTCGTAATTGGACAGTCTTGGGAGAAAAAATATCACCACAAGTAAATCCCCCCACCTTGGAAAGGCCATGATAACTGGCAACAAATTGGTGCGTCAATTATTCAATGGACCAATTTGAGCACTCGCAGAGTGACGTCACTTCCTGACTATTGTGCTGTCAATGCTTTACCTTTTTTTTACGGGCAATATGCCTTGAGTAATAACTCAAGCTAACTACTACAATGATAAAAACTAAACTAAACTAAAACTAACTACACTACACACTAACTAGCTACACTATACCTACTACAAAGAACATATGTACTGTATAATAGACCGCGATGGCCTACAGACAGTCCAAATGCTCCAGCCCACTGCCGGTAGGTAGCGTACCCAACATGCTGGCAGCATTGCCTCGTTGAATTGCAAATGCTTTACCTTGGATGGGTGACCGCCATTTTCTATTTACAAAATATTAGAAGATTTCTAATCGTTATTTCATCAGCTCTTTTAATTACTCTTTATGTACTTAGTAGGTATGCCATGGCCCTGTGTAATGATGGCTCGTCGTGGCCATGAGGGCTCCGTATGCCCAATGGGTAAAACCCACCCCTATTCTTACTAGCTCAGCTGTCCATCTGTCACCAGGCTGTATCTCATGAACCGTGATAGTTAGACTGTTGAAATTTTCACAGATGATGTATTTCTGTTACCGTTATGACAAAAAATACTAAAAAGCAGAATAAAATTTGTACTCAAGGGGGCGTCCATACAACATACGTAATTTTTTTACTCGTTTTGTAGATAAAGGTAGGTACGGAGCTAATCATGTGCGAGTCCGACTCGCACTTAGCCGTTTTTTTCTATGTCAGGGATTTTAAAATTAATCATCATCATCTTCATCAGATTGCTCCCCCAAAGAGCGCCACTTTGAGCGGCTGCTTGCCTCTTGCATCCATCGGTACCCCACGGAAAAAAAATTAATTTAAACTTATTCATATAGCTTTATTAAGACGGGTAACTAGAGAGTTACCCGTTTGTACCTCGAATTATCTTAAGTTGAGGTAGCTTTGAGACGCGGAGTGGCGTGCCATCTTCCACCCCTCCATCTCAGTCCTACGTTTTAGGGATGTGCCGGAAAATGTTATGGCCGGATCGTCGGATACCGGAGAAAACTATATTTATGCCGGGTATTATATTATGATTAAAATTACATGAAGTTCTTTTTTTATAACTTAGGATGGGTTTGTTCACCAATAGGGTTTTTCACAATTTTTACCATTAGTTAGGATTTGTTTTAATTTTTAAGCATTGGTTACTTTAACCATCGGTTAAAAATCCCTGCATCCTTAATAAGGCCAGCGTTTAAGTAATCTTGTTCAAAAAAAACTTTGACGTTCTTTTGGCAACTAGAATAGAGCTGGTGCTCTTCGAACTGTCAAACAGATTTTATAGCCCTCCTCTGTTTGGTCGGCGGTTATAATACGCTAAAGTAAATTTTTCAAATAATTTACTCTTTATAATTGTATCTTATATGAATAAGTGACCGAGTAGACACTATTTTAGCCGGATACATAACGCATCTCTACGTTTACCCTTTACCTGATATTAAAAAGTCCCTGAGGTGAATTAATTATTAAGATATTTCTTTTTCTGACCACTCTTGAAATAAGTTTTTACTGAGAGCGTAAACTTTTTGATTCCTTTTGGACATGAATTTATTATTTCTTGTGAAGAAAATGTTTCTTTACCGTTTAGCTATTTGAAATCAGGCCTTAAGATTTTTAGATTAAAAGACTTATATATAGATATCGCTTTCAAAACCAGAAAGTGAAGCCATAAAAGGAATACGGGATAGCAAAATAATTAGTAGGTACCTTCATTCTGGAGAAGACTGGAGGCGTATTGCAATCATTGTACTACTTACATACATACAGAAAAATATGTAATACCTACTTACAACCTTTACATTTTTTAAAGTTACTAAAGTAATGTAATGTATTGAACTTAATGCATGTTTTAAGACGACGAAATAATTGCTGACCTTTTTATTTTTGGTTCCATCTTCCGATAGTGAATAATCTACACCACCTAGAACTTAGGTTCTAGGACATCTATATAATCTATATATTAAACTGTGCTGTAACATTACCGACCCACTCACGACAATTGTAAACAAAGTAACATTGTAATGCGCTAAATGTAGTAGGCATGGATGACTAGACTGGCCGATAGTGCAAATAGCACTAATCAGTGGAGCATATTTTGCTACTCTGTCACGTAGAAACTTGATTACCTTTTTGTATAAGATCAGCCCTGGGGGTCTAGCAAAGATACCAACCACTAACGCTAACGCCAAACGCTAACTCCAATGTACTGAAATGACATTTCGGAAATCGCTAACTTTTCCGCAGTTAATGTCATTTCAATACAGTTTCGGAGTTAGCGTTAATGGTTGGTATCTTTGCTAGACCCCTGGTGTCAGAATTTTGGGCTGGTCAAAGGCTTCTGAGTTTTCTTAACGACTATTGGCTTACCACTTTTTTGTAGTCACCTATCAAAGTAGCAACCACATCGAACGTTACTTAGCTTTTACTGATCGATTATAGATGGCTTACCTACGACTAGTAGAGCTTCGCCAGTCCTAGCCCTTATGATTTTTTTCTACGAGCGTCTTCTATTATATATTAGTCTACGGTTACGTTTAAGTACCTACTGACTAAGTGGGTATAGTTAGCTATTAATTCAATTAAATCTAACAACAAATCATGTGCGTACAAAGCGTTTTGCTTACACATTTATTATGCGAACAGCCAGAGTGCAACGCTTTGCAGTGCAACTCTGTATTTCCCGAAAACTACAACCTTGGGGTCTTCAAGTCTAGAGTGTACTGTACAGCTATCTTCTGGGCAGGCGTGTTAGGTATATCCTAGACCGCATCGTGACTTAACTACCATCAGGGCCATTATTCCGTATCGATTCCTTACTTCGAAACCACGCAAGTTCCTTGTCTTACAAAAGAAATCTGTAAAACTCTATTCTCTATGAAACGAAAACAAAACCGCGCGAAATGAATTTGGAATTGGCGCGATTTGAACTGTCATGAAAATCGTATGTTTTACCGAGACGCGTTCCGAAACATCAACACATCAAAAGATATATGACCACTTATGTCAATATATTTTATTCAAAATAAAGATATATTTAATGTAAAGTTAAGGTATATCTGACGCTGCGACACGATTTGAACAAGACACGATAACGACATGGTTTCGTATCGTGTGGAATCTGTGTTTCCATAGAGAATAACCGCCCAGGTGAGATAGTGGTCAAACGCAAACCTATCAAGCGTAAAAAATGTCTATTTGGATTTCCATGCATGTTAGTTTATTTATGTAAGTAGAGGGTAGGCAAGTAGGTACTTTGATACTTATCATTATCACCACAGAGCAAAAAAGCTAAAGCGTCACTTTTTCAAATTATCACCCACCGATCTTTATTATAAAAGTACTACAAACACATATAAAGCTGCCATTTACGGTTTCTAAAATTTTCAAATGGTCAAATTCTCAACCGAAAAATAAAGATTGGCTACCTTATTTCAGCTTAAAAAACCATTATCTATTGACAATAGAAAAACAAAGCTCTAAGACATGAACATTCCTTGAACACAGGTGTGTCAACTACTATTATATTTTATAAGGCATTAAACACAAATTTGAATAAAAAAACCATTTGAAAACCGGTCTTCTAATTGATAGAAACAATGAGACAGGCGCTGACGCACTCCGCCATTTTGAATTTCCAGCCAATAGCAGCGCTTCCCGCGCTTTCAAGGTCGGGCGCAATGTCAAAACGCCAGTCGCTTCCTAGCTTCCTAGTGAATTCTCTAGGCCAATGGCGGTTACTATGATAGAGTAGATAACGCTTTGGCAGCCATTTTGGTTTTGATAATGGCAATCGTAGTTTTGATAGCGGGTATAGATAACTGAATTGCTTTCATTAAAATTCTAGCCGGTTTAGTTTTGCGTTGAAAATGAGAATCTTACGATTTTAGGGTTCCGTACCCAAAGGGTAAAACGGATGGAACAGACTCTATTCCTAAGACTCTGCTGTCCGTCTGTCTATCTATCCGCCTGTCACCAGGCTGTATCTCATGAACCGTGATAGTTAGACAGTTGAAATTTTCACACATGATGTTAAAATGGCCTATTTCTGGTGGCGCTATAAAAACAAATAAAAACAGAAATAAATATTTAAGGGGGCTTTAAGTCTATCTCTGAGATCAGATCATAGTCTCATTTACCCAGTAAAGTCACTAGCTCTTCACACCGGAACATCAGGTGAGACAATGGTCAAATGATATGCCTAAGTATAAATGATAAAAAAGCACAGGTAGAGCTTTAAACTGTTGGCGGCAGAATTGCAACTGCCATGTGCGCGTGGTATACCTACCTAACCAGACGAGCTTTGCAGAAAAGTCTTACCACCTAGTAATAACAAATTAGTATCTAACTATAATAAATTATCTATGGATATATCATGGCGAGGCTCCCTGTCTACCCATCTTTAGATTTCTCATGACCCCTTACCATAACCGAAAACAAGTCATAGACAAGGTCCCACAGCCTAGCGATCGACCATAGAAATCATAGTTTACGAATTACGGATGCGCCCGCCGTTTCTAAGGTCGCGGGGTCAGCTTTCACTGGCTTGTTTTGTAAACCAGGGTTTTGGAGAATGCTACAAGGCCAGTTTTGGTATACAAATTGTCTATTTGGGAGGCACACTGATGGTGCAGACCAAATCTAGAGTTTACCGTTCGATGTCTGCTCAAAATGGACGAAGGAAAACAATGTTACAACAAAACACCCTCACCTAAAGATTTTTGCAGCCTTTGAGGGAATTAAAGCAACCATAGCTTGGAGCTTGGAGAGAGCTATGCTGCTCAGTGTTTCCCTGAAAAATGAGGAAATTCGCAGGAGAACTAAAGTGACCGACATTGTTCTTAGAATTAGCAAGTTGAAATGGCAATGGGTTTCAGGCCACATCGCTCGTAGAACTGAAAACCCATGGGAAAGAAAGGTTCTCGAATGGCGACCACGTACCGGAAGACGCAGCATAGGCCAGCCTTGCACTAGGTGCATAGATCGTAGATCTGGTTAAAACCGCTGGGAGCCGATGGATGCAGGAGGGAAGTAAATGCTCAAAGTGGCGCTCCGTAGGGGAGCCCTTGTTCAGCAGTGAAAGTCTTCAGTCTGATGATGCTGCTGCTGATGATGATGATGATGATGATGATAAGCGTTCTAAAGTAGCACGACAACGTCATGGTTGGTATGATTTATCTGTTGTAAAAGTTTATTCCAAAATCTGTATCGAGTATCGATAAAAGTACATCACTAGTCGGCTCTAGATACAACTAGCATAAAGCTGCTATCCGGGTTAATCCCGGCAGTTCAGCCGATTCATGACCCTGCCCAAATAACTGTGTTACTGGCACATCGATGTATCGACACTAGTTGACCACATGGCTTTACCCATTAAAAATTATTCATAAAGAAGATTAAAAATGAATGCAATAATTGAAATAAGAAGTAAAATCGGTAAATAAATCACGGAGTAATAAGCTTTTAAAGTTTCTGTAGGGGGCATCTCCATCCCTTTCTCACGAAACAGAGCGCCTCCGCAGTTACTATGAAAAATCCACTGTTGACGTCACATGCCAAAGAGATTGTATGTAAAGCTACCACAGCTTAGTCATGAGGTACTTTGAACGACCTTGCGCTGACGTCACTGGCCAATTGAGCTATTTCTTTTTATTCCGGTTTTTTAAATGCCTGTAACTTTGTCATTTTTTGAGATATTATAATTTTGTTTTCACTAATGTTTATCTTTTAAGGAATGTTATTAAATTATGCAAAAAAAAGTTTTAGTCATCATGCCTATTTAACCTATCCTTGTGCTCATGAATCACAGAAAAAACATGTTGTCCTCATACTCCATTTTCTTCGTGAAAGAAGAAAATACAAATGCATTTCTAGGAATAAGATGACTGTACGGGATCTAATAATAACGAACAATTTTTATCCTGGAAAAGCGTTCCCATGCACGATCAGAAAAGTCGCTTCGGTTGATCGCAGTGTTTAAACGCAATGCTTAGGAAGACATGAAAACTGTTGTCGTGGAGCTAGTTGATTCCTGCCATTTTTGAGCTATCCATGACTAAGCTTTAAAAAAATTTTGATCTACCAACATTACAGTCTTACAAAATAACAAACAACTGAAATACTTTGTACGTGAACGCAAACCGTGAATTAAGCGAATGTTTGCCTTTTACACCCAAATTGAGAGAGCACCAGAATGCACGTTTCGGGATTAACCGCGATGCGCAGTTTACGCGGCCACGAATAAATGTCACCCGGCGACCCGGCCAACTAGCGTTGTCACTCTATCGATAAACTTTAACTGAACTATCGAGATGTGATTTTAATTTTTGATGTTTAAAGAATCCTAATTTGATTAAAATTAATGTTTCCTTCATCAAACGTCTCGTTCATGATTTACAAATGAAAAGAAACATCGTCGGTGATTCTAAGTTTTCCGTTCCATAAAAGATTCAAAAAAAATCAATGTTAAATGTTTTTAGGTTAACTATACACATAATTATTATATAAGCAAGACCATTTTTTGATAGAAGCCTCTGGGTCACAGTGCAGAATATATTTTTATATAGGGTATGTTGCCTGTTGATAAAATGTGTGCTCCTAAATTTTCACAGTGAAAGAGTGTAAAGAGTGTAATAATAAGCTTTTCAGGTTAATAAAATGGGTGCATAACCCTAAATTGTCCCAAAAAATGTATTTATTCTTTGATTTATTCCATCGATATTTGTAGCACATCACTATTTATTTTAAATCGCTTTATATTACAATCAGAGAATACAACGTGCTGGTGAATTTCCTACCAGACTGAAACTTTAGCTAACAATGAGTTTTCAGCCATTCGTTCGACAAACCAATACATACCCTAAACCTTAGCGCTTACGGTTCCAAATTGAACGATTTCTTCAAGAGGTTTTCTATGTTGATTTCGGATGCAACTTATTTGTGAAAACAGGATAGAAAGAGAGAGATGTAGGAGTGTTATTCAAGTGCAAGAGAGAAGAAAATACACTAAATTTACGAAGCCACAGGTGGTGCACCTCGGGTAAACCCGCAGGTGAAACTGGAAAGCTATTATTTTTAGTTATTTTAATAAAATCTAAAATTACCTTTTTAGTTGCTATGCTAATGTGACTAGAGGTAATTAAATTTTTTTAATAATTAAATGGCCTCTATTTACGAGATGGTACTTAATAACTTTCTTTCTATGGCTTACCGTTTGGTATTCTGATCAAATCTTACGGCCCCTTTGCAAATAACCTTATACATCATCTTGCTGACAATTACTTTGATATAAAGAAAAAAGAAATAAAAATCTGGACACGGGCAAGTACATTAAGTGGCAGATTTTTATTTTATTACAATAAAAAAAATTTGCTAGTTAAAATGGCAACACACAAGACCGGCAATACCACTAGTAGAACCAATTAACCTCGCGAGGAGGAATAGGAATAGGAATAACGGTTTACGAGTGGTGACCACGGAGCGGAAAACCGGCCATGAAAAAAGTATCAGCGGTTAATTTGAACGAATTTGGTTCGCCAAAAGGAAAAAATGATCATCAACAGCCTGAGGACTTTCAGTGCTAAACATATTCCCCAGAGAGCGCTACTATGGAGCAACTGCTCGCCTCCTGTATCCATCGGCTTCCAGTGTTTTTCACCAGATCGTCGGTTCACCTTGGGGCCTACGCTGCGTCTTCCAGTTCGCGGTCGTCACTCGAGAACCTTTCTTCCCCATCGTCAGTTATACGAGCGATGTGGCCTGCCCATTACCATTCCAACTTGCTAATCCTAAGAGCTACATCGGTCACTTTAGTTCTCCTGCGTATCTCCTCATTTCGGATCTTATCTCGCAGGGAAACACCGAGCATTGCTCTCTCCATAGCTCGTTGCGCGACTTTGAGCTTAGTAATGAGGCCAACAGTTAGAGACCACGTCTCAGTTCCATAAGTCATCACTGGCAACACACATTGATTGAAAAAAGGATTACTACATTGTTTACACAAAAAAAATAAGTAAGAACAATACTTACTCTTCAACAAACCCAAATCAATACCTATTTATCGATCAAATTATATAAAAGAACCCAACCACACAAAGAATACCAATTCAAAAACGATAAAAACTCCGCAGGCTAATTTGAAAATCAATAATTTTCACGTTTTTGTTCACAACATTCCTGGGAAAAGTCGCAAATGTCCTGTGCATAGCAATTTTAGTCCTATTATCTCCGGCCTTTTATATTTTTATAATTCCTTAATTGTACGCGCTCAGTTGGAATAATTTAATGTTGCTTTATTATGGTTGTAAATTATTGGCAGTTTAATTACTAACGTAGTTAGGCTTTGCTTTAGGACATCAATTAATATTATATAAGTATTAGTCACGATAGAAAGACTACTATAATTTTGTGGACATTCAAAGTTACCCTAACAAACAACTGCTTAAGAAAGCACTCGTACCAAATTTATTCCTTCACTGAAATCAGCTACATTCTTTTAAAGTAGGCATACAAATCAAAGAATTTTCACTGGTAACCAATCATCCTAGCACACAGTGTAGCAAAGATTGTCTTCTGATCTGATCTGAAAGATTTCTAGCAAGCTCCAGACCATATTTTGTGGAATAAAAGGTAAAACGAATGTTGCAGTACCGTGATCCCAGGATGTACGCTCCTAGACGTGGACAGAACGGAACCTGTGGCTGCGTCAAACAAAATAGACACCTGAAACCCGTGGGTCAGTCAGGTTATCATCGAGATCAATAGATCAGTCCATCCTCCAGAAAAAGCCCGCTATGAAAGGAATAAGAGCGTCTTACAATCATGGATTAGCATTAATAGCAAAACGATTGCGGAAATTTGACATTGTGGTGCGACATGACAATAGCGGGAATGGGTTATCTGTTTTTGGTCACCAGTCTGGAAAACGTCCACTGCTGAAGATTGACTTGTCCTAGAGAGAGCTACTTAGAGCGGTTGCTCGCCTCCTGCATCCATCGGATACCCTTGGCTTTCACCAGATAGTTGGTCTACCTGTTTTTTTCTTCTGCTTGCTAACTTTAAGGGCCATATCGGTCACTTTAGTTCTCTTGCGGATCTCCTCGTTTCGGATCTTATTTCACAAAGCAACACCGAGCATATCTCTCTCCATAGCGCGCGACTTTGAGCTCACAAATGAGGCCAACAATAAAAGACCACGTCTCAGTTCCATAAGTCATCACTGGCAACACACACTGATTGAAAACCTTTGTTTTCAGACTCTCCTTGATAGATAGATAGATAGATAAAACTGTTTATTGAAACACCACATTTACAGAAAACAATAGAGACACAAGCTTAAAACGTGTCACAATGGTCTTATCGTTTAAAGCGATCTCTTCCAGATATTTTTTGTATCAGGACGTAGTCTGGTTCTATTTCGACCAGCAGCCGTGCATCTGTTGCGCCTTTTCTCTGCAGACGCACGTTAAAACTTCCATTGTATCGATTTTGTCCGATCCCACCGTCTCAGGGCAGCCGAGCTTTTACAAGTCAATATTTGTCACGGCACGAGGTTGGCAGAGGCTAAAGAAAACATGCAATGAAACTGTTTGAACTGGCTACGAAAATCTTTATGGAATTGACTTTAAATTGTAAACCACACTTAAGGTAGGTATATCTATATATGGTAATGCAAATCTTATTCCTATCGAGTGATGTATTAGGACTATTATGAAATTTTCCATGTGGGCTGGGAATAGTAGGTACCTACGTTTTCTATTGTATTGTATTGTCTAATCCTACCCTATACTCATATCCTATCCTACCACAGAGCTATGAAACAAATGACGCTTCGCCTATGGGAAGCATTTTATTTTTTTTTTGCTCTGTGTATCCTACCAATAATAGGTACTTATATGGAAAATTTTGTGTACGTATGTAAATGTTTGTTAACATTAATCTCCGTAACTACTGTACCGATTTCAACGAAATTTGGAATGCATATAGCTTATACGCTGGATTAACAACCGGGCATTATTCTGTATCGATTCCTTACTTCAAAACCACGCGAATTCCTTGCCTTACATAAGAAATCTGCAAAAGTCTATTCTCTATGAAACGAACACACAACCGCGCGAAATGAATTTGGAATTGGCGCGATTTGAACTGTCATATGTTTTACCAAGACACGTTCCGAAACATCAACACATCAAAAATATGACCACTTATGTCAATATATTTTATTCAAAATAAAGTTAACTTTAATGTTAAGTGAAGGTATACCGAACGCTGTGACACGATTTGAACAAGACACGATAACGACGTGGTTTACCATCGTGTGGAATCTGTGTTCCCATAGAGAATAACCGCCCAGGGCGGTTATTATATATTATATATATATATATTATTATATACAACAAACAGGATACTTTTATCCGCGGGTGAAACTCCAAGGCGTAGCTACCTAAGTAGTTGGCTATAATTTCTTCATCACTTTTTAATAACATCGTCAATCCATTCCTCCACCAGAATTTAATTTTTGACCGTCTGTAATATTAATTTCTCAGAAATTTGTAAGTAGAAGTCTCTGTATAGTGCGCGTCAACTTCAATGGCGGCTGTAAAGTCGAAACGCTGCGTAGGTACATATATAACAAGCGGTGAGCTTGCAGCGCACTTATGCAGCTCCCGCATGGTATGCTCTCCTCTCCGAGACGCAGAGGAAAATCATGCGGGCCCAACAATCCCTGACGCTCCGGCGGCTGATGAAAGCACCGAGATACGTGAGAAACGAAACCATCAGAAAAGACTTGCGGATGGAGACGATCGACGCCTTCATCAGCCGCTTGTCTACGCGAATGTTTGGAAAAGTAGACAGATCAGCCTGGCCCCACATTAAGGGACTAGCCCCTTACCATAGGAGACCGCCCGACAAGAAGGGCTTCCCACGGGACCTCGTTGCTGAGGACAGTGACGACGCCCTGGACGGCGGAGGACCGTCATAGAGGGGCCTGGTCGCTGGGTCGTCTTGCTGGGCCTCCCCCGGTTCGCCGGGGGACTCACCTGGCACGGACGACTCGCCTGGGCCGCACACTCTGTGGCGGACACCTCCGCCCATGACATCCATGACACCAACCATACCGAGATGACATCACCCCCCCTTGGGACCCCCACCGAACCGGAGAAGTGTACCATGCGGTAGAACCGCCCCCCGAAGACCGCCCTGTATTCACAGGGTGCGGAAGATCCCCCATGCAAAGAGCCCAGCTCTGGAAATGGCTCCCCACGCCCCCTCACAAGGAGGCGTGAGCGAAGAAGATTCAGTCTTGCAGCGCACGTCATACCCGCCGTTGACTTTGAGGCACATTGAGAACCAGATAGTCCTGAGGCTATGAGTCTTTATTCACCGATACTATAGACCGGTAAGTTCTAAACATGATGTAGGTACCTAGTAATGTATTAAAGAAGGATGTTGACTTTGCAATTTTGAGAGCCAGCCTTTTTAACGACGTACCGAAGAGTCATTTTTCGTTGAACAGATAACTTATACGCTGCTTGATTAACATAAGAGTATAAAATTTATTTTATTTACAGCTGTAACCAAGGAACACAGCTAGAAAATCATAAAACAAAGTTTTTTTTTATAACTGGATAGGCGCCCGCATTTGACCGCAATCTCACCTGATGGAAAGTGACGATGCGGTTAACGGTGGCACATGCTTGCCTAGAAGATACCTATTCACTCGCAACTTGAAGAGCTCCAGATTGTACTTATCGGGAAACAAAGACGGTGGTAATGTGTTCCATTCTTTCGCTGCTCGGATTATAAATGTCGAGTCGAACCGCTTTGTACGAATTGAAGGAATATCAACCATAAATGGATGGCGTGTAGCTGTACGTCTTGTCGTCCGATGGTGAAATGAAGAAGGTGGAATTAGATTGTGTAGCTCCGTAACACACTCACCGAAATGCAACCTGTAGAACACCGATAGGCTAGCAACTTTACGACGGTGCTCTAAGCTCTGGAGCCTAGTATTCACCATTTTATCGTCACCAATGAGCTTTTTTGCTCGCCTTTCAATTCCTCAAAAAACGAACTAACTTAACGACCGAACAAATAAACCCAACTTTCCAAAGACACCCCCAATTCCTATTTCGTCAATTCGCTTTGTCTCGTCAGTCGTTTTAAAAGGGGGGTGAGTGCACGAGAAGTGGGCCGAGGAAATCAATAAGGGGTGACAAAGGGAGGGGGTGGTTAAGGGAGTGAAACAGATCGCCGGACAAAATGTCTACGGATACCCGTCTATCTATTCTTCGATGTTTTCAACTTGGTTTTTTAATTTGAAAGGTTGGTAGTTGTTTTGATGATACTTACTAAGTATATATAATATTTGAAGTTCTATAGGTTTTTAATCGTAACCTAGGAGTCATTTTACTAAAATAGCATTAGATAGTACGATACGCGTTATGTACATTTTTAATAGTACAGGGACCTTTACCATGCATCTAACTATGCAGAAATATCGGGAAAAATGATTCTAAAAGTCACAGCTGATTAGAACCACCCGGCACTCACTCCGCACCGCCTCGTCGCACGGCGTCCGCTCGTTGTCGACAGTGGTCCACGGGTGGACGCCGCGTTATCACCGCTAAACGTCGCTCGGTCAACCAGTGGACCCCGCGCGGTCAACGAGTGAACGCCGCGTGGTCAACGAGTGTACGTCGCTTGGTCCACGAATTTTCGAGTAGTCTGTTAGCAATTGGCACTAGGTCTACACGTGTGTTTCGTAATGTAAAATTTTACATACCGGAAATGAAGGGAGGGTGGGAAGCGGCGCATCGCCAAGTATCGGCCTCGCGTGAATCATTCACGTTGGCAATGCGGAGTCAACGCAAGGCAAGCATGCGAGCAGCGAGTTGTCCCCGAGTGGTCCACCAAGTTGTATATCCATACAAGTCCATATAAAGAATACTAGCCGCAGGAGGCGAGGCGGTGCGGAGTGGGTGCCGGGTGGTTCTAATAAGCTGTGACCTTTACTACGGTAAAGATCCCGCTATTAAAAATGTTGTAAACAACCGTAATTTAAAACGCCGTTTTACTAAACTAAGGTTGATTTGGAAGTTTCAAAAACAGAAGGGTGATTTTTGTAAGTATAACTTGGTTTAGTGTCGATGTAATTATACCCTAATAATCCAATGTCCTTCAGCTTTATTCGCCAAATTTGACGTCTTTGCATACTTATTATACTAATGCCCATCATCATCATCATCATCATCATCATCATCATCATCAACAACAACAGCCTGAAAACGTCAACTATAGAAAATAATGGATAGCAGTGGTTTCATTTCGGTTAGACAGTTCATCACAGTTTCGAAATAATTCAAAACCTTCATTTTTTTCTTCCAAATCTTGTTAAAAACATCAAGAACCGAAACTAAGTTTTACACAAAGGTATACTAAATCTTCAAATAAGCGATTGTGAATCATAATCACGGCGATTCAAAGTTCAAATTTCCTTAATCATCTCTATCATCCTCATCCCTAGACCTTCATCCCTAAGGGCCGCCCATCCCGACCTCCTGACCCGGCAATACAAACCAAACTGGGGTAGGTCGCAATTTGGTAAACTTGAGGGTCGATGTGGCTGTATTTAGAAGGGTGGCTCGGAATTGTGTCTTGCGGTATCTAATTGACCTTTGCTTTATACAACGAGTGGGATAAGATTGACATCAGGGCTTTTGGTTATTGAAACATATTTTAATAAAATATAAAAACTGTTTCACATTAACCATGTCTTTGAAGTTTGTTCACCATTGCACTTTTAAAATGTCTTAAGTATCCTTTTCGTACGAAATATAGCCAATGACTATGTAATAAAAGTGGTCTGTGTCTAGATACAGACGCCAACCACACTTAAATTAAGGCTGACACATTAGCTGAGTTGCTTGATACCTTTTATAATCTACGACTATCAGCAAGCCGCCTGCCAAACGTTGGTGATTATGGCAAACCTCTATAATACGACCAAAGTGGCTTTGATGGGGGAGGCCTATGTTCATCGGACATCTTCTGGCTGTTGATATGTGGTTTTGTATGTAGAAAGTAACATTATATCTACTAAGTACTTACCTAGAAGTGAACTTGGTTTTATCACATATCTATACATATAATAAAACTGTAGAGATAAAAAAATCTGTAAATGCAAGATATCGAAAAAAAAATGACACAGGTTAGCTTGAAATTTGTTGCTGTTCACGTTAAGCTACTTTTTAGACATTTTGTCTGTTTGTTTGTTTGTTTGTTTGTTTGTTACGGCACAACTCCGAAAATACTGAACGGATTTTCATGCGGTTTTCACTAATAAGCTTAGAAAAACCCAGCGCACAACATAGGATATATTAAATTTTAAATTTTGTAAATTTTTTTTGGTGAAAAGTATTAAGATTTCATTATGAAACGGAACGGGATTTTCACAAGATGGCCGCTTCAAGACTTAAAGGTAAGTTTTTTTTTCTTATATTTTGGTCCACACATAGTGTAGGTATTTAGCCAGTGTCAAAAAGTAAGTTTTGTTTTGGCTACTAATCATAGATGAGAGAAAAAAATGTGCTCTGTGCTACTGACGGTAATGTTATCTCGGGTTTATCCGGATGCACAGATTAAAGAAAAAAAACTTTGTTACTATTATGGCGCGGCTTCATATACGCCCGAACTTTCGCTGTTAAGTTGGCGCGCAAAAACATCTCTGTTGACTATCCTCGATGTTTTTGTAGCGCCCCAACCCGGACACATAGTCAATTTGTTTGCCTGCTGCCCGACCGACCGACGTGGGTTAAATAAAATGGAGGAAGCAGTAGCGTTATATTGCATGTCGGCGAATAAATATGTTTTACAAACTGTGAGAATATTATTTGCGATTACAAAAATAAATTTTAATAGTTTTAATTTATAATTCCTTATCAATATGAAGTAAAACCAATTTTTTTTTATTTGTCTGTTTTTCTGTCCCTTTGAATACGGATCACGGTTGTTATAGTGGCAACAGAAATATATCATCTGTGAAAAATTCAACTGTCTAACTATCACGATTCATGAGTACATCCTGGTGTCTGATGGACAGACAGACAGACGGAGAGCGGAGGTTTAGTAATAAGGATTTACCCTTTGAGTACGGAACCCCAATCATTTTTATTTCATTCTGAACAATCCCCACTGCACTAAGCAATAAGGAAGTAATTTAATGCATGTTTATATTTATAACTTAAAAGACAAAAAACAGTAAATAACAATTGGCGCGCCTGCATTACCGGCAGCGTATCACACTTTTCGGGCTACGGCGAAATACATCGCGCGATTACTCGATGCAGTGCAGATTAGAGAAAAACAATCAAGGAAGTCATATGTATTTTTTTCTCTAATCTGCGGTATTACTAAAGATAAGTTTTTTCGTTAATCTGTGGTCCAAACTAAAAAAGAGGATAGGTATGAGAACCTTCTTGAATATGAGCAGGACAAAGAGAACAAGGAATTTCGAAAACTAAGAACTTCTTACTTAAACTTTTTATTATAAGTTTTAAGGCTTCACGCGATATCATATTTAGCCAATATTGAAACATAACTAAAATTATTATTCATGTTTTCGATTTCTTGGGTTCTGGCGAGGGCAAAATTCTTTATTGGCAATCTGGTATTATGGATTAGTTTTCAAAAATATACTACGCGTTACCATTCGAAATAAGTATTTAAATTGTATTTATAGTACCTATAGCTTAACCTATAGTAGTAACTTATTCAGTAATCTGTGCCTATAGGTACTTAATTTATTGACCCTTGCTTTTGCTACGCATTGTATAACCTTTTTTATTATGGCATTAGACAAAATTTGTATTTAGCCAATGATAGGAAGTATTTTATGAAAACTGTTTAAAAGGGTAGGTTCTTAGACTTTTTATAATCATTCATAAGGCTTCACGCGATTATCATACTTAGCCAATATTGAAGCTTACTTAATTAACATTTTTTTTCAACTTTTTGATTTATAGGGTTTTGGCGGGGAAAATGTTCTTTATTGGCGATCTGGTCAAATGTATTATTTACATAAACTTACTACACGTTACCATTATAATTAGGTAGATAAAATTATTTTTGCGCTACTGCTAAATTCTTGATCAACCCCAAAGAAGTTTTAAGGTACCTGGGGGTCTAGCAAAGATACTAACCACTAACGCTAACGCCTCACGCTAACTCCAAAAATGTATTGAAATGACATTCGCTGCGGAAAAGTAAGCGATTTCAGAAATGTCATTTCAGTACATTTTGGAGTTAGCGTTTGGCGTTAGCGTTAGTGGTAGGTATTGTATAGTGATATCAACCACTAACGCTAACTCTAAAATGTACTAGGATGACATTTTGGAAATCGCTTACTTTTCCACAGCTAATGTCATTTCAATACAGTTTTGGAGTTAGCGTTTGGCGTTAGCGTTAGTGGTTGGTATCTTTGCTAGACCCCCTGTAGTACTTATAGCTACTTAAGTTATAGACCCTTACCATTGCTACGCATTATAAACCTTTTTTAATTTGGCATTAAAGTAGAGTGCTTGCTATTATTTGTAAGCCAATGATACGAAATATTTTATGAAAAATGTTTAAAAAGGGTATGTACTTAGATATAATAATATGTGGGTATTCATTATGGCAATTGTATCCTCGAATTAACAACAACATGGCACGTAAAGTTCGTTTTTGACTGTTTTTGATTCGTTCTTCTTCTTCTTCTTCTTGCATGTTGATATAAGTTTTTAATAGTTAAAATATTTAAGATCTGTGGGCTTTTAAATAAACCACGGGAGCAAAAAATGATTGATTACTCCGTTACTTCAAGAAGGTTATAGTTATAGTAGGTAATCTTTGGGTGAAAGTAATATTTATGTAATGACGATTTAACCTACTTCCTCACTTTCATCACTAGGTAGGTATTTTGAAAGTGCAGTGGGAATGAGACAGCGTGGAAAATAGTGGACATAATAATAATTATAACTGTAGATTCTTTAAGGAGTTGTGGTTTAGTATTTGTAATTCCTAATTAGTATTAAGAAAATTAATTATGTACGCATCGTACAGGTATATGCATATCTCCAGCAATTTATAACCATATTATTGACACTGGCTAAGTGTAGGTACTCAATTCGTATGGAGCCAAACTTAAGAAAGTAAAAAAATGTGGTAAATGGTACAAAAAGCGCGCGGATAATATGTAAAACTGAGCAAAACTGCATCATCGTGTATGATTCTTCCATATTTTCTAAACTGTACCTGCCTGCTTAGGTAACTACTACCTAAACAAAACTTACTGAAACTTCTGTTAAAGACTTGAGTGAAGTGATGATGATTTCTTTTTGTTGTAATATGAAGAGGTACTTATAAAATTGTAGTTTTTTGTTTGAAACTTCTTTTACTGTTATAAATCTATATTAGACTCAAAACATTTAATTGTAGGTAATGGCTTAAATAGCTTCCACTCACGGCTATACTTGCGTCATACCTATACCTATGCTAACTAATACAGGTTACTGTACTGTGCTCAGCTTCGAAAATATTTATTGGATTTTGTTGTTTGGTACGAAATGCATGATCTATTATTAGACTATAACGTAAAAATAACATAACACAAGCGTGCGAAGCCGCGGGCAAAAGCTAGTCCTATAATAAAAAGATAGTATCTGCGGTGTTTGTGGTCTAAAATATATTATCATTGGTAATTATTTTGTCTTGATTACCGTTGTCAAACCTTAAATACAAACAAAATTAAAACTGCCTATTATGTTGATAAGTACTCTGAACATCTACACTGTAAACAATTATATTTCAGATCATCGTGAAATAAAATTGTAAAATTAGACGAACTTACCTTAAGTGAAGTCTGATTCTAATTTTATGAACGATGATTTGAAATAAAAAAAAAGCTTCAACAATAATGCAATTCTTATAAAATCATCTTGCGAAACAGTTAAAAATAGATCCTACAAGAATGCATGGTAGTTATTCTTCGTTATCGTGGCAACACAGCTTATCGTCTCAACTCTCCTCTCGACACAGACTAAATAATAGTTCAAGTACTTTCGATTCAAACGTCTGTCGGCGCACCTTGCAATCCGATATTGGTTTTCGATACCTTGGCGTAGTAGATGTTAAGGTCAGATGCGGAGAGTACCCTGATCACCAAAGACCACTATGTATACCTCATTATAACCTTTTTTAAGGTTCCTTTTAGAACATAATCAGAATCAGAATCGTTTATTGAATAACTGACACAATAATTTAAATGCTAGGTCTAAATTGCACATGTCGTGAGTTCAGTTTACCCACATCGGGCATTCAATATTATGTATGTAATGTAGGTACTTATTATTATGTATTATAACAATGTCGACAACTTCACAATCATTTACACTAATCACTGACTTAAACGTTAAGTACCTACTATCATGGATGAAAGATATTCATATATATAACATTTTAAAATGGATGACGTTGCATATATTAATGATAATATTATATGCAACGTCATCCATTTATTTAAAAATATTAAATAACTAACAATTAATGGATCTAAAAATGTTCAACATAATTACAATTCATTCATAACAATAAAAAATAGGTAGACATATCAAAATTCAATAAATTCATACAATTAATATCATATTATAAGGTCAGCAGATTTATCTCTATTAAAAAATTCCTTTAAGTTATAAAATGCTTTTTTAATTAGCCACTGCTTTAGTGTTGTCTTAAACTTAGCAGTATTATTAATGTTTGCCACATTACTTGGTAACGAATTATATACACGAATTCCGCTAACATATGTGCTTTTGTCAAATATCATCGATCTGATAGGGGGTACATAAAGATCGTCTTTACCTCTTAAGGGGGCGCTTCTCGATCGCATTTCTGATTTCTTTTTAAACAGATGTATATTATTTCTTACAAACAATAATAGTTCGAGTATATAAATACTAGTGAGAGTGAGATACTCTTTTTCTGAAAACAACTGGCGCAAGGAATCATCACTTTTTTTACTATGAATTACTCTGATACTTCTCTTTTGGAGTATAAAAGTTTGTTGCACATTAACAGAGTTCCCCCAGAATATGATCCCATAAGTTAATAACGGATAGATGTTGCCATAGTATGCACTTTTGGCGACATTTACAGATGACACATCCACTAACACTGACAAATCATAGCAGTGACTAGCGATTCTATTATTGATGTTTTCCAAGTGAGACTTCCAATTTAAATTTGTGTCTATAGAAATTCCAAGAAAATTTGTTTGCCGCACCTCACCAACATAGGTAATTATCCTAAGGAAAAACTATTTATTCCAACCCATTTTTTCAGGTTACGGGAAAAGCCTTCAATCCTTGCAAAACGAATGAAATAGCAACACACCTGAATCTATAATATCGAATGGTAATTAGCAAATCTGCTTACACGGAAGTATGTGTGCGACCAAAGAGAAGCCATTTTGTATAAACAAAATCCAATAGAGACTTGTGTGGGTGTGTGCGTGACGCGAGCAGCCAAGGGTGAGAGGTCGTATTCATAGACGTTTGTTTGAACCTTGGAAGAACTATTTATGGCTTAGTTTTGGATACGTAACTACTACTTTAATATCTGTGGTAATGACTTCGACTTGCTCGAATCTTGCAACGCGTTTTGTGTGGATAGGTACAAGCTTAAAATAAGACGAATGTCGAAAGTACCAATTCACTGTTTTAAACTTTCACGGTTGTTCGTCCTCCTCCTTGATCCGTATTCCTCATGTCTGAGGGCCGTGACCTCCACCTTCCATCGCCTTCTTTACGACCGGCCTTCTCCTCCTATCTTCAGCTTCGTATACAGAGTGAGTGGTGTCCAGTGTGGTGCGCATTTGGTCGGCTTTGCCGGTCACTACTAGCTTTTCTAGATTATCCCCGTCTTTCCTAGCGATGTGACCAAAGTTTTCTAAAATTCGTTTCACGGGTTTTCACTAAGTTTTTAATTGTATTTACGGGATTTTTACCGTGATTAGAAATATTTTTGAGTTCTGAATATTTCTAAACACGGTAAAATCCCGTAAGTACTAAAAAGAAGCTATAAAATTGTCCATAGAAAAAGCGCCAACGCTTTTCTACCTTAAAGTTTTTCAAATTTTTTTTTTATGAGAATGAATGACGTGACAATCTTGTCGTTCACCTGATGTCAAGCAATACGGCCGCCCATTCCGCAATTCGCAATCAATTCAATTTCCGTGATTTTTATAACTATTTGGCCTATGCACAGTGAAAAAGTTCCTTCTTTTTAAATACAAAACGAAACAAGAATATCTAGTGTAATTCCGCTACACCATTAGACTCACTAGATATTCTTGTTTCATTTTGTATTTAAGATGAACTTCCGCGAGGTCACGCCTGATTCAATCAATTATCTTTCTTTTTAATTTTCTCAACATTTTCATAGAGTGACGAACATTACCTACTTCATCATTATCCGTTCCTGTGTAACATCATATGTTCCACCTAGTGGAGGGCCTCACTTCATCTTCCGGTTCGTGGTCACCACTCGAGAACCTTTCTTCCCCACCGGTTGTCAGTTCTACGAGCGATGTGACCAGGATGTCTTATTTTTGAATGAAATGTCGAGAATTCATGTTTGTGTGCGAATTGACGCAGTGATTGACTACTTATTGATGTTTTTATAGGATATTTTTCCATAAATTAAATTAATTATTTTTCCATATTATGCATCGTGTTTACTTTTTTTTTCTGCATGGATGTGTTGAGTACCAGCAACCGATTTTGAAATTTTTTTTCTGGTAATTAAAAAATAGTGGTGTATAAGTCACTTTAGTTCTGCGGATCTCCTTATCACCCACCTTATCCTGCTAGGAAACTCTGAACATAAGTTTTATGCAAATAAACCAAAAATAAACCAAACTATCTAGCTCTAGCTATCTATCTATCTATCTATCTATCTTTATAGAGTCAACCTCATCCTCTGAAGAGCACCCAAATCCCACACTATGAATAAGGCCCGCTAGATCCATACTTGTTGATTCAGGCAGGCTTCGCAAACGGTAGATGTAACCTATATTCGTGTTTGCTAACATATTTAAATGCATGTTTCACTAACATAACATAAAATAGATTTTTGTCTGTTTCTGCAACTGCATTTTTTTGGACAGCCTCTTTACATCAGGTGAATGACTAGCTCGCTATAGAACGATGACGTAGTGACGTTACTGCGTCATCGTTCTACAAGCGATGTGCCCACTACCGCTTCAACTTGCTAATAATATTATCTATCAATTAATTTTTTTTTTTCTAATTATGTGTCTATTTTTGTTTTTGTTTCTTTTTGTGTACCTACTCGTGTGTGTGTTGTGTTGGGTATTTGTCATAGAGGTGTGTAATGTACTCTGTTTTCGTCATGTAACATAACCGCAGACAAACAAAATATTTTAAAGTAATACAACGTACCTATGTGGTTACGTAATTTAACTAACTAAATAATGTGTCATATTAATGTGTTATTTAACTTAATAATAATAAGTACTTACTTACAAGTTGTCATTTAGGTAAGTTGTCAAACAATATCCAGTTTAAGTACCAAAACGTTGTTTATTAACGGGATATTTACTATGTCATTTATAAAACCATGTTACCATGATTTTTAATTTTAGTGATTTTAGTGACCATGCATGGAAGTTTAAAATCTTAATATTCAATTTCAATTTGATGGGCATAGGTAGGAAATATTGAAATCATTTGAAATTATTCGTCTGGTAACGCACTATGCATTTACTATTCGTCTAGACAAAATGCATTTGGACAAGGTCGTTGGGAATGTCAAACTGATTTCTTCCTAGTACCATTACGTAGTAGTAGGTTGTATGAACTATTCTGTGGTAGTAAAGAACACTTTAGTATACCTACATGTATATGTTAATAAAGCGGCAACAGAAATACATCATCTGTGAAAACTTCAAATATCTACCTATCATGATTCGTGAGATACCGGACAGCAGAGCCTTTAGTAATAGGGTCCATTTTACCCTTAGACTAAGGAACCCATCCAGGATCCAGGATCCGAAATGAGGAGATCCGCAGGAGAACTAAAGTGACCGATGTAGCTCTTAGGATTAGCAAGTTGAAATGGCAATGGGCAGGTCACATCGCTCGTAGAACTGACAACCGATGGGGAAGAAAGGTTCTCGAGTGGCGACCACGAACTGGAAGACGCAGCGTAGGCCGGCCCCCCACAAGGTGGACCGACGACCTGGTGAAAGCCGCGGGGAGCCGATGGATGCAGGAGGCGAGCAGCCGCTCTAAGTGGCGTTCCCTGGGGGAGGCCTATGTTCAACAGTGGACGTCTTCAGGCTGTTGATGATGATGATGATGAAGGAACCCATAAAACACATACTGAACATAGAACCTCCTTCTTTTATTGAAATCGGTTAAAAACATGAGTCATGAAGTGTGTTATCATGATACTAAATTAACATGTTTATAAAATTAATTTTGTGTTTTGTTCCTTTCTATCAAATTTGAAATAGGCGAAGATAAAGCAAGAGGAAACACTGAGTAGTTAACCCATTGTCATGTTGTTTATGTAAGGGGCTTTATTAGTAAGTATTTTATCATGATTGTAGCATTTAGTATTAGTTGGTATAATTGTAGTAAGTAGTTAGTTTAAAGAATAGAGGCACTTTAACCTTTTATCATTTTTATGAGTGTCTTTGTGGTAGAATTATTCATCCTGTTCCAAATTTTTCCTAATATTTTTCCTGTAAAAATTATAGGCACTGGCTATTGCGTAGTGCAACAGTACAAGTCGGCACCTACCTATAAGTAAGGCCAACTTAAATATATGACACTATAAGAGGCGCAAGCGGTTTCACCCGAAATTTTCAGTTTTTGCGGCAATAAAATATTTCAGATATGTTTATGTCGATTTCGGTAAATGTAAACCATCTGTGTACTCGATTTCATGAAATTTTGATCAGCCGTTTTGTCATGACAGCCACAAACAAAAAATGAAATAGTTTTTTATTATATAAAAGTGGAGTTTTTTTTTTATTCTTGATGGGTTTGCGTTTGGCAACATCTCACCTGATGGTAAGTGTAGATGAAGCCTAAGGTGGGACACGCTTACCCAGAAGATACCTATTCACTCTGCTCTTGAATACGCCTAGATTATATGCGGAAGGAAACACCGTTATAGGAAGCAAGTTCCATTCCTTAGAAGTGCGGATTATAAAAGAATTAGAAGAACTTAGACGTTAGGGATACTAATGGAATAGGTTTTTTTTAATTTACTTACCCTATATTACTGTAACTCATTCCATACACGTGTCCATCCAAGTCCATGTATGACAGTGTTTTTTTTTATAAGAATGAATGACGTGGCGAGCTTGTCGTTCACCTGATGTTAAGCAATACGGCCGCCCATAACAGTTGCAGTGTCACTCGGAACTTTACAATAATAAAGTTTCGCGTGACACTGCACTGCGCACGTCATCCTGAGACATCACACAGTCTAGTAATCAATCAGATTACTACACTGTGTAATCAGGTCATAAAGTCTCATTTGCCCAGTAATTTCACTAGCTACAGTGCCCTTCAAACCGGAACACAGTAGTGCTTGCACTCTACTGCTTGGCGGCAGAATAACTGGCAAAGCGGTGGTACCTACCTAGACGAACTTTGCAGAAAAGTCCTACCACCTACACTGAAAAACCGAATAGTTGATTCTCTAAATGTTGATTCAATTTCAGTTGAGTTAACATAAAATTATGTTCTAATAAACATGGTGTGAAGATTGATTTAACAAAAAATAAAATGTTATGTCGAAATAGGTTATTTCAACCACAAAAAGGGGTTAGTCTAACACCACATTGTATGTTCGGTCAGATCCAGGTTAATTTTACTGCTTATTTAGTTAGATCAGCATATTGCCTAAGTCTAATCAACTACACAACTTAGTCAAATAAACGAAACTGAAGGAACAAGGCAGAGTTGAATATACCATTTTAAAAATGTCTTGGAGCAACCAAAGTGACAGTTGTTAAATTAACTTTTTCAAATAACAATTTTCGTTTTGTTGATTCAACAAATCGTGTCGGTAGGTCCTATATTAACTTAAAATTTAGGTTGAAAAAAGGTTGAAACAACTGTTTTGGTTTTTCAGTGTAATAATAATGTCGTTACATGTATTTATGTACAAGAGGGCGCCCGGCAGTGTCGTTCGCAATTTATCAATTATTCGGCAAAAATACACAATATTCGGGATAAAAAGTACCCATCATATTTATTCATATTTATCAAATAATGTCCAGCCGTTTCAGCCGCACAAACAAACGGACGTTTCACTCTTATTTATTAGTAGTAGCTAGCTAGTGAGTAGCTAGTTACGATTATGGTTAGTACCTATATTTTTAACCACAACCAAACAATGGAAATAATTTTGGACTTTTGTTATTGTTAAATTCATTGTGCGTCATACATTCAAACTAATTGTAACCTAGTGACTGCGACTTTTAGTGGTTTATCTACTATTGTTACTACTAACATAAAATAAGTACCCATTTATGAAAAAAAATATTGAAACGTTTAAAAAATTTGGTAACGACACATTATACCTACCTACCAGAAATAAATATAAATATGTGTGGACATTTCACACAGCGCCATCTAGCCCCAAACTACGCATAGCTTGTACTATGGGAACCAGATAACTGATACAATACTAATATACTTTTTTGTTTGTAAATACATACATAGAATACAATATAACACCCAGACGCAGAACAAACATCTATGTTCATCACACAAATGTTTGTCCTGGGTAGGAATCGAACCCACAGCCCTCAGTTCAGAAGGCAGGGATACTGAGCTGTCGGGCCCGTCAAATAGACCTAAGCGAAGTGCAATCATAGCGAAACACGACTAGCCGTTCCTAACTGATCGGTAAAGTTAAGCAACATTCGCTGCCGTCACTATTTTGATGGGTGACCGCTACAAAAATTGGTATTTACAACTGCTACTATGCGGAGGGCACGTCAAGCAAGCCGTCTCAGTCCCAGCTGTTCTCGTAAGACAATAGGTGTTAATACAAAAGAGAAGCTTTTAGGCGGCCTAAAAACTCTGACACCAAAGGGCTGACCTATAGGTACTAGAAGAAGATAGATCTGAGTCTAACCACGTCTAGCCAAAATCAAGATTAGCTAAAGTGAGCAAGTCTTTTTTTGTATTGAAATTGACACCGTTTTGAAAATACAATAACAAAATAGTAGAGAGTAATAGTATAATAGAGTAAACAATTGTTATTATTTCACACATCCCCAACCAACGTAAGCAACTCTTGTATTATGAGAACACCTTAAATATACCATGGGGTCCCATCAGATACAAATAAAAATAGCCCGAACTTAAAAAAAATTTAGTCATCGTGTCTAGAGAGTTACTAGTTAGTGTCCAGTGTATTCATTTGGCCCAATACTTCGCAAAACGCAATAAAAATCGCTTGGTAATCTTCCGTTATGCAGAAATAAAATAATACGTAAAATAGCCCGCGTTATTCCGTTGTATGGGATGAGGCATCTGTACTGTAGGTATTATATTATCTGAGAATATACCTACTTATGATTTTTATTCGGGTAATTTGGTTATTAACAGAAATAAAATGCTATTATGGTTTGTAAAAATTGTGTACACAGTACTTTCTATATCTATCATACCTTTTAACAATCTTTATATTTTGCCCACATTTACAATTTTATATAAGAAGGTATATATCTTAAGTATTAGGTTCTATAGGTTGACTTATAAAACAATAACACCCAGTCACATCGATGTCCGTCACAGAAGTATGTTTGTCCTGGGCGGGACTCAAACCCACAACGTACCGATAGAAGTCACAATCAGAGCTACTCTAAGTACCAAGTATACCTACCTGAGTTTTAAAGCCAATCTTTGAGTCTAATAAAATTAATACAGCACCTTACACAGGTGTTATTCACTCAAATAACTCATAACACCTATTCAACAGCGCGAAGGTCACATAGACAAAAGTATTTGTTTTAAATCTAGGACGATGAGAATAGCCTAGGTTTTGTTTGGGAGTGTAGACCAAAGTTATGCTTTAAACTAGGCATAATGGGTGTTTTGAATAGACACGTCCGTTTGGAAAGGGTGATGTCATAACTTTTAAACTATATGTTTATCTTTTCTTTAGAATGACTGAAGAGATCCACAGGAGATCTAAAGTGACCGATGAAATTGTTTGAAATAAATATAAGTCACGCAACGAGTTATGGAGAGAGCTGTGCTCGGTGTTTCCCAGCGAGGTAAGATCCGGAATGAGGAGATCCACAGGAGACTAAAGTGACCGATATAGCTCTTTAAATTAGCAAGTTGAAATGGCAATGGGCAGGCCACATCGCTCGTAGAACTGACAACCGATGGGGAAGAAAGGTTCTCGAGTGGCAACCACGAACCGGAAGCAACGTATAGGTCTCCCATTCGGTGGACCGACGATCTGGTGAAAACCGCAAGAGCAGATTGATGCACGAGGCAAGCAGCTGCTCAAAGTGGCCGTCTGCCGGAGGATTATGTTCAGCAGTGGATGTCTTCAGGCTGTTCTTGATGATGATGGTAAATCTGTGGTTATATAGGTACAGTGATCTTAAACTGGTATACAGTAGTGCTTGCACACTACTGCTTGGCGGCAGGTTATGTGGCAAAGCAGTTGTAGCTACCACAGAATATATAGGAATATAGACAACAGTCGTTAAGCCAAGTCAGAAGCCTTTGAGCGGCCTATAAATTTTGACACCAGGGCTGACCACTTGCCTACACGAGTAAAATAAGAAGATAGGAATATAATACTACCTAGAAGAACTGTTTCAGAAAAGTCCTACTATTTGACAGGCCTGATAGCTCCGTTGGTAGTATCCCTGCCTTCTGATCTGAGGGCTGTGGGTTCGATTCCTACCCGGGACAAACATTTGTGTGATGAACATAGATGTTTGTTCTGCGTCTGGGTGTTATATTGTATTCTATGTTATTCTATGTATGTATTTATTTATTTATATTTATTTAATGAACGTGTGAGGTGGTTACCTTGGTTGCGTAAATAGGTAGGTAATTAATTGGTTGACAAATTCATAATTATGTTAGACTGCACTTTCGTTTTTGGACTTCATCAAAATAACTTTTAATTTCAAACATTTATACCTACTTAAGTATTAAATTAGACGATGTTTGCAACCTGTTTACGTTAAAATATAATCGTGTTTCATTATAATTATTTTTGTTTTAATTCCCACGCCTCTGCTGATGTATCGATATTCGATATAATCTACATTTTTGTCAAGATTTACGTACAACTACGAAAATATGTGTTGGTACAGTCAGCAGCAGAAATTGATGAACGAAACCGAACGTAACGCGAACTGTCTTTTTTTAACTAACTACTAAGTACAATAATGAAACTATACTTTGTTAGTACTAAAAGCTACTAGCTAGTAACTACACTACCTACTACAAAGAATATTTGGATTGTATAACATCCACGATACCCTATGTAGACTTTATAATAATAATAATAATAATAACGAAGGGGCGGCTTTGTGGCGAGCCGTCGGTGAGTGGCGACACCACGTACCCTGATTCCAAGGGGCTAAGTGAGACCCCTGCCCCCCGGCTTGCCTTAACTGGCTGTCCGGGGATGGAAGTCGCAAGAGCTAAGAACCTAAGCTCCAGGGTGGAAGTGTTAAAGGGCATAACGCCGCGAGTAGCGTTCAGTGAAAGTGCAGCACACCTCTCGACACCCTAAGCCACCCACACCAATGTTGCTTCCTCGGCACCAATATGCGGTAGCCACTACAGGAGGCCTATTTAGTGGGTGGCGAGTCATCACCTGCCTCAAACATTTTGATATGAGACAAAATTGGCAGGTGCCGTTTTCTCATTCCATAACCCAATGTTACCATTTATCAAAAGTTCACCACAATAGCCCAGCTTTATTTTTTTACTGTTATATTTAAAATAGTTTACAATATGCCCTACCATGTGTTGTACAGCAATAATTAATTTTGTATAGGTACAACAGGGCCTCTTGGTGTTAGCTTCGGCCCCACCAACGCCTCCCAAATGTCCGGGCTAGACCCGAGAGTAAAATTAAATAGAAGAAATAATAATAATAATAATAATATGTGTGGACATTTCACTTTAGGTATTTATTTGTGCTAATATGGAAACTACTGAATGGAAAATGACAAAATTTAAAAATTAATTTATTTTTATTTATTTATTATTATTATTCACACTAATCATCATAACTGTCAATGGTCAAGATATTTTTTTTTATTACGTTTCAGTTTCAGCTTATTAGATTCCCACGGCTGGGACACGGCGAGGTATAGTGAAGGCCATAATCCAATTCACTGGCCAAGTGCAGTTTGTTAAAATATTCATAAGTATTTACTTTTAAATTTAATCATCATCACCATCATCATCAACAGCCCGTAGACGTCCACTGCAGAACATAGGCCTCCCCCAGAGAGCGCCACTTTGAGCGGCTGCTCACCTCCTGCATCCATCGGCTCCCCGCGGTTTTTACCAGGTCGTCGGTCCACCTAGTCGGGGCGTTGGTCGTTATTTAACGTAATTTGGAATTAAGTACCTAGAATTCAATATTGACATAAATGATTAACTGTGATGAGTTTATAAAAACCTCAAAAGTCATTTTGTCAATTTTAATGGTAGTGTATATCAGGTACCTGATACCTATAGTAAGTAGCGCCTAAGTAAGTAAGTTACTACAAACAAGTTTACAATGTTTCCCTTCGCGTAACAATTTTCGTAGCTGACTGTCCAAGTAATACGAGATGTTGTTGTAGATTTTATTAATACGGTTTCTGAGAAAAATGTATTTTGATGATGTCTAATGGCCGATTTCAACCTTTGTACGCTTCTCTTTTACTTTATTTCGTTTATGCTTGCTTTTATTGCAGTAAGTATTTAAAAAAAAAAGATGCACAGTATTTAAAAAAGTTTTCATTTTGTTTAAATAGGTATTGTATATTTGATAAAAATTACATTAAAAATACTATACGAACCTAAGAGACCTATAATATTACCTATGTGACCTCTGGGAAAAACTTAATCAATAAATAAATAAATAAATAATAAATAAATAGCGCTCAACGATCACATACATAGATCCTGGACCTTAACTAGGAATGGGCAGGTGTTGCTAGATACAACACCATCACCAGCTTGGAGACGCCCACTGCTGAACCTAAACCTCCGCGACGGAGCGCCACTTTGAGCGGCGGCTTGCCTCTTGCATTAATCGGCCCAGATCGTCGGTCCACCTAGTGGAGGGCCGGCCTACGCTGCGTCTTCCAAGTCGCCACTCGAGAACCTTTCTTCCCCATCGGTTGTCAGTTCTACGAGCGATGTGGCCTGCCCATTGCCATTTCAACTTGCTAATTTAAAGAGCTATATCAGTCACACTGTGGATCTCCTCATTACGGATCTTATCTCGCTTATATAATCTGAGCGTTGGCCAAGTTAATCCAAGCATTTCCATTCATGTCAAAGTCAATTCAAAAACATGTTCCTAACATGTACATACAAAAACATGTCCTTACGCGATGCTAATGCTAGAGTATCGGGCGCAAGGTCGGTTAGATCTAGGGCATGCGTTTTGGAGCCTATCTACACTTAGTATAGGACCTAGGTTTAGATTGTGTGGTTGATATTCAATTTGAGTTTGCAATATATAAGCTAACTGAGTACACGCACATCATACCATAGAAGGGTTTGCCATAATTGGAGCTCTTCAAGTCGCGAGTGAATAGGTATCTTCTAGGCAGGCATGTACCACCGTAGACCGCATCGTCACTTTCCATCAGGTGAGATTGCGGTCAAATGCGGGCATATCCAGTTATAAAAAAAAAATTGTCATGCTTGTCATGCATAAGGCAGCTTTATAGCAACAAAGTCATAAGCACTTTAAAATGTCATTTGTATTTTTTTATTAACACAGTCATAATTATCACATATTTTTATTATATTAACTCTAAAATGCACATACAAAATGAATACAAGTAAGATTTAATGTGCAAAATGAAAAGGCGACAAGTACCTACGGCGTGCATAGCTTTGGCCACATGTAGGTAAAAAATTAAGAAATATTATTGTAAAGAAGAAAATAATATTGGAAGATTATTGTATTCTATGTATGTATTTACAAACAAAAAAAAGTATATAAGTATTGTATCAGTTATCTGGTTCCCATAGTACAAGCTATGCTTAGTTTGGGGCTAGATGGCGCTGTGTGAAATGTCCACACATATTTATTTATTTATTTATAAAAGAAATATTAAGGAGCTGAATGCTCCCAAATCGACTATTTTGAACGTGATTATCTCAAAACCTATACCATTTACAGGATTGAAAAAAATGCACGTTAATACTGGTCATATCTTCTTTCCATCTGCCGAAACCGAAACACGTTTACGAAAAGTTTTCTCGATGGAAAAAAAATCGTGAAGAGACCTCTAAAAAATCCTTCAAACGTCCTAAAATGTTACATTATAATAAGACACCCTATTGAAATAAATCACAGTAATAAGTTATGTTTCAATGCATCCGTCTATAAGCTTATTTTTTTTATAACAATAAGCGTTTCTTTTATAACTCATTATTTGTACCGAAAAATGGAAAAGTCGAAGTGCAACGCAACGTAATCGCCATATTTTTGCTATGCATAAAGCGACCCTATAAGGTACAAAATAAGTTTCAAGTTTGTCGGCTGTAATAAACGTGCTCGCATTGGGTCCTGTCAGGGCCTTAAAGAAAGTTAGGAAAATTCAGAAATGTACGACGTTACTTCGTCTTCGTAATGGTATTTATACCTAAGGTTTAAAATCGAACAAAATATTTTCTAGCTCAACATAGCAAAACTTTTAATCCAATACTAATTTAACATGCACTTAGTAACAGAAAAACATGCATCAACACAACCACGAAGTGATTCCGAGAATTCGAACGTACTGTTTTTACCAAAAACATGCAAGCTAGGGCGAAACGTTAGGCAAAACTTCGCCAAAAATGACGTAGAAGCAATAAGCGAGATTAAAGTAGGTGAATGCTTACTCCACTTTCGCACGCGAAGTTTTATTTTTGGTGTAACTAAACTGGGGGAAACCGAGCGGGCGTTTTCAGGGAAACGTGAGAAGGATTAAAAATTGTGGGTTCCGTAGGAAATACCTGGAGTTAGATTAAACATAGTTAAGCTACATGTTGCCACGGTTGCTCGTGCGGTCCCGCCAATGTGAGAATAGGGCTCATCTCTTCCCGAAGGAATAAAAAAATATGAAAGTATAGGCTGTTGGTAGCCCTGCCTTCTGAACTGTAGGTTGTGGGTTCGATTCCCACCCAGAACAAACATTTGTGTGATGAACAGTGTTTGTTCTATGTCTGGGTGTTTGTTACCTTTGATTATAATAATGTGAAATGAAAATTATGCACTATGGGAACCAGAAAACTGATACAATACTTAGCGTAGATAAGTTTTGATGTAAATACATAATAGAATTCGAACAAACACCGATGTTCATCACACAAATGTTTGTCCTTGGTGGGAATCGAACCCACTGCCTATAGTCCACAAGGCAGAGTTACTACCAACTGAGCTATGAGCTGTGAGGCCAGATAGGATTTTGACTAAGCTTCTGCCATTAAATTCTGTGGATGTGGTTTTTCAGTATACGGGCCCCTAAAATGTATAATATAAAAAACAAAAGCATCAACTCTCAATAGCCGCTCGAGGTAACGTACGGTGACGCGATCCTGGTATACGTGTTCGTTTTTCGTCATTCCTGCTTGTTTTTTCTCCATTTTTCCCGTTTGCGTACCATTTTCCCATATTTCGAAACATTTTCACCGTTTTCCTGACGTTTAAGGTAGATTTCGTAGTTTTTTTATAACTGAATAGGGCCGGATTTGACCGCAGTCTCACCTGATGGAAAGTGACGACGCGGTCTATGAAGAAGGTCAATTTTTACCAAGAAGATAATTATTCATCGCGACCTGAAGAGTTCCAAATTGTATTGTTTCTTTCTTTCATTTTTATTTCGGCTTATTTTTTTTTTTTCTAATCTTAACCTATTTTTTTTTTGTTTGGGTTTATTTTGTATCAGTGAACGTCACTTATAACTTCAAGATATGATTTACATGATAATACTACATTCAAAGCACTAAGTATATTTATAATGATCTATTTTCACCTAGAAACGTGTTTATAATCCTTATTTGTCAGTTCGCCTTTATACCACATAATAATTATACATGGAGCTATTAAAAAAAGAAGGAGGGAATCCCATCTGATCCGAAACTAAAGCACCCTTAGGAAGCCGGAACGCTTAGTACGTACGAGCGGAACACGCACACAATCACATCATACGCAGCCGGTCGCCCTACTTTATGTAATATGTCTGCCATTTTGGGCTTCAGTTCGATGTCAATCAAAACTCAAACCTTCTTTTTTTTATCCATGTAATTATATTATAATAGTACAGAAGTACCTACAAGTTACACATTCCGAAATCTACTCATGCGACGGGCCTGCCAGCCGCTTAGTATTTTTAGTTGCTCTACTCGCATAGGGTGATGGATTTTTCTGTTTTTCCACAAAATTCACTCATACGGGGGCTATTTACGTATAAACGAGTTGCTTGGACAGAGGTGGGGTGGAGTGGAGCAATTAAAATTAGTTATAAAAATATTTAAAAAATCTTTTGTATGGAAAATTATGGAAATGAATTATAGGTAGGTTAGGTACCTACATAATGTAGGTATTCTATAATCATTTGTTGGAACACAAACAAATTAATATTAACATTAAATAATGGATATGTTTTTAATGGAAGACTATAGGTTGTAGGTGTAAGTTGCCTAAAAAATATGACAATCCGCCTATTGGACGTATTGCGAGATATTAGACATTGTACGACTATTTAGTCAAGTTGTACGGTTTGATTACGAAAGCATCTGGAGGGCTGTTCTTTGTTACAGTTTTATGCCTTCCCGATGTCAATACAAAGACAACCAAATATTAGTCATAACAATGAAGTCTCCATGGTTTCCTATTCGTATTTCGGCTAACCAGTTATTACCAGTTGCATAGACATTGTCAAGTGTCACGTCGCGTGACGTCGGCCAACATTCGGGAAATTGATTTTTTTTCATGACAAAGGAAATGCGGTCGGTCTGCTACGTGAGTCAGTGGACGGAGTTTAGGGGAGTAGGTTTAGGACTGTAGGTGACATTTTAGTGTAAATTCACTGACGTCCCTCTGCACTAAAGTTTGACAGCTCTTAAGTTAGCACTTATCTCTTCAAGCCGTACCTAAATGCATTGCAGTAGGTCATAGAGGGATAATTGCAAAATCGTATCCAGGAGATAAAATATCTGCACAAATGTTCATCATCATCATCATCATAAGCCTAAAGACGTCCACTGCTGAACGTTGGCCTCTCCCAAAGAGTACCACTTTGAGCGGCTGCTTGCCTCATGCATCCATCGACTCTCGCGGTTCTGACTCGGTCGTTGGTCAACCTAGTGGGGCGGGCTCGTCTACGCTGCATCTTCCTGTTCGTAGTCGTCACTCGAGAACAGTGTTTCTTTCAGGCAAAATTCTCCGGGGGGCCGGTTAAGAGGTCTGGAGGGGCGGAGTACCTAAAGTGAAAAAAGTAATATTTATAAATTCCAATTACTTGTTATTAAATAAATTGCCAAATTGTAGCGATATTCGTCGTGAATCTGCTGAAGACGCGGGAAAGTGAGCGAGCGGTAGCCTATTGCTATTGGATTAGTTCCAAACGCCCCAGGGGGCGGTAAGGCTACTTCAGGTGTTTTGAAAGAAACACTGCTCGAGGACCTTTCTTCCCCATCGGTTGTCAGTTCTACGAGCGAAAATTTCATTATAATCGTTCAATTGTTCGTGAAAATCGTTGTGTAATAACATCCAAAAGCCTATCATATACTATTTTTCTCAACAAACTAGTCATTCTCCTGATGGTACCTACCTAGATTATTTTATACATAATAGATAAATAGATCCTTTATAGATTAACTTTAATTTAACCAACAGTGTAGCACCCCACCCCATTCCAGTGGTTACAAACTCGCGAAGGCTGCACTAAACAAATTAACAAACAACCAGAGGTGCGCAACAGTTAGCAGCGAGGCGGGTAGTTTCGGTTCGATCCGCGTAATCTTGCTCGTTTCACTGACGGCCAGACGCGGCGAGGTCATTCGCGCGCACAAGTGTTGGCAATAATTTTTTTTTCTGGATTTTCGTTATTGGTAAACGAAGTTGAGTATGAGAGTAACAATTTCATAAGTAAGTAAAATAAGTTAAAATATTTCTAAAAATTAAACGAAGGTTGCATATTTTAAATGTTAGCAATCTAAGCTCCTGAAATCTTTGCTTTTAAAAATTATGCGTTGTCATGAAAAATTTACAGTGGCAATGGGCAGGCCACATCGCTCGTAGAACTGACAACCGTTGGGGAAAAAAGATTCTCGAGTGGCGACCACGAACTGGAAGACGCAGCGTAGGCCGGCCCGCTACTAGGTGGAACGACGACCTGGTCAGAACCGTGGGAAGCCGATGGATGCAAGAGGCAAGCAGCCGCTTAAAGTGGCGCTTTTTGGGGGAGGCCTATGTTCATCAGTGGAAGTATTCAGGCTGATGATGATGATGATGATGATAAATTTGTATATTTTACAAATATAATTAAAATGCGTTGTCCTGTCATTGGGACTTCCAATAAAATCTTCTGAGAGACTGACCCCGGGTAGAGCCTACTTAGATGAAGACTTAAAAAGTAAGGAAAAAGTAACATCTTGGAAAAAGATAGCAAAGCGAAATTGAAAAATATTCTTCATTAAGCGAGATTAGGCGAGACCAAGCACTGCTGCGGCATCGGGAGAAGTACAATATAATTATGATAATAATAATATTATTGCTAGAAACTAATTTTAATAAACCTTTCGAACGCGATTGTCTGGTTTCCGTCCCACAGTGGTTGGTGGGTGCGATTTTGTCGCGTCTCTGTTCGACTCACTGAGCTTTTGAATGCGATACACAGACAGGCTGATGCAACCACTACTCTATGTAGACATGGCGCGATGCAGCCTAATTTTTGTTTTCAATGAATGTAGGTATATGGAGAAACAGATTACATAGTACTTTTACTGTATTGTATTATTCAAAAACTATAAGATAAACGTACCTAACATGGACTTTGACTTCAAATCGTAGCTTTGTACAAATAGATAATTATAATCTGGATGAACGAAGCAATATAAAGAAAGAAAGAAAGAAAGAAAGAAAATATATTTATTCAGGACATCACACAACACTACATTACAATACACAATAAAAATGATGATGCAATATTGTGTGATGTCATGACCAGGTCCCGACTCAGCATGCAATTAAGGCCAGAGTATGACCCTAATAACTGATTTTCAGTCGGAACCTACTTCATGACATCACGAACCCCTGAGACAAAGACTAACTTAACACCTTACATAATTAACTAAATAAATTACACAATAAAACAACCAATTGATGAGAGTGCTGTGAATTTTCAATTTATTGTTAGTTAATTATCTTGAGTCTATTTGAGATGCCATGCCATGTTCTTACCTGACTTTGTTTTACTTAGGTACCTTTTTAAAGAAAATATTGAAACATCAAACTCGACGGGCCCGATAGCTCAGTTGGTAGTAACCCTGCCTTCTGAACTGAGGGCCGTGGGTTCGATTCCTACCCAGGACAAACATTTGTGTGATGAACATAGTTTGTTCTGTCTGGGTGTTATATTGTATTCTATGTATGTATTTACAAACAAAAAGTATCTAAGTATTATATCCGTTATCTGGTTCCCATAGTACAAGCTGTGCTTAGTTTGGGGCTAGATGGCGTTTTGTGAAATGTCCACACATATATTTAATGTCGACACATATCACAATTATTGACAGTGCGTAATTTAAATTTCACGTTTTATGTCCACACTCTTCCCTCCATCCCTCATTTTCACTCCTTTTTCGAGCCATTTCGGCAAACTAGAGTGTTTAAATCCGCACGCGGGCCGTGAAATTGCACTATCTGTAATTATGCTGAAATTTTCAGTGAAGCTGCTGAAAATGAGAAAATGTGGTATAAATGAGTCGCAAAAGCTACTAGCTATATGTATATAGTACTTTTCGTTACTTACCGACGATGGGCAACATTTCTTTTTTTTTAAACAAATAGACATTAAATAATAGTAATCGACGTGTGAAGCCAACTTGAGCCAATGACTGCCATAAAAAATGCATGGAAAAGGGTGAACCGAAAATCTGGTGATTGCCACGGGAGCCGATGGATGGATGCAGGAAACGATCAGTCTTTCTACTCTATGCTCAGCAGTGGGCGTCTTCAGGATGTTGATGATGATGATGATGATGATGATGATGATGAGGTTGATGATGATGATAATGATGACGTTGACGATGATGATGATGATGATGATGGTGAAGATGATGATTATGATCAGGATGATAATGATCAAAAACAAAAAAAAAACGTGAACATAACTAACGTTTAATAAATTTTCTTCAACTTTTAAAAATTCATATAGTCAATAAGCAATAACTAGCTGAATTAACTAACCAACGTCGTTTAGCTATACAGTACTATTATTTATTATGTGGGCTAGCGCCCCGACTAAACAGTATTCAAGTCGGAACTTTAATTTCCTCGCGACTGTCCAGCGCGTTGATGATACCTTTACAAATAAATTTTATTGTGAAAATAAATAAGCATTGTGTTATTGACAGTACTTGTTCTATTAAAGCTAAATGCAGTATACTGCCGGTGCCAATGATATTTTTTTCTTTCATTTCTACTGTTGACTAGTGATTTCGTATTTCCGGCGGATGTCCGGCTGTTCAAAGTCACATGATCACATCTGAGATCACATCGGTTCTCGTAAGGCTCGATAATTAAATACTTTTAGAATTTTTGTCCGTTCTGCTTTTGGATATTTTTCAAAAGCCATGGTCACAAGTCACAACTGACTATACAATTATAGAAAATGTTACTTACTAAGTACGTAATTACGTATAACTATGCTGCCATGGGAGTTGAAAAACGTAAAAATATGTTTTCAGTTTTATTTAAACTATGCAGTTTTACTACGTTATTATTTCTTTGATTAAAAAGATTGATAGTTGATTTTATAATAGGTTTTTTTTTGTTTCTCTTCGATTCACGTATTAAATGAACCTCTCTGGATCTCATTATAAAATTACAGGCTACTGAAACTGAAAACAAAACCGCAACGTTTAAAAGACGAACTAACAGCACAATAGCCAGCCTGCTGTCTACAAACTTATTTTTCGTCGGCAAGTTGGCAGCGTTTCCCCGAAATCGTTCTGAATTCAAACAATAGCTCGAATGTCCTTCTCCGGAATGGCGCGGAAATTTTTGTTATCTTTTCGTGTTCCCCGAACGGATTTTAAATTGAGAACACAAATGTGGGAGCTCTAAAATGTTTCACAACTTAAATGCAATTCGAATCGTATTTACTCGATTACATCCGATTTTTGCATCATATTATGGCTCGATCTTCTGATATCCGGATCATACTATCGGATCCGATACTCGGATGGAAAAATTTGCTTAAAAAAGCCATGCCTAAGCTGGCACTTTCTATTCGTAAAAACGCCTACGTTACCTACGTGTTACAAAATACCTTCTATCACCTCCGCATGGTACTTGTAGGTATGAAGTAAATAGTCGTTATTCATCCAAACAAAAAGTATATAATATCTATATAAAATATTCTAAGGGTTGATTAGTTTGGGGCTGTAGATGACGCTGTTTATACCTAATTTCCAAAAAATGCAGGTAATAATATTATAGAAGGTAACGTAAGTAGAACTCATAATAGCACGAACACCGGTCGAGTTAATCGACGTTATTTGTACGTAAAGTAAGCCGGATTACGTGCTATTATGAATCCAGGTAATCTTTACCTATTAACAAAATCTAGTATACCTCTTATACAGATACAGAATTTACACAATTTAACTCTTGTCAACTTTGAAATACTGAACGCTCTTTGGGTGCCTGTCTGTCATCGGCTTTTTTCAACCAATGTGCGTTCAGTATTTCAAAATTTACAAGACTTTCTCTCAGTCTCTTTTATCCAGAATGTAGATGAAGGAGACGGAGAGCGTATAGCGAAGACGAAAAAGTTGACTTACCTACTGAAAGTTTTCTGCTTTCCTCTAAATAATAAATAAAACGTCACAATATTTAAATAAGTATAGGTATCCAAGTGTGATTAAAATTACTTTCACAAATTGTAGTCATCCATTTACAGCATTTTCAACATACATTCGTTACAAACAATTTTCTTCCCACTAGATAACCAATTGTCAAAATATTCTATAAACTGCTTTGCGCCATCTTACCGCTCCAGTTTCGTGTTGCCACCATAATCGCGGGTGATAAGAACGCATTGTTTTATAATACGTTTCGATTTACGGAGTTCCTCGGACGTGACCAATGGATTTCCGAACGTATCGATATTATTCGATAGCCGAATACGAGGTGGATGGATGCTATTTTAATGTTATTGCGCGCGAAACGGAATGAGTTTTCAATCATTCATTCTACTTTTTTATGGATTTGTGGCCTGCATTGTAAGATCTGTAAGTAAGTACCTACCTAGTTGAGTTTTGTTGATTATTATGGGAATTTAAGGTCAAATATCGCAGGTCGGCCAAAAATTTAATTTCTAAAATAAACTATTCTAACCATTAGATTAATGCCATTATTTATATAGTTACCTGCTTAATTACTTAAGTATACCTACCTACTTAAATAAAATTGTTTATTATGTTTATCATCACGTAAGTAGGTTGTTATAAACGTTCATTCAAAAATATTCTCAAGACTGAGTTGCCATTTCCGAATTTTACCCATAATTTGAGTCAATTTAAGGTGAGTGTGCGAAAGTTAAAAATTATTCATACTAAGACAGCATATTATAAGTATATTATTTATTTATATCTGTGTGGTTTACGTCAAAGCTGACCCAATTTGCATGAAACACAGACTAATTGTACAAAGAATGAATACTTTTATTTTAATCTCTGAAAAATAGTTTAGATCTCTCCCGCGTTTCCCGCGCTTGGGAAATTGCGGGTGAAACCACTGGGCAGCTAATTAAATATTTTCGGTTCCCGTCTAAGTTGACTTAACTAACTAGTACCTACAGTAGTTGCAACAAAAGAATGCATCGCGGTCCTCGACCCCAAGAACAAAACGAAGTTAAAACCCGTCTCCAACCACGTTATTAACCTGCAATAATAGCAAACTGATCCGTGAGAATTACGCATGCGCTAAACACACACCAAATACTCTCCTGCGCAAATTCAATGTAAAGATCAAGACCTTTTATTAGTACAGCAACCGTATAAGAAAATGACAGCCCGCCATTTATAAACCAGCTCATCTTAATTGTCAACATACACAATAATTAACCTTATCACCGTGAAATAAGAGTTATCTATGTGATTGAACAGTTTGCGACGTGTTTAGAATGGTTGGAAATGTCAAACCTTAACCTCAAAACCGTGACGCTAGACGCCATATTAGATGCATTCGGGCCTATTCGGAACACTTCGTTTCCTTTAGATATGTTTGTTATCCAATTTTAGATGAACTCTGGCGCTGAGTACATTATATTTAACTACAGGTCAGGTTATATTGGATGTAGTAGCACTAGGGTGGTGTTGAATTAGATAAGAGTACCTTGTATCATGAACGAGATAGCGTGCTGATGTTTAAGACCTTGTATATCTTGTAATGTTTAAAATTTGCTGATTGAAGATTATTTTAGTAAATTTTTAATAACAATCATTTTAATTGTGTTTATGGAATCACAAATGAAAAAATTGTTAAATGGGCACCTTGAAAAATCTTAATTACAAAGCAGTTTTAGAAAGCCAGACAATGATTTATATTCAAATGAGATAATTTAACAAATTGACGTTTTTTATCAGATAAGATTATTTTTCAATAAGATAAGTTTGATAAATTAAATTGTAAACTACTATACTACCAAGATCATAACTTTTGAAAAATGAATGAGCTGAGTTTCATTTTAATAAAAAATCGTGTAGGTATCGAAATATATTATTATCATTGATAAAATAATAATTTAATTTTGTTGGTCTTGTTTATAAAAGTCCTAATACCATAAAACAAAAAATGATTTAAATTATGTAGGTACCTACAAACCTATGTTCCTAATTACATATCATTAAACACATATCCTGATATAATAAGCTTATTATTAATGACTTTTTACATAGGTACCTACCTGACTATCTTATTTACTGCATTATTTACCGTCACATCACAGAATAGATAAATAATACATAAGTTATACTAACGTAGTACCTACTTACTAGCACAGTAATCTGTGCTACTAGTAACGCTATGTATTCATAGTTACATAGGCAGGAAAAGGGCCGCGCGCTTTTTATTACTAGTAGCCCAGATAATATAATACCTACAGTACAGATGCCTCATCCCATACAACGGAATAACGCGAGCTATTTTACGAATTATTTTATTTCTGCAAAACGCAAGATTATAAAGCGACATTTAATTGCGTGTTGGCAAAGTATTGGGCCAAATGAATACACTGGACACTACCTAGTAACTCTCTAGACACGATTACTAAATTTTTTTCATGTTCGGGCTATTTTTTGTTTGTACCCGATGGGACCCCATGACATAACCTAAATATTTTAATTAGATATTTATTTAGTGCATTTTATATCTTGTGTTTCTTCCGTTTTATAGTATGAATTTAAACTTATACCGTGAAAAAAGCCACCAGCGAAAAACTATAACATTAACTTTCCTATAATGCCACCACTTGTCTATCATGAGAGGGGAACTCTAGTGGCGATGCCGTGTGACGAAAATATTCTCTCATTTTACAACGACCAAAACCACTCATTCAAAAAAGCTAATTTCGACTCTAACACAGCACATTAAAGTTGAAAATAGTGTGGTAGTTAAATGGTTATGGTATACATTTACAGCTCAAAAATGACTTGGCGAGCCTAATGACAAGGTTAATGTATGAAACGCAAGAAACTGGTTCTAACATTCGCTTGGCCGTTAGTGAATAGACAAAAAATGTGGCGGCCATCTTGGATCGCCGATGATGAGTTTTCTTGCTATAAAATTACGTATTAGGAGCGCAGATATACCTATTATTATATTATGTCGCCGTGACGAAAACAATTATTATAATCGTTCACATGCGTCCACAGTTTAAAACTTTTCTGTATGGTGTGACAGTGACAGTTCAAAACTATTTACGAATCAGAGATTAGTTCATTAATTCCAATAGTAATTCCGTGTGAAGGAACAAAACGATTCTAGTTACCGAATACACAGACTATAAATGCGCCAAGTAGTTTCACTTACCTACGTGGGCAAGAGATAAAAAGTTGTCTGTGGCACTCTCTTGCTTTTGATGTATACTTATCATTATGCCTTAGAATAAGTACCTATGCAAAACCCCACGCCAATCTTGATCCGCTGCTGCGTAAAAAGGTCGCCAACCAACCCTGGCTTTGTAATACTTGTTTATAGAAAATTATAGGCAATTAACAATAATTATTATCAAGCACCAATCACAGGTCATGGTTATGGTTCACTTTAAAATAGACATTTGGCGTGCGTAGTCCTACCTTCAACTAACACAAACACGAACCAAAAAAGTATAATTTACTGCGATGTTGTTTTAGAATTTACTGGGTGTTATATTGTATTCTATGTATGTATTTACAAACAAAAACGTATCTAAGTATTGTATCAGTTATCTGGTTCCCATAGTACAAGCTATGCTTAGTTTGGGGCTAGATGGCGCTGTGTGAAATGTCCACACATATAAAAAAAAAAAAAAAAGAATTGGGGTGTTTCCAGAAATTCATACTTACTCCGTTGTTCACAGAAAATAATTAATTTTATAGAAAATACAAAAAAATTGAGGTAAGTACTTAAATGTTATATTTTTGTATTTGATTATTACTGATTTGATTAATTAAATACACCATATTATAATTTGATAAATTCAATAAAACATTACTAATAATGGTAATTTTGAATTGTTATAATTTAACTCACTCGGAAAAAATAACATACTTTATGACACTTATATTATTACTTATACATTTTCGTATTCATTCATGTCGTGAATTTTATAATTTATTCTCACTTTTTAATATTAAAGAGGTTGGTAGACTGTTTAAAAATACCATTTTGGTTGGCCACACTGGCGGAAGGAGCGTCCGCTGAGCCATCAGCCAATTACGATGGCTGCCTTGGTAGTTCCGGTAAAATAATATTGAGGTTTAGGAGGGAAGTTTTGGAGGGACGACAAGGTCCAAAAAGCAGTCAATTCTGATTGAGCAGCCGAAGCGTCAAGATATATTAATGCTCCTGTTCGTTTATTGTGTACTGAATGTGTACTGAATATACACGATTTGAAGAGGTTCTCGGTGTTTTTACTTCAATTCAGAAGAGGAGATGAACCCACATGAAACAAGGTACCGTAATTTTTCTCTGAGAACCTGTGAATTTATGACCATGCCCACGATTGATTTTGATTTGTAACTGTAATTTTTACCAACGCCCGTATGTTGAGCTATACTGCAATATTGATAAAATAGTGAGATTATGTCAGCGCGGCCGGTCAGCTAGACTGAGACAATCCGGTTGTGTTAACTTAATCGAAACATAAACTTGATTTTATTTATTGAGATTGTGCAATTATGAAACACTGGATAACATATATCATCATTTGAATTTGACACTTGAAGTTTGAGAAGCATGGGCGGTCTGCATTGACGGAGACTTCCCGCCCGTGCTAATTGAACCTGATAAAGTGTACTGTGTCGTGTCAGGAGTTTCATACTCGTTTGGTCAGGGCCACTCTGACAACGATGAGGGAACTGCTGACTGGGCACAGCTGTTAAATTGCATTGATGGTAATGATTGTGAAATGGTGCTTAGACTGTAAAATATTGTCTTTCTCCAATACAATTGGGCTTGCATTTAGGATTTTAATTTTAATGCCTACACGATTAATCTCAATTGAGGGTACCCGAAGATTATTAAAAAAATATATTTAATAGTGAGTATTAAGTAGAAATTCCTGAGAAGTAAGAATAATAGACGAATATTTTAATCATTGACTTGTTGACATGGCCTTTCTCAGCGTAGTGAGTTTTACCAGCAGGTAATTTAACGTAGACAGTTTAATGGTGATGACGACGATGATAACTGTGTTTTTCTTGTCGGCTGTTGACAACGGCGACCATTCCAATTACTTTCTACCACATGGACTAATATAGTGTCTATAGGATTTTGATTTCAAATGTAGGTATCTATATCACACACGCATAACAGGTATACTGAGTCAAAAGAATTCGTTTACGAAAGCACAAAATAGAAAAGTGACGATAATGTCTCAGGAGTCTTAATATTTTAGTGTACTTAAACCAATAATAGTTAGCATCTTTGGAGTGAATTTGGTGTAATGACGGGTGGTCAGCATTGTTTTAAATAATTTTGTGTATGGTCTACTAGCATTGTAAATTGGCCCCCGTAATATCGCTCGCACACAATACACAACACACCATCCACACATACGATTATTACACAATTAAGTATTGTTATTCTCAAATGTTATTTGAGCATTGCAGAAAGAGAGAGCGATAGATATGATTTATGGTTATTGCATTATTTTAAAATGAAATAAACCTGTTGTCCAGTGATCTATTCGTTTGTAGATTTATAAGCCTCAGAATCACTGGGAGGAAACTTGTATGTTCGACAAAATATGTATTAGTGAACGAAGTTTACCTAACAGTTACCAAATTGGAGTATTTTGTTTTAAACTTTTATTTTATTTCATATGAGTAGTTATTTTATTTTACCCAGGTAGATAGGCATCAATAATTTGTTGCTATTTTTAATTTAGTTTATTAGCATTTAACATTGTTCTGTCCATTTTATTGAGAAGGTATTGATAAATACTTTTTAATTTTCACATTTGTCATTTTTAAATTATACAACTAAAATGATAGAAAGTTCCCTGTTGAGTTTGACTTGATTACATTATCTTGAATTACATTTTTATATTTACTGAATCCATACCGCGATTAAAATCATTTCAGTTCCCGATGTTCCAGTATTTGGTATATTATGATAATGCAATGAACAACCGTAAATGATTAAAACAACTATACTGTTTTTTTTTTTTAATCTGATCATCTTAAGTTTTAGTCGCTGTCTGTAGAAGTTACGTTTGCGTTTATTTCAAGTAGCTGTAAAACAATTAACTATTCACGAAATCCTGGCTCCAACGCCATCATCAGACCAGTTAGTAGAAGGTGCTAGCGGTTAAGCGTATAAAAAGGTAGTGCTAACACCAATAAGAAGTGCGTCATGCCACTTTCCCACTACTTGTTTTGCCAGTGTAAAGTCACACTGTAGTATGAAATGTTTTAGTGCGAGTATTATTTCGTATTTATATTCATTTATTTGTATTTATGTGCCAAAAATATGTGAAGTCTACCCGTTGACTAATTCACTACCTATTTCGAAATGGAGTAAACTCACACTAGTGCCACAATTTTAACGTGCCAGTTACCACCTACTCCAATCAGATACAGCTTAATTATTATGTCATAGATAATATAATACTTACAGTAGGTACTTATGTTAACAGTAGATCAGGTTTGCAATCCTATGTATATTATAATAGCGCTCATGGTTTAACAGAAAAATCATATTTGATATTTACGCCACTACGTTGTTTGCCTTGTTAAACTTGTCACAGATTTAAATTAAAGACTAGTATTTCAATATAGTACCCAGGTTTAATACAGATTATTTTATGACAATCAGAATGCGCCTACTGGTTGATTACCGAGGTGTCGGGTGCACAGTTTCATTTCCAGTGTGCCGACATTCCATGGGTAGGACCGTATTAGATAAAAGGAAAAGTGAGGGAATAGGCTAGTTAATAATTTGATACTATCTTGATACAGCTTTCGATACAGCTCTCGATGCAGCTCTCGATACAGCTCTTGATACAGCTCTTGATACAGCTCTTGATACAGCTCTTGATACAGCTCTTGATACAGCTCTTGATACAGCTCTTGATACAGCTCTTGATACAGCTCTTAATACAGCTCTTGATACAGCTTTTAACGGATTTATGCGGTTTCCAAAAGATTCTATGTACGGCTTTTGAATATGGTTTGCAATTTTTATACACCTAAGGTGCAGTTTATGATCAAGTTGTGACCGAAAACCACCATATCACCACTATCACACCTACACACCATCACCACATTCGCCTACTAAATTTAAATAGTTACAAACGGAGCTGATTACCTTCACCTTGGATTATAGTTTAAAGATTTTAGTCGTGAAAGTTTTGCACACATTGAGGCTATCGTTTCAAATAATTTGTACTGCTATAGAGATATAGTATGGGCTTCAATTCGATATTATAGTTTGGACTATAGTTAGACTATACGGTTCAAGATGCAGCTGGGCTTCGAGCTGGGTTACTCTGTAAAATTCGGTTTAGAATGTGAAATTTGATCAGTTTAATATAAAGTTAATTGATATACAGCTAATTATTAAGCTATTTGAGATACAGCTATCTGGAATAAGCTGCTATTTGATATGAAGATTTTTAATGCACTGATTTATGTACGGGTATTTGAAATGTATGGTTTGATATATAGGTTTTGTTTAATGTATTGCGCTATCACCATACTTATCCGTCGTTTAGTAAGTATATATGACAACTGGGTATTTAGATTTGGATTAATTTCGATATAATTATAAAATATGAACAGGTATTTTGTAGACGAATATTTAAGGCACGTGATAGTTTAGTTTGATACAGTCGATGGTTTGATTTGGTTTCGTAGTTCCAGAGATATAAGGTATTAGTGTGATTTGGTTTTTGTACAGTATAATTTATGGTTGGATACAGTTCGTTTTGATACAGTCTAAAGTTTGATACAGCTTAAGGATTTGATACAATTTGAGATTGAAATAGTTTATGGTTTGATAGTTTTTTGTTAGATAGATTTTATGGTTTGTAACGGACCTACAAGCCCGTCTCCACTTGCACACAAGCATGCGCCGCGCCACGCCGATACTTTATAAGACCGTGCTGCCCGCTGCAACGAGAGCATTTGCTCGGGGCTCCCGCGGCGATCAGACGAGTCCTCCGCTCTGCAGAGTCTCTAGTAAATCGCTCCTAACCCGTGTTCCCTACTAACACGGTGAGAGGCGGCCATCTGTCGCGCGTGGCTCTGAGCTTATGCGCACGACCATCTCTCTCCGCTACCCGCACCCTTCCCCGCTCCGAGGGCCATCTGTTGTCGCGTGGCTCTGAGCTGATGCGCACGACCCTCACTCCTGGAAACCTGTATCAGCCCCATCCGCTTTCAAGGGCTATCTGTTGTCGCGTGGCTTTTGCGCACGACCCTTGGACCCCTGCATGCACTAACCGTACTCGCCGCGTCATGTCGCGTCCCGCCGCCGCGTACCGTAGTTCTCGCAGGCTGCCGTTTGGCTGCTCGAGAACACTCCGCGACCGTGCCGTCACTCCCGTTAGTCCAGACTCCTGTTGCGTTTCTGGTGCATAGATTATAGTGCTCATAGATAGTGCTCATAGAAAAGAATTGTTATTATAAGGAACCCGTTGTAGAAACAGAAATACAGAACTATTTATTGTAACCCGTGTATATTCGTGTTTCTCTGGATCCAACCCTCATCGCGCGTTTCGTAGGCCAAGGGCTCGATCACCATTATAATAAGGTGCCCAGGTGATCTAGCCGAAAGGGCACCCCGTTACAGGTTTAATACAGTTTGTTTTAATATAATAGTCTATGGTTTGATAAGTTGATGTAGGTAATAAAGGCTATGAGTCAAATCATTTGATACAACTGAAACTGTTGATACAGTCTAAACCGTTGAAACCATCGAAACAGTTGAGACAGTCCAAACTGTTGTCAGTCGAGTAAGTCGGGATAGTCGAAGCGGTCGAGACGGTTAAGACGGGACAGTTGAGATAGTTGAAACAGTAACAACAGTTGAGACTGGCGATACAGTTGAGACAGTTGAAACAGTCTGTGATAGTTAAAACATTTAGATGGTTGAAACAATTTGTTACAGTAAAAACAGTTTGGGATAGTTGAAGCAGTTGAGGTAGTTGAAACAGTTATAGTGGTCATGTGTACCGCCGGCTATGTATGCCGAGGAATAGTGGTTATGTGTGCCACCGGCTATGTATGCCGAGGAATAGTGGTTATGTGTGCCACCAGCTATGTGCCGAGGAATAGTGGTGTGCCACAGGGTAAATGCGCTAATGTATAGTGGTTATGTGTGCCACAGGGTAAATGTGCTAATGTATAGTGGTTATGTGTGCCACAGGGTAAATGTGCTAATGTATAGTGGTTATGTGTGCCACAGGCTAAGTAGGATGATTAGTAATGATGGGTACACTTATCAAGGTGTATTGACTAATTTTGCTATGAAAGTATTATAAAATATAAATGCTGGTGGCCCAGTGCGCCGTTTTAACTAATGCTGTTTTTAGTCTGCATAGCAGTTTAAATGTTGTTATCTGTTGATGTTGTTTGTATTGTATTGTCATAGTAATCTTATCTTGAAACAACTTTAAATAAATCGTATTTTATAATGTCGACTTAAGACGCGATGACTGCCAACATCTAAACTGGCTTGTCTGATATTTAGTAACTGATATACCGAGAGCTACTCAGCTAGTGTTATGTTCACTTACGTAAATTATGATTGTGCTAATGCAAGTTTTATTTTTGCGAGGACATGAACTCTGATGAAGCTGGAAGTCTCCTCTACCAAGGACCCAAAACATTTAAAGGTGCACGAAGCGTATCCTGCATCCAGCAGCACTATGGAAAATTTACTGAAGGAATGCTACTAGAGAAAAGAATGCGTGTACATCGCGTTTCCTACAGCGACACCACGAAGAACATAATGAAGGGTTGATTGCAGACTGAGGCAAGAAACGAAGATTCATTTTGGCCATTAGCTGACAGGTTACGATCATGCGTAAATTTACAGTAACTTTGACTACGAATACTTAAGACTTTTAATTCTTGAGGATTATGTAAATATCGTAAATATCCTGCAGTAATATAAAACGCAATAGGTTAATTCCATGAAATATCTTAAAGAATTTGTAGCGTTTAAGTGTAAGTAAACCGAATGTCGTGAAGTTGAGTTACAAAAGTAAACTAGAATAGGACTGTTAAGAATAATATAAGTTAATCATTACATTATAACTGATGAATAACAATACCTGCTATTATTCAAGGAATTGCAGATATATTTAATATTGTATATTATAAATAGCTTTGTTTAGTTCATATTTTTATAGTATTGGTACAATAATACGTGGTTGACATCAAAGTTATTGACTTTATATGTAGTTAGGTATTTAATTACTATGACTTGTTTGATTTTTAGTGTTGACTTAGATTGTGCAGGCCTGTAATTATAGTTGTGCTCGAATATTGTAGTTATTTATGTTGTGATCACAGTCAATATCTACTTATATTACGCAATGGATTTTAGTTTTGCTTTAGCTACGTGTACATGTAGTATAAAATAATGATGTATAAAATATAATGATTCTTAGCTATAGTAATGAAATATGTGCTTAAATAAGAAATTGTATAGCTACAATGAGAACTGACTGCTAAGTGGACGAGCGCCAGGAGGCAGCTCTGTGTCGGATGGCCGAATGTCGTGAATTTTATAATTTATTCTCACTTTTTAATATTAAAGAGGTTGGTAGACTGTTTAAAAATACCATTTTGGTTGGCCACACTGGCGGAAGGAGCGTCCGCTGAGCCATCAGCCAATTACGATGGCTGCCTTGGTAGTTCCGGTAAAATAATATTGAGGTTTAGGAGGGAAGTTTTGGAGGGACGACAAGGTCCAAAAAGCAGTCAATTCTGATTGAGCAGCCGAAGCGTCAAGATATATTAATGCTCCTGTTCGTTTATTGTGTACTGAATGTGTACTGAATATACACGATTTGAAGAGGTTCTCGGTGTTTTTACTTCATTCATTAATTACAATTAATGCTACTCTAACATTTTTAAATAAACAAAAAATATAAATAATTAACCAATTCTGTTATTTATTCAAACTATAATAATGGCACTTTTAATAATAGATTCAAAAAGTAAAAAGTACAAGATTAAACCTTCGCTTTTATTTCTAAGTATACAAGTATCTACATTATTATCCATTAGGGAGATTGGACTCCCCACATGGCATCCCTAAAATCACGTGACAGTTCCGCGTTGTAGAATCCAAACTGCCTTGTTAGTATCGATTCTGACCCTAATAGTTCACCTCTAAAATATTAAATGCAATGTTCGGGCATTTTTGTACCCAATCGATACACAGTGCATGCTATTACGAGTCACAAATATTTTGTAGTCGCTTTCGGTCAGTTCCAATATAAATCGTACGAAAACGAATGGTATCTTTTTTGTAAACTGTAAAACAAAAGGTAAAATTGCATAGCTATTTATAACAAGAAGCTAAAAGACTAAACGGGCGATTTGAACTAAATACCTTTGTACGCGTCATCATTTACCATCATGCCTATAAAATAAAATAAAAAACCATTTTAGATTTTGGTATGACTTTTGTTTATTTTCGGTTATAAAAAAATAAAGGGTTGCCAAACGTAATAAAAAAAATATTAGTAAGTACCTACGTAGATACATAACATTGGGTGGACTTATTGCTAAAATCGATCTCTTCCAGTCAGTTTTTTTTTACTAATATTTATGATTTAATTAGTTTACAAGTTTGGTAGAGTCGTACCAACATACCTATACAATATGTAGGTAATTGTATTGTATTATTTTGTGTTACAGTCTCATCATTGCTATAAAATACCAAACTATTTTTAGTTGAACAAAACGAACGATCACTGAATGACTCATCCAGGATACACAAATAATATAATTTCCTTTCATTCTCTATTAAATGATAATAATAATTTTACAGATGATCCCTTCGAAACCAGTTACGTTCTACGTCTTAATGAAAATGAGATCATCGAAAAAGGCATCTATGAATGAAACGGATGTAAAAAAAAAATAAACAAATTTAACTTTGGAACGCGATAAGTTTTTTTTTTATTTGTTATATATTTGGCTCCATAGTGTATTTAGCCAGTGTCAAGTATTATAATTTCATCGTGTTATAAATTATTTCACGCAGTCATGTCCTAGTCATAGTCATAGTCCAGTCTAAGTCATGCTCCAGCAAAGTGGTGGCAAATTTACTAGAAGCTTCTATGGAGTTTTGGAAGCAACACGAAAAAGCACGTTTCACTGCATTATCACTTGCCCTCACTCATGCTCGTAAGTCAGCGCTTAATGCGTAAAACGCCACCAATTTTAAACATTAACACTGGACAAAGCACAAGTTTTGAAACATAATACAAAGCAACAACGTGATCTTTTCCGCGTTCCCGCCGAAACTCCACGCGATAAGTTTTTAAGCGCCATTATTATTGGTAATTTGAATTTGGAGCGCGGCGTGCAACTGTTCGAAGTGACATTTAGTTTTTTTTTATTCGTGCTAGCTTTTCGGTAGGTATGAGGTTTAGTCACGGAAAAGGTCTATTATTCAGCGTAGGTTTACCTGTCTAAGTGGGTGTAATTACTCACACAATAGTTCTTTTGGTATCCACAATTCACAAATGGTCAGTTTTTATTTAATGTTTGATTTTAATTGGTTTTAATTACCTTTGGTTTATGCATAGACAGATGTAGGTAATTAAAATGGGGCTATGTAATCTGTGACTTGACTATTAAGTTTAGTGTATTATAAAATAAGAAAGAGTTTTGGCGGGAACGTGGAGAAGTTTTTGACGTTGCATTGTATTATTTCTCACATAGGTCCTATAAAAGTTTTATATAATTCATAATTCATTTATTTCTGAAAATGTATAGGTCGACTGGTCTTATATTCCTAGGTCTTATAATATAGGACAGGTTTTATATAGGTCTTACTTATATATTGGATCTGTGATTTCTCAAAACTTGTACTTTTCCACTATTACCGTCTTACCACAAAAATAATTTTAAACATCGCTTAGATACATGTTTAGTTAGACAGCGTCTAAAAGTTAAACGCTCCTTTAACGGATGTTTTATTTTTGTCACCACAAAACCATGTTTATACCGTGTTTACTTAAACACTGTCTAACTCGATCCACATTTTTTAAATAAGGTGACATTATACGATACGTTGCATTCCGCGCAGAACTCATTTTGTAAATCAATACATGTTAGCGTCATAGCTGTGACCATAGAAAAAACGGAACGTTATTAGCGTGAAGTTTGACTGTGTGTGTTATGGTGACAGCGACAGTTAAACACCTCTTAAACTAAGGGTTGAGTATGTTTAAATTTTAGCACATGTTTAACGCCGGTCTATCTTAAACGAGTGTTAGGCGTGGATTTGTGGTATGGAATTCATGAAACAACTGTTCAACAAGTGTTTAAGGCCCGTCTAAATCTTTTGTGGTAAGACGGTTAATGTTTAATATTGGTGGCGTTTTACGCATTAAGTGCTGAATTACGAGCATGTGTGTGGGCAAGTGATATAATTTGGTGGAACGTGGTTTTTCGTGTTGCTTCCAAAATTCCATAGAAGCTTCTAGTAAAGTTGCCACCACTTTACTGGAGCATGACTTAGACTGGATGACTACCTAACTTAAACTAGACTACTTACCTATGACCTATACCTTCTGGCGAAATACGGTATGTTGTGTGGAGCCAAAATAAGAAAAAACTACACAAATTAGGAAAAAATCTTGTCTGTTGTGTCATTGGTGGGTAATTGGTTTGTTTTTTACGGGCAATATGCCTTTATTACTCAAGCTAACTACTACAATAATAAAAACTAAACTAAAACTAACTACACTACACACTAACTAGCTATACTATACCTACTACAAAGAACATATGGACTGTATAATAGACCGCGATGGCCTATAGACAGTCCAAATGCTCCAGCCCACTGCCGGTAGGTAGCGTATCCAACATGCTGGCAGCATTTTTTTTTTCTTATATTTTAGCTCCACACATAGTGTATTTAGCCAGTGTCAAGTATTATATTTTCATCGTGTTATAAAATATTTCACGCAAAGTCATGTCCTAGTCATAGTCATAAGTCCAGTCTAAGTCAGGTAGTCATAGTCCAGTCTAAGTCATGCTCCAGCAAAGTGGTGGCAACTTTACTAGAAGCTTCTATGGAGTTTTAGAAGCAACACGAAAAGTCACGTTTCACCACATTATATCACTTGCCCTCACTCATGCTCGTAATTCAGCACTTAATGCATAAAACGCCACCAATTTTAAACATTAACACTGGAAAAAGCACAAGTTTTGAAAAATAATACAATGCAACGACGTGAACTTTTCCGCGTTCCCGCCAAAAACTCGCTGGCAGCATTGCCTCGTTGAATTGCAAAATTTGTAGTTGATTGGTTTCCTAATATGGTAGATATTAGACACCTAAAATAATGCCTAAGTCAAAACTAAGTATAGTTATTAAGATTAATTAAAATTATTATCTAATATCCAGGGATTTTTGTTTATTAAAAAATGAGACAGAGAAGAGAATAAAACTAGTAGGGAGTATATAATAGGGTCCATAGATTAGGATATTATATGGAAGTCATCTTCTCATCACGTAGGTACATATTATTATCAAAATTAGTTCAGCCGTTTAGTGAGTCGTGAAAATGTGACAGACCATCATGTTTACTTTTATTATTAATAAATAATATGTAATAGTTATAAGCATGGAGCTATTAAAAAAAGAAGGAGGGAATCCCGTCTGATCCGAAACTGAAGCACCCTTAGGAAGCCGGAACGCCTCGTACGTACGAGCGGAACACGCACACACTCACATCATATGCAGCCGGTCGCCATACTTTCATCTGACACACATGTGTGATATGTCTGCCATTTTAGGCTTCAGTTCGATGTCAATCAAAACTCAATCATTCTTTTTTTATTTCATCCATGATTATAAGTATAAACGGGTCTGATAGCTCACTTGGTAGTATCCCTGCCTTCTGTAGAATACAGTATAACACCCAGACACGGAACAAACATCTATGTTCATCACAAATATATTTGTCCTGGGTAGGAACCGAACCCACAGCCCTCAGTTCAGAAGGCAGGGTTACTATCAACTGAGCTATCAGGCCCGTCGAAAATAGGTATGGATGTCAATGGTCCAGCTAGGCGATTATGTAACTTGATTGCAACCAATAGAAACACAAAAATGTATGGATTTGACAGTTTCAATACGCAGTTTATGTGCATAGTTACTATGAAAATTTTCATATTCGGAATGAAATTTCTCCTGTTGCATTGCTGTCAAAGTTACGTAATCACCCCACAGAACAAAGGTCGGTGATCAATTTCAATGAATTATAAATTCCCTATTTCGACTTCCTCATATTTAGTCACATGAATTTTTAAAATAATACAATAATTAATTAAATTTAATTTATCTGAACACCGAAACATTTGTTGGATTTCCCCAGCAGGCAAAGTTTTAAGACAAACAGGTAGTTAATTATATTAAAATAATTATAACTAATGTTACTTCAAACACGTGCTGTAATTAGATGCCTACCTATTTATAAAGCTAGGAATTGTTTTGATACCTACCTAAACATAATAATAATTTATCATTTGATCATACGGTAGCTCAAGATAAAGAAAAGCCCAATGTTAAGTGACTACTCCGGTCGATTGGGTCTACTTCTTAACTTGCCCTCTTCCGAATTTGTCCATTCCAAAACCGTCTTTTTCCTAAATTGACATGTCAAAATAATAACATGATATAAAAAAAATAACCAAAAAAAATTAAAAATAGTGTTAATTTAAATAAAACAGGAAACAGAAATGGTCAAAAAACTGTATTAAAACATTTAAATGTTTCATTATAACTAATGTATAATCCACAACCGATAGAATTATTAGCGAAAATGATCAGAATTTTCGGTTTTCATTCAGATTTTTACTATTTCATTGTAGATGTCAAACGCCTTCTTATATTATAGCTATGTATCCTTATACATACTTGATTATTATTCAAAAATAAAATCGTTCTAATGACTCAAACAAATGCTTTATCAACGTAGTTCTCCAAATTTTCATCGATAGCAACACATTACAAATTAAACAGCCAGACTGGTTTTCTAAAGGAATAATCATTTTTAACATAATAGACTACGTAATCTACACAAACCCGCAAAACTAACACATTTGAATGCGCAGACGTTTGACATCAAATTATGATCTATGATTTTTAACTTTCAACAGCGGTATAGAGACCTGGGCGATTATTCTCTATGGAAACACAGATTCCACACGATACGAAACCACGTCGTTATCGTGTCTTGTTCAAATCGTGTTACAGCGTTAGGAGTACCTTTACATTACATTGAGTTATTTTTATTTTGAATAAAATATATTGACATAAGTGGTCATATCTTTTGATGTGTTGATGTTTCGGAACGCGTCTCGGTAAAACATATGATTTTTGACAGTTCAAATCGCGCCAATTCCAATTTTATTTCGCGCGGTTTTTTTTCGTTTCATAGAGAATAGAGTTTTGCAGATTTCTTATGTAAGACGATACGGAATAAGGGCCCTGAGAGGATATTTATGTAGGTACATTTACTATGCACAAATAGGTACTTGTCCTGTCACGGGAATCGAACCCGCAGTTTCCAGTGAGCTGTCCTGCTAACCTGCTAAACCACCACACCACATAGGCTGTCTTAGCTGTCTATATACGATTTAATTAATAACAATAACAACAACTACTTATGATTTATTATTATGAATTCTTTTTTTTTATCGGCAACAATTTAGAATAGTAGGTTATTATTGGTCAAACAGAAATAATATAGGTAGGAAGAAAAGCCATAATAAACTAACTTAAATGAAATGATTGAAAATTAATTACTGTTTACCATATTTAGTTCCAAATTCCAAATAAGGAGGACGTTATTGTTGCGGTTACGACCATTTTGGGAATAATTTTGCAATACAGATTGACATCGATTCGGCCTTAAGGCACTGAATGCTCCCAAATCGACTATTTTGAACGTGATTATCTCAAAACATATATCATTTACAGGATTGAAAAAAATGCACGTTATACTGGTCATATCTTCTTTCCATCTGCCGAAACCGAAACACGTTTACGAAAAGTTTTCTCGATAGAAAAAAATCGTGAAGTGACCTCTAAAAATCATTCAAACGTCCTAAAATGTTACCAAAGACTGACCTATGTAATAGGGGGAATTCTGTGAATGTTACATTATAATCAGACACCCCATTGAAATAAACCATGATGAACCGTGATGAGTTATGTTTCAATGCATCCGTCTATAAGCTTATTATTTTTATAACAATAAGCATTTCTTTTATAACTAATTATTTGTACCGAAAAATGGAAAAGTCGAAGTGCAACGCAACGTAATCGCCATATTTTTGCTATGTATAAAGCGATCCTATTAAGTACAAAATAAGTTTCAAGTTCGTCTGCTGTAATAAACGTGCTCGCATTGGGTCCTGTCAGCGCCTTAAAAATTTTCGGGAAACCAAACCGAATGTCTTACAAGTTAATCTAAGCCGAATGTTTTTGTATTAGTTGCAAGACTTGCAAGAAAAGTATTGTTTTTAAAGGTAAAAGCATGTTCTGTACAATAAGAGTAGATCAAAAATATTGATTATAAACGAATCAAGTGGAAACGACTTTTATGCTCTGTCAAATTCGAAAGCTTAACATAAAAAATTAATGAATATGCTTTGTTCGTAAAATATACCATTAAACGGTAAGAAAAGTTATCTCACTGAAAGTCTAATTAGTTTAGTCCGCTATATTACTGGCTAGCAATACAAATAAACCTAGAGCTAGTGATCGATTGCCTGTAATACTTAGTACCTATAACAAACCTTTGATAACTCGAAGGCCAATGTTCTGTATACAAGGCAATAACACTCATATATTTACCCACTACATTTCGCTTAACAAAATATCTTTCACAAGTTCGTCAACCCAAAAATAAGAAGTACACGTTTTCTATCTAAAAATATACTCTTTAGTACCAGATAAGGGTGGGTTTTGCTTGCGCAAAAGCTTTCAAGGTGAAGTTGGCGATCGCACATAAGCAAGTTTGAAGTCGCAATATAGGAATGCAGCCGACTAGCAGCAACTTCACACTGTCTAATCAAGTTCATAGACTATGATTGGCGCTCACAGGCTTGACAATAAATTAACTTCATTAAATTGTATTGCGTCGTATAAGATTTACCTATACATTATTATGTAAATAAAAAACTCACTTACCTAAATTGTATGCAGCATTTCCCACATGAAATTAAAAAAGTTCCAGTTCATTTATATTATCATCGAACACTAGTTTATATCACTGTTTATCCTAGTTTTGTATTAGTTTGCACTTTTATCACAATATTCCGTCTGTTTGTACAGAGAAGGCACTATGTTCTACATCACAAAATTGAGCAAAGTGAAAGAAAAAAATAGTTTCACTTTATGAGGTCATCGAACGTGGGTACTACTATTCCACCACATTCGAAATTGGAACGCTTTGGTCACATTCACGTGAAGTTCGGAAAGTTAGTTTGGCGGGATTCGTCACGGAGGCGGGATCCATTGAAGTCCATTCGGTATTTTCGTGTCGGATGAGACGCGAGGCGCGTGCGGGCACCGCTCGCGCGCAACTGATGATTGTCCTAGGTTAAGTTTGGAAAAAAACACCGCTAGCTCAATTTTCCGCGTTATGACCCGCTACAGGTTCCCCGCGCCAAAAATGCATCATTTCCCCGGAGTCTCAGGCGATTCATGAAACAGTCGATCACGAGGTTACTATTGTTATGACAGCTCAGCTCCGAGAATTACAACCGTGTGTATCGTAGCTACTACATGACATGAACAACGTCAAGAGGGCGCCACCATCCCATCAAAGACACCTTCAGTTAGAAAAACAAAGGCATCAACCAAAATAAACTAGCACAGCGCGTAAACACAACGAAATTACTGCCACTTTTTATTATTTGCACCGGCCGACGTCACTGAAATAGCAGACGCGAGGTATATTAGTCTCTTTCGCACACGCACAGAACAAGCATTTCACTTTTGAATCCGAACTTTTGGAATTTGAATTAGTCCTGTCGTTTTTTGTTTTTAAATAATTGTTTTTGTTTTAATAGCGCGCGGTGCATAGATCGTGCATACATGCACGGAACTGCAGTTGTACTGAGGCTAGATGACATTCACAGAGGCTTAAACTCCAAGTTCAGACGACTGCGGCGTCAATAAACTGGCCGATGCCTCGTCCGTTTAATATGTGAACTATGTAATTTTATATCAGTTACGTTACTGGCACTCGCATGTGCCTCAAAGGGAACGATTACGTCATATATTTTTACTGAAATATCAACCAATAGAGGAAATCATAGATAGGCATTGTTCATTGTTCGTCTCTTATAAATATTTACTTTAAAATTATCTTCTACACTCGTAAAACTGTTAAAGTTAACATGCGTCTGTTAGGTACATTATCTAGGCCAAATAAATGCATCGTAAGAATACTAAGAATTGTGAGAATTTATCAAGATTTCCAAAACAGTTACTTTCCTAGAACTCCTCGTTTCTGGTCATCATTTTATTGGCCTACTCTTGTTAAAATAGGAATAAATATGAAGCAATTTCATGCATAGCTGTCACTGTGACATGAGCCATTTTATATTGAAACATGTAAGTTGGTAATTCTGGGAATCAAGACCTGAAGTCTGAGAGTCCAACTCCTACGATAGGTATAATGACGATTGGTTTAGTTGGAAACAACGTAAAAGTACTTCAACTGGTGAGAAAGATCGAGGATACAAGAAAACCACTATTCATTGAAGATAAACAATACATATAGCGTAGGCACTAGGTACCTAATAGTCCTAATATCTTTTGCAGATGGGCGAAATGTTACAATTTAATCAAGGAACCAGGCAGGTGTACCTACCTGATTGACTTATTATACTTATTAATTGGCTTACGTTGCAGATTGTCTCAAGCTACAAAATAATACACCATACCATACCATATACCACGTTTTATATGTTATAAATATAATCCAGCAAAAATTATTTTGTAGGTACAAATTCGGTAATCCTTCCGGCTGCTACAATTAGCAGTGACAATCATTATATTTGAAACTCATTTTTACAATTTATTCAAATCGAACCTCGATATGTGGTTTCTGTCGATTTATTTTAGTTCTTCATGATAAAAGCTCATCTATTGTTTCTTATGCCTTTACTCTAAACGCTTAGCTTTCTGTACCACTGCAATGGCGTTAATTATGCCCTATTCCGAATATATAGGCGAGTAATGTTTCATTCTTCATCATTTCACTTTTTCATTAATAATTTTAGTACAGTCATCAAAAACAGCCAACTTTCCTTTTCAGTTTAACATAGACAAATTCTTCGTTATTGAATTTTGTTAGTTTTCGTTTCCGACACCACTTCTAATACTCATATTACATAACTGTTCGTTTTCGTCAGGACAGACAGGTAATTACTGAAATCAGACACCTTTCAGGTCAGGACGTAGGTCAACGTTTCAAGCAGAATAGGCGTGATGACTACTATTGTTTTTGCATAAATTAATAATATTCCTCAAAAGATAAACAATCGTGAAAACAAAAATAAAATATATCAAAAAATTACAGTTACAAACATCTTAAAAACCGGAATAGAAAGAGATAGCTATAAAAGCCAGTGACGTCAGAGCTGGTTCTTTCATAATACCTCATTACTAACCTGTGGTACCTTTACATACAATCTCTTTGGCATGATCCGTCACAAGTGGATTTTTCATAGTAACTGTGGAGGCGCTCTGTGATTCGCGAGAAAGGGACAGGAGATGCCCCGTCCACAAACTTTAAAAGCATATTACTCCGTTATTATTTATATACCAATTTTACTTATTTTTTCAATTTTATAGCATTCATTTTTAATAGTAGTCGTCATGCCTATTGCATTTGAATGCGTCTCGTCTGGGTCTACCATGGTGACGTAAGTACAATACGCACCTCAAAAGCATTTCAGCTTATTATGTCTACAATACCAACAATATGTTAACCTTTCGGTTTTAGATACTATAAATAACGATCAAAAAGTTGCTGACCTAGTTCAACATTAACAAATATCCTTTCTACGAACTTTTCTTTAGCTATGGTATATTATGGTATAATCTACGAAGAAAAAGTTTGAAAGTACTATTACCTATATATACTCTGTGAAAGAAAATAAGTTTTGAAAATCGAACCTATATCTATCGAATATAAACGAACTACATGTCAGAGTGAAAGTGGTGCTGTGCGTAATATGTTTTTATTTTCGTTTTTAAAACGAGTCCTGCCGAATGCATCATTCGGCCTCGGACGAGGCGGGCCGTGTCAATGACCCCTGTATTCGGGCGTCGCCGTCCATTACGTTGGGAAAGGTCAGGTTTGTGCATGTGCATGTGCATGTGCGCAGATTTGTGTGTGTGTCAGCTTTTACTTTCAAAGCGCCTTATTTGTGAGTCTTCATTTAGGCTGGAACCATCTTTGGTACAGTTACTTCAACTGTGTTGAGAACGGGGTTAGCGAGAAAGCCAAACATGAAAGCCCTATTTCAAAATTTGTTCTAATAAATAGGTATTTTCAAAGTTGTATTTTACCCGGTGGATATTTACAAATAAATATAAATATCATCCGTTTACATACCTACAGTCCTAAATATATGTATTGTCAATTGTTAACAAACTGTGGTTGTCCTAAAATGAAGTCATCAAGTAAATTTGGAGCAAAGCTATCATGTAGATCGTAGGTAAACGCTGGAGGAGATGGACCGAGTTTTTTTTATTATTTGAGGTTAAATTCTAGCCTTATTTCTTCTGAAATGTATGAGACTTTTTTAGATGTTGTTATCCACTCAGGCGCGGTGAGGCGGGCGTAGGTAGGTCCCAAAGCGCTCCTCAAATAGCGCGGTATGGTTTTTCATATTTACGGTTTATACGAATAAACTAAGCAGTGTTTTAAAATTTCAAAACTAGTTTTGATAAGTAGCATTACTTGGCTTTCTAAAAAAATGAATTTTTACGTGTGTTGCAGTATAAAAAACACACACAACAACACTACACATAATAATTGACGCTCCGCCGTACCTAAAGGAAATTACTCCGTCGCCGGCGCGCGCTGGCTCGGCGCGAGATGCAATTTAGACTGAGGGGTTTTTTTTCTCCTGAAATATAGAGACTTTTACTTTATTCGATAGTGATGTTCAACTAGTTTCAATTTTAGTCGATTTATTACGAGTGACACCTCTAAAAGTTGATTGCCATCCCTAGTAGCGCAATCAGCTGTAAGCCACAATTGTGGTGGGGAGCGGTCCACGTTGCGCGATGCCGGCCGCACATGTGGTTGAAGCGCCTGAGCGGTTATAATATAATCATTGTCATCATCAATAACAGCTTGAAAGCGTCCACTGCTGAACATAGGCCTCCCCTAGAGAGCGACACTTTGAACAGGCCCTGCATTCATCGCCTCCCGCTGTTTAGCGAGGGGCCTACGTTGCGTCTTCCGATTCGTACCCCTGTATTCTAAAACATTTCACCATAAATCCTTCACTCGACTTCCACTTATCTTTGAGGGAAACTCAAGGTACATCGCGACGTACCTTGAGTTGACAGTTGTTACGCTTCTCTCGTTTGAGAAAAATTGACGCAGAAATATCAAGTTGATTATTTATTGTCAACCAAAAATACCAAACACACAAAAATGAGGTTAAGTCGAGATTGAGTTGAGTGGAGTAAACTCGTGGTAACAACTTAGAATATGGGGGTATTCTCTTGAGAACCTTTCTCCCCCATCGGTTGTATAATATAATACTTAATGGAATTTATAATACATACGATATGATACTATTTATCATGGAATTTATTTGCATTAGGTAAAACTGCGAGTAAGTAGGTACCCCCAAAAATAATTTTATCACTAATTAGTCAACAGGTCTTTGTGATTCAAATGCAAATGACATCAGAAGTCAAATTTCGTACAGTCCCAGATAATGTAATACCTAAGCAGAGTCGTTTGGTATTATTCCAAATTAATGCATCTCTATAACGTCATTTCATTATTTATTATTACATACCCAGCTACCTAATTTTAATATTAAGTTGGTATTATGAGGTTTTATCCCAATTTTTGTTTTAATAGTAATAGTATTATATATTTTTATGGTTGTTATTTTGGGTTTCAATTAGGTACTTACTAAGTAATCAATAGTATAGTAATAAACTTAATAACAATGCACATGTTATTGATATGGATTTCAATCTTGATGAATAGATTCTAACAAGTTTTGGATAAATGGATAACTACGATTTTGAAAATTAACTTGTCCTTTTGTTGATCTTGGGGTCTTAGGCATTCACGATAAAATTATTACGTAAAAAAGGATATAAGACGTATTTAAAAATTACATTTTCTTTTTATATAACAAAACTCGAACTTAACATTTTTATTCCATGACGAATTTCGTTGTACGCTATCATATTCATAATATCATTGACTTTCTGACATCACTAGGGAGGTGCTACAACCTATACCCGATAAGACCCGAATTTCGCAGATATGTTATCAAACCTTATCGCCAAAAGTAACTGACCACGTACATTGAGCATATTGACTAAGGTCATGGTCCGATAATTGTATGTCCCTTTCTTTCTCTCCCGCTTATCAAAGTAGTTTGTCTCACTCACGCCTAAAACAATGCATAATTATGTTTGCGCAGCAGCTGTTTGGCGTGCTGTTTATAATTATGTCTGAAGTTGTACCTACAGAGATTAATTTCTGTAAAAATATTTGCGACATCATAAAATGTAAAGCTATAATAGGTTGACGCAAAGAGTATATAATTTAACACGTAAGAGGATTAGTTTTATTAACATAAAAATCAGATTTCTTACCTTATTGGTGTTAGGTTGGTTATTGGTTTCTTTTGGTGTTTAAACACTTATCAAAACTTCAGTACCTACAAGTTTATAAACTAACACTTTAAATATTTTAAGTCCAAACAAAAGGACACGTTATTTGACAATAATACTTGAACGACAAACAAAATATTAATTTATCCTCAATAACAATTCTGTTATTTTAAAATTGAGCTTCCAGACATTTCGACCGCAACCGATTAAATAATAACAAACGAATTTGGTTGTTATTATTAGAGAATGACCAAATTTTGAGTTAGTACGCCTGAAGGACAAAGTGATAACGTGAAATAAACGCGTACCTATAGTTATACAAGGACTTCCCCGCGGCCTCACTTGCTATTTTTAAGCAGCCAATTTAATAATGATATTTTGTGCACATCCTTACAATATACATTTATTGTTTTAGATTTTAATACCATAAACATGAAAAAATGTATCTGATGATCAATTTATAAAGTAAAGATTCGAACATGAGACTTGCCACGGTGGCTTCATCATCATCATCATCCTGAAGACGTCCACTGCTGAACATAGGCCTCCCCCAGGGAGCGCCACTTAGAGCGGCTGCTCGCCTCCTGCATCCATCAGCTCCCCGCGGCTTTCACCAGGTCGTCGGTCTACCTAGTGGGGGGCCGGCCTACGCTGCGTCTTCCAGTTCGTGGTCGCCACTCGAGAACCTTTCTTCCCCATCGGTTGTCAGTTCTATGAGCGATGAAGCATGCCCATTGCCATTTCAACTTGCTAATCCTAAGAGCTATATCGGTCACTTTAGTTCTGCGGATCTCCTCATTTTGGATCCTATCTCGCAGGGAAACACCGAGCATTGCTCTCTCCATAGCTCGTTGCGCGACTTTGAGCTTAGTAATGAGGCCAACAGTTAGAGACCACGTCTCAGTTCCATAAGTCATCACTGGCAACACACATTGATTGAAAACTTTTGTATACAGGATTTGTGGTATTTTGGACGAAAAGATAGGTCGAAGCTTCCCGAACGCTGCCCAGCCGAGTTGGATTCTTCGGGCGACCTTTTTGTCGAAGTTGGACCTACCCAATTGGACAGTCTACCCTAGATAGACGTATTTGTCGACGGTGGCTTAAGCAAAGCATATCCTGGCTTGAGGGATGGATGGATGCGGGTTCAATCCCCGCTCGTGATTCTAATTTTTCCTTCACAAATGAATCTGTAGATTACGCTGAGCAGGTGATACTGTTATAAAAATCATAAATAATGTATCTGATGGCTAAAAGTATTTTAATACGTTGTTCAATGTAGATACTTATTTGGCGATACCTAATAGCGACATAATAGTAGCTTTGGACAGTCAGCGTAGTGCAAAAGAACTGCAATGAGAAATGCACAGGACATAATGCACACCTACTTAAGTAATATAAAAGATATTTTAACCACAAATTCGCGCCGAAAATTTTGCCGAAACCAAATCAGTATCGGTACAAGACATCACTACTTCACTAGGGTGGTACTTCAGGTACGATAATGAGAAGCACCGATTTTAAATTCGTCAGTGTATTTAGGGAGGTACATTTGAGACAAGAAAAGATATTAGCAAATAAACAATTTAATTTAACTAATTTAATCAATTTTTATTTTGTTTTAAGGACTTTATCGCTGAGCGACTACTTCGGTCAAAATCAATACCTAGGAAGAAAAGATCGTTACCTGCATAGGTTTATGAATTAATATTTTATGTTTAAAGTAAATATAAAGCAAGTACTTACTTATCTCCATTTTAAAATAATGTTTTCTTGTTTATTTAGGACATTTTGTCATGCATAACAAAATAATAAGCATGTTACAAAATAATTTCAATAATTACGCATTGATTTATTTGTTTTTCCTTATTTGTTCATAAAATATGTCTTCACAAAATTGTGTATGACCATTATGTAGGTATATCTAATACCTAAAAGAGGACAAAGTTAAGAAAAAGTGGTAGGTACTATAGGTACCTACTTATTTAGGAATAATACTGACTAATATGTTCGACAAACAATGATTTCGACAGAGTTTTGAAACAGGAAATAAAATATCGGGCCAAGTACAAGTCATCGCGCACGAAGGGTTCCGTACAATTATCTACAAAAACGAGCAAAGAAATCGTGTTTGTTGTATGGGAGCCCCTTTAAGTATTTATTTTATTCTGTTTATTAGTATTTGTCGAGCGGAAATAAGTACATCTGTGAAAATTTCAACCTTCTTACTTTCATGGTTTATGAGATAAGTACTTACAGCCTGTTGACAGATGGATAGACAGACAGACAGATAGACAGCGGAGCCTTACTGATTCTAACAACATAAGGATACTTGAAATTAGTAGGTACCTATCCAAGAAGACTCCATCAGTAGTAAAATCCACAGGGCAAAAAAGCATCATATTTTTCAAAGCCCTGTGAGTGAAATCAATTGAACTGTCAACTCGAACTATTGAGACTTTTCATCGTCATTCATCATCATTAACAGCCCGAAGACTTTGAGACTTTTAAGTATAATAAATAAATTAAACCTAAATATTTGAGGACATTTCAGACGCCATCTATTCCTAAACTAGAAACACACAAAAATTTGTCCTGTATGGGAATCGAATCCATAACCTACTGTTCAGATGCAGAGTTACCTGAGCTATCAGGCCAGTCAAAGAGTCAGTATCGCGTCTTGCACCCATCAGCTTTCACCATCGTCAGTCCACCTAGTGAGGGACCTATACGCTGCGTCTTTCGGTTAGATGCACTAGGTGGTCGCCACTCGAGAATCTTTCTTGCCCATCGGTTGTCAGTTCTACAAGCGATGTGCCTATTCTAAGAGTTATATCCGTCACTTTAGTCCTCCTGTGGATCTCCTCATTCCGGATCTTATCTCGCAGGGAAACACACATATATGAATCATAAAAATAGAATTACCTCGCAGTTTTACGAATGTCTGCAACATTAATGCTAAAACCAAATAGGTAAAGTCATACTTTTAGTAACGTTTTTATCTGTGAACTTATCGGTCATAGAACTCTGAAGATAATATCACAAAGTACCTTGTTATTTTTATAAAGCCTAAAGAAAGTAATACGAAGTGATGACACTAGATTTAGGATTGTGAAACGGTATAAAGGTTTTTTTATAACTGAATAAGTGCATTTGACCACAATCTCACCTGATGGAAAGTGACGATGCGGTCTACGGTGGTACATGCTTGATTGAATTAATTAATCCGCGTGGCTTTGCAGAAATTTTTAGCTACTTATTAGCTAAGAAAAAAGCCTTAGCTGGCAACTCTTTGTCAACGCAGTATTTGCAGATGTCCGTAGGCTTCGCGGTTACCATTTGGAACCAGGCGGGTGGATTGTACCTATTTTTGAGTTGTTTGTCTAACTAGGATTCCCTGTATTTATAATCTTTAGTCTAGGGACTCAGGAACTACGAGAGCGATGGTCTCACAACACCCAGATCAATTTTCTGTCTTGAGACACAGCATCACCGTGAACGAAGCCTTAGGTCTACGTTATAAATACGTTTTGCGTATTGTACACTTTGCGTGTGGTGCTGATTTTGCTCAAAGCCGGTCTTGTCGCTGGAATCGAACCCGCTGCCTCCGGGCGATAAGCCCAACTGCTAAACCACCACACCACAGGAAACTTTCAAATAAGCCATCCACTGCTACAAACATAAACCTCCCGCGGCTAGATCCAGTTCGTGGTCGAAACCCGAGAACCTTTCTTCCCCATCGGTTATCAGTTCTACGAGCGATGCGGCCTGCCCATTGCCATTTTAACTTAAGTAGCTGGTTTTTAAGGCTATGTCGGACCCCTAAATGGCCTAAACTAGGAAAAATAAATGAGTAGGTACCTACATGTTTTCCTCTAATTGTTTCCCAAACAGCTTCTTAGAAATCGGGAAGCAGGAAGGTATTTTATTAAATACAAGAATTCAGGAAAACGCCGCTCAATGAAATCATTCCTACAAGTTTTTGAAACAACTTGTGGATTGCGTCCTTAGAGCATCTATAAATGGAGATGTTAACGTTAGAATTCGCAAGCATCCATTTCTGCCATTTTCTACGGGGGACGAGCTAAACACGTACAGCACGCCGCGCACCATCTTCAGACACGCACACCGTTATATAAACTAGCGTAGTTACGCACGCACACTATGATATTGTAGATGACCAAGTAACGCATATGACCGGCCTTGCATTGCCACCTCCTTTTTTAAATGCTCTAAGATTGCGTCAAAAATTCAAATAGGTACCTTACGTGGACAAATAATTTTCCTGCTTATATTGAAAAAATGGATGGAACTACTGTCACATTTGGCGTTCTATAGGGTATTAGCAAGCAGGAAAAAATTACCCCCCCCCCCCCTTTGCCCCCAGATAGAGTCGAAATTCGACATGAATGTGCGTCATTTTTGAGTGCTCAGTGGGTGATAGGTCTTCAAAGCCCATCGACAGCCTACAATAATTATGCTCAGTTAATACCTTTTTTATTCTATATAAGACAGCTTAGGCAACAGCTATTCCTGAGAAAATTGCAGGTCATGGCCAGTTCAAGTTGATCACTTGAGAACACACTCTCATTATACAGTATGTAATTTAATTCATTAGCATAAATTGATCCCATGATAGTACATCATTTATAGATGATTATTAAAGAGTAAAGAGTGTAAATGAAAATATTTTTATTGAACATTATGATGATCGCCGCGGCGCCTAATGCAGTTGGCACGAATGATTGTGATACATTTAAACGTTTTTATACCTTGTATGTACTAAATAAAAACAGTACGTCATTGTTTTAATTAATTTTTTTATTGTAGCATTTGATTAAGTTATTCCATTTTTTGGAGTTATTATTATTACCAAACCAATGTGTTAGAATTCAAAATTTTTGGTTCACACGTGACCGGTATCAGGAGTATTAGTACCTAGTTTCAAAGGATGCTAATGAATTCAATTACACCTAGTAAAAGTCAAGAAGACTTTTACTAGGTGGTAGGACTTTTCTGCAAAGTTCGTCTAGGTAGGTACCACCGCTTTGCCAGTTATTCTGCCGCCAATCAGTAGTGTGCAAGCACGACTGTGTTCCGGTTTGAAGGGCATTGTAGCTAGTGAAATTACTGGGCAAATGAGACTCTATGACCTGATTACACAGTGTAGTAATCTGATTACTAGACAGTGTGATGTCTCAGGATGACGTGCGCAGTGCAGCGTCACACTAAACTTTATTATTTTAAAGTTCCGAGTGACACTGCAACTGTTATGGGCGGCCGTATTGCTTAACATCAGTGGGGTGATTACGTAACTTTGACAGCAATGCAACAGGAGAAATTTCATTCCAAATATGAAAATTTTCACAGTAACTATGCACATAAACTGCGTATTGAAACTGTCAAATCCATACATTTTTGTGTTTCTATTGGTTGCAATCAAGTTACATAATCGCCTAGCAGGTGAACGACCAGCTCGTCACGTCATTCATTCTCATAAAAAAAAAAAAGTATTTTTTTGATCGGCATCCTGACGACGTACACTGCTGAATATAGGCCTCCTCCACTTTGAGCGGCTGCTTTCCTCCTGCGTCCATCGGTTCCCTAAGGTTCTGACCAGCCTAGTGGGGGGCCTGCGCTGCGTCTTCCAGTTCGTGGTTATTACCCGAGAACCTTTCTTCCTTATTGGTTGTCAATTCTATTATATTATTAACTATAGGTACTGCAAAATGCAACTCGTTTAATAATTTGCTCTGGTGGGTGTACTTTGCAAGACTGCAAGTGCATCGCCCTGTTATCTTTACTCCAATTCACGTTTATATCAACAGACAGATAAAAAATAAATATTGAATATCACAGATAAGTAATCCGTTATCCGCGGTTCCTTACCATCTGCAATCCAATGTCAAAAAACATATATAACCCAAACTCGTCCTTTATTGACCTGGACGTGTTTCAAATATTTAGGCCATAGAATATAAGATGATACAGAGGTGCAATCAATTATTATAAAGAACGAAAAGAGCACCCTTGCAAGCTCTTGAAAGGAGCACATAAATTTTCCTGAAAGAGCACCGATATAATAAACAGGTGCTCTGGAAGTCTAGACTTCTCAATCCTCTTCTCCCGGCAATGCGGGGACGTAGACTTCTCGATCCTCTTCTCCCGGCAACGAGTAGACGGTGATATTCTCCACCTTCGTCTCCATACAACATATATAGTATAGTAACAGTATAAGCCGGGACTCGCACTCCATAGGGTCTGGGAAAGATCCCTTGTCATACATTTTGGAGTTAGCGTTTGGCGTTAGCGCTAATGGACGGGATCATTGCTAGACCCCTAGGAGTGGTCTTAGTTTTGAGGTAGCTGTAATTTTGACGGCTGGTTGCCTAGTGCTTGGTGTTATCTTGTTTGTCATACTGTGCCCAATCAATATAATATTAATAACGTTTTGTTGACCCAGATGTTTTACATGTGAACAACCCTGTGACCTTAAATACGTTTTTAATATATTCAAGTACTATATTTATTTTATTACATTCGGTCGTTTCGGATTGCTGATAAAATGCACGTGCAACTGTTGAACACTTTGGTAATTGTTAGTTTTTGTATACACGAAATTATGTTTCAATCTTTAAACCGACCTCAAAAAGAGGGTTTATAAATTCGCTTGTAGGTATTTTTTTTTAAAATACCTAAAGTTTAAAGATTGAAACATAATTTCTTCTTCTTCTAGTGTAGGCAAGTGGTCAGCCCTGGTGTCACAATTTTTAGACCGCCCAGAGGCTTCTGACTATTGCCTTACGACAACAGCCGGGACCTACGGCTTAAGAGCCCTTTCTAGGCGTGTTCCAAAAATTACTACTTTTTCAGAACTGAGTGTCCTCCGAAGCAGGGTATAGCTTTTTGCTGTAGCGGTCACCCATCATAGGACCGCAGCGAACGTTGCTTAACTTTACCGATCGGTTAGGAACGGCTAGTCATGCTTCGCTATGAACGCTATTTTAGCTTATTTATGAGGGTCACCCATCTAAGTGTATACCTACCTACCTCGTAATTATAAGAATACTTAAACAAAATGCGTAATGAGTTCCCAGAGCTACACCTTTCCAGATAAGCAGGTGTAACAAAATTAGTCTCAAACAAAAAAATTCGAACTCAGTCGATCCTAAATTAGTCGTTATCATTTACGGCCTGTCCTCAAACGTATAGTTATAATTAAACCGCTGCGCAAAAATACAAAACCTGCCTAAATCAGCGACTCTATTGCGGAGACTTAAGGTTCAAAATGGGTACGTTTTCGAGTTTGCCGTTATCAAGTGGCACTGACCTGCGCAGTGACAGCAGTATTGAGCTCTTTACATGTATGGAGGAAAAAATGTGCAAAACCTTTGGTTCATGGTTATAGGGACTCATATCTTGGAATTGCTAATATGAAATTTATGGCAGCTTAAGACCGTGGCAGATCTCTTATAATTGGCTGGGCATATGCATACTGTGGTCCCTTCGCTTCAGGTTTTCATCTGAAACAATATCAAGCAATTTTTGTAGACAGACTTTGGCTGACAGATTCCGCATATCCGAAACCATTGGGCCATTATTCTGTATCGATTCCATACTTCGAAACCACGCGAATTCCTTGTCTTACATAAGAAATCTGCAAAACTCTATTCTCTATGAAATGAAAACAAAACCGCGCGAAATGAATTTGGAATTGGCGCGATTTGAACTGGCAAAAATCACATGTTTTACCGAAATGCGTTCCGAAACATCAACACATCAAAATTTACCACCACATATGTCAATATATTTTATTAAAATAAAAAATACCTTAATATAAATTGAAGGTATTCCTAACGCTGTGACACGATTTGAACAAGACACAATAACGACGTGGTTTCGTATCGTGTGGAATCTGTGTTTCCATAGAGACGTCTAAAATTAGGATCGATTGATAGCTGACAAAGTCGCGCAACGAGCTATGGAGAGAGATATGCTCGGTGTTTCCCTGCGAGATAAAGAATCAGCAGATCCGCAGGAGAACTAGAGTGGCCGATACAGCTTATGCTAATTCTAAGCCGCTTGCTAATTCTAAGGAGTTAGGAAGTTGAAATGGCAATGGGCAGGCCACATCGCTCGCAGAACTGAGAACCGATGGGGAAGAAAGGTTCTCGAGTGGTCATGATCTATTAAGACGCAGCTTAAGCCCCCCACTAGGTGGACTGATAACCGACTGATAACCATCGAGATTTGCGTGGTTTTTTTACAGAAATAATGATTTGACTAGTCTATTTCCAGAGCTTTAGTTTCAGTAAAGCAGAATAGGTAACTGTATACCATATTATAATATATAATATATATAGTAGAAGTAAGGTATGTATGACTGTATGTACCTGCCACAAAGTTAAACCAAGCATATGGGTGGTTAATTTTTTTTTCGTTTTTTTGAGAATTAATTGCGTGACGAGCTAATCGTTCACCGTCTTTCGGAACTTTAAAATAATAAAGTTTTGCGTGACACTGCACTGCGCATGCGCGCACGTCTCCTGAGACATCACACAGTCAAATCAAAACACACAAACAAACAACAAACAAACAAATTAAAAACAAACAAACAAAAACAAGCAAACTTTCGACCTAACCAAAAAATTTTCATTGACTTTCCAATATTTTTTTGTGAAAAAGTACTATATACCTACATAAATTTGTATTTATTTAAGTCATCGAATAATTTTATTAGCATTTTGTTCCTATGTTAATAAAATATTTATAGAATCTAAATCAAACCAAGTCACCGGCAAATAGCTAACTTATAACAAAATAAACTTTCGTTGCGTCCAACTTTCGAGAAGCACGAAATCTTGACTCAGTATTTTGTCGCCGAATAAAAAGAGGCAACATGCGTCTGATAAGATGTGAGTGAAAAGGACGAAAGATACAAATTGCGAGACGTGATTCAAACACGGGGTCAATGACCGGGTTTTGATGATGCATCGACACACAAACATTATTTTTATTATACAATACTCATACAAACATACTGTTCATTGCCTAAGTACATACTAACACTGGCCTTGATAACTCTGATACAACGGAATAACGCGGGCTATTTTACGAATTATTTTATTTCTGCATTACGCCATTTATTGCGTGTTGGCGAAGTATTAGGCCAAATGAATACACTGGACACTAACTATAGTAACTCTCTAGACACGATTACTACATTGTTTCAAGTTCGGGCTATTTTTCGTTTGTACCTGACCGGGGTCCCACCCCATGATAACTATTTAAAAGTGACTTGACTGAACTTGTTATGAATTTATAATAATGCTTTTATGTATTTTTCAAGTGCTATTTTGATTAATGTCCACCACTGTCATACCTTTTTTGGGTTTATAGAATTGCAATTAAAATTTCATGCCTGCTGGCCCAGGCGCAGTGCTGGGTCTGCAAATAACAATGTGTTAATTTTGCTGTTTTTTGTCATCATCAGCAGCCTGAACATAGGCCTTCCCCAGAGAGCGCCACTCGTCTCCCGCATCCATTGGATCGAATCCCCGCGGTTCTGACGGTTCACCTAGTGGGGGTCAGCCTACGCTACGTCCTCTGGTCCGTGGTCGTCACTCGAGGACCTTTCTTCCCCATCGGCTGTCAGTTCTACGAGCGATGGGTGTGTAAGGTATAAGTACTAAATTCTAGCTAAATAAGTCTACCTAGTAGTGATGGATTAATTAGCATGCGCATTCATTTTTAACATGTGAAAACTCAATTAGCATTTCGCAAATGAAATGTAGTTGCTAAATTCTGTGAAATATGAAAATTCATTTAGTTCATTTTGAATTTAATTTTAAATGTAAAGTTGCATTTCATGTTATATTTCATTTTTCATTTGATTTTTCATTTCCATTTCATTTCATTTTAGCAAATAGCATAGCAATAGCAATTAGCATGCTGACTCGTGAATTAGAATGTTTATGAAATTAACGCAAAATCGCATTAATTGCCATCGTTACTACCTAGGTAGGTACCTAATAAACATTAATTTTAACACTAATTAGTGCTTGGCTTATGGGGCAATAATACAAATATTATTAAATTAGTCATAAAGAAAAGTCAATGACCGCTAGTCCCTTATCCCAATATAAACCAGTTTGCACAAGTATTCCTTAATTGAGGAAAAAGATAAGAAATCTCATGTATTTTTTATCAATTAGATAGCAGATGCTCAGATTAGAAAATTTGCGTAGATTGCAAGTTCAGAACTAAAAAGTCACCCTATAATACACCTTATTGAAAATGAAGTTTTATTTATAAATCACATTTTGGTGTTAAATATTATACTAATTACCTACATAGACTACTTACATACCTACTAATAATAAAGACAAAATTAAAATTAAAATAAATTAAACAATAAAAATTATATACAGTTGTAAATCACGTATCAAAAAGACCTTTGGTGGAGGGAAATGTGCCCAGAACAATGCTGATTTTTTGGGCATAATACGAGCCAGCCTTCTGGTCACCAGTCGTCTCCACCAAAAATTTTGCCAAGTGAAAATTGGTGTTTTTGTTATTTTAAATCAAATGGATACAAACCTTTCACAATAAAATTGAACTTTTTTACTTGATTGAAATAAATTTTCGTAGGTCCCTAATAATCCCTATATTCTCCTGGAGAACAGAGCGGTCGGTGAGACAAAGAAGTATTCTTTGTATTTAAACGTCCGCGTCTATCAGAAATGTATTGAGAGAGTCGGGTCCTTGATCTATTTGCTAATTTCGCTATGTATAGGTAACTTACACATAGGTTTTAGGTAGTAAACAACCTTAGAGTATACATAAGCAAGCTATAAGCTACGCTACCTAACAGTCGAGGATCACTACAATAAAATTTCTATGATTATTCAATCTGGTATTCCTTTTCTGGCTTCAGACTTTAGTTCTAAGCGTGCAGTATAAGTCATTACTTTAGTCTGAGAGTAAAATAAGTTGCATTAAGTACTTGCAATACAACTCAAATAATGAAATGTATTATCGGTCGGCCCTGAGCATGTCAATGCACTAAACCTATTTATTTTGCGGGAAATACGATCAAAATAAAATGTGTAATAATATTGTATGTTGAACTGTTATTTGCGTTTTATAAAATTAACTAACTACAGTAACTTTACCATAAATCGACCCCAATTACCACAGTAAAATTAAATCAGTAGACGCAGCGCATAGAACAAAAAAGAGAGCATACGATACCTACTTGCTTTTTTCCTATGTTATGGTTGGTTTTATAGATAGATAGGTATACTAGGTATGCTACTTTTTGGTTACTCCCATCCTAATTCTATAGAATTTTCGCTTATTAATTGTGACCATGGTCCTCGTAGTTCCTGGGTCCCTAGATACAGGGAATCCTAGGTCCAAGATCTATGTATGTGATCGTTGGGCGTTATTTATTTATTTATAATTATTTTGTTGGTTTACTTAGTTGTGGACATTTCACACAGCCATCGACATCTAAAAACAAAAAAAAAACATTAATAATAATATAATAATAATAATAATAAATGAGTGAATAATAATAATAATTTATTTGTCAGAATATTGTACTTAAGATATTACATTTTTGTGTTTCAAATATTCTACCGTTTCCGGTGTACAAATATTGTTTCTGATAGAACCAATTTTTACAGTAGGTATCATTTTAACATAATTATAACATTCTAGCAAGATTTAATTAAAAAACTAATAATAAAACTTGTCGAGTCATTACATAATACTCTATACTACCTTACTAAGTACCTACAACCTACTTCTTTAGGAGATATCTCAATGGGTAAATATGTAGGTAGAGGGCGGGCGTAACAGATATCTCTCCTGATCGCTGCTCAAAATGACTGCAAAATTGATTTTTTTATCTATATTTCAAAAGGGGGTCTTTTCACCAGCAGAATAGTAATTCGCCTGCCCACTGGATTTACTGTTAACCAATAGCAAAACCAACACTCTTACTAATTCTACGGTGAATAAAAAAAGCATAGCCTAACGTCCAAACAAAAATAAGGTTTTCTTGAAGTTTCTAAAACACCGAACCATGACTGAACAAACCGAAACCCAACTTGCAACTGTCAATTTGTAACCGCACTCATCCTGGGAAACAAGCCTGCTGTAATTAGTTCCCAAAACTCAACGCTCACTCGATTTCCCTTGAAATCGAAACTGCCAAAATCCGGTCACCAAAGAGAGCCAGACAACACAAACCGCCGAAATTATTTCACGAGCAATTCAAGGTCGCAGTGAGGCAGGTCGGCATGACGTCACTGGCGCCCTCCAAAACGTGAGTTCAACGACCGCGCAGCCATTGCGGAAACTGTGTTGAGCGCGCTCGGAATTCAAATTGGGCCTCTTATTGTTGTGTGCGTGACGTTTCGGCACATTACATGTCTATAGTATGTCATGTTGTATAGATAGCAATGTGCGTTAATTGGGCTTGTGTGCGTAAGTTCGGGTATTCGGTGCTTTTCTTGGGGAACAATGCTCGAATTTCATTGTTTGTTTTATTTGTATTTTTGTTGAGTTTCCGCGTTTTTGTTGGCCGTGACCCTGTTGTTGATTAAAGGTCTGTTAGTAGGTTTATGTCATAATGTATTGGTTCTTATTACTTTCAATGCTCTGTCGTCCGTGTTATTTATTACCAAAGCACAAGATGTTAAAATATATGGAATTATAATAATAAATAATATAAAATAAATAGGTGTGGACATTTCACACAGCGCCATCTAGCCCCAAACTAAGCATAGCTTGTACTATGGGAACCAGATGACTGATACGATACTTATATACTTTTTTGTTTGTAAATACATACACAGAATACAATATAACACCCAGACGCGGAACAAACATCTATGTTCATCACACAAATGTTTGTCCCGGGTAGGAATCGAACCCACAGCCCTCAGTTCAGAAGGCAGGGATACTACCAACTGAGCTATCGGGCCCGTCGATATTAATACATTTAAAAACTTTTTTGTGTTGTGTAGACTACTAAAATACTTAATAAAACATTTTGTAATACCATCTACCTTACTTTATTAGTTTTATTTACCTAACCTAAGTATATTTTTTATTCTACAATTTTTAATTAGTTAGGTACTTAATTATATTTAGATACACACCGAATCAAATAATTAATCTGCACTCGATCAAGCAGAAACATAACTAGTCAATAATGCCGTTTGAGAAAGCCAGCCATGTTTCATTTATGTAAAAACAAAGAACAATCTTCAACTAACAAAGACCGGTCTAACAGGTTATAAACTCATAAAAGCAAAAAAAAATTATGTAATGGCGTCGACCAATCATCTAACGAGCTTCAAATTTCGAATGCTCCGGAGTCACCGGAGTGGGGCAGTGCGTTAGACGCACACATTGACGCTTTGTATGTGTGTCTCCTTTGAACAATAGAAAATGGACCCATATTAGGGAGGGTCCCAAATGTATTCTTATTTTGAATAATGAATGATTTATGCACGTAAGTATGTATTGAATTAGATTAGATGCTTATAATTTGCATAGTGGTAACTAGTTTTTATACAGTGGCCAAATACCTAACTATAAATCATAAAAAATATACCTACTTACAATGTTTTCTTTGAACACTAGTTTGCAAATAATAAGTGCTTACTTGCCTAGTAATTAAATTGTACCTAGTAGGTGCCTACTCAATGGCATAATGTGTGAACTAATCAGTCACATGCTGACGTTTTGGATAACAATATCTCATTAACAATAAGCTGTAGGTACTGACATCTGTACGTCCACATTCTAGGCAGATATTTCACAGGAACATTAAGTTAGGTAATTTTTTTAAAAATATTTTTGTTTCATAAATCTTAATAAAATTACCATTTTCTGTTTGAAAAAGTTTATTTTGTGTGCGCTCTCTTGATAATAAAACAAAATAAAGCACCAACTAAGTATAAAAGCTACCAAATGCCATTAGCTCCAATACGCCCTCGGTGACGCCACGCATCATGTCTTATCTCTACAAACTCTACATGATACTTATTTACTTCTAATCGCCGAATCTAACGACGTGAACTCCCAAATCTATTTATAACTCTTAAAACAACCAGTCACAAACCACCGAAACTACTTTCAAATTTTTTTCTAACGCTTCATCGTCCAATCAGATTCCCCAAAATTGAGGATGCGCGTGAGTGGCCGAATTTTTAAACGAGTTAGACGCACACTGGCATAGTTTATGTAAATATTTGTTGTGTAGATGATAGATGTGTGCTATTGGAGAAGGCATTAACTCTATTATCTAGTATTCTTGTTACTTTGTCTACTTAATGTTATTTTATACGTTTAATGTTTTTATTAAAACCTTATAAAAACCATCAAGGTGATTTGTTGTCGATATATTTTTATGCAGTAAATAATGGAACATGTTGTTATTGCCTTCTGATACCATAGTTCATTAAAATTTAGTGACAAACACAAATCCGGTGCATTAACTTCATTTAATATTTCCACCCGTCACTATTTGATGTTAGTTAGCACGTTTGTATGTGTGCGTGCATTAACATTGAAAGAATAGAGGCGTTAAGCGTACGCGACTGGCATTTGAATTTAGAAGATATTTTGCCATAATAAGAGGTGTTTATTATTACCATTGATTAGGTGTAAGTTGATACACAAAATATTGTATGAATTTATTACAGACTAAGTAGTGACACGACTGACAAGTGCTGAGAGAACTGCAGGAACAATAAGTACTACTTACTTCGGTAGTAATCAGTATTATTTATTCTGTTTATTTAGTATGTACTTACATCTTAACTATAACATTTTCATATCTTCGGTCCTTAATCACTTTTATTATTATTCCGCGCGCATTTCTGTCACAGCACGTCTATCTTATTTAAGTCTAAGGGAGAAGAATCTTTATAAGAATTGGATTTAAGTATACCTAGTAAATCTTTTATTTAATGCTCTTTTACAGTCGACAAGGCAGTTACCTACTACCAACTGAACTATGACAAAGAAAGCTTCCCGAGTGGCGACCACGAACTGGAACACGCAGCGTAGGCCGGCTCCCCACTGTGGTCCGACGATCTGGGGCAACCCGCAGGGAGCAGCCACTCAAAGTGGCGCTCCTTGGGGGAGGCCTTCAGGCTGTTAATGTTGATGATGAATCCACTAATAATATTAGTTAATCACGTCCTACACTTAACATTAGCTCGCGCAAGACGCGGACACGCCGCAGACCCTTCGCTAAATTGCTACAAAGTTACAATTTACAGTTGATCAAATCTAATAGGTACACTTTGACATTTCGAGGGATACCAAGCTAGAGATTTTTTCCCTAAATTTTGTGGTAAAAGGGGAATGGGGGTTCTCAGGGGATTAATATTATTGAGGGTGTTTTAGGTGGAGAAGTCAGGATGAATTTCCTATACTAAAAAATAATCATACTATCACACTAATATTATAAATACGTTTGGCCGACTGAGGGATCGTGTCTGGAAATCACATGACCTTAAATTGCAGACAAAGATATCGGTATATAAGGCGCTCGTCCTGCCAATCTTGCTTTACGCTTCAGAGACCTGGTGCCTCTACAAGACTGACATACGAAAACTTGACAGTTTTCATATGAGATGTCTTCGGTCTATATTAAGAATCAAGTGGCAGGATCGCGTGCCTAATGCCTAATGTGAAGTTCTTCGCCGCTCCAATATGGTTGGAATGGAGGCCCTTCTTATGAAGTCTCAGTTGAGGTGGTGTGGTCATATTTCCCGCATGAAAGAAAACAGGCTGCCAAAAGCTGTTTTGTATTCGGAGTTGGCTGAGGGGAAGCGTAGGTCAGGCGGGCAATATCTCCGTTATAAAGACGTACTCAAAAGACACCTGCATGCGTGCGCCATTGATCACGGCTGCTGGGAGGGCCTTGCTGCGAATAGAGCAAGTTGGCGCTCTTTTGTTAACAAAGGTGTTAAAACCTTTGAAGATTTGCGACTTGACGATCTGGACGCAAAGCGCCTTGCTCACAAAAATCGCGTCAAGCCCTCCTACGCGTATACTTACAACAGTGCTGGGCAACTCTAATGCAGTGCATGTGATCGCACATTTGAAACCAAATTTGGTATGGCAAGCCACATTAGGGCTCATGCTAGGAAGTGAATGAAAGGGTCGCCGTTGTCGAAAGCCGACAAGGAGGACATCATCATCATCATCATCATCATCATCAATATTATAAATGCGAAGGTTGTGTGTGCTTGTTTGTGCCCCATTCACGCTACGAATTTGGATGTTTGGAATACAGATATCTTGTAGGTACACTGGATTAACACAGAATACTTTTGAACCAAGGGAGACACCGGGAGCAAGTAAATATGCATATATTTCGGTATTTTTAATGGTGGCAGCATAAAAATGTCTGTTTATAAACCTACATTTGCGTTTTAGATGTAGTTAAAAAAACATTAGAGAAATATCAGCATTACCATACATTTCATCAAGATAAACGGTAATTTTTCTATAAAACAACTGATAATTTTTACGAAGATTGTGTTCTATGCCGCGGAACAATAACCTTTTTATTTAATATTTAATATATCTTCGCCCTATAAAATTAATCATCTCATGAGAAGAAAAGAAAAGCCTATTTAAATTTTATCAAAATGTAAACGAGCGATCAGGCGATCCCATTTGCGTCCATCAGCGGGACGGCTCACATGAACGGACCTGGTGCAAAGCATCATGATGGTAAGATTCTCACTAAAGTAGGCTAAGCACCACACCATAGAATCTCACTCAAGATTTTTCATAGGCGCAGAAAACACGATTAACATGATTAATTAATTGGTAACTCACCCTAAAGGGATTTCCGAATACAAAAATGTACGATTTTTGTTCTTTTTTACATTTTGTTTAGTTATTGCTTTATTCTGCGAGTTTCAAATACTTATGTACCTACAACATCAATAAAAATATGTAAGTGATGTAAACCTAATCAAAGTATGCTAGGAATACAAAAAAGCTTAGGGGTTTTTAGGGGGTTCTAAGGGTATTAAGTTATCTACGGAGAACATTCTTTAGGAGATGGCAGCACTTTTTTTTGAAAATAGTGTTGCGACTAATTACACATCCGATTAACCGGTGAAATTGTAGAATAAGGTAATTAATCGAATCAAATCTTTAGGCGAGGATAATTCAGTGAGATAATCTTGTGTAATTCGCGAATGATCTACTTCGAAAGTGTGATTATAATATTAATAATGATATTCTTGACTTTTTTGTAAAAAGTATCGGTACATACAAATTTTCCTCGCCAAAGCAATTCGCTGATATTTCTTTCTTTGGCGGGTACTGCAATTTAGTTTTAAACATTGATATTATAAATACATAATCACTACTTTTTTAAACACCATGATTAACAATGATTATTATGGTGCAACTTAAACTTCTTTTTAATATATGGCTCCTGCGGGGCCACAACTTCGTCAATTTCGCGTGGATAGAGTAGAATATATTTAATATATTCTACTCTATCCACGCTACTATATATTATAATTATTATTATATAAACTTTTATTTTTACATGGTATCTCATATTTTATTTATTTATTCTTTATACCATTGTCTAAAATAATCTTTCACAATACTAAGCCACCCTTTACCGTAAAGAGAATGGAAATTTTGCTGAAGAAAGCTTGTTCCCACATTACAAATCATGATAACTGGTCTGGTAATGCATGATTTTGACAGAGATGTGCATTTCGGCAGTTTTATAGACAATCGAATAATTATTAATTTTTGCGACGATGATGATGATGATTGTTCAAGTACTAATATAAATAGTAGTGAATCTGAGCTTAAGTCGAATATACCCAATATGGTGTTTAGTTAATATCTTACCGTTCGATGCATACATTTCATGCTGATATAGTTCATTATAAGTATTACAATCATTCGTTCTCTTACTGAGGTCATATGAAAAAACGAAACGATTACTAAATAAATATGTAGAATCAGTATCGATTTCTCATTAATATCGGGTTTATCCGATAGCGATTATTTCGTTCACATCCCTAGACTAGATAATCTGACAGTGTCAATCACCAATCATGTCAACTTCATACTTCTTATTTTTGAAAAACTGTAGTGAAATGCATTGTAAGTACTCTCACTTGCAAAATTACTGATGATCTAAAATCAAAACCTCGTTTATTTAGATTGCCACTTTGAGTCCTCCTGCATCCATCGGCTCCCCACGGCTTTTACCAGATCGTCGGTCCACCTAGTGGGGATCGTACGCTGCATCTTCAGGTGCGTGATTGCCACTCGAGAACCTTCCCCATCGGCTGCCAGTTCTACAAGTATACAGGATGTAATTTAATTCATTAGCATAAATTGAGCCCATGATAATACATCATTTATAGATGATTATTAAAGAGTAAAGAGTGTAAATGAAATAATTTTTATTGAAAATTATGAAGATTTCCGCGGCGCCTAACGCATTGGCACGGATGATTTTATTTATGTATTTATTTAAATATTTATTTATTTATTTATTTATTTATTTATAAAATGATGAGTTACATCATCAGTTTTGACACATTTAAACGTTTTTATACCTTGTATGTACTTATTAAAAACAGTAATTTTGTATTGTAGCATTTGATTAAGTAAGTTATTCCATTTTTTGGAGTTATTATTATTACCAAACCAATGTGTTAGAATTCAAAAACTTTGGTCCACACGTGACCGGTATCAGGAGTAGGTATCTAGTTTCAAAGGATGCTAATGAATTCAATTACACCCAGTATATGGCCTGCCCATTGCCATTACTTACGTTCCAATAATTTAACGAAAATCACAATTTTGATTTAAACTACTTAGTTACTAAATTACCACAGATTTTATAATAGTACCTAGTACCTACTCTAAATACTAAAGTATACTATTACTAATAGTTTCCAGTTACCACGTGCACTAATCACGTGAAGACCTCGCATGGCTGGTTGGTGGTTGCGTAACAGTGCAGTGCAGGTTCGACGCCGGCTAATACGATTTGTCGCACAAAATACTACTAAACTCTGAGGCGATGGCGCGGTGGATGCGTAAGTTAGCTGTGTGTGGTTCGATTCTGGGCGACGTAAATAACAATGTTACAATTTTTTTCTTAGACATGTCTTATGTTTATCTATGGCGACCCCAGAGTCAGTTTAAGGACAATCCATCCAAGTTTGAGTCGGACTGAGGGTTCCGTAGGTACCTACTTTTAATTTTTGTGATAAGACCATCATATCTCAATGGATAGGACCAAATATACTTAAATCAGTATTCTTTAGATATTTATTTAAGTATATTTTTAAGTAGATATAATATACAGGATGTAATTTAATTCATTAGCATAAATTGAGCCCATGATAGTACCTACATCATTTATAGATGATTATTAAAGAGTAAAGAGTGTAAATGAAGTATTTTTTATTGAAAATTATGAAGATTACCGCGGCGCCTAACGCAGTTGGCACGGATGATTTTCATACATTTAAACGTTTTTATACCTTGTTAATTTTGTAATGTAGCATTGGATTAAGTAAGTTATTCCACTTTTTGGAGTTATTATTATTACCAAACTAATGTGTTAGAATTCAAAAATTTTGGTCCACACGTGACCGGTATCAGGAGTGGGTACCTACTTTCAAAGGATGCTAATGAATTCAATTACACCCTGTATAATAGTGGTAGTTAGCAGGTAGTTTTTTGTTTTGTGTTAGGTATATAGGTTTATTGTTAGTTAAAATAAATTCCACTCTTAAATCAGTTTCGAATTCTAATTGTGTTAGGTTCGAAAACCTTTGTAACAAGTCCAACTTCAACTTAGCTGGTTTTACTCTTTGTTTTTTTACAGAGTATGCACTGTAATCATACCAAGTTAGAAGCGTGTATTTTGTTACTGTATCTGAGATTTGCAAAAAAACCGCTAAAACCATGTTTCCTGTGTTAGTATAATTTTTGGCTTTTTAATTATTCGTTAGGTCGTCGCAACAACGCATTGCCATTGTGCATTTTGTCTTCTTATACCACAGAGAACATTAATAACTTATACATTATGCTTCAAGAGAGACAGCCATAGATTAACACTAATTCTAATATGATCCAAACGTCTTTGGATCGTTTTGGCATTTTTTTTAAAACGTCACAAAATGCTCCAGGTGTTTTGGATCATTGTGGCTTAATAATTATCAACATAGCGCCTACATGTGGGTTGGAACACCATGGTCTATGTTTGCCTCTGGTACTGATTATCGAATGGGTGTCTTTGTAACATGAAAATAGGCTTATTTTAGATCGAATGGCATACTCCACTTAATTTTGGCCAGTTTGTAGATTGGAACGTTTTGGCATAACACGGTCCATTTATAAACTAAGAAATAAAGATTTCATTCATTCATTCACTCTATCATCATAACGCAGCCTATCTGACAGATAGACAAACACTGGATGGAAGCTTAGTCTTAGCTCTCTAACTTCCAGCGACCCGATATCGCGACATTGTCATCTTAATGCTGGGATTCCAGAGGAAATAAAAAATTTGAAATTTTGTTCGAACAAATCCTACTTAATCATACTAATATTATTAATTATAAACCAAACATGCATAGTGAAGCTACAGGCAGGTTCGGAAGCTTGCGAAATAAATTAACTTAGCGCAAGAAGCCGCAATAGTGTCGGTAATGCGACGGTGTGTACCTAAACACAGCCCAATAACGTGCATTCTAGGTATTCGTTGTGTCGCGCTTTGATGAGAATACACGTTGGGCCATTGAATACAGGGTGATTATTAATTTACAAAAAACCTTTTAGGGTATTACTCACGACGCTGAAACAAACAACTTTTGTTCTACAACTTTCAAAAATTTAGGATTTTTCCAATTTTGAGGATTCCGTATCCAAAGGGTAAAACGGCATTAGTAAGGCTCCGCTGTCCGTCGGTAGCCAGGCTGTGCCTATCTCACAAACCGTGATAGTTAGACGGTTGAAATTTCATAGATGATGTAGTTCTGTTGCCGCTATAACAACATAAAAAACTAGATAAAATAAATATATTAAAACAAAAATAATATTTATGATTTTTAAAGCAGTATCGCCTGCTCAGCGTAATCTCCAGATTGATTTGTTTGTGTTTGTTTGTTTGAGGGATGGATGGATGCGGGTTCAATCCCCGCTCGTGATTCTAATTTTTCCTTTACAAAAATAATGTAAAGAAATGGCAGGAACGGGTGAAACAAGAGTGACCGAGGTGTTGGGGTGCTTCTACAAAGCTCCATACACTTCCAGCAGCTACAAGCCGGCTGATGATGATGATGATGATGATGATGAAAATTTCATAGAAACTCTAAAAATAGCCAAATAGATTCACATATCAATTTGGTTGGAATGCGGCCGTCTGGCGCCCACGGCCTAATCAAAGTCTAGATTTGTTGAAGTCTAGGCCAGTCTGGCTATCTAGGTGTTTAGGAAGCAGGATGGGCCAATCAGCGAGCTGATTTTCAAGGTAACAGAGCTGTAGGTAAATAGTCAACTGGGGCCGTTCATTAAAATATATATTATTAAATACGCAGTTCTGTCTAATTCATTCAAGCTCATTATATTTTTTCACGGATTAAGAGATAAAAAATGTGTTTTTTTTTCTAATAGTTAGCATTTGTTTTGCTCGCAGGGTGTGCACAATAGTGAGTAGGACCATGAGGACATGTATAAACTCGTGGTCCTACTGATAGGACAAACACTAGTAGGACCACGAGGAAACAGAGGCTCCTAGGACAATAAAAAAAAATTTAAACAGAGCCGTACCGTATAGATAGGTACCTATTGGATCGCTTTGTTTTATTTTTGTATGAAATTTTCACAAGCGATCCTACATAGGCTCTGTTTTGAATAGCGCTAACGGCCCCTGGGAGTCTAGCAAAGATCCTTTTCCATTAGCGTTAACGCCAAACGATAAATGTATGGGATTGACAGCCCCTGCGGATAATTTTCCGCAGCTAATGTCAAAGCTAATTACATTCTCCATACATTTTGGGGCTATCGTTTGGCGTTAACGCTAATGGAAAGGAATCTTTGCTAGACCTCCCGTACCTATGCCCTAAGTTTTGAGATCTCCAGATTGAGAGCATTCATCTTTTTTACTTTAATTTCTATAAATAAGAGAACAAGAAGTAAAAGAAGATTGCACCCTGAGGTTCATCATCATTATCATCATCATTAGCAGCCTGAAGACGTCCACTGCTGAACATAGGCCTCCCCCAGGGAGCGCCACTTAGAGCGGCTGCTCGCCTCCTGCATCCATCGGCTCCCCGCGGCTTTCACCAGGTTGTCGGTTCACCTACGCTGCGTCTTCCGGTTCGTGGTCGCCACTCGAGAACCTTTCTTCCCCATCAGTTGTCAGTTCTGCGAGCGGTGTGGGTTGCCCACTATCATTTCAACTTTCTAATTTTGCCATAATATTGGTGGTTGCTTCATTCGATTTTAAAAAGGTAGGTACAAAGAAGTGAAAATAAAACTAACAACAAAATGCGGCCACTATGATATTCATAATGTGTCGTGTATCAACGACATTCAATGGGAAATGGCTTAGATTCAACCAACTCTGGATACGGCACACACACACGAACGAACAGTTCCATACAAGTTCAAAATAATATTTAATATTATGTCATGCGCTAACAGCGCAGCACCCTTCTACAGATTAATAATCCTAATCTCACGAGCAAAAATGAGGCAGGATATTACAAGTTTATAAGGTTATTTTAAACGTTTATTTAATTTGATTTAATCATAGCCAAAATGTCTTGTTTTGTTTTAACTCGAGTGAGTACTTATGACAGTTTCACGATAGCGTAGGTAACCTATCCAGTAATATCAGGATACTTATTTCAAGTTACTTATCACCAAGTTTAGTGACACAGTGATAGATCTACTGTGTCACGAAAACTCACGAATGATACCTACGGGGTGTCATTTTTAAGATGAACTTATCTGAAGCCAATCGTATTTCGTAATTTTCAACAGTTTCGTTATGCGTTCCATTCCATCGTGTCCCAGATCCAAGCCTCTTCACAAAGCACACGCTAGTTTCGCTTATTTTCTGGACATTATCGGCAGCCGTCGACAACTTCGTGCGTTTCCGTGCGGGATGTCCGAGCGGGATAATAACCGATGATATGCTGTTTTACTATCCAGTTGTTTGTGAATCTAGGTTTTTGAGGAAACGGGGGAAATAGGCACACAGCATAGGCATGTACGGGTACCTTATTTTTATGTCTATTATTATGCTTTTATTTTTGGTTCCTAATGTACGTAGGTTTAGGTAGTATAGCAAGGGAACTGAGGCACTAGTTCATGAACTTTGGGTGAATTTTCCAAAGACTACTTATTAGGTACCAACATTATACCTCTTTGGAATTTTCCAACGTAGATGTCCAAATCCGAAAGTAGGTGTAGGTACCTACCTAGGTATAAATGAGGAGTAGTTAGGTAGATACACCGGGTCAGGTAACAGGTCGACACTTTCTTTAATTGGCTAATTTAATCATTTCGCTACTTACTTTCGCTTATTCGACAAACTTCCCTTGATTGGACACTTTCCTTACTGGGCACTCGAAATGGCGAATATTGTGACTTACTTCAAATACCTAGGTAGGTACATGTATTTGCGTGTGTGCTTGTACCTAGTATGCTTACAGAAATTCCCTTTGAAGTGAAGGTGTTGGGATGTGAATGAATCATTCAATAACGGCTAAGAAACCATTTTATCTTGAAATTGAACTTTCGTTTGCTAAAACCCTGTAAAACTGGCGATAACCTTTTTAAAACTGCCCATACCACACCCTGCGGGTATACTGCGGGGGACTACTGCTGGTTTTCGAACTTGTTACTTCTTACTATTCGTTCGTTCTTCTTTTTCTTTCTTTCGTTTGTACTTCTGTATTATAATGTCTGTGGTTCTTACACATTAATTTGTAAAGAAAAAATTTGAACCATGAACGCGATTTCAACCTCTATCCTTCCATCCATCCCTAGAGCAGGGATATGCATTACTTAAGCAGGCGTTACGGCTATAAAAATTATAAATATTAATCTGTACATTACCTACACCAGATGCCGACACTGGATGCCATATAAAAACCATAAGTTGTCAGTCCTTATTCTTATTCTACACGGGGGTGGTAAAAGTCCTGCACTGTCATCCACGTCGTTTCCACCTGCCAACATCTACCGAGCATCCGAACCATCCCAACTCCTTGAAGTAACGCGTATTGTGACTCGTGGCTCCAGTGCACCAGTGGAACTGCTGCATTGGAGCATACACACATCAACAGTAAGAAGACATCCACTGTTAAATACTGGCGTCCCCCATTAAACGCCTCTTTAGACGCACATAGGGGAAGGGACGTTGCTATAATCAGTTAATCACCATGCTTGACAGGCGTCTTGCTCGCAGAGGATTTTAACGTACCTAAGAGAATGCTGCTGCCTGTCTGGATATTACCTTAGCTGGCTCTTACGGTCACCTCGGGAAGAATGGGGTGATCTTATTCTCGCACCTTGGCACCGCCAGGACCAGCACGGCCTATTGATAAACTTGCTAGCGGCGAACAGGCCGTAATAAACTGTACATACTGTTAATTATTCTAAGCGACTAATACTATTTCAAACAATGCTGTCTTTGAGAGTAGGTATTGATTGGAGCGCCTGGTCAATGTGTAACCAAAATGCTGGCGCTTCTATGGCACAATGAATCAGGGTTGCAATTCAACGGAGCAATGAATGCTGCCAGCACGTGGGGCATGATACCTCATACTTAGGTACATTATATTACTTATAATTTCAGGTCAGGATGGTAGGGACAACTTTCAAAGCCAAAGACCAGCTGCTGCTACGAGGGCACTATTCCGTCCCTTTGGAGATATCAGGGCCATCCAGGGGGTTTTTTTTGTTAGTGAAAATACCAAATACTCTGTATATTTAATTTTGTTTACATAGATAGTCACCGCCACGGTTACCTAGGCCATGGCTAAATTAGCAAGTTGTAATGGCGATAGGCAAGCAACATTGCTCGTAGAACCAACAAGCAATGAGAGTGCAAAGTTCTCGAGTAGCGACCACCAACCTAAATATGCAGCGTATAGGTCAGTCCCCCACTACGTAGGCCGTCGATGTAGTCAAAAGCAACACCAGCAGAGGCAATGGATACAAAGGAAATTAGTGGGTCAAAGTGGTGCTTTACATGTACAATGCTCAGCAGTGGATGTGTGGAGTGTCTTCCGATTGATCATATTTTTGAAAAGACTTAATAATGTTGTCGAAAATAATTTTGGGATCGAGAACCCGCAGTAGCACCCTCTACTAATGCAGCGGGTAGTTACGAGCACTCCGTATTTATGGGGCACATAAACCGACGCTCAGTTGCACCTAAGGTACCCCCCTATCTACCTTCAAGCATAGCCTGAATATGATTTACATCGTGTGATGTTTTCCTTTAAAAAAATTAGGTTATAAATTCGGTTGCATAAATATTTTTAGGTTTCCGTACCTACCCAAAGGGTGATTCGGACCCTATTACTAAGGTTCCGCTGTCCGCCTGTCACCTGTCACCTGTCACCAGGCTGAAGGTATCTCATGAGCAGTTGAAATTTTCACAGATCATCTGTGTGATCACCAATTTCTAAACGCCACGTACGCCAATAATAATCTATTATTTTGAACCTTAGGTAGGACTTTTCTATTTAGTTTAGGAATCAATAAGTAATATTTAACGAGTCTTATAAATACACTAACCTGTTGTATTCTGATCAAAATTAAGACTTTTTCATTACCTAATCCAATCCTATCTACTTGGCAGTCATTTGAACAGCCCCCACTCAGTACCTTGTCTAAGTACGGAGGTAATCCAGGCTTCAGTCGGATCGCACTAATTAATTGAAGGAGCTTGCCATTTGCCTAGTAATCTAGACAATAACCTTCCGAGAGGAATATCTAAGCTGACGGCAGTTACAGAAACGACAGTTTAAGTTTTGTGTGCTTTTGCAACCTTTTTCATGATTCATTATATTTTTTTTATGAGAATGAATGACGTGACGAGCTATTGATCCAGTGATCTAATTCTTAGTGACACGGCCGTCCAGACCTGAAGCAATTATAATTATCATCATCAACAACCCTAGGACGTCCACTGCTGAACATAGGCCTCCCCCACAGAGCGCCACTTAGAGCGGCTGCTCGCCTCCTGCATCCATCGGCCCCACTGTGGTCACTGCAGCAGTGTCACTCGGGAACTTAAAAAAAAAGTTTCTCCACGAACCGGAAGACGCAGAGTAAGTAAGGTCGAAAATCCGGTGAAAACCGCGGGGAGCCGATGGATGCGGCAAGCAGCCGCTCAAAGTGGCGCTCTCTGGGAGCACTCACTGCAACCTTTTTAAAATCATCCTTCTAATGTTGCCATGCCTTACGGTAGAAAAACTTTACCTACCATTTTCAGCCTCATAATATGTAATTTTCACGTTCAGTCGGCTACAGTGCACCATGAAATAGCTGCACATTTTTCTACGCCTACGCCGGTAAATATATCCTATATTGAACATTGCAGATTGGTACGCTTAGTTTGGCAATGTACTCTGTGATCACGGGGGTAATCGACAAAGGTTCCGTTTGGTTAGGCAGCGACCGTCGGCAGCCGTTAGATAAATCTATGATGTTTTAAGCTACTATTTTCGTTGGTTACTGAACACTGAATGAACTCATTTTTACAGAGGTTGTGAGCGGTTTTTTTTATTAACGTTAGCTAACAATAGGCATGATGACTATAATTATTTTTTTGCATAACTTAATAATATTCCTCTAAAGACAAACATTTGTGAAAACAAAATTAAAATATCTCAAAAATTGATAAAGTTGCAAGCGTTTTAAAACCCGGAATAAAAAGAGATGGCTGAAACGGCCAGTGACGTCAGAGCAATGTCGTTCATAGTAACTCATTACTAAGCTGTGGTAGCTTTACATAATCTCTTTGCCATGTGACGTCACAAGTGGATTTTTCATAGTAACTGAGGAGGCGCTCTGTTTCGCGAGAAAGGGACAGGAGATGCTGTTTATGCCAAACAAATACTCTTTGCGTCACTTAGCCAATGTCAGTGTCCGGTAGAAGATATCAAAAAATTATATAAAACCTTGTGCTTGTTATTTCAAACGTATCCTGAACAGATGCCCTCTAAAGAAATTTAAAAGCTTATTACTCCGTGATTTATAAACCGATTTTACAAATTTTTCCAATTATTGTATTCATTTTTAATCTTCTTTATGAAAGAAATATTTACTTGTTCATTTTTAATACTAGTCATCATGCCTATTGACCATGGTCTCACCTGATAGTAAAAGACAGCGGTCGACAATACAACACGCTTGCCAAGAAGACACTGGGTCTCTCTAGCCTTAAAAACTCAGATTATATATACAAGGTGTTATTTAATCCATTAGCATAAATTGAGTACATGATAGTTCATCATTTACTGATGATTATTAAAGAGTAAAGAGTGCAAATGAAATTATTTTTTATTAAAAATTATGAAGATTGCCGCGGCGCCTTACGTGCTTGGCACGGATGATTTTGATACATTTAAACGTTTCATTACCTTGTATGTACTAATTAAAAACAGTCATTCATTATTTGAAATAAAATTTGTGATGTAGAATTTGATTTAGTAAGTTATCCCATTTTTCGGAATTATTATTATTACCAAACCAATGTGTTAGAATTCAAAAATGTTGGTCCACACGTGACCGGTATCAGGAGTATGTATCTATATCTTTCAAAAGATGCTAATGAATTCAATTACACCCTGTATATTTGTCAGGAACTAATGTGCTGGTACAGTGTTTCATTCCTCTGCTGTCCGAATTATAAACAAAACTCAAAACGCATTCGAAGAATTTCTACCATATACGGTTACCAACCAAACAATTCTAGTTTATGCTCTCTATCTCTTGTTCTATAGCTGCCGATATTTAGGGGGGGGGGCAACTTGTTGATGAAGCAAGGTTAATTTTATTCAGCCCTACATTACACGGGGTAGGCCGCTATGATCCGCATCCAAAGAAGTTTTAACCATACTATACCTCATTAGAGTAATCGGCAAAGATTCCGAATGGGCGGGCACGCGGGCAGGGACGGTCGGCAGCGACATCTGTTTATTATGTTACTAAAGCCACAGTTTACTTACAACTAACCCGTTTTCACGCGTGTAATGTAAATTTTCCGAAATAAAATGTGTATGTTGATCTAGGATTCTAAGCAATTCACCTGCTTTTAATTAAATACGTATGAAGGCAAGAAAAACGGCCAAGTAGATACCTATAGCAAAATCAGAGCGAGAACATATAGAGAGATACAGATACAAGACTATTCTATTAATAAGGCTCTACGGAATAATTAATTGGATCGTTTGACTCGAGAGCTCGAGACTTACCCCCATATTCTAAGACGTTACCTCGAGATTACTCCACTCGACTCAACCTCGAATTAACCTCATTTTTGTGTTCTGTTATTTTTAGTTGACAATAAATAACCAACTTGACATTTCTGCGTCAATTTTTCTCAAACGAGAGAAGCGAAGCAACTGTCAACTCGAGGTACGTCGCGATGTGTTTTGAGTTTCCCTCAAAGTGAAGTAGAAGTCAAGTGAAGGATTTTTGGAGAAATGTTTTGGAATACGGGGGACAGTATTTGTTTGTTATTATTATTGTGACATTTGTTGTATAAATTCAAGTATTTCAAAGATATTTCCCGATTCAAAAAGTGAAATATTGTAAAACTATGTTTCCTTCCACGTAGCTTTCATTTGTCCGGACATCCGGACATAGTTCCGCTAGTTGATGCAGACTGCAGACTTCTAGTAATCTTAAGGTCATAACTCTCATTTGCCCAGTATTTTCACTTGCTGCTCTTCTAACCGAAACACAGTTTGGCTTTCACGCTACTGCCTGGCGGCAGAACTGGTAAAGCAGTGGTACCTACTATACTTAGACGAACTTTGCAGAAAAGTCCAACCAAAAAGTAAAGCTAGGTTAAAAATATGTTTTCTGTCGACCCTACAGCCCCAAATGCATGTAACCGTGTGATTTCATTGACACGTGTAACTCCGGCCCATTATTGCCCATGGCCCATCCGGCCGGGTATTGGATCATATCCGATTGGATCATTTCCGCCATGAACCACCCGGTGTGGGCAGTGAACCTGTTGATAGTTCATTGTGGTTCAATTTGTGACAGTTATGGGGTAGGTAAGGATATTTTTGCAGTTTTTAGGGTTCCGTACCCAAAGAGTGAAGTGAACCCTATCACAATTTGTTAGAATTTTTAACCATTAGCTACCTTAACTTCGGATCAAAAACCCACCCTTTACGTACTTCGATAGCTAATCCTTGCTTAACGAACTCGCCTTCGTTAGCAAACAAGTCCTTTAATTAAGTAATCTAAATCTAATTTACTCTGACAGAAAAACGCTAAAACTAGTTTTAATCCCTAGGTTAAAAAGCTGGAGTGATGGCTTTATTATGATACTTACTTCCATTGTTAACTACAGAAAACTATAGTTTTGATTTTTGATGTCGATAAATTAATTATATCCCTCAAAAGTAAACATTTGTGTAAACAAAAATTAAATATCTCAAAAAATGTCCAAGTTACAAGCATTTTAAAAACCGGAATAGAAATAGATAGATCAAACGGCCAGTGACGTCAGAGGAATGTCATTATAGTACCTCATTACTAAGCTGTGGTAGCTTTTCATACAATCTCTTTGGCATGTGACGTCACGAGTAAACGGGGGGAAACCAGCTTGTGCTAGAACCACAAAATTCTAGAATATTTATATCGTCCACCAACCCGCATTTGTCTAGCGTGGTGATTGATACCCACTCTGTCCATAATAAGGGAGGGCCCGCGTCCCAGTTGTGAGAATGAATTGGGCTGATGACGCTCTGAAAATACAATATTTAGGTTTCTACCCAAAGGGTAAAACTAACCTGCTAAGGCTCCGCTGTCCGTCTATTTGTCCGTCTGTCACCAGGTGTATCTCATGAACCGCGATAGTTAGACAGTTGAAAGTATTACAGACATAGATTTATATATGTGTCTATGATTACAGAGGATATTTCTGTTGCCTCTATAACAAAAAATACTATAAAAACTGAATAATATATATAGTTAAGGGGCCACAAACGTGATTTTATTGCTCGTTTTTATAATAACGTACGCAACCCTTCGTGCGCGAGTCCGACTCGCATTTGGCTGGTTATATAAATAATTATTCTCCAAGCATTCTTCATTAAGTATATATTCAGCCTAGGTATTCAAATACGTAGATAGTTATAGTTATATAGGTATCTTTCTCGTTTAGGCTATAAAATGATCAGGTGCAGCAGGTGCAGGCGACCTAGGTCCTAAGTTAGGCTAAAAACTGGTCTAGGCTAGACCTAAAATGGCGTGCACGTTAGAAATTGTTTTTCTTTATTTTATCTGGCTGTGTGAAGTTGTGAAGTTCATAACGGACTTCAAGTTTAATATGCTTTTTAAAAGGGCCTTAATTACATAAGGTAAGATCACCAAATAAGGCCTACCTTAATTTTTTTATTACCTAACTTGCAGGTTTTTAATAAAAATGTACTGGTAATTTGAAATACCTACATATATTTATTTATTAAACCTTGTAATAAATGAAATAAAATTGCCTTAGAAATAAAAATCACACTTTTGTGAACACAAATAACTAAAATGTCACTTTGGCCTTATTGAGAACTATGTGTAATTAATTTTAATAAAGCCCTAATAAAAACAAGTAAGCATAACCTCCTCGTCGGAAAGTCGGTTGAAAAATAAGTACTTATAAATAAATAATTTTGGTAACGTAGTAAATTAGGTACTACTTAAAAAAATACTATTTTTGGTATCCTTATTAGAACTTATTTTTAAGTTAGTTATTTCATATCCCCGTCACAAAATCAATTTCAAAAACATTATTTTTGTTAAAGTAGGTAAGCAAGTAAATTGCATATTATGACGTGTTCTGGTTTTGAGTGTGCACAGTGCAGCGCGCAAGCGGCGACAAATTACGCGGCGAATCTTGCGCTCGCGCTTGGCAGTCTAAAGCAAACTGATGTAAGTCGTGTTTTAACAAAAATTATCTAAGTATTTTTATTTCTCAGTTTTGTTATTCCTGTTTTATTCTGTACAAAACACTCTGTGAAATGTCACAATATAAATAAATAATCTTACGTTTATTTTTATCAGAGTTACACTCCCACTCACAATCTTCCGCGGGGTCATAAGTCCTGAGTCAATTATTTATTTTATTTATTATCCATAATATTATGTCAATTATTAGTGTTCTTTAACTAAGTTTGATGAACGTGTTACTTTCTGTATTTTTATACTAATTAGTTGAACAATGAGCTAACCCGCTAGTTACTAATTTGATAATGAGACATTAATTCTAAATAAATTAGTTACCAATAATTTGGTGTTTTAAGTTTATTTTATATTTTTGTATGATTCTGATTTAATCCCTTTCTGCAGGGCAGCATTCTAGTATTCGTGTCATCAAGCGTTCGGCGTCGAATTCGTTGCGGCCTTGTCGCCGGTCGTCGACTCCTGCGCAAGTTTTTATTCGCGAAAATAAGACGAATTGAGCGCGAGTGAGACAGATGCTAAATTACCCGGTCACTGGACGTTGTCAAGTTCGGTGACTGAAAACCAAGCTGGGAAAAAGTACCTAGGTACACGTATTAAAAATTTTAAAGGTATTTTTAGTGAAACCTAAATATTGTAACTAAGAGATAGTTATTTTTACAAGAAAATAATAATTTTCTGTATTTATTTCAGTAAGAAAAAAAAATCATAGTATTTATTTTAAAAAAGTAGAGGCTACCCGTAGGTCATTGGCCCTAAAGAGTCATTCTTATATTGGCCGCATTTTGGCCGAATGAAAGAGAGAGCTATTTCTCTCTTCTTTGCACCCATGGCAACCCTACACATTTTTCGTGTGCGTGATGAATACCGATTATCTCATTCACCGTGTTCGCTTTTTGAAATTCGTTTATGTGCGCGCCTCTGTCGTAGTGTGAGTCACGAAAATTATCTGTTTTGCGCTTTGTACTGAATGCAAATCGGTTGCGATCCAAAAATAATGTTGTTTGACTTTTTTTATTGTTTTAAATTCAGCGCTCGAAGCATTCACGCACACATTGCTCAATGTTTATATTATTAAATGCATAATATTTTTTTCGATAAGAATAGTTTGTGGTAGGTCGCGGATGTTATGCGTGTGTGCGTCAGAGCGCGCTTCGTTTTCGGCATTCTAATTTTAAAACCGGATTCAATTTTTTGTTTAGATTTGAGATAGCTCGTTGTTATTGGTCAGATCGATATTAGAACTTTCTGGCTTTGCTTATTTATTGGTCAGTGATTTTTTTATTGTTTTTGAGATTGATTACCATTTTTTAGGGTTGGGCGTATTAAATGTAGGCCTCACCGCGCGACGCCTTGATTGTTGAGGACCATGATTTTTAACCATCACATTTTTATTTTTAGTTTACCTACTAGGTAACATGATTACCCACAAAAAATTATGAAGACGGCCTAGATCTTGAATCCCAGATGCTAAACATAAACCACAAAGCCGTAATTGTCAATTGACAAGCGACATGTCCAGAAAACAAAACGGTAAACCGTTAAAACTAATTAAAGTGTAATCAAAAACGTTAGTAAAAGCTAAAACATAAGTCATCAGCGTTCACACAAGGTGGTTGACCGGCGTCAACAATAAGAGGAGCACATATCCCGTCACCTGCTGCTGCAAAAACACGGCTCTGCGGTCCAGCCGCAACCGGACTGGACCGGTCCCACCTGATTTAATGATGAAAACATGATTTTTAGAATTAGACACACGATTTTTAGACTGGCAATAATATCTTGGTGCTGGTTGCGCTTTTTTCGTCGAAGTTATTCGATATGTCAATATTCATGATCTTCTGTGAATTTTTGTCTAATAGTTAAGTATAACATTATGAATTATATGAATACACCGATAAAATATAAATGAAATAGAATTAATAGGCTAGTAATTAGCTATATTATATTTACCAAATATGTATTAGATGAATGAGAGTACCTACTTGCACTTAAGTAAATAGTGCATCTGCATTTTTATCATTTATTCATCATCATCATCAGCAGCAACAACAACCTGAAAACGTCCACTGCTGCAGTGCTGGTCTCCTGCATCCATCGTGACCCCACGGTTTTTACCAGGTCGTCATGCTACCTAATAATTAACAATAATTAAACTCAAAATTAATAACAAAAATCAATTAATATATAAACAGAAAATCATTACCTACGTGAAATAAGCTTCAACTTTTATTATATTATTCTAATATATACAGGTACCTACACACTACACTTCACTTCGCTTCGCTTGAATCCCGACAGAAACAAAAAATCAACTACTTACTGTATGCATCCATTGGCACTTACTTTTACGTCATTAATTTTATACCCTCGATAGCAGCCCATAAATGTATATTCAAATCGGCTAAGCGTAAATAATAGTTCAGTTCCCGGTCATTACCCCTTGTAATAGAACCCTCCTAGATTAGCAGGGAAAAACAAAAATGGCGCATTGTTCTGTTAAAAGCCAGTGTTGGCACAAAGGGTGGTATTTTCATGATTTTAGTTAGAAAACCAACGTAGGCCTCCACCAATAGCCAGCGCCCCTGTCCGCGATAGATAGGGGATGATGGTTTGTAAAAAAAGCAAAAAGCGCTTCATAGACAAGGAGGGACAGCGCTTGATGCCCGCATCCGCAGGCTTAATAGCCTAATAACTTTTTCAATTTTTTTCTCATTTTTTCTAATTATTTTTAATATTAATCTGAAGTAGTTGTTACTAATATTTGTTTATGAATAATAATAATTATTAACCAAAAACACATTTATTTTTATAAAATAAATACCTAAAATAATCATTATTTTAACAAATAACCCTTAACAGATTCATTTTATATTTATCGTTTATTATAAAAACAAATAAATCTCAGATTTTCATCCGTAAATTATACTAAAATCCATCAATTCTCACGTTTCGCTTGATTTATCTATGAAGCGCTTTCCCGCTTGATGTGTACAAACCTCCCCTAGTCCGCATCTAGGAGGCATCCTGGTCCCGTTTACACACATTATTGCAGTTTGATGAATTGCCCCGCGACGCTGCCGCTGCGTGCCTGCGCCCGGTCGTTCAACTTTCGAATGTAAAAAATAAGAAAATAGGAGTTATGACAGTTCGGACTAGAACAGCCGATTGATGATAACAATAATATTATGAAAAATAATTTTGAATTTTGGCCTAATCTAGCCAACCAAGTCTGTTTAATTATTTTAACGTAGGTTAAAAGACATTTACATAGGGAGGAGGCAATATTGTACTTATAACAATAGGTAATAATTATTATGTCTTACTAACATGTGCCTGTGATAAATTTTAAATTAGGTGAGTAATTTTAATGTAGCATCCAAATAAAAGGGGTATTGTGAAGAGATTTGATCAACATAACAATAAAAAGCACTAGGTAAATACAAAACAAACAACAACCAAATTAATTATAGGTAACCCAAAAATATCAAACTCAACTATGTAATTGGGCGCAAGATTTAAATTTTTGAAGTTTTAAAATCTACTGATTCTAAATTCTAAGACTGAATACCAATTTTAAAAATCGGAGTAATTAAAATTCGTAAGTACCGAAAACCGAAAATTAAAAGTATTCAACTTTAAAAACCCGAATTCAACGAAAAAAGAAAACAAAACAAAACCAGTATCCAAAAGGTCAATTTCGGTTTAAACTTCAACTGAATTTAAAATTAAAACTTACTTATTATATCGGAATGATTTAAAAAGTGGTACATTGAACTTGGCTTGGTAAGTTGGTACTAACCTATCGCAACGTGTCCTGCGTTGTGTTTGTGTGCGTGTGATCTGTCAGCGTGTGCGTGCATTTCGTGAGTTCATTCACCTTGCCAGTTGGGGAAGTTGGGAAAAGAGAAAGCTGTGGAGAGGGCTTTTTTAATGTGTACACAAGAATTTTTAATTTCAGGTTTTAGTTTTGTTGCGTGCTTGCTTAGAAGTAAGTCCCAGATTATACTTTTCAGGAAACATTATTTTTATTTTCTTTTTGATTTTTATAAATATGTTGAGTACGTGCCTATCCAGCGCCATCATGCTAACTAACGTACTCAGTTTATTTTTAAAAGAAGGACGTAGTTTTTGGATCCTGTAAGCACCTACTAGGCTTATAAGAATACTGTGCGATCGACTGATCGTAGATAAGATACCTAAAACAGTTATTTGTAAACATTTCCAAGTAGTTTATGCAATAAATCACCCTTCATTCATGATAGAGAGTATTTTCATGATAGAGTCAATAGGTAATTTTTTTGCCTAAAACAAACACCGAATTCTTTGAACTGTGAATTCCAATCCTAATCAATATAACGTAATTTTTTACGCAATTGCATTATTTTGGTGTTATATGAATGAAGGTTCTGTTACAGTACAATTATTTTTTAGACTCAATTTCAACTCCCTTCGTCCTCTGTCCGTCCGATATTTAACCAAGTCGTGGAGTTGCATTTTTGCCATGCACGCACTTAACGAGCGCGTGTGCGTACATACACGCACACAAACGCACATAGGTATAGGTGAGTGCGTATAGTGAACGAATTTTTTTCTTAACATTAGTGCACACTGGCCGCACTGGTCGTTTTTCAAGATTACCCACGTATTTATTACCTTAGATCAGTTTTAACTTAAGGAGTAGGGAGCAGATTTGTACAGAAAACAGACCGACATAAGTAGGTAAAGCAAAAAGGCTTAAGTATTCTTTGAATATTGGATCCAGGATAAAATTATCTAGCATCTAATTTTGCGAACGGAGGACCTCGCGAGCCCTTTTTTGCAACCATCACATCAACCGCCGAAAAACATCCACTAGTGACTTCTCATACACCACAGAACACATGCCTCCCCCATAAACGCCACGCTCATCATATGAGGGGTCAGCCATGATCACCCGACCAGCACGCTTACCTACTCCTGCCTACGTTTGTTAAAAGTCGTGTCGACTTGGCACAAAAATCCTGTGAACGCTAATAATTTAAGAGCTTGCAAACTTTACCTATTGCAGACGGGCATACGTATAGACATAAATGTATATAATACACTGTAGGTATTATACTATCTGTGGCACCTATTAGGTATTTCTGTTGTATCCTATCCTGTGTGTACCCCTCGCTTTACAGTCAGTATCAGTTTCGGCGTGATGTCCGCTCGTCACATCCGCAGCGAGCTTTGACTGCTTAAACTTATATATATTTGTAGGTAGGTACATAATGTATTCCAGTAACTAGACACCAACTTAAATAAATGATGGGAATTTACAAATAAAAAAGCATCTAATTACTATATCCGTTATATGGCAAAAAAATAATTGTTTTTAACATCAAAACCATTCACTGCTGAACAGTGAACATAGGCCTCCCATATTAGGATGTTGCCACAATCATCACACTATTTGCAGGTTTTGGTGATTGCTAGAAACTATTATAAGTATACCTACTTCTAAATTGTGCTCATTTCTCTGGTAGGTGGGTCTGTGCTAATGAAGATGCATACATACCCACTGGGCTCGAAGTCTGCAATTTTGCGTCATGTGTAATTGGACTGATGATCTGGTGAAAACCGCGGGGAGCCGATGGAATCAGGAGGCGAGCAGCTGCTCGAGGTGGCGCTCTGTGGGGAGGCCTATATTCAGCAGTGGACGCCTTCAGGCTGTAGATGTCTCAAACCTTTGGCTTAAGACACAATTGAAATAACAGACTTCAGGCCCTGCTCGTTGGTCAACTCTAAAATCTTTTTCCCCATCGGCAAACCCAACCTACTCCAAAACACGGCGGCTAAGTACTGATGTCTGTATTTTGTTAAAACTACCCCTTACCAGTGTTGTAACCCCACCCGCAGGGGGTTGTAACCTACCCCAATGCTAAGTTTCGGCAGCCCTACACAATAATTAGGAAGCGACGAGACAAGTGGTGGCCCAGTCTAGTGGTTGGACCAAGTTATAGGGTTTTGCGATAAAGCAGTACCTAACTAGCGTCTACTAAACACACCTACGTAACCATGCCTACGTCTGCACTAAGTTGGCCCGCTCCAATGTCTGCACTTATTTCTCTATAAACCGCATTTCAAATTCTGCTAAATATTCTCATTTTATCGGTAGGTATTTACTTGTTATTTGAAATTGGGAGACTTGGTTTCCTGAAAGGATTTTCTGAAAAGTGGATCGGGCCGCAAACAAATGCATTGAGGGCCGCATGCGGCAAGTTTGACATGCCTGCTCTAGGCTCTAGCTGGGTAACCACGCTAGAGCCTACTAGTTTCTTGCTATTGAGTATGACCTCGTGAGTTTTATGCAGGCGTTTAAAACAGGTATACATTATTTTAGTAGAGTTCTTGGAGTTGAGGTGCAGTTTTCCTGATGATACCTAATTACCTGATAAGTAGCTCAGACCTCAGATTTCTGACAAAATCTAGGTTTGTTTTATATTTTGTAACTTCTGCAGTATACTCATCATCATCATCATCATTAACAGCCTGAAGACGTCCACTGCTGAGTATAGGCCTCCCCCAGGGAGCGCCACCTCGAGCTGCTTGCCTCCTTACGTAGCAGGTAAAAAAAGTTCACAATATGACCAATGTCGTGCTCATTTTGCGTATTGTACCTACATTTTGCTCCGAAGCACTACATTTGATTTTTCTGATTTTAGGTGTGGCATTTTGACATTATATACCTCTACATTCAGACAAATGTATAAATAATTAATAATTATTTAAAATAATTATTGTTTTATCCGGTATGCAAACGGAACGCAAAGGGGATATCTGGACTAAAAGTACAAAAATCCCCTTCGCAGGGTATTACAAAAACGTGATAAATTGGTTAAGGGGAATTTTGGACGTTTTAGTCCAAAAATCCCCTTCCGGCATGAAAAGAAGATGCAAAGGGGATTTCTGAGATTGTCTAAGGGGAATTATGGAATAAGCCCTGCATTCATCGGCTCCCCGCGGTCTTCACTAGATCGTCTCGGTCCGCGTAGGGGGCCTGCCTGGTGCCTACGCTGCGTCTTCCGGCTCATGGTAGGCACTCAAGAGGTTTCTTTCCCATCCGTTGTGTTCTGCGAGCGATGCGATGCGGCCTGTGGCTTGCTGAATATTGCTTATTTTTATTCTCTATCTCGTAGCAATTGGTCGTAACATATTTCTTTGCGAACAATCTAACATGGAAAGTTACTAGGACGTGGTGGTCCAAGGTGGTTATTAGCCATTCCTTGTATGGATGACTGCTACAAAATTTATTTTTCCAGTGTTGTTTAGGTACCGTTCTATTCTACCAACCCCGCTCGTCTCTCCTACCTTAACCGAAATAGTTGGGGCGCGAAACCCTTTAGTGTACGGGAGCCCTTAAATTCGGGGGTGCAATTAGGGCGCGCGCACGTATTCGGGATAGGTAGGTATTAAAACATACGTAAATAAATAATGGAGTCCTGTAGGCCTAGCACGAACATTTACGCGGGAGTAAGTGTAACGTTAACGTAAGCCAGTTGTATGGCATTTGATCAGCGCCCCATACAACTAACTAAATGTTCGTGCTAGGCCCTCTGTTATGCGTTTGATTTTACATGATTTTTTGGTCTCTGGAGTTGTTTATTACTTTATTTGGTACTCAAAAAGCATATTTCTAATTGTAATGTAATAAAATAGACAAAAAATTAAGTTTTTACTTCATTGCATCAAAACCAATTTCCTATGGATTTTGTACTGCTGCACGGCTAACTCTGCACTCTTGTCATGGAAAATAAATAAATATCTAATTATAATTTTTGGTTTCAAACCTTATGGACCTTCGAGGACGGGCCCGATAGCTCAGTTGGTAGTAGCCCTGCCTTCTAAACAGAGGGCTGTGGGTTCGATTCCTACTACAGAACAAACATTTGTGTGATGAACATAGATGTTTCTTCTGTGTATGTATTTACAAACAAAAAAGTATCTAAGTATTATGTCAGTTATCTGGTTCCCGTAGTACAAGCTTTGCGGCTAGATGGCGTTGTGTAAAATGACCACACCAAGGAACTTATACGTATACCTTGGGCCACACATATTTATTTTATACTTTTTAGTATTTAACATAATTATAAAGACCTTATTATTTGTAACATGGTCGTAGATTTGTAGCAACATGTGTTGCATTAGATACATAATGCACGCAGATCTTTTTAGGCAAATCATTCGTGAGAGATGCAAACTTTTAATTAATTAAGTAACGTGTAATATTTTAAAGTTACATCGACCCAAGTAACACATACAAAAAGTGATAAATAATTTATCTAAATAAATTAATGACAAAACTAAATAAAATTATTTATAACTTTATTTTTATATTTATTTTAATGTTATTTATATAAAAAACTAACGACCAAGAACTTATTTCAAATATAAAAAAACATATTAAGACAAGTTAGATAGGTTCATTTATTAAATATCACTGCGTATAGTATTAACTGTACAAGAATAACATCTATCTACACCTACATTTACACAATAATAACATTAAACATTTTAAACTAATTAAAATTGTGCAAGTTACATGAGTTCACCATATTCCACCTCCACTCAAATAAATGACAAACTTAGGCCAACGGCCGACCATTAAGACCAAAACTGGTTTAATATTTATTATAGCTTTTACTTTAATGACATATTACAAAGCCGCTAGCAAAAAATGACACATATATATATATATATATAAATATATATAGATTCCCCCATGGGCACTTAGTTGATCAGACGTGCCATATAGGTAGTAATTTGTTGATCCGATTTCACTTGTTGATCCGGGTGGTATTTGTTGATCCAATACAGCATCACCGTCAGTAAGTGGCTCCGATTGGAGCCACAAATGTCATCGACAGTAATAATAATAATTACGTGTTTTTTATACAAATCCACCTTTTTTGCGTTTGAGCACTAGTTGATCCGATTCAAATGAGCCAATCAGAGCCCACAAATTGTCACGAGCTCAGCAATTGGTTGCTGGCGCCCTTGCAGGCATTATCTTATTCAAGTATAGTTTGTACATGAGGTTTAAAGACGGAGCTAAACTCTACATTGTTTCTGCGGTTAGTGAACAATTGTGCGCCAGTTTTTACCAGTACCTATTATTTACCTATGATTATTATCAGAGTGACTGCTAGTAACGGTAAGTGTATTTTGATATTTTTACCACCAACAATAGGTTCGAGTAATAATTTTTCAAAATTGTAATAAGTAGATAGTACATAGATCCTATGAATGTAGTATATGTGGGTAGATTAAGGTTATTCAAAAATGTATTGACAACTTTTGTTTTGTTTTAAGTAACTTTTTATTTTGTTGCAGCAGGTACAGCAACGCATTAACATACTGTGGCAAACACATTTGTTTATTTATGGAACCCCACCATAAACAAGTATCAAACTAAAGAACCTATAGATATTAAAATGGTCCTTTATTGCGACATAATATCTAAATAAAGAAGACTATCGCACATCTATAACATCTTTTAAACGGCCATGGAAAGAAACCCATTTATCTCATAAAACGAAATATGCGTGTATCATCTGGAAGAAAAGAACGAATCCCAATATGCCTCTCCATCCATCTCTTATAGTCATTCAGTTAAACTGACGGAAAAAGTATAATATTTGATAGGATAATACATACAAAGTATTTCTGGTGTCAGGAGTCCAATTTTGCTTTTATGAACATTACACAGCTGATGATGACTGCTACGATGTTTGTGCTTATTGAACCATTGGATGATTATGTTGATTTTGTGATGTTAATTACCTATGATGATGAATAATTTAAATTTAAATAAAATCTAGTCCTATTTACTTGTTAATTGGTTTTATTAAATTTCCTTATAATAGTACTATTTAGTACCCCACAAATAATTCACTCAGTAAGTTTTAAAACGTTTGAATCAATTTAAGTAGAGGTTTCAGTTCTGCATTCTATAAATCTCTCGGAAAGGTTCTCGAGTGGCTACCACGAACCTGAAGGCTTAGTTTAGACCGGTTCCCTACTAGGTGACCGATGATCTGGTGAAAACTGCTGGGAGCCGACGGATGCAGGAGGCGAGCTGCCGCTCAAAGTAGCGCTCTCTGGGGGAGGCCTATGTTCAGCTGTGGACGTTTATCCAAATTCGTGTAGCCGTTTCAGCGTAAAGAGGTAACAAACATACAATCACTCAAACTTTCGCAATTAGTTTCTTCTTCGGTAAACGTTGTTCCCGAAATTGCCGGATAAATAACACTAAACTTGATAGTGTTGATGACACAAAAGATAATATTTGCCTATTTTCTTGTTTAATAATTCTAAATGGCTGTAATATTATTCTTTAAAACAATAGAATTATTGATTGTTATACGTATTTTTAAGGTATGGAACCTTGAATTTTGGTCAAAAGTACCTACACGTTTCAAGGTTTCGGAAGTTTTTATAATCTTTATAGGATTTGTGCATTTTACTCTAAGATTTGGTGCAAAATAAAACTCTAAACTAAAATATAGTTATCTAAGACTTTGTTATTAAAATTATTACCTAATAGTAAGCAGTAGTAGTAATAGAAATTCTTCAAAAATCAATGCCAAATGAAGACTCAGCTCTCAGAAAAACTCGTGAATTAATGGCAGACAGGAGCGATGAAACTGCAGTCTTCAGTTGATATGTCAGCGTACGGTGAACTCAATAAACAAACCTGGAGTAGAGTTTACAAAAACTGTGTATGAGAGTGGTGTCATTTCATCCAAGCCTGAGATTCTGAGAGAGATCTAGAACCTCTATGGACAGTTATACACCTCAACATGTAAGCCCACTACTAACACAGCTCAGGACACCAGAGCCAAGTTAGTCCGACACTATACCGAAGATATCCCGGATATCAGGCTGTACAAGACTAGAATGGCTCTCAAGCAGCTTAAAAACCACACAGCGCCAGGTGAGGATGAATTACGACCGAACTTCTGAGAGCGGTACTAATAGTCCTACAGAAGTTATTTAATTCTGTCGTCCTTGAAGGTACAGCGCCAGAGACGTGGCACAAGAGCGTGGTGGTACTCTTCTTCAAAAAAGGTGACAACACATTATTGAAGAACTAGGCCCATCTCGCTCTTGAGTCACGTGTATAAGCTGTTTTTGAGTCATTACGAATCAATCGTCTCCTACGCAGGTTTGATGAATTTCAGCCTCCCGAACAAGCCGGTTTCCGAAAAGGCTTTATCACCATAGACCACAACCATACGTTACGCCAGATTATACAGAAGACCAAAGAGTATAATCGGCCGTTATGTTTAGTGTTTGTGGACTATGAGAAGATCTAATCAATCGAGACTTGGGCGGTGCTGCAGTTCTTACAGCGATACCAAATTGACTAGCGGTATATCGAAGTGTTGCAGTATTTTCTACAGCAAGGCCATAATGTCGGTCCGACTGCAGGACCAGGGGTCTAGCAAAGGTCCCAAATGATAACACTATCGCCAAACGCTTACTTTTCCGCAGCTGATATCATTTCAATACATTTTTGGAGTTAGCGTTTGGCGTTAGCATAGCGTTAGCAATTGGGATCTTTGCTAGACCCACAAAGTGCGGAGAAAAACCCATTGCAAGGAGGCGTGATAAAAGTAGACGTTATTTTTCCGAAGCTGTACACAAACGCGTTGGAAGACGTTTTCAATTACTTGGAGTGAAAAAGATCTGGCATCAACATAAATGGCGAACACATTACTAATCTTCGCTTTGCCGATGATATTGTAATGGCGGGGTCGCTTAACGACCACAAGTCAGCAATATGCTCAACGACCTTAGAAGTCTCCCGACAGGTTGGTTTTAAGATGAACACGAACAAGACGAAAATCATGTCTAATGCCCATGTTCCACTTGAACCGGTAATATTTGTTGGGAACGATACTCTCGAAGTTGTCGACAAATATGTCTGACTAGGACAGACTGTCCAACTTCGACAAAGAGGTCGCACGAAGAATCCAACTTGGCCGGGCAGCGTTCGAGAAGCTTCGACCGACCCATATTTTCGTCTAAAATACCGCAGGGGAGCAGGTGGCGAGAAGCCGCTCAAGGTGGCGCTTTGTTGGGAGGCCTATGTTCAGCAGTGGACGTCTTCAGGCTGTTGACAATGGTGATGATGATGACCTAATAATAGTAACCAAAACGAGACGTTTTTGCAGCAAAATAGTAAAAGATTTAAGTAAAACAACATGAAAAATTCAATAGTTATTAAGTACAAAGAGTATTTTTGTAAATAATGTTGAGGTAGTACCAGCTTTAAATTTAAATTTCAATTGTTTATTTGCATTCCACTATGTAGTTTTTTTTTCAAGGGGCATTATTTTTTATTTATTTTAGTTGCAATTGTGATTTAATTAACATTATTTTTGTTTATAATAAATAACGGCTAATAGTAATTTACTTCATTTTAATATGGGTTTTTTGCTGGTGCCCCAAATCATACGGTGAAATGATAAAAACTCCCAAAACCGCAAAACGTAGGTTGGTACTTTTGACAAAAACTCAAGTATGGAACCTTAAAAAATTACTGGATTTTAGAATAATATTACAGCTACTTAATACAAACAGCAGGCAAATATTATAATTTGGTTGTAATCAACAACACCATCAAATGTTATTTTACCCGGCATTTTGTCCAATTTCGTGCGGCAGACTCCGTGTGCCAATAACCAATAAAAGAAGTTAATTGATACATGAAAATCACTTTATGACTATTAGGTCGAAGACGGAAAATTTTCTCAATTTCCATTAAATATATAAAATACTTAACTCAAAAAGAAAATAAAATTTGCAATACTAACTTAAGAGATAACCCACGGTAGATTAGATACGGTCTTCGAGCCAATCATCCTGTATATTCGGTTCGGAGCCAACAAATACTGAAGCACATTAAAAAATATACCTACGTTACTTAAAATAGTTCGGATCAAATTAAGCTCTAATTTTGATAATATAAATGGAGGCACATAGACGCTGTATCCCGACATGGATCAACATACGACTTTGCATTTGGTATACAAACTGGAGCCAATAAGTGTTTAAGCATATCAGAATTTTGGTCGTTAAGGAGTCGATAAAGTTCCAAATTGAAATGAAAAACATGTCGCGTATATCACTTTCTCAATGAGTATGTTCGGCAACGTCGCCTTCAACTCTGCGACGTTGCCACTCCGGGCAAGATATATGCAACCGGAGTCGAGTAGTAAGGCGAAAAAGGTGGAGTCAACAATGCACGGCAGTCAGGCTGGATCAACTTTGGGCCCAAGTTGGTATTTATATATATATAATTATTTTTAGTCATAGTCCAGTATAAGTCAGGTAGTCATAGTCCAGTCTAAGTCAGGTAATCATAGTCCAGTCTAAGTCATGCTCCAGCAAAGTGGTGGCAACTTTACTAGAAGCTTCTATGGAGTTTTGGAAGCAACACGAAAAATCACGTTTCACCACATTATATCACTTGCCTACACTCATGCTCGTAATTCAGCACTTAATGCGTAAAACGCCACCAGTTTTAAACATTAACACTGGAAGAAGCAAAAGTTTTGAAAAATAATACAATGCAACGACGTGAACTTTTCCGCGTTCCCGCCAAAACTCCATATATATATTGAATTTACACAACAATAAACACATTTTTAATTTAGAAATGTTTGAACATAGAGCAAGAAAAAGAACACTCGCGAGCGTTTTTTCTTTGCTCTGTGGCATTGAAATATAAATGGCATGTTTTTTTACTATTATTATTTAAAGATAATTATTACAGCGTAATATCATATAATAGGCATGGTGACTACTATTAAAAATGAACAAGTAAATATTACAGATTAATTTGTGAAGGAAAAATTAGAATCACGAGCGGGATTGAACCCAAACGCGTTGGAAGACGTTTTCAATTACTTGGAGTGAAAAAGATCTGGCATCAACATAAATGGCGAACACATTACTAATCTTCGCTTTGCCGATGATATTGTAATGGCGGGGTCGCTTAACGACCACAAGTCAGCAATATGCTCAACGACCTTAGAAGTCTCCCGACAGGTTGGTTTTAAGATGAACACGAACAAGACGAAAATCATGTCTAATGCCCATGTTCCACTTGAACCGGTAATATTTGTTGGGAACGATACTCTCGAAGTTGTCGACAAATATGTCTGACTAGGACAGACTGTCCAACTTCGACAAAGAGGTCGCACGAAGAATCCAACTTGGCCGGGCAGCGTTCGAGAAGCTTCGACCGACCCATATTTTCGTCTAAAATACCGCAGGGGAGCAGGTGGCGAGAAGCCGCTCAAGGTGGCGCTTTGTTGGGAGGCCTATGTTCAGCAGTGGACGTCTTCAGGCTGTTGACAATGGTGATGATGATGACCTAATAATAGTAACCAAAACGAGACGTTTTTGCAGCAAAATAGTAAAAGATTTAAGTAAAACAACATGAAAAATTCAATAGTTATTAAGTACAAAGAGTATTTTTGTAAATAATGTTGAGGTAGTACCAGCTTTAAATTTAAATTTCAATTGTTTATTTGCATTCCACTATGTAGTTTTTTTTTCAAGGGGCATTATTTTTTATTTATTTTAGTTGCAATTGTGATTTAATTAACATTATTTTTGTTTATAATAAATAACGGCTAATAGTAATTTACTTCATTTTAATATGGGTTTTTTGCTGGTGCCCCAAATCATACGGTGAAATGATAAAAACTCCCAAAACCGCAAAACGTAGGTTGGTACTTTTGACAAAAACTCAAGTATGGAACCTTAAAAAATTACTGGATTTTAGAATAATATTACAGCTACTTAATACAAACAGCAGGCAAATATTATAATTTGGTTGTAATCAACAACACCATCAAATGTTATTTTACCCGGCATTTTGTCCAATTTCGTGCGGCAGACTCCGTGTGCCAATAACCAATAAAAGAAGTTAATTGATACATGAAAATCACTTTATGACTATTAGGTCGAAGACGGAAAATTTTCTCAATTTCCATTAAATATATAAAATACTTAACTCAAAAAGAAAATAAAATTTGCAATACTAACTTAAGAGATAACCCACGGTAGATTAGATACGGTCTTCGAGCCAATCATCCTGTATATTCGGTTCGGAGCCAACAAATACTGAAGCACATTAAAAAATATACCTACGTTACTTAAAATAGTTCGGATCAAATTAAGCTCTAATTTTGATAATATAAATGGAGGCACATAGACGCTGTATCCCGACATGGATCAACATACGACTTTGCATTTGGTATACAAACTGGAGCCAATAAGTGTTTAAGCATATCAGAATTTTGGTCGTTAAGGAGTCGATAAAGTTCCAAATTGAAATGAAAAACATGTCGCGTATATCACTTTCTCAATGAGTATGTTCGGCAACGTCGCCTTCAACTCTGCGACGTTGCCACTCCGGGCAAGATATATGCAACCGGAGTCGAGTAGTAAGGCGAAAAAGGTGGAGTCAACAATGCACGGCAGTCAGGCTGGATCAACTTTGGGCCCAAGTTGGTATTTATATATATATAATTATTTTTAGTCATAGTCCAGTATAAGTCAGGTAGTCATAGTCCAGTCTAAGTCAGGTAATCATAGTCCAGTCTAAGTCATGCTCCAGCAAAGTGGTGGCAACTTTACTAGAAGCTTCTATGGAGTTTTGGAAGCAACACGAAAAATCACGTTTCACCACATTATATCACTTGCCTACACTCATGCTCGTAATTCAGCACTTAATGCGTAAAACGCCACCAGTTTTAAACATTAACACTGGAAGAAGCAAAAGTTTTGAAAAATAATACAATGCAACGACGTGAACTTTTCCGCGTTCCCGCCAAAACTCCATATATATATTGAATTTACACAACAATAAACACATTTTTAATTTAGAAATGTTTGAACATAGAGCAAGAAAAAGAACACTCGCGAGCGTTTTTTCTTTGCTCTGTGGCATTGAAATATAAATGGCATGTTTTTTTACTATTATTATTTAAAGATAATTATTACAGCGTAATATCATATAATAGGCATGGTGACTACTATTAAAAATGAACAAGTAAATATTACAGATTAATTTGTGAAGGAAAAATTAGAATCACGAGCGGGATTGAACCCGCATCCATCCATCCCTCAAGCTTGTTTGATCAAGCAAGCTCGGCTAAAAGAGGTACACACACGTCACTGCCCGTTTGAGCTATCTCTTTCTATTCCTGTTTGTTGTCATTTTTTATTTTTGTTTGCACGACTGTTTATATTTTGAGGAATATTATTAAAATATGCAATAAAAAATAGTAGTCGTCATGCCTATTACAGTTCTGTGCATCGAAAACCATCAAGTTACGTCTAATGATGTTCCAAAAATTTTTATTTACATTCCGTGATCATAAATTTGGAAATTCTCAGTATAGTTTACTAGGTATTTGGTACAATATATATTAAAGTGTCTTTGTCTAAAGCTATACATACTTATAATACATTTTGTCAACTTCTCATTGGCGAGAAACGTCACGCGTGGAAACGGGACAAAACACAAGTCGTTTTCCCGAGTGATATTTTGATTTTCCGGGTAAAAAAGTACTTTTAAGATTAAGTTCTATCGAACTAGACGTTAATTTAAAGGTCATAGTGAATCAACCAATAAGATATCAAAACGCCACTACCGCCACTGGCGGATAAATTTTGAACTAAAATGATAACTTATGGTGGGTTCTTTCCCTCTTTTTGTTCACTAAATATTTAATTTTGTCTCGCTTTTACCCGTGTAGTTAATCGTAAGCGTGAAGTTGATAGACGATGATTGGTTATGTGTGATAAAGTATAAACACCAATTTAATGTTATTTGAGATTATGTATTGTCTTAAGTATAACTTACGACTATTTACATAATATATACGGATCACATTTATATATAATTTTGTCAGATAGCTGATAATAATAATAATATAAAATGGTAAATATATAATAATCTCTTTTATACACTATTTATATTTATAATATTAAAATAATATATTTAGGAAACAACGAGACAACGGCTAGCAGGCTATATAAAGCGCGCGCTGCACGAGCGCCGCTCATTCGCTTGCGGAATTTCAAAGGGACAAGAGTGGTTGTTATCGACGCGATTTGTGAGTTGGTCAAAAGTGCTGTTTATTAAGTTCAGTGTTTTGTGTTTAATCTTGTGAGTACTTTGATTTATTTTGCTAAATGGTGTTTACTTTATTCTCGTAAATGTTGAGGTTATAACTTTGTTGACTTTAGAATAAATTGTGATTAGGTTACTTGATTGTTTTTTTAAAGAATTTCCCTCCTGGATGCTAAATATATTATACTAAAGGTATGTACCATATACATGGAAGAAAGTAATTCTCGTTTATATAAAAGGCCTTTTCCTGACTGATTGACAGACAACGCACAGCCCAAGCCGCTGCATGTAAAGGCTTGGGAACGTGGCTTCCTTTTATGACTAAGAAATATTTTTTTAAATTCAACCCCTTAGTGGGTAAAGAGTAAAAAAAAACGGTTACTTGTATGATCGTTGTGAAACGTTACGCATCCAAAAAGGTATAAAAATAAAAGGCACCTCCTGAAGGGTTAAAAAATATAGAAGGAGGTCCTATCGTAAGACGCTGGCACGGCCTAAAGCACTGAAACTAAAATTTTGAAATTGCGAAGATACGTTCATTACATACAAAAAATGGAATTCATGAAAATTCAGCCCTAAAGGGGTGGAAAGGGTCTTTATATGGAAAATACTTAGGTAGGTAGGTACCCTAACTATTGTCTTACAACTTGGACCATACAAACGAGTTAAAATGAAATGGGTTTTCTCAGTTGTTTTAGGCAATCAGTTCAAGGCCATCTAAACGCGTTCAACCGAGCTATACCGAGAAAACCGGGCGTCCAGAACTTGACTTGCTCAGGCTCTAACTGCGTTCTGTTTATGTTGGTGAAATGCAAACTGTAGATCTGAACTCAGTTACACGCTTAAACCGAGTTTAACTTGAATTGATCGCGTATTTGTAAGATTAGAACATTGGTTACCATAACAACGGATAAAAAACTCACAAATTATTAATCCGAACTTATTATAACTATTACTATTCTATCTAATAACCCAGATAATATAATACCTACAGTACAGATGCCTCATCCCATACAACGGAATAACGCGGGCTATTTTACAAATTATTTTATTTCTGCATAACGCAAGATTAACAAGCGACATTTATTGCGTGTTGGCGAAGTATTGGGCCAAATGAATACACTGGACAGTAACTTGTAACTCTCTAGACACGATCGCTACATTTTTTTCACGTTCGGGCTTTTTTTTTTTGTTTTGTACATGCTAATAATGAATAAGTGTTATAGGATAACATATTATTAGATAGAATAGTAAAATTATTTTACGCATTGAATTAATTAATCAAAATTTTAAAGTACTTGATTAATATGATATGAATATGACTATACAATATACATTACATGCTATTTACATAAACTACAATTATGTAATATTCACTATTAATACGTAACACTAAAACTGGCACGTTTAATACATAATTAATATTAAAATGCATTAAATATACATATTAAAGTATTGCACATAATAATAATAACGAATTGGATCAAGGATTAACCATTTTAATTATTAACATTTTGTAACGGTTATTTTGTGTTTTGTTTCTCTCTAACAAGTTTGAAATAGGTTAAGGTAAAACGAGAGGGAGCACTGAGTAGATAGATCTTCTAGTAGTTATTGAGGGGCATTGATCTCAATTGGCTAGATGCCAAAAAATAAAAAAAAAAAACAAAAAAAATCATCATGAAAAAAATCAAGAAATATAAAAAACCATAATCCATCATGAGGAATGATTAAATAAAATATTATTTTTACAGAGTAGGTTAAAAATTAATGCATTAATTGAATAAATAAGTAAAGTCGGTAAATAAATCACGGAGTTATAAGCTTTTAAAGTTTCTGAAGGGGGCATCTCCTGTCTCTCTAAACAGAGCATCTCTCACTATAAAAACGCACGTTGTGACGTCACATGCCAGAGTTTGTATGTAAACCTACCACAGCTTAGTAATGAGGTACTGTGAAGGACCAAATTCTGACGTCACTGCATGTTTGACCTGTCTCTTCCTGTATTTATCTATTGCTGAATTTTAAAATGGTTGTAGATTGGTAATTTTTTGAGATTTCCCGACTGTTTATTTTTTGAGGATATAATTTATGCACAAAAAAATAGTACTGGCAAATCTAACTCTGCAGTGGAATATTTTGGAAGCCCCAAAAGCTTTTTTATATAGCAATCAGTTTTTTTATATCATTACCTGTCAATTTCATAACATGTCAGTGTATTAATTTTCTGTTTTTTTTTTGTTATATTTTGGCTCCACACATAATGTATTTAGCCAGTGTCAAGTATTGTAATTTTTCATCATGTTAATAGAAAGAAAGAAAGAAAGAAAATACATTTATTCAGGACATCACACAACACTACATCACAATACACAATAAAAATAACATAAGTACATAGAAAAATTAACATACAATATTTGCACCTATGATGCAATATTGTGTGATGTCATGACCAGGTCCCGACTCAGCATGCAATTAAGGCCAGAGTATGACCCTAATAGAATATTTCACGTAAAGTCATGTCTTAGTCATAGTCATAGTCCAGTCTAAGTCATGCTCCAGTAAAGCGGTGGCAACTTTACTAGAAACTTCTATGGAATTTTGGCAGAAACACGAAAAATCACGTTCCACCACATTATATCACTTGCCTACACTCATGCTCGTAATTCAGCACTTAATGCGTAAAACGCCACCAATTTTAAACATGAACACTGGAAAAAGCACAATTTTGAGAAATAATACAATGCAACGACGTGAACTTTTCCACGTTCCCGCCAAAACTCTCTAATTTTCTGATTGGTTGTGTTCTCGAAAAGAAGTAATGGTTCAACCAATCAAAAGTGTTCAAAGTTTTTTGAAATAGGCAATGTGCTACCATATACAAGATTTTATTTTACACCAATTTTAAATCACTGCAGAGTTAGCTTTGCGAGACTATAGCTTATTATAAAAGTATGCTGGATAGTATCATACATAAATTGACAATATCATTAGCCAATTGGAAGCGCCACCGAGTGTCCGGAGAACTATATTTGGAAAATCCATGGCGTTGATTGGTTGGTTTATTTAGTTCTGAGGACGCTCACATGTTACTCTTAGCAATCAGCGCCAAATTGGCGCTCAATCAAATCAAATGCCTTCAAATGCAAATATAGACTATAGTGGTCTTTGTGAAGTCCAGCATTCTATAATACATGTCAGTGGGCATAGGACAGGCCTAATGACAGGTTAAAACGTCGCTTCAAAGTGGGAGCCAACTTCACAGATTGGCATCCACTAGCGCTCAGTCTGTGATGGAAGTTAGAAGGCATCGGTCGAATGTCACAAACAAAATATGCCAAGTTGTATTGTGAAGGGTTGCACAATCTATACTCAAAAGTGCAGTAAAAAGAAAGACCAAGTTTCTTACCTCAAGTAATTCAATATTTTCAATATTACACTCTGTTTTGTAACAAAATAATCGAATTTACATTTGGAATAATCATTGTAAACATAAACATTGACGGACATAATGGCAGCGATGGGCACCTAATTTTCTCAACTTGTCGTAGTTTACGCGAAATCTAATAGATGGCGCTGACTTTTCCCACGCCATTTTGACAAAATAAAATGTCCCTTCGGGCATATCCTGATATATAAATCTATGCCAGTAATTGAATATTTTGGAGCCAACAACCATATTATGAGCATATTTTTTTTATTATTACACTTTCAGATTTACTAATAAAAAAATTATTTTGTAAAGATAAAGATCAACATATTAAATTAAAGCCAAAATGAATACGATAATAATTTTTAGTAAAAATTGAGCAAAAATGGTTTCAGAAGAAAAAAATAATATCACAATTTTAACATTCCATTTTACACAAACAACTTTAGAAGGTTTTAAAATTATATTATAATATTTTATTGAGATAAACGATATGGTCTAAAAAGTTTTGGAATGTTATATAATTAATACTTAATTTAATCTACCAATTTAGTATACCATTTAATAAGTTATTATTATAATACAAAAGTCTATGACAATTTCAGTCAAGTAAGCTTATCTTTGCATGGGTTTGAAATCTTTAATTGAGTTATGCCTTTAAGCAATGTTTTAATAATACCCCTTTTAGGGTATGAGAAGGTTATGGCTATGATAAATCTATGCGCTTATTTTATGGCTTTTTACACGTACATATATCTGTATGTTTAGTAATTACATTTATTATTACATATTTATTACATCACCCCTAAAGGGTATCATTTAGGAAAAAAATGAAGAATAAATAATAATGGTTTCAATTCAAAGTTACCCCGAAACCACTTTATAACCGTTTGCGTCAACATTAAATGCAATGGCAGTATCCTATTTCCCTTAAAGGGCAACAGTGAGAAAAATACCCCTTTTTGGTAAAAGGGGTCGAGATTTTCATTCCTTCATCAGTTGAATTCCTTTTCCAAAATGGTTACAATCACCCTTATAGGTGGAAAAGTTGGAATTATGTCCTTTCACATGTAACCAAACAACTTATCTGTAAGCTTTACAAAAAGTTGAAACCACAGTCCATTTTCTTCCTTCACTTCACTAAACTTCGTGGTCCTGTAGGGTGACAAAGCTGCAAAAATTACGTTTTCACTTTTTTTGGTTAGTTTTTACGTCACTGGCATCTGAGGTTCACATATACAATACACATTGGTTCTTTGTTCCTCACATAGATGGCGCCCTTCTAAGGGGGTAGCAAAGGGCGCCGGGTGAAGTGGGGCGGGGCGCTACAGAGGCGTGCGACGGCTGTCGTCGCGGTAAGCCCCCACCATACCCCTGTTTCATGTTTGCCATCTGGAATAGAGGATTCTATTTTAAAATTTGAAAAACTTAACTAATTTGACCATATCATTGACAATGATACAACTTCCCCTCATACGAATATTAGTGGTGTATTTCAACCGCTAATCCTTTGAGAGGAAACAGGACACCCAATGTGTATTTTGCTCTATATTCTAACCTGCTCTATTCTTTGTAATTTCGTATGACTTTGTCTCGATTTGTAACTTCGCCCCCTGCCCGCGCTAGTGAGTCGTGTTTGTTGGGGAAATTATGTTCACGAGCTATCAACGCCGATAGCTCGTGACCGTAATTTCTGGAAACACAAATTATTTGATATGAAAGCATCGCCACTCGCCAGCCAAAGGGCGGGCGCGGGAAGACAATCTCGCTCCTCCCAACCAAACCCAGAGCTTGGGCCTAAACAACTGAACTATCAGGCCAGTCATGTCATGCTTACAAATAAATAAATTCCAAACTGGTTAGTTAGTGACGGCTTTCTGAGGTAACAAACATTAAAAAAACACAACCGAATTGAGAACCTCCTGTTTTTTATGAAGTCGGTTAGACATAACACTACACCGTCAAGCTTTTTTTTATTCCTGCTCTGTGTGAGGGCCCCATTTGGTAGGTGGTATAGTTCCGCCACTGATCAACGGGCTTATAATATTTGGCATATATTTGGAACGATTGAGCTAAGTCTTGCTTTTTTTGCTAAAGGCATTGTACATTATTTGATTTACTATTATTCTTTCCCTCTACTACTCATTTCCGGTAGTCTACAAGCAGATATTAAAGGCCACAAAAGGTAACAATGGATAATTACAGGATGCAAGAGGAGCATTAGGCCATAAACGGAACATTAAAGTTCACGAGCGGACCATTACAATCCCCGGGGGGACCATTACAGTCTACGGTAGGAACATTACAGTCCACGCGGGGACCATTACGGTCCACGAGCGGAACATTACATGACGAGCGAACCATTACAGTGTATGAGGGACAATTACAGTCCACAACGCGACCATTACACTTCACGAGCAGACCATTGCAGCCCTCGATTGGACTACTTTTTGGACTTTTCCGTACAATTTAGAAATATAAACACAGAAAACCCTGAATTCAATATAACGACCAGTCTTACCTAGCTTTCTGCAGTTCAATCTGGCCTTCCAAGGTCTTGGCAAGATATATGACGAACAGCTGCGAAAGTGCGACTCCAAGTGCGACGCTGGCGATGGTATACAAGTTCCGTTCGGCCCAAGACCGGACCACCTCTATGCAACCACTAGTCCACACGCGCTTGCTCGCTTCCGCTACCTGAATCAATGGAAAAACGGATGTTATTCAATTTTGAACTTTAGGGAAAACAGTTGAATTTGAGGAAGTAGTTGACATAACCCACTTGCTTGCTCGTTTGTTTTTTTCTTGTGTTTTGGCTTCACACATAGCGTATTTAGCCAGTTTCAAGAATTAATTTTTCATCATATTATAAAATATATTATATTTCACACAAAGTCAAGTAATAGTCACAGTCTGGGTCAATCATTTGAGTCTAGTCTAAGTCATGCCCTAGTAAAGTGGTGGCAACTTTACTAGAAGCTTCAATGCTATTTCGGAAACAACACAAAAAACGTCTTTTCACCACATTATATCACTTGCCACTCATGCTCGTAATTCAGCATTTAATGCATAAAACGTCACCGATTTTAAACATCAACACTGGAAGAGCGTAACTTTTGTAAAATGGTACAATGCAATGACGTGAATTTTACCGCGTTCCCAACAGAACAGGCTTGCTCACTTCCGCTACTACGTTCTATGTAATGAAGCCACAGATTAATATAGTACGTGTACAGAAGATTTACTGCGCAAAGGAGTTTAGGTCAATAGCGACTTTTGGTACAAGGCAAAGTCATTAAGTAAGATATTGTGAACTTGAAATTAGATGATGATCATCATCATCAACAGCCTGAAGACGGCCACTGTTGAACAGAGGCCTCCCCCAGAGAGCGCCACTTTGAGCGGCTGCTTGCCTCTGGCATCTATCGGCTCCCCGCGGCTTTCACCAGATCGTCGGTCCACCTAGTGGAGGGTGTACGCTGCGTCTTCCGGTTCGTGGTCGCCACTCGAGAACCTTTCTTCCCCATTGCTAAGAGCTGTAGATGATGGTGATGATAAATGATTTAAAAAATTATGACTGATTAAGTTATTATCAACTTACCGGATAGTTCTGAGCTCCATAACCGCACATAATATTGACCAGCCCCGAGGATATATCAGTAGCATTGATGCAGCATGAGAACGGAACACCACACTTTTCTACCGATGGAGACGAGCAATTGAAATACTCGTTCTTGGACCAGTCCATGTAACCATCTGATGTTAGACCGCAACAGTGAAACTGGAACGTTAAAAACAAAAATAGCAATATAGACGTAGGGAGGTTCGATAGCCCGATAAATAGAGCATTTGTTAGCACTCTAATAAAATAGCTTGAAATTAGTAGATTAATGGTAGTTAATAAGACTTAGTTATAAATAAATATCACCAGCAGCTCCAAATGTTTAATGTGTGTTTAAATGTATAATTTTTCTGACTATTCTCAATCTGGCATAAATCAAATATCAGAATTTGTTATTTAATAACAAGATCCGAACATCGACATTACAGCTACAAATACCGCGCGTGCCCAACGACAGAACTTCGTTATACATTTTCATAGTAGTATCGATAATTTCCCAACACTATCGTGAACAATCCTGGTCACGGCACCCAATGCAATAAATCTTGCATGCCCAATTAAAAATGAATTCTTTAAAAAAACGACAACTGCAAACAAACAATTGAAATAGTATAAAGACTACTATGATCGCTAATGCAATCGGATTTCATTACCCGCTGCGTTAAGAGAGGAAAAATATTATTTGCCTGAAACTATTTTGTAAGCTAGTAGGAGTATTTAGTAAGAACATTATTACAAACCCTAGGTAGTAAGACTTTTTCTTTTGCTTTTTTTTTTACAAGACTTACGTCACTCTGTGCGAAGTCAATGAAGTTCTGCAGGTCCGGGTCATCCCTGTATGCATGCACCACTCGCTCCGTGAAGCTGAGCTCTAGTAGAGGATGCAGGGATCGCGGGAACACGAACCCGCATACCGCAACTCCCATCTCTACCAGGAATAGCACCAACAAGCAGAGGGAGTACTGGAATAAAATAATTAATTAATTAAAGCGAAACCTATCACTAAGACTCCACCGCTGACCGTCTGTCATGTCTTTCACCTGGCTGTATCTCATGAACCGTGATGGTTAGAAAGTTGAAATTTTCACAGGTTATTTGTGTTTCTGTTGCCGCTATAATAACAAATACTGAAAAGCAGAATAAAATAATTATTTAAGGGGGCTCCCATACAACAAACTTAATTTTTTTGCTCGTTTCTATAGATAATGGAACGGAACCCTCCTTGCGCGAGACCCACTCGCACTTAGCCAGTTATTGTCATTATAGTCTATTAAAAGAATACAGCACAGCAGATTTTGTGTAGTAAAAAAAAAATTGTATGCAAAGTTTTTTGATTTTGTGTTGTTATTCTTTGGAGAAGAAAGGTTTTCGAGTGGTAACCACGAACCGGAAGACGCAGCGTAGGACCCACTAGGTGGATCGACGATCTGGTTAAGGGGCACGTAAAGCTTTAAGGAATTTAGGCAAGGGCCAAATTTTAGGGGGCTCTTAGTTTAGGGATTTTTAGAAAAGTATAATGGTATAACTACACCTTTGCATCGTCGCTTAGCACCAGATTAGTTGCAGCCAAACGTTATTCGTACATTAAAAAAAACATTAGGGGATTTTCGGTGGTGGTGGTAAATTGTTTTTTTCCTTTTGGTGGAATGAGCCAATACTTTAAGACTGTATACTCACAAATTTCAACAAACAAGTATTTTCTCTAAGCGCTCCGACGCATCCCGCGAAGCTGACAATGAACACCACACCGCCGAGCAAAGCCAGGAGAAGGCTGATGTTTAACATCACATCGTACACCGTATCCAGCTGAAAAACAAATATTTATTTTATAGTGTATTCAAATGGGAGGAGACTGAATCCCACGACACAGGATACCCTAGTGTGGGATTCAAGGATCAAACAACATCATTCTTGTTTTTTTTTTTGTACACAACCTTCGATGTATGTAATCTGCTGATTTGCCTTGATTTATGTTCAAATAAAAAAAAATATGTGTGGACATTTCACACAGCGCCATCTAACCCCAAACTAAGCATAGCTTGTACTATGGGAACCAGATAACTGATACAATACTTATATACTTTTTGTTTGTAAATACATACATAGAATACAATATAACAAATAAATACTTATTATTATTATTATTATATTTATTTACTCAATCATAACACCATTACAGTTAATTGATTGAATCAGGCGTGACCTCGCGGAAGTTCATTTTAAACACAAAATGAAACAAGAATATCTAGTGTAATTCCGCTAAAATAAAACTACAAGATTATCTATATTGGGAAAGCTGCAAGGGATTGTTGCTGGTAAATGTATGTGACAAAGAATAAGAAAAATATTTGTTAGGACAGTTTTATTACATCAATCTGGGAAGGCTAAAATTGGTCCAACGTTTCTTGCGCAGGATTAGGAATAACGCTTATAAAAATAAAAATAAATTAACTTATAAATACTTAAATAACTGTAAAAATTGTCAAAAACTGATTTAAAAAAAAACCGGTTCCATAATACTAAAAAATCCGGTGTTGTAAAATGCGTTTATGCAGGTCAAACTAAGGTAAGCCACCAATTTTAGAAGCTATATCAGTCTCTAAAATTAGATACTTGAAAAAAGTACATTGGGTAGGCTCTTTTATATTCACCTAACCTACACAAAATTGTTTCTAAGGAGTCTGGCAGGGCAGATGTTTACCTGTTGCGAACGACGAAAAAGGGAAAAAAATACTAAAGTCACTTTCCATGTTTTCAAGGTGATCGACGTAATGCAACTGCTGGTTTGCCATTTGGCAATAGGCATGATGACAAAAATTTTTTTTTGGATATAATAATTATTTTCCTTAAAAAATAAACATTTGAGAAAACAAAAATTAAATATCTCAAAAAATGACCAAGTTACAAGCATTTTAAAAACAGGAATAGAAAGAGATAGCTCAAACGGCCAGCGACGTCAGAGGAAGGTCGTTATAGTACCTCATTACTAAGCTGTGGTAGCTTTTCATACAATCTCTTTGCCATGTGACGTCACGAGTAGATTTTTCATAGTAACTGTGGGGGCGCTCTGTTTCGCGAGAAAGGGACAGGCAGGAGATTCCTCCTGTGGAAACTTTAAAAGCTTATTACTCCGTGATTTATTTACCGATTTTGCTTATTTTTTCAATAATTGAATTCATGTTTAATCTTCTTTATGAAAGTAATATTTACTTGTTCATTTTTAATAGTAATCCTGATGCCTATTGCAATAAGGTTACAAATTAATCCACATAATAATGTTATCACCATACTAATAAGCCGGCAAGTATGCTCCATCGTCGACCGAGTCGTCACTTACCATCAAGTGAGACCGTGGTCAAATGTTAGCCTACCTTTGATAAAAAAATCCCCTTCGCAAGGGAATTATGCAATAAGCCCTTTCCAATCCAACTCTTACTAGGTGGTTAAGACTTCTAATACTGGATAATTATTTTCCTTATTGAATGAAGAAGCAAAACAATTAATCACACCATATTTTTACTTTTATGGAAAATTATTCACTACATATTTCTTTGTAATTATAATTATTATTGAATCATTACATCATTAGTAAATATACTTGAAATAAGTGTTATGTATTATGCACAATCAACAATCTTTCCGCCTGGCCACCTATAGGATTAATTTTGTGAAGTGACCATAATTTTCAATGGATTCACTATGGCATTGGCTATTGGTTATGGCGGTGTGAAACATAAACCAATTGTGTGCACCAAATAAATTACAATATCTTGTTTTATAATTGATTGGTAGCATCATCATCATCATCAGCCCGTAGATGTCCACTGCTGAACATAGGCCTCCACCATAGAGCGACACCTTGAGCAGCAGGTCGTCGGTTCACCTAGTGGCCGGCCTACGCTGCATCTTCTGGTTCGTGGTCACCACTCGAGAACCTTTCTTCCCCACTGGTTATGATTCTCAGTGATCTCACATAGTGCCTTCTGTGTGTAGTACCTTTTATTTAATTAATCTTTTATTATAGTATTGAAATTCTCATGAGTGTGAACCTGGTTGAGAAATCAACACGATATTCATGAGGTACAGTCGGTTGAATAATATTTAATCTTTTATTTTATTTAACTAACCATATTTATTTATTTTTACTGTAACGAGTTTTCTTAGCCCTCGTTACAGTGTTTGAAGGAATAATAAAACATTTAAAAATATTTCGACTTTTATTTAAAATTTGAATTTTGGCGCGTTATTTTTCTTGGTTATTCTGTGATCGATCGTTTTTCGATGCCGCTGTTGTGGTAGCGGAGCCGTCATATCTGCATTGGGAACTGTCAATGTCAGAGTCACGTCATCGAGATCTTTTTTTTGACAGACTCACTTTTCTACGGCCCTCTGGACCGACATAATGCATTATTTCAATTTTGTTTAAATTCCATTTAATTAGTGGAATCATATGAGTTTTCCTCCTAGAATGGGTGGAAAACGCCTTCTAAACGGGCCAAGTGGGAGTTTTTGGCAATATTTCTTTATGATGGTTTGACATCAGTTTTCTAAAGGCCACGTTATGGCATACTTGAACACTCTTTTAAATTCTTTTTGAAGAAAAACGCCTATGGCGTTTTTTTTTTCCCCCTACGTTTTTCTTACCGGTTTTTCGTACCAGTTTTTATTCTACGTATTTTTTTCCTGCAATTTTCCGATGAAATGATTCAGTGAAGACGTCTCATCGCGGAAGATTTGGCGGTCTTGGCAGCATCCGTGTGGTGGTTGATGAACCCTTGTGAAGACTCCCCGAGTGTCGCAGCTAAGATATTCTTTGTTTTGAAACCTTTTAAAATTTAAAAAAACAATTTATAATGATTTACTTCATTTTTTTGAAACTAAAATCTTTCTAAAGAGTATGCGTCGTCGTTATCATATTGCTTAGCTTAAATTAGCTTAAAATTACCTAAATTAATTCTAGTAAACATTTGCCTATTTTAGTGTAGATTTAACTCAAAATTTAAAACCAGACTCTCCCCAATGAGATACCAAATTTAAAGTCACAATATAGAGTAAAGGACATTTTGGCATTTATATTCTCCCCGTCCCTGTGATTAATGGCCAAGGTCTCTGCGACTGACATATCCTGTGGTTTTGTTTGATGGTAAGTTGCTTCTGGCGCCCGGACCTTCTTTTCTTTTTTTTTATATTGAAGTGGATTTATCATCGATACCCTTTTGCCTCCCTTATACCTTATATAGATATATAATGAAAAATATAGATAAATAAATATTTTTTTTTTATATGTATTTTTTTTATTTTTTTTTACATTACAATTGGCGCGTGCGATTAGGGACTTGAAATTGGGGATATTTTCATAACCAGTTGAAAGCAATATTGAGCGACTACGCATACTATTTTTTGTATGAATAATTTTGTTTATTGTTCATATACTTATGTATTTTGTTTGCTATTTTGCAAGTATTGTTTTGTTTATGTGCATTTTAGGTACATTTGTATACTTTTACAAACATTTACAGACTATGTTGAGACTGTTTGTTATGTTGTGAAAACAAGGTTTGTTCATGAACATTGTGTGAATTTATAGGAATTAATTTTGCATTAAAACATACTTCTGTAAAACGTCACCGCATACTCAAACAATTTAAACTTAAATAATTTAATTTAAACTTCACTCAAACTTAAAAGAATTTAACCTTTAACATTCAACTTTTAATTTAACTTTTGATAAACTTGACTTATGATAAAATTTATTCATTTTGAAAATAACTTTTATAGCTTTCTTGCTGAATACTTTTGTTGAATACCTATTGTGTTTATATCTTGTTCAAGATGGACAAGTACAGTTTCCTCCGGTGATGGAACCTAAGGAAAATCCTATTTCTAGTGATACTTCTTCTCGTGTGGAACCGTGTGCTGCTGCAAGTGTACGGATTGATAGTAATTTGACGGAGATTGCTGATCCATTTTTGACGGATGTGAGAACGGCTCATTGTTCTTCTGCTTGTGTTCAACCTACTTCATTGCCTTCGTTTAATGCTTTGAATGTTCTAGTAAACGAACAAATTAGAAAAAATTTGCCTAGTACAAGTAAATTACCTGACTTGAAAAGAAGTAAGATTGTTTTTGATGGAAAGTCTTGTGTTAGAGAATTTATTACACAGATTGAAGAATACTTTTTATATAAAAACTTTGATGAGAATTTTTTGGTTGGTTCTTTCTCTGATTTACTTTCTGGTACTGCTGCTAAATGGTTTCGTAGTGTTCGAATTCGGATTGCGTCATGGCAAGCACTCAAAGTTGCTTTGTTGAATCGTTTTGACAAACCTGAGTTTGACTATTTTTTGGAATATGAACTTCGTACTCGAAAACAAAAATCTACAGAATCTCTTCCTGATTTTATTACTGAAGTCATGGACATGGCTAGTCGTCTTGCTTCTCCTGTGTCAGATGCGACAGTCATAAACATAATTAAACACAATATGTTATCAATTTATACTCCATACATATTTGGTAAAAATGTTGAAACTATTGATCAATTTATTAATCTTGGCAAGGAACTTGAAGTTTTTGTTAATAGAAAACCTTTGAAAGTTGAAAAGCAATCATTACAATTTAATGCTGTTCAATCTGATAATTCAATTTGTTTAAAATGCAAGTCTAATGGACATAGTTATAGAAATTGCCCTACAATTCAAGGCGTTGTTTGTTTTAAATGCCATAAGGTTGGTGTTATCACAAAAGATTGTGATGTTTGTAACTCAGATAAGAAAAATTTAACTGAGGCAAAAAACTAGTTTGCCATCGGGCCCAAGTTTGTAGGAAAACTTCCGGTGACCCGATGATAAATAACTTTAGCCACAGACCTGATGATACCAGTTCTAAAAAAGAATTTTCTGATTGGTTGGATTACCTAAAGACATTTTTTAATGTTTACAGATCTGCACCTGTTTTATTTGTTAAAAATCATGATACTAGACCTTTCTTGAAGTTTTCAATTGAAAATATTATACTTTCTGGATTATTGGACAGCGGTTCAAATAGTTGTGTATTGGGTTCAAATAGCCACATACAATTTTTGAGGTTAGGCTATAAAATCAAACCTATTTCTAGTTCTGCTTATACTGCTGATGGTTCTTCACAGAAAATTATTGGAGTTCTTGAATTACCTGTAACTTGTGATAAAATAACTAAAGTTATTAAATTTTTAATAATACCTTCTTTTGACCTTCCAGTCATATTAGGTTTTGACTTTTGGATAAAATTTGACCTTGCTAAAGATTTATGGAAAAATATTACTTTTGTTCATAACGAACAGCCACAGATTTGTGCTGTTACTTCTGCCGTTGAACTTTCTCCTTCTGAGAAACAGTTATTGAATGAAACCATTTCTTTGTTCGAAGATATTTCTTATGAAAAGAAAGGCTTAGGTCTTACTAACTTAGTTGAACATAAAATTAATGTTACTAGCGATCCTTTTAAGAGTAGGTATTGGCCTTTGAGTCCTGCTAAACAAAAAGAACTTTTTGATGAAGTGGAAGTTTTATTAAAGGAGGGAATTATTCAACCTTCTAAATCACCTTGGTGTTCACCAGTATTAGCTGTTGAAAAGAAAGATGGTGGTACTAGATTATGTTTAGATTCAAGACGTTTGAATTCAGTTACTGTTAAGGATTCTTATCCGCTTCCTTACCCTTCTAGAATATTAGATAACCTTCGTGGAGCACATTTCATTACAACAATTGATCTTTCTAAAGCCTTCCTGCAAATCAGCCTCGAGAAATCTTCTCGCGAGAAAACTGCTTTTGTTGTTCCTGGAAAAGGACTGTATGAATTTGTACGGATGCCTTTTGGTCTTACAAATGCACCCGCTGAGCTACAGCGACTTGTAGATAAACTGTTTGGTCCTGAATTTGATAATGTAGCCTTCTGCTATTTGGATGACCTTATACTGGTTAATTCTGATTTTAAAACTCATATAGAATACTTACATAAAATACATAAAATTTTGAAAGATGCTGGTCTGACTGTGAACTTGAAAAAGTGTGAATTTTGCAAAGATAGACTCCGTTACCTTGGTTATATTGTAGATAGTAGTGGTCTGCATACTGATCCTTCTAAACTAGAAACAATAGAAAATTTTCCTCGTCCTGAAACCATTAAACAACTCAGAAGTTTTCTTGGTTTATGTTCATACTATCGTAGGTTTGTTAATAAATTTGCTGATATTGCTTCTCCTTTGACTAAATTAACTGCTGGTAGTAAAAATTCTAAGAAATCTCTTATTTGGAATGACGAAGCTGAAATTGCATTTAATAATTTAAAACAAGTTTTAACCTCTTCACCGGTTTTACAATGCCCTAACTTCGAAAAACAATTCTTTTTACACTGTGACGCTAGTTCTGTAGGTATTGGTAGTGTTCTCAGTCAGGAAGATGATGACGGTGAACAACATCCTATTGCATTTTATTCTAGATCACTCAATAAATGTGAGCGAAATTATAGCACCACAGAACGCGAATTGTTAGCGATTTTAGATTCAATTGAACATTTTAGACCTTACATTGAAGGAATGAAATTTTCTGTAATCACTGATCATGCTAGTTTAAAATGGCTTTTAAAACTCAGTAATCCTAGTGGACGTTTAGCACGTTGGGCTGCTAGAATATCACAATTTACTTTTGATATAATTCATAAAAAAGGTTCCTTACACTTAGTACCGGACGCTTTGTCTCGACTTAATATTGCTGCTATTAATGTTTCCCCTGATACTATCATATCTCCAGATGAAGATATTGAGGATCCTTGGTATAGGAGAGTGTTCGTTGATTGTCAGAAGTTTCCCTCTCGATTTAAAAACTTTAGAGTTGAAAATAATACACTTTATAAGTTTTGTAAAAATAAATTTAACCCTCAAAGTCGTTTGAATTGGAAAATTGTTATACCTAAAGAACATATTTTGGATACTATTCGCTCTAATCATGATGATATTAATTCTGGTCATCTTGGTATTCATAAAACATTAAGTAAATTAAAACAACATTATTTCTGGAAACAAATGTTCAAAGATACTCATGATTATATAAATTTTTGTGAAATTTGTAAAACTTACAAACATTCCACTCATCCTCCACTTGGTACCATGGTTAACCCTAAAAAAGTTGATCAACCCATGCTCATGCTTTCTGTTGATATTATAGGAATTTTACCTAAAACTTATTCTGGTCATAAATACATACTTTCTGTTGTAGATGTATTTTCTAAGTATTGTTGGTTATTTCCCATGATAAATGCTACCACTAAAATAATTTGTAAACTACTTGAAAAAGAGATATTTCTTAAATTTGGTGTTTGTAAAATACTAGTTTGCGATAATGGCTCACAGTTCATTTCTAGATCATTTGTAGATTTTCTGAAGGGTTATAATGTAACTAAAATATTCTATAACTCCCTTTATACTCCGCAGAACAATCCTGTTGAACGATATAATAAAACTGTTGAAACTTGCATATCTTGTTTTGTAAAAGATGATCATAGGACTTGGTCAAAGTTTTTGTCCAATGTTCAATTAGCTTTGAATAGTAGTGTTAATCTTGCTACAGATTATACACCTAATTTTTTGATGTTTGGTCGAGAACTTATTTTTGATGCTTCTTTACATCGTTTTAGTAACTCTTTTGATAATTTAAACCAACTTCAAATGGGAAGTAGGTGTTCTTTTGCTAAATCTTTGAATTCACTTGGTGATGTTTTTGTAAAAGTTCAAGCTAATCTATTGAAAGCTTATAAACGTAATGCACGTTATTATAATGTGGGCCGAAAAGTCATTTCTTTTGATGTGGGTGATATTGTGTGGAGAAGAAGTTTTGTGCAGTCTAATGCTCCTATTTATTTTTCGGCAAAGTTTGCACCTAAGTTTGTTAAATGTGAAATAATAGAAAAAGTTTCTACTAATGTATATATTTTGAAAGATTTGAACAAAGGTACTTCAGGCCGTTACCATGTTAAAGATATTATAAAATACTAATTTTTAAATTTTATGTTCTCATATTTTATTTTGTTTTTGATTTCGACGGAGTGATGAAGCGGACATTTGATAGGTGATGAATAAGATTTGATGTATGAATGGGATTGTCCTTTTGGTAGATGATGCTTGTTAGGTAACTTCATATCATTTTACTCAATTCAATTTCAGGATAACACTAAACTATAACTTGGGTCATTTTGGATATTAATTAATACTTCTTCAACCTGCATAAAATATATTATCAACATCATCAGATCTTATGTATATTTTTGTATATTAAGTATATGGGATATTTTTCTTATCTCATGTATATTATTTTTGGGATATTCTCCTATCCTATTTGTATATTATTTTTGGATCTTATTTTATTAATTCTAAATTAATATAATGGATCTTATTCTTAATGGCATGCTTTGTATATTTTGTACAAATATTTGTTTTTGGTGTATTCACTTTTAATTAAGTAAAACACATTTATTTTTTGTGTCTCGGACATTACCTTTTTTTGAACGTTCATACCTACCGGATATACATACCTGGATTTGAAACTTGAGTTTATCTCAAAATTTTTTGTAGGTATTTCTGCCCCTTCAGTAGAGTACCTATTCTTTTGTACAATCTCGGACTTTCCATCCTTGATTTGTATTTTTTTATGCACTGCTTGCGTACGGTAAGTCGGAAGGAGTTGTGCCGGCCGCAGCAGACATATTTTTATGGTGTTGCTTTCACAACATTCATAATTTTTTATGCTATTTGTGCCCGGAAAGTCGGAAGGAGTTGTGCCGATCACAATAGTCATATTTTTCCTTGTTGTTTTCCCAACAATGGAAATCTTTTTATGCTATTTGCGCCCGGAAAGTCGGAAGGAGTTGTGCCGATCGCAATAGTCATATTTTTAGTCCTTGTTGTTTTCCCAACAATGGAAATCTTTTTATGCTATTTGCGCCCGGAAAGTCGGAAGGAGTTGTGCCGATCGCAATAGTCATATTTTTAGTCCTTGTTGTTTTCCCAACAATGGAAACTTTTTGAATGCGTTTGTGCCCGGAAAGTCGGCAGGTGGTGAACCGATCACAACATGTTTCATTTTCTAGTTTTTGTTAGAGCTTTTTGAATACCCACTTTTTAGTGTGTGTATAGTATAGAGGCGGCGGCGAGAGCTTAACCGTATAATTTATAAAATTTATTTTATTTGGCTTTTGTGGTAGTAGAGTCGGCGACCATTGAGTCCAACCGAACTTGAGTTAGTCCGCAAATCATTTTTTCTTACTTGTTAATAGTAGAGTCGGTGATTATTTAATCGAACCGCACTTTCACTTATTTATATTGCACTTTCGTGTGATTTTTGTTACTTTTGGGTTTGATATAGATATAGAGCTGGTGGCGGTAGAGCCTAACCACGCTTGAGTAATTTGTAGAGATTGTTGGTAGAGACGATAGAGACAGTGGTCATAGAGCCTAACTGAGCTTTCATCGTAGAGTTTTTTGGTAGAGACTTTTGTAGAGTTGGTTTTAATAATTATTTTTTTTGGATTTCGTTTCAGAAGATACTTTCTTCGTTTTGGTTTGTCGGAGAGACATTATTTTTTGTTAGTTTTGAGTTTTTTTTTGATTGGTAGTTCTTTGGTAGAGCTTTTGCTTTTTGGCTTTTGTCATAAAAGAAAGTTCCTTTCTTTTATTTTTTTTTGGGGAGGTATGTAATGTAACGAGTTTTCTTAGCCCTCGTTACAGTGTTTGAAGGAATAATAAAACATTTAAAAATATTTCGACTTTTATTTAAAATTTGAATTTTGGCGCGTTATTTTTCTTGTTTATTCTGTGATCGATCGTTTTTCGATGCCGCTGTTGTGGTAGCGGAGCCGTCATATCTGCATTGGGAACTGTCAATGTCAGAGTCACGTCATCGAGATCTTTTTTTTGACAGACTCACTTTTCTACGGCCCTCTGGACCGACATAATGCATTATTTCAATTTTGTTTAAATTCCATTTAATTAGTGGAATCATATGAGTTTTCCTCCTAGAATGGGTGAGTGGGAGTTTTTGGCAATATTTCTTTATGATGGTTTGACATCAGTTTTCTAAAGGCCACGTTATGGCATACTTGAACACTCTTTTAAATTCTTTTTGAAGAAAAACGCCTATGGCGTTTTTTTTTCCCCCTACGTTTTTCTTACCGGTTTTTCGTACCAGTTTTTATTCTACGTATTTTTTTCCTGCAATTTTCCGATGAAATGATTCAGTGAAGACGTCTCATCGCGGAAGATTTGGCGGTCTTGGCAGCATCCGTGTGGTGGTTGATGAACCCTTGTGAAGACTCCCCGAGTGTCGCAGCTAAGATATTCTTTGTTTTGAAACCTTTTAAAATTTAAAAAAACAATTTATAATGATTTACTTCATTTTTTTGAAACTAAAATCTTTCTAAAGAGTATGCGTCGTCGTTATCATATTGCTTAGCTTAAATTAGCTTAAAATTACCTAAATTAATTCTAGTAAACATTTGCCTATTTTAGTGTAGATTTAACTCAAAATTTAAAACCAGACTCTCCCCAATGAGATACCAAATTTAAAGTCACAATATAGAGTAAAGGACATTTTGGCATTTATATTCTCCCCGTCCCTGTGATTAATGGCCAAGGTCTCTGCGACTGACATATCCTGTGGTTTTGTTTGATGGTAAGTTGCTTCTGGCGCCCGGACCTTCTTTTCTTTTTTTTTATATTGAAGTGGATTTATCATCGATACCCTTTTGCCTCCCTTATACCTTATATAGATATATAATGAAAAATATAGATAAATAAATATTTTTTTTTTATATTTTTTTTTATTTTTTTTTTAACATTACATTACTTATTGGTTTATTTGTTTCCGGTTGCTGATATTTCGGTGCTTTTGCAAGCACCATGATCACAGTTGAACTGAAGATCTTGCGGGTAGATGATAATAAGTTATGGGCAAATGTATCAGTCTACAAAAAGGTTCAAAGGTTCAGGGTTGGTCTAAAGGTAGTCTGGAAGAGATCGCTTTAAGCGATAAGACCACCCATTGTACTACCCTTGTGTAATGTTTCGTGTTTTTATACGTAATTACCTATCTTTATGTATATTCGGTGTGCAATAAAGAATTCTTCTATTCTATTCTACCCTCCTTTGCACTGGTTTACTACATGTGGCATAAATAATATTTTTATACTATAGTTTTATATTATATGAGATGACCCACCTTAATAAGTCCTGTAGCCTGCCATTTGTCAATAAATGCATACAAGCCCACTCCCACCAGCAAACTGCCCAGTAGCTGGAAAATGGTAATGAACAGTATTAAAATAACTGAAAAATTGCTGGACATCAGAGATTTTGAGAGCACTGATGAAAAAAGCACCAAAACAATGTTAATTGTTGCTCTTTTGGGAAATTAGTAACATACTGAAGCCAATTTTAAAGGCTTTAGTTGACAGATCTAAAAGTTTAAAGCTGTTGCTGTTCTTGTCAGATAGACGGCAATGAAAGAAATGAATATATTATTGTATTTTAAGGACTGTCAACTAAAAGGCCTATTACACTACACGGTATTCAGGGCCCGGTAGTTAGGGAGGGCGTGGCCCCTTGCAAGGGCGTCGATACTACACTACACTGAACACCGGCTCCCTAAGTCTTATTACACCACCCTAGTTAGGGTAAGGGTCCCTAAAAATTGGGTAGTGTAATAGGCTTTTCAAGCCTTCAAAATTAGGCCTATTGTATTACAAACTACATATTAAGTAAACACAACATTTTTTACAAGCTCCACTGTTTTTTGCATGCTTTTTATAACAATTAACTGTTATACCATTAACAGTTAATTGTTATAAAAAGTATTTCTAAGCTAACCCTACCCATCAAATTGACATTATTTGATTGAATTGAATTATCCATCTCCTTCACCCTCAATGTACATTAAGGAGAGAGAGTGTGTAAAATTCAAATCAAAACCTTTGCGTTGGGTTGGGAATCGTGGTGCAGGGTTCAAACTACATATCAATTTACATCAAAATCAGAAATTTTATAAAAGGGTACCTAAGGCAAAAAGGTAACAAATAGCTAACAACAAAAGATCCTCCTGAGAAAGCTTTTGACCAATGAAAATGCAGCAAAAGTTTTATGATGTGATCTGCATGATCATTAATCGAAAGGTTTCTTGAGGGAAGAGATACATCCATGTCCTGTCAATTTTATAGCTCATGCTATCTGTGCTGCATATTGAATAGGAAAACTGCCTAACTATATAAAAGTGGATGTCTATGTCGGAAGACTTAAACTTCAACTCGCTAATGGCTTCTGCAGTGGGTGCACTTACATCACAACAAATTCTATTAAAAAATATTCTATTTCATTCATAATGACATAACAAATTCCCGACAAAAAGGCCTTGTTATTAATTAATTACACTATGAAATTACACCAGAATGTTATCAGTTATTGATTGTATTCCTGTCACTGTGGCCAAGCTCAAACAATTATTGTTATCTCAAACGGATGCCGACAGACGTGGGAAACAGCTTTGTGTTTGTATGATTCCCATCCATACATACATGGCAAATCATCGGTGATTCACCCTCAACTCAACAATGGATCACATTTTCGCTGGAATAAAGCTTTCTCTTTCATAAATTTAGCACAACACCAAAACTTATCATTTACAACGCGTTAAGAAACAAGCAAACCTGCCATAACATGTAAAATACGTACCCAAAATATGAAATTCAGCACGAAAATCATGTATTTCACGCAACCACTAACGTAGGTAAAGTTAGGCCCTCTCCGCCGATGCATCCTTATTTGTGGATCCATTTTATTTGTGACACTATTTCGAACACACCAGAACAGCTTTTGAGTGGGTTTTATTTAGATTTTTAGATATTTCAACGCATTATAGAAAAATAAATGATTTTTTCGTCAACCACCATTATACCCACTGTCGCAACTGAGAGGCAGTGTTGCCAACTTTATTTTTTAGGGAATCGTACCATTGACGTGAAAGGTCGGATTTTGCTACAATTTCTCGAAAAAAAAATAGTATGCCAAAGACTTTTTATCCAGACCACTAATACGAAATTAAAGCAGGGCAAAACCGTACACACCACTTTAGGTGTGATTGATTCTCAGCTGTCAAAATCAAAATCAGTCGTTACTTGGGTGTGCTTTTGAATACATACCAAAAAAATGCCGTCTTGCGTGATAAAACTGTGCCGAAATCACTCGAGGCACGAATCACAGAAGCACACGATCACATTTCACTTGTAAGTGGCCTTAATCATGTATTTTTATAGGATTATTTTAATTATTTCTATTTGACGAAAAGTTAGAACCATTTTCAATAAAAAGTTGACATGTCAAAATCAGTATTGCGACACGACATCTGAATAATTACCCGATTTCTTTTGTATGGATTTCCAACAGATCCATGTCTAGCTGATCGTTGGATAAAAGTAGTTCGAAAAAGTCGAAATGAAGATTGGTGGAAACCTAATACTCGCTCAACAATATGTTCAGCGCATTTCTATAGTAAAGAACACACAGAACACAGAAGTGCAATTACTGATAATAGTTTTATTGTCAACTATAAACGTTCCACGCGCCCACTGTTTTTCCATTTTTAAGTTTTTTTTTTTATCCTAAAATATGAAACATTATTTTGGTTGAGGCCCAGGGGGTCTAGCAAAGATCTCAATCGCTAACGCTAACTCCAAAAATGTATCGAAATGACATTCGCTACGGAAAAGTTAGCGATTTCCGAAATGTCATTTCAGTACATTTTGGAGTTAGTGTTTGGCGTTAGCGTTAGTGGTTGGTATCTTTGCTAGACTCACTGTACCTACATAACTGTTGCTCTTTAATCCCTTAAACTTGGTAATATTGAAAAGCTCAAAGAAATGTTAGATAAACTGCTGGTTTTACTTAATTTGAATCCTTTTTATTAAAAGATTGCATGAGCTATCTATAGACCTTTTTCTTGTCTATAGATAGTATTATGATGGTAATTAATTTTATTATTTTTTATTTTTTTAATGTAGGCGTTATATAATTTTTATTATTTACATTTTACATCTAGCTAGATTTTTATTTAGGTACCCGACTAAATCGGGTAATACTATTTATATGGTATGTTGAAAGAGGAACTGACATTAGAAGAAAAAAAAATGTGCTCTATGGTATGATTCATGTTCAAACAAGGTTAAGTATGGAGACTTCGGTTCTGGACCTATGTAATAGGGGGAATTCTGTGTAGTATGCTTAGAAATTTCAATAAAGAAATGAAATTATTTAAATATGTCAATAATAATAACTTTGATTCAATATTTTAGGGTCCACATCCACAATATTTCACATTTGGCATTACTTAATTTATATTTTTTTATAACGGGCAAAGGCTATTTTAGCATTTTATGTACACACATTATGCAATTTTCTGGAACTCTGGTTACCAGACTCCGGCCACATTTCATAATGATGAATTAGAAATCTCAAATCAAAAGAAATCCAAACAAAGAGAAAAAAAATTAGTAAGTATTTCAATTAAAAACTCCGACACAAACGAAAGAACTGAAATCAAATTTAAATACAGTTGCGTAGTGTTAAATTATTTATATAACAACTACTTAAATTAATAAAATGATAGATACGATTAGGTTTTGTCATGTGACGGTTTGGTTTGTAGCTCTTTCGGCTCTGTTGATCTTGACTTTTCGACAATATGAACGTAATTCATTAATTTTGTTACGAACATTACAAGCTTTGAAAAGGTCGTATGTTTTGCGTACGATTTCGGATTCCCGATCGTACATCGTATCAGGGCCAAAAAGATCGTATAAATACGATTTAAATCGTACGGTTGGCAACACTGCTGAAAGGGCCGAAAAAATGTATGAAAAAAGTCATAGAAATTGAGATAGATAGATATAGAGATATAAAAAAGTGCGATTTTTAATGAAAGATCAGCTCTTCTCACTTCTACACCTTTGTCTCGCTCACACTCGTTGTGACGTCTGCACTGTCAAATTGTTTGTTTACCTTCAAATCTGTTTGAATTGAAAAGCGGGTGTGAATAATTAAATATTTTAAATAGTAGTAGTAGTAGTAGTTTTAGTAGTGTTTAGTGTAGAAAATTGTGATGAAGTTTTGTTGTAAATAAACCTTCATGTTTAGTCTTGTCTTAAATTAAAGAGTCTACTTTTATTTTAAATCTTCTGTTCTATGACATAACTCATAATATTTTTACTTCAAAATAAACTTTACTAATGGATACACGTTGTTTACTCTATTTAGCTCTTTATATAGCTTAAATATACTACAAAATCGTTATCAGCACGAGGAAAAATGGATTAAATAAATAAATAAATAAATAACGCCCAACGATCACATACATAGATCCTGGACCCTAACTAGGATTCCCTGTATCTAGGGACCCAGGAACTACGAGGACCATGGTCCCACAACACCCAGACACAGAACAAGTATTTGCGTTTTTTTTTTCGGGCACAAATACTTGTCCTGTCGCGGGAATCGAACCCGCTACCTCCGGGTTATGAGCCGACCTGCTCAACCACCACACCACGGAGGCTGATTATTATTATTATTATTATCCGTTAAGTGTTCGTGAACGTGCACGAGTGTTGTCAAATGGTTTTAAGATTATCTAACCATGCGTTTTCGGTTATGCAGAATTATTGCAAAAAAGCGATAGAAAGCCATTAAAGAAGAAGAAGAAGAGGGCGGAGTTTACGTTGGATCTCGACTGTGAATTTAACAACGCAGAGTATACTCGCCGAGTCCGGAGTTTAAACTCACGTGAGATCGATCGGATTAAACTCGATGCATTGTCTCTGAATGTCAGCTTAAGTAACTAGGGGGTTTCGTATTCGATATCGAATACTATTTTATCGAAGCCCATTTCCGCACGGCCATAATCATCGAAAGCCCACATCCTCGAAAGCCCACATACTCGAAACGCCATATCCTCGAAAAGCCATCATCCAAGCGCCATATCCTCGACAAGCCATAGAGCGGTGGTGCAGTCCCACATACCTGAGTGCGGTCACAAAATAATATTGTTCTGTGACCGCACTCGAGAGTCGGGTATGTGGGAATCGAACCCATAACCTATAGTTCAGAAGGCCGAGCTACTGGCGAGGTGAGTTACAAAGTACGACATGTAGGTAGGTAGGTATAATAGCCTTATCTCGATTTTTCTCTCGCTGAAGTGTTATGATAGGATATGAAAATATCAGTTTGTTTGTCGATTGTTGACGTTTTCAAGTAGCTAAGGGGTTTTCATTACCTATTTATCTATCTGTTTTGACTCCTTTACATTTTTATACCTCTTTTTTATATCTGTTTTGCCTGATAAAGTTATGCAAGATGTGATGCCTTGAATTACTAATATGAGCCGATCGTAACCATAGACTTACAAAAATATCCTAGGTCTGTCATCGTAACTTTTTTTTTCTACCAAATCGTCATTATGGATCCCGCAGGTATAACCAACTCCGCCACTATAGCGACCTATATACGGAGTCGGACTAAGCCTATTTTCGCCACTTTCCTGGGGGTCTAGCAAAGATACCAACCACTAACCCTAACGCCTCACGCTAACTTCAAAAATGTATCGACATGACATTCGCTACGGAAAAGTTAGCGATTTCCGTAATGTCATTTCAGTACATTTTGGAGTTAGCGATTGGCGTTAGCGTTAGTTGTTGGTATCTTTGCTAGACCCCCTGGTCATTTCCTTAGCCACTTTCTACGGCACCTACGGGAAGTGATAGGGTGGTCCATTCGTAACCGGGACCACGCGGCATAACAACTTTGATACAAGTAAATTAAAACTTCAGTGAACGATGCTTTCATAGTTTAGTTAGTGATCACCTTCCCTAAATTAAATTAGTTATTTTGATGATGTTTTATGTTTTTTATGTTCCCCAGGTTTAATTACCTTCATACCTAAGTAGACGTTAGAATGAAAATACCTATGCATGCGAAAAGAGCAACTGACAAAAACCAAACGCTAACTCCAAAATGTACTAAAATGACATTTCGGAAATCGCTAACTTTCCCGCAGCGAATGTCATTTCAATACATTTTGGAGTTAGCGTGAGGCGTTAGCGTTAGTGGTTGCTGGGGGTCTAGCAGTTTTGGAGTTGCGTTTGGTGTTAGTTTTAGCGTTTGGGATATTTGCTAGACCTCCATGTCTAGTACCTACTCTACCAATACTACCAATAGGTATAACATTACAGTTATATTGGTACATATCATGAGCCTTAGACCATTCAAAAAAGGAGGTGGCAAAGCAAAGTATTCCCCTCTGCTGGTCATATCACATATGGCGCTACTTGGTCATCTACAATATCATAATGTGCGTGTAGGTACTGCGTAGTTTATATAACGGTGTGCGTGTTTTAAGATGGTGTGTGGCGTGCGTTTACACGCACGATTTGCGCGTGTTTATATCGTCCCCCGTAGAAATTGGCAGAAAATGGTGCTTGCGGATTATAACGTTAACATCTCCATTTATAGATGCTCTAAATCATGAGCTATACGATGCTGATAAAAACTAAACTGTAACAAAGTGCTGTGAGTTATGATTATGATTTGTGATTCTTATTTACAAAATAGGAGTAAAATAAGATTACTATTGATGAATGAAGGCTGTATCTACTTATATCTTAAGTGCTCCCCCAGCTGACAAGAGTAACTTACTGATAAAAGGTTTAGCATACTGAACTGGTATATAAGGGTAAACAGGTTATCAGTTTATTAGGAGTAACGATGCGGACGACTGTGATTTTGGGGTAAATATTAATTATTTTTTATACCTATTTGAAAAGATTTTTAATTTAACAATATTAATTTTAGTACAAGATAGTTTCATCGTCATCAATATCATCCACAACAACAGCCTGAAGACGTCTACTGCTGAACATCAGCCTCCCCCAGAGAGTGTCACCGTGAGTGGCTCCTCGGCTCTTGCATCTATCGGCTCCCCAAATACCTAATAATTATAATGCTATCACAAAAATTATTGTAAAACTGCGTTCTGATTATAAAAACCCCGTTACTAAAACAAAACTTTAATTTGATGCAGTTTAATAGCTGTAGCAGTAAGCTGCAGTGCTAATTCGGTAAGGCAAAGCAGGAAGTTTCCAGATGACTTCCTCTTTGGCACAGCCACGGCGTCATACCAAATCGAAGGAGCATGGAACGAAGATGGTAAGTTCAATAGAACGTAAAAAACATGACAAAAGTAACGTGGAAACTGCTAGGAACTTTAATGCAACATTTATTTTAGGCAAGGGTGAAAATATTTGGGATTACATGACCCATAACAACCCCACCGTCATTAAAGATCTCAGCAACGGTGATGTAGCTGCTGACTCCTACCACAACTACAAAAGGGACGTAGAGATGATGCGTGAATTGGGTCTTGATGCCTACCGCTTCTCCTTATCCTGGGCAAGGATCTTACCCGATGGATTCTCTCACAAAGTCAACCAAGCTGGGATTGATTTCTACAACAACTACATCAATGAAATGCTCGACCACAATATTACTCCGATGGTAACTCTTTACCATTGGGATCTGCCTCAGAAACTACAAGAATTAGGAGGGTACACGAACCCTCTGATCGCTGAATGGTTTGAGGACTACGCCAGGGTTGTTTATGAAAACTTTGGAGATAGAGTAAAGCATTGGATTACATTTAACGAGCCGAGAGAGATCTGCTATGAAGGCTACGGAGCAAGTACCAAGGCCCCAATTCTGAACTCTACTGCTGTGGGAACTTACTTGTGTGCTAAGAATCTCGTATTGGCTCACGCTAGGGCCTATCACTTGTACAACAACGAGTTTAAGGCACAGCAGAATGGCGTATGCGGCATCACCATCAGTGTTAACTGGTTTGGGCCTTTAACTGATTCAGAGGAAGATAACCTTGCTGCTGAACTGAGGCGCCAAGCTGAAGTGAGAGTTTGCTGCTTGATTTTTCTTAAGTTAAATCTTATCAGTTGCATTAAAAGATAGTCTCTTATCTTGTCTCTTGAAGTGAAATTACATTTGAAAATGGTATCTTTAGGATTTTTTGCAAAACTTTGTCTACAACTTTCATAAATTTCAGTGGGGCCTATACGCAGAACCGATCTTCGGAGAGGGCGGTTTCCCTAAAGAACTTGCCCAGAAAGTGGCTGACAAAAGTGCAGCTGGGGGCTACTCCCACTCTCGCATGCCTGAATTCTCCGAGGAGGAGAAGGCTTTCACCCGCGGTGCAGCGGATTTCTTTGGCGTGAACCATTACTCTGCTTACTTGGCATACCCTGCTAATGACGATGAAATTGAATCACCAACAATGTACACTGATTCCGGTACGGCAACGTTTGTTCCTGCAGAATGGCCGCAATCTGCTTCATCGTGGTTGACGGTAAGTGTTGCTTCAACGTTTTTTTCGTTACTACTCATACCATAACCATCCAAACCATTGCGATTTATAAAACCACGTGAGATTAGCTAGACGATAGCTTTATCTATACTATCAATTCTGATGCTTATCTATCGAAGATTTCTTGTACTTTAGTAGTCACCCACTTATTTGAAAGGTTGCGTAATTTTTGTTCTCCAAAAGTAAACCCCATATTATTTACAGCTTGCCCCCAACAGCATTCTCAATGCCTTGACCCATCTCAAGGAGAAATACAACAGTCCTGTCTTCTACATCACTGAGAATGGCTGGTCCAGTCCCCCTGAACATGGCCTTGTTGATGACGACAGAATCACGTACTACCGAGCTGCATTGGAGAGCGTGCTGGATTGTCTAGATGCAGGAATTAACCTGAAAGGCTATATGGCGTGGAGTCTTATGGATAACTTTGAGTGGATGGAAGGATACACGTAAGTTCATTGTGAACTTATTTTGACCGATTGTTATTAAACTTTTGCCGATTAGTTTTAAATGTTTAGAAATAACATTTTTTTTATTATCACACAGGAGTATTCTTACGTTATCGTAGATTTAAAATATTGAGTTGATAGATTTCTCTTGGCAGATAATACTCGTAGAAGCGGCCATAAATCTACCAGCTACTCTATTACCTGCCTACCTATAGATCACCTAGATAATTCGATTGGTTTGATAGCTCAGTTAGTTAGCCAGCTCTTCTTCGCGCTTAGATTATGGATGCAATTCTTAGATTCCTACCCAGAGCAAGCATTTTTGTTACGAACGTAATGCTAGTTATATTGTATGTTAAGGTACCTATGCAAAACAAATGTTAGGTACCTATATTATATCAGTAAGCTCATAGTACAAGCTTTTGTTTTGCTTTATAGTTTTCTAGATGGTGGTGTGTGAAATATCCACAAATGCTTGTTTTTTTAATTAAATTTTACTCAATTTTACTTAACCCCATTTTCGCTATTCCACAGGGAGCGTTTCGGTCTGTACCACGTGGACTTCGAATCCCCCGAGCGCACACGAACCCCGAGGAAATCTGCGTTCGTGTACAAACAGATCATTAAGGAACGCGCCATCGATCACGAGTACGAACCCGACACCACCACCATGACCATTGATGAAGGAAATTGATTGTTTTGTCTTTTTAATTGTTTAAATATATTGTTAAAAACGAAAATTTACTTTTAGTGATTTACAATTAATAAATCATTGAGGAAATGGGTGATTTTATTTGATCCCTACTACGTACCTGCTTAATACAATTTTTATCGATAGGTTAGTTTGAGTACTGAGACGTAAAAGACGATGCTCAGTTACTTAGTGAAAACCATGAACCTAATATTATCTTGATTTACAGAGCACCGCGTGGCTCAACTATGGTATCATTTTGTGGGGTGAAAGTACAGATTTCAATGACTTGTTCATTCTGCAAAAAAAGTGTCTCAGAATTCTAGTAAACATCCAGCAGCGGGAAAGTTGTAAGCCACATTTTATGAAACGAAATATCCTTACCCTGCCATGTATATATATCTTACAAATGGCCCTGTTTGTCCGAAAATATAGAAACCTTTTCAAATCTAATATAGAAATCAACCCGCAATATAACCGACGAAATAAAGATAAGCTAGTTTGGTAATTAAAGACTGAACGATACTATATATCACTTATTTATTGTCCAAGAGCTTATGAAATATATCCTTGCCGAACCGAAATTTTCGTCGTGATTGACTATGTCAAAAAGTAAACAACTTTCATTTGTTATTTTTTCTATGTTCTAATTTCGAATGCTCTCGCAGAGAGCATGAAGAAAAGAAATAAAAACTTCTTGCGACGCCACATCACCCCCCCACGGAGAAGGAAAAACTGATTTAGAAAAAAATAAAAATAAACTATAATTACAAGTCAAGCACTTCTCTAAATCTAACCCTCCTACCAGCCCTGGTGGTAACCGGAGCAGGTGTTGAGGCAGGAGCTGCGACTACAGCTGGAGCTGGCACAGGCGGAGTAGATGATGCACCACTACTTAATGTTAGACCAGGATCCAGATGCGCAGGCTTCACCCGATCTACACTAACGGTAGATTCCTTTCCATTTACAACCAAGGTTAATGTCTTATCCGATCTCTTAAGGATCCGATGCGGTCCGGAATATGGAGGCTGTAATGGGCGGCGAACTGTGTCGTCGCGAAGAAATACGTGCGTCGCTGTAGCTAAATCTTTGTAGATAAAATGCGATGGTTCAGCGTGCCGAGAAGCGGGTATGGGACGTAGAGCTTCCATACCACGTCTTAGATCCGTGACAAAATCCGCGATGTCACTAGGACTTGCAGGTACTTCTGGAGGCACTATGAGTTCACCAGGCAAACGGAGTGTCTCCCCATAGACCAGCTCAGCAGAAGATAATTTTAAATCCTCCTTGAGGGCCGTCCTCATGCCGAGGAGAACAAGTGGCAACGCTCTTGTCCATGTGTTAGCATGGCACATTAGCGATGCCTTAAGCTGGCGGTGCATGCGCTCCACCATGCCGTTTGCGCAAGGGTGGTAGCTGGTGGTGCGAATTCGTTTTGTGGCGCATACATTTAGGAGACGTTTAAACAACGCGGACTCAAATTGGCGTCCTTGGTCAGTTGTTATAACGCTGGGTACTCCAAAACGAGATATCCAACCGGATACTAACGTCTCTGCCACTTCCTCTGCAGTTATTGACGTCATAGGCCATACTTCAGGCCACCGCGTGTACCTGTCGATAGCGGTAAGACAATAATTATATCCACCGGAATGCGGTAGCGGTCCTATGATATCAATGTGGATGTGCTTGAATCTGCCAGAAGGTGTACCAAAATGCCCGAGAGGCGACGTAATGTGTCGGGTAACCTTACTGCGCTGACAGTCAAGACAAGAGCGCGCCCACTTGCTACAGTCCGAGTTAATGTTCGGCCAGACATAGCGCTCAGTCACCAAGCGAACGGTTGCCCGCACGCCAGGGTGGCTGAGGTTGTGACAGCGGTCAAATGCGGCTCGTCGAAAAGGTAACGTCAGATAAGGACGTGGTCGACCAGTGGATGTGTCACATAAAACAGTGACATTAGTGCCTGGAATCACGATAGATTCCAGTTTGAGTGAAGAATTGCCACGCACTTTGGCTAGTTCTTCGTCAGTATCCTGAGACTGAGCGAGTGCAGCGTAATCTTCTTCCAGCGAGATCGACTCGATGCGAGACATGGCATCAGCTACGACATTATCAATGCCTTTGATGTGGACTATGTCCGTGGTGAATTGGCTGATAAATGACAGCTGATTCAGCTGTACGGGTGGCAACTTCTCCCGTCGCTGTACAAAAGCATAAATAAGCGGCTTGTGGTCTGTGTATATGGTCGCATGCTGGGCTTCTAAAATGTGCCTAAAATGCTGCACGCTCTCATACACAGCCAAGAGTTCGCGATAGTACGCGGGCCACTGTGCCTGCTTAGCGTTAAGCTTCCTGCTAAAGTAGGCCAGTGGTTGCCAGTCGTTTTTGTCGCCGATGCGTTGCTGAAGGCATGAACCCACATGAGTGCTCGAGGCGTCTGTGAATAGGCCAAGCGAAGCATTGCAGTCCGGATGAGCTAAGATAGTAGCGGACATTAAGCTCCTCTTGCAGGCTTCAAAACACTCCTCGAGCTCAGGCGTCCATATGAACGGCTTATTGCCTTTGCCTTGTATTGCAGTAACGGCGTCGATTAACGGCGCCTGATACTTGGCTGCATCGGGCAAAAAACGACGATAATAATTCGCCATGCCAATGAACCTGCGCATGCCTTGTACAGTCTTGGGTTGCGGATATTCCACCAGAGCTTGAATTCTGTCCTCTGGTGGACGTGTGCCTGCTGCATTGATGCGATAGCCAAGGAACGAGACTTCTTCTGCTCCAAAAATGCTCTTAGTGACGTTGATGACAACTCCATAGTCGTGCAGCCTCTGGAATAAAATTTCCAGGTGTTCTGCATGCTGTGCTGGACTGCTGGAGTACACTAGGATGTCATCTACGTATGCAAAGCAGAAGTCTAGGCCTCGCACCACTTCATCGATAAATCGCTGAAATGTCTGTCCCGCGTTACGCAACCCAAAGGTCATGTATGGAAATTCGTACAACCCAAACGGTGTAATGATTGCCGTTTTGCAGATGTCACCTGGATGGACTGGGATTTGCTGGTAGGCTTTAACTAGGTCTATTGTGCTAAACACAGTAGAGCCAGCTAAATTGTGCGCAAAATCACCTATATGCCGAACGGGGTAACAATCTGGAATAGTGCGGGCGTCCAACGCACGGTAATCTCCGCAAGGACGCCACGTCGAATCTTTTTTGGGTGCGAGGTGTAATGGAGAGGACCATGAGCTGCTCGAAGGTTGAGCAGTACCAGCGTGAACCATATCCTCGAACTCTTTCTTCGCGATGCGGAGCTTCAAGGGTGCAAGGCGGCGCGGTCGAGCTGTAACGGGGGGACCATCCGTTGTATTAATGTAGTGCACGGTGGTATGTTTAGGTTCCCGTGGTGCTCCAGGTGGTCGCGTGATACTTGGGTACCTAGCCAGAATCGCAGTGTATGGCGAGTCAGGCAAGGATACTACCTTGACGCTTGGTTGGTCTGCTGCACGAAGATCTGCGGCAGAAGAAAGTCCAGTCTTGCCATCATGCAGTCTGCCTTGGGTGCAGTCAGGTAGCAAGTGGTAGTGTGACAAAAAATCCGAGCCTATAATGCCGCTCTCTACGTCTGCCACTACGAAACTCCACTTAAACTCGCGCCTAAGCCCTAAACATAGATTTAGCTGCACCAAACCATAAGTGCTAATTTTAGTACCATTTGCAGCAACTAAATCATATGGCTGTGGTTCGTATGTGCGGTTATTAACATACCGACGCGGTATGCAGCATAAGTGCGAACCAGTATCGACCAAAAATTTTTGGTTTGAATACCGATCGGTTACGAAAAGACGGCGACTTGATGTAGAGCAATCGGCTGTCGCCTCTACCGACCGCTGCTCTGGTTTCCCTGGATGTTAGGTGAAGCATCGGACCAATTGCAGGGCGGTACGCACTTGCGTGCTTTAGCTGCAAATCGGTCGTGGTAAAAACACAGTTCCGGGTTGCGTGGACGTGAACGACTACGGCTACGACTACGGTTGGAGCGCGCACGACCATGGTCACTAGTAGTAGCGAGCGATGCAACAATACGTGTAAGCTCATCCACTTTTTTAACCAGCTGTTGTACTGTGCTGTCATCGTCCGCTAGCGGTGGTGTTGAGCTCGCATGACTGGAATAAACCTCTAATGTGGATGGAGCATTAATTTCCATCAAACAGTCAGCTAACTCGCTGAGCTCTCCTAATTCCTCCAACCGCTGGGCTGCCAGAACTGTTTGGAGAAAACGTGGTAGCCGGCCCATCCAAATAGTTTTCATAAGCTCATCAGGAAATGTAGGCCCCGCTAAAGATTTAAGGTGCCGCAGGAAAGATGACGGCTTCCTGTCACCAACCTGCTCTTTTTCCAGTACGCGTCTGACCTTTTGTTCGCGAGAGTCGGAAAACCTAGAAACTATCGCGTCTCGTAATTTTGTGTATGGCTGTACCTTCGGTGGCTGTATAATGATGTCTTCTACTTCCCTAGTGCAGTCGGTGTCCAGTTGCGCAATTGCAAAATTAAATTTTGTCAATTCTTGCGTAATATTATTGATACAAAATTGCGCTTCTAGACTAGCAAACCATAACGCCGGACGGTCCTTACAAAAAGGAGGGGTGCGGATGGATACCCTATTTACGATCATCCTTTCCATGCCGCTCGTGCCAGGTTGGTCGTGATTCGGCGGTAGTGTAGAAGCAGGCCTAAATTCGTCAACCTCACTATCACTCATATTGTACCACCAAAACCGGTAGAAAAGTCAAACGAAAATGTGCACCGAAAAAAAAGCAAAATCAATCCGAAAGAGAAAAAAATGAGGGTGTGGTGTGCGTGCAAGGTAACATGCGTATATAAAAAAGGCAAGCATAAAACAGTAACTATAAAATAAGGTCAGTATAAAAGTTGTATAAAAAATAAAATTAATCCGCTTCGCCTTAAATAAACAATGTACCGTCACCATAAGTAAGCCTTATCAATGTACAAAAAATCATAAATTTGAATACGGCACAAAAAATATTTGGACAAACACTTTATACCGTGACTGTACTTGTTATCTGTTGTTATCTCAATGTTCGCATGCACGCAAATTATTCCATCATCAACACGAACGAAACAATCTCAAAGTTCGGTACCTCTTGACATCCAGAAATATGATCGTCGTAGTCCGCGGGTCACCTGGCTCTAGTTAGCGTTGAGTGCAGCTCCAGTTGCACGACCACGGGCGTTATACTGCTCCCCGAAGAAAGCGCTCGCAAGGGGGGCGTCGCACGTCGTCAGCGTTGCACGTCGCGAATTCGCCAGCGCCGTGCAGTGCAGTTGTGCCATGCAGTGCGACGTCACCCGTCAGCCTCGCGCGCTGCTATTATCTCTCAATATGTATAGAGCCTGTGAAATTCCGCAGCGTTTAGGTGCGTTGTACGAAGGAGTCACCGTTTTGGTAACTCAACTTTGGTCACCACTCTGGCCGTGGTAACCACGTTGGTGTGTAGACACGGGCTCCTTCACGTTCCGAGGGTCACCACTTTGGTAATTAAAGACTGAACGATACTATATATCACTTATTTATTGTCCAAGAGCTTATGAAATATATCCTTGCCGAACCGAAATTTTCGTCGTGATTGACTATGTCAAAAAGTAAACAACTTTCATTTGTTATTTTTTCTATGTTCTAATTTCGAATGCTCTCGCAGAGAGCATGAAGAAAAGAAATAAAAACTTCTTGCGACGCCACACTAGTATTACCTGTAACTACATTGAAGGCTGTGGGGAATAGTCCTTACCATAGACTTATAATAATTTATAATAAGCTCCCGGAATCAATAAAGTTAGCGAATAACAATCATATATTTTCTAACAAGTTAAAGTTATTCCTAGTAAATAAGGCGTATTACTCTGTACAAGAGTTTAAAAATGATAAAATAGACGCATAGATGTACTTAATTCGGATAATTTATTTGATAGTTAATACGTAGATATATTTAAACTTGTGGTATATGGATAGGTATGATAGGTACTAGGTGCTATAATGTAGGGTGTGATCCTGCGCATGAAGGAATAGATGTGAAGTGTAGATAGTATATATTAATAATAATCTTTTTAAATGTTGTACGCTCCTGACTATTATTAATTTAATGATAATGATAATAATAATAATAATAACAATAGTAATTAGATTTGACGTAAATAATACAATTAGAATTAAATAGGAATAGGATTATTGACATGTAACAACATAACTTTTATTTTAGACTAGCTTTTGCCCGCGGCTTCGCACGCTTGTGTTATGTTATTTTTACGTTATAGTCTAATAATAGATCATGCATTTCGTACCAAACAACAAAATCCAATAAATCTTTTCGAAGCTGAGCACACTAACCTGTATTAGCATAGGTATAGGTATAACGCAAGCATAGCCGTGAGTGGAAGTTATTTAAGCCATTACCTAAAATTAAATGTTATGAGTCTAATATAAATTTATAACAGTAAAAGAAGTTTCAAACAAAAACCTAAAATTATATAAGTACCTCTTCATATTACAACAAAAAGAAATCATCATCACTTCACTCAGGTCTTTAACAGAAGTTTCAGTAAATTTTGTTTAGGTATTAGTTACCTAAGCAGGCAGTTTAGAAAAATATGGAAAAATCACACACGATGATCCTGTTTTGCTCAGTTTTACATATTATCCGCGCGCTTTTAGTTCCATTTACCACATTTTTTTACCTTCTTATGTTTGGTTCCATACGAATTGAGTACTTAAATAACTTCACATAAGATAGTTACTTACGTACTAATAACTATAACCTTCTTGAAGTAACCGAGTAATCAATCATTTTCTGCTCCCCTGGCTTATTTAAAAGCCCACAGATCTAAAATATTTTAACTATTAAAAACTTATTTCAACATGCAAGAAGAAGAAGAAGAAGAAGAAGAACAAATCAAACACAGTAAAAAACGAACGTTACGCGCCATGTTGTTAATTCGAGGATACAATTTTATTGCCATAATGAATACCTACATATTATTATATCTAAGTAGGTACCTACCCATTTTAAACATTTTTATCAAATATTCAGTATCATTGGCTAAATACAAATAATAGCACCTCCGGCTTACTTTAATGCCAAAATGAAAAAGGTTTTAAAATGCGTAGCAATGGTAAGGGTCTATAACTTAATTAGCTATAAGTACTACAGGGGGTCTAGCAAAGATACCAACCACTAACGCTAACGCCAAACGCTAACTCCCAAAACTGTATTGAACAGACATTAGCTGTGGAAAAGGAAGCTATTTCCGAAATTTCATCCTAGTACATTTTGAAGTTAGCGTTTGGCGTTATCGTTAGTGGTTGGTATCTTTGCTAGACCCCCAGGTACCTTCAATAAAGAATTGCTCCCGCCAAAACCCTAAATCGAAAACTTGAATAAAAATGGAAGCTTCAAAATTGGCTAAGTATAATAATTGCGTGAAGCTTTATGAATAATTATAAAAAGTCTAAGTACCTACCCTTTTTACTAAAATACTTCCTATTGGCTAAATACAAATTTTGTCTAATGCCAAAATAAAAAAGGGTTTACAATGCGTAGCAAAAGCAAGGGTCAATAGGCACAGATTACTGAATATGTTACGGCTAAAAGTTAAGCTATAGGTACTATAAATACAATTTTAAATACTTATTTCGAATGGTAACGCGTAGTAGATTTTTGAAAACTAATACATAATACCAGATCGCCAATAACGAATTTTGCCCTCGCCGGAAATCAATATTGAAAACATGAATAATAATTTAGTTATGTTTCAATATTGGCTAAATATGATATCGCGTGAAGCCTTAAAACTTATAAAAAAAGTCTAAGAAGTTTTTAGTTTTTTAAATTCCTTGTTCTCTGTGTCGTGCTCATATTCAAGAATGTTCTCATACTATCCTCTTTTTTAGTTTGGACCACAGATTAACTAAAAAACTTATCTATATGTAAATACATATGACTTCCTTGGGTATAGGTACTGACATAATGAACACATTGTTTTTCTCTAATCTGCATTGCATCAAGCGCAGACGAAGTTATCGCGCGATGTATTTCGCCGTAGCCCGAAAAGTGTGATACACTGCCGCTAATGCCGGCGCGCCAATTGTTATTTACTGTTTTTTCTCTTTTAAGTTATAAATAAAAACATGCATTAAATTACTTCCTTATTGCTTAGTGCAGTTCATTGTTCAGAATGAAATAAAAATGACTGAAGTTCCGTACTCAAAGGGTAAATCCTTATTACCAAACCTCCGCTGTCCGTCTGTCTATCTGTCTGTCTGTCCATCAGTCACCAGGATGGACTCATGAATCGTGATAGTTAGACTGTTGAATTTTTCACAAATGATATATTTCTGTTGCCACTATTACAACCGTGATCCGTATTCAAAACGACAGATAAACAGATAAATAAAAACATCGTGGATAGTCAACAGAGATATTTTTCCGCGCCAACTCAACAGCGAAGGTTCGGGCGTATATGAAGCCGCGCCATAATAGTAACAGAGTTTTTTTCTTTAATCTGTGCATCCGGATAAACCCGAGATAAAATTACCGCCAGTAGCAGTGTAGCAGAGTAACATTTTTTTTCTCTCATCTATGGTTAGTAGCCAAAATATAACTTACCATTTGACACTGGCTAATTACCTACACTATGTGTGGAGCCAAAATATAAGAAAAAAAACTTACCTTGAGGCCTTGAAGCGGCCATCTTGTTAAAATCCCGTTCCGTTTCATAATGAAATCTTAATCATTTTCACCAAAAAAAATATTAAGGATATTTAAAATTTAATATATCCTATGTTTTGCGCCGGGTTTTTCTAAGCTTATTAGTGAAAACCGCATGAAAATCCGTTCAGTATCTTCGGACTTGTGCCGTAACAAACAAACAAACAAACAAACAAACAAACAAACAAACAAACAAACAAACAAACAGACAAAATGTCTAAAAAGTAGCTTAACGTGATCAGCGAAAAATTTCAAGCCAACCTGTGTAATTTTTTTTTCGATATCTTGCATTTACAGATTTTTTTATCTCTACAGTTTTATTATATGTATAGAAACCACTCAAAATGTACTAAAATGTGCGGCGCCCTTGCAGGGCACATATATTGATCCTTAAGACAAGCTACTGTTTAATATATAGTCTGTATTATATGTGAGCACAATAAATGAATATGAAATGAAATGGTTCCAGACACGGGCTTCAGATTGGTTTGTTGGTGCTTTGTGGGAATCCACCAGCACTTTTGCGGTCCACAATGACGAATAATTTGAAATTATAAAAACCTAATCGTGTTATTGTAATCTGGGCCCGAGAGTAAAGTTATTTATTTATTTATTTATATTAAAATTGTTAATTATCTCCCGAAACTCTTAGAGCATTTAGAAAATATTGTTCGCGGATTCGGAACGTTACCAACTCCTTTTCTAAATGCTTTAAAGACCGTCACACACCATACACATACATATTACCATATATTTTCTAACCAAATTTTCGAGGGACCACACACGCAGCTATAATATATATTTCTATGACGTCACCAACCTATACTGTAATATATATTATTGTATATTAATACATATTATATTATGGTATAGCGAGACATATTTTGAATGTACAGTATGTTTCAACATATCCGACGCGTTCGTCAGATGCTTCTCCCCTCTCACCTTTCCTGCCGCTTTGCCTGAGTTCAAAAGCAAAGATCCCAAACGCTAACGCTATTATCTCCAAAAATGTATTGAAATGACATTAGCTGTGGGAAAAGTAAGCGATTTCTGAAATGTGAAATGTCACCAATTTCCTAGAACATGACTTAGACTGGACTATGACCCGACTTAGCCTGGACTATGACAAAGACTTGACTACGTAAATATTCTAAAACTCGATAAAAATATACAATACTTGACACTGGCTAAATACACTATGTGTGGAGCCAAAATATAAGAAAAAAAGTTGTCATTTCTTCTTCTTTAATGGCTTTCTATCGCTTTTTTGCAATAATTCTGCCAATGTCAAGTGAGTATTTGTACGGTCATGGTGTACGGTTATCAAATGGTTATCAACATGGAATTCGACATTTCAAGCAAGCAGATTAGCCTGTGGCGGTGACTGACGGAGGGAATTAAAAAAAAATAGAAATCTGTAAACAAACAATACAAAACAAATCTCTCGCAATCGCAATCTTTGAAGGCTTATCTTTACGATAGATTGATATTATTATTAATTACATGTAAGTATTATTATATAAACAGGTGCTGGCTGTGTTATAGTGTAATGTAACTTTATCTTATCATTCTGTATGTAGTAATACGACTGTACCCTTCTCATTCTCAACTTTTATTTTTATTAATTTTTCAGCATGCGAACAATTATTTATTTCACTGTTATTATATGGTAAGCTTGAACATCTCACATGAATGCATGCATCACTAGAATCGTAAATCAAAGAAACGAAGCATTAAATTTTTGCCGTAATCATAACCTAACCTTCATACATATTGAATCCATAAATTGTGGTCACCTCTCCACAAAGGCCATTTGAAGTTGACCCACCAAGTACAAGTACATACGTTATGTATTATTTAAATCATAAACATGGCACAACCTATTGTATTATAGGCTGAATTAACATATGCAGCAGAAGCCATTTAATGAGGTAGTTGAACTGAACTGGTAGAGCTTATGATATCACCTTAAAAATGTAGTGTTGTAAGTACATTATAGTGTACTAATATGTAGCCAGCTTGCGTGTGCTAGAATGAAGTGAGTGAGAGAGAAAGAGTATATATTTACTCTTTGGCTTGAGCTGTTCTGTGTTATATTATTTAGTTTTAGTCACAGAATTCTCTCAATTTAATGCAGTGACTACTAACAAAGTATCTCATCATTTCCAGTGTTCTATCAACAGCAAATGGCTTTACCGATACCAAAAAGAGGAAGTTTCCAGATGGATTCCTATTTGGGGCTGCATCAGCAGCTTACCAAGTAGAAGGAGCATGGAATGAGGATGGTAAGCAATACTTCGTACTCTAATTTGACTTGGGGACCTGGACACTGGTGTCAGAATATTAAATCGCCTGCCATCCTGCACACACCAATTTACTAGCCCTTGAGTGCGAGCAAGAGAGCACATGGTTACGATTGACCAGACTTATGCGGTAAGGTCACAGATTGTCAGTTCACGTAGTGGGGGCTGCACTGCGTTTTCTGGTTGGTGGTTGTCACTCATGAACCTTTGTACCTTCTGAATTTAAAAGTATATACAGCACTTTGGCCAGTTTGGTCAGTCACTCAAGTCATCCATTTATTTATATTTTGGTTTCAGGCAAAGGCGAGAGCATATGGGATAGGTTTATGCACAATAACCCAGAAGTAGCACCAGATTTGTCCAACGGTGATGTTGCAGCCGACTCATACCATAACTACCAGAGGGATGTGGAAATGCTGAGGGAACTCGGAGTTGACTTTTACAGGTTCTCTATAGCTTGGACTCGGGTACTGCCTTCAGGTAACCGCTGAAGTACCTAAGACCAACCTTACTAGTTTTTCTTACACAGATATCTGAGCTGACTTTGACTGGCCTGATAACTCAGTTGATAGTAGCCTGCCTTCTGAAATGTAGGTTGTGGATTCAATTCCCACCCAGGGCAAACATTTGTGTGATGAACATAGGTGTTTGTTCTGTGTCTGGCAAAATGTATCTAAGTATTGTATCAGTTATCTGGTTCCCATAGTACAAGCTATGCTTAGTTTGGGGCTAGATTGTGCTGTGTGAAATGTCCACACATATTAATTTGTTTGCAGGTAAAACAGTGGGGTGTCGTTAGTTCTTAGATATAATTGTGATTTGTTTTCAGGTTTATCCCACAAGATTAATCGAGCAGGCCTTCAGTATTATCATAATTTAATAGATGAGCTGTTAAAGTATAATATAGAGCCCATGGTCACACTTTACCACTTTGACCTTCCCCAGTACTTGCAAGATTTAGGGGGGTGGGCCAACCCCCTCTCTGTCATGTGGTTTGAGGACTACGCTAGGGTTGTGTTTGATGCGTTTGGTCATAAGGTGAGACTTTACGTGGCTTAAAATTCTTAAAGTGCCAGATAGTTTGGGTGGCTTAAGTTTCTTGTAGCGCTGGGTAGGCCGGCCCCCACTAGTTGAACTGACGATCTGGTGAAAGCCGCGGGTATTTTAAGTTTCCTGATATCTTGACTTGTAAAAGTGCCTAAATCAGTCTATTAATTGCAGTAAATTGTAAGTTTTGAGTTTTAAAAATGCTCATTTCTGATGTGCGAGACTGGCTTAGCGGTAGCACGTGTGACTTACAAAAGAGTCCACCCAGGTTCAAATACCTTCGGCCCCGCACCAAAGACATTTTAAAGTTTATATATCAATTAGTTTGTAAGCGTTGTGATTTAAACTCGCTCAAAAAAAACGGTGAACAAAAATATAGTTTCATCAAAAGTTTTCTGAGAAATTAATTATATTTTTAGGTAAAATACTGGCTGACGATGAACCAACCAAACAGTATATGTATCGATGGGTATGCGGGGGATGTAGCGCCCGGGATAAACGCCCAAGGTGTCGCCGACTACTTGTGTATCCGTCACGTATTGTTGGCGCATGCGGCAGGATACCGGCTTTATGAGGCTGAATACAAAGCCAAATATAAAGGTTAGAAAAAACTGTCCAAGTGCGATTCGGGCTCGCACATGAAGGGTTCCGTACCATTATCTGTAAAAACGAGCAAAAAATTCACGCTTGTTGCATGGAAGCCCCCTTAAATATTTATTTTATTCTGTTTTAGTGGATATTAAGATTGTTTTTTTCAGGTTCAGTAGGTATAGCGTTGGCTCTAAACTGGATCGATCCATTGAACAATAAGACAGAAAACGTGGCCGCGGCAGACAAAGCGAAAGCTTTTCATGTAAGATAAGTTCAAAGATTATAAAGCCCGTTGATAACTTGTGAACATAATTTCTCCTACAAACACGACTCATTTGCGCGCCCAGAAGGCGAAGTAACAACGAGATAAAGTCATACGAAATTACAAAGAACAGAGCAGGATGGAACAAAAGATGCATTGGGTGTCCCGTTTCCTCTCATAGGATTAGCGGTTGAAATTTTTTATGCTGGTATTTTGGATATATTTTTTGGATTTTGAGATTTCATTTTTTTGGATGGTCAATAGTTAAGGGGTTAGTTTGAACGAATTTCATTTGGCAAGATGTACGAAGTGAGCACACCTTTACTAGGTGGTAGGACTTTTTTTTAGGTAAACATGCCACATCGCTCGTAGAACTGACAACCGATGGGGAAGAGGTTCTCGAGTGGCGACCACGAACATGACGCAGCGTCGACCACCCACTAGGTGGACCGACGATCTGGTCAGAACCGTGGGGAGCCGATGGATGCAAAAGGCAAGCAGCCGCTCAAAATAGCGCTCTTTAGGGGAGGCCTATGTTCAGCAGTGGACGTCTACAGGCTGTTAATGATGATGAAGACTTGTGCAAAGATCGTCTATGTAGGTACCACCGCTTTGCCAACTATTCTTCCGAAAAGCAGCACTGCAAGCGATGCTGTGTTCCGGTTTGAAAGGCATTGTAGCTAGTGAAATTACTGGGCAAATGAGACTGATCTGATCTTATACACTAGTAATCTTGTCTCAGGATGACGTGCGTACTGCAGTGCCACGCGAAACTTTATTAATTTAAAGTTCCGAGTGACTGTAACTGTTATTGGCGGCCGTGTCGCTTAACATCAGATGGACGACTAGCTTGTCACATTCATTAACGAAAAAAAAACTTGTTAATTTCAGCTGGGCATGTACTTAGATCCCATTTGGTCTAAAACAGGGGATTTCCCGAAAATCGTGAAAGAGACAGTAGCTAAGAAAAGCAAAGAGCAAGGATTTAGTAAATCCAGACTACCCGCATTTAGTGAGAAGGAAATTCAACTACTAAAAGGTAGGTGTATTTAACTTAACAATTTACTGGTTACAGCAGTAAAAGTAAGTGAAATCGGTATATAAATCAACTATAAAAATAAACTAATTCTGACGTCACTGCATATTTGAGCTGTCTCTTCCTATTCCAAATGCTTGTAACTTTGTAACGTTTTGAAATATTTTTTTTTCACGACTATTAATTTTTTGAGGAATATTATATTATGCTATAAAAAAAATGCAGTCAAAATGCCTATTGTTCATTTTTAATAGTAGTCGTCATGCCTATTACACCCAGTATAAGATGGTTTCATAAAACGATTATAAATTCAATATTTAAATTAATCTGTAAATTAGTTTTTGATAATAAATTTCCAGGTTCAGCAGATTTCATCGGTATGAACCATTATACGACATTCCTAGCATCGCCGCACAAGTCGGCCAACAAGTTCGCCGTCCCATCATTCCAGGACGACGTCGGAGTGGACTTTACACAGGGAGATCAGTGGGCTCAGGCCAAGTCTAGCTGGCTTAAGGTAAGCTTAACTAACGGGCCTAATAGCTCAGTTGGTTGTAGCCACGAATTGCTTTTTTCTTGTATTTTAGCTCCACACAGTCATAGTGTATTTAGCCAGTGTCAAGTATTATAGTTTTTCATCGTTATAGAACAAGTCTTAGTCATAGTCACAGTCGAGTCTAAGTCAGGTAGTCAAAGTCCAGTCTCAAGTCATGCTCCAGTGAAGTGGTGGCAACGTTACTATAAGCTTCTATGGAATTTTGGAAGCAACACGAAAAATCACGTTCCACCACATTATATCACTTGCCCACACTCATGCTCGTAATTCAGCACTTAATGCGTAAAACGCCACCAATTTTAAACATTAACACTGGAAAAAGCACAAGTTTTGAGAAATAATACGATGCAACGACGTGAACTTTTCCGCGTTCCCGCCAAAACATAATTTCCCTTCAAACACGACTCACTAGCGCGGGCAGGGGGCGAAGTAACAAAACGAGACAATGTCATACGAAATTACAAAGAACAGAGCAGGATGGAACAAAAGATGCATTGGGTGTCCCGTTTCCTCTCACAGGATTAGCGGTTGAAATACACCACTGAATTTCTTATGAGAGGAAGTTGTATCATTAGTCAACTGGAGTTATAGTCAATGGTTATAGCCCTGCCTAAAGCAGGTTGTGGGTCCAGAAATAGTCGTTTTCTACAGATTAATTTGTAAAGGAAAAAAAAAGAAAGAAGAAAAAGAAAAGAAAAGAAAAAGAAAAAAAGGAACAAAATGAAAGAAAAAGAAGAAAGAAGGAAAAGAAGTCGTTTTCTAGTCTGAATATCATTCACACTAATATTATTATCTAACTGAAAGTCGATCAAAAATTTAATTAGGCTATTTTATAAGTCAAAATGACATTAAATTAGTATTGACTGGCCTGATAGCTCAGTTGGTAGTAGCCCTGCGTTCTGAACTATACGCTGTGGGTTCGATTACCACGCGGGACAAACATTTGTGATGAACATAGAAGTTTGTTCTGCGTCTGGGTGTTATATTGTATTCTATGTATGTATTTACAAACAAAAAAGTATATAAGTATTGTATCAGTTATCTGGTTCCCATAGTACAAGCTATGCTTAGTTTGGGGCTAGATGGCGCTGAGGGAAATATCCACACATATTTATTTATTAAAACTTACTTATTTGTTCACAGAGCGCCCCCTACGGTTTATACAAAGCGTGTATCTACATTAACCTAGCTTACGACTACCCGCAAATTATTATAACCGAACATGGGTGGTCAGCTGGCCCGGGGCTAAAGGATCAAGGGCGAGTTGACACTATTAGGGGCTATTTGCAAGCGTTATTACTGGCTATGGAAGATGGAACAGAAGTTAGGGGGTATACGGCTTGGAGCCTTTTGGATAATGTGGAATGGAATTATGGAGTCAGGTGGGGGAAATGCAACTTTAATATTAATTGATCATCATCAACACCCTGAAGACGTCTACTGCTGAATATAGCTAAAGTAGAGCGGCACTTTGAGTGGCTACTTCATAGAGAAAGAAAAAAATGAAGGTTCATATTTTTCTTGCTCTGTGGACCCCTTGCTTGCATTCATCGGCTCCCCGCGGTTTTTAGCGAATTTTGATTAATGTAACGAGCCAGTCGTAAGCCTGATGTTAAGCGTCACGACTGATCATAACACTTACCTATAAATGCCATGAGTTATTTGTTATCATTAAAATTTGATGCTCTGCCAACTAAGCTATGGACGCATTCCCTACTAGCTGCGAAAATCTAGTTTGTGGTTGTGGTTTACACTTTGAAATGCATTTTAAAACGTAATTCACATTTAGCTTTGTATGCTTTCAGAACTTACATATTTATCTTCATAATTAAATAGTACTTTCTATGTCAAATTTACAAAAACATAATATAACAAAACATATTTTGCCACCGTTAACATGCCGGCTTGCTTAGAGCCGAACGGTATATCACGTGACGATGGCATGACGTTAGTTCCCTGGAGCCGTGGACAGCCATTGGTCTGGGATTCCACATGCGTAGATACTCTGGCAACGTCTCACCTCCAGGGCACTTCGAGGGCGGCTGGTGCAGCGGCGGTAGTGGCGGAAAACCTCAAACGGACGAAATATGAATCTCTCGGCGAGGGATACATCATTGGGGTAGAAACCATGGGACCGTGGGGTCCGTCCGCCCGTGGTTTCGTAAAGGAGCTGTCCAAACGCCTAATAGAAACTACAGGTGACCAAAGAACTGGCTCTTACCTCGGTCAAAGACTAAGTTTGGCCATTCAACGAGGTAATGTCGCCAGCTTTTTGGTCACCTTACCCGCAGACAGCGAGTTAAATGCGGTTTTTTATTTATAAGTATATATTATAGGTTTAGATAGTTTTCGTTTTAGATAAGTACTTATTTTAGTTTTTAATAATTATAGTATGTAATAGGCAGTGTTTTCCCTCTGAATCATAAATTATGTCATAAAGACTGAACAATTTTTCTCAATACACCGTTTTGACAAACGAGGCTTTATCTCAAAACTGTCAATGTTTGGGTTGGTTTTATTTGTAGAAGTGGGTTCAATTTATATATAAAATATAGTCCTAAAGTTACATTTTTTACAGTGAACGATTTGGCCTCTACCAAGTGGACTACGAATCTCCAAACAGGACTCGAACTGCGCGACTGTCGGCTCTAATATACAAACATATCATAGAGTCGCGAGTCGCAGATGACCAGTGGACGCCGAAAAATCTGCGCATAAGCATCACAGATAGAAAGAAAACTGTTAAAACTGAACTATAACAGGAAACTCAATTATTTTTCGTTACATTGTTGTTTTGTTAAAATATATTTTATGATACAAATTAAAATTATAGTGTTATTTTGGATTATTCCCATTTGCCCCAATGCTCTTGTGGGGGCAAGTGGGATTTTGCCCATAGATTACTATAGATAATAATAATTATATTGCTAGTTATCACATGGGACTTGATGGAACAGCAATTCAGCGTAATTAAAATACTAGATAAAAAAGCAAAAGTCGAATCCAGTCAGTTTTTCTAGTATTGCAGTAAAATTGTGAATAGTGACATCTAGCGACTATAACGTGCCGTGTGTTGTAAGTGTGGTACCATCAATAACAAAGAGATTATAGTCCTCATTCTCATCAATAACATGTAGATGGCAGTAATGTAAACTCTTACTGCGAGTTTCTTCAACGTATACATAGATGGCGTTAGTGGTTAAAATATTAAAGATAAAACTGTGCACTCATCATGATAGTATCTAACCAACTTTAAAATAAAATAGGTATTATTATCATAATAAAACCTATGCTATTTTATTTTAATCAAATCACAAAGTAAATACAACTGAAATAATGACTCGAAAAACAAGTTTTATCTATTTTAGCTGTGATTTTTGTATAAGTGCACCTAATTCTATATTATTATACTATGCGTACTAACACTACAGAATCATCATCATCATCACATCATCATCATCATCGTCAGCCTGTATTGGTTCACTGCTGAACATAGGCCTAATAGGAGAATTTGCCCTAGGTAGGTTTAAGTACCTAAGTACCTTGAGATAAAATATGTTCCTACTAATAAATACGTAGGTACTTACATTATCAAAACAAATTTAAAAAAACATGACAGCCCCACAATGCTTTATCCAATTTTCGCCCTCATTATTTTCGGTATTTAAGCCTCACAATAATACGTTCAAAAACTGCAACAATAGATAAAATAAATTCAATGAAAAAATGGCGGCGAACTCCAAACAGACACCGCGGGTGGCAAAGTACAATATACATAATACCTTGAAAACATTGATTTTGAAACAATTACACTCTCCAACCCCTATTTTTGGTTACATAAGGGTGATATTTGTATATTTCGGAGTAACAAAAGCTATTGAAAAGTAATGAGACGTTAAGCTACCTACGATCTTTTACAAGAGATGGTCGAGTGTGCGAATTTATTGAATCGATTCGGTGCGCGGCGCTTGTACCCAATATTTGACGTTAATCGGGTAGGTACTGGGTGTATGCCAGTCATGACTTACAGCGAGTTTGACCATAGGTTAGCAGTTGGTACCTACCTACCTTTTTAATAAGTAAGTACTAGTCACAGTCAAGCATAATTATTATCATCAACAGCCTGTAGACGTCCACTGATGAACATAGGCCTCCCCCAGAGAGCGTCACTTAGAGCGGCCGCTCGCCTCCTGCATCCATCGGCTCCCCGCGGTTTTCACCAGGTCGTCGGTTCACCTAGTAGGGGGTCTGCCTACGCTGTGCTATCCGGTTCGTGGTCGCTACTCGAGTACCTTTCTTCCCCATCGGTAAATATGATAGGTATGTATAAATTATACCTACTTACAGTGAATTTTCTAAAATTGTGTACCTACCCACGAGGGTGTTTAAATGAGTATGGTATTTTAGTTTAGACCTACCTATCCTATAGGATAGCAGGGAATGGGAGCAGCGTTCTCCTCGGTACATTAAAATCTGCGACCACCAAGCCGCCTGCCAAGCATGGTGATTATAGCAAACCTGGGCGGTTATTCTCTATGGAAACACAGATTCCACACGATTCGAAACCACGTCGTTATCATGTCTTGTTCAAATCGTGTCACAGCGTTAGATATACCTTCGCTTTACATTAAAGTTATCTTTATTTTGAATGAAATATATTGACATAAGGGGTCATATCTTTTGATGTGTTGATGTTTCGGAACGCGTCTCGGTAAAACATATGATTTTTGACAATTCAAATTGCGCCAATTCCAAATTCATTTCGCCCGGTTTTGTTTTCGTTTCATAGAGAATAGACTTTTGCAGATTTCTTATGTAAGCCAAGGAATTCGCGTGGTTTCGAAGTAAGGAATCGATACGGAATAATGGCCCTGTATCTATCCTCCCAGGGAATGGGAGCAGCATTTTCTCGGTATATTATAATATGCGACCACCAAGTCGCCTGCCAAGCATGCTGATTAAGGCAAACCTGCATATGAAAAGCGCCCAAAGTGGCGTATTGTAAGGGAAGGCCTATTTCTAACACTGGACGTTTTCCGGCGGTTTATGTGATGTAAGTTCAAAAATTATTAAGACGTGTTAACTGTTACAGGAGTTTTTGGCGGGTACGCGGAAAAGTTCACGTCGTTGCATTGTATTATTTCTCAAAACTTGTGCTTTTCCAGTGTTAATGATTAAAATTGGTGGCGTTTTACGCATTAAGTGCTGAATTACGAGCATGAGTGTGGGCAAGTGATATAATGTGGTGTAACCATAGATTTATATATCAGGATATGCCCGAAGGAACATTTTATTTTGTCAAAATGGCGTGGGAAAAGTCAGCGCCATCTATTAGATTTCGCGTGAACTACGACAAGTTGAAAAAACTAGGTGCCCATCGCTGCCATTATGTCCGTCAATGTTTATGTTTACAATGATTATTCCAAATATAAATTCGATTATTTTGTTACAAAACAGAGTGTAATATTGAAAATATTGAATTACTTGAGGTAAGAAACTTGGTCTTTCTTTTTACTGCACTTTTGAGTATAGATTGTGCAACCCTTCCCAATACAACTTGGCATATTTTGTTTGTGACATTCGACCGATGCCTTCTAACTTCCATCACAGACTGAGCGCTAGTGGATGCCAATCTGTGAAATTGGCTCCCACTTTGAAGCGACCTATAACCTGTCCTTAATATATATGTATATGGGTGTAACGTGGTTTTTCGTGTTGCTTCCAAAATTCCATAGAAGCTTCTAATAAAGTTGCCACCACTTTACTAGAGCATGACTTAGACTGGACTATGACTATGACTAAAACTTGACTACGTAATATAATAAAAAATTCTAAAACTCGATGAAAATATTCAATACTTGACACTGGCTAAATACACTATGTGTGGAGCCAAAATATAAGAAAAAAAAAACTGTTACTGACATTTCTTGATCTGGGGCCTTACCACAAACTAATTTCAAACCATCATGGTTCGTGACAGTAATGCTTCAAGGTTACAATAATATTGTTCGAATTCGTACCACGAACTCATAAAGTATTTCTGCGTGAGAACGAGACGTGTACCTTTTTATATAGGGTTATCACTGTCGCACGTCGGTGTCAACATGATGTATTTGAGTGAAAGATTTAACGTGACGTCATCAAAACTTCTCTGCCTCTGCAACATTATAGTATTCTTACTTTTATGTAATTTTTCAATGTATGATTGAAGCACAGAATTCCCCCTATTACATTGAAGTAATTAATGCTAAAAGAGGTTGTGGTAGCTGGTAGGCCGTAATTAATAATGTAAGATGGCGGGGCATGACGCGTGGCATGTGACACGATACCAAGAAGAAAAGGCTCAGAGATACACGCTTTTCATACCTACAATATTAGGTATATTCTACGAAAACACTCCAAAATTTTTCCCTAATTTAAAAATGAATGAGATGCATCAAAACCCGGAGAAGAGCAAGAGGGTGGTTTTTATTATATTTGGCAGCTGACGAGAAAATGTATGGCGGCTTCGAAGCGCCGACACCTACTTACGGGTTTATATTGGGCTCGGATAGTGTGGAAGAGGACTTTTTATATTTTTGGCTACCGTTATAGTACCTACTTGACCGACGACCTGGTGAAAACCGCTGAGAACCGATGGATGCAGGAGGCGAGCAACCGCTCAAAATGGCGCTCTCTGCGGGAGGCCTATGTTCAGCAGTGGACGTCTACGGGCTGTTGATGAAGATGATGGTGATAATGATGATGATATGTTATAGTACTTGCTATGGTACCTACTTGGAGTACGACTATGTAGAAAGATTGATTGTTCTATGGGAGATAATTACATTTTTTTTTATCGACAGTATTTCTAGGTAGGTACTTAGTCGTAAACAATATCATTAGTTCTTTTGGAATCCCTTGAGGTAGTATACTTACTTACTTATAATATGCAGCTTACATTATTTATTCCATATCTGTATGGAATAACGCACATTATAAAGTTGCATTTCCAATGATTTTCAATGTAAAGAATTATGCATTTTTCATAAATATGGCTCACCCTATCCATATTTTATTACGTATAAAACATTAGTAGATCTGTAATTAGATGTAAACCTCGCGACTCACGCGTCTATCTTAGCATAGCTTAAACCTGAAATAGTTATTTGTGCAACAAGAGAGCAAAGTTGATTTTTGTTTTGAGTGCTGTTGTTGAATTCCGAGCAAGCGAAAAATTCTAGTATTGAATCACGATAGAATCCTGAGCGAGCGAGAGATTCAAAGGCACGAGTTGCAAAAACTTTGCTCTCGAGTAGAACATACTACTTTTCACCTCAGCAGTGAGAACATCGTTACGAAACAATGTCGCGTTCCCGCCAAAAGTATAACTAAGAAAAAAAGAAAAATTCTCTCCAAAACTCCATATAAATGTAACCTAAAGCTGGCTAAATATACTTACCACAAAGTCATAATATTAAAAATTCACTTTGTCTCACGCAGTGAGCAAAATATGATTTTGAACACTGTTTTTTCGCAGCAAAGAGCGCCATTTCGAGCTGCTGAAGTAAAAAACTAATTTTATGTTTGCATAATCCCCCCAGCTTAGGCCGCTAGGTGGACTGACGACCTGGGGGTCTAGCAATGATCCATCTTGCTAACTCTAACGCCTCACGCTAACTCCGAAAATGTATTGAAATGACATTCGCTACGGAAAAGTTAGCGATTTTCGAAATGTCATTTCAGTACATTTTGTAGTTAGCGTGAGGCGTTAGCGTTAGTGGTTGGTATCTTTGCTAGACCCCCAGGTCAGAACCGCGGGGAGCCAATGGATGCAAGGGGCAAGCCGGCCAAAGTGGCGCTCTTTGGGGGAGGCCTATGTTCAGCAGTAGACGTCTTCTGGCTGATGATGATGATGATGATGGTAATCGCCCATTTTGAAAATTTTCGAAACTCTGAATCTCAAAAAAACCGGGTGATAAAACACGTGAATCTAATTGAGAAATTGAGAAATGCGAGCTGTAGAGAACAGCTGGAAGTCTAAACCACAGGCTTCAGTGGTTAAACAAATAAAAAAATAAATCTTAAAGTCGTCTCCATACTTACCACTGCTGCCTCACCCCCCACTCGCGATACAATGTGATACCCCCTAGCACCCCTCACAACCCCGAGAAATCCGCTAAGTAGCTCCTTCATAATATGTATAGCTATTTTTTGATCAGCTTGACTTGTCTAGTCACAGTGTAGAACGATTTTGGCCTTTATTTACAGTTTTAAAACTGAACTAGTTGGTAGGACTTTTCTGCAAAGTACGTCTAGGTATATAGGTACCTTTGTTCCTCCATGGTAGGTGTAAATCACTTTGCCGGTTGTTCATTCGCCAAGCAGTAGTGTGCACGCACTACTGTGTAAACTGTGTTCTGGTTGAAGGGCATGAAATTACTGGGCAAATGAGACTTATGACCTGGGGCTGTACCTCTGACCTCGGGCTGGGGTGTCGCTTGTCAAAATCTTCATACAGAAAATAACAAAAGTAGCGAGTGACACTGCAATGGTTATAGCGGCCGTGTCACTTAACATCAGGTGAACGACTAGCTAGTCCCGTCATTTTAAAAGAAAAGCGGTGGATTGTGGAATGATCTGACCAAGGCGGTTATTCTCTATGGAAACAGATTCCACACGATACGAAACCACGTCGTTGTTGTGTCTTGTTCAAATCGTGTCACAGCGTCAGATATACCTTTACTTTACATTAAAGTTATCTTTATTTTGAATAATATATATTGACTTAGGTGGTCCAATTTTTAAATGTGCTGATGTTTCGGAACGCGTCTCGGTGAAACATATGATTTTAGACAGTTCAAATCGCGCCATTTCTAAATTCATTTCGCGCGGTTTTGTTTTCGTTTCATAGAGAATAGAGTTTTGCAGATTTCTTATATAAGACAGAGAATTCGCGTGGTTTCGAAGTAAGGAATCGATAGAGAACTACTGCCCAGAGTTTGTTCCGCATAACTACAGTATGGGGAGCTTCAGAAAAGTGTTAAAAGAGCTCTATAAGGGTAGGCAACGCACCGGCAATGCCCCTGGTGTTGCAGATGTCCATAGGTGACGGTGACCACTTACCATCAGGTGGGCTGCTTGCTTGTTTGCCACTCATTACATTAAAAAAAGGTAATCCAATTTTGTAATAGACACACTTAGACAATATTATTACGGATATCTTATGAAAACACGTTCTTTGATCCCACGAGTTTCATAAGAGGGCGTTTTGACTCGGGTTTTCTTTCCGTCATTCTACATTTTAGACTTTCTGCTTTTTAGTCATTTTGCCCTCGTAGCGTTGCTTTGTAGGCAGTATGATCATAAAGACTATTTGTTACCCACGCAACCGGAGAGGTGTTAAATATTGTGGCACCAAAATCCAAAATGCAAGGTAATTGAGTATCGTATTAGTTTCCCAACGCATAAATATACGTAGTAAGTCATCATCATAACCAGCCTGAAGACGTCCACTGCTGAACATAGGCCTCCCCTAGAGAGCGCCACTTTGAGCGGCTGCTCGCCTCCCGCATCCACCGCGGGTGGTACTACCTATTATGACTAATTTATTCATAAACAGTGGCGACCACGTACCGGAAGGCGCAGCGTAGGCAGACCCCCCACTAGGTAGACCGACGACCTGGTGAAAACCGCGGGGAGCCGATGGATGCAGGAGGCGAGCAGCCGCTCAAAGTGGTGCTCTCTGGGGGAAGCCTATGTTCAGCAGTGGACGGCTACGGGCCGATGATGATGCATAAACATGCCTTTACCTACAAACAAACACACACTCCTTCCCATTACAAGATAATAGATATATTTCCAAAGGATGTCCATCTAAAGTAATTGATTGAAGTTCTTAGCGCCTTTTGTATCAAAAGATTTGATCCGCCATCTTTTGTTGAGGAAATATGATTTTTGTGTTTGATGTAATGGTAAATATAATATGGGAGGGTACCACAGAGTACACAAAACAACATTTACAAAGACCTCTTGGAACGTTTGATCGTGAAATGTGACCAGAATACTGGTCTCTAAAATGCACATTGAATTTTTCTATAATTTTCTTGACGTCATCACGATCCGCGTCTTTTATGAATTTGAAAGTGAAATAGATATCGCATCCTTCGGGCCCAATGAGATTAATCAGCAAGCTGGCCTGAACATCAGCTGACTCCTTATGCACTCCTGATGCTTTCATAAAAATCATAAACTGCTTCTGCCATTTCCGCCATGCATCAGCGCGACATGTCGGTCCGCCTTCCAATACCAATTCCGTCGGTGGTCTGGCGTGCTCCATGGCGGAAAATGTATCCAATCGTCGCACAAACACTACTGTCAGCGATTATAATGCAAACTTTAACAATAACTGCACTTTTAAACTTTATTTCAAACACCGATGCCACCATGAAATAAAACACCAAGCTTGCTAAACAACGACTGATTTTATTTCCCTCAAGTAGGGTAAGCCGCACATATTATAATAAAATCAACTACCCTAATAAGTTAACATATTACATCTATGTGGTGCAAATGCAAAGGTATTGCAATTCAACGGGGCAATGCTGCATTCTAGGCGCTTTGGCTACTGGTAGCGAGATTACTTTTACCTATTTTATTGTTTTTTAATTTTACTGTTAGTAAACAGAGTAATTAAGATTTCTCTTACGGGAACTCAAAAATGATTCTAATCACGGTAAATATCCCGTAAGTACTATTAAAAACGTAATTAAGATTTCTTTTGTATTTTTAGCCAGTAGGTATGTGTAGGTAGGTACCTAATATGTGGACAGAAGATGAACTTTAATAACTCTAAAAGCGCATACATGTCGCAGTGATAATTTGGAGTGGCATTAGGCAGGCCACAACGCTAGTAGAACTGACAACCGATGGGGAAGAAAGGTTCTCGAGTGGCGACCACGAACCGGAAGACGCAGCGTATGCCCCCCAATAGGTCGGCCGACGATTAGCGATGGCAATTAATGCGACTTAGCGTAAATTTCATAAACATGCTAATTCACGAGTCTTAGCATGCTAATTGCTACAGCTATGCTATCTGCTAAAATGAAATGAAATGAAATGGAAATGAAAAATGAAATGAAATATGAAATAAAAATTGAAATGAAAATTTATATGAAAAATGTAATGAAATATGAAATAAAAATTGAAATGAAAATTTATATGAAAAATGTAATGAAACATAAATTAAATATGAAATGAAACTTTATATTAAAAAATAAATTCAAAACCAACCAAATGAATTGAAAAGAAATTTCATATTTCACAGAATTTCGCAACTACATTTCATTTGCTAAATGCTAATTGAGATTTCGCATGCTAAAAATTAATGCGAATGCTAATTAATCCATCACTACCGACGATTGGTCAGAACCGCGGGGAGCCGATGGATGCAGGACGTGAGCAGCTGTGCAGTAGCGTTTATTGGAGGAATCCTATGTTCAGTAGTGGACCGTCTTCAGGCTGCTGATGATGATTTGGATTTGACATTGACTGCGGAATATGTAATCTTGGAGTTCCAATCTTTCAATGAAAGATGAGATGAGGTTATTATACTGGGTGTAATTGAATTCATTAGCATCCTTTGAAACTAGATACCTACTCCTGATACCGGTCACGTGTGGACCAAAATTTTTGAATTCTTATACATTGGTTTGGTAATAATAATAACTCCAAAAAATGGAATAACTTACTCAATCAAATGCTACAATACAAAATTTAATTAAAATAGTGAATTACTCTTTTTAATAAGTACCTACATACAAGGTCTAAAAACGTTTAAATGTATCAAAATCATCCGTGCCAACTGCGTTAGGCGCCGCGGCAATCTTCATAATTTTCAATAAAAATTATTTCATTTACACTCTTTACTCTTTAATAATCATCTATAAATGATGTACTATCATGGGATCAATTTATGCTAATGAAATAAATTACATTCTGTATACATTAATAACCAGAAAACCCAGCTGAATACAGGCCTCTCCCATAAAACGCCTTTGAACGGTTACCATAATATAGGGAGGTTTATCCATCAGCAAAAAGCCAAAAAACCATGATTGGCAGGTGACTTGGTGATTGCAGATTTTAATGTACCGAGGAGATTGCTGCTGTTCATTCCCTGGATATTCCCGTATCCAGCTCTCTCACCCACGGGAAGAGATGGGATCAAACAATCATGCACATTGCACAAGGCAGACTATCCATAAATTCACAATGTAGCAAAAGAAAAACATTCACATACAAAAACCTTCACTTTTGCAAAGATTACCTGGACAAAGTGATTCAAGTAGCACTTAAGTTCTATAGAGTTTTCAATGGTCACCGCCAAAGCTGAAGGGCGAAGAGGATTAACGATGTAATGTGTATAAGTACCTACTTGAGAATCGATTCTAGTATATCAATGTTTTGTTCTTTGAACATACCGAATTTTTTTGATCATAATTGTACGTAAAAGTAGAAGTGTTACTACCTAGGCTTTATTTAGGGTTCCGTACCTAAAGGGTAAAGCGAACCCTATTACTAAGACTCCGCTGTCTGTCTGTCCGTCTATCACCAGGCTGGATCTCATGAATAGTTAGACAGTTGAAATTTTCACAGATGATGTATTTCTGTTGCCGCTATAACAACACAATACTAAAACCAGAATAAAATAATTATTTAAAGAGGCCATTCAACAAACGTGATTTTTTTGCTCGGTTTTATAAATTGCGGTACCCTTAGTGCGAGAGTCCGACTTGCACTTAGCCGGTTATTCATCTTATTTTGGGCAATAGTTGGTTCCAATAGCCGTCTAGTGGCGTCTAGATATTTTGGACATTGTAGCTATTGAAATTACTGGGCGATGACGTGCGCAGTTCAGTGTCACTGCAATCTGTTATACTGATATGTGCGGCTGTGACGCTTAACACCAGGCAAACGACTAGCTCGTCACGTTCGTTTACATATTTAAATTAAAATAAGTAAGGATTTATGATTTTTGTAGCAGTATCGCCTGCTCAGCGTAATCTACAGATTAATTTGTAAAGGAAAAATTAGAATCACGAGCGGGAATTGAACCCGCATCCATCCATCCCTCAAGCCAGGATATGCTTTACTTAAGCTACCGTGACAAGTGGTCTCATGTTCGAATTTTTCCTTCACCTTTTACAACCAACTTGCGGAAATGGGTTGAAGTCCCACTCGTGATTCAAGTTTTTCTTTTACAAATTAATTTATAAAAAGTAGTTTGAATGCATTTTTTTGTTTCTTGTAGTATAAAAAATAATGGTGATAATAGGCATGATGACTACTATTAAAAATGAACAAGTAAATATTACTTTCATAAAGAAGATTAAACATGAATGCAATAATTGAAAAAATAAGCAAAATCGGTAAATAAATCACGGAGTAATAAGCTTTTAAAGTTTCTACAGGAGGCATCTCCTGTCCCTTTCTCGCAAAACAGAGCGCCCCCACAGTTACTATGAAAAATCTACTCGTGACGTTACATGCCAAAGAGATTGCATGAAAAACTACCACAGCTTAGTAATGAGGTACTATAACGACCTTCCTCTGACGTCACAGGCCGTTTGAGCTATCTCTTTCTATTCCGGTTTTTAAAATGCTTGTAAAATGGTCATTTTTTGAGATATTTAATTTTTGTTTTCACAAATGTTTATCTTTTGAGGAATATAAATAATTTTTCCAAAAAAAAATTTTAGTCGTCATGCCTATAGTAGGTAGTTACTTAGTTTATGCTTCGTGTCGGCGACTCCATACATCTATTTTCATCTTAAAATTCCTTTGAATTACGCAATGGCCTTTGTGTGTTCATTGTAAGTAAGTAGTTTATTTATACGAAGCCCACTCGAGTGTGATTTTAATGCGATAAAGGCGCTTAAAGACTTAATCTTTCTTAAGGGCTTTGCTCTAGTAACCGATTTTGTAAGGTTATGCTACTTATGGTCGCACAAAAGGTAAAGGTATTGTCAGCGGTGATGGGACAGGAATTCATTAAAATGTGGTCAAATCATAGAATAACTATATAAAATATAAGGAACTAGATGACGCTGTGTGAAATGTCCACAATTAAAAGGTGTTATAGAATCCCAATACATTCGCGAAATTTAAACCATTTTTTGGTGCCATATATTATGGCACCGTACAAACGTTCGGAAGAGCTTCCAGAAAATTATTTTGAATGCCCTTCAAACCGGAACACAGTACCTAGTGTTTGCACATGCACACTACTGCTTGGCGGCAGAATAACTTGCAAAGCGGTGGTACCTACCTAGACGAACTTTGCAGAAAAGTCCTACCACCTAGTGAACTACCTCATTCTACGTAAACTGATAAGCTGGTGATGGATTGCAAGAAATTAATTGTGATAATGGCCTAATTACGCATGAACCGGAAGGCGCAGCGTAGGCAGACCCCCCACTAGGTGGACCGACGACCTGGTGAAAACCGCGGGGAGCCGATGGATGCAGGAGGCGAGCAGCCGTTCGAAGTGGTGCTCTCTGGGCCTATGTTCAGCAGTAGACGTTTTTGGGCTGTTGATGATGATTAATGGTCTAATTGGGCCGTGTGCCCCCAATCGGTAGTTAAGTTTCTTATATCATTGTAGCAGTCATTGAAATGATATGGTTTTTGTTATTATGTTGGATTGTTAATATTTCTGAATAAAAAATTGAAATGAATCTTCAAAGTAGAGTCATACGACTGTATTTTTTTTCTACATTTTTAAATATTAATATTATAAGTAGACTAAAGGAACTTAAGTAGGTACCTATAGATATGAGCTATTAAAGAAAGGAGGGAATCCCGTCTGATCCGAAACTGAAGCACCTTTAGGAAGCCGGAACGCTTCGTACGTACGAGCGGAACACGCACACACTCACATCATACGCAGCCGGTCGCCCTACTTTCATCTGACACACATATGTAATATGTCCGCCATTTTGGGCTTCAGTTCGATGTCAATCAAAACTCAATCCTTCTTTTTTTTATTTCATCCATGACTATAGAAATTAAGTTTCTAAACAACGCCTTAGAACGCACGCTACTTTTTCTTGAAGCAAGAAAACTAATTAGCCTATTATCGTATTACCTACCTGAATCGAAAATAGCTATGTGTTATGCAAGGCTAGGCGCGAGTATTGAAACCTGAGCAAGCGAAGGATTCTACGATTGAACCACGAGCGTAGCGAGTACATATAAAGAGTGTAACTATTCTTTGCATCTAAAAATAATATCCTTCCAGGGCGGTTATTCTCTATGGAGACACAGATTCCACACGATTCGAAACCACGTCGTTATCGTGTCTTGTTCAAATCGTGTCACAGCGTTAGATATACTTTCGCTTTACATTAAAATTATCTTTATTTTGAATAAAATATATTGACATAAGTGGTCATATCTTTAGACGTGTTGATGTTTCGGAACGCGTCTCAGTAGAACATATGATTTTGGGCAGTTCAAATCCCGCCAATACCAAATTCATTTCACGCGGTTTCGTTTTCATTTCATAGAGAATATACTTATGTAGATTTCTTATCTAAGACAAGGAATTCGCGTGGTTTCAAAGTAAGGAATCGATACGGAATAATGGCCCAGCAAAAAGAAATATTACGTAAGTATTTGGTCTGACATATGTACATAATACTTTTGTCACGTTACTTGAGAACATTCGAGATCATTATCGGCGAAAGTAAACACGTTCCCAGAATGTGACGCAAAGGACACTTCTTGGCTGTAATCCTCTTTAGTTCATTGGACGCGTTCGAATTTCGAAAACATTGTGGACGCTCCATCGCACACGCACAATACACTGGCTGAATGTCGCCGATTACAATGACGCGTTTTCTTTTTAATTTTCTAGAGCGATAGTGTTGGGGTGCCAGGACAAATGAGTTACATAGGTATCGATATTGTTACAAAAATAATATAATTATTTATTTTAAATTATAATTCAGCAAAAAAAAAATTAAGTTAGTAGTCAGTAGTCTATTATTCATATGAAAATACACGTCACGAAATTGGTAAGTAATAATATTAATAGAAAATTGTACGATGTCAAAGGTACAAAATAAAATAGTTTTCTATTATCAATTAAATAGAAAATCCATTGAACATTACCATAATACGGTTGAATATAGTACATAGTACTATTATATATTTTGTGTTATACGCGATGTCGTTCTATGATTGATTAGCTGAATCTTATATGAAACAGAAAAAGTAATTAAAATCACAATTATACAGGGTTACAGGAAAAATCGTGCTAGATCCGTTAAGGGCGTGGAGTACCCATCATTTCTGACTTATTTCACTATGAAACACCCTAGCCTAAACTTAACCCTTTTCGAAATATTCGACTTTTAATTTTTTTTTTTAAATATTTTGTGTGTCTTATTATTATTATTATTGCATTTTTACATGTGTAATAAGATGCTTTGGGACGTCAATCAATAAAATAGTACATAATATAATATTTAATAGACTATAGTAGACAAGTGAAAGTTAAGAAATAAAAAAATATTTGAATCTGTATTTTTTTCTAACGGATATCTAAAAATAATATTATAAGTTTAGGCTAGGGTGTTTCATAGTGAAATAAATTAGAAATGGTGGGAACTCCACGCCCTTAGCGGATCTAGCACAATTTTTCCTGTAACCCTGTATAGGTAGATAGGTACATACCCCTTTTACCTATTTAAAAACATTAAAGCATAGGATTGTAGTATTTTTACACCACAGATAAAAAAACGATGTTGTGATGGCTTTGGCTATTACATTCATGCATTTGTACATTTTAGCCAAAAAAATCACTGCTCAATTCTGGCGTAGCATAACAGATGTCTTTACTAATTCCTACTCATTACTTTGGTTAAAATATGTTTTTATAACGACATTCATGTTCCGGTATAGTTAAAAACCATTTACGTTTAGCTTTGTAGGTATTACTAGAATTACCTACTAGTTTTGTCCATACAACATTGTCTACTTTTGTCAAATTACCTATAAATAAATAGTTAAATCGATACAATCAAAACCCCATCCCTATTCCATTTATCATCGAGTAGCTATCTCGTCATCGGTGTTGCCAGAAACACTTTCGGTGCCATTATTTTGGTAACATTATACGTTTGTTTGTGGCACCATTGAATCATTCTGGCTGGAATTAACAATACATTTAGGAGACAAGAGTAGTGGAGAGCTACTTAACGTTTTTTGGGATTAAATATTGTCACTTTGAGTGATGAGTTTAGGTTGGAATTGGATGCTTGACTTATTTTTAAATATGGAATAGATAGTTTTTGAATTACTTTTTAAAATCAAGACGTGAAGGACATCTCTACAGCTTAATTTAAAGTATGACGGTACTCTTCTAATCCATAGGAACTGAAAAAGACGGAAATATTATAATTTCATTTACCTAGGTAAGGTTGCAGTCGACATCAGTGCCTATTGATAAGTTGATAACCTTCAAGTAGCTAGCATTAAGTAAGCATTAAGCTTACCTATCTTTAACGCGTAATTCTTTTTATTTTTTATTCAGTGAGGCTCTCGCAATGATATCCAAATAGTTACTTAGTTTTTTAAGAAAACCTCAGAGGTAATTTACTTAAGTCATGCATGCTGGATTTCTCTGGTCAGTATATTACAGACAATCTTTCAAGTTTTTTTGTTCATGATTGTTGCGATGTGTTCACTAAGAAGGTTAAATTCACAAGTCTTTGGTCCCGTTGACCAAATTGTTTTATAGAGGTCAGTGTTTGGTCCTCATCAAATGCTCGTACGTGGGTATTAAATTATTTAAAGCGTATAATAGGATAGCATATTGACGAGTTCCAAAAAATCAATAAATGCCGTCTTGAAGATCATTACCTACACTGTACTTTTCGTACTGTGCCTTTCACATATTTTTGTGACAAATTGTAATAGCTCAAACCAAAGGGGGCGTGAGACACGTGCCTAAGCCTATAATGGTTAGGAGTCATAATTACTGTGAATATACTATTCATCTTTTAAAATTGTTTGACATCTTTATAAGACTGACAAATGCGTAAAATGGAATAACAATGTTTTTTTGGACTTCTTTTCAATAGCATTGTTCGCCTCTAAAAATCTGTATTGCCGTCTAAATTACTGAGTCAGTCACAACGACCATCTAAAATTCATTCACCAATTCTAAATGGTGGGTTCGATTCCCGGGACATGACAAGTCAGATTCAGATTTTCATTGCTTCCATAGTGTACAATAGGTGGAATATAAAATTAAGTCTAGTTTCATATGGACCCAGTCAGGCGCAGCAAATTTGGAGAGAGGAGGGCGACCTAGCAAAAGAATCAAAGTGATCAAACAAAATAGGTACACTACATAGAAAATAATATTAGTTTGATTAGCTATAATAAAATGTCAATCCAATTTTATCTATTATTATTAGTTATATTAGTAAAAATTTAATGTAATGTAAAGTATTTGTGCACAGGAAAAAAGAGCGCAAATAGGTAGGTACATGTTCTGTGTCTGGTTATTGTGGGACCATGGTCCTCGTAGTTCCTGGGATACAGGGAATCCTAGTTAGGATTCAGGATCAATGTATGTGATCGTTGGGCGTTGTTTGTTGTATATTATTGTTATTATTTATACTATCTAAGCCACTAGCAATCTCAATATAAGCTACTAGCAATCTTCAATATAAGCCACTAGCAATCTTCAATATAAGCCACTAGCAGTCTTCAATATAAGCCACTAGCAATCTTCAATATAAGCCACTAGTAATCTTCAATATAAGCCACTAGCAATCTTCAATATAAGCCACTAGCAATCTTCAATATAAGCCACTAGCAATGTTCAATATAAGCCACTAGCAATCTTCAATATAAGCCACTAGCAGTCTTCAATATAAACCACTAGCAATCTTCAATATAAGCCACTAGCAATCTTCAATATAAGCCACTAGCAATCTTTAATATAAGCCACTAGCAGTCTTCAATATAAGCCACTAGCAATCTTCAATATAAGCCACTAGCAATCTTTAATATAAGCCACTAGCAGTCTTCAATATAAGCCACTAGCAATCTTCAATATAAGCCACTAGCAATCTTCAATATAAGCCACTAGCAATCTCAATATAAGCCACTAGCAATCTTCAATATAAGCCACTAGCAATCTTCAATACAAGCCACTAGCAATCTTCAATATAAGCTACTCTAAATACAACTCAGCATGGTGGTATTGGTGGTTATTTTTAGCATCTAAATTCGTAACATACATAGCAGTATAAGTCTAAGGCTATACAAGACCTTGAATTGGTATAATATCCTGAAATGGGGGGACTGGGACCATGATACCCTACAAGTTGTGAGAGCCTTACTTGAAACTGGGTGTTTCAAAACCTCCATGGTAAAAAATAAATCCATTCGCAAAATTGCACGTGCGATCGCTAAGAGATAACAAGATACTATAAATTCATTTCTATATCCAGGTCGTTAAACTCATTTACGTGCACTCGGTCAAGGACGAAGTTCAACCACCCAGCTGCGCTAAGGCTATTTTCGAACGTAAGCTTTACATGGCATTTCTGCAATGAAAATCTATTAATTTAGTAAAGTCGTAGAAGAAACATTGTCTACCTTGGGGTGTAGATTTACATCCTTTCGGGATAACATACTAATTCAAGGTCACCTTGTATATATTTATGACATCAAAAAAAAAATCCAAGTACATAAATGCTTAATCAAATAATAAAAAGCTCTTTCCCACTAATTGTATTAAAGAACTCAATACAATTACTAAAAGCATGCGTACTTAACAAGTTCACGTGAAACCTTCATCCCTAATATGGAGTACTCTCAAATCCCTCATTTGTAAGCAGACCCGTGCCGATAATTAAAAAAAATATCTAAAAGCGTTGAAAGAATCGCTTACATAACAACGCGTAGAATTGAAGCACTGTGTTGTGGACTGTACACTCACTATACAATTGAGTAGCAGTAGAACATGTTTATACAAATTAGGAACGGTGATAAACTTCAGTGTTTATATCACAAAGCAGGACAAATGTTAGGCATCGGCGATATGGAGTTCTTTAGGCATTTCGATTTGTAGACGATCACCATATTTAAGCAATTTCAAAGCTAGCAATAGCTATGGTTAGGCAATCTAGTTCTTAGTCAGTTTGCGTTATAGGCAAAATGCAGTGACATCTTTCATTTTAGGCAATAATACACTCAACTTCAGTGTTTTATTATCACAGAGTAGGAAAAATGTGTCGGCGTCAAAGTGCTGTTTAGGTATTTCGATTTGTAGACGATTGCATAATCTAGGCAAAGACAAAGTTTACGCATTGAAGTTTAGGCAATCTGCTTCTTTTTTTCTTTTCTCTCCGAGCTGTAGTCTAAATGCGGTTGCAGTTGGCATCTTCCATTTTAGGTAATGCGCTCAAAACCGAAAGTATTTATTAGAATCGCAACCTGAAATATTCTCCGATCTGAAAACCGCCAGAGTCCATGGGGAAGAAAGGTTCTCGAATGATGACCACGAACCGGAAGGCCATCGTAGCGCTCATTATAGGTGGACCGACGATCTGGTTGGAACCGCGGGGAGCTGGTGGATGCAGGAGGTAAGCAGTCGGTTAAAGAGGCGCTCCATGGATGATGATGATGATGATGATGATGATGATGATGATGACATAAAAAATTGAGTCAAACATAGAACCCCCATTTTAAGTTTTTTTAAAGATTGAAGTCTGGTTATATTTTAATGACCCTTACTGGCTACAACTGTATATAGTGTATAGTAGTGTACTTATTAAAGTACAGTGGCGTTCAAAAGTGAAGAGCTATGGCTAAAATGGTTTTCGGAGTGCCGTATCGATGCGGCACGCGCATCAAAATGCTCTGCGGTAAAGACCTAGTAAGGGATTAGAACCGGCATATTAAATAAATTGATCCTTTTTTGGCATACAGTGGCGTTGGAATATGTTGGTTGATACCGTTATAGATTTTAACAGCTCTGGGAAAATGGGAAAAAACAATAAAACTAGGATCAAAAATTTTAATTTTCACATTTAAATTTTAGTTGAAAAAAAAACCAGTCATATTTATTCTTTTTTTGTTTTAAAGGGTAAGTCTAAGATTTTATAGAAGCCAGAAAAAAGACGCCTTAAACTCCTTTTTTATTATAATAAATGTCACAATGTCATTGTAGAAAAGGCCAAACGTCGATATTATAAATACTGACTTTGTTTTTTAATAAATACTCGAGCAGTAATGAACATAAAAATCTGATATTTTTTATAAGTGCTCTACATGTTCGTTACCTCTATGGTGCTCTATAAATGTTTAATAATCTAGTTTTTTTTTTAACTCCATGCCTAGAAGGCAGTCATAAAAAATCTAGGTGGCATTGCCTAGAAATAAATTTCGAATTTCAGTGCCTTAAAAAATTAAATGTTGCGATTCACTGTGTCTTGAAATTCACTGCCCACCATATCACATTAGATAGTTTTAAAAATTCTAGCCTAGAAATAGTTTTAGAATTTCGGCGCTTTCCAAATAATGAAATGTTGCCATATCTAAAAATTTCAATTCCACCACCCACCATTACGTTAAGGTAGTTTCGCACGCGTGGGGCAGCACGGGGCATATTCCACCGTTTCATTTAATTAAACGCGTAATGGGTGGCGCGTGTCACGGCCCCCGCCCGGCGATGGTTAACGTTGTTAACTGTTGTTTGTTTGATTCTGTGGGAGATACCGGGATTTGGTGGACGGAAGTGTTTTGTTTTGAATTAATTTAAATACTTAAACATAGAATATAGAGAAATGATTTGGATATAGGACGTTCTGTTGTGGAATATACCTAACCTTTTAAATAAAGGGTTAGTTAGACCACAGAGCATAAAAAACATGCTTCGCCCCCAATGGAGACGGAATTCTACATTAATTTCATGCCAACCAATGAGAATGAATGAGGTGACGAGCTGGTCGTTCACCTGATGTTAAGCAATATGGCCGCCCATAACAGTTGCAGTGTCGCTTCGGCACTACTAAATAATAAAGTGACGCGTGACACTGCACTGCGCACGTCATCCTGAGACATCACACAGTCTAGTAATCAGATTACTACACTGTGTAATCAGGTCATAAAGTCTCATTTGCCCAGTAATTTCACTAGCTACAATGCCCTTCAAACCGGAACACAGTAGTGCTTGCACACTACTGCTTGGCTGCAGAATAACTGGCATAGCGGTGGTACCTACCTAGAGTTAGTAAGTCCTAGAGTAACGAAAATATCCAAATATCCTAGGTCCGCCGTGCTGGCAGTAAGCGCATAGCGCATACTAATGTTAACTGCCAAAGTCTATTGTTTGTGTGAACTGAAACGAAGCACATCCTATTATGTAAAAAAGGCGCCTCTAGCATCTTTTTTTTAGTGCACTGAGGGTTCGACAGGTTTTCTGAGGTAAATAATAAACATTAAAAAACTAAACCGAATAGAGAACCCTCCTCTTTTTGTTTACTAAAAACGTAGGTAATTCACAACAAATCACCAAGTAATACCAAGTGCAAGCCAACCTATCCAATACCGCGGCGATCTTGCCGGGTCGCCAAATTACCGCCTTTTCACAAGACGACTCAATTCCGCGCCCGACTCGCTCCGGCGCTGTGGAATTACCGCGTAATGTAGGGATTTGAAAACCATAGACTAATAAACTATCTGACTGTTAATAAGTAGCCTTTATGTCACTAAATACACGATATTTTTAGTGTGAGGGCACTAATCATCACAGTAAAGGCGAAAGTTTGTAAGTGTGTATTTCCTCTTCACGTCGCAATGGGTGGATGGATTTGGATGAAAATCAGGAGTAGAGATAGCTTATGTTCTGGTTTAACATATAGGATACTTTTTATTTGCGGTTGAAATCAGCTAGGGATTCTGTACCTATATTAAGTTGGGTAGTCATAATTTTGGAATTTAGGTTTCATGAATTGACTATCACGTTCATACTATGAAAAAAAAAAGAAAATATTGTTTACCCGCTTCTACCATTATGTCTAAGTGCAGTGGAAGTAAGACAGCAATAAAAATGCCCACTGTTTTATTTCAGAGCTGCTCTTTAATGGGTATACCAAACCAAAGTTTTAACGTATTATTTTTTTTTTGTATAATTAATAAAGTTTTCAAAAAGTACTGAATAAATATAACAAAAGAAAATGAATAAAGGCAGAATTTGTTTTTTTTTTTGCGGGAACGCGGAAAAGTTCACGTCGTTGCATTGTATTATTTCTCAAAACTTGTGCTTTTTCCAGAGTTAATGTTTAAAAATTGGTGGCGTTTTACGCATTAAGTGCTGAATTACGAGCATGAGTGTGGGCAAGTGATATAATGTGGTGAACAATATTTTAATATTTTTTTTTTATACCATAATAGTGATAACTTTTTTGTTATGGTAACACTACCCAATATTTCTCCAAAGCAGCAGTCTAAATAGGAACCGCGCCGAAATTGTCGCTGTAACCAGTTTTATTACCGCGATATATTTAAAGAGGGTTACAGTCCGCTTTTGTGGCGGGAATAATATAACGAAAGCCTTTCTATTATGTATAATGTTGCACGAAATAATGAGGTAAAATTACGTGGCTAAATAGATAGGTTATGCTTTGCCAAAGTTTGGCGGTTGTAATTATTTGGCATTGCCAAACAGCAAGCATTTTAATAGTTTTTTTTTATATCTGAATAGGCCCGCATTTGACCACCATCTCACCTGATGGAATGTGATGATACGGTCTACGATGGTACATATTTGCCTAGAAGATATACTAAAATACTTTGCTGTTAAAAAAATAAACATGTAAATAGGGCGAATTCTGTGTGTTAATGTTATAGTGTGATAGTAAAATATTGATATTTTAGGATTTTATTTTACTCCGTTTTTAAAATTTTGCGTTCAGATTAGTCCAATAAATTGAAAAACACTAGCCAATTTTCAATTTTCTTTACGTTGTGCTGGCAACACTGCATAGGTTTACAGTTTAGTAGTAAATTAGAGTAGAACAAAAGCCAAATGCAAATTCAAAAAAATTCCATTTACAAAATCAAAATAGGAAACTTTCTCCAACAAGACTACCCGAAGATTACAGAGATAAAAGACTCGACATGTTCCAAATCCCTTTTATCTACCACAGACAATACCCAAACAATACAACCGTAATGGAAAAACGTTCCTAAAATTATTCCTCTCACAGAATCCATTTACCGACATCACTCGCACACTTACCATCGCGTAATAAAGCGGGAAATGAAATAAATAAATTCACAGGCTAACTGGGAAGCGAGGTGACAGCGAAAGTTAATTTGAAAATGAAATAAACAGGTTAACCAATGGTGGCGGGGCTTGGGGCACGCCAGCCAATAGGAGCGCAGGGATTTTCGCGCGTTGAATTTTTATTAGCTCTAATAATAGCGCGCCATTTTGTGACAGGTCGCCCTTTTTCGTTTTTAGGATTCGGCGGGTAGATGGGGAATCGGCTTGTTGGTTTTGAGGTAATCCTGAGATTTAGTTTGGATTTAGTCATATTTTCTTGGGTCTATTGAGACGGATTTGTGAAAATTATCTGTGTTTACTCTATCTTTTCAAGAATTTTATCACTATGAATTGAAACAAGAGATGCCCCCGTCAGTTTTCACCCGCAATTTTCGTTCCCCTCATTAATTAATATTTGTATAAAAAAATAATTTTAATTAATAATTAAAAAAATTAATGATGAAAGTGACTACATCCTAATATGACCTAGGACTGATCGATTTGCCGAGTACAAACCATATTTCAGTTTCAATTCAAGTACCTTCACGCAAAAACCAAAATCATAATATATGCCAACTTTAAATTAGGCGCTTACCGTAGATTAGAAAAAACAATGGAATTATACGTGGCGTAGTGGCAATCATGCTTTTCGATCTTAGATTCTGTTTTTTATGCTTACATTGCAGCGTTTGAATTTTCGAATTCTCAACTATCTCTTGTACAAACTTTTACCTAAGAATTAATCTCCAATAACTTTTTCTAAACTGTTGCGTAATTGCAATGTTTTTTTTATCCAAGCAGTTTTCATTTGAGTAAAACCATTTCAGAAGTACTTAGTACTCTCAAATTTCTTTACGTTATTATAATATTACTGTTCTCAATTTAAAAAATCCTTTATTTGTTTGAGTAACGATAGGTATATAGGTATACCTCTTCGTACTCTTTTAAATAGGCCCTAAAATACGACAACAACTCGTCCGAAAACAAATTTTCCGATTTACAGCGAGGTTGCATGCAGACTTTTCCTTCGCCTCGAGCGGAACGCGGCGGGACGGCAGCTAATTATTTCCCGCGCTTCCCGCCCTTTCCGTTTCCGAGCGCCCGATCAACGCGGTTCCGAGGATTTGAATTTCGAATTGGATTAGCTCAGAATTTTAAAGAAATTCCAAGGATTCTTTTTATGAAAACATTTTATGTCTGTGCATTTTGAATCTTTGGCAAGGAGTAAGAAAATATTTTCAGAAGTGCATCTCGCACTTCTCTTTGCATCTCGTCCGAATCTTAAAATTTCACGTATTATTTATTTCTCTACTTATTAAAACTTTTCTTTTATAACTTCCAAATTCTAAAATTCCATATCCAGCATTTTATGGATACCGCATTCACAGACTATAGGTACAAAGTTTTAAGAAGTGCTCAAATGACGAGCAAGTACGATGCAAAAGCTGAAACTTGTCTTGAACGCTGTGAAGCACATAATTAATGGTGCAGCTGCTACCGAATGTAAGTAAGCTTCAGAAACTTACCTCAAGAGTTGCAGATTACGTGACAATAGAAAGCGCACCAGAAAATGACTGTCGTGCTTCTATGACTTGTGTTCTGATCAGTGTAAGACTACTAGTCTATGGTACGTAGCAAAGTAACTTTGAAATTCAAGTAAGTACTGTTTTTATATTTATATTAGGGATGCGCCGAACATGGATTTTTGAACCGAATTGAATAACGAACATTGTTCGGTTTAGAGCTTACCAAACCGAATATTCGGCCGAACTATTAGGTTCATTTAACACGGTTTTTCCCGTACATTCGCTATAAAACTTCAACAAAAGTTCCTCTGCAATGTAAACAATTTTTATTCTACTATTTTTTGTGTAAAATCTCTATTATTATGAATTTTTTCTATGAAATTGCTATTAAAGTGTGGGTGAATAATTAATTTTAATAAAAAAAAAAAAACAAAAAAACACTTAAATAACAGAATTCTTAGAAACATGCGAAACGTTGTATTTAGCGCGTTTTTGTATTGTAAATTCAATAAATTACTTAAAAAAATATTCGAATTAGATATTGGGCAAATCGCACGCTCTATAGGTCGGTAGTGGCCGTTAGACACAAAATATCAGTTTTCTGGTGACCAAGCGTTTATGGCCTAGATAGAGCATGTAAGTATCTAGAAAGACAATTAAAAAGTGCTAAGTGTTCTGATTATCTTAGAATGAGTTCCCATAAAAGATAATTTTGGAAGTCATTAATATCAATTAAAATATTCGGTAATTATCCGGCACTTTAGCCGAATATTCGGCCGAATACCAAACATGGAAAAACATGCCGAATATTCGGTATACCGAACAATTACCGAATATTCGGCGCATCCCTAATTTATATTTATTGTTTATATAATAATTAAAGTGCGTGGGTACTTGTTTCACATTCAATTATTATTCAAAGTTTAAAACTGTATCAAGAAAGCTTTCACTGAATTTTAATTTTAAATTATGCGATACTTAGAAAATTATTTTATAAATTTTAGGTACCTTTGTTTTATAGCTGTCTGTAAAACTTCCCCGATTATAAAGTTTACATTCTAAACTTAAAACATTTTGGCATTTTGCACACATTACTCAAACGTATAATTATGTACATGTGTGAGAGGGGGTGTGTATGAGTGCGTTAGTAGAGTATAACTTAACTCATAAGTAATTAGCAAGTCTCTCTCTCGTAACAACTTTATTTATTTCGTGGAGTCGCCTTCATTTAAGAGATTTTCGAGCTTACTAGGATGAAGTGGGTTTGATACTTCAATTAATTCATTTTTATAAACTTTTTAGAGTAATCTATATAAAGTACCTACCTATTAGTAGGAAAGTAATGATGTTGTATAAGTTTCAGCGACATAAATTTAGCGCAGTGCTAACTCGTGGTTTTCTAACAGGCTTCACCATAGGTTTTTGTATTATTTCCAACTCTATAGTAAGAATCCTGCTTAGTTTCGGTAACCGATGACGTTCTAAGCTATGCGTAGAATTTTCCTATTCAAAGAAGGTCCGTGTCATGAATACAATATTAGGCAAAAGTATTAAATATAGTGGAATGGTTTTAGAAGTGTAAGTAAATCACACATCACCAGCCAGAAGGCTTCCACTGCAAGCACAGACGTAGCGTAGGTAAATCACACTTACAAATATCAATAAAAATAATACAGGTACTAAAAAAATTATCCAGCTGGTTCCTAAAAAATTTAGGAACTATCTCTTTATATCTTAGTTAAATAGGGTAATAAACCATTAAGAAGTATCAAGAATATTAGTCGCCCTCTAAGAGTTTATTCATGCTCTTTAGAAAATATCTCAAAGGTGTAGCCAAGTTACAATATAAGGTATCGTTGAGTGCAAAAGCGGTTCATTTACACTAGGTTTATTTTATTCAGTTTTATAATGTACAACTATCTATCAATCTGTAGAGTTGACCAAATACTCTCATTTTGTATTTAGAATATCCATTTATATTCTCTACCTATCTATAAACGTGATGAAATTGACCTGCACCGCAGTACTTCATCATCAAGAGCCCGAAGACGTTCACTGCTGAACTTGGTCTCCCCTATAGCGTGCCACTTTGAACGGCTGCTTGCCTCTTTCATTTATCGTCTCGATTATCATTTTTACCAGATCAGTGGTCCATCTGGGGAGGAGGAGGACTACACAGAAAAAATTGCTGCCATCATTCTCGTAATAATAAAGCCTAGCGCCATTACAGTAGAATTTAGGTCCATTTTAAATCGGTTTCTTGGAACATTGTAATTCTAGAACGCGAATTATGACGAGTTTTTAAAATATAATTTAAAAAATCTACCAGAGAACAGTTGTAGGTAACTGTATCCTCGCTAAGATGTCTCCGCAAATTCAGGCGTTGCTTAACATTTAAATGTTGAATCATACTCAGTATCACCCGCGGGGGCCGCACTAGAGTTAAATGGATAAGACAATCTATTAAAAATCTATTGAAGTCAAAAAGACTACTGACCTAGATACTGCACTAACCACGTATTATTCGTACGCTTTTGCATGGCTCAGCTATGGCGTTATCTTATGGGGAAATAGCACAACAGCACAGAGCCTCTTCATCCAACAAAAAAAACTAATACTCATATTAACTAATATTAAACAAACAGACAGTTGCAAACCTCAATTTAAAAAACTTAAAATTTTGACATTACCTTCTATTTATATCCTGGAGCTATGCAAATTTGTATGGAAAAATCCGCACTTGTATACAAAACGAAAAGATTTACCTAGAAATATAAACCGCTCAATACGATACGAAAACCATCTACATAGTATTACCGACTTCCCGACTCAAGTTACATTCGTCAAGTCCTCTCGTAATGTCAATAAAAGTATTCAATTAACTTCCTGACGTATATAAAAAACATAAAACTGACGTACAGTTTGTTAAAAACATAAAAGAATTTTTAAGCAGTAAGACTTATTATTCAATTCAAGATTATCTTAATATAATTATGGATAATCTTTCTTATTTAAATATGTGGTGGGATATCCATATTATCCCAGTGCTCCCCCGGCCACCCCTAAAGTGTCGCCAAGAAAGTAAACACAAGTAAACTCGGAGTAATAAGGAGCCGCTAATCAGGCCGGTGTAATCACGATTAATGCGCCCCTAATGTCCGAGCCGAGATTCCTCGTCCTCCGCAGATGGTATCGTTTCGAATTTGGAATGTTTCCGTTTGAATTTGGAATCTTTATTTTAATGACTTGATAGTTTTTTATGTAAAATGAGAGTAAAATTTTTAAATCTAATTTTTGTAGTAGGTAATTTTATGTTAACATCTATTACTTCTGTTTCCTAACTCATCATTGTCATCGCAGAAATATCATTCGACTTTTGAATAAATATTTTTATTGGAATAGTTTATATTTTTAAAATGTTCTGTTTAGTAGATACTATTTCAGCCTACCTACTTACCAAATAAATAAAGATTTATGAATTTTAAAATTTGGAATATGATAGTGTTGTGAAAAATTTCAATACCTAAATTAATATGAATAATTCTTGGCTGGTGTTGACATGGCAGAATTTTACCGTTGATTTTATTTTCTGAAACAACGCTGAGTTTCCAATTTTATTACACCTACATAATACGTTTATTCGTATCTATATCGCATCCACGACACATTACCACTGAGTTGTGATGGCATTCCTGTGTTCCCGCCTTTTGTTCCATTCCGAATAATGTTTCGCGTTCGATCCGTCTCGGTGACAGATCGACTGCTTTTCATTGATAATGTTTGTTGCTTAGGTTAAGCTACGTGGGTTTACTTGTGATGTAATTTAGTCTTGGATTTTCGAGGCATATTTTTATTCTTTCTTTCTTTCTTTGATTATGATTATTTATTTAAGCCGCGGGGAACTGATCAAAGGGGTGCTCCCTGGGGGAGGCCTATGTTCAGCAGTGGACGTCTTCAGGCTGTTAATGATGGTGATGATAATCTATTTAACAACTCTGAACCACCAATCAGCGTCAGCAGCAATCAGCTTGGTCAGCGTGGTGAATAATAGCCTACACTCTCTCCACATGAGAGAAGGCCCGTGTCCCAGCAATGAGCTGATGACGATCACCGAGCCGATAGCCAATTTTTTCCATCGCAGAATACTTAAATAAATATCGCCCAACGATCACATACATAGATCCTGGACCCTAACCAGGATTCCTTGTATCTAGGGACCCAGGAACTACGAGGACCATGGACCACAACACAACAGACAGAACGACAGAACTAATTTTTGCACTTTTTTTCTCAAATACTTGATCCTGTCGCCTCCGGGTTATGAGCCGACTTGCTCAACCACCACACCACAGTGGCTGTCAAGAATAAATGTTAACTTTTATGACTTAGCATAGCTTGTAATTTATAATATTTATTTTGTGATAACTGGATGATGAAATAAATATAAATAAATAAATAAAATATTCTTTATTAGACACCATTTAAAAAACTACAAAAAAGGTGCACATAACTTGAGGATTGGAGCTTTGGGTTAAACATAATATAATATTATTTTTATTTATGTCCTAAAAAGAGACGTAGAGGCACGCTAATTATACCTGTAATAAAAATTTGAGGAGCAAATATCCTACACCCACTGAGGATAGAGACGGGTAGTATTTGATGTAAGACAACTTTGCAGAGTAACGAAATAAATTAACTCAATAATACATGATTAAATAAGTGCACCTACGGCTATTGTCTTGATGTATTGCATTGTTGTGTACAATACTGTACTGGACACACTATCAAACATCAATTACCTACTTACACTGAAAATATGGAATGCTTCGGATGAAGTAGTCCCAACTCTATTCTATTACTGCGCCGCACCTAAAACCGAATACGTTCCATCTCTATTTGAGTTCTAGTTATAGTCTATGATTTTAGCAGTCATCGACTCATCGTCCATAGTAGTTTACGTTCCGTTCCACGGTCCATTTACGCATCTTTGTAACGAAACGCAAACGCAGTCTTTGAGTCTGTTTGTAAATCGAAACCGGCCGGGGCGCGTCAATCAGTCAAATTGGTCCGCAAAGAACGGAACGTAGTCATTGCTGTGTTCTCGTGTTCGATGTGAGGATGATGAGTAGTGATGGGACATGTACGTTGGTGTTTGACTTTAGTCTTGGTTTCCTTTCATCCTGCAAGACAATTTTATAATTAAGTCCCTTACAGGTTTCACGGCTTGACGCTTCGAACGGATGGGCGAGGATCTGGCTGTGAAACGAGCTTATTTGAGACGGCCATGGCCAACGACCAGTTACTGTTGGCCGTTGTAAGTATCATTGGAGGAATAAAGGAGAAGAAGAACCTGCGTAAGCATTTTTTTTTTCAATTTATAGGCATAATATTACATGAATAAAAATTCAACTATGGGGCTAAAACTGGTAGAAGCTAGCTCAGGACAGATCAAAGTGATGGCTCTTATTATTGGAGGCCATAAGCTGACCAACTTACCATATACCACATCACTATCAAAGAGTTCGAAATTTGAAATGAATGGGTGCTACGCCGCTACGCTAATGCTCTGCTGCTGGCCCTCGAATACGTCATCGCAGACGGTTTGAATACTTCAAATTAAGAAGTGTCTACTTTTGTTCTCACGAAATACTATTAAAATAAAAAATATACTTAAATAGATATGTGAAATATTTAACGATAACCATGTAACTTAAGTAACGACTAAAAACATCAGGGGAGTTTTGGCGGGAACGCGGAAAAGTTCACGTCGTTGCATTGTATTATTTTTCAAAACTTTTGCTTTTTCCAGTGTTAATGTTTAAAATTGGTGGCGTTTTACGCATTAAGTGCTGAATTACGAGCATGAGTGTAGGCAAGTGATATAATGTGGTGGAACGTGATTTTTCGTGTTGCTTCCAAAACTCCATAGAAGCTTCTAGTAAAGTTGCCACCACTTTGCTGGAGCATGACTTAGACTGGACTGTGACTACCTGACTTAGACTAGACTATGACTATGACTAGGAAATGACTGCGTGAAATATTTTATAACACGACGAAAATATAATACTTGACACTGGCTAAATACACTATGTGTGGAGCCAAAATATAAGAAAAAAAAACATCAGCTTTTTTATTATGCTTAGACCAGAAAATCATCTCAACATCGGCTACAAATATCCGTAGGTATTAGTTTTAATTTATAGAGAAGCACTAAAAAAATGCGTATACCAACTGAGCTATTATCGCAGAGCGTAGTAAATTAAAAGAATATAGTAATATCAATCTAACCCATACAATAACACTAAGACGGCATCAAAAAGCAATCAATCAGCGACATATGCGCCTTAAAACCTCCTCTCCAATTACGACCCTCGTTTATTCGCATCGGGCAACACTAAATTACCGAAACATGTACTAAGGTATAATAACAGTAAGGACAATGTCGAAAATACTTTTCTTATTATTATTTTGTTCTACGCGGATCATATTATTTAGTAAGCCACTGTCATGGTTAGAACTTAGAAGTACCATAATTTTTTTGGGTCTATCAAACCGAAGTGCTCAAGAAATAAAAACAAAAAAACGTGTAATTACTATGTATGGTAACTATGGTAATTTGCTTGAGAACTCAAAATTAATAGATCTATCGATATGTGACATTTATATATCATGTAGGGTTAAATCTAATGATACAGTGTGCCACCGTTTTTTATATGGTGTGTTATTGTGAAACACACTGAGCATCTAATTGATATAACCGTGTTTCACACATATATTTTTCTATTCTGTATATACCTAGTGTAATATGTAACTAATAAATGAAAACAAAAACAGTTCATTTAAGAACATATCATACTACGAACCCTACCAGTGAAAAAGGCCTTGTCCTAACTGCGTCAACGTAAAAGAGCAAAGATGAATGTGAAAGTTAATAATCACAGTACCCATTAGTGATGGATTAAGTAGCATTCGCGTTAATTTTAGCATGTGAAAATTCAATTAGAATTTCGCAAATGAAATGTGGTTGTGAAGTTCTGTGAAATATGAAATTTCATTTCAATTAATTTAGTTCGTATTGAATTTAATTTTAAAAATAAAGTTGTTTTCATTTTTCATATACCTTTTTATTTCTGTTTTTCATTTCCATTTTCATTACAATTTTAATTTTAATTTCATTTTTCATTTCCATTTCATTTCATTTTAGCAAATAGCATAGCAGTAGCAATTAGCATGCTAAGACTCGTGAATTAGCATGTTTATGAAATTTACGCAAAATAGCATTAGTTGCCATCGCTAGTACCCATACTGTTATTACGTGACAGTACCAACGACAAAACGCTTTTCAATCTGTACTAACAATATATTCGCCCCAAAAGCGCGGCAAAAGGAGGCCCCATTCTGCCGGCCCCAAATGCCAATCTGGCAAGATTGCTTTTTTTTCCTTTGTCAGTTTTGAATACGTCTCATATGAGTGGAATCGCAGTGGACCTTTTGTGGATGATTAAATACTGGGTGATAGTGATGGGAGTGGATTGAGTAACGAATTATTGAGTGGAGATCATTTCGTTTTTTATTCGAATTAACATTACTGTATTCAGTTACGTTACAGAGTGTGTACTGTAGGCCTGGCACGAATATTTACGCGGGAGTAATGAGCAAAATAGACGATCGGGAGTAATCGGGACCAACGACCGACCAAGGTCACATTTGTCTCATCTTGATCGGGTTAGTGTAAATTCCGACCGTGTGGATGGCGGTTGGTGTCTTCATTGTTAACGTTACACATACGCGCGCGTAAATATTCGTGCTAGGCCTACTGCGCCCCACACAACTGACTTACGTTAACGTTACACTTACTCCCGCGTAAATGGTCGTGCTAGGCCTATTGTACTTGACTTACGTATAGTTAAGAGTGTGATTCATACTCAATGGCGGCTATAAAGTGCGCTGCAAGCCCCCCGCACGCTGCGCTCACCGCTGAGCAGCGTTTCGCACCGACTTCAAAGCCGCCGTTGAGTTTGAATCGAAATGCCAATTAATATTATAAAGTCCATAACCATGATTGATACCTCATAGAAGACAGATTATGACAAAAATCAAGTTAGAAATACTTCAAACTTTGAATGACTCATACTTACATAATTATAACTTTAATTGGGATTTTTGTTTGTTTTGAGAATATGCCTCCCTATATCGATTTATTTGTGACAAATCTGTTCGTGAAGCTTCTATGGAACTAATACCTAATCGATGTAATGTAACCTATTCACGTCACTGCCCATCACTACACTACTCGCTCCGACATCAACCTCTTTGTAAAAATGAAGTAAATCGTGTTTCCAGTCTGTCTGGCCAGTGCCATATATAATAAAATAAGTACCAACCTTCGGTTGGAGTTTTGGCGGGAACGCGGGAAAGTTACGTCATTGCATTGTATTATTTTTCAAAACTTGTGCTTTTCCAGTGTTAATGTTTAAAATTGGTGGCGTTTTACGCATTAAGTGCTGAATTACGAGCATGAGTGAGGGCAAGTGATATAATGTGGTGAAATGTGATTTTTCGTGTTGCTTCCAAAATTCCATAGAAGCTTCTAGTAAAGTTGCCACCACTTTGCTGGAGCATGACTTAGACTGGACTATGACTATGACTAGGACATGACTTTGCGTGAAATATTTAATAACACGATGAAAATATAATACTTGACACTGGCTAAATACACTATGTGTGGAGCCAAAATATAACAAAAAAAAACACCTTCGGAATTTAAACATCTGCAATTGATAATTTGATGTTAAAAATTGAATTTTAAATATTTATAAGTTACTACTTACTAGGTAGTTATTCCGTGTATGTTGCATATTAAAACTAATGTTACCTAAACGTTTAAAAAGTTATGGAACAGATTGATGAAATACCCATTGAATGTTTATTATTTATATGAAGTAGTTTATGTATAATAAGAACATTTTAACTTAACAGATCAATAATTTAATATCAATTTTCATATCTCTGCGGAGAATACGCACTTAGCTTATTAATTCAATAACTTCAAACAACCCACAAAAATACGCTTTCATCTATTCAAAAAAAAAGAAAAGTAATCCATAAGAAAATTCTATCAAAACATTGATATTCATTTCAAATTCCGAACACCTATTTTCCAAGTCGATACACCCAATGCTGAACAAAGCACGCGGGAATATATTGAAAAAGGCAACACCAACTTTTAATATGAAAAATGGTATTAACATAATACAAAACAAATGAAAATCGCAAAACAAATATGTGGTTAAATTCAACCTTATTTCTATGAAACTAAGGTTTATTTAAAAGATGTGTTTGAAAAGAGAAGCTTTGGAGAAAAAATTTCATCACACAAAAGTGTGTGTGCGAACTTCTTCAATTTTGAATCTTATGTACTAGTAAATAAGGTATTCGTTAAGTGTATTTTTAAAGTTGTTCTCAACTATACCTTTCACCTAAGTTGACACTTCTACAGCGAAATTGTTTAGCATTCAGTTATAGACTGTTTTTTCAATAAATATTAATGAGATTGGTGTTACTGGAATTTTCTGTTTGTTTATTTCACCTGAATTAACAAATAAATCGAAGGTTCTGATTTAGTTACATTTTGTATCTATGGTAGAGTAGTGAATAGATTAAATAATTATAAATGAGACAAATATTTACCTACGTAAAGAGAACATTTTGAAAATCTAGTGTATATAAAAACGAAAACTACAAAAATTAAATTAAGTGTAATATTTACGTAAAAACAATAATTATTGGCTTTAATTATCACGTAACGTTAAAAAAAGCCACGAACGCGCGCGAACTTCAATCAAAAATGGAACGGCATATTTTTTTTATTCCACCGTGACAAAGAGCATAGCCGTCAAAATGCCATTGCTTAAATGAGAACTCAGTCATTCGAGGGTGTGGTGAAACGGAAAAATCATCGGGTCAAATGTCATCAGGTTTTCCCGCTAAAGCATGACTCAAAATAAAAATATATTTCGATTTAAATAATAGGTAGCTGGTTGTTATTTTCTTTTTTGTGTAGGTTGAGTTCGTAGTTTGTCTACAAAGTTTCTTTTATTTTGGCTCCACACATAGTGTATTTAGCCAGTGTCAAGTATTATATTTTCATCGTGTTATAAAATATTTCACGAAAAGTCATGTCCTACTCATAGTCATAGTCCAGTCTAAGTCATGCTCCAGCAAAGTGGTGGCCACTTTACTAGAAGCTTCTATGGAGTTTTGGAAACAACACGAAAAATCACGTTTCACCACATTATATCACTTGCTCGTAATTCAGCACTTAATGCCTAAAACGCCACCAATTTTAAACATTAACACTGGAAAAAGCTAAAGTTTTGAAAAATAATACAATGCAACGACGTGAACTCTTCCGCGTTCCCGCCAAAAAACCGTCTACAAAGTTTGTAGTGGTTTTCATGTAACCGATATTTAAATAAAGAAGACATTCTTTTTTAATGTAATGGGCATGTCCGTTGCAATTTGAGCTCTAGCGTTTGCTGCTATATGCCAATTTCACTTCTTTCATATTACATTTCCAGTTCCAGTATCCGAACAAACATGTTGTACATTTGGCACGCGAATCTCACCTCGAAATTCAATTTCATATGTAGAACGCGAAAGATCGAAATTTAAAATTTGAAACAGGGAATCGGCAAGACGGCTGTTTGAGGCGCGTTGATTAGGGAGGCGCGGTGAAGTATTAGGTGGGGTTAGGGTTGTCACTTGGCTTAGATTGTTTTGGGGTTTTCTACCGAAGATTGTACCTACTTTATTCAGGTTGATTGTTATAGGCCTAATTTACGTTAGAAAATACGGAATGAATAAGTTGAATAAACTTAAGTGCCCTCATTAGTGGAGTTTATCATGATAGAGAAATCTATTAATCACCAGTCACCAATCAATAATATTCTTAATTCAAAAGTTTGTGCGTACGTTTGGCCCTTAATCTATGGTACTACAAGGGCTAAACGGATTTGTGATTGATATCTTGAATCCAAATTCATTTAGGTGATTATTATTATTAAGTCAAAGTAAATACAACGTTGTCGCTGTAAGTTGTAAGATGGTGATGGTAGACTTAACTTGGAAATTTTAATTTGGAATGGAATTTTGGGATAAAATAAAATAAAAATGTATACATTGCCCTATCTCGTAATATGAACTCATACCATGCAAGTTTCATTGGAATCCATTCAGTAGTATCGGCGTGATACTCAGTTAAGATAAGTACAGACATTGAGTTATTTTCTGTTTGTCCATGGTAGTGTTTCCAGGGAAAAGTGTCAACCCTGTGAGAGTAGGGCGGGGCGCGGGGATTGAGCCGTGATTGGACCGTCGCGAGTCACGCGCCGTTGGGAAATCAGCCTCGGTCGCGCATACTCGCACCTCTAGTCAGGTGAGCCATAGCGTAAGAAGGGCAGAGAGGCAACATTTACTAGGTGATAAGACTAATCTGCAAAATCACTGCTTTCCAGTTATCTGCCGTCCAACATTAGTGTGGTGTGCACATTCTGTTGCGTTCCGGTTAGAAAGGCATTATAGCCAGTAAAATTACAGGGCAAATGCGACTTTATGCGTCTAGTAATCTTATTACTAGACTGTGCTGATGTCTCAGGATGACATTATGTAAAGCATCTCCCGGCTTGAGAAATGGATGGAAGCGGGTTCAAGTTCCACTCATGATTCATATTTTTCCTTTACAAATTAATCAACAGTATTAATTCTGACACTTGGTTAATTAGGTATTCATGGTAGCTACATCTGAATGTGCGTGAGAATTTCAAAGATTGTAAATTATAACATCAAAGTAAAAATTCAGAGCTAGCCTTCTGTGATGCCATCAAACTGTGTGTAGCCGCGAGCGAGTCCGCGACAACGTTCCAATTCGAATTTTGAATTCGTACAAAACACCTCCGGACAGAGGTTGCAGCACTCGATGAATTTTGAATTTCATGTTTTAATTTTATATTCATCCATGCTCGCTGAATAGGCTTTTGTGATCTGTTATTAAAGCAGTGCCTATACGTTCCACTTTTTACGATAACCATTACCTTTCAAGTCAATGGTCAAGCGTAACCTCGTTTGATATAAATAAAACTAACGTGACATAAAAATTTGACACTAAATTTAGCCAGGCTATACGTTAAAATGTGCACATACAAATTACTGTAAATCAACACATGAGCCCTCAAATTAACAAATACGTTCTCTATTACAATAAAATTGATCACAATTACATTGCTACCAACATAATAACGCTAAGCTAAAAATCACTCCATTCACCACCCTCCAAAAGCTATCAAATAGACATTTTAATTTACACATATAGAACCTTCATTTCACTGAATTTTCAACCTTATCGGAAAACAAAAAAAGTTTATTTTCAAATGGAGGGAAAAAGTCTTCGACTGATACAATCATAGAAATCACTCGGATGCGAATGGAAAAGGTGTCAAAGATCGAATTTACGATTCATTATACTTAATCCGCACAGAAATGGGGGAGATTTTTTTTTATTGCCACACAGAAAACAACTCTATAAAAAATGTAATAGAGTTTGTCTTTGGTTACGAACGTTTGAATTTCGAAAAGTTCGTAATGCGCATGTAAGTGCCCATTGTGGCAGCAGATGGTCCTATTGCATTCCAAATACAAAGTAAGTAGTTTTTTAGGGAGCTCTTGTGTGCCAGTGTTTTTGGTAAATCTAATTAATTGTTTATGGTTTACTTGGCTTGAAGCAGTTAAAATATAGAATTAGTATTGTAATTATATTAATTTATGCGTAACTGGTGCATCTTTGTGTTAGGCATCATAATTATCAAAGTATCAGGGATTTACAATAACCTATACCTAAAGAGGTTTTACGAAAGACAAAATAGGATCATACATTATTTAGGAAATTATAACGTTATGTTCCTAAACGACTTTTTAAAATTATGAGTGGCTAACAAGTAAACGATCCACTAAGACCTCATTCATCATCATCATCATCATTAGTAGCCCAAAGACGTCCACTGCTGAACATAGGTCTCCCCCAAAGAGCGCCACCTTGAGCGGCCACTCGCCTCCTGCATCCATCGGCTCCCCTCGGCTTTCACCAGATCGTCGGTCCACCGAGTGGGGGCCTACACTGCGTCTTCCGGTTCGTGGTCGCCACTCGGGAACCTTTCTTCCCCATCGGTTGTCAGTTTTACGAGCAATGTGGCCTGCCCATTGCTATTTCAACTTGCTAATTCTAAGAGCTATATCGGTCACTTTAGTTCTCCTGCGGAGATCTTTATCTCGCAGGGAAACACCAAGCATAGCTCTCTCCATAGCTCGTTGTGCGAATTTGAGCCATCAAGACCTAATATCTAAAAAAAAAACAAATAATTTTATTATCCTGCTGCAGAGTGAATTAATACAAATATTTCGTTCATTGACGGGCCCGATAGCTCAGTTGGTAGTAACCCTGCCTTCTGAGCTGAGGTCTGTGGGTTCGGTTCCTACCCAGGACAAACATTTGTGTGATGAACATAGATGTTTATTCTGTGTCTGGGTGTTATATTGTGTTCTATGTATTTACAAACAAAAAGTATATAAGTATTGTATCAGTTATCTGGTTCCCATAGTACAAGCTTTGCTTAGTTTGGCGCTGTGTGAAATGTCCACACATATTCCACACATATTATTCATCCGTTCAAGTGATAGACGAAACTAGAGTAGCGTTTAGAAAATAAGTTAAATAATTCCATCAGGGAAATATTTTTTTTGCTAACTTTAACCACAGTTAATATAACCTACTAGTTTTAATTTAACCATAAACAAAATGATCAATAAAGCTACCGCAATAAGAGTAACGAATTGAAAATATGTGTTGGGACCATTAGCTGTCCCGCGGCGGCAGCGAGCAGCCTAATGCGTGCCATAGAGTAGATACCCCGACCGACAGACCACTCTACAAATAAAAAAGTTGACTGTCTATAGTAGTGATGGATTAATTAGCATTCGCATTAATTTTTAGCATGCGAAATCTCAATTAGCAATTAGCAAATGAAATGTAGTTGCGAAATTCTGTGAAATATGAAATTTCATTTCAATTCATTTGGTGGATTTTGAATTTATTTTTTTATATAAAGTTTCATTTTTCATTTATGTTTCATTTAATTTTTCATATAAATTTTTATTTAATTTTTCATTACATATTTCCTTTAATTTTTCATTTCTATTTCTTTTCATTTTACCAAATAGCATAGCAATAGCAATTAGCATGCTATGACTCGTGAATTAGCTTATGAAATTTACGCAAAATTGCATTAATTGCCATCGCTAGTCTATGGATTGAAAACGCTGAAAAGCTAAGCTGTTGGAAACACTGTTTAATATAAGTAAGCACTGTTAAGTGCTTGTCTATAAATATTGTTTTTTGTTCTATACCTACGTATAAAAAAGAAGCACTAGAAATTTTTATTTGTTCATTAAAATAAATGGTTGAATATAGAAAAAAAATATTTTATCGCATTACGGAATGATTCTCATTCATCGGTCGGTGCTAAGTCGAGAAACTCACAAGGTTATCATTTACTTAATAAAATCTTGTTTCGATTGAGCTGTAATGTAAGTAATACGAGCCCTAGATCTGAGCTATATAAAGCACTGTTTTTACCGTTTCAGTGTACGTCACTGAAACGGTAAAAACGGTGTTTTATGTACCAGCAATTGCGTGACCTGCATAACGCATTATATACGACAGTATTTTCAAAGTAATATTTAGTTTAAAGACATCATCTAGCAAGCTATCCAGCATTTCCAAGGATTTTTCCCTCTCAAGCCAATTAAAAGTTAGGCACAAAAAAAAACAATCGCAAACGAAACAAACCTGCTAGTCTATGGGCCAGCCGCCCCCGAGTTTTCGGCCGAGGGTCGGATTTCGCGCCATTTGGCCAACCGGTCGTGTAATAGCTCTATAAAGAGCGGCGTACACTGGACTGTGGAAATGAGGAAAGCACTTATGTTTTAAGATAATGAGAGACTGATTGATTTCAAGATTTTTGACTTACCTGATAGCTCAGTTGGTAGTAGCTCTGTCTTCTGAACTATGTGTTGTGGGTTCGATTCCCACTTAGGACAAACGTTTGTGTGATGTACATAGGTGAATTAACTACAAGCTCTTCATCTCCAATTCCTTAATTCACGAATTAACACGGATAGATAAACGTACCTACCTAATACCTACTAAGTTTCACTCACTTCATTTTCGCATCAGTTTAGTACTTTGCACATGCACACTATAAAACCATCTATACAACCGGTAAAATCTAAAATGTTGAAAGAAACACGAAATAAAAACTATAAAATTAATTTCGTTACCTTCTGTATACGCCGATCCTTGCAATCCCTATTAATGTTCCTCTCCAGCCGGCATTGTCTATTTGAATTTGGAATAAGCCTGTTCGAAATTTGAATTGAGATGTTTGTTTATGATTCGATGGTTAAATTTGATTCGTCAGTGTTACCCAGTTAAGTTGGTGTATTCGGTTGGTAGGAGAAAATTGGCTGTTCCTAATTTGAATTTCTTTTCTTTTTTTTTCTAATAAAGTTATTAGTGCCGTCCGCTGTGCGTCTTGTCATTTGCATTGGTTAATGAAATAACATTTTTGGCCTTCATTTATTTTAACGAAATATAAGTAGCGTATTTGTAAAGGTACATAATTTGGAATTAAGACGTTTTGCCTACATAGTGATTCTGCAACTAAGACCTTATGGATATACACAGAGTTTTACAACACAGTCATAACCTAACCAAGTTCATCATCATCATAATATCTTTATTAGTGTGTGATATTGCTTGATCCTCAGCCTGGTTTCTTCCAACTATCCTAGATTGACATAAAAAATTGCTCGTAGATTTAGTGTACTTAATACCTATGGAAGATATTAAATAAAAAAATAAATAAATATGTGTGGACATTTCACACAGCGCCATTCAGCCCCAAACTAAGCATAGCTTGTTCTATGGGAACCAGATAACTGATACAATACTTATATACTTTTTGTTTTTATATACATACATAGAATACAATATAACACCCAGACACAGAACAAACATCTATGTTCATCACACAAATGTTTGTCCTGGGTAGGAATCGAACTCACAGCCCTCAGTTCAGAAGGCAGGGTTACTACCAAGTGAGTTATCGGGCCCGTCAACAATTTAGCATCCATCTGGTCTTGTTATCTTCATTTTTGTTGGAAAAGTACGTCCTACAGGCTTCATGAAACAAACTTTATATTTTTTTTCTACGTATGTACTTACCTCATATAGGCACACTTATTTTACAGACAAATAAAAAAACAGCTTATCTATCCATACATAGTTTTATAGGTATAAAAAGTTTATTTCCTAATAAAACTCAATTCAAAGTCACTTATTTATTCTATAATTTGTGTTAATACGCTTTCTCAAAGAAATAATACCACTATATAGTGATGGATTAATTAGCATTCGCATTCATTTGTAGCTTGTGAAAACTCAATCAGCATTTCGCAAATGAAATGTAGTTGCGGAATTCTGTGAAAATTTCATTTCAATTCATTTCGTTCATTTCGAATTTAATTTTAAATGTAAAGTTTCATTTCATGTTACATTTTATTTTTAATTTCTTTTTCATCTCATTTTTTATTTCAATTTTCATTTTATTTTAGCAAATAGTATAGCAACAACAGTTAGCATGCTAAGACTCGTGAATTAGCATGTTTATGAAATTTACGCAAAATCGCATTAACTGCCATCGCTGCCACTATATTCTTACCATTTTCCATAGACAATCTGCGTAACCAGCAAATATGGCGGCGATGGCTCCACAGAGGTTTCATATTTAGCCACAAGTTGATCGTATCCCTGTTGGCTGGGGGCGCCACTAGTGTTCCAATTACGTCCTGCCCATTGTCCGCACAAAAAGCATCTTATGTTGTCTATGGTCGTAATGGAGTAATTATTCGCCCCATACAACTCATGCTCGATAAATGAAGGGTGGTGACAGTATAGATAGCAGTATGAGAAACTCTGGAATATATATGACAGTTTAAGTGACAAAAAAATATTTATCATCACTATAAAAATTGTACATTCATATTGCAACAGCCGGCAGGTTCGGTTCCCGCGACAGGACAAGTATTTGATCTCAGGAAAACAAACCCTAATACTTGTTCTGTATCTGGGTGTTATGGGAGCATGGTCCTCGTAGTTCCTGGGTCCCTAGATACAGGGAATCCTAGTTAGGGTCCAGGATCTATGTATGTGATCCTTGTGCGTATATATTTATATTTATTATTAATAGTATAAAAAAATTACATCTTTAATACCTATTACTGGTTTTCAGTCTTAACCCAGATATACATAAGATAATTTATGCAATATTCACATTGACATTAAGTCTATAGTTATAATAGCTTTTACAATCTAAAGAAGCGATTGAAACAATCGAACACTAAATTAATAGCTTAGATGCCTTCAGTTACCTAAAATTTCTAATTATTATTTTCCTTATCCAAATATCCACACAAAAAGCAACTCTTGCTCAAAGCATGTTGTGTATGGACCATAGATGAGTAAGTATGGATGAACCCCTAAATGCTTCTAATAGAGTAATTACGTGCCCCATCACTAAACCGAGGGTGGCTACCATAGATTAGGATGGTTGACTTTGATGTTTTTTTCGTCAAGGCTTTAAAAGTTCCTTTTTGTTGTTGATGGCCTGTATTTTTTTTATGTGAATGACGAGCTGGTCGTTCACCTGATGTTAAGCAACACGGCCACCCGTAACAGTTGCAGTGTCACTCGGAAGTTTAGAATAATATAGTTTCGTGTGACACTGCACTGCGCACGTCATCCCGAGACATCACACAGTCTAGTAATCAGATTTAGACTGTGTTATCAGGTCATAAAGTCTCATTTGCCCAGTAATTTCACTAGCTAAGTACAATGCCCTTCAAACCGGAACACAGTCGTGCTTGCACACTACTGCTTGGCGGCAGAATAACTGGCAAAGCGGTGGTACCTACCTAGACGAACTTTGCAGTAAAATTCTACCATCTAGGACACCTAGAGTACCTGTATTACAGAATGGTGATCAGTCGTCGATTGGTGCTCAAGTCAAGATTAATTGATCATTTTGCGAATTAAATGTTGACTTGAGCACCGATCAACGACTGATCACCATTCTATACGGACAGAGTTAATATTTTCATTACTTAGGTTGTATTGTCTGTAGTGTCTAAATAGCACGAAACTAAAACTACTTACCCGGTGGTAGGACTTTTCTGCAAAGTTCATCTAAATAGGTACCACTGCTTTGCCAGTTATTCTGCCGCCAAGCAGTATGTGCACTACTGTGTTCCGGTTTGAAGGGCATTTTAGCTCAAATTATTGGGCAAATGAGACTTTACGACCTGATTAGATAGTGTAGTATTCTGATTACTGCACTGTGTGATATGACGATGTCTCGTGATGACGTGCACAGTGCAGTGTTACTCGAAACTTTATTTTAAAGTTCAAAGTAACACTGCAACTGTTATGGGTGGCATAGCTTAACATCAGGTGAAAGACTAGCTCGTCACGGCATTCATTACCATTAACAAAGTCAAATGTAATAACTAAACAATAGTTGATCAACATTAACTGTCAACCGCATCAAACAACTAAAAGCATCATAACACCCCAAAAAAGTAAAACAACCGCAAATAATCATAAAACTTATAAAAAAATTGTCTAAACAACTGGTGCCCCAGATGGTGTGACCCCTGGGACCCTGATGGGTCACCGGAGACCCTGGACCCCTGTAGGGGTCGGTTAATGGTTATAAACACTAGTTAAATGATTGAATGCGTTGATGGGGCTTGGATTTGCAAAGTGCGGGGGTGGCCGATTGTCGCAGAGGAAGCTACGACTCAGCGGTTGAGACGGCGATTTGCGGCCGTGGGTTCGAATCCTGTAGAAAACTTGAAAGTGCGATTTCCTTTTCATTATATTTTTATAATAGGTGTTATTTATGTTTCCACATAAGCAGATCAAAGGATACATTTTTTCGTTGCACATTACCAAGATGACCAAGATAAGTCGGCTGCTTGTCTTCTGCACCCCGCGTCTGTTCGTGGTCGCCACTCGATAATCTTTCTTCCCAATCAGTTGTCAATTCTACGAGCGCTGTGGTATGCCCATTGCCATTTCAACTTGCTAATTCTAAGAGTTGTATCGGACAATTTAGTAAAGTAAAGTAAAATAAATATTTATTTAGCCAGAAAGATTACATGCATTCCTTAATGTAATAATAACCAACAGACAAATTCTACAAACCAAAATTTAAAAAAATAATTAAATACAAAAATTAGTAATGAAATGAGTAGTTCTCCTGCGGATCTTTGTTTCAGATCTTATCTCGCAGGGAAACACCGAGCCCTGCTCTTTCCATACCTCATTACGACTTTGAGCTTACTAATGAAGCCAACAGTAAGAGACCACGTCTCAGTTCCATAAGTTATAGTCTGTTATAGTTAGCTGTAAGTCATCTTTTTAGTTAGTAGGAAAACGGCTAAAAGTTTGGATACTTTTTTTGCCAAAAATCCCTGCTACCACAGACCAAATTAATCACCGTTAACTCCACATTAAGCACAGATTAAAAATCACCACCGCGCGAGGGCGGTAATTGCTAAATCATGTAACCCTACCCACTAGGGGTGCGTTGGATTGGCATGTCAATTTGTTTGTTTTGTTTATTATAGGATGCTGCATGTTTGTATGTAGGTTGATATTGGGCCAACCTTACGAGAGTGAGTGTGGTTCAGCAGGAACCCTTGCGACTTTTAATCCGAAGCACCCAGGTTCAAATCCTAGCGGCAGCAAATGTTTTTTCAAGTTAAAATACTGAATTTCCACCCGCTTTCAGAATGTGAAGGAAGTTATCTTGACAAGGAAGACTAGGTCACAACCACAGAGCTATGAAACAAATTACGCTTCGCCGTTTTTTTTTGCTCTGTGGTCACAACCGACACTGACAACCGATGGGAAAGAAAGGTTCTCTCGAGTGGCGACCACGAACCGGAAGACGCAGCTTAGGGTGTCCACTAGGTAGACTGCTGGTCAGAACCGCAAGGAGTCGATGGATGCAGAAGGAGAGCAAGCCGCTCAAAGTGGCGCACAATGGGGGAGGCCTATGTTCAGTATTGGACGTCTCCAGGCTGTTGATGATGATGAAGGAACCCAACAAGTTGTAAAGGTGGAACTTATACTTTGGGATTATTAACACATAGCATACCTACTTTACTAAGCGGGGAGCAGCTAAGTAGATGATAATGGGAAATCTTATCGCTAAAAGCGAACTCTATTATACAACCTAAGTTCATTGTATCCAGGATACAACAATAACCAAATATACGTCAATTAAGGCACATGCGCACGGATTGTTACCAAAGGGTCATATCGGTTACCTGACCCTTCACAGTAATTAACGAGCACTTCAAAGCTAACGCGCCGGCAGGGCTTAGCTTACGGTAGTAAGTACAATGTGCCCAGAAGGTATGCTTTTCTATTACATACTATGATTACCTATATATGTAAAAGTGCATAGCCTATTTGCAATAAAACACCTTGACTTTGGTATCTATTATAAGCTGTTAGTAAAATCAAAGTCAAAGTCGAAGTCAAGAGACTAACGCAAACAAAACTAGAAGATCTAAAAATGATTGACCCAGACTTGTGACTATGACTGAAATATTCCATAATAACGATGAAAAATTAATACTTGACGTTGGCCACAGAGCTAGAATTCTTATCTCTATGACACTGGCTAAATACACTATGTGTGGAGCAAAATCAAAAGTAAAAAAAACAAAGTGCTCTAGGTCTTTTTAGGTATTTTGCAATTTGTCTTCGTTATGTAGGTACCTACTCAAAATAAATATATCATCCTAAACCTAATCACAAAATAAATCTTTCTTTTTTTTATTTAAATATGCGTTCCTAACCTAATATAATAATTAGTTTACTGTACCGAAAATTCCACATCCCGTTATATTATGTCCAAACAATTATTACACTACAATAAATGACAATAAAATTGTCAACTAATCGTGCAAATCGAAAATTGCCACCATCTGCCTTTATCGGACTGATCCCAAAGGGTTTGGTTAAGTTTGGCGCGGTTTTCCAACTGTCAAGCGGCCATTTTGAGACCATAGACAAATTTGCAATTTTTCGCGCCATTGAATCCAAAGTTGGCCAATTAGCCGGAAGATATTTTGTTTGTTTATTTTTATGTCGGTAAAAGAAGGATATTAAAGTTAAAACTTTTATTATAAATAAAATTGTTGTGCAAAAAAAGCGCAAATACTTGTTCTGTGTCTGGGTGTTGTGGGAGCATGGTCCTCGTAGTTCCTGGGTCCCTAGATACAGGGAATCGTAGGTCCAGGATCAATGTATGTGATCGCTAGGCGTTATTTTTATTCTTATTAAATTAAAAATTATAGTAAGCTACGTACATGCTCCCTCAAAAATTTTCTCTATTTTAGTTTTTATTTTATACAAACAAATAGAAAGTCCCAACGCCTCTTTACTGGCATAATATATATTTTTCACCTCAGCAGCTGGAAATGGCACCCTTTGCTGCGTGAAAACAGTATGCAAAATCGTATTTTGGTCACTGCATGAGGCAAAGTGATTTTTTAATATTATGACTTTGTGGTAAGCGTACTTAGCCAGCTTTAGATTACATTTATATGGAGTTGTGGAGAGAACATGAAAATATTTTTTTTCTTTGTCATATTTTTGGCGGGAACGCGAAAGCGTGTCGTTACTAGGTAAGTACTTACCTGAGAAACTAATGAAAGGAGTTTTGGCGGGAACGCGGAAATGTTCACGTGGTTGCATTGTATTATTTCTCAAAACTTGTGCTTTTTCCAGTATTAATGTTTAAAATTGGTGGCGTTTTACGCATTAAGTGCTGAATTACGAGCATGAGTGTGGGCAAGTGATATAATGTGGTGAAACGTGGTTTTTCGTGTTGCTTCCGAAATTCCATAGAAGCTTCTTGACTTAGACTGCACTGTGACTAATATGACTAATACTTGACTAAGTACGTAAAATATTCCAAAACTCGATGAAAATATCCAAGAATACTTGACACTAGCTAAATAGACTATGTGTGGAGCCAAAATATAAGAAAAAAAAGTTCCTACCTGTAATGATGTTCTTACTGCTGGGGTGAACAATTGTGTGTGCAACTCGGGAGCAAAGTTTTTGCATCTCGTGCCTTTGAATCCCTCACTCGCTCAGGATTCTTCCTTAGAATCACTCGCTACGCTCGTGATTCAATACTAGACCCCTTTGCTTGCTCGGGATTCAACATCAGCACTCGAAGCAAAAATCAACTTTGCTCTCTTGTTGCACAAATAACTATTTTCACTGTTCATTTTTAACTTACAACAAGAGATTACTAAACAAAAATCACAAAAAGCGACCTAGATAAAACTCTTCTAATTGAGAAACTCCTTTCGAAACTTAAAAAGGAAACTCCAAAGAGTCTAACATTTAAAGCAAGTTTTCCTTTAAATTAACAAACCCCTCGGGCCAAAGCTAATGGGAAGCAAAGATAATGGAAAGGGTACATACACACATCTCTAAAACTCGTAATTACCAATCAATGTTTCGCTTTCTATAGAAATATTCATGAAAGAGCTACTTACAGCGTAAAATGCAGTATGGATACTTACAAATAAGATTGCGCGTGGAGTTTTGGCGGGAACGCGGAAAAGTTCACGTCGTTGCATTGTATTATTTTTCAAAAATTGTGCTTTTTCCAGTGTTAATGTTTAAAATTGGTGGCGTTTTACGCATTAAGTGCTGAATTACGAGCATGAATGTGGGCAATTGATATAATGTGGTGATCCGTGATTTTTCGTGTTGCTTCCAAAACTCCATAGAAGCTTCTAGTAAAGTTGCCACCACTTTGCTGGAGCATGACTTAGACTGGGCTATGACTACCTTGTGTATTGGCCTAAATGGGCCGCGCAGCATCTAAGCAGTTTTAAGTGCTTCGTATATCACAGCCATTATTCATAGAAACCATACGCTCGCTAATTTAACTGAAACTTCCAGGATAGTTATCTTTATTATTGAAAAAGAATAATGAACAAAAATGGAGACGAGAACAAAACGTGTCAAATAAAACAAACCTTTTTTTTTAATAAGAACACAATTGTGTGTTGTGTTTAATATTGTTTCTGTCAAGAAGAAGACACTTTGTTTTTGTACCTCACAAAGTGCAGAAGTTATTCTACTGCTGACATTTATTGCGGGGTAGATACACATAAAGGCTAGTCCACGCGGCCGGCGGCAGCGGCCCGTGAGATATACGAGTACTCTACAAAAGGGCTAATAACTCGTGTGAAGCACCCTTAACGCACGCCCGGATTTCGGTCCAAGGTGTGAGCGAGAGCGGGATAGAAAATCTAGTTTATTCTGCAAAGAACTAGTTCTCTCTTGTTTTTATTTATGAAGCACTACCATAGTTAAGCACACCATCACTTTTGATATTAAAAATATTTAGATAACTTAATTGAGTTCATAATTACATTGCTCATGTTTAAAATAGACGATCGGGACCAACCACCGACCAAGATCACATTTGTCGCACCTTGGTCGGGTTGGTTTAAAAATTGACCGTGTAGATGCGCATACGACCAAGGTCGAGTGGTTGGCCGGCCGAATAAAGACACCAACCACCATCCACACGGTCGGATTTTACACCAACCCGACCAAGGTGAGGCAAATATGACGTTGGTCGGTGGTAGTCCCGATCGTGTATTTTACCCATTAATTGAGACTCTGTGTTCATGGGGATGTCGAGCTCATCATGTTTTTCAAAGTTCATCAGAATACCTGGTTGATGATTAAAGACCGAGCGTGGCTTAGTGGTAATCTATGCGACATTCAAACAGGTCACAGGTGCACCCAGTAAAATGTCTCGCTCGGTTCATGTTTAAAAGTTTATAATATTATATTTGTTAAAATTTGCATAGTTTTGATTGTAAAGAACTCAACACGCGCTAACTCTTCTACCCCTAACCGAAATTAAATGCGATATTATTATTATTTAATTATTTTTGGATGGCTCATATTGCAGTCGTCATTAATTTTTTTCGTAATTTATAAATAATCGATTATTAAAATATCTATAAAAAGTTCTATGTCCTTACTCACGCCAAGCACAATGGTTTTCACAAATTCAATCGCTATTGCTTCAACCTTAGACCATCCTCAAGGGGCGGTATGTAGAAAAATATTATTTTATCTATAGTACAATCGGTAATTCCTTTGTCGGGCGGTAGCTCTTGTTTACCTTTTTTTTAGTGGCGTCTGCTATTTTTTTGCTGTATGATGGATTATTGTTGAAATCAATTGTTTTGTTACGGCTTATTGACTAAACTATAGACGGGTAAGCTAGAGGCTTGCCTTTGTTAGCTTTGGAATTTGTAAAATGTAAAACCAAGTTACGTTAAGTATGTACATTTTAGATGGAAATAATTTGAAAAAGGTACTTACCTATTTCAATTGAAGGCAGAATACAAATAGTTATTCTGATCTATAAATGATACCACTGCTTCTACCATCAAGCAGTAGTGCAAGCACTACTGTTTCGGTTTAAAGGGCATTGTAGCTAGTACAATTACTGGGCTAATGAGACTTACTGATCTCAGTCTTTAATTTTTTTTTAGACAGTGTGATGTCTCAGGATGACGTGTGTGTCACGCGAAAGTTTAATTTTTGAGTTCCCACTGACGTTTAACATCAGGTGGATGAATAGCTCATCGTGGTATACGGTTTACATAAAAAAAGAAAAAATAATATGGATATATGTTTTGGAGGTATCTATCTAATAGTGCTCAATCGCAAGCCTATGAAACAATAAAAAAGCAGCCACCTGCTATGTTTTTTGTGTAGAAGATTTCACGGTAATTATTTTACTGTATTTTCCATTATAATTTATGATCAAATATATGCTAGAAAATACATTTTAAACATTCTTTCTACATAGGTAAGTATTGTAAAATGCGATTTTTGCATAGTGTATGTAGTGCTTCAATTACGAATCTAAATCTGAAAGCATCTATTACTAAAAGAAAGTAAGTACTAAATCATCAAAAATTTTAATCAAACTAGTGATGTCCTGCAATCGCTAATGCCCGTCCAAAGAGGCGTAATCTGACAGCGTAGCGTACACTCGGTTTTGAGTTCCATCGACTTTTTGCTACCCATTTGTGAAACATTTTTTAATTCTTTTGATTCTCGTTTCTGTGTGCTATTAGTGATGAGACGTATGAGTATCGATACTTTGTGAAAATTTACTGTGGATCCGGATAAATCTTATTTCCATACTAATATTATAAGGTATGAGGCACCCGCAGTTTCACTCGCTATTTCCTAATTTTCAGCGGAAAATATTAAGTTTCCCAGATAAAAAGTATCCTATGTTGTAACATCCTGTTTTGGTAACATTAGCAATCCAGTTGTTAACGTATATCCAAAACGGTTCTGCCGTTTTAGGGTTTTAGCCACACAAACAAGAACGATAGATTAATTAATGAGAAAAGGGTAAGTTAATAAGAATAATAAAAAAGGAATTTCTTCTTTATTTCGTTACCTGCCATTTACGACAAGACAGCTATAGGTACCTACTTAGATTTGGTTTTAAATCTATGTTTACACTTGCTTAATTTTCGAAGACGGTTGACGTTTTTCTTTGGACGTTTTATCACTATAAACTAAGTCCATTTGTGTAAAGCCGCAGGTATAAGTCTGGCAAAGCTTACTCTGCAGTAACATATTTTGAAACCCTCAAAAACTTTTTCATATCGCAATCAGTTTTTTATGTCATTACCTGTCAATTTAATAACATGTCAGTGTATTAAGCAATTCGAATTTTCTGATTGGTTGTGTTTTCGAAAATAAGTAATGGTTCAACCAATTAAAATTGTTAAAAGTTTTTTGAAGTATGCACCAAATACAAGATTTTATATTACACCAATTTTAAATCACTGCAGAGTTAGCTTTGCCAGGCTATAGCAGCTATTATCGATAAAATATTATCGATACGTTCACATCCTTATAAGCCTACACTCGCTCGCTCCATCATATTTCATTTTTTCGTTCAATCCTTTGCCGAAACCATACGGCGTACTTTTAGGTTCTTTTTAATTCGTTTTACAATGATAACTGAAAGGTGCTTTTTTATTCGTTGAATATTACTTTCGTTCGTATATGGCTTCGGTAGAAGAGAGATTTCGAGTTAATGGCATTGGATTAGATACCTACATTCTTTATAAATAAGGTGAGGTTGAAGAGATGATGCCGTCGACTTGCGATGCATTCTTAAATCTTACTAAACTCTTACATTAAAAAATCTTTCACGCGTGACATAATAGTAGACATAACTTTATGCAATAAATAAATAAGAGAGTATCTACTAATATTAGTTGATGGAGTGTTAATGATTATTACGTACGAGTAGATACATAATTACATACCAATTCAAACTCTTTACCGCAAACAAGGAAAACTTAAGTAACCGTATAAAATAATTTACCTGAACCTACATTTTTAGAAGGAAATGTTTAAAATGGTCTAGGGATTTTATTTGATTTTGGTGTGATAATCATAGTGAGTTTCGCGAGTATATTGACTGACGCTCACAAAGCGCGCCGCGTCTTGGTTCCCATAAAATCAATTTTATGCCCATTTGGCCGGAGTAATTTCGACTGAAAACCACGGGATCTAATGGATGAGAGAGGCCTATGCTCAGCAATGGATATCTTCAGGCTGTTGGTGATGAATTTCGACTGTGAATTGAGGAATTTACAGTCGATATTCCATCATTAATGATTTTGAATTTTTTTGTGAGATTTAATGATGTGACGAGCTAGTCGTTCACCTGATGTTAAGCGACACTGCCACTCATAACAGTTATGGTGTCACTAGGAACTTTAAAATAATAAAGTTTCGCGTGACACTGCACTACGCGCGTCATCCTGAGACATCACACGTCTAGCAATCATATTAGGTAAGTACTAGACTGCGAAATTAGATCATAAACTAACAATTGCCCAGTAATTTCGCTAGCTACAATGCCCTTCAACCCGAAACTCAGTGCTTGCACACTACTGCTTGGCAGCAGAACAACTGTGGTACCTAGACGAACTTTGCAGAAAAGTCCTACCACTTAGTAAAAGATCCCATCAGGTACAAACGAAAAATAGCCCGAACTTGAAATGATGTAGTGATCGTGTCTAGAGAGTTACTAGTTAGTGTCCAGTGTATTCATTTGGCCCAATACTTCGCCAACACGCAATAAATGTCGCTTGATAATCTTGCGTTATGCAGTAATAAAATAATTCGTAAAATAGCCCGCGTTGTATGGGATGAGGCATCTGTAATGTAAGTATTATATTATTGTGGGGTAAAAGTTTGAAAGTATCTAACGCATTAACATCAACGCGACGTCGTCTGCATAGCGCGTAAATATCAGTTATTCAGTCATTAGTCCGGGCACAGACGAGCTTACTTTATTTACGAGGAGCTAAGCCCATGCGTTACTGAGTGCTCGTCGTGTGTACGTGGCCTAAAGTATGGGAGGTGTTGCCATTTAAATGATATTTTATTCTGTGGTGTTCCCTAGTTTTGATGGTTGGTAGTACGCTGTAAAATAACGCATGTGAAAATAACATATTTCTAATTCAAATTTAAAGTAAACGATTACTTAGATGAAGGGTAGAGCAAACAAGGTGTTTTTGGCACGTTTCCTGACGAAATTAGAGCTCTGAATTTAATATGTAATTCGTTTCATTAACTTGTTTGTGATGAGCGCAAATACAAGATAAATAAATTCAGTTCTATCGAAAAAAAGCGCAACCATACCTCAAAATATTTGTTCCTATATTATACAGTTTCCATCGAATATATTTTTACAAATAAAATAATAGTGTATGTTCAACAGATATTCACATAATGTAATGAATTGATAATTTTGAAAAATACTATAAAAACATAGATATTCATTGAAAACCTCCAAAATCAGTCATTTCGTTGTTTTTGTCATAAGCGCCACGCGGAAGTTCAGACTGAATTGATATTTAAGTCTACGATGTTAAGGTCGATGTTTCTTTGAATAAATTTCGACCTGCTTAGCTGGCTCTACCCTTCGTCTTAAGTAAATTAAAAAAGAGCTATAGAGAGATGACCGATAAAAAATAAAACAATGCCCAACGATCACATACATAGATCCTGATCCCTGTATCTAGGTCTCAGGAGCTACCATGGTCCTACAACACCCAGACACAACCTAATATAAGAATAAGAAGAATAAGAATAAGTTTATTACATTTAGACAAAAAACAGTACATCGAAAGCACATAATTCACCCTATTTACATAATTCTATGATAGAAGGCTTAATAGTTACGTAACATAAGCAATATTACAATATGTACATAAAGATGTTTTCCAAAATATACAGCGGTCCCACACTAGGCTCTAGACCCGTGTCGTGGTGACCTACAAAATTTGGTTCATTTATACAATCTTTATCTTATTATTTTCTTTGTAGTGTACCTATTTTGTTTGATCACTTTGATTCTTTAGCTAAGTCGCCCTCCTCTCTCCAAATTTGCTGCGCCCGACGGGGTCCATATAAACCTAGACTTAATTTTATGTTCCACCTATTGTACCTACACTATGGAAGCAATAAAAATCTGAATCTGAATCACTGAAGTATTTGCACTTTTTTTCCTGTAGTGTGTACACAAAATATACTTGTCTTGTGACGGGAATCGAACCCACCGCCTCCAGGTTATGAGCCGACTTGCGCAATCACCACACCACAGAGGCTGTCAAGGTATAAACAGGTCAGGAAAAGTTTATTTGTATTGTTTCCGAAAGCTCTATGTACATACTGAGATGTATGGAACGAATAACAATTTTTTTTTTATGAGAATGAATGACGTGACGATCTAGTCGTTCACCTGATGTTAAACGCCACGAAAGCCCATAACAGTAGGCCTAGCACGAATATTTGCGCGCGTGTAAGTGTAACGTTAACGTAAGCCTATTACGATTGCGCCTGCCGCTCAACTGCTGTCAAAGTTCATACAATTTTGACAGCAGTTGAGCGGCAGACGCGCGTCAGCAGCACTGCTAGCTCAATTGTAATAGAGGGGCAGATCAAATGCCATACGTTAACGTTACACTTACGCGCGCGTGAATATTCGTGCTATGCCTACAGTTGTAGTGTCACTCGGAACTTTAAAATTGTAAAGTGAATAACTAATAATACAGTTTTGGCGGGAATGCGGAAAAGTTCACGTCGTTGCATTGTATTATTTCTCAAAACTTGTGCTTTTTCCAGTGTTAATGTTTAAAATTGGTGGCTTTTTACGGATTAAGTGCTGAATTACAGCATGAGTGTGGGCAAGTGGTATATATAATGTGGTGAAACGTGGTATTTCATGTTGCTTCCAAAATTCCGTAGAAGCTTCTAGTAAAGTTGCCACCACTTTACTGGAGCATGACTTAGACTGGACTATGACTTAGACTTGACTTAACGTGAAATAGTCATAACACTGAAAAATGATAATACTTGACACTGGCTAAATACACTATGTGTGGAGCCAATATATAAGACAAAAAAAACTAATATTACCACATTTCAACAAAAATAGAATCAAACTGTCAGAAATTTGAAAAAAATTAAACCCATTAACTGTACTCGAAACTTCCAAAAGGTGTGATCCCACCCCCTCCGTTATCGACCCCAAAATAACTGCATTTGAATAAATATACAATTAAACACATCTGAGCATGTTTTGACCGCGATAGATTGACACAGAATTGATAAGGTTGTATTAGGCATTAACATTAAATTCGAGTATTTTATGCATTGTCATTCCTTTGTCTATAGATAGAGGCCCCGCAACGTATACTAAAAATAATAAAGTTCTTATTACTTAGTATTTCAGATCAGTATTTCCTTGACAGTCTCTGTGGTGCTGTGGTTGAGCAGTTCGGCTCATAACCCAGAGGCGGCGGGTTCGATTCCCGCGACAGGACAAATATTTGTGCACAGTAGCGATGGCAATTAATGTGATTTTGCGTAAATTTCATAAACATGCTAATTCACGAGTCTTAGCATGCTAATTGCTATTGCTATGCTATTTACTAAAATGAAATGAAATGGAAATGAAGATTTAAATTAAATGTGAAATGAAAAATTATATGAAAAATGAAAAGAAAAAGAAATGAAACATGAAATGAGACTTTATATTAAAAATTAATTTAATTCAAAATGAACTAAATTAATTGAAATGAAATTTCATACTTCACAGAATTTCGCAACTACATTTCATTTGCTAAATGCTAATTGAGTTTTCACATGCTAAAAACGATTGTGAATGCTAATTAATCCATCACTAGTGCACAGTAAACAGAACAAATACATTTTCTGTGTCTGGGTGTTGTGGGAGCATGGTCCTCGCAGTTCCTGATGGGTCTCTAGATACGGGGAACCCTAGTTGGCGTCCAGAACGACAAATGCGATCATTGTGCATTATTAAAAAAAAGGAGAGGGTTATAAGAGGGTGTTAAATAAAAATAATAATAGTGGCATAAGATACAGGGTTACACATAAAGTTAATCCGTAATCATTTTGGATTTTTTGAAACTTCCGATTTTGATTAACCATAATACAGCACGAGGTGATAAAACTCGATTGTTTTTGTCTAATCTATGGATAAAACCCATTGATAAAGACAAAACAATTTTTACTTTGTGATTAAAACACAAGAAAACTGGTGCTGCTGGTTATACCGGGTGTAATTGAATTCATTAGCATCCTTTGAAACTAAGTACCTACTCCTGATACCGGTCACGTGTGGACCAACATTTTTGAATTCTAACACATTGGTTTAGTAATAATAATAACTCCAAAAAATTGAATAACTTACTTAATCAAATGCTACAATACAAAATTTAATTAAAATAATGTAGTACTGTTTTTAATTAGTACATACAAGGTCTAAAAACGTTTAGATGTATCAAAATCATCCGTGCCAACTGCGTTAGGCGCCGCGGAAATCTTCATAATTTACAATAAAAATTATTTCATTTACTCTTTACTCTTTAATAATCATCTATAAATGATGTACTATCATGGGCTCAATTTATGCTAATGAATTAAATTACACATGTATATCACATTCAATTTGTTAGCTCCAGTGTTGCAAGCAATAAATATTTATGTTTAAAGCCAAATGTTAAAAAAATGGAGTTGTGAAACAAAATATTTTCAAGAATATTATTAATCCTTCTTAATGAAACTTTCATTTGACATTAATTTTATGGTGATTAGAATAAACACCCAAGTTACATACAAAAAAGTCATGTCCTTTAAGTATTATAAATATTTTTTGCGCGGGGAGCTCAAAGTGGCAATCTGTGGGGGAGGCCTATGTCCTGCTGCAGTGGACGTTTTCAGGCTGTTGATGATGATGATGATGATGAATATCTTAAAAATTTTCGCATTGCGCGATCGAGATAGTGGATCAGCGAACATAGTATATAAGTATTGTATCAGTTATCTGGTTCCCATAGTACAAGCTATGCTTAGTTTGGGGCTAGATGGCGCTGTGTGAAATGTCCATACATATTTATATTTATAGCAGCCTTAAGTGATAAATTCACCAACAAAACAAAAAGCAGATGCTACAGATTAAAAACTAATTGTGACAATACTACCCCCATTTCTATTTCTGTGACAACTACCTCACTAATTCGTTCTCTGTGTCTAATCGCTTGCATTAATGTAACTCACAAATTAAACGACGTTTTTTTTTCCTTTTTTGGTATGAATGCGGTGACCGTAACGGAAGTACTGTGTTTAATTGTTATAAAATACCATTATCGTTTTAACAAAAAAAATTTGATGCTTGACTTAGTGCTTAAATAAGTTAGAAAAATAATTGAAAACTTAGACAATTAGAAACCTCAAATATTTAGTTATTTATGCATTGAATAAAACACGACAAAATAAAAATTGTTCTTAGTTGCGAACGATAGGTTTATAAGTTGGTACTACATCTGACCTAAAGTAAGGAAGATAGAAGGAAAAAAGTGCTACCAACATTAAAAATAAAAAAACAACGAAACGTTTCTAATTTGCTAATGGGAAAATAATTTACTTTGATTTCGACACCCTATAAAGAACCTATTTGCTACACAATCTGATACAAAATTAAAAAACCACGTTTATTTTGTGCCAAAATACGCTCTATTAGCATTTCATTTAAGTTCAAAATTAAAAGAAAGAAAAAAGTATTTTAAAAATATCAATGAATCTAAAGCTTTGTAACCCGACGCGTCTGTATTTACCTATTCATTTTTCAAAAAGGAACTTAACGCCCAAATCGACGCATAATACTGGACAAAAAGAAAAATAAACTGCTTTGTATAATTCGACCATTTAAAAAATACATTAGAATCTAAATCACTTTCATAATAACCTCTTTATTTCTTCTCTGAATAGAGTTCAATTTCTATAGGGATCTACTTCGTACACGTAAATTGAATAAAGAATCTGTAACAAAAAGCTCCCTACTTTTTTAAACTTGTAATTCGTAGTTTCGAATTGCGAATGCGGCGTTCTTATTTCAAAATATCGGAGGTGTCATTGGACACTCCTTTCATGTACGACATGAAGAAAGTACTAAAAATAGTTACTATTACAAAATTTTAAAGGGCCAATTTTAAAAGATTTAATTGACAGATCTCAAACACCAAAAACTGTTGCTGTTCTTGTTAAATAGACGGCAATGTAAGAGATGGACATATTTTTAGTATTTCCACTACCGCCTTCGCCCACAGCCTCCGTGGTGTGGTGGTTGAGCAGGTCGACCCATAACCCAGAGGCGGTGGGTTCAATTCCCGCGACAGGACAAGTATTTGTGTCTGGGTGTTGTGGGACCATGGTCCTCGTAGTTCCTGGGTTCCTAAATACAGGGAATCCTAGTTAGGGTCCAGGATCTATGTATGTGATCGTTTGGCATTATTTTTTTATTTATTTTTTTATTTTAAGGACTGGCAACTAAATTCAAAATCAGGCTTAATAACTAATTAAACGTTACAAACCTAGATGAGATATTAAAAAATATTAATCCAACCACCTAATTACCAAATGCCATGTAGAAAAGAGAAAAACAAGCATTTGGTTTTGATTTTTAAATAATTTACACCCGCAGGGCTGCACGGCCTACAAAAAATTATAATTAAATAGATTATAATTAATTAAATTATATAATAATTAATTAAATTATTATTTTATAAAAATTTTGCTCTTACAAACACGATTAATGAGAACAACACGTAACCACGTTAAAAGTTTTAACTATTGTTACGTCAACACATTTCTATCAGCCGTACATACCACTAAATTTTGAAATTGGAATCAAATGTTTTATTTTAAACTCAAAGCTTAGATAAAATTGGCTTTTGAGTTTGTCGTTTTTAACACCTAATGCATTTTAAATTCCACGTTTTAATTTTTCAGGTCATTTAATTTTAGTCTTTAATTTTATGCGTACAAGGTTGAAAATCGATATTATTGTATTTTTATAGTTTATATTGTATTGTAACGTAAGACTTTTTCACTTGTCATGCTCCAAAACTGTGCCCCGAGTGTCTCATTCAGGCAAAGTGTAGGCGAACCAAGGAGTTTCTTTGTATTGTTATTTCGTTTTTGTAGAGACTGCTTTCTTATGTTCCATATTTGAAATTATTTCTTAAATATTAGAAAGCACATTTATACATTTATATTCTATATAAATAAGTTACCAAACATCTGTAAACAGATTTTGAAAATTGCGTCTGTAATTGGTCTTACTTTCATATTATAGGCCCGTAGAAAAAAAATCGGTACAGTACTTCGCAGTAGTTCGGTTAAAATAAAAGTAAGTGAACAATATTACTTAGATTAAGGCGATTGAAAGCAATAACCCCCTATTCAAAAGATTATCAATTTATTGCTTTATTTCATCATCGTCATCATCGTCATCATCATCATCATCAGCCTGAAGACGTTCACTGCTAAACATAGGCCTCCCCCAAAGAGCGCCACTTCGAGCGACTGCTTGCCTCCTGCATCCCTCGGCTCCCCACGGTTCTGACCAGCCGGGCTAGCACATGCACCGCGATAAAATTTTCTCGACACTTTATCTCGTGAGGGACTGTGACAAGACTATGGGAGTGCCTAAGTGCGTCTCACTCTAACACCGATCAGAACCTCTCTTCCCCATCGGTTGTCAGTTCTACGAGCGATGTGGCCCGCTCACTGCCACTTGCTGATTCTGAAAGCTATATCGGTGACTTCTCTTGCAGATTAATAGGCATGATGACTACTATTAAAAATGAACAAGTAAATAATACTTTCATAAAGAAGATTAAAAATGAATGCAATAATTGAAAAAATAAGTAAAATCGGTAAATAAATCACGGAGTAATAAGCTTTTAAAGTTTCTATGGGATGCATCTCCTGTCCCTTTCTCACGAAACAGAGCGCCTCCACAGTTACTATGAAAAATCCCCTCGTTACGTCACATGCCAAAGAGATGTATGTAAAGCTACCACAGCTTAGTAATGAGGTACTATAACGACCTTCCTCTGACGTCACCGGCCGTTTGAACTATCTCTTTCTATTCCGGTTTTTAAAATGCTTGTAACTTTGTCGTTTTTTGATATATTTTATTTTTGTTTTCACAAATGTTTATCTTTTGAGGAATATTTTTAATTTATGCAAAAAAAAATTTAGTCATCATGCCTATTGTAACTCGTGTTACAATAATATTCATAGTTTGATTATGAATACTGAACTGAACGAATAGGTCAATAAACCCGTAAACATGGTGCATGTACTTTTGCCGAAATATCGGGAACTCAAATAAGATTGTAATTTTCAGTAAAAATCCCGTAAATACCTTGTAAGTTAAAAATGAAGTGAACAATCGTGTTACTTAGATATATAAATAAACACCGACGCATACTCTCGACATATTGTCCTCAGTAATTGGATTTGACTAATTCGTCGCGGCGACTCGCGCTTTACATAAAATAAACATTAGTCGCGCTCGTGCCCTACATTTCACTCATACGCTTGATGAAGGTGCGACCTTTACCCGCGGTTTCTCGTACATTTGTCAAACTCATGTTAACATAACAAACCAAAGATAAAATAAATAATATTAGCAAATATACTCATTGGTTGGATGATCAACAATCAACTAATGAACGTTCAGTATTTTAAAGTAAACACGAGTTTAACTTTAGTAAACGTACCAGAAATAAGGGGTTAGGGTTTTTTATAGCTTAGCTTCCGCTAGCCAGTTACCGGATTAGTAAGCGTAAAAATAAACATCAGTGATTTGTTTCTCTACTAATGCTTGCCTGCATTAATGTTTGACAGCTCCTAAATTCACACTTATCCCTCTGCCTAGTAGGTACCTACTGCATCCCTACCTACTGCGTAACTATTTTGGTTATGGACATAGCCTGCCATCCCACATGCGCCACTTTACAAGTCCGTGAGCCGTGAGTGGAAGCACACAGCAAGAGAGCACGCGAATAGGTCTGCAAGAGAGCCCTAAAAAAACTGAGACAGACTGTATCTATGGAAGCTGCATTAACAGCTTACCATGGCTACGTGTCGTCTATTCTGAGCTATGGAATTATAATGTGGGGAAATTCAGTCGATATTGTTAGAGTATTTAAAATTCAAAAACGATGTATTCGTGTGATGAACAAGGCCTAGTTTCAGGATAGCTGCAAACCACTATTTAAAAAATGTAACATCCTTCCTCTGCCATGCATCTACATCAAAGAAATTTGTATTTTCGTTAAAGCTAATTCACTTTTTTTCCATAAACGCAATGAAATTATTAAACGACAGAAAAGAGCCAAATTTGTTAACCTACTGCATCAACCTCCTTGTCGTAAAGATATATATAAGAAAAATGTCTACAATATGTGCATATCAATATATAACTGTATACCTAATGATTTAAAAATGTTAACAGGCAACTTATACAAGAAATCTTTGTATGACTGGTTATTACAACACACATTATATAGTGTTAAGGAATTTCAAATGTACTGTAACAAAAATACTTTTTAATATTTGCACACTTGCATGCAAGTTGAACGCAATATGTCTACATATGTTATTTTAAGACCTTCCTTGTGAATTGTGCTTGTGTTCTCGCAAATAAATGATTGATTGATTGATTGATTGATTGATTGAGATAAGTATGAAATAAAACTGGTCTTTTAGTGCAGAACATTAAGTTTGTGTAATCTTGTCGTAGACCACAATAATGTTCAGCGTCCGAAAAAAAAGTATAAAACCATTAACTACATATTATTTATTTGCGCTGATTAGCGCTAAATTTTTCCAAAAGCATCGCACCTTCTTTTACCGAATGTTCATTACAAAGCCGCACGCGTCACTCGCTATCTAAGCATCGTTTATAAGTTCGTTAATTTATTACCTAATTACATGTATATCTGTTTGTCTGTAATGTATGCTAATATATACAAATGTGTACCAAAACAACGATAACAAATTAAATGTGTTTGAATATTAATTGTTTTATCTTCATCATTAAAAATAGTTGAAGAAAAAATTTGTAGTGTGCGGTGGGCTTTTGTTTTTTCGTGTAAATGAATGAAGTGACGAGCTTGTCGTTCACCTGATGTTACGCGTCGGCTGCCTATAATAGATAGCAGTATCACCCGGAACTAATGTGAAATCATGTGGTAAAGAAGAACATAGGCCTCCCTCAGAGAGCGCCACCTTAAGTGACTGCTCGCCTCCTGCATCCATCAGCTCCCGCGGTTTTCACCAGATCATTGGTCCACCTAGTGGGGCCTGCCTACGCTGAACGAGAGAACTTTTCTTCCCTATCCGTTGTCATTGTAGTTCTACGAGCGATGTGGCCTGCCCATTGCTATTTCAACTTGCTAATTCTAAGAGCTATATCGGTCACTTTAGTTCTCGTGCGGATCTCTTGCGGATCTTATCTCGCAGGGAAACACCGAGCATAGCTCTCTCCATAGCTCGTTGCGCGACTTTGAGCTGACAATAAGGTCACAATAAGAGAAAGATAGCTGTCTAAAATAATAAATAAATAAATAAATATGTATGGATATTTCATACAGCGCCATCTAGCCCCAAACTATGCATACTTAGCTTGAACTATGGGAACTAGTTAACTGATATAATACTTAGATACTTTTATGTTTGTAAATACATACATAAAATACAATATAACACACAGACACAAACAAACATCTATGTTCATCACACAAATGTTTGTCCTGGGTAGAAATCGAACCCACAGCAGCAGTTCAAAAGGCAGGGCTACTACCAACTGAGCTATCGGGCCCATCCATAGTATATTATTAACCTTGTCCCTAACTTGGTTAGAACGGCGCCTGCTGTCTGTGCACGTGCCCACTGCCCACCCCATACATGTCGTGATGATTATCCATAAATTACCGAAAATAACATTTTTAATTCGGCCCCGTAGTTATCGGGAGTATTAATTAAAATTCGCCTAAAATTGTGCGCTTGCGCATCGCATGCTACGAAGTACAGATTATGTACAGTAGCGCAAATTCGTCGAAAAGCTACCTTCATTTACAATTTTATTTTATTTCAGGGCAATAATAGTTAATGTTGGGTAGGTTCTACAGCCCCGTAAGCTGCAATACTTTGGACACGTTATGCGAAATGACAAATACCACCTGCTCCAACATATGATGCAAGGTAAACTCCAAGGAAGCAGAAGACCTGGGAGAAGACGTACCTCATGGCTCAAAAATCTTCGCACGATCAGCACGAGATCCCTGTTCCGAGCATCAGCATCCAAAATAAGGATTGCCCTAATGGTAATCGACCTCCGGTAGGAGATGGCACCATAAGAAGAAGAAGGTTCTACAGTGTTTTTTCTCAGATCTTCGATCGAGATCGGTTGGGTAGCAAAATAACTATTTTTTTCTATTACTTCTTTAGATCATTTTAAATTAATAAGTCCTTAATAAGCATTTCATACACATTTTTTTAATTTTTATGCGAAACAGCAGTGATAATAACTTTTATGTATGTAATTATTTACCTATTAATTATTACTTAAGTATCAACAATAAAATAATACTCAGTACGATCGTATAATTTACAATTTTACATGGAGCAGACAAAAAAATGAATGAGATGTTTAGGTACGTGACATCGCCATATTTAAAATATGTTTTTTTAAATATGCCAAATCTACTGCTCACTAAATCAAATTTTGCAGTGAGAAAAAAATCCCTTCTGTAATTTGGCGTTGCTGAAATGCGCACAAAGTTAAATGAACTTACAGCATGTAGTGTTACTTATCTTACAACGAGAAACTTTCGTTTATTTATTTATGTAACCATATAAAATACAGCTTGTTCCATTATGTGTTATGTTTAACCTTCCATACTGTTATGACTTGTAAGTGCAGTCACTGCGCATGCGCACCGAACGCCCCCAGAGTCATTATCGCTTCACGATCGCAAATTAGCGATCTAACTTCGAGATTACTCTGATGCTACCATAATAACGGTCTTTTACCTACAATGTTTGTATTATAAAATGGGGCAAAAGAAATTATCGTTAAATTGTACTGACTTTTAATACTGAAAATTGATGGTCACAGTTACCTTTTGATATAATTAGATGATGTCATCAACTTGTGATGGTTAAATGAAGTTGATATTTTTTTATTATTAATTGCGAGTGTCTTTTTATGGAGCGGCTAGCTAAATTGTATCGCCAGTTTTTTTGTTATATTTTGGCTCCACACATAGTGTATTTAGCCAGTGTCAAGTATTGTATATTTTCATCAAATTTTAGAATATTTTACGTAGTCAAGTCTTAGTCATAGTCATACTCCAGTCTAAGTCGGGTCATAGTCCAGTCTAAGTCATGCTCTAGTGAAGTGGTGACAACTTTACATGAAGCTTCTATGGAATTTTGGAAGCAACACGAAAAACCACGTTACACCACATTATATCACTTGCCCACACTCATGCTCGTAATTCAGCACTTAAAACGCCACAAATTTTAAACATTAACACTGGAAAAGCACAAGTTTTGAGAAATAATACAATGCAACGACATGAACTTTTTCGCGTTCCCGCCAAAACTCGTATCGCCTCCAGTTCTTTTTTTCTTTTCTTATATTTTGGCTCCACACATAGTGTATTTAGCCAGTGTCAAGTATTGTAATTTTTCATCATGATTAGAATATTTCACGTAAAGTCAAGTCTTAGTCATAGTCATAGTCCAGTCTAAGTCAGGTAGTCATATTTCAGTCTAAGTCATGCTTCAGTAAAGTGGTGGCAGCTTTACTAGAAGCTTCTATGGAATTTTGGAAGCAACACGGAAAGCTACGTTTCATCACATTATATCACTTGCCCACACTCATGCTCGTAATTCAGCACTTAATGCGTAAAACGCCATCAATTTTAAACATTAACACTGGAAAAAGCACAAGTTTTAAGAAATAATACAATGCAACGAAGTGAACTTTCCGCGTTCCCGCCAAAAAACCCTGCCTCCAGTTGTCACCTCTGTTTACTTATTGACGTTTTTATATTTGGCCCGAGGCGTTTTGCGTATTTAGCCAATGTCAAGTACGTAAACAAAACCGATGGGGTAGAAAAGTTCACGAGTGGCGAACATGAAGGAAGACGCAGCGTAGCTTCATCAGACTGAAGACGTCCATTACTGAACATAGGCCTTCCTCCTAGAGCGCCAATTTGAGCGGCTGCTTGCCTCCTAGCGACTTTGCGTAAATTTCATAAACATGCTAATTCACAAAACTTAGCATGCTAATTGCTATTGCTATGCTATTTGCTAAAATTAAATGAAAATTGAAATGAAAAATTATATGAAAAATAAAATGTAAAAGAAATGAAGACTGAAATGAAACCTGAAATGAAACTTTATATTAAAAACTGAATTCAAAATGAACTTTATTAATTAAATGAAATTTCATATTTCACAGAATGTAGTATCTACCTACATTTCATTTGCGAAATGCTAATTGAGTTTTCACATGCTAAAATTGAATGCGAATGCTAATTAATCCATCACCTCCTGCATCTATCAGCCTCCCCGCGGTTTTAACCAGACCGTTGATACCTACACCTAGTGGGGGGAGGCTTACACTGCGTCTTCCGGTTCGTGGTCGCCACTGGAGAACCTTTCTTCTCCATCGGTTGTCAGTTCTACGAGCGATGTGACCTGCCCATTGCTATTTCAACTTGCTAATTCTTAGAGCTATATCGGTCACTTTAGTGAAGTGTACTCATCAACAGCCCGTAGACATCTACTGCTGAAAATAGACCTCCCCCCCCCACAGAGCGCCACATTGAGCAGCTCGCGTCCTGCATCCATCGGCTCCCCGCGGTTTTTTTCCACCACCGCAGTGAACTATACAACCTAGCTGCAAAAGTAACAAAGATAATATAAAATTTTAAACTGTCATGGTCATTATAATTTCTATAATAAATATGTGTGGACATTTCACACAGCGCCATCTAGCCCCAAACTAAGCAAAGCTTGTACTATGGGAACTAGATAAGTGATATAATATTTAGATACTTTTTTGTTTGTAAATACATAATTCAATATAACACCCAGACACAGAACAAACATCTATTTCCATTGTATATTTTAGTAACAAAACTGAAAAACAACTTGATTTTCCTGCTTCAGAGTGGTATTGGACCATCCACCTTAATACTACAACGATAACTTTCAGTTTAGCACGATATCTGCTCGTTAAACTAACATTGTAAAATTGTAATAGCTAGGTAGTTATATTAGGGCAGGGATTTTTTTTCGTATTTTGTACGAGAGTTCTAAAGAATGTACGAAATCAGCTGCATTTTTGACGTTAATAATAATAAACCATTTATTTCAGGCAACAAGCTTATAAAATAAACCGAGGCCCATATTATAGATACCTTAAAGACTAACATACATATTTTATTACACTAAACTAAAACTTCATAAAAAAATCTCGTTTTGCTTCTTTAAAAATGTATCGGACTGGAAACGCTTAACCAATGTTGTGCTTTCCTCACTTATATTAGGTACACTATAAATCGTCCGCAAACGGAACAACATGTTTTTTGTGTCGCATTTTGGCTGATAATATTTTAAATTGAAAATAAATCAATACTAAATATTGTTTTAGTGGTTTATCACTCATTAATTAAAAGTTTTCAAATTGGAAACAGGTCGGATTTCTTTTAGTACTTTTTAATTCCTATTATTGCTTTAAATGAAATAGGAGATTCGCAGGAAAGATGATCGATATATATATACCTCTACCTCTATACCTCTTAGAATTAGCAAGTTGAAATGGCAATGAGCACTCGGGCAGGCAATATCGCTCGTAGAACGGACAATCGATGGGGAAAAAACGTTCTCGAGTGGCCCAACCGGAAGATGCAGACTAAAACCTCCATTAGGTGGACTGACGATTTGGTGAAAGTCGCGCGGAGCCGATGTATGGGTGCAGGAGGCACGCAGACACTAAAAGATGGTACTCTGTGGAGGAGGACTATGCTCAGCAGTGAACCTCTTCATGATGATTGATTTAAATTAACCTTCTCCAAACCATTCAGGCAATTTTTTTTTTTTTTTTTAAAAAGTACAGCCAATTAATTTTTTTTTTCGTATTCGTACGTTTGTACGAAAAGATTTTCCCCTCCCTATTTTTAGCTGTATTAGTGGTATTAGTTGGGTCATCAGTTACACCCATCGTTTATCTACGCACTCAGTCGTTATAATGTCTTTTTAATTATACATTTAGGACATAGGCTTTAATAGGACTAAATTCTGCAGCAAACAATCTACAACCTACATATTATGATACTTTATTTACACCGGGTAAGTGCAAATCGGGTGTGCACTAAGGGTTCCGTACATATGTACGCACCTTGTGATAGGACCAAATCAAATAGCTCCTTAAGTATTAAAAAACTTTTATAGCAAAGTCAACCTGCAAATTGGCGGTTTTTCAGATCCAATTTTAGAGTTACCATATAAAATACTCAAAATTTACACCAATTCTTAAAATAATTTTACTAATATAAGTACCTATCTTTCTCTTTATTAATTAGCCGCACTAAGCTTCACGGATAAGCCAATTCAATTAAGCGATCCGCGATATTAATTCGATTATTACTCGCCGTAAAAAACTTACAAAACAGTCGTTTTCCCGCGCAAACGACTTGCCATCACGGAAACGGAAGCTTCCATCACCATATACCAATTTAGCTTTTATCGTTCCGCCATAGAGATTACATTGGTTTACCATGGCAATCCTGTAATTACTGTCAGACATTCTTGGAATGACACGCTATGGGCTCAAGCTGTTAAATTCAACCTTATTCTGGTAGTTATAAGACTTAAACTAAACTGTCATTTTAGTTAAATTTGTTAATTATGTTATAAATAGTTTTGTTTCAAACGATTTAATACTTTTTAGAGTAAATATAGAGTAGATATTCGATTGTAAGGTTGAGCACGGATACAAACTTTTTAGGGTTCCGTACCGCCTATTTGCAATAAAACACTTGTCTTTTGTCTTTTGTAAAGGGTAAAGCGAACCCTATAACTAAGGCTCCGCTGTCTGTCTGTCTGTCTGTCTGTCCGTCTGTCTGTCACCAGGCTGTATCTCGTAAACCGTGATAGTTAGACCGTTGAAATTTTCACAGATGATTTGTATTTCTGTTACCGCCATAACAATCAATACTAAAAAATAATAAAATAAGAATTTAAGGGGGCTCCCATACAACGAACTTGATTTTTTTGCTCGTTTTATAGATAATGGTATACGGAACCCTTCGTGCGCGAGTCCGACTCGCACTTGGCCGGTTATTTTTTGTTAGATCGAGCTGTGTGCGGGAATCTCAATTTAATTAAAAATGGAATGTTTTTATCTATGGATCGCGCGTGTGGCTGAGTGTTGCCACGCTCCGATTGTCACCGCTCCCGACCAGCGGGGAGGTTTGTTATCAACTGTCACTTAATTATCGAAATTGAATTTGGAACGCGTGAGGGCAGCGTTGAACGTTTACCTTTTTATAATGCAGCTGTTTCTTTGATTGGTTTCAATTTGCAAATGAGGTTTTTTGTATAGAGAACTCATACTTGCTTTACCCACGCGATGGCTAACATTATAGGAATAGGAACTTTGTGAAGGATAAAATTTATGAATGGACTCAGGTAAATTAATTTAAATGTGAATCATGGGCGATCTCTTATCATTAGCTCTTAGGATTGGCAAGATGAGTGGCAATAGGCAGGCCGATGTGGCCTCGCATAACTGACAACTGAAGAAAGGTTCTCGAGTGGCGACCACGGACTGGATGACGCAACGTAGGCCGGCCCCCCACTAGGTGGACCGACGATCTGGTGAACACCGCGGGGAGTGATGATAATGATGATGATGATGATGATGATGATGATGATGATGAGCAATCTTACGATACTAAATGACTACCAATATACTTATTCACCAAAATTATATCACACCAAAAAGTAAGTAAGTGGAGTCTTTAAATAAATCCAATAGTGAATCCCAAAGGTAAAGTACCTGGGGGTCTAGCAAAGATCCCACGCTAACTCCAAAAATGTATTGAAATGACATTAGCTGCGGAAAAGTAAGCGATTTCCGAACGTCATTCAAAATTTCCAAACGCTAAATCCAATTTTGGAGATAGCGTTTGGAAATTTTGCTAGACCCCCTCTGCACCTCTACTAGGTGGTACTGTTGGGTACCACCGCTTTGCCAGTTATTCTGCCACCAAGCAGTAGTGTGCAAGCACTACTATGTTCCGGTTTGTAGGATACTGTATAAATGGAACTGGACATAATATGAAACTTGACTTTTTGAATCCCATTACTATTACATAGACTGTGCAAATTGTCTCAGAATTACGTACACAGTGCAGTTATACTAGGTGGCAGGGCTTTTCTGCTAAGTTCGTCTAGGAGGGTACCACCGCTTTGCCAGTTATTCTGCCGCCAAGCAGTAGTGTGTAAGCACTACTGTGTTCCGGTTTGAAGGGCATTGTAGCTAGTGAAATTACTGGGCAAATGAGACTTTATGAGCTGATTACATAGTGTAGTAATCTGATTACTAGACTGTGTGATGTCTCAGGATGACGTGCGCAGTGCAGTGTCACGCGAAACTTTATTATTTTAAAGTTCCGAGTGAAACTGCAACTGTTATGGGCCGCCGTGTCGCTTAACATCAGGTGAATGACAAGCTCGCTACGTTATTTGTTATAATTTATAAAAAAAAACTCATTACGGTTACATTACAAAGTGCCTTGCCTATACATTTCACAGTCCGAGATCGCGGCAGAAAGGTTTATGCGTGTTTAACCATTTAACGAGCGCAGTTCACAATTAAATGAGTTAATGACTCGTGAAGTCGAATGGATATCAGTAATTTGACTATTTGGTGATTAATGGTCGTTTTATGATGTATCTAGAGCACATGGTCTTTTTGTAATAGTTTTCCAAATGTTTTAATTACACGGATCGGTTCTGTGTGTGTGCCACGTTTAGATACAAGTAACACCCAGTTGCAGAAACGATCATTAATATTAATGGTGGCATTAACGATAATGGAGTCCTTATACTGTAGAGGACAGTAGTTTAATGGATGATTAAATAAATAATAAATAAATGTGTGTGGACATTTCACACTGCGCCATCTAGCCCCAAACTAAGCAAAGCTTGTACTATGGGAACCAGGTATCTGATATAATACTTAGATACTTTTTTTTTTGTTTGTAAATACATACATAGAATACAATATAACACCTTATTATTATTTATTTATTTTATTTATTAGATTAAGGTTTAAAGTCGACTTTAAAATTTAATGATCTCTTCTGCAACTGGGTGTAAGTGGACCGATGATCTGGTGAAATCCGTGGGGAGCCGATGGATGTACGAGGCAGGCACTCAACGGAGTTCTCTGGGGGAGGCCTATGTTCAGCAGATGACGTCTTCAGGCTGATGATATTTGCGGATCTTCGCAATGCCCTTCACACCAGAGAGCCTATTCCACGTTTATGTGACGTTTTCACGTCTCACGGTCCATGGTGGTAGAGAATCACGCGCATTCTGTAGTTCACAATTTGCTCACTAGGGGCGCTTATCGTGAAACCATACAAAAACGCATCACTCGCCATACACCGTGAAACTTGAAAACAATTGAATATACTCGAACTAGTGCTTCCACACTACTGCTTGGCGACATAATAACTGGCAAAGCAGTGGTACCTACCAAGACGAACTTTGCAGGAAAGTCTTACCTACCTAAGTAACTGTTTCATTCTTTAACGTTCATTCACCCTACCTTATCATGTCCACAGGCTAAACAGCGTCACGTGCGACCGGCTGTGTAACCGGTAACCGGTAACTGACCACTTCCGGCTATGGGCGTCCTTCCGGCCGGAAGGACGAGTGTTGCAAGGGTGCTTGTGGCGGGGGTGGTGATTTTATTATGCTTTAGGTACCTACACTTATTTATATTCTGTGGTATTAGTGTTTTGTGTGAGAGAAGTTTTAACTGATTTCACCATCTGTAATAATTTTTACCTCTTCATTTTCAAAACATTAACTAAAATTCGACCTATCTTTTCGTCCAAAATACCACAAATACCACAAAGCCTGAAAACAAAAGTTTTCAATCAATGTGTGTTGCCAGTGATGACTTATGGAACTGAGACGTGGTCTCTAACTGTTGGCTTCATTACTAAGCTCAAAGTCGCGCAACGAGCTATGGAGAGAGCAATGCTCGGTGTTTCCCTGCGAGATAGGATCCGAAATGAGGAGATCCGCAGGAGAACTAAAGTGACTGATGTAGCTCTTAGGATTAGCAAGTTGAAATGGCAATGGGCAGGCCACATCGCTCGTAGAACTGACACCCGATGGGGAAGAAAGGTTCTCGAGTGGCGACCACGAACTGAAAGACGCAGCGTAGGCCGGCCCCCCACAAGGTGGACCGACGACCTGGTGAAAGCCACGGGGAGCCGATGGATGCAGGAGGCGAGCAGCCGCTCTAAGTGGCGTTCCCTGGGGGAGGCCTATGTTCAACAGTGGACGTCTTCAGGCTGTTGATGATGATGATGACGATGAACTAAAATTAGGAACTAAAATAGTTATTTGTGCGACAAGAGAGCAGAGTTGATTTTTGTGTCGAGTGCTAATGTTGAATCCTGAGGGAGCGAGGAATTCAAAGGCACGAGATGCAAAAACTTTGCTCTCGAGTAGCACATACAACTTTTCACCTCAGCAGCTCGAAATGGCACCCTTTGCTGCGAGAAAATAGTGTGCAAAATCGTATTTAGCTCACTGCATGAGAGAAAGTAATTTTTTAATAATATGATTTTGCAGTAAGTGTATTTAGCCAGATTTAGGTTGCATTTATATGTAGTTTTGGAGAGAACATGATTTTTTTTCTTTGTCATACTTACTTTTGGCGGGAACGCGATAGTGTTTCGTTACTAGGTATTGGCAGAATTATTGCAATTAAAGAAGAAGAAGAAGCACCTACCTGTAAAATGATGTTCTCACTGCTGAGGTGAAAAGTTGTATATGCTACTAGAGAGCAAAGTTTTTGCATCTCGGGCCTTTGAATCCTTCAGGATTCGAACTTAGAATCCTTCGCTTGCTCGGGATTCAACATCAGCACTCGAAGCAAAAATCAACTTCGCTCTCTTGTTGCACAAATAACTATTTCACCTCAGCAGTGAGAACATCATTACAATCAGGTAGGTACTTACCTTGTAACGAAACACTATCGCGTTCCCGTCAAAAGTATGACAAAGAAAAAAGAATAAAAAATCATGTGCTCTCCAAAACTACATATAAATGTAACCTAAAGCTGGCTAAATACACTTACCGCAAAGTCATAATATTAAAAAAATACTTTCTCTCACGCAGTGAGCAAAATACGATTTTGCAGACTTTTCTCGCAGCAAAGGTTGCCATTTCGAGCTGCTGAGGTAAAAGCGTTTTTTTCTATAAATAGTCCGTTTTCCGGTGGACAACATTTTTTTTTTTTCTAAATTTATAAATAAGATAAAACTGCCATAGTTCCTTTATTGTTTAAAGTAATATTTAGGTATCGACTACAATAATTGGCAATGCCAAAAGTTACTATAGTGTACTTTGAATTTATTTATCTTGTATTTGCGTTCATCACATACAAGTTGATGAACCGAATTACATGATACATTAAATTCAAAGCTCCACATGATCTAATTTCGACAGGAAACGTGCCAAAAAAACACCTGGTTTGCTCCACCCTTCACCTTAATATGCTTAGATAAATAAAGCTAATAAAATAACAGTTTAAAATGCATATTTTTTTATTTCTCGTCTTATGTACCACAGCATAATTATAATATTACAATGCATTGACGAATTTCAACTACTATCAATAAATAACGTTAATATTTATAGAAATAAGCATTTAATTATTTATTTAGGCTAGCAACATTACAAAATATGCAAGCGACATGACAACTCATTGATTAAAATTAAAAATTTAACCTCCATGAATTAAACGTTGCGATTTAATTAACTACCGCAATACCGGTCCTTATTTCAATAAAACAATAATCAAAATATGTTACAAACATTTTTTACCATTATTGCGAAAGTTTACTGGTTTGGCCGATTTTTCTCCCGACTCTCGGGTAATTTTTGGAGCTCTTTTAACTTAGGTAAGTTAGACACGGAAATAAAGTAATTTCAATTAGGTACGCAATCATATTTATACCCAGACATTTTTTATGCATTTTGAGCCCTCTGGAGTGCCCTCTCATTGTGTTTAACTGATTGAGCGGAGCATGGTCCAATGAGGCCAAATTGGAATTACACAGAATTTGACAAAATTAATTTCCAAGATTGAGACAGATTTGAATTTAAAAAAAATTACACGATTAGTACAGATTTTCATTTTTACAGAATCTCAGGTTCTCAGGTTCGCTCGTGAAAGCCGCGGGGAGGCGATGGATGCAATAGGCGAGCAGCCACTCAAAGTGGCGCTCTCTGGGAGAGGCCTATGTTCAGCAGTGGCCGTCTTCAATCTGTTGATGATGATGATGGTGCTAATCAATCTCCACTGACCGAGTCAAAATTGCCACAGCAAAGTATTAAATAGTAGATGGAGGGTTTGAAGTTGAACCAAAAACAATTTGTAGTCTTGTACTTAGGTTGTGTTGATTTTTTTATACTATAATATCAGTAATTATTTACAAAAAAATAATGTACAATTAAAACTAAAAATGCCGCAAGCTGTATATCTGTAATCTAAATTTTGAGTACTACATTGACTTTTTTAACATAGACGCCTTATAATAACACTTAATCAGTTCTTTAACCTAAAATTATTTACAAAATTAGCGTAATAATTTAATACAAGAGAATTTCTTTAAAACATTCTTATTTACAACAATATACAACATGGGATGACAATGATTTTTTTGTACGTTACATTTATTCCCTACTCTTACAGTGAAACTAAATTGCTAACATTAAATTTTTGAACGATTTGGCATTTTGACACTCATGTTATGACTAGTCCGTAGGCTAAGTACAGCTTACTGCCTTTGCCGTAGTCTTTAAAAAGTTAACGTACGAATTTAGAACCGTTTTAAAATGGTCCGTTTGCCGCGTTTGAGCGCACGGCGTCAAGCGAGGTCTACACTAAACTTGAAAGGGGCGCGCGGGAAGTTACCGGCGACGCTGGTAGCGGCTGCATTTGTTGCGGCGCTTGCGGCTGGAAATACACACCCGGTTCGTTCGTAAACTGAGGATGCAACGGCAGTGGCGTGTGAGGCATTGACGTCGGTCGGGATTCATGATACAATATAGGCACCCGCACTAAACGCTGCGCCGCATGTGCCATATTAGCAGCCTCAAGTTCCGCTGCCAACTGCCTCTTCCATTTATTCCTTCTATTCTGAAACCAGATCTTCACTTGCGTTTCTGTCAGATGCAAGCTCGCTGCAAGTCCTGCGCGTTCAGAACTGCTCAAGTACCGTTTCATGTCGAACGTGGATTCGAGTTGGAATACTTGGGACCGCGAGAAGACCGTTCTTGTCTTCTTCTTCCTTTTTCCGAGGTTTGCGTTCGGGTCGCGTTTCTCGTCTTTGTCGAAGTCGTCCGATTCGTCGATATCTGGGTCTGAGTCTTGGGGGTCTTGTGGTGGGGGGTAAAGTGCGGGGTGCATGCGAGGGGAGCGTGGGGAAGAACGGGAAGGGGAGGGGGGTGTGGGAGCGCGAACGGGAGAGCGGACCCGAGGTGAACCCCCTGCTGAACCGTCCTCGTTGGTTGTTGAATCTTCTGTAACAAGAAGATAGGATATGAGAATGGTGGAGCTTTGAGATGTCGGTCTTAGACTATAAAAAGAATTTAGGTATGAATTTGTTCCGTGGGTTTTAGGTTCGAACCTTGCAATGAGTGTCAGCTTATGGTGAAAGTAAGCGTCTTGAAAAAACCTTATGGCATTACGTTGATTTGGATAGATATAAAAGATACCACCTTCCACCGACGGAGATGAAAGGTTTGGAGAAAGGAGTGGTGACTAAGAACTGGAAGACGTAAGCCCCCACTAGGTGAACTTATTAATTGGTCTAAACCGCGCGGAGCCGATATAGATGCAAAAGGAAAGTGAATCAGCATTGCAATTCGAGGAGGCAATGCTGCCAGCATGTTGGGTATGCTATCATGGCTATAGCCCAGATAATTATAATACGCTATAGTATACGGTCGCAATGTCTGGCTGTCGATAATGCAGCTAGTAGATTTTAGTACACGGTATAGTTTTTATGATTGTAGTCTGAGGACTAAAGGCATATTTAAAAAAATGAGGCAAGCAATCGGTCAAAGTGCTCTATAGAAGAAGCTTATGTTGTGCAGTGGACGTCTCTCGGCTGATGGTGATGATGGAATGTGCCCCAAATTGTGTTCCACCCATAGAGATAGGAGTGACGAATTCTAGCTCTGTGATCCCGCTAACCTCACATAAAATCCAGTTACTAATCAAGCTGGAGCGCATCTTTCTTCAGTCTTACAGTCACTTCTAACAAGGATATTCTTATCAAGTTCTAAATATCGCCCAACTAAAAAGAAATCCGTGAAATTGTCCACGCAAAGCGTTGAAACGTCATTTATAAGGATTGATAGATCACAATCGCCGTGTAATCGGATCCAAGCTGACGCCCGATGCCTCTGGAAGCCGTACCGAGAATATCGAGTGATCCGCACCGTGATTAGTACAGCTATTCTAGTAATATTAAGTATGAATGCAAAAAGAATCTAAGTAATCATTGTCAATAGTGTAACGTTTCCAATACGGGCCTTTTCTCACAGAGAAAGAGTGTAGGCCATTATTTAACATGCTGGCCAAGTGCGGGTTGAACCAACCAACAACGACAATATGTTCAAGTTTTGTGATTCCAGTTGATTCTACGAAGAACCCAACAGATTCCTGGTGGATCATAATTAATATGAAATATAGAATTCTTGATTGTTTTTTTATGAAACTACTCTAAGGCAGGAATCGGACATATCCTTATAAATGTTGCTATGTGATGTCATCTATATTCTACCATAAAATGGACCCTTGTAGTCTATACCCACACGTATACATTTCAAATCTCCGTCGCCCGCCGGTCAGATTTGCAATACAAAACTGAAACAGTATGGACTATGGACGTTTTGCTTCATGCAAATTTCTTTCAAGCGGGTCCTCACCTACCATTATCATCATCAACAACAGGCAGAAAAGGAGCAGCCTCAAGATCAATCTTAATTTGACGGGCCCGATAGCTCAGTTGGTAGTAGCCCTGCCTTCTGAACTGAGGGCGGTGGGTTCGATTCCTACCCAGGACAAATATTTGTGTGATGAACATAGATGTTTGTTCTGCGTCTGGATGTTATATTGTATTCTATGTATGTATTTACAAAACAAAAATTATCTAAGTATTATATCAGTTATCTGGTTCCCATAGTACAAGCTTAGCTTAGTTTGGGGCTAGATGGCGCTGTGTGAAATGTCCACACATATTTATTTATTTATTTATTAATTCCACGAGGCAATGCTGCCAGTATGTTGGGTACGGTACCTACCGGTACTGGGCTGGAGCATTTGGACTGTCTAGTGTCTATATGCCATCCTGGCTAGTTTATAGTTCAAATGTTATTTATATTAGGTAGTGTAGCTAGCAGCTTTTAGTACCTACCTACATAGTATATTATTGTATGTCTTATTATTGTAGTACTTTGTTAGGTAATAAAGGCGCATTGCCCGTTTAAGAAAATAAAAATAAAAAGTTAATAAGGTAATCAATTTGCTTTACACAAAACGTCAATAAGCTGATTTATAATTTAAAATGAAACTTTAGAAAGTATTTTACTCACTCGAAACAGAGTACAGCCGGATTCCAAACTGGCAAAACGGTGGTACCTACCTAGTCTTTGCAGAAAAGTCCTACCGTCCTAAGTTTAGGTACTCGTAAATCGAATATTTTTAATACTAGTACTAGGGGTCCTTGTCCTTACTGTCGCCACTGTGTGACACTGATTTCCATCGATTTCCGAAGCCATACATAATCCCCCGTGTCCTGTGTTTACAAATGCTTACCAGTTAAGCAGTTTACCTGTTTGCAACGTCCAACAAACTGGCTGGGTATTGTTTGATGGGATTATGACACCTCATTAAGTAATAATAATCACTTAACTTTCATAAACTAATGACCGTATGCACTAAACTTTGACAGCGTTCTAGAAAGATAAAAATGCCAAAATTTGAAAATGCGAATAACAATATAGTCTGGTAAAGCTAACTATGCAATGATTTAAATTGGCGTAATAAATAAATAAATAAATAAATAAATAAATAAATAAATAAATGAATAAATAAATAAATAAATAAATAAATAAATAAATAAATAAATAAATAAATAAATAAATAAATAAATAAATAAATAATTAATAAATAAATAAATAAATACATAAATAAATAAATAAATAAATATGTGTGGACAATTAACACATCGCCATCTAGCCCCAAACTAAGCCTAGCTTGTACTATGGGAACCAGATAACGGATACAATACTTATATACTTTTTTGTTTGTAAATATATACATAGAATACAATATAACACCCAGACGCAGAACAAACATCTATGTTCATCACACAAATATTTGGCCTGGGTAGGAATCGAGCCCACAGCCCTCAGTTCAGAAGGCAGGGATACACCAACTGAGCTATCGGGCCCGTCAAAATAAAGTCTAGTATCTTGTTGACAGTGCATTAGTACTTCAAAAAACTTTAAACACTTTTAATTTTATTGGTTGAACCATTACTTCTTTTTGAAAACACAACTAATCAAAAATTTCAAATCGCTTAATACATTGACATGTTATGAAATTAACAGGTAATGATATAAAAACTGATTGCTATATGAAGAAGTTTTTGGGGGTTTCAACATATGCCACTGCAGAGTTAGTTTTGCCAGACTATATCACCGAATGTTTAAAAGTTAAAACATCGTAAAACTTTGAGTGTCCTGGTGTCATGTTGCCAAAATTCGAAATGCGTATAATATCAACTCCACTCTAAGACGTTGGCACCCAATACCTATGAAGGGATACCTAAGTGCGAACTTAGAAGCTGTCAAACTCATATGTCATAATTCACTTTGTAACAAAATAGTATATTACCTACCTACTGATTTAGCGTGTTCTAAAAATGTAAAAATCTATCTGTAATATGCAAAATTTATTTGTAACATTTATGTTCTTTATTTGGAGAATAAATATTTATCTTATCTTAAACCGTAATGTAGTTGGATATAAGCCTCTGTAACTGTAGGTATATTCCAATGTAAATATAAAACTAACCTAAATTAAGTAAACCTACTTCAAATAATTTGTCAGTACTTTTACAATTGTACTACATTATGCTAAAGCCCAAATACAAATTAAAATCTCAAACACGGCGACCCATTCTACCGATAACATTTTAATCAGGCGACGTTTACCCGCATCACTATCCGCCAAATTAAAAAAAAAGTTAAAAGGCCAAGCAAAGCAATCACACAAAACGGCACGCCGAATAAACCGCATTCGAAAATTAAAACGAGCGCGCGACATGTTTCCTAGCGTCGTTTGGCGGGAACGAGAGAGCGGGACGGAGATAGGGCTTTATCTAGCTTCGAGGTTAGTGCGATAGAGACGCGCGTCAGTGTTGCTACATGTATAAATTGTACGTGCATGGTAGAAAAGCATTGTTCGGTCGGTTTGGGCTGCGTGAAACGGCGTTGTCTTTGTTTCTGCGGAGGGTTTTCGGAAATTAAAGCGGGGTTGCGATGTGATGACGATTACTTGTTTGCCAGCGATGTTTGCGCTGTGAATATGTTTGCATTAGTAACTAGCGCGTAGGCTTTTAGCTCAATAGAAGGCTGATAATGGTACCCCTACTAAGAGGTGAAACGCCTGTTTAGTTGTATGGCTTTCACGACAAAACGGCTTAACCGATTTAGATGAAATTTCGAACACAGATAATTTATAATACTAACACTGACATGACATACTTTTATTCCGGAAAATTAAGCTTTTCCATGAGAAATCGGGTGAATAATGGGTTAAACCACTGTTGTATATACCAGCATAATATTATACTACTTGCTTAGTATTAAAGTAAAAAGTGGTTTATTTGGGTGTCTTATTACTTGTATTTTCACGCATTTGGAACCAATTTGGATGGGAATTTTAGGAAATAAAGGAAAGTGGGTTTGTTTGTATCTTTTACCTCTAGGTGGTGGTGAATTCCTCTGCCAATACCACGGCGCCGGGACCAGACCGCCGTATCTTCCTGCTAGAGCACTCCATTGGGAAATTAGACCCAACCTGTAACAATATAAAGCATACTGTTTAATTGTCATCAATACGTAATAAAATAACACGTAGTCATCTCACAATGACCTCTCATGAAAAAATCACTTGGGCTCAAAAAAAATCACCTTTATGGTGAAAACGATTTTCCTCCAGTAACATTTATCATTAAAATGAAAAACTTTTTTTTACAATTTTTCTTGTGTATGCAATTATTGTTCTTTGATCTGTCAACACTGTGTCAAAATTTTTAATCCTGCCACAGGCTACTAACTCGGCTTGACGACTTTTGATCCACATCTACAACAGCTGTGCTTCCAAAGCATGGTAGCTTTTAGTTGTAAATTTACTTTTTGTAGTGGTCACCCATCCCAGCATTAAACATGTGTTATATCTATAGGTTATCTATTAAATTTTGTATCACCTTGCCTGACATAATGTCAAAATTCCATCAAAACAAGGCGCGCAAAGCTCTCAAATCCCTGACACTCCAATCGCACCCTTCAGAAATTTTAATCCTTTAAAAAAGCGCCCTCGAAGACAGGGGCCATTTTATTGGCTTCTTTCAATATGTTATGTTTTGATTTTTAAGTCGAAGGAGTATCACGATACACCAGTCACTACCTTTTATATTAATTTTATTAAGTTTTCAATAGTATTCAGATGGCGTCTTTTGATCAAACTGCCCATGGCAACTTTATTTACGTTAAATTTTCATAAGGCCGCCCCGCCCGCATAACGCAATAATAATTGACAATTGCGATGAAGATTATTGACAATCTTTTATTGACAATATTATTGTGTGTGTGCGGCTGGCCTGTTGTTAATATTGATTCTGAACTACCGACGGACAATAGCCTCTTGTCTGTCTAAGGTTTAAACTAGAGGTCACCTATCCATTAAACCTATATGATAAAGTCAGCACGACAGCCTAAGATAAGCCGCATATGCAAATTTTCCTGTACATTCTGGGTTTTAAGTTATCTGTAATTCTCGTACTACAAAGTCTAAGATCGTTAATTATGTACGGGAGAAAACGGGACCTCCTTTAAAAAAAATTTAATTGGACTATGCGTTAGTGAATTTAAACTAATTAGTACATATTTTGGTGAAAACCGCAAGGAGCCGATGGATACAGCAAGCGAGCAGCCGCTCAAAGTGCCACTCTCTGGGTAGGAAACTTATGTTCAGCAGTGGGCATTTACAGGATGTTGACACATTTTGACTTATGAGAAGAACTATTCAGTGCCCGGTGCGATTTAGACGGGTTATGAGCGCATACTTGAATCATCTATTGTAGATGAAAATAGGCCAATGATGACATAAAATGTAAGATGCCACTGCAGCATATTGCCTAAACGCGAATTTGCCTGAAACGTCAATCAAATTGATTGACAGACGGACAGAGTTTGCAACAAAATCAGCATAATATTGGCATCGGTGTCAAAGTGCTGTTTAGATATTTCGATTTTTAGACAATCACCTTATTAGGCAATACGAAGTTTAGGCATTGGCGGTTAGGCTGCTTCTTAGTTAATTCCCGTTTTAAGCAACATGCTGCAGTGGCATCATTCATTTTTGGCAACATCAAACATACTGTACGGGCCAAAGAACATTTTTTAAGCCAGGAACAACACGTAATTCCCAATATATCGATACTAAATAAAACTTAAACTTTACTCGATAAAATCGCAACAGTATCGATTCCCCACACTTCTAACAAACAGTAACTTCAAAGGCCGGATAGAGTAGTTGATAGATAGGGCCAGTAAGTAGTACCATTGTGGTGGATACAAGCATTCTCACTTACCAGCCGATTGGTGTGCGGTATAAATATCGATTGCGGCGACAAAGAGGATTGGAGGACGCTCTTGGGAAACGTAAGGATGGGACACGTCTGTGACTATCGAGTATCGATATTTTTTGTCGATGTTTTAAACTCTAACGGGTTTTTAGAAAGGATAGTGTTTGATCTCGATTTTACCTGAGGCTAAGTGGTAACATGGCTGCTAATAGCACGACGCTAAGTCTAGATTGAGGAGACTTTGTGTAAAACTTATAAAAATATTATAAGACGGGCCCGATAGCTCAGTTGGTAGTATCCCTGCCTTCTGAACTGAGGGCTGTGGGTTCGATTCCTACCCGGGACAAACATTTGTGCGATGAACATGGATGTTTGTTCTGCGTCTGGGTGTTATATTATATTCTATGTATGTATTTACAAAAAATTTGGATAGGATTTGGATTTTGGATTTATTTACTATTGTTTGCAAATAGACCTACTTAAAAATAATACGATAAAAAAAATTACTTGTATGTGTTTTCGTTTACTGCATCTCAAGTGCTGAAATTACTAAATGGGTTTTAATATTTGCAGTGTAGAAACTATAATACACAAAAACTCAATTGTAGGATACTTTTTCGTCCCGGAAAAGTAAGCGAAATAGATCATTGTTCACGCGGGTGAAACCGCGGGGCATAGCTAGTCGGTTAATAACTACATAAATCATTCCAGACTGAGGCATAGATTAATAGCAGTGACTATGAAAGTTGAAGTACGGTTGCTAATGCTACACTGCTACGACGTTGTGCTACGCTATTGCTACGCGCCGTAGCTCCGTAGAACACTCGTAGACGCCGTAGCGATAACTATTGTATTTTTAATTAGCTGCAAGTTGTTTAAGGTTGGATTTTACCGAAGTAGAATAACTTTTATTCCAAGTATAACGCTAATTGTTACCCTCGGATACAGCTGATTGACAAATGAAATGACGATTAAAAGGACATAAAGGATATCCTGATTGTATTCAAGGAAAGAGCTTCAAAATTTTTGGTATAATATTCGTGTAACTCTGTTATTCTCGGAACTTTATACTTGGTAAATCGGGCCTTAATTTGTTATTTTAAGACAATTTTTAAAGTCTTTCTGTAAGAAGTGATTGGGATACATTCATATTTTATTGTACACAAAATTACAATAGAGAAAAAAAGCGATATTTAACACAAAAGACTTCAACGAGATCCATCTTAAATCCAGATTTTTTGCAGAGAAATTAATTAAATAAAAAATAATTACAAATCAATTTCAAAATACCACGTCACAGTAAATGAAATAAAATAATTAATAATAAACTAGATGAGTTAATTTATCGAGTATTTTATTACAAATTATCGACACGGCCCCCTCCCTAGCAAGCTCATCTATTCCCATTGTACGTGGAGTTTTGTTTTATCGATATTCGAAATAACGGCAACGAGCGGTTTATCGGCTATATTTTATTCTGAAGCACTGAAACTGCTAATAGGCGTACTGGGAGAAAGGATTCATACCTCTTTTGTGGCTTTAGGAAAATGTTTTTTTATTTTTCCTATTTGATATAATGGAGCAAGTTGAAATGGCAATGCGCAGGCCTCATCGCTCGTAGAACTGACAACCGATGGGGAAGAAAGGTTCTCGAGTGGCGACCACGGGCCGGAAGACGCAGCGTAGGCCAGCCGTCGGTGGACCGACGACCTGGTGAAAGCCGCGGGGAGCCGATGGATGCAGGAGGCGAGCAGCCGCTCTAAGTGGCGCTCCCTGGGCTTCAGGCTTCAGGCTGTTAATGATGATGATGATGATGATGATAATGTAATTTTAATCTTAAGCATGAGCATTACGAAACAACGGGGCAACGCAGATAGCATATTGGGTATGCTATTATGTATATTTTACACATTCTAGTAATCGGCTGGAGTTTGTCTACAGGTCAACGCGACCAGTTATAGAGTCCATGAATGTTTTTGTAGTAGCAGTCATCATCATCATCACCTGGAAATGTTCACTGCTGAACAACATAGGGCTCCCTCACAGAGCGTCGCTTTGAGTGGCTGCTTGCCTCCTGCATCCATCGGCTCCCGCGATTTTCCCAAATCGGTGGTCCACCTAGTGGCAGGCTGGCATTGTGTCTTCGGTTCGTGGTCGCCACTCGAGAACCTTTCTTCGCCATCGGTTGTCAGTTTTACGAGCGATGTGGCCCGCCCATTGCCACTTCAACTTGCTAATCCTAAGAGCTATATCGGTGACAGAAGTTCTGCATATCAGTAGTAAGATTTTAGTAAATGTGTAGTTAGCCGAAAATAACGTTTTTCTTAAAGCAGCGTGTCTAGTACCTATATACTTGGTGGAGATATGATGGTCACGACCGCGGGGAGCTGATGTATGCAGGAGGCAAGCAGTCGCTCCGAATAGTGTCCTATGAAGGAGGCCTATGTTCAGCAGTGGACGTCTTCAGGCTGATGATAATGAATGGTATTTTACTCCTAAAAATATTAGGTACATTTAAGATAATCACCTAACAGTATTATCAAAATTCGTAAAGCCAAGATGACACTTTGATACTCTTATGCTACAGCGCCTACACGAGTAGGAATGGAAACGCAGATTAAATTAATAAGAAGATACTAAAAGCGAACCAATCATTTATTAACCCTTAATTATTAATCCATCGTTAACTCAAGCAGACGTTAAATCAAAACGGTACCTAAATATAACTTTAACTCCCCAATCAACACCCAGTACTTTTTATAAGCCATTAACTTAATTACCCCCGAGCCCCGAGGCCAGAAACTTGACTCCAAACCTCTTTAGGCAAAAAGAAAAAACATTCACGAAAATCAATATCAAAAAGGCTCTAAGAAAAAGTATGTAAGCGGCTATCATACCAATTTTCAAAGCTATGGTAGACTGCGAGGCAGAATGTTACGGAATGGCTGGAGTCGGTGGAATGGCCGTAATCCACCGCGTCAACTTTGAAAATTCCATTACACAGCAAAACGCTGTTTGAAAACGGAACGCGGGCGTGATTGGTCGGCTCACCGCGCTCTGATTGGCTGTCTCCGTAACCCCGCCTCCCTCCGGGGGTATAAAAATCGATGCGCGCTCTCAGTGCGTTCTTTTTGCCGCGGCGCTTCGCCCGACACTTTTCACTTGTTACTAATAATGGCATTTGTGCTTTCTTTTATGGCTTAAAGCGTTTAGTTGTATCCGTTGTCCGTGCAAGCGACGCGGGCCTCTTTTGTTAGTTTAGATAGGGTATTCTACGTTTAAAAGCATGTCTTTTCTATTTTCTTGGATGACACTCCAGCGTGTTCTAGACGCTTTTGAGGACTGTCTCGCGTCGCACTGTTTGCGTACCAACTATAGTTACGGCTCTTATTGTGCTACGGAATTTCGAGTGCGGATTTTTCAGGTTTGATATTTAGAGATTGTGGATTGATATTCAAAGTATCAAAATTGCCGTTGTTTTATGTCATTGTTAAAAAGATCCACAATATAAATAGTAAATTGATACGTGTCATAGTCTAACTAAATAAATATCTAAAACAGCTAAGAATAAATAGAGTATCCTAGAATAAAAAGTATACTTTGCATATTTTCTTTTTTCTTTCTCATCCACTACATTGATTTTAGCGCTAAATACTAAAAATACTGCCTATTTTCAATACGACACACGCGCTTTGCATTTATGATAATACAAGAGGGCGCCCCATTTATCGGTTATCCCATGGGAACCTTTAGTTTCCGGGAAAAAATATCGTAAGCGCACGTGGTTGACGTGGTTATGGTCCTGCTGTCAGAGTTTTAAGCCGCACAAAAGCTTCTGACTTGGCTTAACGATGGTTGTGTTATGACAGCTGGGACCGACGACTTAACGTGCATTCCGAAGCATTGTAGCGCTCATAATTTATTAGTACCACTTTTTGTAGCGGTCATCTATCCAAGTAAAGACCGGCAAGCGACAAACGTTGCTTACCATATTGGGAGGAAACAATAACCAAAAAATACCTTAATTAATTTTGCCAATCGGTTCGAGATCTATGTTGATCCATCGTGTCACAAAGATGCGTTACTTACGCATCTTTCTGACAGAGCGGGACAATAAAATAAAAAAAATTTTTGCACTCACTCTAGCGAACGTTACACAAACACAATAGTTTACAAAACATAACCAAACAAAATCAAAAACCCTAAGCACCGTACACACGCCCCGAACAAACATTCCGGCGTAAAAACGGGGGCCAGAATAAACCGATAAGTGAGTAAGTGCCCTTTGCCCTCTCAAGATGGAGTACATAGCTGATACTTCCAGGGGTGGTGTAAGTTATGGGAAATTTTATAGTGAATGTTATTGATTTTGGGTAACATATTTCTGCCTTTTTCATTACCCCTTTATCAGAAGAGTACTGCCACACTTAGGCCTTTTAACAAAAATTGTCATAAAAAAATAACAGTTGTCATAAGACAAAGCCGCGAGACGGTTGAGTGGGTGGGCCATGTTCAAACCAGGCCACCTACGTCGGTAAGTTATACCTATAGACGGTATAAACCTTATTGTCTCGGGAGCTAGACATCGTGGCCGGTCCAAGCGGCGCGCGGCGATGGCTTGACGTTATGAAAGAAGGTATGAGAAGATGCCAAAGACCATGCGACGTGGAGGCTGAAAAGTAGGAAAACGGTTCCTATCTAAAGCCAGGAATCAGAAGGAAGGCAGAAGAGGACAAAAGACAAAACCCCAAATGCTTTTACAAAAGTTGTAGTAAGACAAACAACTGAATGCTGTAACAAAAGTTATCATAAGACAAACAACTGAATGCTGTAACAAAAGTTGCCGTAAGACAAACAACTGAATGCTGTAACAAAAGTTATCATAAGACAAACAACTGAATGCTGTAACAAAAGTTATCGTAAGACAAACAACTGAATGCTGTAACAAAAGTTGTCATAAGACAAACAACTGAATGCTGTAACAAAAGTTATCATAAGACAAACAACTGAATGCTGTAACAAAAGTTATCATAAGACAAACAAGTGAATGCTGTAACAAAAGTTGCCGTAAGACAAACAACTGAATGCTGTAACAAAAGTTATCATAAGACAAACAACTGAATGCTGTAACAAAAGTTATCATAAGACAAACAACTGAATGCTGTAACAAAAGTTGCCGTAAGACAAACAACTGAATGCTGTAACAAAAGCTGTCGTATGACAATAATTATTACTGAATGTCGTAATAAAAGTTGTCGATGACGAAAAACGTAGTGCTAAAACAAAATTTACCGTAATGCTCTAACAAAAATTTACTTTTACTTTACTAGGTATATAACTTTACTTAAATTTTACTTTACTAGGTGGTAGGACTTTTCTGCAAAGTTCGTCTAGGTAGGTACCACCGCTCTGCCAGTTCTCGCTACTAGCTCGTCACGTCATTCATTTCATAAGACAAATATCTGAATGCTGTTACAAAAGTGGTCGTAACACAATAATTATTATTAGAAGCTGCAATAAAAGTTTTAGTTAGATAACAAATACGTAATGCTATAACTTTATATTACTTATAACTTTGATTGCTTCAGTTAAAGTTGTCATAAGACAACGAGTATTGTAATAAAAAAATTCATAAGACAAAATAACCGAATGCTTTCACAAAAAGTAACCTAGGACAATGAGATCCGATCGCAGCGAATATTGAAAAAAGATGAAAGAAAGCGCGCTCGAGCCTTACTTAGGGAAGGGCATCAAAGGCCTTCGGACAGCTCTTGGTTCATTCGTTTGTTATTACTTTATCTATGTAGACCCACTATTAATAGATAATAATTACAGCTGAGAATAAAAATGTTGTGTGCAAAGTTTTTTCGCTACAAATAGTTTATACGGTCTTAAAATACTTGCTACAAAAATATTTGATAGCCGCCATTTCTTCGTGTCTTGCACCGCTAAGTTATTTATATTTACGACCGAAGAAGCAGCCAGATTTCAGAACAGGACCCTCGATACAAGACCCCTCGGAAGACCCCTCGAAGACCCGTCTAAGATTTGGGGCGGGACCACTCGGTTATTTAGTATTAACTTTTCACCGGCACTTTGAAGGGTTCGGTTTGATTTATTTAACGAATCGAGGATTTTGGTAATTAGGGAAATTATTTAAGTTGTTTTCTATTCAAAATTTCGTATATTTGGAGGTACTTTATTGGGTACATGAAATTTTACGGTCTTTAACTATGGCTATATTCATGACCAGCGGTTTTGCTTGCTGAGGACGCAATTTTCAACCAATTAAAAAAGAAGGAGACGGCTAAAGTATTTTTTTTAAATTTGTTATTGAGTACTTTTAGAATGGTTCCACATAAATGTGATCGAAATACTACAAAAAATGTAATGTATAAGTATAAATGTGTTTCTTTCTTTCTTAGGGTTCCATACACTAAGGGCGAAACCTATTACTATGGCTCCGCTGTCTGTCTTTCTGTCACCAGGCTGTATCTCATGAACCGTGACAGTTAGACAGTTGAAATTTTCACAGATGTGCTTCTGTTGCCGCTATAAGTTACATCAAATAATAAAAAAAATATTTAAGGAGGCTCCCATACTATCTCGTTTTTATAGAACCTTCGTCCGCGAGTCCGACTCGCACTTGGCCGGATTTAGAACCCCAGAAAATTGTGTGGTTCTTCTGGAAGATTAATCATTATCCACGTGGGTTCAACCGGTTTTATTTATAGATCTTTTTAATAATATTTAAGAATAAAAGGCAAATAAAAATCGTATTCATTAAATCTTAAATCAAAGGGCTAAATTAACAAAAAATAAGAACACAGGAAAAATGCGCCCTTTGAACTTCCTTCTAGCGAACAACCAAAGAACCTTGTTTTATTAGAATACGTAATTAATCTAAAGTAGCTGGCGAAATAAGGATAAGCAGGTAAGGAAATTAAAAAGAAAAAGTGACGTTAAAAAGCGCGGGAACAATGACAGATCGCTTACAGGCGTAACAAAATGTCTCGCTGTCACTCTGAAAGTAATTATTGAAGTAAGGAAATGTCTCCCCATTTCCTTACAGTTTAAATAATAAACGTGTTTACAAACTGGTATTTTTGTTATAACTTTTGCGGTTATTTCGATGTAATTAAGTTGTTAAACGACAATTATGATTCTATACTTTGACATTTATTTGCAATGTCATGTCGAGGATATAGTAACAAAACTGTATAACTAGTAAATTCGAAAAATTATTTTTGACTTTTAACCACTTTGTATTTTTATATGCTAAGCCGCTATTAGCAATACTTTGCCTGTTTTTTGTATGGCCTCCACGCTCACTTAAATCTGAGTAGAAATACTTCATCATCATCATCATCATCATCATCATCAACAGCCTGAAAATATCCACTGCTGAACATAGGCCTCCCCCAGAGTCACTTTAAGTGGCTGCTTGACTCCTGCATCCATCGGCTCCCCGCGGTTTTCACCAGATCGTCGGTCCACTCAGTGGGGGGCCAGCCTACGCGGCGTCTTCTGGTTCGCCAACCACGGTCGCCACTCGAGAACCTTTCTTCCCCATCCGATTGAAATTAGAATAGGTACTTTTACCCCAAAAACTTCAGTTTCTACAGAAACAAGCACGTGAAACCTCGGGGCACCAGAATAATCTCGACACAACATAAAGAAGTGATCCACAAACCGTGCCCTGATAAGCCAACATTATCACAGGCCTCGAAGTAAACTAGCTAAAGCTAATAAAACCCCGTACACGCATTCATTTAACACGGCCATCATTACGGCCGGCCATCTAATCAGGCCGACTTACAAGGAGTTACCAACGGGCAACGACCCTTTTTATCTGGCAACACTGGGCAGTAAAACCCTTGGATGGGGTAAACGAGTGGCCGGATGGGGTAACAAATTGGGAGATGGGGTGGACGGCTCGTGTTTTACTTATGTAAGTTGCCTGTTCGCTGTCGAGTGTTCATTTGACATTTTAAGACGGTAGATGGATTTGCGAAGATGTTTGGTTGAAATGGTTATTTTATTTAGTTGGTTAACATTATCCGGGATTTGGGAATGCATTTTTTAGGGTTCCGTATCCGAAGGGTAATGCGAACCCTATTACTAAGGCTCCGCTGTCCGTCTGTCACCAGGCTGTATCTCATGAACCGTGATAGTAAGAATGTTGCAATTTTCACAGATGATGTATTTCTTCTGTTGCCAATATAAAAACAAATACTAAAAAGCAGGATAAAATAAATATTTAAGGGGGCTCCCGTACAAAAAACATGATTTTTTGGCTCATTTTTATAGTTAATGGTACGAAACCCTTCATGCGCAAGTCCGACTCGCACTTAGCCGGTTTTTTATAAATCAAGTTCTAAGACTTGATTCAAAGACCAAGTTTTAACTGTGCCCAGTGTGTTGTAACCTGAACAAAATATTCTATAAGCATAATTTACAAAGGTAATTGAAATTTTTTTAATAAATAGAATCTATCATTTAGAAGGCAAATTTACAAAGGTTAAAAACATAAATAAAAACAAAACACTGCATGAAAAATCGTTATTCAATCTATTATTCTGTGTAGCCAATTGAATAAACGTCCGTTTCTAAGCCACATTATAAAAATCAATCAATAGAAATAATCGACAGAAACCGATACTAAATAAAGTGATGCAAAATATATTATTAAGATTTATAGAAACTTAAGTAAGTAACATGAACATAATAGGTAATTAAAAAAACTAGGTAGGTCTAGGTACTCTTCTTTCAAATATTTATGTGTATTTTCCTTTTTTCTATGTCACTTCCTCAAAGGTGCTGCAATTTAGGTAAACTAGGCTTTAAACGACCTTTAGTCATGACTCGTTTGATTTTGGTTTAGTGGTTAATCAAGTCCTAAGGGCTTGCAACTTAAATGTTTTAGGTACTTGCCTAAAACATTTAAGTTGCAACCCCTTACATAAAGTAAATATCGTAATAACAGTAACCTTATAAAATTTACCTAATTAGGTAATAATGCATTTTATATTTACTTTTACTACACTACCAATATTACAAACACTTACCTAATCACTGAAAATAATTCCTTGATTTGCACAATAATAATTATTTATTAATACGTAATCACTACAATGACATTTCAATGTAATGCAATGCTAAAGTAGGTAGGTAGGTAAATAAATTTATCTAGTCATTTAATTCATTAGAATAGAACAAGAAAACTGTGTAATGACGTTCGCATAGGAGCAAACAAAACCCGTTAAGAAAGGGCCTATAGCACTCGCATATTCCATCCGCTGTCCGAGGCATGCTCTCCAAAGATTAAGTTACCATAATGACCGCGGTGGGGCTATCTAATCGATCCCGGAATTATCCTCTACCTCGGTCAGGCTGGCAAGTGGTCAAGCGATATTTCCGACAAAGTGGTTAGACCGTATCCTAGATGAGAAATGCAAAGTTTGTCTAGGTAGGTACCACCGCTTTGCCAGTTATTCTGCCGCCAAGCAGTAGTGTGCAAGCACTACTGTGTTCCTGTTTGAAGGGCATTGTAGCTAGTGAAATTACTGGGCAAATGAGACTTTATGACGTGATTAAACAGTTTAGAGATATTATTACTAGACTGTGTGATGTCTCAAGATGGCGTGCGCAGTGCAGTGTCACGCGAAGCTTTATTATTTTAAAGTTCCGGGTAACACTGCAACTAGGTAATATAGCTCTCTCAATAGAGCAAAATTAGCTCGAAAAATCTACGTACGAATCGTACGATGATCACATTTTTGACCCGTTTGTGCGCCTTTCCCTGTCTTGCAAAACAGAGATCGTGTTGAGCTTCCTCACACTTACTATGAAAACACATTAACGTGACGTCAGATGCCAAAAAGATGTAATGCTACCACAGCTTAGAAATGAGGTTACTATCAAAGACCTAGAAGTGACGTCACTGCATGTTTGAACTATCTATTTCTATTCCGAATTTTAAAATGCTTGTAACTTTGTCATTTTTGGAGATATTTAATGTTTAGTTTTACGTTTCACAGAGGACTTAATCGCGCTGTTGTGTACCGTGACAAATAATCGTATGTTTACACCATCGAAGTTGAAGTGTGGGTAGTTTTGCATAAACTGCTCGCTCTATTGGCACGGATACCCGCATTTTTCGGTACAAATAATTAGTTATAAAAGAAATGCTTATTGTTATAAAAAAAACAAGCTCATAGACGGATGCATTGAAAAATAACTTATCACTATGATTTATTTCAATGGGGTGTCTGATTATAATGTAACATTTTAGGACGTTTGAATGATTTTTTAGAGGTCACGTCACGATTTTTTTCTATCGAGAAAACTTTTCGTAAACGTGTTTCGGTTTCGGCAGAAGAAAGAAAAAGAAAATATGACCATGATGGAAAGAAGATATGACCAGTATTAACGTGAATTTTTTCAATCCTGTAAATGGTACACGTTTTGAGATAATCACGTTCAAAATAGTCTATTTCGCAGCATTCAGCGCCTTAATGTTTGTTTTCACGACTGTTTATTTATTATCGAACATTATTAATTTAGGCAAAAAACGTAGTTATCTAGCCTGAGCTTGACAAACCAAGTTGTCATGTTTTTTAATTTAAAATACGTGTACCTATGGCTAAATAGTGGAACACCTTACCAGTGTATTTTTCCGAATAACTATAATCTAAACGTTTTCAAAAGGCACAGGGTACAGGTTTCATAATGGTGAGCGTGCTAGGGTCAACCGCATCGTCGCTTAACATCAGGATCACTGTGGAAAACGTAACCCTATCCAACGTACATTGAAATAAAAAAATTAAGGCACTAACAACTCACCTAGATAGCATAGCATCATTAGCATTTCCAAAATGGTTAGCCGCTAACGCCGCTTCCAGAACATTCGAGTCTCTTCTAGGCTCTGTCCTATTCAAGATCGAGCTGATGGAAAAGCTTGTATACGGCGCGCTGCCCGTCGCCTTATCTTCTTTATCCTTCTTCAACTCATAGAATGGACTCTGTTCTTTTCTAGAAGGAGAGGACAAGATGTCAGGGCTGCTAGCGCCGGATACCACGTTGACTTCGATGTCTCGCTCGTCTTGGGAAGACACGGGGGAGTCCATGGTGGATGGTCAGATCTTCATTTCGTGGTGACCCTAAAAGGAATGAGTTAAGCTGTTAGATGAGTTCTGACGTCATTATGTTTGAGCTGTCTCTTTTTATCCTTGTGTTTATAACCCCAGATAATATAATACCTACAGAACAGATGCCTCATCCCATACAACAGAATAACGCGGGCTTTTTTACAAATTATTTTTATTCGGCACAACGCAAGATTATCAAGCGACATTTATTGCGTGTTGGCAAAGTATTGAGCCAAATAAATACACTGGACACTAACTAGTACCTCTCTAGACACGATTACTACATTTTTTCAAGCTTATAACTGTCATTTTTCAAAAATATTAATATTAGGTATAATATGATTGGGTTATTTAATTTTTGTAGGTATTCGCAGGTGCTAATTATTGTTGTGAGGGATATAATTTATCTTTAATAATAATAAATCCTAAATAGAAGTGGTCTTAGTCTACTTGAATTTTGTAATTCTTTCGGAGGTGTTACTATGTGTTTTCTTTTACCGTTCGCTGCGATCATCAGTTGGATGGGTGACCGTTACAAAGAGTGCTTTGCCTACGCTAAGCCGTCGGTCGCTTTTGCTGTCATAAAGCAACAGTCGTTAAGCCATGTTAGAGGCCTGGTTTGGGTGACATAAAAATTCTGACAAGGAAAGAAAGGTAAACTCCGTTCCACGTAAGATGTCCCGCGGCCGCGTCGCCCCATTCGCGCTACGGAATGTTGCTGACCTCTATATTTTAGACTACCCAAAATTTCAATATAAAGTGTGAATATCCGTTTTATTTAGTAAATAAAGCAATGTATAGATACATATATTATGTAGTGAATTAAATTACTTACTTTCAAAATTAGTTCCATTTATTGCTGCGAGACAACTTACATGAGACGGAGTCTAGGAAAAATAGAGATATAAGTAGTTCTTATGTAGGTACCTATTCCAAGTGGAAGCCACAACAAAACAAAGTAAGTCAACATTTTAAATGTTAACCCTAATCACACTATAATAAGTACCATTGTTATCCTGTAAATACACAAAACGGATGATCCTGATCGTGCCCCATCTAAGACGTTGCCACATTAATAATTCAGCATATTTAAGTGCTTTATTGTTCTTAACGATATTTAGGGATGTCCCAAAGGCATTAGCTAATATTACGGGGGAGGCGCACCCTATTGTCTGAGACGTTAATAATAAATAAGGGAGTGTTGAAATCTTTTGCGGGTATAAAGATAATAGCATTTGTGGTGCTTTTTACGTTTAGTAATCGGATATGAGGGAAATCTGTTGATGTTATTGTTGTATTTGATTTACGTATGTTGTAAATAAAACCAGGAACAAATCTTAATAGGACTGTCCAAATAAAACGTTAGTGCCGTTGCTGTGCTATCTGCACGTGCGATATCTAAGACAATATAGCCCGTGAGTTCATCCATGCCCATGGGTGCATATTTTTTACATTTAAAGATAAATAAACATTGGCGTTTTTTGTACGGACAAGAGAGGGGGGTAAGTACTTAACACTCATCTTAAACTTATCTTTATTTTACATTCTTCAATACACAATGAAGCTTTTCTCAAGTAAGCCTAACGCTGCGTTGTTAGATTGCCGTTTTTCTTGCTCAACTAAATAAAATAGATTAAACGATGAGCTACCAACTAAAAACCAATTTAAAAAAAAAATTGCGGCCAATTCAGTACTCCATATACAGGCAATCGGTTGCCAACATTAACACACAAAAGACAACTATCCATTACGTTTAACCAGCACTGGTTATTTACAATACATCAATTTAATACGCGAAGTGGCGTTCGAACGGGCAATTCGCGTCGGAACCGCTGTTCATGTGAAATATTCGCAAATTGGAGTTGCGTGTGTTTGCCGCCGGCCGGACGATATCATGAAATTCATGAACATGATGCGCCGCGAAAATGGCGGACGTTCTGTATTTAAATTTTTTATTCTACTTTCACATGTTTAGTATCACCAATTGTTTTTTCTTTAATTTGTGATAGAAGTCAATTCAATGGTTTTCAGGGTTCCGTAGTACTCCGCACTTTGCTGTCTGTCTGTCCATCTGTCACCAGGCTGTACTTACCTGTCTCATGAATCGTGATAGTTGATGTATTTCTGTTGACGCTATAGCAATAAATTTACTTACTAAAAAACCCAGTAAAATAAATATTTAAGGGAGCTCCTATACACCAAACGTAATTTTTTTGCTCGTTTTACAGATATGGTACGGAACCCTTCGTACGCGAGTCCGACTTGCACTTGGTCGGCTATTTCTCGTTCGGCTATAATCTGTGATAGAAATGCGAAATACGTCAAGTTATCTAACCTCCTTGACCTTTGACCTATTGATGTAAAGTATAACCACAGACTTAGAATTTCGTATACATCCTAACCAAGGAACTTATACGTATTGTCCTAACTCTATGGCATCAACTTAGTAACGTAATGAGCAATCACGCAGAACCCTTTATAATTGGACTGCCTACGAAAGTTGTATTTGCAAACAAAAAAGTATATAAGTATTGTATCAGTTATCTGGTTCCCATAGCACAAGCTATGCTTAGTTTGGGGCTAGATGGCGTTGTGTGAAATGTCCACACATATTTATTTTATTTATTTATTAGTTTAAAATGAATAGTGCAAAACGCAGACTGTGACAGAGAGAGTTGAGAAAGCCTAAAACGTAGAAAGTCTAAAACTGACACATCGGGCTCGGTTACAAAAAATCCATCTCGACTTACCTATATTATTAAAAACAAGAAAACTATATTGACAAGATGATTAAACCGAGATTAAATGTGATTATATCGAAACTTTACTGTCAATTTACTGAGTTTACCAGGTGCTGAGTTTTTAATTAATACAACTTGCAAATAATATCACATAAGTATTACCTAGGTGTTTATAACACATAATGTGTCACGTGAATTGATCGCAATCGCTAGCATCAAATATTACTTATTTTTAGCTTTACTTATTTATTTATTAATGTAATACACAATATTATGTTGTCATGGTACTTATAATAATATTATAATAAACGTTACGTTTGCATTACTAATGCGCTAATCTCAAACCATACAGGCATTGAGTCAACATGGCGCTCATTGATAATATAAACAAAGCAACTAGGTACTCAACTATGAAATTAACGCTATTAAAATAATAAGAAATTTTGAGTGAGTGAGTGATTAATTGACTAGTAAGTAGATTAATTGACTAGTAAGTAGATTGACTGACTAACAGACAAGCAAAGACTTCTATGCACAGAGCTATGAATCAAATGAAGCTTCGGGGGAAGCGTTTTTTTTTGCTCTGTGCTTCTATTTTACACTAGACGGCACATCTCTAACTTGCACTGTCGACCACTTCAAATAAGCTGGCCAGTAGTGATGGATTAATTAGCATTCGCATTCATTCTTAGCATGTGAAAACGCAATTAGCATTTCGCAAATGAAATGTAGGTGCGAAATTCTGTGAAATATGAAATTTAATTCCAATTCATTTAGTTCATTTTGAATTTAATTTTTAATATTAAGTTTGATTTCATTTTTATTTCATGTTTAATTTCATTTTTCATTCATTTTCCATTTCATTTTTCATATAATTTTTCATTTCAATTTTTTTTTTCATTTCCATTTCATTTCGTTTTAGCAAATATCATAGCAATAGCAATTAGCATGCTAAAGCTCGTGAACTAGCATGTTAATGTTTGCGCAAAATCGCATTAATTTCCATCACTACTGGCCAGCATCTTCAAGCTCATACGAAGCCCGGCACTCATAGTAAAAGCACGTGTAATGCAATAAAAATGATCCGAAAATATCATCGTACGTTGTCAGACACTACAAAAACCAGCCGAAAAAACAAAGAACCGCGACGGAATCAATATTAAACAATAAATTTAGGATATGGAGCGAAATACACCTAAATTAAACACATACAAATCAACGAAATAATAATTTCGTTGATTTGTAATAGCGCCAGAGCGCGTGGCGGCAGCCATATTGGCAGTGATCAACACAACCTATAAGCACCAGCGCTGTGTGTTGGGATTGTTTGGTTAGACGATTTGATCTCATAAAAATTCTGTAGCGGATTTCAGTTTAGTTATACCAAAAATAGAAACAATTTGTGCTCCCCATAGCTGCTCTAGTACGTAGTACATTATACCTATTTGCAGACAATGTACAGTCTAAACCGTTGGCCCTAGAGTCTTGATAGTTTGAGGGTATAGGTTATTTGTTACAGCATTATAATATGGGGTTTTCGAAAATTCAATCCCTAAAGGGGTCAAAACATAAGGTGTTCAAGATTATAGGTAAAGAAGCTTGGGTGAAATCACAAATGATAATAAATGACCACAAGATCAAAATTTGAGTCTATTTGTAGGATTATGTCTACCTTTAATTCTTATAATTAAAAAATATTTTAGAAACCAATTTAAAGAAAAAAAATCTTTCAAAATTTATTTATCACAGCACAGGTGGTAGATTCACTAGGTGGTAGAACTTTTCTGCAAAGTTCGTCTAGGTAGGTACCACCGCTTTGCCAGTTATTCTGCCGCCAAGCAGTAGTGTGAAAGCACTACTGTGTTCCGGTTTGAAGGGCATTGTAGCTAGTGAAATTACTGGGCAAATGAGACTTTATGACCTGATTACACAGTGTAGTAATCTGATTACTAGACTGTGTGATGTCTCAGGATGACGTGCGCAGTGCAGTGTCTCGCGGAACTTTATTATCTTAAAGTTCCGAGTGACACTGCAACTACACTGCAAGTTATGGGCGGCCGTGTCACTTAACATCAGGTGAACGACTAGCTCATTCATTCTCATTAAAAAAAAATACAGATCTCAAAAATTTATTTCTTAGTAATTTTTGATCAAATCGCCAAAGTCGATATTGTAGCTAAAGTGATAGGTAGATACACAACTACCTACTTATAACACGAAGCAACACAGTAACTGTTAAAACAAACAGCAATAAATTACAGTAATGAATTGACAGTAATAAAAAAACTAGGCTGAACAGCATTGACCTTTGCCATTGGTCTCTATGGGGTCAATTTTAAAAACATAGTAGTATTATACCATTAATATTAAGTGCCTTTTTATTCTAATTAATTCTCTTGTGTAATGAAAACGTGTTTAGGCGTTGTTTTACATGTTTCTAATTTTTATTGTAGTTTACGCGCTTTGAGGAAACCAATATCCATAGTTTTACTTCAGTGGGGTTTGACTGTCATTCTAGTAATAGCCGAAATAGAAAGTAAAAGTTACGAAAAATATTATTTTTGGTACCTATTGTAAGTAATTTATCATTTTAAATGCTTGCTAAACGATTTTGGTACCAGGAGAGTAGGGCGTGAAGAGTTAGTTAGTTAGCTACTTATGTATCTATAATTACTCAAGGTTACATATTTCATTGTTTTTTTTTCGACAAATTAAATTGAGCACCAATATATAACGGGTTTTGTTAAAGAATACCAAGCCATATAAAAATGCGTTCCCGCTAAATTCTACATACATGTCACGTTAGTTACGGTTTCAAAGACATTTTTAACTTTTTATGAATACGGCCCAATAACTCGTCGGCCCTAAACATGGCGTTTTCAGTTTGAAAGGAGTGCCACGGGGCTCGGACACTATAACTAAACGTTGGTACTATTTATGCTAACTACATTTTCACACGAACGGTAAGCCTAGCACGAATATTTACGCGCAAGTAACACCCAGTTGCAGAAACGATCGACTTCAAAACGACGAAGTCGATTTTAAAACTTAATTTTCCATTACATTAAACTGTTGTCCTCTCTACAGTTAAAGGTCTCCATTATCTTTAATGTCACCATTAAGAATAATGATTAACGTAAGTCAGTTGTATGGCATTTGATCAGCGCCCCATACAGCTCCTTACGTTAACGTTACACTTACTTGCGCGTAAATATTCGTTTTAAATTGATTTTTAAAACATTTTACCCCTTTAAGGAGAGTTTCTTAAGCGAAGGAATATGTATTTTGAGTGAGCAAATATATAAAATAGGTAAAATGAGATGTGTTAGTATATAAAACACTCGGCAGGAGCTTACTTATTCCACTATGATGCAGTGTTTATTATAAGGTAGGTAAGTAGTATTTTTTATCGAAACAAAAAATGAAGTAGGTTAACACTGACTCTGCTGGCTCTAAAATCATAATATATATAATATTGAGATAATTATTATTAAAAAAAAACCAACATCCATCCTTATTAATAAACGCAATGTTGCTTTTGACTCGTTGTAACGCTTGTAACTAAAAAATTTCTAGGTCCTTGTTTACACCATCTTTTGTCTTCTTCGATCGCTTTCAATATTCAAATATGCCAAAACAGGACAAGAGCTGTAGGTCTAGCACGAATATTTACGCACGCGTAAGTGTAACGTTAACGTATTACGATTGCGTCTGCCGCTCAACCGCTGTCAAAATTAACACAATTTTGACAGCAATTGAGCGGCAGATGCAGCAGCGCTGCTAGCTCAACTGTAATAGGGGGGCAGATCAACTGCCATACAACTGCCTTACGTTAACGTTACACTTACGCGCGCGTAAATATTCGTGCTAGGCCTACTGAAGTAACTAACTTATTACTTACTACTAAGGGTATTAATAAGGATGATAGGTATGTATAGGCACAGATTTCGAAATAGTCATAGGTATTTGCAGTCACGACTTTTGCAGTTTACATTTTTATTTTGATCCAAATAATGTTTGTAATCCCAAAAATCAAAAAAACAATTTTTGTCGATCGTATAAAAATTATCGGCAACAATAACTTAAATCTTTTATTTTGTAATCTAATATTTTGTAATGTTTTGAAAGATTGGAATCATACCGCCGCCGGGTGCTTGTGAACCAGCGACGCGCACTTGATATGCGTAATCGATACTTTTTAAATCGATTTAACTTTAATACGACCACACCGCTCTTCCACTGAATTTTTTCCGAATAATTTTTAATTTTAGAATCAAGATTGTATCTCTTTTAATTTTTAAATTTTTTAATTTGGCACCAGTGATTAATATCACTGGGGCACGGTACTAAAATACGGAAGATAAATCGATGTGGCTATTATTTCCTAATGTGTGTAATACCTAGTCCAACATAGGTTTTTAAGAAAAGAAATATCAGATAATATCCTTTTTTAAGTGTGAAACTGACTTTAGTCGCTCTAATGCTTCTATGAAAAAATTAAAAATACTACACTCGAACTCGTATATAGAACCCCCATTTTTAAAATAAGCAAGTATTTGTACTTGACCAGAAGGCCGATTCCCTGGAAAATCCCTTAACCGGCTCTAACGGCTTCCACGGGAAGAGATGGGGTGGTCTTTTTAGCAACCGGGATCTCACAGCTAAAAGATTACCTATGAATTAATAGTATGGAATTTTAATCTCCATACATTCACAGATTATACACGTACGATGTTAGTTCAACAGCCTAACCTAAAACATGGCAAAGGTGGTGTTGTCCATTCAGCCACGGCGGGATTGCGGCAGATGTTCATGCGATGCTATCGGCTGTAACTTTGTGGAAACCTAACCCTTTGCATAATTAGGCCGTTTGTTACACCGTCCGGTAATTAAGTTATTCGATTTTTAAATTTGTTTTTTTTTTGTAATGTCAGCTGATTCCTAACGAATGAAAAGATCCATCATGAATGAGAAGGGTCCGTCGTTCAATAGGTTTGTTTAAAAAAAAAAATAAGTAGAGTAGGTAGGTAGTTCTTAGAAACAAAGTAACCGTGGACATGTACCTATCTATCCTGCAGTTACAAGACTGGCTTTAATAAAACATGAGACGACCTTTCGAATTTATATATAATGTTATCCACATTTAAAATCTCTCGACGATAACCAATTTAAACATAACCTCAAAAAGTGGTTCATAGGTAAGGCTTACTACAATCTAAATGAATTCTTCGATGATGAACAATAAAAGACAATCATATTATGTAGGTACGCAAATTTTCCCATGCCTATTGTACGTCTGGAATGGATAATACTGTTGTGACAAATTTTATAGTTTAAGACCTTTGTATGTACACAGCTTTTATACAATAAAGTTTATTTTATTCTATTCTATTCTATACTCAATAATCTCTTGTGGCTATATTGGCTACATAACTATTAAAAAAAAACCGCAGCCAGTATAATGATTCTTCGTATTAGAGAGCTCGAGTCTGCGCGAGGCCATAATTAGACCAAAATTCAGTAGATTTGACGATTTGTAGTTTAACATCGACAGGCGATAAGATTTTAGTTCTTTTTTAGTTACGTTCTAAAATTAAAAAAATAAAATAAACTGAAAATGAACAAATGAATATGTACTTCATCTAACCATCGAATACGTTACTTCCTTGTTGAACGCCATTGGTGAAGAGCAAACCTATCTTGCGTGGACTCTAGACCTAGCACATAATTTAATATATACTCTGTGGTAGTATAACCATAGGACCAACCTTAAAATATTTATGATTGCCTGCTTGGCTTTATTTTTAATGTTATTATGATTATGATTATTATGATTTTTAATTTAATATTATTATTACACTACGGTGTGACATAAGGCCAATATTGTGACTCTAAAGCGCATCTTAGTCGTAAAGGGGTTCGAAAAATTTGACTTTATAATGATTATTTACGACAACCAGTGAATATTAACATTTAACTGGTATAATTAGAAAGGAGGTAATTTATTTAATTAGGAATACTATGTAGGATGCGTTAAATTGATTAAAATTAAGGGTCAAACCTATTTCTCTGTATGGAGACAAAATATGACAATCCGTCAAATGTTACAGACATTTGACGGATTGTCATATTTTGTCCTCTACTTCGGCCAAAGGTTAAGCATTGCCATTCAACGTGGCAATGCTGCCAGCATTTTGGGCACTGCCTACTGGCAGTGCTTTGTTAGATTAGTTTTGTATTATAGGTATTGTTAGTTTTATAGTTTTAGTTTGGTAGTAGTTTAGTTTTATAAAATAGTTTAGTTGTTTAATGTAATAGTTTAGTATCTGAGTGTTTTATATTATTTAATGTTACGTTATGTCTGTAACTGACAAACTGCTTTTATTGTTTAAAGAATATGAATTATTTATTAATAGAATATTAAAATTACATAATGTATACTATTATTAATATTTTACACATACTTTTTAAACTAATTCATTGTAGCGGGTATAATTGTTATAGGTATAACCATTTAGTTTGCTTATTGTTGTATGAGAGCACCCTTAATTATTTTTTTTTAGTTTTGTTTTATATTTTGTATTTACTTATATATAGTGGCAACAACTGATCATGAGATAGCCTGGTGACAGATGGGTGGACCGACAGCGGAGTCTTATTAGGGTAATAGGGTCCGTTTTAATCTTTAAATATTACGGAACCCTAAAAATGAGAATCGTCCGAAACCGACTAAATGCATGAATAAAACGATGCCAAAATCAGAAGAAAAAATTAGTGTCCACTAAAAATTCATGGCAAAAAAAACCTGAAACGGTTTAAGCCTGCACAGACCTAAAATGTTTACGTTATTTAAACCATAGACCTAGGATGTACGAAAATATACGTCTGTAATTTAAACTATGGTTATTGGCTAACCGTTAACTTGTAACAGGCCTATTTTAAAACCGAAATTAACATAATATTATAAATAGAGACTACGGTTAACATCGACTTGTCAAAATACAACTCCCTATTAGTTAATTAATTCCTGCTCGTCCGTTTGTAATAATTAATTAATTACTATAGCAAATGGTTATAATTAGTCATGGGTTTTGATAAATCGCTCTATTTTTGGGAATAATATTTAATTTGATGTAAGGAAAAAGTCGGCGGGGAGCCGATGGATGCAGGAGGCGAGCAGCCGCTCTAAGTGGCGCTCCCTGGGGGAGGCCTATGTTCAGCAGTGGACGTCTTCAGGCTGTTAATGATGATGATGATGATGATGAAGGAAAAAGTAAAGAAAATAATAATAATAACGCCCAACGATCACATACATAGATCCTGGACCCTAACTAGGATTCCTTGTATCTAGGGACCCAGGAACTACGAGGACCATGGTCCCACAACACCCAGATACAGAACAGGTACTAATTTGAGCTTTTTTTCCTGTGAAACTTGACCTGTCGCGGGAATCTAAATAATTTTTTTTTAAATAAATTTTAAATAAATAAATTAAATCTAAAAATATTGTTGCTTCTTTACAAGTGCACCTAATGGGATCTTTGCAGGTTTGAGTTTTCCATTCTGTGGTGTGTCGGATTGTTTGCACCGGTAGTAGTAAAAGACAACTTTCTTTAATTAATAAAGGTTTGCAATTTTGATAAAGAATTAATCTTTAATATTTTCGTCATTTTTTTTTATTTATTCTTTATCTTTATTTATATTAATGTTGACTTGTAATAAGTACTATAATTTTAATAAAATTTAATTCAAATTCAAATATTTATTGTTATTTATATGTTTGCCATCCAACGCACACATAAACTCATGGCCGAGCCGATTGCAGAAAAAGAAATAGCAAAAGAAATTTTTTTATGACAAATATTAAATTTTTTTATTTTGATAATGTATGCACAATTAAGGAGAGACCTATACCTACCATGAAAGATAGATTATTTATTATTTAGCTTTTTACTTAACACCATAAGCTACCGTGACAAATGGTCTCATGTCCGAATTTTTCCTTTATAAATTAATCTGTACAACAATATAATTTTAATATTTTAATACCTAATCTCAATTTAACTTGTAAAAGTGCTAAAAGTAGCCCATTTGAATGCCAAAACGAATAATTTGTTTTAGAAGTTTTTATCCACATACAATTTTTTAAAAGTTGTAAGTAAAGCATACCCCGGCTTGAGGTATAAATAAATAAATATGTGTGGACATTTCACACAGCGCCATCTAGCCCCAAACTAAGAATAGAATAGAATAGAATAGAATAAACGTTTATTCATGACAAAAGGCACACAAAAAATAATAAGAATGGCAACAATATACACAGTGATACAAAAAAGTGTTGTTTGCCCGTTGCCACGAATCGGTCCCAACTCAGCATATTGCTGGTCGTACAACCAGCGCTGGTCTTCCGTTGGGGCCGTCGGTGTCGTCACGGCACGGTTTACAATTAGGTACCTACCCAAACTAATAATGAACTAAATAATCCTTAAAGAGCTTGTACTATGGGAACCAGATAACTGATACAATACTTATATACTTTTTTGTTTGTAAATACATACATAGAATATATTATAACACCCAAACACAAAACAAACATCTATGTTCATCACACAAATGTTTGTCCTGGGTAGGAATCGAACCCACAGACCTCAGTTCAGAAGGCAAGGATACTACCAACTGAGCTATCGGGCCCGTCGCGATGGATGGATGCGGGTTCAATCCCCGCTCGTGATTCTAATTTTCCCTTCACAAATTAATGTGTAGGTTACGCTGAGCAGGCGATACTGCTATAAAAATCATAAATATAATATTGTTTAAGACTAAGCTTACAAAATTATAATAGCAAGCCTAAAAACATAAGCTGGTTTGTACTTAGACACTACATAATTTAATCGTGCTACGGCCGATATCGACCGCATGCCCTTCGATTGGGTTTAATGTCTTACAGCAACCGTTTCGCTTACATCAGGTGAACAACAAGCTCGTCACGTCATTCCCATAAAAAAAACACGATAGCAATCCGTTGTAAATTATCACTTAGCGGTCAACCATCCAAATTACCGAACTGGTGGCGGCGTAGCACTAATTAACCTAGCTCTACGGAGCTTCGCTGTAAGTGCTACGGTAGAGGAACATTACCATTTATTTATTTTCATAACAAATAAAAAAATAAGTTATGTGTTAGTGGCTAGTGCATATTTATTTTGATATCCATAGATTACTTTAATTTCAATTTTATTTTTTATTTTTATTATTTTAATTTTTATTTTAGTTTTAAGTAGTTTTGTATTTAATTTTTTTTAAAGTTATTATTAAAATGTTTATGTAAATGTACCCAATAGATCCACAACTAAATAAATTTTCCATAGGTAAAATAAATAAAATTGTTAATAAGTTTTGTTGAGAGATAGGTAGGTAGATATTTGTACAACTTTTTGTCTTGTCTGAAATCAAAATATAATTTCGAATACTTTGACTGGTCTAGTATGTTTTACTAAAGAGGCAATCTCTTTGTATGATATGGTAAAAGAATCTATCAAAGATTATCTACCATTATATACCATAGGTTTAAAAGCTTTAATTTACATTATTTATTTTGTCGTATTATAAATTTAAAAATGAATGATAGGTACCATGTGAAACATACCTCATATATATTTTCTATGCATGTCCATTTCACATAAAATATAATTTTAACATTTTCACATCACTATCGATCCAATGACACTGACCATAAAACTACGAAAAAAAACAAACAGTTAAAAGACAATTTCAAAAATTTGAATTTGGAATGCAACGCGGGTATAAACAGAAACGTAAGTACGCGTCCCTCCCTCCGCGTTTGCCCGCTACAAGTTTACTTTCCCAACTGACAACTACCCTTAGATTTTGGGGCGTCACTCTTCAGCAGAACCACCCCTTACCGCTTCAACCAACCGTTCACCCTGTCTCCCCATCCTTTTCGTGCAAAAATACAAAGATAACTAGCTACATAAGTCACCGGAAATTGAGTCGTAAGCCTTCGAGCTAAAGAGGTTGCCAGCTGTAAATTCGTTTGTTGGTTCGGGGTAGATAATCGATCGTAAAAGTGAGACCACCACCCGTAAGTCTAACACAATTAAGGGTAGGTGCTTTACTGGCAAATCGTTGAAACTACTTAGGTGTTTATGTGAAATTTGTTGAATGTTGATTATTATGGTGGCTCGCTTAATGCTTCAGCGGGGATGGAAATTTGAGGTTATAAAAATGGAGTGGAGTTTTAGTTTTAATGTTGGTACTTCTGAGTCGGGAATTAGGCAATGGAGTGTATGCTTATTTAGCCTTTATTCGCGAGGGGCCTATTTGACGTTTGGGTTAAAGCTAATGGTGGTACAGCTTTCGCTTATTTATTTAATTGTTTAATTAGGACCTCGTCCTGGTATTTGAAAATGTTATTACTGCCGCTCTGCTCTCCACACGTATGATAGAGACAATAGAGCCCATGAGTGAATTTAGCGACATTTTAGCGTGTCGGGCGCCAACGGTTTTCACCATCCAACTTAACAAAACCTTTTGATTTTGGTGTCAACCGTTTAGATAGATCATCTATGCTTTACAACTTGATATTTTTGAAAATAATTGTTTTATTCGTGTTCTAATTACAATTACTTTTCTTCATCATAATTTTGACGCCAAAAAATCTAAGTTTCGGTGGCTATAAATACGAAGTTTTTGTAAAACCTTTAAAAATTTAATATACAAGCATAAGTATAGTTTTTTACTGGGTACAAACATATAAAAAAATCATCAAAATCGGATAACATTTACTTATAGGCGTTGGCACTTTTTGTACGGACAAGAGAGGGTATACCTACACTTTTCTTAAGTGTGCTGTTTACTGTTTCGTCAATAGTTAATATTAACTCTAATTGTTTCAGGAGAGGAGTGGCAAACAAGTAGGTGGCCCACCTGATGGTACCTATGTGGTCACCGCCGCCTGTAGACATCTGCAACACCGAGGGCATTTGCCACTAATTCGTTGCTTACTCACCCTATCCTGTATGTACCTAGTGCCAGATTTAGACTTGTGATAGCCCTAGGCTAACTGTGAATATGCGCCCTCCTCCCTAGCCCTTCCTGCCTGTACCTGCCCAGCTCACGACTAAAGTTAGGTACCTATTATGTACTTACCAACTACAAGTATCAAAATATGTTGATCGGGTGGAATAATTATTGACAACGCAGAAATAAACACGTTAAAAAGTTCCATCTCAATATACAAACTTGCTAAACGTTAAGCTTTATTTGCAAACTTAAACAATATATTGCAAATATGAATTTCAGCGCTTTTAGAAACATTTCTTCCCCATCGGTTAGTCAGTTAGAGATGTGGTCTGCCCATTACCATTTCAACTTACTAATTTTATTCTAGGAACTATACCTATCGGTCATATTTTAGTTTAGCCCATGCAGCGTGATATGGAAAGAGCAATGCTCGGTGTTTCCCTGCGAGGTATCTGAAATAAGGAGATCCGCAGGGCTAAAGTCACCAATAATATATAAGCATTTTTTGCTACTTCCCCTAAGATCTTATTAACTTTCGAATTCGGCCATGCACTACTGCTGCCGATCGAAAGATTCACCCTGTGAGTGGAATACCTTGCCGTCGCGTCGTCCTAGTGTCCAACTTACTATAAGTCTTCTTGTCGAGAGTGAACAGGTATCTTCTAGGCAAGCAAGCACCATAGTAGACTGCCTCACTTTCAATCAGGTGAGAGAGACAGTGGTCAAATGCTGTGCCTATAAAGGTATTAGTCAAACCTATTAGGGTCTGGCTAATGAAAATAGGGACTGAAAAAGCGCGGCAAACTCAAAAAACATCAGCATGGCAGCACCAAACTAAGAAGAAAACATGAAAATATTTATGCAAAACGGTAAAACCACAGAGCAAAAAAAACGCTTCAAGCGTCATTTGTTTCAATGCTCTGTGGGTAAAACGTACAATTTATTAAAGAACCAATGTGAGTTGTTCCAAGTTTTCTTCTTAGTCAAAGGCTGCCATGCTTAAATTTTTTTTGCTGCACGTTCTCAGTCTACTTTCATTGGCCAGACTCTATACATACCTAGGTACATTATTACATACACATGTAGGTAAGTACCTATATTATACCCATAGACTTAGGATGTACCTACGCGAATCGAAAGGTATGTGCATACGTGAATTGTTCAGTGCACCAACTTTCAAAATGATCCTATCTTTAACAGTCCTCTGTCTCCTAAATAAATAATAAGTAAGTATTCATATCTATTTATTTACAAGGGTTGCAATATCACATCTATTTAGTCTCCATTCCCCAACCCCGGGGCTATGAGCGTAAGCGGCAAATTAGTGTGGTAGCCGCGAGCCTTCCGGCTGGCACCCCTATAATTGCCCTTGTAGACTCAACGACTGGCAACCCTTACCGGTTCATTTGGAACTCTTATATTGAAGAGGATTTTTTTTTTTCGTTTCTTTTTTCCGCGAAACTTTGTAATTTACAGTGGTATTCATAAACAAAGGTTGAAAACCCCCCCAAAATCTATTATTCCACTTTTACCTAGAGGTGAAATGCTGAATCATTCTTCTTTCACTTTCATAAACAATCGCTGGAGAAGCCCCTAACAGCATTTTAATTAAATACTCTACGATTTCAATAAAGTTGTATTTGAAAATTCTGTCGAGTGTCATTTTGACGCGACATTTGAACTATCAAAAGTCGCGCCAAAATGTCACCCACCATGCCATATTGGGGGCTGCTTTTGTTCATGAAATGCATAAAGCTAGAATTTGCCGCACAGCGCCTGATTCATGCTCTAGAGGAGCCCCCGCCTTGACTATGAATTCCAGTGTTAGAGTTCTCGGGGCGGCTGAATGACTGCCAAAGCAGTGGTATAAAAAAATGTCTGCGCCAAACTCAATGGCAGTTTTGAAGTGCGCTGCGCACCTCTGCCCGCGCACATCTAGTTTTGGCTACTGCGCAGCGTTTAGCGCCGACTTCACAGCCGCCATTAAGTTTGGCGCGGACTCTACTTACCTAGACGGACTTATCAAAAAAGTCCTACCACCTAATAGTTATAGTTAGTAGTTTTCATTAAAAGTATGACAGTATGACGCAGGTGATAAATTGAAACAATCGTAATGCATTTTCACTTTTATATTACAAAAAAAAGTTTTAACATAAATGTAACCTAAAACATAGGTTATTTAACTAAACATAAAATTGCTCGTCCTAATTAATGACTTAAAATTTCAAAAACTTAAAATCATTTTTTTATATTTGCTTAATTTTTACGTATAAGTAATAAATTATCATCACAAAATATAAAACATAAAGCGTGTTTGTAAAACGACAAATCGACAAGGTACTTTTAGGTTATGATTCTGTAAGTTGACTGCAAAAATTGATGTAATTATTGTTATTATTAAACTGAAACAGATAAGCAATTTATCTTTATTTCGGATCGCCACAGGTTAAAAATCAACTCTATTTCTCTCTATTTCTTTTTTCTCTATTTTTCTTTTCTTTTTTATTTTTTTTTCTTTTTTTTCTTGATCTATGCGAGCCATGTCAGTTTGTCGTATACATCAGTTAAGTTTGACTAGTCTTTGAAAAAAAATCGTAGAGTCCATGTTGTGGATCTTCTATCTCGCTTACGCATTTCGACATTTGTTGAAGATTTAAATGAATGTACTTACGAAAATCTCGCTAATGGACAACATTAAGGATTAAATAATTATAAACGTTCAACGAAATAATCATGTTAATCCAAACAAATTTTCATACAACTCAGGTTGTATTTTTTGTGTATGCTAAACTTCTTTAGCCTAACATGACATTTTTGTTTTAAAAAAAAAGCTATCTAACCTTTTTCTTTTGTTAACCAGAGGGGCGATGATAGCCGGATTTTTCATAAGTACCTACATCCAATAGTTGAATATCTTTAAAATATGTCGTAACGCGCGAGGGAGACAGAGTACCCAAGTATCATGGCCCCTTAATGTTATAGATAAAAAAACCGAGAAATGTACTCTTACTGTTGTATAATAAACTATTATAGGGTTTAAGTAGATTGTTACTTATATGTATATTACTATTTAAAAACAGTGTTGAATTCTGATGTCTATCACTGCCGGATTTTTAAGATGACGTCATAACATAGTAAACATAGCTTGATTAAAAAACACGCGGTTTTTTATCGCCCTTTTTGAAATTATACAAAATGAACTAAGATATTGTGCTTGCAAAATAATAACTAAATTTGGTATTTAATTGGAAAAAAATGTTATTGATTTTGTTAATGTGGATATGGTAGAATTTGGTAGAATTAAAATTCTAATGCTACTATTATTTACTAAGTAGAAGTTGGGTATAGTACATGGCGTAATGCGGATAAATTTATATAAGGCCGTCTCTTTTGCACTGTACTAAGTTAAAATAGCACCTACTACTTTACAAAATGTACTACTTATAATAATCCCTACGCTAAATTTTCTGTAGTAAAAAATGTAGTAAGTATATTATATGTATTGTGTGTCTATCTTTTCTGCTAGGCACTGTAATTTAGCAAGTATATATATAAAAACAATTGTAATGTCATTGTATGATAATTTTATTTACTTGTAGGAACAGATTTTATTTTGGCACTCACAATCTCATTTTCCTAATCTTATGAAATTACTTTATGACCGTCTGCGCTAAGTTTTAACTGCAACGCATTTAGGTAAGTCGTAGTTAAGTATGAACTTAACAGCCGTTAATCTTTAGTGCAGAAGGGCATTAAGTGTCTTAGCAATGTAAGCAATGGTAACATAATAATATCAAGTATTTATAATTAATAACTATATTTACAGAAACAGATTTTCGAAGATAGATATTTTTATATATATATATATACAGTTATAGATTATGCTGACGCAAATAATGAACAGCACGAATGTATTAAGCTGGTACGTCACGCTCAGCGCGCAAAATTCAAATTTTCTTGCTTGTTTTGCTAATTACAGCTTAATTACTCAACGCAATTACATGAAAACTAGTTTTACGCAAAAAAATAGAATGTATCAACAAATTAGGATTAAAAGTACTACCTAAATATCATTGGTTTAGCAACAATTGGCAATAGACTGAAAAGCCGAGACAAAATTAGTTTTTTGCCAATTGTTGCTAAACCAATGATATTTAGGTAGTACTTTTAATCCTAATTTGTTGATACATTCTATTTTTTTGCGTAAAACTAGTTTTCATGTAATTGCGTTGAGTAATTAAGATGTAATTAGCAAGACGCAAGAAAATTTGAATTTTGCGCGCTGAGCGTGACGTACCACCTTAAGGTTCAAAGTTCAATCACAGATGATTGTAAGATTGTAATACACGCCGCCTTCGAGCATTTATAAATGGAGATGGCCAGGCATGGCGTAGGGACCCCTGACTGGTCATATGGCGCTACTTGGTCATACATTATCATAGTGCGCGTGTAAACACTGCGTCACTACGCTGTATTAAATAACTGCGTATTTTAAGATGGTGTGCAGCATGCTATGCGTGTTTACCTCGTCCCCCGTAAAAATCGGCAGAAAATAATGTTTGCGGATTATAACGTTAACATCTCCATTGGTTAAATTCTCGAATAGACGCCGCAGGTTACCACGACTACCGTCATCGAAATTTGAACTAAAAGGTCATAGTAATATTTTATAGTCAATGCCGTGCATCCATTACGAACGCCAGTCTTAAAAGCCTCTGTGCTAAATTAAAGTGTTTTTAAGTTTATTATAAATAAACGTAATTAACGTGCAAATAATTCAGTAAGTAATAATATTAATACAAAAAAAATCTTACGAAAAAAGCCTTGAATATTTTACTAGGTTGGCATACCTACTTAATGAATATCGAATGGTATTGAGGCATGCCAAAAGATGTCATAACATGCCAAAATATACTATAACATGCCAAGGAATGCCGTGGCTAGCCAAAAGATGCTATAACATGCCATGAGATGCCATCTTGCATTTCATCAAATGGCAGCCACTATTAAGTCTTGATCAAAACGCATTGTAAATGTGATCCTGGATGAGGTTGTCTCATACAAACCTCGTTTTTGTCAGCTGTCAATTCATATACGTTTTGTGAGAAGCCGCTATTTTAAAGAAAAATCATGATGACGGACTGTAGGTATGCCAAAATATTCTTTTTAACACATAATGATGTAGGTAGTAACTATGTATGTACCTTATTCTGTGACTATTGACATGTCATCAAGCAATGTATTCATTTTTTTGTTGATTGTTCATTTATGCTTAAAAATGAATGGAACCAAGTGAAAATCACTATTTTGAAGTATACTATGGACGGATCTAATCTTACTAGATGAAGGACTAAGCATTCTTGATGCTTACAATTAAGATGCCGAATTTCTTTAGACTTTTTATTATAGGACTATTTATTTAAATAACTGCATAATATTAGCTGAGTATAAAGTATTAAGTTTAATTATTATGAAGTCATATAAGTAGCGGACGATCGCTTCTTTCAGCACTTCTTATTAAAAAATATTTAAAGCTATAGGACATCATTTGATAAAACCGATTGAAAGAATTCAATCAACACAATGATGTCTGTCCATAATTATTGATGGCGATGTACTATTTTTTGTTGGTTTTGATTTTGGCATGGCATGGCATACATAGTACATGCCGTAAAATGCTTTGGCATATCGAATGTTATCGGGGCATGCCAAAAGATGCTACAACATGCCAAAAGATATACCATGCCAAGGACTGCTGTTGTATACCAAAAGAACACGCCAAAGAATGCTATGGCTTGCCAAAAGATGCTATAACATGCCATGGAATGTCATAGCATGCAAAAAGTTTCTATGAAATACCAAGGTTAAGGCCTGTCGAAAGATACTATAACATGCGAAGGAATGCCGTGGCATATCAAAGAATGCCATAGCATGCCAAAAGATGCTGTAACGTGCCAAATGATACCGTGTCATGCCGAAAGATACTATAACACGCCACGAAATGCCGTGACATGCCGCTGAATGCTGTATAATAATAACTGGTGATATGTTTACTTTACAAGCTTCATTGGGCTAAGAAAATAAAGTAAGTGCTCATGCTACTTCAGCTAGATTTTCTATTGTCATGCCGTTTCATCAGTCAACTTGTTGTTGTGATTGATACTAAACTAGTTACCATGAGTTTCGACCAAAAAAAGTACATGATTTTTAGGTGCAATAGTGACGGTGTGAAATTTCAAACATGTTTCAACTGACAGACTAAACACTTACAACTTTATATGTGAATGTTTAGTTGGTGGAAACTCATGCTCACCTAAATATACTGATTGTTTTTTGAAATGTTCAATTTTATTTTTGCTATTCAAGTAATTACATACACTTTATTATAGAATGTTAAGGGTATCTGTTTTTATATATTATTTCATTTTTTTTTTTACATTTTTGATCGTTTACTTTGAAACTTACAAATACGGTTGGCAGAAAAGTAATTAGCAATTAAATAATAACATTGTACTACAACCAAAGTTTAAATACCACAATTTAATCTTAAAAACGGTATACCTATGGTATTTTCAATTTGGCCGGTTAAGATCAAAATTGTTTATTCTAAATTGGTCAAGCTATTAGTGGAATTAGTCACTAGTTTCAGCTTAAAATCAAAATTATTTACAAGAAAATATACGAAAAAATTAATATTTACATCAGTGAGGTATGTACTACCGCTAAATTAGTCACAGAGTAATTCTGAAGGTGATCCTCTAGATTCTAGAGAATAATAAAGCATGGTAGACACTTCTAGAGGCTAGAGAATAATAAGACATGGCAGAAAATATAGTGGACGAAAAATTCATCCATTTTTATCTCCCGGTTCTTAATACATTTGTTAAAGTTAAACTCTTGTCAATTTATGATGATCAACAGGCAACCAATGATAAGCATTCCATATTTTCAATTTGATATGACTAATTTTATCAAACTTATGAGAAACCAGGGGTATTAACTGCGAATTAGCAATCATAGTGGTACTTTGTAAACCAATATTTATCGGAATTGGCTTTGTAGAGCATTGTCTCTGTCATAAAGCACTAGAATGTTACGTGATGTACTGAAGGACAGAGACAACGCAATACATAGCCGATTGTCTCCGTTTGTATGAAAGAGACGACTCTACATAGCCAATTATCTCAACCTTTAGCTCAATTAATGAAGTAAAAATATCAATTTCCGTTTTGCACCTTCAGAATTTCAACACGAACTAAACACATATAACACGCACCATAGGAAAAGCAAATCTAAGTCATAGAATATCGTTTTCCCGCTTCCACCATAACGTCGAGTGTCGTGGAAGTGAGACAGCAACAGAAATGTCTTTTCAGATTTTCTCGTAACAGCGCGTGTATTACCTATGTACGATGTGAGCAATTTTTTTTACATCCAAAACAATTAAACATAACAAACCAAAAAAAAATTGTAAGCGATTGCTCAGAAACGTTCGGATACAAACAAAAGCAACTAAGTTAACCACTTTCAGCCTAAATCTAATATAATAATATGAGTAGGAAGACTTAATTTGTCTATTCATTCACAAACCTGCCCTTACGACAGCTATTAAATAATTCGGGTTTATTGCACGAAACCACCGCATAAGTACACACATTACTCACAAATTAAAAAAAAAACACTAAGCACTTTTTTTCAGTACACACACGCGAAACGTCAGTTGTCAGTGTCACTGTCACTGCGCGCGCAAGATGGCGGTGGTGTCAAGGGTTCGGGTCTTGTTTTAAGTCGCTCTTGCGCTGGTTCAGTTTGTTTTTCATCTCTTGCAGCATCTGTTCGAAGCTCATGTCCTCTGTCCGGCGAGCTGGTATGGCTGCGCCGTGGAATGCGCTCTCGGTGTATTTCGCTTCAAGGCCATCTGTGGATAGAAAGTCATGGTTAGAAGTCATATTAAGCGTCAACCAATCACACGCTAGCCCTACGCATTTATCAATAACTGGTCATTCATTTGTCTGTAATTCAATACTTTACAAGGTGTTTTTGGCACGTTTCTTGACGAAATTAGAGCATGTGGAGCTTTGAATTTAATATATCATGTAATTAATTTCATTAACATGTTTGTGATGACCGCAAATACAAGATAAATAAATTCAATAGATAAAAATCGCAAGCATACCCATAGATTTATATATCAGGATATGCCCGAAGGAACTTTTTATTTTGTCAAAATGGCGTGGGAAAAGTCAGCGCCATCTATTAGATTTCGCGTGAACTACGACAAGTTGAGAAAATTAGGTGCCTATCGCTAAATTAGGTGTCCGTCAATGTTTATGTTTACAATGATTATTCCAAATATAAATTCGATTATTTTGTTACAAAACAGAGTGTAATATTGAAAATATTGAATTACTTGAGGTAAGAAACTTGGTCTTTCTTTTTACTGCACTTTTGAGTATAGATTGTGCAACCCTTCACAATACAACTTGGCATATTTTGTTTGTGACATTGAAGCGACGTTTTAACCTGTCATTAGGCCTGTCCTTAATATATATGTCTATGAGCATACCTCAAAAAAATCTGTTGCACCCATTTTACGCAGTTCCTATCGAACGTTTTTTTTACAAAAAACAAAATGTATGCCCAACAAACATTCACATGTGAAATACTACACTAACATAGACATAAATATTAATAATTAAAAACCTCCAAAATCAGTCACTTCGTGCGTTTTCTTTGTCGTAAGCGCCACGCGGAAGTTCAGACTGAATTGATATTCAAGTCAACGACGTTAAGGTCGATGTTTCTTTGAACAAACAACCTGCTTATCTGACCCTTCGCCTTCACAAACGTACCAGAACCTGGGGTTCAATGTGTATTTAGTCTAGTCTTACTTACCCAAGTCAGCATAGCTCTGCCGGCAGAAGGCCCGGCGGCCACCGAAGCCGACGTCGTACTGCGGGAAGACCGAGGCTTGCTCCACCGCCGTCCACGCGTCGCGGGCTCGCTGGTACGTCACAAACCCGTACCGGGATCTGTGGATACAACTCAACTATAAACAAAAGCTACAACATACGGGCCCGATAGCTCAGTTGGTAGTATCCCTGCCTTCTGAACTGAGGGCTGTGGGTTCGATTCCTACCCGGGACAAACATTTGTGTGATGAACATAGATGTTTGTTCTGCGTCTTTGTTTGTTTACAAACAAAAAAAGTATATAAGTATTGTATCAGTTATCTGGTTCCCATAGTACAAGCTATGCTTAGTTTGGGGCTAGATGGCGCTGTGTGAAATGTCCACACATTTATTATTATTATACAAAACCAAAAAGATAAATAGTTGATCATAGACTAAACAATAAGTTGCACCTAGTAGTGTATTATTGCCTGTATTCATTCACCTTGTTGTAAATCAATATTACAGTAAGGTTTTCTTTTTAGGGGTTTGATGTCTGTCACCAGGCTGTATCTCATAAACCGATACAGTTGAAATTTTCATAGATGATATATTATTTCTGTTGCCGCTATGACTATATGATGGTGGTGGTGATGATGATGAAGAAGACTCACCCATCCTCCTTGCTGTGCAATCGCACCTCTATCACGGATCCAAACTTTGAGAACAGCACACGCAGCGCAGACTTAGTGATGTCCTTCTCTAGCTTACCCACAAACACTATCCGTCTCTCTTCCACTGGTGTATTGTTTTCTCTGTAACAAAGAATACCAAAATTCTTACTGCATATGGATTTAGTTTTTTTTCTTAACAGTTTTTGTCCCACTGCTGGGCATAGCTCTCCACCATTTCCTTAAGGAAATTGGAGAATTTAGATAGATAGATAGATAGAGCACTCTTTATTGTTTCACAAATAAACATACAAATAGGAATAAAATAAAATTTATGAAGATAAAATAAAAGTATACCATGTATTATTAAAGAAGGATGGCGACTTTCTACGTATTTTGAGACCTTTTTTACAACGTCATAGAAGCCAATTTACACCTTAAATTTAGTTCTAAGTCAACTTACTAGTGGCGCCACCGGTATAACTTTAAAAACGTATATATTGGAAACGCAACTTTTGAGAAAGTTTTGTCTCATGCAAACCTTGCTTGTATTAGTGTCAGCTATCGATTGATATAGGTCTTATAAGTGACCGCCAAATTGAAGAATAATCAAGATGGCAGACAGTAGTTATGCCAAAATATTCAAAGGCCTTTAGTTTAAGACACAGTTAATGATATTAGTCATCATCATCAACAGCCTGAAGACGTCCACCTAGTGGGGGCCTACGCTGCGTCTTCCGGTTCGTGGTCGCCACTCGAGAACCTTTCTTCCTCATCGGTTCTACGAGCGATGTGGTCAGCCCATTGCCATTTCAACCTGCTTCTTGCTAATTCTAAGAGCTATATCGGTCACTTTAGTTCTCCTGCGGATCTCCTCATTCCGGATCTAATCTCGCAGGGAAACACCGAGCATAACTCTCTCCATAGTTCGTTGCGCGACCTTGAGCTTACTAATAATATTAGTATTTGCAGATCATCATCATCACCAGCCTGAAGACGTCCACTGCTGATCATAGGCTTCCCCCAAAAAGCTCCACTTTGAGCGGCTGCTTGCCTCTTGCATCCATCGGCTCTCCACGGTTCTGACCAGGTCGTCGGTCCACCTAGTAGGGGGCCGGCCTACGCTGCGTCTTCCAGTATAATGAATTTATAAGTAATGGGAGATCTCAAACAAACCTACAGAGAAATGTTTTATCAATGAAAATCGGTGTCCCCCAAGTTCTAAGAATGGTAGGTATCTAATTTAGATTCAGCGGACCCACTCAGACATAATGAATTAATGTACTTATTTGAGTACATGTAAAACATCTGTTTGTCACGTGCTTGCCCTATTCATTTTTTGTACATAATATTCATAGCAGAATCGCCTGCTAAGCGTAATCAAAAAGAGAGAGCATCCAACCTCGTCAGTTGGTTCTAAAAAGTGAAGGAGTGAAGGATTTTAGACATGTCACTTGTCGCGTCTTATGTAAAACATGTCCTGCCTTTAGGGACGGTTTGATGCTAGTTCAATTACATATTAAAGTATACAACGTTAAATGTACTACTATTTATTCTGTGGTAATGTCCGATATAGCTTTCAGAATCAGCAAGTTGAAGTGGCAGTGGGCGGGCCACATCGCTCGTAGAACCGACAACCGTTGGGGTAGAAAGGTTCTCGAGTGGCGACCACGAACTGGAAGACGCAGCGTAGGCCGGCAAGAGGCGAGCAGCCGCTCAAAGTGGCGCTCTTTGGGGGAGGCCTATGTTCAGCAGTGGACATCTACGGGCTGATAATGATGATGATGAATGTCCAACCAGAAGAGAATGAGGAAAGAACTTTTAACCAACGCAACCCAGAAAATATTAACTGGATATTTAGATGAGTACACGCTGTATAGCGATTGCTACTAAAATTATAGTGTTTACCAAAACGTTTAATTGCGACTAACTATAACATGCCTGTTATGCTGTAATATTAAAATGAAGTTAACTATTTTAGAATAATTACGAAATGAGCCGATTGCACCGATTCAAAATAACAATTTAAGCAGACTAATGAAGAATAGCAACACTTGCTAAGTCAGTAAACTAGAACAGATTTCATGTAACTACTGACTCAGCAAGTATGCGTGTTGCAGTTTCCTAGTGATAATATTAGCTGTGACTTAACTCAACCAGGTGGCGATAATTCAAATAAAACTATAGACTTCCTAAATAAAACATTAATTTTCGGTGTTTTAAATTCATTTTTTATTTACTTACGTGTTAATGTAATAAATACCTACACACTAAAATATGGAGTTCATACTTAGGGCCCAGATAGTTAATATCTACAGTACAGATGCCTCATCCCAGACAAAGGAATAACTCGGACTATTTTACGAATTATTTTATTTTTGCATAACGCCAGATTATCAAGCAATATTTATTGCGTGTTGGCGAAGTATTGGGCCAAATGAATACACTGGACACTAACTAGTAACGCTCACGACAAAATCACTAAATTTTTTCACGTTCGGGCCGTTTTTCGTTTTACCTGTTGAGACCCTGCTTAGGGTGAGTTTTCTATTTGATGTATCCTAAAAATCCCATAGAAATCTCTTTTCAACTTCGCAATTTAAGCAAAACAAATAATTTATGCCAACTCACCTATCTTCAGAACTGAAACTCCTGAAGTTTTTCTTCCTGAAATCATCCCTCTGGTAGGGGCTGGAAGACCTCCTCGATTTTGTCGACCCGTCCGAAGAACTGCTCGACGATGAAGATGATGATGAAGATGACGACGACGAACTGAAATGTGGTGATGAACAAATTAGCTTGCGTTCGAAAGGGAGAGGTATTCGCTCAGATCCATATAAAGGAAACAATTTTCGCATATTATATTTTTTATTGCCAGTAAATCAGTGCTTTGGCGTAATGAGCGAACTGTACGTAGCCTTGGTTATTGAAAAAATTGGTAGTGTTATTAACTATACATAGACTTGGGTCCACACAAAAGACAGCAAAGACCTTGCAAACACAGAGGCAGAATACTTTGCTATCGTTTTGATAAGACTACTACTCACCTAGACGAAGAGTCAGAGCTTTCAGAAACTGTTGGCTTTCTCAACGGAGGAGTCATCGACTTATCAAACGTTTTAACGTTCGCCTTCTGAGGGCTCGGTTTCGCCTTTTTTACTACCGGGCTCTTAGACCGTGTGACTTGCCTTGACCACGATTTCGATCTATTAGGCCTTTCTCTCCTAGGCGACGGCGATCGTCTCTTATGATACGACCTGGACCTCGACCTACGTTTCCTTTTATAAGGAGAATCTGACCGTCTGTATCTACGGTAGCGACCGCGCGATCTGCTTCGCGACCTACTCCTAGAAGGCGACCGTCTTCTTCTCCGACTCCTTGATAGAGACCGCGACCTACGTCTATATTTAGATTCGTACCGATCTCTGGATCTAGACCGTTTGTCTTTGGCCTGCGATTGATCTGTTCTAACTTCTGCTTTCGGTTTAGTGGCAACGGTTACGGTTTCTTCAGGTTTTGTTATTTTCAAGTTAGCTGCCTTGTTTCTAATTGGGCTGCCTTCGCTAGACATCGACATATCACTATCGTTTCTCCGTCTATTCACCGAGGATTTTTCTTTAGCTATCGTCTTCGCTTTGGATAGTTCAGGGCACTCCGGTGTCGGGTCTGTTTGGGTGATTATACTAGCCGAGGTTGGTCTGCTTCTGTGTTTCCCTAAATGGAGAATTATCTTGTCTTCCCCGTGGTCAGCTTTGGCGTCGTAATCTCGAACGATGGTCGGTCTAGCGAACGTAAACACTTCGCGTTTTTCAACTGGAGATTTTAATTTGGATGTCTTATTCTCTTTCTGTTCTTCGTCCGGAGCCTTTTTCATTACAACGTCCTGTATGCTAGCGAATAGAGAGTTGCTCGAGATTTTAGTGTCAACTTGTTTCCCAACGCTCTTCAGTGTAGCTGTGATATCTTTGTATCTTTCTTTATCTATCTTCGCTTCTGAATGTTTCTTATCATCGACGGGGCTACGTTTATCTCTCTTCTCTTTAGTGTCAAACACATTTTGCTTGAGAACGTGGTCAGATTTTTTTATTTTAAAATTGATATGTGATTTCGAATCCATGGGTGGTGTCGTCGATTTCCTCTTTGAGTTTACGATGTGCCTCATTTCAGCTTCTAGCTTTTTGATGATGTTTTCATCTGTGTTAGTTCCAACACTGACCAAAATGATTTCCACGTAATCCGCTGGTAGCTGCGGTTTTTCGTTTTTTGGCGATGCTTCAGGCTGAGACATGCCAACTATTTTCATCATTTCGGCATCACTTATTAGAGGCTGTAGTTGTAAATTCTCCACTTTGGGGATCTTGCTCATAACTATGTCTTCATCTCGCTTCCTCATAGCTTCAGCTTTATGCTTTTTGGTGTTCATAAGGATCTTTCTGGAAGCTGCTCTAATAGGATCAAAAATCTTAATAGGAGCGACATTTGCCTCGTTTTCCGCGGAGTTCGTGAAGCCGTTTGATATCTTGTGAATAAGTGTTTTAGCAGTCTTGTCTAATTGTAGTGGGTGCGGCATATCGGGGAATATCGCTTCAGGGCTTACAGTGGTTGAACTATTATTTGAACTGGCCCCTTTTCTTAACTTATACTCTTGAAGGTTCAACTTCTTTTTCTTGGGCTCCTCTTTCTTTACATCCATTGCACGGTTCAATTCATCTTCAAATGCTCTTTTTTCAGTTTTGATTTGAACTTGCGGCATTTTTACATCTTTTTTATTACTAAAAAGCGCTGTATAAAAATTCTCATCTTTTGGACGGGTTTCTTCTTTCACACTTACACTGTTACAAACAGTTTCTACATTATTTACACATTTGTTTTTATTCCTATCTACTTCTTTAATATTTTTCTCAATGTTTTTCTCAATATTTTTCTCAGTATTTTTCTCAACATGTTTCTCAATATTTTTCTCAACATGTTTCTCAATATTTTTCTCTTGTTTAATATTAGGTACAATGTTCGAAACATCACTAAAACTACTACTATTACTACTACTCTTCTCTACATTATTATTATGTTTATCTTTCTGAGAGTCTTTATGATCACAGTTAAGAATAACTTCAGATTTATTTTTAATAGTTAACTTAATGCTACCATTTGAATTTTGACTACAAGGAGTATCACTTGCTTTAGAAGCACATTTGTTAATCACAGAATTGTTGCTTTTATCTTTAATTACTACATCGTTAGATACACTGTGCGTTGGGGAAAGTTTTTTACGGCAGTTTGACGGTGCTGGAGGTTTCACAGCCAGTTTTACGCTTGTTTTCTTTCTCAATTCACTATCACTTGCCACCTTTTTGTTTTTAGCATTCGCTTCGCTTTCATCGTCACTGCTAAGATTGTAAACTATCTTTTTGTTTTTGCATGTTCTGTGTCTAGAGCTTAGAATCCTGCTATTGCTGGACAACACTTCGGGCTTGAGAAGACTTTGCCCTCCCTTCAAGTTAGGCAAACTGTGACGCTTTTTGGACGAGCAGTAGTCGTGATCAGAATGGACGGGACTTGGCGACCGCCTGATTGCGGTATTTATCGTCGACGGCATCTGCAATAATGTCAACAGAGGGTGAATATGCCCTTTAACTGGATCTGAGGAATACCTGAAGGAAAAAGCTAGTACTTACCAATATTTGCCGCATTTTGTTCTTATTGAGTTGAACGCCGGCGTCTTGTAATCTCATTCCGTTTGTCAGACTGTTCTTATTAACGGGTTTCTTCTGCTCTTCAGGTGCTACAGGCGCCTGTAGTCCTACTCGAGAGGGTTTCTTACTTTTATTCAGCTTCTCCGTCGCTTCAAATTGCTCGAGAAGCGAGTTTAAGTTGTTAGCTTCAAGCACGGGTATCACTGTATCGTTGCAAGATTCAACGTCGACAAAATCATCCATATCAGCAGTACTTTTTATTTCAATTAGAGTAGGTTTAGCTTCAACGAGTACTTTAGGAATAATGGAAATAATTTTGGGTTTAAGTGGTCGTACTTTCCCTATAGGAGGGTTTTTCTTCACATGAAGTTCTTTTTTTATGGGAGGTTCTTTTTTAATAGGTATTTCTTTTATAATAGGGGGTTCATTCTTGTGAAGCTCTTTTTTTATAGGAGGCTCTTTCTTAACAGGAAGTTCTTTCATTAAGGGTGGTCCTTTTTTAGGTAGATCTTTTTTTATGGGGGGTTCTTTTTTAAAAGGCAGTTCTTTCAATATTGGAGGCATTTTCTTAATGGGAGTTATTTCTTTCATTGAAAGTGGTTTTTCTTCTTTAACAGGAGTTTTTTCTATGCAAAAGTCTAGAACGTTTGTTGCTGAACTCGAAGATGGGATTGGGGTAGAAGTCAATTTTCTAATCGAAACTAACTCTTCATTAGTCGTTGGTATAACATCGATCTTTGGTGAATCGATGGTGCCTTCAATCTCCATATCTTGCGGATCTAAATCATCGTCATGATTTACGGTCTTGTGTTCAGTTTGGTTTGTGATCAGAAAGCTGTTGACATCTTCTTCTGTCAAAGTGCGAGGGATATCGTCACTTTTATTAGAACTTTCATTTTTGTCTTTACCATTATCAAAAGCAAGATCTGAGAGATCAAGATTGAGATCTTCAAAACTCAAGCAGGTTTTGGCATCATCAATATCCATGCAAATGTTTTGCATTGGAGATTGTGGGAGCGAGCACGAACGTTGTATGCTTTTCAACTTCGTGTACGTCATCTCCTCTAATAGATATCGTTTTAGTTCTTCAATATTTGGTAAAACTTCCAAATCAGACTCATTTATAGAAACTTCTGCGTTATTTTCAGGCTCCACATTTTGAACAACCTCTTTCTTTGGTTTATCTTTTTTAATATTTTTTTCAATAACCAAAAACTCATCAACATTACGTATAGGTTCAGGATCTGGTATGACGAACTGAGTACTTTCTTCTTCGGGTAACTTGTGCTTAATAAAGAAATCATCAACATTTGGCACTGTTATAGACTGCTTTCTTTTGTTTTCCTTGCATTTGTCTTTAATAAAGTACTCATCTACATCTTTGACGACGGGACCATCCACTTCCAGTATATCTTTCTCTTTGATGAAATATTCATCGACATTTGAAACTACTGGCGTATCTAGATTTAAATCTATTCCGCTAGATATATCCTGTGCAGACTCAGATGAGTAATTAGTTCGATTGCGTTTCGGATTGTCCTCTCTATTTAGGTATTCTCCATCATCAATTCGATCCTTTTCAGGAATAGCATAATCTTGTTGATCTCGCTCGTCATCCGATGACGCCTCTATTAAGTCTAAGTCAGGGTTAACTGTGTAGACAGTTATGACATCATAGTCATGGCCTTCTACTAGAGTATTGTCTTCAAGAGTGTCTGACAGTTGAAAGTTGCGAAAACCATTCACTGCCTGGACGGGAACGGTCCGCTGCCGGCCGATTTCATCGTCAACATCAACGATTTCATCTTCATCGTCAATGTTAACTTCTTGCACGACAATGTTGTCGTCAAGCTGTTCGTCGTCCGAGTCTATCCTATCTTCTTGGATCACGATATTTTGTTCTACATCTTCATGTGCTTCAGTTTCTTCGTCTGAACTTGTGTCCTGGCTTGATTGTGTAGTATTCATCTGGAATAGAGTTGTTTCATTTCAAATACTGGAAGAATACGTCTTGAATAGTTTAAAAGATATATTTTATTTTGTAAGATGTCGGAAATGACTTGATATCATACTCACTGTTTGATTGTGAACCCACTCCTCGCAATTGCTGTCCTCAGACTGCGTTCTGGCTACATATGGCCTTTGCAGCGCAATCTGGGTGTACTCCGGGCTGTTTTGGTTGCTGCTTTCCGATGACAGAGAGTCACTTTTGGCGCGCATGACCTTGTGCCCTATTGTGCGGTAGCGGGCTTGGTGGTAGGAGTTCAGGACGTGCGACTCCATGTCTGGAAATAGAAAATTTTACAGGATTAGTTTATATATTAATTAACTACCAAATCAGAAAGTTATCTATTACAAATTTTGCAAAAAATTTCTATAACTAAGACAGTTGTTTATATCAACAAGAGTTACCAGTTTCACTGGAAGTGAAGTAAAGCAAAGTTCAAAAAATCTCTTATGACATGAGCGATTATTTTATTTTGTAACATAAGCCTTAATATGTTACAAAAAAAAACACTATCGTAAAAATAACGAAACCGAAAATTTCGAAATCATCATAATACACGTTTAATCAACTCAATAATCTATTGCAAACAAAAGTACCTACACTACATATTTTTTCATAAAAATCTTGTGTGTAGTGTAGTGTAGAGTATGGGGGCGTCCATAAATTACGTGAGGTGTTTTTTTAAATTTTCTGTCCCTCCCTCCCCTATTGGTGAGATGTCGTGAGATTTTGTTCAACCCCCTTCCCCATCCCCCAATCTCACGTGAGATTTTTCAGAATGTGGGTTTCTTACGTAAACGCGTTGGGTTGTTATTGTAGAAAGAAAAAAAAACAATTTGCTTCGTGGTTTTATTTTCTTTCAAACTAATTAGTGAATAATCTTAATCGTATTACGATGACGCTCAAGATTAAATCTTGAGCATGTACATACAATTTGGATTGAAAGGACCAAAATAGTATAATTTATTTTTGTTTCAATCAGTACAAAAATTGCGTGATATTTGTCGAGACCCTCCCTCTCCCTAACGTGAGATTATATGAGATTTAACCCCCCTAAATCATCTCACGTAATTTATGGACGCCCCCTATTGGGTTTCGAAACATAACACCGGGTACATAGCAAATAGCAACCGGGTAATGGCGGGCCAATCCATTAAAACCTTTAGACGAGATTGGTATGAGCTAAACAATTTCTGACAACAAGAAGAATACAGTTTCCTATTAAAGCACCGCAACATTTAATAATCTGTGTTCTTGTGACGTAAATACCTGCCCTGCCCCTCACTAATCTCTGAACGATAATGATAAGAATTAGTAATATGAAAAACTTTTTCTCACTTACATTACCACTCAAATTTTATAATACAAGTGAAAGTTATAGGCGGATTACGAAGATCACAGAACAATCATAATTAATAGTACAAGTATAACATACAAACTCATCGGGCGGCTGTGAAGTCGGCACGAAACCCTGCGCAGTAACAAGTTTAGATGTTCGCGGGAGGAGGTAATCGGTGCTTGCAGCGCACTTCACACCGCCATAGTCAAGTGTCCAGTTAAGAAAAGTGTCGAATCGAGGAAAGAGTCGAATTAGCGAAAGTAGCGAATTAACTAAAGAGTGTTGACTTGACCTGACCCTTGAGTTTGAATAGCACTCTACCTATGAGACGTCCAACACTACTGCAGCACTATAGAAACTTTTTTCAAGCTGGTCTACAAAGACCACGACCACGAAGTATTGCCTTATCAACCTTCACCCTTTATCTCTGGTCTACATATTTGGCAACTCTTGAACATCACCTATCAACCTACTTGGTTGATAAGCGCCTTCAAGTGGACGTCATCATTCAAATATGAAACGTCTATGAGCGTAATAGATAAACGAATATGAAATTTTTATCAAGGTCGCTATGCGAAAGATTACATAAAACGAAATTTTTTAAGCATTCACCTGATAATTGTAGATTGAACACAGGTCAACCAACACCACAGAGCATTAAAAAAATTACACTTCGGCGGTGGAGCGCTTTTTTTTCTTGCTTTGTGACCAACTGTGTCAATTCTAACTGGCCTCATAGGTCAGTGTGTTTCGATGCATGCGTATCAGATTCGCACTAGACCAGCCACGCAATGGAGCATTTTTTAAATAAGTAAATGACCAGATACGCAAATGACCAGAGACGCAAATCGCCGTAATATTCGCAGTCCGCAAATGAGCATGGGGCCTAGCAAAGATCCTTTCCATTAGCGTTAACGCAAACGATAATTCAAAAAAAATGTATGGGAAAGACATTACCTACGGAAATGTTTTCCGCAGTCATAGCTTAAGTCATTCCCATACATTTGAGATAAGATCCGCAATGAAGAGATCCGCAGGAGAACTAAAGTGACCGATATAGCTCTCAGAATTAGCAAGTTGAAATGGCAATGGGCAGGCCACATCGCTCGCAGAACTGACAACCGATGGGGAAGAAAGGTTCTCGAGTGGCGACCACGCACTGGAAGACGCAGCGTAGGCCGGCCCCCCACTCGGTGGACCGACGATCTGGTGAAAGCCGCGGGGAGCCGATGGATGCAGGAGGCGAGTGGCCGCTCAAGGTGGCGCTCTTTGGGGGAGGCCTATGTTCAGCAGTGGACGTCTTCGGGCTGTTAATGATGGTGATGATGATAATATATTATGAGCTATCGTTTGGAGATAAGGCTAATGGAAAGAGATTTTTGCTAAACCCCCTTGATACGGAAATAAAAAGTCACTGGTCATTGGCTCTTTAGTCTTCTTTTTTATGAGAATGAATGACGTGACGATCTGATCGTTCACCTGATGTTAAGCGACACGGCCGCGCATAACAGTTGCAGTGCCACTCGGAACTTTAAAATAATAAAGCTTCGCGTGACACTGCACTGCGCAAGTCATCCTGAAACATCACACAGTCTAGTAATCAGATTACTACACATACTCAGTCTCTACGGTGGTGGGTTCGTTTCCCATAAAATACAGATGCCTCCGGATAGTTCTAAAGACACGCAGTCAAAATCATGTAGACCTCGTCTAGAGACAACAAAGTGGTGAACAATATTAAATTATAAACGATTCGAAACAATCACGTTTCAACAAAAGAATGCTAAATAAAAAACTTTAGAAGTTCCCCCCTACTTACGCAACGGTGTGCGAAAGGGCAGCTTTATGACTTGGATTCAAAGGCTTCTTTGGTCCGACTTGAAGCAAAGTTTATTTATTTTTTAAATCGCGCAGAGAATTAGTTTAATGACGTAAGTAAATGGCTATTTAGAATTAATTTTTGGACAGTACGTAAGTTGATCTGCCGAATTTCGAAACTGTCCAATACCGAACAGAGGCCGAAACATCCATGTATCAACATTATAATTCACAGCCAAGACCTTTTTCTTTTCACAGAAAAGCCGCAAAAACTATCACTACCACCACCATTGTTTCCCGACATATTAATCTGGGAGTTTTTAACGCTGAGAACCAGCTTCTAAGCAAGCATCCATCATCGACCGCGTCGTCACTTACCATCAGCTGAGACCGTGGTCGAATAAATAAATAGACAAATATAGTAACAAACAGATATCTAACTTTCATTCTATACTAGGTAGCTGCGCCCCGGGTTCACTCGCGGCTAAAAAGTATTCTAATTGTTAAATTTCGTTAAAATCGGTGCAGCGTTTGCGGCTTGAAGAGGGAACTAACATACGAACAAACGTAAGCATTTACACCAATATTGTGAAGTGTGATAGTGTAATGATTTAGTAGAGACGAGAGGGCGTACTATTCGATATTCTGTGGCTCTATAAACAAACAGAATGCGCTCGTGCAGTTGCGGCATTTTTGGACGGTTGCCGACCTGACGTTTTCCGATTACACACTTACTTATTGATTTGTAACTTTCTGTTACCTTCATTACACACAAGCATTGACTATAAATCCAGTTGACCAACGATACAACTTCCCCTCGTACGAAAATTAGTAGTTTATTTCAACTGCCAATCCTACGAGAGGAAACGGGACACCCAATGTGTCTTTTGTTCCATCCTGCTCTGTCCTTTGTAATTTCGTATGACTTTGTTTCAATTTGTTACCTCGCCCCCCCCCCCCTGCCCCCGTAGGCGAGTCGTGTTTGTACGAGAAATTAATTTCTTTTTATGAGAATGAATGACTTGACGAGCTAGTCGTTCACCTGATGTTAAGCGACACGGCCGCCCATAACAGTAACAGTGTTACTCGGAACTTTAAAATAATAAAGTTTCGCGTGCCACTGCACTGCGCACGTCATCCTGAGACATCACACAGTCTAGTAATCAGATCACTAGACTGTGTAATCAGGTCATAAAGTCTCATTTGCCCAGTAATTTCACTAGCTACAATGCCCTTCAAACCGGAACACAGTAGTGCTCGCACACTACTGCTTGGCGGCAGAATAGCTGGCAAAGCGGTGGTACCTACCTAGACAAACTTTGCAGAAAAGTCGTACCACCTAGTGAAGTTCACGAGCTATCAACGGGGAATTTTGGCGGGAACGCGGAAAAGTTCACGTCGTTGCATTGTATTATTTTTCAAAACTTTTGCTTTTTCCAGTGTTAATGTTTAAAAGTGGTGGCGTTTTACGCATTAAGTGCTGAATTACGAGCATGAGTGAGGGAAAGTGATATAATGTGTGAAACGAGATTTTTCGTGTTGCTTCCAAAACTCCATAGATGCTTCTAGTAAAGTTGCCACCACTTTGCTGGAGCATGACTTAGACTGTACTATGACTACTTGACTTAGACTGGACTATGACTATGACTAGGACATGACTTTGCGTGAAATATATTATAACACGATGAAAATATAATACTTGACACTGGCTAAATACACTATGTGTGGAGCCAAAGTATAAGAAAAAAAAAAAAAAAAAGCTATCAACGGGCTTTATAATCTTTGCACACAAAAGACCAACCACCCCCGAAATTTCTTACAATACATTCATAATTATCATCTTGTTTCCATAATTACCATGCATGGGAGGTGGCTTGGTGATCGCAGGTCCCAGATGTACATGCAGTCCCGGTTTGCGAATAGGTCCCCCACTATCTCTTCCCGTGGATGCCGAAGAAGCGAGCTGGGTAAGGGAATATCCAGTGGGCACTGGGCAGTAGCATTTTCGTCACCCCATCGTCGCCGCCCAAGACACGTCTTGAGCGACCCGGAAGATCCTATAGCAGCCGTTGTTTCGGCTGCGCTAGGATCACCGGACCAGTCTAGCCCTTCTGACTCAGGTACCGATTTCGGCCCCGGTATAGGATACCAGCGTAACACAATCAGACACCGACCTCGCCGGCGAGGTCGACGTACCCCCCGTAGGTTAGTTAGAACGGTCGCGACTTTCCATAAGGTCCACTCCTCCAGCGGACGTAGCCTTCTCGATCCTCTTATCCCGGTAACAGCCCAAGCCGAGTCTCGCACCCCAGCGGTGCCCTTGAGCTAGTTGCCCCCCACTTTGGCGGCTGGTTGCCTTAAGCGCCTGCCCTCCCGCCTAGTGACGCTGTAAAGGTCGGTAGAGACCAACAGCATTAGCCCATTAAAAAAAAAGGAAAAATAAAGCATTTTCCTCGGTTCATTACAATCTGCGATCATCGCCTGCCAAGCGTGGTGATTACGGTAAATCCCTCCTATGATAGGCGTGTTATAGGGGAGACGTATGCTCATAAGTGGACACCTACCAACTGACTATATGTTGTCTATATATTAGGCAATAACCAAATATTATTTAGGTACGTCGCATTCAGTTAAATTATGCACAATCAAACCTTTATCGAAAATAATCTTCATGTAGAGATAGCAAATAGTTTGTGAAGACACATCAGAGTAGGTCAAGGGGCTTTCCACGCAGACTTAAGGTCGCTGCTCATTACACCGACCCGGCACCCGACCCGCAACGCCTCGCCTCGAGCGGTAAGTATTCTTTAATGAATTTATATGGGCATGCGCTCATTACATCAACTCCGTATCGTCACCGGATCGCCTCGGTCTAAAGCTGCCCACGCGGGGGCGGCGAGTGAACCACTCGGTGACAAATGACAATTCGCTTTCATCACGCGACGTCCAAACCAAAAGTAACAACGAGTCGTCCACCCGTGGACCACCTGTCGACGCCGAGCGACGAGGCGGTGCTGGTCCCGTGCCGGGTTGGTGTAATGAGCTGCGACTCTTACGTTTGTTAAACTTAAACCAATGAGCGATTAGTATTTTTGAGAACTTTAACAAACGTAAACGGAATATTATTTAATCAAACCTTTATCGAAACCACAGATAATATAATACCGACAGTCGAAAATAATCTTCATCAAGAAATAGCAAATATTTTTGAAGACAAGTCTAAAAGGGGGGGCCTTCGACACAGAACGACTCGTTTTGTTATCCTGAAGCACTCGAATTTGTTTGGTGTGATAATTGATCAGTCATCAGTAGCCTAACCCTGGTTTCTGGTACGTTTGTAAAACTAAAACTCACGTAAACTTAAAAAGACTGAACACTCATTGGTTGCCTGTCTGTCATCGGTTATCCTCAACCAATGAGCGTTAGTATTTGGTTTGTTAAGTTAACATGAGTTCACAATCGTACTAGAAACTGGGGGATTACTAAGTAGTAAATCCTCTGGCCTTCTCTAGGCAAACATCAGTCACCATCATCAAGTATTCAGTGCTATGGCGTGTCCGGTTCCGGCGCGTTATATCGACACAAATATAATAACGCTAAAGGCTTTCGCAGCTCTTGGGAAATACGACCATAGCTCAGTTGGGAGAGCGCCTAATCCGGCGAGTTAGCGATTGCTAAAAAACTAGGACTGCAGTAGTGATGGATTAATTAGCATTCACATTCATTTTTAGCATGTGAAAACTCAATTAGCATTTCGCAAATGAAATGTAGTTGCGAAATTCTGTGAAATATGAAATTTCATTTCAATTAATTTAGTTCATTTTGAATTTAATTTTTAATATAAAATTTCATTTCATGTTTCATTTCATTTTTCATATAACTTTTCGTTTCAATTTTCATTTCAATTATCATTTCCATTTCATTTCATTTTAGCAAATAGCATAGCAATAGCAATTAGCATGCTAAGACTCGTGAATTAGCATGTTTATGAAATTTACGCAAAATAGCATTAATTTCCATCGCTAGACTGCAGTGTTACCCAGAACTCTAAATTAAAGTAACACTGCACTGCGAACGAATCCTGAGACCTCACGCAGTCTAATAAAAAGATTTCATTGAGATCATTATAAAGTCTCCAGTCAACACTAGCAATCACTAGCTACAATGCCTTCCAAAACAGAACACAGTATTGCTTGCACATTGACAGCAGAACAACTGGCAAAGTGGTGGTACCTACCTAGACAAAGTTTGCAGAAAAGTACTCTCACCTACAACATCTTTAGGTGATATAGACGAGAGTGATATTACGCCCTAAACACCCTTAGTTTTAGAATAGCCAATATATAAAAAATCAAGTGCACAGCTGCACACACACAAAATAGTGTGAAGTGAAGAATATCTAGAGATAAAAATGAAATGAATGCACAATAATAATAATCGATAACAATGTAGTATCTCTATCGATGGGGAAGAAAGGTTCACTAGGTGGACTGACAACCTGGTGAAAGCTTCGGGTAGCCAATGGATGCAGGAGGTAAGCAGCGCTCAAAGTGGCACTCGGTGGGGGAGGACTACAGCAGTAGATGTCTTGAGGCTGATGATTGGTTGGTTATGTTTGATTTGATTTCTTTGAAAAACAATAGGTTTCATAATTAATGAGTTACAACCAACATACTGATTAAATATTGCAGAATTGAAATATAGATATTTCATCAAATTAATACATTATACTACCAAAGAGTATTAATTGACATGTGCCATACAAACTTTTTAATTTGTTTTTTTTTAATAGAAGCATGTCACCTTATTTACTGTCACACATTGGACATGGACGTCTCTCAGTGACAATAAACATCAAAACGAGTAAATAAACACAAACACAGTTTTGCTAAAATCCAAAATGGAAATATAAAAGAACAAAACTCCACCAAAGCTCAACAATAAAGAAAACAGAAGAAAGAAACATAAAGGTTATTTTAGTGACCTCTTTTAAAAAAAACTACTGCTTAGATATTAGGAAAAATCTGGTTTGTTTGTTTGCTGTTCATGCATAAGATTTATTATCGGGAACCGATGGATCCAGGAGGCGAGCAGCCGCTCAAAGTGGCGCTCATTAGGAGGCCTATGTTCAGCAGTGGACATCTTCAGGCTGTTAATGACGATGATTTATTATGGTAGGTGACATCATTGCCCAATTTATTTCCTGTTTATGGATAGCATCATGGGGTCTCATCAGATACAAACAAAATAGCCCAAACGTGAAAAAAATTTAGTGATCATATCGTGAGTTACTAGTTAGTGTCCAGTGTATTCGTTTGGCCCAATACTTCGCCAACATGCAATGTCGCTTAATAATCTTGCATTATGCAGAAATAAAGTACAAAAATAGCCCGAGTTAGTCCGTTGTATGGAATGAGGCATCTGTACTGTAGGTATTATATTATCTGGGGATAGCATTAATATAGTTTAACAATGTGGTTTCTGGTTTAAGATATTAATGCAAGATAATAATTAATTTGGATGGTACTGTTCTGGGAATACCTACTATTTTTATCAGCTTGGGAATATATACATAAAAATACCAGAAAACAATGTAGCTTTAATCATAGTTACTTCTAAACCTCAAAGCCATAATATTATTTACCAATCAAGGGCAAAGCACGGGTGAAACCTCTGTTTCAGATTGGCCCAAAATTATTTTGTATGTCTTAGGTTTCACTAACTAGTCGCTTGTGCCACCGGGTTACTTGTCTTCTTCTTCTCATATAGGCAAGTGGTCAGCCCTAGTGTCAGAATTTTTTGGTCACCCACAGGCTTTTGACTTGGCTTAACAACTATTGTCTTACAACAACAGCTGGGACCAATAGCTGCCCTCCGAAGCACAGCACTCAGATGTAAAGACCACTTTTTGCTTAGCAGTCTCGGTTAGGAACACCTAGCCATGCTTCGATTTGTAAAAGGTGGAGAACTCTATATTAGAACCCTAATTAGAACTAAATCATTACAGATATTATGATTCTTACATACAGGATAGAGAGCTTTTAGTCATTATATTAAAGTTTTCTTACTATGTTATGTACTACTTGACGGGTCCGATAGCTCAGTTGGTAGTACCCCTGCCTTCTGAACTGAGGGCTGTGGGTTCGATTCCTACCCAGGACAAATATTTGTGTGATGAACATAGATGTTTGTTCTGCGTCTGGGTGTTATATTGTATTCTATGTACATGTATTTACAAAACAAAAAAGTATCTAAGTATTATATCAGTTATCTGGTTCCCATAGTACAAGCTTTGCTTAGTTTGGGGCTAGATGGGGCTGTGTGAAATGTCCACACATATTTATTTATTTATTTATTAATGATAACGATGTGAAAGCAGTTATTTCCATTTTGTGTAGTTTAAGTTTTTGAATTTTCTGGCCTCTGGTTTTTCTTATTTTGTCAAACTCATGTTAACTTAACATAGCAAATACTGTACACTCATTGGTTGTTGATAGCCCATGATCAACAGGCAACCAATGAGTCTGTTTAGTATTTTAAATTTTACATGAATTTAACTTTAACAAATGTACCAGGAACCGGTGGTTAGTAAGTTAATGTGCTAAGTCTTAATTAATAAATGTATAGAGTAGCTTTGGATTAGTTACTCCAACTATTGTCTTATTTTATCATTTGAATATTTAACTTGATAGAAAAAGACAGAAGGTGGTTTAACTAGTCCAAAGCTACTTGATTAATAAGGCTGATAAAGTGTAAATTTGCATAATTAAGAGGTTAAACTAAGACAGTACATAATCTAATTTAAATATTTTCAAGTTCAGGTAAATTGTTTTTTATTAAATAAAACACAATTTTAACCCTTCCAAAACAGAAGACAACCCTATTACTATTTTCAAATTAAGTTCAGTAATATGTTTCTAAATAGGTCAAATAGGTTAATAATAAGCGGTAATAATAAAACTGATGTAAAACATAGTTAACCAGCTAAATTATGATGCTCTGCATAACAATTGATTTACAATATAAGGCTGCACACAATGTGTGCATCCAATAGTATTTGTCTTGAATTAAAATTATTAACTTTTCATACTAAACCTCATATAATATCATGACAAGAAAGTCAGATAGAGCTTAGAACACTAAATTAAAATTGAGTAGGACAACTTACACAACCACAATATCCTCCTCAGCCATGCCTCATGTTTACATCGATGTTTAGGAACACTGCACTACCTGCCTCCTCCCAAATTGAGCCAACTTTGCCACCGGTGACATAATTATCCGCAGAAACGTGCCCGAATACGGGATACCGCGGCAAAGCCAGGACCAAAATATAACGACAACTGTCAAACCATGCGTGCTCGATAAAAAAAACAAGCAAGCCGATCACGTGATTACAGAAATGTACAACACTAAACCAAAGAAAACCGTTCACAGCCTCATAAAAGCAACAATTACACACGCGCTCGCAAAAGTTAACGGTAATCTCGGTTGCAACAAAAAATCTGCACCAAATACTGACACCTTTTAGGTTATGTCTGCGATTGCTGATTTTTTGCACACCGTTGGGTATTAACGAACGAAATGTCATAATAACACTGTATTTACATAAAATTAACAAAAATTAAGTTAGTTTCTATGTTATAAACAAAATAAACAACATTGTTTCGACAATAATCACCCGCGCAAACCTAACCTTGATTACGGGGATTGCTAAATTTCTAGTTCAAGGTCCCATGAAAAAACTGAAAAGTCACATGAAGGCGTTACACAAACAAATCTGTAATATCATTGCGACCCGCACAGAAATCTATTTTAAGACAAACAACAGACGAAAAAAGCACTAACCTTACAACCTCAAGTGACGGCTTTATCCATGTACAATAATAATTTAGCACTTTTAGGTCGTCAACACTAATCACTACACACTTAACATACACAATAATGTTTCATGCACTTTTTTGACATAATTATTCAAGATATAAATGTTTTTTATTATAAAATTAACACTTTTCACGAAACATCACATGTTACGAACTTCACAACTGCACCACAGAGAATATACTGATACTGCACATTTTTCGGATTGCCATCATTAAAGTTCCATAGCTGTCAAATGAAAATGCCACAGTACTTAGATCGGTAATAAATAATCGTTTTCATCGATTCTGAAATTCTGAAACTTCGAGAATAGATTAAAATTGTTTTGGATCATGCTTTTCACAAATCTTTTAGATGTCTCATGATGGAAGCCGGGAAAATTCTGCGGGAGAAACATCTGAAGCACTAGAAGTAATTAAAGAAGAACATTCTCCAGCTATATCGTCGGTCCAAATGGACAACCCTACGGCCCCTGAAAATGATCACCCAAAGGCATGCACTGACTGCACGTGTGTACAGCAAATTGTAAAACCACAGAGAGTACTAAGTCCAGAAGAAATTGAAATTCTCATAAAGGAAAAAGAAGAACAGTTAATGAAAAGTTTCAATGAGCGTTTAGCAAGAGAAATCGATGCTATCAAAGAAAGAGCTGATTTCATACTACAGTAAGCTTTGATATAAATAAGTTAAATACATATTCTACTAATTTTACACCAAATCATAATAAAAGATGAATTAAATAAAAGAGCTCAATAATGTTGGTTATAATCACTCATTTTTTTCCTATTTGTATACTTATAGGTACGTCGAAGCCACATTGAATTACATCTCTGTCAAAGTTTTATTTAATTTGTACATTAATTCCAAACCTAAAGCAACAACTTTAGTTGGGTACTATTATGCGTCACCAAAAAAATCTTGAAATATTTTTATCTACACTTACAGGAATGAGCAAGTTCGTGCTTCGTACATACTTCGAGAAGCGCACCGAGAAAGACAAGAAAAAATTAGTGCTCTCCAAACTCAACTTGAATGTAAAAATTTAGCTGGATTGATGTACGTCATGTGCACTGAAAGAAGAAAAAGCAAGCTGGAACAAATGAGACTAACTGAAGGTGAGAAAAATATGATTTAGATGTCATCTCATACTATTCATAAGCGCATGATAATTTCAACTTTTGCCTCTATACTAATAACAATAAATAAATTGTTAATTTTATAGTTTTAGTAGTTTCGTTTTATAAAATAGTTTAGTTGTATTTAGTAAATGGGTGTTTTATATTATATAAATAAATAGATTATGTTTTAAAGGAAAAAGTAGAATCACGAGCGGGGATTGAACCCGCATCCATCCATCCTTCAAGCCGGGATATGCTTTACTTAAGCTACCGTGACAAGTGGTCTCATGTCCGAATTTTTCCATCACCATTGGGATGATTCTTAAGAATCACTCAATAGATGGCGCTACCAACCCCGTAAAGGTGAAGGAAAAATTCGGACATGAGACCTCTTGTCACGGTAGCTTAAGTAAAGCATATCCCGGCTTGAGGGATGGATGGATGCCGGTTTAATTCCCGCTCGTGATTCTAATTTTTCCTCTACAAATTAATCTGTAGATTACGCTGAGCAGGCGATACTGCTATAAAAATCATAAATATTATAAATAAATAAATAACATAATGTATTTCTAAAATAATATTATGCCAAATACTGTTTGTTTGACTGTGTGGCTATTTTATTAGCTTGAGTAAATCGATTATAAACCTCGATTATGATTAAAATAATTATTGTTTCAAATATTTCCTACACTGGCAACTCAGTATTTAAGTGGAATGAGAAAACTATTTTTACTTATTTTGTCTAAACGTCATCAAATGCGTGAAATGGAACGCATGATTGCTCGTGGAATATCGCAGGGTTGACACACACCAACACACATTCGCTGGGTTCTTGTTTTCAGAATACACAAAGTACATTTTTGCTTTGCAAGACATCTTGACTGAAGCTCAGAGTTTGATTTTAAATTTATCTAGAGGCTATAAAACTGCTGCAAGGGTCGACGAAGAATGGAGACAAAAAGTATCAAAAATATTGTCTGAGGTTCGCATACTTAACTAATACTAATCTTATACTATTTATAACTATTTCCAATGTTTGACAAAAATGTTTTCATGGTGATAATGTACAACCGTTTTATTTGTCTATTACTTTGTAGTTTCAAATGTTCGTCCACGATTATGCCAAAGGAACTCCTGAGTCTGATCAGTTTTTCTTTGATTTGCCTACTATATTAAAAACGGAAGCTCCGATTGCGGACAACCCTAAAGAAGACCCTTGTGAAATTATTGAGGAAGAGTGTGGCGAAGAAGAAGAAGAAAAGGAAGTTTGTAAGTTTCCTGTAATTGATTAATCTCTTAGGTCAGCTTTACTTAGCCCACATACTCCACACGCACATTCGGTTAGCCAGAGAATAATACTTACAAATGCCTTCACCTACCTACTTAATATTAGAGAAATTATTTACAGCAACAAAGCCAATGCATTTTGATATTTTCTAATTTCTAGCCAATGAAAAGAAAGAATGGTACGAACGACTAGACGGAGCTTGTCGTCCTTTTATCATGTTCGGAGACATGGCTGAATTCAAACCTCCACAGAGGCGTGAGGCCCTCAAAACGGTAAAAGCATCTAGAACTAAAACGGCGCCTAGGAAATGGAAAGAGTATGGTAAGACACTTCGGTGGGATTTGCTATGTGAATTTTGTCAGGCGTAAGAAATAGGGCGGAATGCACAACGTTACATGTACAATTGTACATATATCGAGTAACGAGTTATCGAGTCCTATCTGATAAAAATAGCTTACAAGTTTTGCCATATTTTAGGGCTAGATGGCGCTGTGTGTTTTTATTTTATTTTATGATAACTCCCAAATTATTCCAGTTTTCAACGAGATGTTCGTAAAGAGGGACTGTGAGAATGCAGACGCCATAAAGGACGAGTATCCACTGAGAGTGCCAGCGCCGACCCACTGGGTGTGCCAGCAAAGTCAGCCGGAAACGGGGAATGCCTCTAGGCTGGTATAATGAGCTTCAGTAAATAAAATATCTGAAAAGAGCTACCATTCTATCGCTCTCTCACTTCGACTGTACCTAGATATAATGGTGGAAAAGAGAAAAAAATCATCATTATCATTATCAACAGTCTGAAGACGTCCAGTGCTGAACATAGGCCTCACCAGAGAGCGCCACCGTGAGTGGCTGTTCGCCTCCTGCATCCATCGGCTGCTTGCGGCTCCCACCAACACAGTATTAGATATAGGTACAATACCGCGGCTTTCACCAATACAATATTTCTTTGCAATTGTATTATTAGGTATTTACTTATGTGCGGAATTCCACTCGCCTTTACAAACGGTTATAGAAAACTTCGTGAGGAAATCGGCAAGTTCAAAAATCGCAAGTTGAGGTATGGTCCACGAACTCGCACGTTCCCACAGAATAAAGAGTAAAGTAACTTGATCAGCGTGGCTGCTAGTGATCGAGCAAATGGTACCTACCTATGGGCTGTTTAGTAATACGTCGTCAATTCAAACTCACTCTAACCTACTTACCAACGGCCCCGGTAGCTCAGTTGGTAGTAGCCCTGCCTTCTGAACCAACGGCTGTGGAATCGATTCCTACCCAGCAAAAATATTTGTGTGATGAACATAGATGTTTGTTCTGTGTCTGGGTATCACATTGTATTCTATGTATGTATTTACAAACAAAAAAGTACAGATTAATAGCAGATTTATAGCAGGCGATACTGCTATAAAAAATCATAAATATTAACTAAAAGGTATCTGAGTATTGTATCAGTGGTTCCCATAGTACAAGCTTTGCTTAGTTTGGGGCTAGATGGCGCTGTGTGAAATTTCCATACATATTTATTTCATTATTTATTTATTTACCTTACCAGTTACCTATACTTACCTAAATAATACAGTTGTAGTATTATTCGCAGTCGTCCATGTACAGCCGTCGAGCTACTAGTGTCGATATTCGAGGGACCATGGGCTCCATTCTGAAGATGATGTGAGTAGTACTGAGTACCTCAATAGTATGACGTCACAGTAGGACCACGAGGATATGTAAGTATATCCTCGTGGTCTTACTAGTAGGACAAAATAGTAGGATCACGAGGAAACAGCGATATTTTTGTCGGTAAAAACACTTTCTTACAAAGCGGCCTCACCTTATGGTAAGTGACGATGCGGTCGACCATGGAGCATGCTTGCTTAGAAGAAACCGGTTCACTCTAGCCTTAAAAACTCACAAATTATATTTGTCAGGAAACAATGACGCTATCTATGGTCATAATACATTCAAACAAATTGATTTGTAGGTACCGAAGAGAATTTTGCTTTCTGGATATTCCCTTAGCCAGCTTTTACGGCACCCACGGGAAGAGATGGAGTGGTTCTGGTTCAATTCTCACACCGCCGGGAGTACACGGTTAATGTACATTGTACAATAGCCTATCTAATTTTATGACCGTGACTTGGTAAATATTAAAATAACAAATACCGCCCAAACAATCACATACTCTAATAGATCTTGGACCCTAACTACAATCCCCATATATAGGGACACAGGAACTACGAGGACCATGGTCCAAAAACACCCAGATACGGGACAAGAAGTTGAGCCTTCTTTTTCCTTATGCAAACACTTGTCCTGTCGCGGGAATCGAACGCCCTGCCTCTGGGTTATGAGCTGACCTGCTCAACCACCACACCACATAGGCTGTCAATGCTGTAATCATGGTGAGTGTGATGCTGTGATCTTCGTTTTCAGCTCATGTGCCCCACAACAGCAGGTAAACGCTACCATGCTACTCGGCGCTCGGGATTCTATGGAGATAGCGTCTGCTACGAAACTGAATAAGGTATATACAGGGTTACAGGGAAAATCGTGCTAGATCCGTTTAGGGCGTGGAGTACCCATCATTTCTGACTTATTTCACTATGTAACACCCTAGCCTAAACTTAACCCTTTTCGAGATATTCGACTTTTAATATTTTTTGTGAAAATTGCCGATTTTTAGGCTACAAAATTTAATTTTGTTTATTTTGTGAGTCTTATTATTATGATTATTGCATTTTTACATGTGTATTAAGATGTTTTAGGACGGCAATCATTAAAATAGTACATAAGTTAATTGAATAGACCGTAGTAGACAAGTGAAAGTTAAGAAATACAAAAAATATTAGAAACTGTATTATTTTTCTCTAAGGAATATCTAAATAAAATATTAAGTTGAGGCTAGGTTGTTTCATAGTGAAATAAGTCAGAAATGATGGGTACTCCACGCCCTTAACGGATCTAGCACAATTTTTCCTGTAACCCTGTATAATCTTCCCTACCAACAGGGATAAACTGTAACGGAAATTCAAGGTCTGTGGGATAAACTAACAGCTATGTAATTCAAGCCTGTTTTTGATTAGGATTACGCTTCACTGAAACCTTCTCAAAATATAAGAAAAAAATACTCATATAGGCCTTACTCATTACTCACCTTACTAGGCCCGTATGGTCTATATTAATTAACTAAGTACCTACTTCATTGGACAAACTAACATCTAGGGAATGGGCAGCGACCGCCTCGTCTCGGTCTGTCAACAAGACACCTGCCAAGCTGGTGATTATGACAAACCCTGGCTACCCCGTGAAAAGTACCTATAATATTCAGCAGCGGACGTCTCCTTGCTGAAATAAATAGGAAAAATTAGTTGGTTAGATTTTTATTCACCTTTCCGATACATTGTAATTTTTTTTTATCAATGTCGTGAACATAATCTCACCTGATCGGAACTTCGATGTGGTCTACGTCGTGGTTGTGGTCACGCTGGTCTAGTAAATACCTACTCACTCTTGATTGGAACAACCTCGGGTTGCAAAATGAACGAATGAATGCTGCTGGTCAAATGATATTCTAGCTAGAGGTCTCTAGCTCTGTACCATTCCAGAAAGAAAAACGCAAAACCAAAGACCACAGCAAGGTGATCCTCAATATAGGCAGCAAAAGAACATCGATGTTTAACGACAACAATCACTTGGAACCAGAAGACGAGGAGAAAGCTCCAGAGTCAGAGCTACTGTGAGTGTAGATTTTATAATCAGTATAAGACTGTAGGTAAGTATTATATTATCTGGGGTATAGCAAACAGCCCGCCTGATAAGGCACAATCGACACCACCGTGCTTTTGTAGAATTAAGTTTAGCCTCCGCAATCTGATTATAATTCGCTTCGGTCAGAGCAAAATGTACCTACAATACCTACGTAAAATGAGCACGACACTCAAAATGAACACTACGCAAAATGAACAAAGGTACGCAGAATGGGCAAACCGTAAAATGAGCGCAGTACGCAAATTGTACAAAACTCATAATGTTCCTACCTACTACAAGTAGACCCACACGCCTACACACAAAAAAATCTTGAGCATAATTCCTAAAAAGTTGGTTGTCAATTTTATTGTAATACTTAATTACTTACAAGTCTCCTTTTGAGTCAAAAATACCGTGGAATTACCAGAATTACCCGACCCGACGGCAGGTTCACTACCTATAATTTTATTTAGTGGAAATCTTTTCGTTAAAGATATAATTAGGTAATTACAGAATATGTTTCAATTTGCAGTGAATGCAAGCATAGTGACGATGATGAAGATGACTCAACTTCCGTTCTAGGGTGAGTTTCACCTTTTTTTTTTTTGAGAATGAATGACGTGACGAGCTTGAGGGTCTCTTGAGGGCTTCTCGAAAATCATCGTCATCATCATCATTAACAGCCTGAAGACGTCCACCGCTGAACATAGACTCCCCCAGGGAGCGCCATTTTGCGCGGCTGCTCGCCTCCTGCATCCATCGGCTCCCGCAGCTTTCACCAGATCGTCAGTCCACCTAATGGTGGGCCATCCTACGCTATTTCTTCCGGTTCGTGGTCGCCATTCGAGAACTTTTCCCCATCGGTTGTCATCGTGTGTCTCGAAAATAATCTACTTAAATTGTGTGTAGGAAATGCAAACGACAAAGTGGTCCCAGGCCTTAGATTAGGACCACCTCATCTCTTATGGGTCCATATTAAAATCTTCTGGTATCACCAAACCGCCTGCCAAGCGTGGTGACTGGTGATTATGGCAAACCTATGGTAAGTGTCTACAATGACCACTTATGGGGACGCCTGTGTTCAGGAGTGGACGTCTTCGAAATGCTGATGCGTGTGTTAATATGATTGATGAAGATGTGAAGACATTCCCATTAATTTCTTCCTACTGATGATGGAAATCTGGTCTTTCAGGAGCGTCCACAAGGATAGCCTCACGGTGATACCATCCCACATGCCTGATCAGGACCCCAAAATACATTATGAGAGGGTGAATAAACCTTACTTTACATTCAAAAGTATCTTAGATATGCTATGCCTATAAATGATAGCATGGCAGCAGGGCTAGATAACTCTCGACATATCTTGTCTGTCGAGAGAGCGTTAACACCACAGACATTTACTTACTGTCCAATAGTATTAAATATCTGTGGTCAAGATCAATGAACAATCACGCGGGTCTCGTCATAAGCCTTTTGTTGCGCTTTCAATCGTTCATTGCTTTCCTTTGTTCGCTTTCTCGAGAGAAGAGATATGTCAATTTCTACAGTTCATGCTGTATTTTTCAACTCTGGTATAGGATACCAAACTCACTCTGAACTTGGCTAGGTACCTATATTATCAACAGAGCGAATGCTCAGGGGTATGTGTTTCTTTACTTTCAAAAGACGCGTCCAGGGGGTCTAGCAGAGATACCAATCACTAACGCTAACGCCAAACGCTAACTCCAAAATGTACTGGGGGTCTAGCAAAGATACTGACCACTAACGCTAACGCCTCACGCTAACTCCAAAAATGTATTGAAATGACATTCGCTGTGGAAAAGTTAGAGATTTCCGAAATGTCATTTCAATACATTTTTGGAGTTAGCGTGAGGCGTTAGCGTTAGCGATTGTGATCTTTGCTAGATCCCCAGAAATGACATTTCTGAAATCGCTTACTTTTCCGCAGCGAATATCATTTCAATACTGTTTTAGAGTTAGCGTTTAGCGTTAGCGTTAGTGGTTGGTATCTTTGCTAGACCCCCTGATTCGAATCCCGCATGGCCCTGCAAACTGTTACTGTTTAAAGGTGGGTTTTTTTCACCAATAAGTTAAGGTAACCAATGGTTAAAAAGTCTAATAAATTTTAACCATCAGTTAGAATTTCTTACGATTGGCTACCACAACTATTGGTGAAAAACACACCCTAAGTTATGTGCAGAATTAACACCCGTTCTTACAAAGATGAAGGAACACTTCATCAGCTTACACGCGTGGAATGCCCAAGAATAACAAAATAAAAAGACATTCATGTCATCTACCACCCTGCACTAGGCCAACGTGCCGAGTTATGGCCAATAATAATCAAATTATCATGCTTTCTGTCTCTCTGCGTGTGTGAAACCGCTTGAGTTATACCTACTCGCTATTGTTAACATATTTTAAGCGCCAAAATGCAGACACTTTTTCATAACTGACGTTATAACTTATAACAATAGAAAAAGCACAAATGTCCTACTTCCGACATTCCTTAGATGAAATCATAAAATTAGGCCTATTGTTTCCACCAGATCTGTCCAATGGAGATGTGTAAGCGCATGCACGTGGATTCGTTCACGAAGGCCCTGCCTCCGTACATGAGGGGCAACCCGTTCACTCAGTTCGAGCAGACCTATGACGAGTACCAGACATGTTCACCAGGTTTGACCTTTTTCCAGTAACTTTTCCAGTAGTGTGCAAGGACTGTGTGTTCCAGTTTGAAGGGCATTATAGATAGTGAAAATACTGGGCATGTGAGACTGTATGATGTTCCGAGTGGCATCAGTCATGACGTAACACCTGGCAAACGACTAGGACGGCACTCGGTACGGTCAATGATTAAAAAAGTTCCTCGAAGTGATTGAACAGAAGATATTATTAAATAAATAATAAATAAATTAATATGTGTGGACATTTCACACAGCGCCATCTAGCCCCAAACTAAGCATAGCTTGTACTATGGGAACCAGATAACTGATACAATACTTATATACTTTTTTGTTTGTAAATACATACATAGAATACAATATAACACCCAGACGCAGAGCAAACATCTATGTTCTTCACACAAATGTTTGTCCTCGGTAGGAATCGAACCCACAGCCCTCAATTCAGAAGGCAGGGATACTACCAGCTGTGCTATCGGGCCCGTCAAAATTATTATGCGTCCAATTGAAATAAAAATTGCCCACTCTACAAAATCTCAGCTGCCCAAGTTTCGTAGCGCGTAATCGACGACGAACGGTTATATTAAAAGTTGAAAACCTCTCGACCTAACCAGGTCGAGAGGTTTTCAACTTTTAATATAACCTTAGGTAAGGGTTTCGTTGATCCGTTGGCATGGATCTCACAGCACAGAATAAACAACATGTACCCACAGGACAAAATTTTGTGCACATGGTAAGAAAACGCGCGACATTTTTAACGTCGCGTCGCCGTCGTTTTGTCTGCATGTTACTGGTATTAGAATGTAGCGGTGCAATTCCAAATTCTAGATACTAGGGACACTGCGTAACCTATGTAGAAGTACCTACCTATGTTAAAGATCCACGCTGGTAGATTAACTTGATCAAAAAACTTATCCATTTCGTCTCAATCTCCAGAACAACTAGAAACTCTACGTAAGCGTATCGATCGAAAGAAGAAGAAAGAAAAAGCGGACCTAGCCCGTCCAGAAAGCAACCCCCTCCTGGAGTGGATGTCCAGCGGCGGCGTCGCCACGCAGACCTCCACCCTCTCCATGCAATCACTGCCACCATGCTCATGCCGCATGACCAGCCCTAACCATGAGCCTAGTAGAGGACGAATCTTTAACAGTGAGCTACACGTTTTTCAGTGGGGTCTTTCAGCTTTGCATTAATTTGTTAAGCGTTGCATTCGTTTGTTCAGCTTTGCATTCGTTTGTTTAGCTTTGCATTCGTTTGTTCAGCTATACGTTTATTTGTTCTTCTTTACATTCGTTTGTTCAGCTTTGCCTTTGCATTCGCTTGTTCAGCTTTGCATTCGATTGTTCAGCTTGCCATTCACTTTTTTTAGCTTTGCATTCGTTTTTTTCAGTTTTGTATTCGTTTGTTAAGCTTTGCATTTGTTTGTTTAGTTTTGCATTCATTTGTTCAGCTTTGCATTCGTTTGTTCAGCATAGCATTTATTCAATCAGCATTACTTTCCTTTAGCAAGGCATGCGTTTGAATAATGTTACTCTGCATTCGTTTATTCAGTTTCGTCATACACTTTGTTCATTCGTCGTTAGTAGGTAGGTACTAAATTTCTTTGCTTTGTTTGGTTTCGGTAGGCACTAGATTACTTCGCTCAACAATACATCCATTCGATAGGTACTCCGTTAGTTTAGTATTCGTAACTTACGTATAGTCTATTTACCTCTAACTGAATGAATTTGTCTCCAGTGGAAGACTTGATACCTATGAAGCAAGCCCTAAACGAGATAAACAAGGAGTTCTTCTACGACCCTACGATTGATTTCGACAGGTTCAAGGTCATTGGACAGGACAGTAGTGACACTATGTTAGTAATCTTACATATATTTTAATGTGATAATAGTATGCACACCAAAATTAATTATATGATGTTTTGTGTACTTCTACTATAGGATATCTTGACGTCTTGTAGTGGGATCTATAAAGGAGTATATGTACCCCTTTGAATCCTTGTAGTTTGGGTGAAAACTAACAGTGAGATACCTGGCATTTTCAGACAGACACTAATAAGGTGCCTAATTTGTAATCGTGTATAGAATCGCTTTTAAAATTTACAGGAATGGACAATCTGTTATACAGAAGCCAAACAGACTTCAAGAAATCAGAGATGTGCTGAAGCAGCACCCGAGCCTACTAGACATATTTCAAGCTAACGCCATGTAACTGCAAAAACAGGGAAGAAGAAGAAATAAAAGAACCTCTCCAAACATTTATTTCTAAAATTAAAAGTTATAAAATGACTAAGCACTAATAAAATTGAAAAAATTGAAAAATATGACTATGTTATGGTTAAATCTAATTTTAAAATTATGTAGATACTAGAAAATTTTATGAAGTAATAAAGTGAGACAAGATAGACGAACGGAGAAAGATAAGGACATGAATAAACTACATTACATCTTCATGAAGTCCAAAGAACATTTTTAACAATAAATAAAACCTAACAGGTCACATTTCGCATATTATATTCCATAGGATTATTAATATTACTTATCTCTCTTTTAATCGTTTCTTCTATAGTTGTGCACGTATCTTGTCTCTCCAAACATTTATTTCTAAAATTAAAAGTTATAAAATGACTAAGCACTAATAAAATTGAAAAAATTGAAAAATATGACTATGTTATGGTTAAATCTAATTTTAAAATTATGTAGATACTAGAAAATTTTAAGAAGTAATAAAGTGAGACAAAATAGACGAACGGAGAAAGATAAGGACATGAATAAACTACATTACATCTTCATGAAGTCCAAAGAACATTTTTAACAATAAATAAAACCTAACAGGTCACATTTCGCATATTATATTCCATAGGATTATTAATATTACTTATCTCTCTTTTAATCGTTTCTTCTATAGTTGTGCACGTATCTTGTTCACTATCTTTAAATTCGTCATATTCATGAATTTTCTCTTCAACTATTTCAACTTCTTTGAAAACATCTGATTTTATTCTGTCTACATCAAGATCAAGCTCTTGATTAACTTGATTTACAATGACTTCAGCAAAAGCTGGTTTAGCAAAAACTCTGTCAGTAAAATGTGATGATCTCTTGCCAATCATCTCTTCGAAACTTTTAGCTGGTAACTTAGTATAGCTTAAATGTGAAATTTCCATATTGTTTGTGGTCTCGTCAAGTTTGTTTGGGTTCTCTTCAAGTTCGTTTGCTTTTATGTCCGCTTGTTTTTCTTTATGTATTAGAATAAGTTCTGCAACGCTAGGCTTGGTATTAGAAAATAGCTTGATAGTTGAGTCAGGTTTCACAGGTATCTTTGAATCTTCTTTCGTCACTTTCGCTGATTCTACCGATTTCAATGATGGAGTTTTCGCGACAAGGTTTATAATTGCAGGATTATCATTGAGGGTAGGGATGACAGGGCTCGGCACAATCTCAAAAGGAACTTGCAAGCTGTTGCAGAGTGATTCGGCTTCTTTACGTCGAGCTTGTTTTCTATCTAATTGATTTTGTAGTTCGTCTATTCGTTGTTCTTTGAGTTTCAGTAAATTTTCGAGATGCTCCACCTATATTGAATTAAATATACATTATTTAAAGGATTTTGATATTTTGTTATAAGTACTTGAATTTTAATAACAAAGGTTTCACCTTCTGTTTTAGCAGTTCGGCAGAATCTCTAGCATCTTTGAGTTCTTCCTTCAAATTTAGGTACGAGTCGTGACTGACCACCTTTTGCTGAACTGCTTCCAGCACGCCGTTTATCCTCATCTTCACCGGCACTACTAAGACATTTTCTGAAACAGGAAACAGTCGCCGTAAGTTGAAATCGTTTCCTAACATTCCTCCTAGCATTTCCTAATTAAGTGAGAGCCACTATCACTTACCATCTTCTCCGCAAGCTTCATAGAAACTGCCACCGCTAGACATATTCTGCTCAGAATCTTTCATGCTTTTGTTCAAGTCTTCATCGCGGCGGATCTTATCTCGAACTGAAACAGCAACAAATTAAGAATACCTTCAATTTTACTTCTTGTTTGCTGATGGTAACTCTTTAAATATTTATATATTTTAAGAGGTCTTTTTAAGAGTTTAATACTACATCTATCTAATTATTCTAGATTCTGCTATAGAAATTCTTTGCAAACGTGAAATTATATCACTTAAATATAGGTACACCAGCAGAATATCTCTAAGTGGAATACCCAAATAGCAGGTACCTAGTCTGCTTGAGAACTTAAGATTTATACTCTGGACTCTTTTAGGGATTCTCTAAAACTTACCCATAATGAGGACTCTCTCAATGATTCCATTGTGGCAGTTTGCGAGCTGTTCCATAGTGTTGCAACACAATGAGAGCTTTAGCTTTTTTAGAACCTGTAAAACAAGGTTATTTTTACTTCTACAATTTCAGGCACTAGCCCCCAGACATATGAAATACTATCAGCACAGGTATTAGGTAGTCATCTGCTGATCACTTGCCTATCGCTGTTTAGGTAACCTACCTTACAAGTTTTTACAGCATATCAACTTCTTTAGTTCATTGATAGGCATATGTACTATGCTCACTTATCAGACATTTGACAGCCGAATTCTCCCAATTTAGGCCTGCCACGTGGTTGTGGGCAACCGATGGGGAAGAAAGGTTCCCGAGTGGCGGACCACGAACCGGAAGGCGCAGCGTAGGCCAACCCCCCACTAGGTGGACCGATGACCTGTTGAAAACCGCGGGGAGCCGATGGATGCAAGAGGCGAGCAGCCGCTCAAAGTGGCGCTCTCTGGGGGAGGCCTATGTTCATGATGATGATGACGTGATTGTGATACGAAATGGATGTTTTGACAGGAGAAATTGCGTTTACGCCTATCACGTTACTCTATGGCTGATACTGTTAGCTGAGAGGGAATGATCCTGTGCATTGACTATAAATCCAGTTGACCAACGATACAACTTCCCCTCGTACGAAAATAAGTACTTTATTTCATTTGCTAATCCTACGGGAGGAAGCGGGACACCCAATGTTTCTTTTGTTCCTGCTCTGTCCTTTGTAATTTCGTATGACTTTGTCTCGTTTTGTTACCTCTCCCCCTGCCCCCGTAGGCGAGTCGTGTTTGTACGAGAAATTATGTTCACGATCTATCAACGGGCTTTATAATCTTTGATCCTGTGGGTCTATAAGTATTATACCTATTATACCTAGGATAGAGCCTGCACCTTTAATTATTGAGCTTATCGTATTACGCTGGTTGGATTTAGTGTGGGTAAGTACCTTCCGATTGAGGGTCATCCAGTTGTTAAGCTTCAGAGAGTGGCTGTTCCTCGGCGGGTAGTTGTGCATCTCTACCAGTTTGGGATAGTGCACGTTGAGGATTTCGGCGAGTAGCACTGGAATAAACACACTGATCAGATAACTTGACCATCAGCCACCACCCAGTAACCAACCAGCTTAACCAGTAAGTCCAGTATAACTGAGGTTGTAGTTTGCAGCCTCAGTTGTATGCCTATGCCTGACCTCATACAAAGTCTGGTTTTTGTCTTTCAGTTACATATAATTTGTTTTAGTTTTATGATAATTGTGAGTGTGTTTTTAAAGTAAATGTACCTATTTTCTTTCATCCTTTCTTGACGCTAAGTGTGGCTGGAACCCTTGAAAATACTGGTGCGTTTAGAAATAAGTATTCGGTGTCTCAGCCAGCAAGTTTAATTGACGTGTACACGATAGTCGTGAAGTTGGACTTCTTACTTACTACTTAGAAAAAGTGAGAGACACAGGAAAAAAAACCTAAACATAGGTTAAAACCTAAATCATTTTAGGTTCGTTCCTTTTCTAGGAAGGTAGATTATCAAAGCTTGTTTTGCTTGTTGATGCTAATGCTACCGAGATGAGATCTTGAGGTATTGTTAGTATGATGATGATAGAGAATGGAGATCCACCTCCGCTTACCAGCATCAGAGAAGTCCCTGTTTATCTTCTTGGTAGGCCTGGACAGCTTGAAGGTGTCCACCCAAGCCAACACGGACTCAATCTCGGACAGGGGTATCGGCGACTCGAAATTGGACATTTTGTTATTTTTATATTACAATTTACGTTTACTATAACTATTTATTTACTTTTTTCAGTGCTAATTTCTGACATTACAATTTCTCTCAATTTTGTGACTGAGGGTTTTATTTTTTTATTTTGACATCTAAAGTTGTTAGAATGGTTTTTCGTTATTGATTTAGAAAAGAGATCCAATAACGTAGTGTTTAAAAATATGCTCCAACAAGGCACAAACTAAAAAATTGAAGAGACGAAGAATACCAAAGTATTATATCAAATCAATAATTAGATACCTACGAAGTACCTACTAATATTCTTATCCCAATACGTTAGTTGAAAGGGTTAAAAAATAAGGGCCTTCTTACACGCGCCTGTTGGTGCTAATAAGGTACCGAAAGTGAAGTTAGGTACCTTCCTACACTTTATCATGATTTTATACGATAAAATAATAACTGACTATGAAAGTACAGTCAGTGTAAAATATTGGGTTTTATGGGAAAGTGTCATCTACAGAACTGAATACCATTACATTGCATTGACTTGATATGCATTCAGCTGACCGGCACATCTAGAACCATCTAGCTTCACATTTTCTAAAGATTTATGTGAAATTTACACAGTTATAGAGATCTGGGGAAACTGGGCGTACGGTACTAAATTTACAGTATTACTGTAATCATAATTATTGTATTGAAATGTTGTGATCGTATAGAAAACTAAAGACGCCCCGCGGTTTTTCTCACATACATAGATCCTGAACCGTAACTAGGATTCCCCGTATCTAGTGACCCAGGAACTACAACCATGGTCCCACAACACCAAGACACAGGAGTAGTATAAGCTTTTTTCCTGTCCACAATACTTGTCCTGTCACGGGAATCGAACCCGCCACTTTCAGGTTATGAGCCAACCTACTCAACCACCACACCACAGAGGCTGTCAATAAGAATAAAGACTCCCATTAAGAAAACAAATAAACAGATAACGTTAATTTATATATGAGGAAAGTAGAAAATGTCACTTTCCAACCGAGTCAATGGCCTATTGCTCGTAACGATGGTGGAAAGCAGGTGCCGTTGGTATTGAAGCAGTTAGATGAAGTTGTTTGAACAAACATTGACGATGTAGTGTGACATTCCAATAAGTAGTTGTTTATGAATTGATGTTGAGGTGAAATCTAAAGAGCTCGCTTCTGTTTTGCCTTGAAGATCTGCTTCTCGTGTAGGCAAGTGGTCAGCCCTAAAGCCTAAGAAAGGTTCTCAAAGATTTTTAATAGGTACCTACAGCAAGAGTTTTCAAGGCATGTATGTACCTTCAATGTATAGTTCTCTAGGTACTCTACACCTTAGTTTGTACCTTAGGGCTTCGTATCTGTGACAAAATTCGCCCTATTAACATGATGCTAAGTCGATGGCCCCGGGGGTCTAGCAAAGATCCCAAACGCTAACGCCAAACGCTAACTCCAAAATGTATCTAGCAAAGATTCCAACCACTAACGCTAACGGCTCACGCTAACTCCAAAAATGTATTGAAATGACATTCCCTGCGGAAAAGTTAGCGATTTCCGAAATGTCAGTTCAGTACATTTTTGAAGTTAGCGTTTGGTGTTAGCGTTAGCGTTTGGGATCTTTCCTAAACCCCCGGTCATGTTTCTTTCTTTTTTTTTTGTGGTGTCTCTATTATGTCTACTCTACCTACAGTGTCATTAAAAAGTTGAAAATCGCAAATCATAAATTTATATTAAACTGGCTCTGCGTATGAAAACGTGTTAATTTTTTCATTTTGCAGGTTTTATGTGGATTAGGTAGGTACGTGATATATTGTATTGGTATCAAATTAATATAATATAAGTATCCGGCTATTCCTCTAGATCACCTGGCTATACTAATACATAATTTGTAAAAATATACTCACGGTATTGTAAAACTTTCCATGGTTCAAGCCGATATAGGTCATCAACATTTCCCTTTCCATTGAAAAAGTTCGGTAATGGTTTTAAGAATTTTGGATGTTCCGCGTATTGTCTGACACAGCTTGAGGCAATGTTTATATTGGTACACGTTACATACGAATTTCTCTTTCATATAACAAGTTATGCATAAATATTTGTTCTTTACAAGCATTTTGTAAGAGATTATGACTGTGTGTTTTCGTGTGTCTGGAGGCGAGGCCGTTCAATGCGGCGCTCTCTGGGGGAGGCCTATGTTCAGTGGACGTCTACGGGCTGTTGGTGATGATGATGATGGTAATGATGAAGAGATTATGTGTAAGATAAGACGAGGCTCCGAGATGGCTGACGGACCCTAAGTATTAGCATTAAAATGTCATAACTTAACTTTAATGTGTAATAAGGGTGGATTATTATCCGTTAAGTGTTCGTGAATGTCCACGAGTGTTGGCAAATAGTTTCAAGATCATAAAACCATGCATTTTCGTTTTTGATTCAACGGCCTTTTCAGAGCCTTCAGTAAAATTTTCACCATTTTTTTTTCTTCTTATATGTTGGCTCCACACATAGTGTATTTAGCCAGTGTCAAGTATTATAATTTTTCAGTGTTATGAATATTTCACGTTAAGTCAAGTCTAAGTCATAGTCCAGTCTAAGTCATGCTCCAGTAAAGTGGTGGCAACTTTACTAGAAGCTTCTACGGAATTTTGGAAGGAACACGAAAAACCACGTTTCACCACATTATATCACTTGCCTACACTCATGCTCGTAATTCAGCACTTAATGCGTAAAACGCCACCAATTTTAAACATTAACACTGGAAAAAGCACAAGTTTTGAGAAATAAAAATAATACAATGCAACGACGCCGACGTGAACTTTACCGCGTTCCCGCCAAAACTCCTTTTCACCATTTTACTGTTGGCGTTTTGACTGACAAAATATGACTTTGACTTGACATAACCGTACAAATTTTACTCACTTGACATTGGCAGAATTATTGCAAAAAAGCGATAGAAAGCCATTAAAGAAGAAGAAGAGAGTGAAATAGCAGGAGTTTTGGCGGGAACGCGGAAAAGTTCACGTCGTTGCATTGTATTATTTTTCAAAACTTTTGCTTTTTCCAGTGTTAATGTTTAAAATTGGTGGCGTTTTACGCATTAAGTGCTGAATTACGAGCATGAGTGTAGGCAAGTGATATAATGTGGTGAAACGTGGTTTTTCGTATTGCTTCCAAAATTCCGTAGAAGCTTCTAGTAAAGTTGCCACCACTTTACTGGAGCATGACTTAGAATGGACTATGTCTAGGGCTAGGACATGACTGCGTGAAATATTTTATAACACGATGAAAATATAATACTTGACACTGGCTAAATACACTATGTGTGGAGCCAAAATATAAGAAAAAAAAAATAGCAGACTTTGGGCCCTGCGCCCTATCTAATGTCTTCTGGCAAAGGCTATCTCTACTACCTCCCCTTGCCACTTTCCGGATGACTGCAAATCACCAAATGCAATCTGGGGCCGTACTGTGAGCTTTAGTGCGATTCAAACCAGAGCCTGTATTGGATCGCTTTGTTTTTTTTTGTATGAAGATTTTGACCAGCGATCCAATATTGGCTCAATTTTGAATCGCGCTAATAGCTTACAGTACGGCCCCTGTGCTGCTCGTTCGACGAAGCGCATTGAGCAAATTGTCATTTCTCCGTATGCAAGCCTGTAGGGTCTAGGGCACACACAATCGCTTTGTGAAAGCCTCTACAAGTCTACAACTTACATAGAGATGAGAGAAGCATCAGCCTCAGTCTGCCAGTGACAGTAGGGAGTGGTAGACGGATCCGTGAGTGTGTTGTAACTGTGAGTTTTGAAAGTGGACGCCGGTCGCTGCCTCACCGGTATATTTTATCGCAATCAGTGAGTATTTTAAAACCGCATAGGAGAAATATGGTCAAACTCAAGCAAGTCTAGGATAAAAAAAAAATTCACGGAGAAAATATCTTTGTGTTCTCTGATTTTTGTTTAGTGTAACATCTACACTTATACTTACTTATACCTACTTATACTTAGAGAAAACCACTGAATCAATTTTGGTGTCTGACAAATTTGAAAGTGCCTAAGTATATCGATTTAAATAATAAACTATTTTTCAGAACATATTATTATACAGAAGTTGAAAGGTACAAAACAAACGACTGAAATGAGAAAAGACCTCCTTTTTTCGAAGTTAGTTTAAAAGGGCAACCATGACGCGGCCTCATGTTGTGTTCTTTGTATTGTATCATGTACATTGTTGTGTTTTAGTGTTCAATATAGTATTTTTGTATTGTTCTAAAGAGAAAGAAAGAAAATATATTTATTCATAACATCACTCAACACAGAGCGTCGCCCGCCGATTACAATTGCAGGGGGCCACTGTTACTTGATTGGGAATTACGGGAATAGAACTCCAAATGCGACTTGAAACTTTAAAATACAAACGAACGCCTATAATTTATGGTTAAGACTAAACCGGTCACGATTACATAAAAAAATAGCAATGTCCATTAGCAATGGCAATTAATGCGATTTTGCGTAAATTTCATAGACATGCTAATTCACGAGTCTTAGCATGCTAATTGCTATTGCTATGCTATTTGCTAAAATGAAATGAAATGGAAATGAAAATAAAATGAAATGAAAATTGAAATGAAAAATGAAATGAAAATTGTATGAAAAATGAAATGAAAAAGCAATGAAAAATGAAATGAAACATGAAATGCAAAACTTTATATTAAAAATTAAATTCAAAATGAACTAAATTAATTGAAATGAAATTTCATATTTCTCAGAATTTCACAACTACATTTAATTTGCGAAATGCTAATTGAGTTTTAACATGCTAAAAATGAATGCGAATGCTAATTAATCCATCACTAATGTCCATCCTGTCCTGCGCCTCGTAAACATAACATAAAACACTGACTGACGGACGAATCCGCGACTTTCACCGAACTGGTCATTTATACCGGCTAGCAGTTTCATATAAATTTTAACATCATGTAACAACCTATTGCGGGTTATGTAAGACGGTCATTCATATAAAATGTCGACCAACCTATTAACATAGTTGTATGGGTAGTACCCATTGGGTACTACTTTTTATTCCAAAGGAAAGAGTAGCGTGAGGCTTTAGGTATTCCTAGTCGTGGGTACGTTCACACAACGTACCCACGACGTTTTTTTTGCTCTGTGGTAAAATGCATACTCAGGTAAATGTAGGGATAAAAAAATTAAAAATACATGTAACTCGTCGAAGGGAATGTACGTCAAGTCCCGTACATTCCCTTCGACGAGCTACATGTATTTATATTTTTTTCCCTGCTTGTACTTAAGTATCTAAGTATATGCATTTTACCACAAACCAAAAAAAAAAACGTGCGAAGCATCATATTTTTCAAGCTCTGTGCATTTTACAAATGCATACAAGTAGTGACGGAAGATGAACATTCGCTGTGTACCTAATTAAATAAGTGTATACCCATGAAGTATACCTACTAGAGTAGTTAGGTAGGTACAAAATCATTAGTCAATAATCAGATAATCACACATCTATTTAAGCAACATCGTCAATTTCTGAACCACGAATTCCGACTTTTTTTTTTCAGTGTGTCTTATAGATTTCTAGGTCACACTTAAGTTAATTTTGCCACATCATTAAATTAATTACAAATTACTAATTAGGAGGATTTTGGTACCCATACTTAAGATACTTATCCACCTAGTTACCCACAGAGCAAAAAAAACGCTTCCTATACACGAAACGTCATTTGTTTCATAGCTCTGTGTAGTTACCTATGCCGCCAGGTAACATCAAAAATGTTAGCATGCAATTTAAATTTACTGTTAATAACTAGAAAACATAAGTTAATTACGCAATTAATTTTTGTCTAAGTATCTACTCTAATTACCGGAGCATGATTCGTTATTCAATTACAGGGAGAAAGTAAGATATTATACTAAACTTAAAGTTAACAGACCGAAACCTAATAATAAGTAAAAGTGAGGCCCTTTCACAAAACGTTATAAAAAAAATAAGAAAACCAGAATAATGCCATGAATAAACGAAACGCGCGGCGCATTTACGCTTTTACGCTACTACTTATAATATGACCGCGACCAAATTGAAAGCATTTTTACTTTAGGCAGATGGTCCCATCATAGAAATATTCGCTAAGTTATCGATATATATTTAGGTACCCACCTTAGCCTAAGGTAGGTAAGGCCCTTAGGGTAGGAACCTAATCGTATTTCTGCGACCGGTAGACCTCGCGTGCATACGTTTTTGCAGCAATAAGAATTGTGTTCATTCATTATCACAAATCAACAGCCTGAAGTCGCCCACTACTGAACATAGGCCTCCCCTATAGATCACCACTTTGAACCACTATTTTGCGCCCTGCATCCATTGGCTCTCGGTTTTAACCGAGATCTAGTTACCTCCTGCATCCGTCGGGCCCACAGTCGGTCCACCTAGTCAGGGGACCGGCCTACCTACGCCGCGTCTTCCAGTACGTGGTCGCCACTCGAGAACCTTTCTTCCCCATCGGTTGTCAGTTCTACGAGCGATGTGGCCTGCCCATTGCCATTTTAACTTGCTAATTCTAAGAGCTATGTATATCGGTCACTTGAGCCTGTAGGTATCATAATAATATAGTATAGGACGTGTAGTGTACAAGGTAGGTACCTACATATAATTATAGTAGGTACCGATAACCAAGCGATGTGTAGGTATTGCAGGGTCTATCTATTAGTCTCTAACTACATCAAAACACAAGAACAATGAGATGTGTACCTTTGTACATAATTTATTAATTATGGGGGCAAGGCACAGATATCTAATACCATACACTATACAGTAAGATGTTTTTGGGGCAAGGGCAGTGGTTACCAAAATAGGTAATAATTACCTAGGCTATAGGTCATGCACCTTTAGGTTCTTATTCGTGTTCTATTGTCTTCTAACTTACGTCTTCATAGTTATTACAAAAACCCGGTTTGTATAATTACGTAAACAACATTGGCGCATCGCGCGCCGCGCTTGCTTTGAAATAAAATTACTATCAATCAGTTTGTCTTGAACTGCCTACTGCGATAGTCGGGTCATAGGCATTGTTAGCTATATCATTATTCTGTGGCTATATCACCGAGGTGAATAACTTTATACCAAATTTAAAATCTGTGACCTATAAGATAAATTTTGTGTAAGTACCTAGGTTGTATTTTAATAACAATTAAGCGCCCAACAATCACACATAAGTAGATCCTGGAACCGAACTATAGAACTCCCTGTATCTAGGGACCTAGGAACTACGAGCACCATGGTTCCACAACACCCAGCCCGGACACAGAAGTAGTAGGACCGATTGCGCATTTTGCCTGTGCACAAACTGGCGCGGGAATCGAACCCGCCGCCTTTGGGTAAGGATGAGCCGACCTCCCATGCTCAATCACCACACCACTTATGCTGTTTCACCTTACCGTCAAATATTATGTTTCATAGTGGAGAGAGCATTTACTTTTTATTACCACTATGCAAAGGGTGGGGAGAAAAGGAAACAGCCCATCACGCTTAAACTACTGGACGGATTTCGTTGAAACTTGGTCCTATACCCTACCTACTACTTATGTATTTTTGAAGCAATTTTTTTTTGTATAACAATTTATTTTCAAAAACGTCCAAGTGCGTGTTGCATGAAGTAATGGATGAAATATAAATAAAAGGTGAAAGAGTGAATAGATCGGACGGCGAAGGAAGGCAGGAAGATATAGGTTGAGAAGAAAAAGTTAAAAGAATGAATGGTTAGTACGACAACTACACTAAAACTTGGTCCATTTTACTTTCTCCTATTTTTTTTCTTCTTCCTTTTACCTTTCGACAGTATGAGTTGTGGCTTCATCTTCACTGTTTCATCCATTTATCCTATCTTTTTCATTTAAGACATGGAAGTCCTGCAAACCCATATTTACCACCCATTATCGACCTACCTATTAAATATCTTCCGCTGATAGTAGTAGGTATAGGTATACCTACTTAGTTTAGGTATCTTCGTAGACGACGCGATAGATTGTTTACTATTCCAATCACATGATCCTAATGAAATAAATCAAGTCGCAGGCCCTATACCGGCAATACTAATGTAAATATTGTTGCCAAGTGTAACCACATACGTACCTAGAAGTTTTGATTTTTCCTAACATAACCCGATACATCTTGAGTCTATCGGTGTAGGTAATACTTAGGTTACATTATTAAATAAAAAAACATAAACAAACACAAACTCAAAATTATGATCGAGAAAAAGGTTTCCCGGCCAGTATACCTCATTAGTAGCAGTACATTTCTACTAACTTTTATTTATCCTGTAGTATTTCCTTTTTTCAGCCGAATTCAAAAAGGAGGCTCTCAAATCGATTGTAATTTTTCTTTTTTTCCCTCTTATCTCCGTCCAAAAAAGTTCCATTAGAATGTAATTAATTTTTTACCTATTCAGTATAATAAGTAGTTTGGTTATATACTGCATGCACCGGCTATGCTCTCGGTATTGCAGAAATCGATAGGCAGCGGTGACCACTTACCATTAGGTAAGCCACCTGCTTGTTTGTCATTCGATTCATTAAAAAAGTGGTAACGATTACCACTGGACGGCCCATCAGCTCACAAAATTACAGGTTACTGCTAAGTAAAGAATTCATTGGTGCATAGCATACCTACTTCCAATTAAATAACCTAATGCATTGCTCATCACTTCGATTCACTAATTGTTATCGATTTCGAAACAAAGCAAATGTCGAAACAGTTGAACCGATTCGTAACCTCATTACTGGGTCGTCAGAATGCTATTAGTCCAAATCTGAGAATCCGCGACATTGACCCGACAGTTAATGTTGCGTGACCACTGACCACTGGGCTGACCACTGGGCTGACCACGTGCATTATGGGTTTTTAATGAAGACATTCTATAGTGACAACCGATGGGGAAGAAAGGTTCCCGAGTACGAACCGGAAGACGCAGCGTAGCCCCGACTAGAGGGACCGACGATCTGGTGAAAGCCTCTAGCGATGGCAATTAATGCGATTTTGCGTAAATTTCATAAACGTGCTAATTCACGAGTCTTAGCATGCTAATTGCCATTGCTATGCTATTTGCTAAAATGAAATGAAAAAAGTGAAAATTGAAATGAAAATTTATATGATAAATAAAATGAACCATAAATTAAAAATGAAACTTAAAAAAATTAATTCATTTGCTAAATGCTAATTCAGATTTCGCATGCTAAAAATTAATGCGAATGCTAATTAATCCATCACTAAAAGCCGCGGGGAGGCCGATGAATGCAGGAGGCGAGCAGCCGCTCAAATGATGATTCTATAGTAGTCTTTCCCGGTGACTAAAGTGGCAGTGGCGGTGTTTTCGTTGCAGTAGGAACTTAGGAAGTAAAGGGATAGAACCTTGTGGCATATCGAGAGCATTGATACTATAGTATTATATAAAACACTGTTTTAAACTTTCACGGTTGTTTACCACGTTTTTAATAGTATTTACGGGATATTTACCGTGATTAGAATCATTTTTGAGTTCCCGATATTTCGGCACAGTTACATGCACCGTTATCACGGGTAGACACTGTCTATATGTACAATGTACATCCGTGATGGGGAGAAGCTGTTTTGTTTTACTTTTTCAAAGTTTCCGCCCAAATACAATAATATTTTACCAGCTATGATTATGGGTAGAAAAAGATTAAGTATGTACCTAATTGGCATACCTAACTTAATAATGATAGGGATAGGTATAGTCGGTACTAGGTAGGTACCCAAGACTTAGTTTGCTTTGCACTTTAATATTTTACAAAAAAATAACGAGGATCATTATACCCGGTCAAGTGCGAGTCGGGCTCGCGCTCGAAGGGTTCCGTATCATTATCTACAAAAAACGTTTTTCTATGTTATAGCGACGACAATAACATACCTAAGTTATCTGTGAAAATTTCAACTAACGTTCATGAGATATACAGCCTAGTGACAGACGGACAGATAGATAGACAGACAGACGGACAGCGAGCCTTAGTATTAGGGTCCGTTTTACCATTTGGGTACGGAACCCCAAAAATAATGCAGTAGGTAACCAGATCACGTGTGTTGAAATAAACTTAAACGCATTCCATTGTATTCAAATAAGTGGTACCCAGGTCGATGCACGTTTCTGATATACTTATCGTGTGACCGTCTGCCAGAACTCATCTGACCTTGAGGCACATCCTAAAAAAGTAGGCACCAGTATAGGTATTTTTTTACAGTGGGCCTGGACCATTATGTGTGGACATTTTCACACAGCGCCATCTAGCCCCAAACTAAGCATAGCTTGTACTATGGGAACCAGATAACTGTACAATACAATACTTATATACCTTTTGTTTGTAAATACATACATAGAATACAATATAACACCCAGACGCAGAACAAGCATCTATGTTCATCACACAAATGTTTGTCCCGGGTAGGAATCGAACCCACAGCCCTCAGTTCAGAAGGCAGGGATACTACCAACTGAGCTGTCGGGCCCGTCAAATTGCCTAGACATGCATCTTTGTAGAATCAAAAGAAATAGAGAAAGGACTCGAATAGGTATATAATACCTAATAAACGCGTTTTTGTGTATCAGACAGAGTTGGCCATGGTTTAGCCACCAGTCCGAAAGGGCGTGGGTTCGTATCCCACCGCTGTCACCATGAAGTAAACAACACGACGGTTAGTTCAAGACCCTTTATTTATATTATTTCATGCCTACCCTACACATACAAATAATCATAAATCCAGTACAACTTCGACCCATATATATCTCAAAGAATACCTCCCTACTCATCTTAACCTAACCCCCTTTTTTGTAGGTCTCTGTTGAATGTAAGCCCTATACTTCATCGAAAAATAAACATCTTTAAAAGCTACATTATAATCCACTAACTTTGAACATTTGATTCCAGCCATGATCGTCGCCGAAGCGTGGAAGTCCAGCTTCCTGTACTGGGTGTTTCCACTGCTCATCATCGTGGCACTCCTAGCCATCCTCGGCCTCGTCACCATCATCATCACAGTGAGGCTGTACGCCGTCTACTCCTGCGGCAAGTTCAGGAACCGAGCCAGGATGGACGGGAAGACTGTGATAGTTACTGGCTGCACCAGTGGCATCGGCAAAGAGACCGCTAAGGAGCTAGCGAATCGAGGCGCAAGAGTCATCATGGCGTGCCGGAATTTGGAAGCAGCTGAGATGATCAAAGGTTCGTTAAATCAATGACTTCTGCCCATTGAACTCCAAAGAAAGTTTACTCGCAAGGAAACTCCGAACATTTTGAGTTTATGACTCCATAATGTGGAAATCAGCAAGAGAACTAAAGTCACCAACATAGCTTTTAGAATCAGCAAGTTGAAGTGGCAGTGGGCAGGCCACATCGCTTGTAGATGACAACCGATGGGGAAGAAAGGTTCTCGAGTGCCAACCACAACTGGAAAACGCAGCGTAGGCCGGCCCCCCACTAGATTGACGAACGACTGGTCAGAACCGTGGGGAGCCCATTGATGCAGGAAGCAAGTAGCCTAAGCGGCGCTCGGGGAGGTCTAGGCTGTTCAGCAATAGTGGACGTCTTCAGGCTGATGATGATGAAATTGTAATGTGAGGATATATAATAAATGTTACCATGATACCTGCACCCTGCACCATTTTGTGCCGCTGTTCCTACTATTTTGTCCTACTAGTAGGACCACGAGGATATACTTACATGTGCTTCAGTCGTGCATCTTTGATGATCTCACTTTCGTAGTAATTCGTGCAGGTAGCAGTAGTTAGATATTTCTCTTAATCTTTAGAGAATTAGCCACGCATTCGCGAGTCTTGACCTTTTGAATAAGTTCTGGATATTCAAAGCGGTACGTACGAGGAAAAAAGTTGGCAGCACGTGTTTTGCGCAGTTGTAAAGATACATTTGAATCGTGATCCAGCGCACACCTCGCGTGGTTACTTGCCAAAGCTAATTATGTTTGCTACTAGATTTACCTGTATATTATTTGTTTACTACACCACTCTTGTGTGAATTCAACTATTCAACAATTCAATTCAATCGTAATTTCTATTTCAGACAACATCATCGATTCGACAAAGAACATAAAGGTCCTCGTCAAGAAACTCGACCTTAGCTCATTCGAATCGATTCGAGAATTCGCCGCCGACATCAACAAAACCGAAGATAAGATCGACGTCCTGATCCACAACGCTGGCTACGCGGAAACATTCAAAAAGACCACATCGAAAGACGGAATCGAAATGACCATGGCGACAAACCACTACGGGCCTTTTCTGCTGACGCATTTACTGATAGATCTACTAAAGAAAAGTGCGCCGTCTAGAATAGTCGTTGTCGCGTCATCGCTGTATCGCTTGGCCTCTTTTAACCTGGAGAATCCCAACCCAGTCGACACTCTTCCAGGATATCTTTACTACGCTTCCAAAGAAGCCAACATTCTATTCACAAGGGAGCTGGCTAGAAGGTTGGAAGGTACAGGCGTCACTGCCAACTGCCTCCATCCAGGCCTTATCGATACTGGCATTTGGAGGAATGTCCCGGCGCCGCTAAGCTGGGGCCTGTTTCTGGTCATCAAAGGGTTTTTCAAGACCCCAAGGCAGGGTTGTCAGACCTCAGTGATGCTGGCTGTAGACGAGACCTTGGAGAAGGTGACGGGGAAGTATTTCTCTGATTGCAGCGAGAGCTCATTGTCTAGTTCTGCCAGCGATATGGGGAGGGCGCGAAAGTTGTGGGAGATTTCTGAGAAGATGGTGAAATTGGAGGAAACCGACCCTCGGATTACTGTTTAGTTTAATGAACAAATAAAGGTACGCTGATGGCGATTCCTTTGTACAAATTTTGGAAAATATTCGCTGTCCTTCTTTTTCGATCTATAACGAAAGGGAAAGCAAAAACAAAAATGACAAATTAGACATAGGTTTTACGGAAAAATCGTCGTCGATTGGCCGAACACAACACAAATAATAAAATACTTATATGCATTTTGAGTTTACGGGTTTACGGGGGTAAACCGTAAAATATTTCTAGGAAAGCACAGCGCCCTTAGCGGTTACTATACGTAACTTTACTGTTTTGTGTCGGAAATAATTATCGCATCGTTTACGTACAAATGATCACAATGATCATAGATGTAATCAACAAATGGAAGGTCTAGACACAGGTCCCACATCGTTTAGTAAAAAATACAACCGAATTGCAAAACTCCTTTTTTGAAGTCGGTTGAAAACTAGTCCTACACTTTTGATGAGGGAAGTAAGAGGATGTGACATGGTCACGTGACGTGCGGCACTTTTTCACCACAATATGGTGCCGACTCCGCCCCATTGTTTACTGCGTTTGACAGTTGCCGCTAGTTGACGACCGATGTACTAACTAGCTCAAAATTTTGCCGCAAGCCGGGCTCAAGTGACGTCAGAGACAAATTATTATCAAAAATGAAAGTTGAAACGGAATAGTTCTCTTTTCACACGTTCAAAATGGTATTGGCTAAAATGAAATGGGACTATTTTTGTCCATTCTCTAACGAAGTTGACCTCATAACTACAACATATTCTGTGTTGTTAGCTTTATGCCACATCCTCTTACTTTCCTCATCAAAGCCACGTCACGTGTATCTTATGGCTCTTTCGCACAGAAAATTGTGTGTGTTGCACCTAATTTAAGCGGTGCATATTTTTTACCTTACATTTGTGTTTGATGATGAATTATTAGCAGTTATTCTTACTGCTGATAACGGTTTTAGAGGTATAAATCTCAATACGATTTGCTGTTTTGTGCTTTGGTCCTGCTTTTATGAACTATCTTAATTATAGTAACTAAATGATTATAGATTATATAATAGAGGTTGCATAAATTATACAAAACATTTGTGTAACTTAGTTTTATTATTTCATAAACATGTATATTTTTTTTATAATAAACATAACCAAAATAGATCACTCCGTTTTGTTTATCTGTGATAATGCTAGCAACACGGTATGTTATTTTTGAACTTTCTGTTCTGTCTGTGTTATAATAAGATGGCTAGTTTTTCTCACCATTTTTACCATGGAAATATACATATCTATTTTTATTATTTTTATGAACACAACATATTTGACATTGAAGACTATTTATATTTTTATGATTCTATGCATGGAGCTATTAAAAAAAGAAGGAGGGAATCCCGTCTGATCCAAAACTGAAGCACCCTTAGGTAGCCGGAACGCTTCGTACGTACGAGCGGGGCACGCACACACTCACATCATATGCAGCCGGTCGCCATACTTTCATCTGACACACATATGTAATATGTCCGCCATTTTGGACTTCAGTTCGATGTCAATCAAAACTCAATCCTTCTTTTTTTTTATTTCATCCATGATTCTATGTTGATGATTAGAGGATTTTTTTATTTTGTGCGTAAAATTACAAGAAGCAATAGTTTAAACTAAAACTATAACACCAAACTTAAAGTGTTATCACCAGATATTTGGAATATACCAACATGGTGAATTGTTCAAATGATTGTGGGTGGCCAGACCACAAACTAAACCTTTTTTTAATATGGCCACAAACACAACATGCATACAATACACAATCACACTTACACAATTAATAAATATACCATCTTTACTGATAGACATTGTTCATCAACTTCAACTCTTGGTTAATGGCCTTTGTGGAGATGTGACCACAATTTTGCCAATTAGACATTGTTCATCTATTTATGCTCCATGACTCATCTGACAATAACAACTTGTTACAAATTAGGCACAAGACATAATCTCACAAATAAAAATATAAACTTATGTTTAGACTATGTAAGGCATAAGCCGGTACATGGCTATTCAATTATTTATTTATTTATATGGCCTTATTAATAAATGCGTAGTATGTTTAGGTTTTGTCTCATTTTGTCATTCAAATATCAAACTCGATCGATAATGACAAAAGCTTCTCCTTTATTAATGTTAGAAGCTAACTCAACACAAATCTACCTCAGTCTATCAAATCAAACTGGTCTAAAAATGTCTGATCAACACCCAGTGCAGTACCTAAGCTTTCCCGAGGCTTTCTAATCACTCTCTTATCCTTATCATCACAAATTGGACTCAAATATTCCACTGACTTCCTGCTTATGACACTACAACTTGGACTTAATAAGTCTGGTAATAAGACTCTATTTGCAGTGTACTCAAAGTTGATGTTCAAGTTTTCTTTCTCTTCCACAATAGTCCGAAACTCACTTGTCTGATCATTGTCTTCCGGTAACACATTTGCACGTACTTTCTTAAATCTGTTAATAATCTTTTCTAGAGAACTAGTTTTACGTATCAACTGCGTATTAGTTTTAGGTGTATCAGTCTTGATTTCGATTTCTTTTGGTGTTATTGCAGGCAGCGTATCTTTGATTAAGATTTCTTTACTTAAGTCTATATTGAAATCTTGGATTTTTTCATGGAATTTCTCGTCTAGTACTGGACTTATAAGTATGATGGGTAAATTGGAGTCTATGTTTCTAGATCTCTCTAGGTTCATCCCTTTTATTATACTATCGTTTTCTTTATCTAATGCGGTTATTCCAGATACGTCTAAGACCGGTGGGCTATCTTCTTGCATGATGGACAGCTTTCTACGGCCAGTCCTAACTATCGGCCTGATCTCTCTATTCTCCAAAAGATTAGGAGACGAATGACTTCTAAACAATCCAATACTTTCATTGGATGATGTTGTTTCGTTAAACAGAGCTCCTCTTTTAGCATGAATGTTTGGCTGATCAGTTTTATGTTTAAACTTCTTTGAACTGGTAGACTTTTTCGTAGATAGCAATCTCAACATCTGCTGTTTTGTGAACCCTGTAGAGCACTCAGCGATGGTCTCATTAGGTCTATTCACTTGCGATATAGCGGATATGTTATTAAAGTTTTGTGTTGAATTCAAATGATCATAGGAACTGATACGGCAAGATATTAAACTCTTCAAGAAGTCTTCTTTAGGCTTTTTATAGTGTGGTGTTACAAACATTGATTTTGACTGTGGTTTCGCAAAAATGTGCAAACTTGACCTTCTGTTGAGATTGAACTGGTGTTTGGACATGCTTAATGGAGTGAAGCTGTCGAATAATACTTGGCATTGCCTTGTGCTCCTTAGATCGGACAGGTCAGGTATTGGTGGTAACTCAGGCAAATCCTTTATTGGTGCTGAATGATATACGGGTGCAGGCTGGAATAAAAACAGAATCTTAAGACAATTAAATAACTGTTTAAGCCCTAAATTCATATAATGCGGTAAAAATCTTTCATCAGACTTTTGTTGAACCTATCCTAGAGATCTGCAATGATGCACCAACAAGTACAGGGAATAGTCTTTAAGGGGTGGAGCATTTGGACTTCCTATATCATATATCATGTAACGGTGCTCTAGTGCCCCAAGTTGATCACCTGAAATACCTCGGCTTTACAATCGATGAGGGACTAACTTGGAGCCACCACATAGACAATGCGTGTGGAAGATTGTCGTCTGCAAGTTTTGCATTGTCACGGCTCATAGGAAGTCTCCACGTCGATAACATTAGAAAAACCTACTTTGGGTATTTTCATTCTATCTTGTCATATGGTGTCGACATGTGGGGACTGGCAGCGGAGTGTGATAGGCCATTTAGACTACAGAAACGTGCTATACGTGTCATATGTAATGTTGAGTGGGATCATCCTGCAAGAGAACTGTTCAAAAGAAAGAAGGTCTTAACGTTACCTAGCGTATTTATATTGGAAGTCGCAAAATACGTTAGGCGTAATATTGGACAGTTTTCAACGTGGGCTGACTCTCATAAGCATTACACCAGAGGTCGGAATCAGCTAAGACTTCCCCAAAAACGCTTGTGCAAATCTGGTAAGCATATAGACTTTGTAGGTGTGAAAGTATATAATGCCTTGCCCGAGAGCATAATCACTGCTGAAACTTATGGCTTGTTCGTCAGAAAACTTAGTGTTACTGCTTCGCAAAGTGTTTTATTCTGTGGATGAGTTTCTCACTGACAAATCACTCGCTCATCCATATCCTAATAAGATGGGTGTGGACTTCAGCAAAAAAAAATATAATATTATTATTAATTATTATATAAAATTTGTTATAGTTATATACTTGTCTATATGATTATACTTAATATATTTTTTAATTCAATAATGTTTAGCATACATTGTAATATTATGGCTATACTAGCTGTCTTATCATATAATTATGTTCAATGCCTTGTAAGTTTGTCTTATTAATATCTAATAAATAAATATCTATATAGGTTATATAGGTCAACATGGTAAGTATACAGGCCAAATGTTTTTTGTAGTAGGTAACGTAGCATTTAGCAGCACCCGGTATCATTATGGAAAGAGAGAGAAGAGTTGATTAAAAATATTTATAAAGAAAATACATGCTTCAAGTGTAATTACCTCCAACCTAGCTTCAGCATTCATGACTCTTTCAACAAGCCTCCTCATTGTTTTAACCATTTCACTATAATTCATTTTCCCACCCTCCATACATTCATTGAATTTGTATACGTCATCCCCCAATTCAGCGTCTTTTAGTATAAAGCTAATAGCAATAAGGAAGCTTCTAATGAGGTTTGGGAAATTTAGCCGTTCTTCTTTCGCTAAATTTTTAAGGATGTATTTCTGTTCGCTGTTTACTAAGCTTTGTAATTCCTCTGTGCAGATCTCATCCGTTTTGTGGTTGTATTCGATCATGTATGAATCCTTATCTGCTTCCCCAGTATACCTTGCTATTAGAGACTCCGTACAGAATTTAGTGTCTTTACATGTTTGTAGGAAAGGTGACATTTTCTCACTCCATTTGGATTCCATATCATCTACCTGTCGGTCCATCTCTAGCAGCCACAAATCAAAGAACTGACACGGTTCACTGACATTTTTAATTTTCAATATTTCTGCCTTCATCATACTGTCTGAATCATATTTATTCAAAAACCCATCAACTAAATCATCTAAATATTTCTGTGCATTCGTTGAGGATAATATTGACTCCATTTCAGTGATTTTCTTATGGAACATTTTAGCAATCTTTTCCATAGACTTTCTCTTTAGCAAATAGTTAGACAATTTACTCTGCATTGCATCTGTCTCTCTTTCTATTTGTTCAAAAAAGCTTTCTTTCTCCTGTGATTTATATTTCTCTGTCATTTCAGAGAAAAGATGTTTCTGGCTATCTTTTTTCATTCTAGATGATAGAAGTCTCTCTACAGCAAGCTGTGACAATTGAAATATCAATTTGATTACTTTGAAACTCCCAGGGTTGACCAGGTAAGAAGTCATGACCGGAGAAATCATGCCTTTGTTACTGTAGCTGCTTATAAAAGTCGCAAGCTCGTTTCTGTATGCCCTTTCAGTCCGACTATCGTAAAGAGGCCAGGAGAGCGCAGTGGAAGCTTGAGGATCTATGATACACACCAGGTAATGAGAGAGATGATTGAACAGGTTTTGCGTCGGTTTTTCCAGCGCATTCTCTTTGAGCACTTGCCGCGAGAGTTCAAGCGGCATCGCCTGCAATTTGCTGATGATCCCCACATTTAAAACTGTCTCTGTTTTCAGCGTCACAACAAGGTCTCTTTGCATTTGCATGGATACTGTTGACATAGTTTTTACACCACTTCAACATTCACATTGACGGAGAAACTGAATTCCTTATTATTTTTACTTTAGCCATGATTAGCCTGACGGTGACGAATAATAAGATATTTTTGTGCGAAATATAAACAAAATTTATTTTGATTTGACGCGGAAGTACGATGAACGAACGAATGGAAATGTCATTTTTCCGTTATTTATTTGAAATTGGAAATGTTTCTTCTTCTTCTTCTTTAATGAAGGAAATGTTTCTGTCACCTGTCACAGATATGCTCCACCATGGAGGTATAAGGAGAGAGCCAAAATCTGCCAATGCGGCGTTGCCGCTCCGCATCCTTCGTGTAAACATACTGTCTTGTATCTTTGTCTAATACACGAATCGTCGCATAGAGTATGCGAGAAAGCGACTGTAGGTACGGCAACCTCGCCTTATCTGCCACCGCGTGTCATGTCTTGACAGTTTGGTGTGTCAAGAAATTAAATGCGAGAGCATAAAACATGAAAATATAGTGATTATATTGTTATTAGGGCTTAATATTGTGTCAATAGTGAAATTTTGTCGTGTTGTGCTGTGTTTTGTGCATCAAGAGTAACCCGAGGAGTCGAAGGAAAACCAGAATCATCATTTTATACGTTAAAGTTTACTGGCTATTTTTATCGAAGCTTCGAAGTTTCGAAGTAAATATGCATTTCACATTAGGAATATACGTTTTTTCCACCGTATAATTACCATGCGATTGCAATTACTGCAATTACAGAAAGATTTAATGCTTTAATTGATATTTTTGGGATGGGCGATTTTACGCCTCTCGAATAGTGATGTACCTACACTGTCCATTACACTTTGTCGATATTCGTAGATCTTCATACATTTGCACAAAATTACTTTGGTTTTGGGGAGATTAAAAAGTAGAAAATCTCTTTCCCTAAAAGTGGCTGAATGGATTTAGATCAAAGTGCAAACAGAATGAAAAAGTAGGTGCAAATCTGGCAATTTAAAAATTGGCACCTAACCTACTTTTATAAAATACAGTAGGTAGGCCAGTGTCGTCTGGCTTCAATATGAGTTATGAAATTTATAATAAACTAGCTGACCCGCCCCGGTTTCGCACGGGTTTATTAGTTTTATGCCCTTACCCTGTTTATAGATGGGACGGCGAAGGGAGAGAGGCGCAGCCGTCCCATCCATTCATCCTTTTCCCCTATATTTTCCCCTAAAATAAATATAGGGGCTTCTATACAACAAACGTAATTTTTTGCTCGTTTTTATATATAATGGTACGGAACACTTTTTACACATTTAACCATCATTTTAATGAATAGAATAAGAAAAGGCGAATGTAAAATAAAAACTAACTATTATGCAACAATGTTATTTGAACAGCCTGAAGACGTCCACTGCTGATCATAGGCCTCTCCCAGGGAGCGCCACTTAGAGCGGCTGCTCGCCTCCTGCATCCATCGGATCCCCGCGGCTTTCACCAGGTCGTCGGTCCACCTAGTGGGGGGCCGGCCTACGCTGCGTCTTCCAGTTCGTGGTCGCCACTCGAGAACCTTTCTTCCCCATCGGTTGTCAGTTCTACGAGCGATGTGGCCTGCCCATTGCCATTTCAACTTGTTAATCCTAAGAGCTACATCGGTCACTTTAGTTCTCCTGCGGATCTCCTCATTTCGGATCTTATCTCGCAGGGAAACACCGAGCATTGCTCTCTCCATAGCAAAAAAAAAAAACTGCAGCACTGTTTGGTTAGGTTTATCATATATCGATATATTGTGTAATAGGGGTCACTTCCCTACTCACACCAACAGAAAATGGACAGGCATTTTGTGAATGTCCGCCGTCCATATGATTCTATGTTGATGCTCATATAGGTACCTATTTTACCGCCTCCTCCGTTGTATAGCGCCGTGCGATTTCTATGACGGTCACAGTAGTAAATTATATACTCTTTGAGTCACAGATTAAAGCGAAAAAGTAGTTTTTTTTCTCTCTAATCTGTGAAAAATCTGTACGGTTTACTTTTTAATTTCCTAAAAAAATATATAAGAACTCCACCAAAGAGTTTCACATCACGAAAATAAATAAGCTGAATGAATGAATCTCCTTGGAAGCGCATTTGCTGAATAAGTTTGTCTCGTCTTAATTCTAAAGCGAAAATGAAACTAAGGCCTTCGTTCTCTATATCCGAGTAAAGTTCCGAGTTGGCTGGCCAGTGAGTAATACTGATCGGGACGTAAAGGCGTCGAGTAGTTCTTCCCAGTTTCACGAACGAAAACAGAGTTTCGATCAGCTACTCAGTGGGTAGAAATTTAGGGTGATCTGTAGCAACGTCAACTGTTCATTTCGTTCGTTCAATAGTCACCCTGACCATGGAGGTCTATGGAGAGAGCCAAAATCTGCCAATGCGGCGTTGCCGCTCCGCATCCTTCGTGTAAACATACTATCATGTATCTCTGTCTAATACACGAATCGTCGCATAGAGTATGCGAGAAAGCGACTGTAGGTACGGCAACCTCGCCTTACCTACCACCGCGTGTCATGTCTTGACAGTTTGGTGTGTCAAGAAATTAAATGCGAGAGCATAAAACGTGAAAATATAGTGATTATATTGTTATTAGGGCTAAATATTGTATCAATAGTGAAATTGTGTCGTGTTGTGCTGTGTTTTGTGCATCAAGAGTAACCCGAGGAGTCGAAGGAAAACCAGAATCATCATTTTATACGTTAAAGTTTACTGGCTATTTTTATCGAAGCTTCGAAGTTTCGAAGTAAATATGCATTTCACATTAAGAATATACGTTTTTTCCACCGTATAATTACCATGCGATTGCAATTACTGAAAGATTTAATGCTTTAATTGATATTTTTGGGATGGGCGATTTTACGCCTCTCAAATAGTGATGTACCTACACTGTCCATTACATTTTGTCGATATTCGTAAATCTTCATACATTTGCACAAAATTACTTTGGTTTGGGGAGATTAAAAAGTAGAAAATCTCTTTCCCTAAAAGTGGCTGAATGGATTTAGATCAAAGTGCAAACATAATGAAAAAGTAGGTGCAAATCTGGCAATTTAAAAATAGGCACCTAACCTACTTTTATAAAATACAGTAGGTAGACCAGTGTCGTCTGGCTTCAATATGAGTTATGAAATTTATAATAAACTAGCTGACCCGCGCCGGTTTCGCACGGGTTTATTAGTTTTATGCCCTTACCCTGTTTATGGGTAAGAGAGAAGCAAAAGTGAAAAATATAGAGGAAAAGGATGAATGGATGGGACGGCTGCGCCTGTCTCCCTTCGCCGTCCCAGCTATTCATCCTTTTCCCTAAAATAAATATAGGGGCTTCAATACAACAAACGTGATTTTTTGCTCGTTTTTATAGATAATGGTACGGAACACTTTTTACAAATTTAACCATCATTTTAATGAATAGAATAAGAAAAGGCGAATGTAAAATAAAAACTAACTATTATGGAACAATGTTATTTGAACAGCCTGAAGACGTCCACTGCTGATCATAGGCCTCCCCCAGGGAGCGCCACTTACAGCGGCTGCTCGCCTCCTGCATTCATCGGCTCCCCGCGGCTTTCACCAGATCGTCGGTCCACCTAGTGGGGGGCCGGCCTACGCTGCGTCTTCCAGTTCGTGGTCGCCACTCGAGAACCTTTCTTCCCCATTGGTTGTCAGTTCTACTAGCGATGTGGCCTGCCCATTGCCATTTCAACTTAAGAGCTACATCGGTCACTTTAGTTCTCCTGCGGATCTCCTCATTTCGGATCTTATCTCGCAGGGAAACACCGAGCATTGCTCTCTCCATAGCTCGTTGCGCGACTTTGAGCTTAGTAATGAGGCCAACAGTTAGAGACTACGTCTCAGTTCCATAAGTCATCACTGGCAACACACATAATGTGTTTCAATATACTTTTACTAGGATGGGTCATCATCATCATCATCATCATCATCATTAACATCCCGAAGACGTCAACTGCTGAACATAGGCCTTCCTCATAGAGTGCCGCCTTGAGCGGCCACTCGCCTCCTGCATCCATCAGCTCCCCGTGGTTTTCACCAGATCGTCGGTCCACCAAGTGGGGGCCTAAGCTGCGTCTTCTGGTTTTACAAATATCTAATTTTCTTTATTGTATTAAAACTAAAAAGTATCGAAATTCTGCAGCACTGTTTGGTTAGGTTTATTATATATCGATATATTGTGTAATAGGGGTCACTTCCCTACTCACGCATACTAATGCATATTTAAATACTCACGCCAACAGAAAATGGACAGGCGTTTTGTGAATGTCCGCCGTCCATATGATTCTATGTTGATGGGTCTGTCTATCTGTCTGTCTGTCTGTCCGTCTGTCTGTCACCAGGCTATATACAGTGCAAGGAACTTATACGTATATATAAGTTCCTTGAAACAGTGCGACAGGGATATTTTGGCAGTGTTGCCGTTTCATAAATATAAAAGTCCCCGACGGATACGAAACAGTCGCCAGATTTTAATAATATATCAAAAAAATCCGCTAGATTATCATTAAAGATTTCTGGGCTATGATAATTTAATAATAACTCATTTAATTATAGTAAGTAGAACATTTTAAGGGGGATACCCACCATTTTAACAATAATATAAACCATTATTACCGCGGGGAGCCGATGGATGCAGAAGGCGAGCAGCCGCTCAAAGTTGCACTCTCTGGGGGAGGTCTATGTTCAGCAGTAGACATCTACGGGCTGATGATGATGATGATGAATGGCTTAAGAAATCCGCTAAACCATTTAAATATTCACATAGACACATATTCACAGGGTATCACTGTTTTTTGGTACGTGGCGAAAATTGGAACTACTATTTCAACTTGCTCACTTTAAGGGCTATACCGGTCACTTTTAATAATTATAAAACGCCGCATATTTTTTTGATTGATGTAATGAGGAGTTTTATTTAAAAAAACAACCTGTTTCGGCTTGTGTCACTAGATAGCGTACTAACGACGTATTTCAAACATGGTTGTAGTTCAATACACAGAGTACAAAGAACTGTCAAATTCAGTTGAGTGAATCACAGAATACGTTGTCGATTTGCCGATAGAAAGTCTTTAGAGTATATATCTTCCATAAAATAAGGATACGATATTAAACTCGATACATAATTATCTTAACAATGACAAAACTTAAAACCCCCATGTTACCTCCATCTATCGGGTTCTTATAAAATGACAGCTTTTTTTTAATAAAACTCCTCATTATCTTATGTCTAAAAATATATTGAAATTTGAAAACATTGATAGGGCCTTTGCCTCTACATAGTATAAAAAAGTTACTCAATATTATTTCAATAATGTTATTGTCAAATATTGTTTTCATTATTTCTTTTTGTTCATAGGTTCAGGCATTTTCTTCTTAGTCATTCTAAAGTCGAATGAAAGTCATTAAGTCAAAGCCTCATTTATATCTACACATATAATAAAACTGTAGAGATAAAAAAATCTGTAAATGCAAGATATCGAAAAAAAAATTACACAGGTTGGCTTGAAATTTTTCGCTGATCACGTTAAGCTACTTTTTAGACATTTTGTCTGTTTGTTTGTTTGTTTGTTTGTTTGTTTGTTACGGCACAAGTCCGAAAATACTGAACGGATTTTCATGCGGTTTTCACTAATAAGCTTAGATAAACCCGGCGCAAAACATAGGATATATTAAATTTTATATATCGTTAATTTTTTTTTTGGTGAAAATGATTAAGATTTCATTATGAAACGGAACGGGACTTTAACAAGATGGCCGCTTCAAGGCCTCAAGGTAAGTTTTTTTTCTTATATTTTGGCTCCACACATAGTGTAGGTATTTAGCCAGTGTGAAAAGGTAAGTTATATTTTGGCTACTAACCATCGATGAAAGAAAAAAAATGTTACTCTGCTACACTGCTACTGACGGTCATTTTATCTCGAGTTTATCCGGATGCACAGATTAAAGAAAAAAACTCTGTTACTATTATGGCACGGCTTCATATACGCCCGAACCTTTGCTGTTAAGTTGACGCGCAAAAACATCTCTGTTGACTATCCTCAATGTTTTTGTAGCGCCCCAACCTGGACACAGTCAATTTGTTTGCCTGCTGCGCGACCGACGTGGGCTAAATAAAATGGAGGAAGCAGTAGCGTTATATTGCATGTTGGCGAATAAATATGTTCTAAGAACTGTGAGAGTATTATTTGCGATTACAAAAATAAATTGTAATAGTTTTAATTTATAATTCCTTATCAATATGAAGTAAAACAAATTTTTTTTTATTTGTCTGTTTATACGTCCCTTTGAATACGGACCACGGTTATTATAGTGGCAACAGAAATATATCATCTGTGAAAAATTCAACTGTCTAACTATCACGATTCATGAGTACATCCTGGTGGACAGACCGACAGACAGACGGACAGCGGAGGTTTAGTAATAAGGATTTACTCTTTGAGTACGGAACTCCTATATTTTTGAATTTCATTCTGAACAATCCCCACTGCACTAAGCAATAAGGAAGTAATTTAAACATGTTTTACAACAGTAAATAACAATTAGTGCGCCTGCATTACCGGCAGTGTATCACACTTTTCGGGCTATGGCAAAATACAACGCGCGATAACTTCGTCTGCGCTCGATGCAATGCAGATTAGAGAAAAACAATGTGTTCATTATGTAAGTACCTATACCCAAAAAAATCATATGTATTTACATATAGATAAGTTTTTTCGTTAATCTGTGGTCCAAACTAAAAAAGAGGATAGGTATGAGAACCTTCTTGATTATGATTACGACACAGAGAACAAGGAATTTAGAAAACTAAAAACTTCTTAGACTTTTTTTATAAGTTTTAAGGCTTCACGCGATATCATATTTAGCCAATATTGAAACAACTAAATTATTATTAATGTTTTCGATTTATTGGGTTCTGGAGAGGGCAAAATTCTTTATTGGCGATCTGGTATTATGTATTAGTTTTCAAAAATCTACTACGCGTTACCATTCGAAATAAGTATTTAAAATTGTATTTTTAGTACCTATAGCTTAACCTTTAGTAGAAACATATTCAGTAATCTGTGCCCATTGACCCTTGCTTTTGCTACGCATTGTAAACCCTTTTTTATTTTGGCATTAGACAAAATTTGTATTTAGCCAATGATAGGAAGTATTTTATGAAAACTGTTTAAAAGGGTAGGTACTTAGACTTTTTATAATCATTCATAAGGCTTCATGCGATTATCATACTTAGCCAACATTGAAACTTACATTTTTATTCAAGCTTTCGATTTATTTTTCGGTTTTGGCGGGAGCAATGTTCTTTATTGGCGGTTCTTATACACGTTACCATTCTAATTAGGTAGATAAAATTATTTTTGCGCTACTGCTACATTCTTGATCAACCCCAAGGAAGTTTTAAGGTACCTGGGGGTCCAGCAAAGAAACCAACCACTAACGCTAACGCCAAACGCTAACTCCAAAATGTACTAGGATGACATTTCAGAAATCGCTTACTTTTCCACAGCTAATGTCATTTCAATACAGTTTTGGAGTTAGCGTTTGGCGTTAGCGTTAGTGGTTGGTATCTTTGCTAGACCTCCTGTAGTACTTATAGCTACTTAAGTTATATACCCTTATCATTGCTACGTATTTTAAACCTTTTTTATTTTGGCATTAAAGTAAGCCGGAGGTGCTATTATTTGTATTTAGCCAATGATACGAAATATTTGATGAAAAATGTTTAAAAAGGGTAGGTACTTAGATATAATAATTAATATGTAGGTATTCATTATGGCAATAAAATTGTATCCTCGAATTAACAACATGGTGCGTAACGTTCGTTCGTTTTTGATTTGTTCTTCTTCTTCTTCTTCTTGCATGTTGAAATAAGTTTTTAATAGTTAAAATATTTTAGATCTGTGGGCTTTTAAATAAACCAGAAAATGATTGATTACTCGGTTACTTCAAGAAGGAGTTATAGTAGGTAAGTAACTATCTTTGGGTGTTAGTAATAATTATGTAATGATGATTTAACCTACTTCCTCACTTTCAGCACTAGGTAGGTATGTTGGGAATGAGACAGCGTGGAAAATAGTGGACATAATAATAATTATAACTGTCGATTCTTTAAGGAGTGGTGGTTTAGTATTTGTGATTCCTGATTAGTATTAAGGAAATTAATTCTTCCATATTTTTCTAAACTGTACCTGCCTGCTTAGGTAACTACTACCTAAACAAAACTTACTGAAACTTCTGTTAAAGACCTGAGTGAAGTGATGATAATTTCTTTTTGTTGTTTTTGTTGTAATATGAAGAGGTACTTATAAAATTGTAGTTTTTTATTTGAAACTTCTTTTACTGTTATAAATCTATATTAGACTCAAAACATTTAATTTTAGGTAATGGCTTAAATAACTTCCACTCACGGCTATGCTTGCGTTATACCTATACCTATGCTAATACAGGTTACTGTGCTCAGCTTCGAAAAGATTTAGTGGATTTTGTTGTTTGGTACGAAATGCTTGATCTATTATTAGACTATAACGTAAAAATAACATAACACAAGCGTGCGAAGCCGCGGGCAAAAGCTAGTATAATAATAAAAATCTATAAACAATTTTGATTTTTATGTTATAGGTATGTGTTGTATTGTCAAAATGGTTCGGGTGTGATTAATGTCTGAACCAAACTTAATGGAAATACCTATACCCATGGATGAAATAAAAAAAGAAGGATTGAGTTTTGATTGACATGGAACTGAAGCCCAAAATGGCGGACATATTACATTTATGTGTGTCAGATGAAAGTAGTGCGACCGGCTGCCTATGATGTGAGTGTGTGCGTGCCCCGCTCGTACGAACGAAGCGTTCCGGCTTCCTAAGGGTGCTTCAGTTTAGGATCAGACGGGATTCCCTCCTTCTTTTTTTATTAGCTCCATGCCTATACCTATGTAATGGATATACACAATACCTATTGGGACTTGTGAATTTATAGTGAGAAATCATGATTATGTTATACATAGTTTCCTGTACTTGGTTTGTGGTTATACACAATAAAATATATAATACAACATACAATAGAGTAGGGAGTTGAGTTCTGTAAATATTCTGTTCATGCATGAAGGACTCTTCAATGGACTCAGAAGGATGGCTAACTCGAATTAAAAAAAACTCTCTTTATAAAACAAGTTGGGGAAACTAATATATATAAGAGCTCAAAGAGCTGTACTCAAAGTACTAATGTACTTACCCTACAGATACCCCATAACAGATGTATATGAAAAAGCGCCGGTACTTACTGTAAGAAAACTTTTTATTTATCAAGCATTGAGGAGATACCATAAAAATATTGTGCCATACTTACCTACCACAAGTAAACGCGTTGATCGGTGTCCTGTGCCACGTGCTCGAAGTAAATTTGGTCAAAGACACTTTGATGTTGTAGCTCCCCACCTGTACAATAAATTAAATAGTGAATTAAAAGTTAAAAGTACTAAAATAATGAAATTAAATAAGTAATACTCACCTGGCTTAAACAATTTGATTATGACGATGTGGAAAGTATGTTATCCAAAATGTGAATTCCAAGTAATAATAATTATCCTGGTCGAAATAAGTTTTTTTTTGTTTATGTATAATTATATATTTTAACCTATTCAAAACATTTTGTTCAACTTTTGTCCGCAGGACAAGCAGGGGCTTATGATGGGTATTTCTATAACTTTATGTCCCTATAATGTTCTCTTTATACTTCATTACGTACCCTCTTGCCCCTCACTACCTTGCGCGCAAATACCCTAACACACACCCGTACGCACAAGCATAAAACCCCACCCTCTTACCCTCCCTAACACACCCTTTCCCACCCACACCCTCACACACACCCCCTCATACATACATAATCACCCTCACACCCCCACACACACGGGCACACCTGAATCCCATACGAAACTTACACAATACAACATTACATGCACATGGGGTAGCCTATTAATTTGTAACAATAATAAATCTGTTACTTATACTAGTTTATATTAATAAGTGTATTTAAACCTTATGGTTTGTTATTATTGACTACTAATGTGCCTCATTATGGGAGAAGACGCCGGACCCCGAAACACAGTTTTCAACTAGTTCGGGGACCGGAGGCTTCGTATAAAAATGTTTGTACCTAAATTATGTCAATAAATATTTGATTGATTGATTGATTGATTGATTGAATATATTCAGACAGCCTCCGTGGTGTGGTGGTTGAGCAGGTCGGCTCATAACCCGGAGGTGGCGGGTTCGATTCCCGCGACAGGACAAGTATTTATGCCCGAAAAAAAAAAAGAAGCGCAAATACTTGTTCTGTGTCTGGGTGTTGTGGGACCATGGTCCTCGTAGTTCCTGGGTCCCTAGATACAGGGAATCCTAGTTAGGCTCCAGGATCTATGTATGTGATCGTTGGGCGTTATTTATTTATTATTTATTTATTTATTTTTATATAAATCTGGCAATACAAAACATAACCTCAAAAAACAAACATGCATCAAGTCAAAAATTAAAAAAAGTCATTTAGCAATTGAGCCAAGCGAAGCGTTTACAACTTTACATACTCTTTGAATTGAGCATTCCTTGATCGCGAACACGTGTTTATTATTTTAATACTCGAATTATTAAAAAAATGACTAGAAAGTGGTGAAAATTGACGAAATGGTGCGTGTTTATAATCTCCAGTGTCTTGTGGATAAGAATTTTTTGTGAAGATGTGTATTTTTGCAGAGTAAGCTGCACGTTTTATGCGAGCACAGCGCGGGCTTCGCGCTTTTCCGTGTAGCTGAATTTGAGGAGTTAGCAGCATTCCTGCCTCAAGTTGAAGTGTCTGTGACTGATCTACAGAGATTCAACTCAGTGGTGACGTTGATAGCATTCCAGCCGTTCAAATCGGCTGTAGTTGCGCTAGAAAATATCAACGCTATCTCTGAAGGTTAGATCACGTTGTTTTATTCACTAGCGAATTGTTTGTCTTTTAAAGCATAAATATAATGGCTATCACATGATGTTTCTGTAAACAAATATTTCTGAAATGCCACCCAAAGTGGAAAGCACAATATATAGTGCTAGCGGAAGGTTCATAGATATTCCTTTGTCTAAATTTAGATTTCATACATATTTCTCAGCTCATTTTCCATTACGTAATCAATTCAACTTACCTATGAATCATGTTGTTTGGCTGCCAGTATGCAAAGCCAGTCACACTAGGTTACAAAATCATTAAAATATTAATTATTAACATAAATTAATAAATAACACATTTACCTACCTACTTATTGTTACATCGTTATAATAAAAATACACTAAAACCAACAAAAAAAAACATTCACACAAGTGTATGTCCTAGTTAAAACTTGAACTCACAACCTACAGTATAGAAGGCAGACCTACTTCCAACAATGAGGCCAGTCAAACATTCTTTTCCATTTTCCAGGTATTGTACCAGAAGATTTGAACCTCTTCCTGGAAGGTGCATTGCCCAAGCGTAAGAAGCGCAGCAAGTGCACACTCGGTGTGTTGGACCCCAAGCTTGGTGCTGCCATTAGTGAGGCGCTTGAGATACCATGCTCACACACGGGTGCTGTGCCAGAGGTGCTGAGAGGTGAGATGGGAATATAAATTATCTATACATCTTATAAAAATTTTTAGATGATAGTTAGTCTCACTAAAACTCAAAAACAGCTTGATGGACGTGAATAATTATTTTTTGGTTGGTTCTCTTTCAAAATATACTTCATGAAATAGTGAGTGAATTTGGGTAGGGTTAAAAAACAGTTAACTCGTAAAAATATAACTCCGAGCATAATGTTCTAGTTTTGTAGGAGCGAGGTTTTTTTTGTTTTTGTGTACCATTAAGTGAAAGCTGTGAAGCTAAATAAACATTACTCTATTTTAATTTGTGAAGGGGCATGTCATCATCATTAACATTAGATTTATAATAAATATGTGTGGACAATTCACACATTGCCATCTAGCCCCAAACTAAGCATATCTTGTGCTATGGCAACCAGATAACTGATACAATACTTATAAACTTTTTTGTTTGTAAATACATACATAGAATACAATATAACACCCAGACGCCCAAAATAAACCATTTTCATCAGGTATCCGGCATCATTTCCATGCCCTCATCAAGGGCCTGACCCTGAAGGCTTGCAGTGTCGCCCAGCTCGGTCTCGGTCACTCATACTCCCGAGCGAGGGTCAAGTTCAATGTGCACAGAGTTGACAACATGATCATACAGTCCATAGCTCTGTTGGATCAATTGGACAAGGATGTTAATACATTTTCTATGCGGATCAGGTAATCTTTTTGGTTATTAACATAATATTTACAATGTAACTTGTTTGTTTAACGGATGGCTAGGGGAATATCCAGCTAGGGGAACAACCAGATAACCAAAAAATAAAAAAACATCAATGAAAAAACAATTCAAGTTATTTATAAGATTTGATTTCTGACAATAGTTTTTTTTGCAGAGAATGGTATTCATACCACTTCCCGGAGCTGTACAGCATTGTACCTGAGAACCACATCTACACAAAATGTGCGGAATACATCAAAGATCGCAAGACACTATCAGAAGAATCCATAGAACCGTTGACAGAGATCATTGGTGACTCGGAGAAGGCTCAAGCAATCATTGATGCATCCAAAATGTCTATGGGAATGGATATTTCACCCGTAGACTTGATTAATATACAGATGTTTGCATCACGAACTGTTGCGTTGCACAATTACAGGTATTTTTATGGATATTCCTTACTTTTCATGCAGGGAATTGGTTAGCGATGGTGTTGAAATGTTTGACTTCTCATGTGTCTACATGGCATTAGTCCACATCATCAACATCAACAACCTGAAGACATCCACTGCTGAAAATAGACCCCCAGAGAGTGCCACTTTAAGCGGCTGCTTGCCTCCTGCATCCATCGGATTGGCAAAGCCGGGGGTAGCAGATGGATGCAGGAGGCAAGTAGCGATCTCTGGGGGAGGCCTAACATGTTTTTAGATAAGAGACACCTTCTTAATGGTTCTCTTTTTACATCAGATTTATCTATAGTCACCTTACATTAGGTGAGAGTCTCAACTGAGCTCTTACCTAATGGAAAGTGACTTGTTTCTAATATGTACATATTTATCAGGAAACAAATAGCGGAGTACCTGCACACGAAGATGACAAGCGTAGCTCCCAACCTGACAGTCCTGATCGGTGACCAGGTCGGAGCGAGGCTCATCTCTAAAGCTGGCTCGCTCACCAGTCTGGCCAAGTATCCGGCTTCTACGCTGCAGATTTTAGGTAATTTCACGGTTTCTCTTTTCAAAGCATTCAAATATAATGCAATAGCATTTATGTAACCATTTTTAAACAACTAGTTATTAAAGAATTTTTTTCTTCTATTTATAATGGCTGAAGTGTTGCCATAATTTCGCTAATGTCGCGAGGATAGAGTAGAAAACATACGATGGAGATTGATCGGTGGAAATTTTTACTTTACGTCACTAGATGTTAATGGCGATGCTATGGCGCTACTGAGTATAATTATGACTTCAAGTAAACATTAGCTAAAGTAATTCTTCCAAGCCTTTAATGTACTAATGTCAAATAAGCGAACAAGTCAACAATCGGGGTAGGTTCCAACAAGAGATTCCACGAAAATGATCTCGGTTGTTGTAATATATTTGTAACAACCGTCAGGTGCGGAGAAGGCGTTGTTCCGCGCGCTAAAGACGCGATCGAACACCCCGAAGTACGGGCTGCTGTACCACTCGACGTTCATCGGTCGCGCCGGCATCAAGAACAAGGGCCGCATCAGTCGGTATCTCGCCAACAAGTGCTCCATCGCTTCCAGGATCGATTGCTTCTCCGGTAAGATAATTGTTAATTATCTTTATAATATGTCACCGTCTTTTTGTAAGAACCGTTTGTTTATAAAAAAAACGCAATTGTTTATAAACTGTCTACTTATTGCAAACGGGCAATGTGTCTCGCAATAAAACCGGTCACAATAATGAAAACTGACGTTTTTTCGGTTATTTACAATAAATCGGCATCGATTCGTTTTATTGTAATTGTGTACTTCTAGTATGGTCAAAACTAACCTAACACTCCTTGCTTCGCTTGTCGGCGTAACCTAAAATCATACATTTTATTGCAAGACAAATTCTCTGTTTACAATAAATCGACGGTTTATAAATAACCGCATTTTTTATACAAACTCTGTTTTAACATAAAGACGGTATACACCGCAAATTTATGATTATTTTTTGTAACTAAGCTATTTTAGCACTTTTACAGGTCATTCAAATAATTTATCAAAAATAGGCTTTCTTTAATGTGAACGACGACGAGCGTGACGAGCGTAAATAATAAATAAATAAAATAAAAATAATTAGGGACTTTGCTTTATTTAGTTTTAAGGATTTTAAACAAATAGTTACCATGAATTGCACTCTTTGATCTATCTCAAGTGTCCATCGCTTGCGGTAATAACAGTAGTGCTAGAGCGATAGCAAATCATATCCTCATACTCTTACTGCATGTATTTGTGTGCTAATAAGATATTGTTACAAACATTAATGATGAAATTATTTGTACAATTAATAGCTATATAGTTTGGTGGCTCAGTTGGTGACGGGCCCGATAGCTCAGTTGGTAGTGGCTGTTATAGTAGACTTTACACAAGGCGCTAAAGTAGCGAGTTCGATTCCCAATTTCACACGCTACAATAGCCACGGTGCCGGAAAAAATCACAAATTATGTTATTTCTTTTTTTGTTGATCATCGGATTCTAAACTGTAAGCGGCGCGTAATTTTGGCGCGCCCTAGGCATGATATCCCTGCCTTAATATTCTAGAATTAAATTACATTATGCCTATATTTAAAATTGATATTCTGAATATTCCGACGATCCGGTGAAAGCCGCGGGGAGCCGATGGACGCAGGAGGCGAGCAGCCGCTCAGAGGCGCTTTCTGGGGGAGGCCTATGTTCAGCAGCGGACGTCATCAGGCTGCCAATGATAATGATGATTCTGAAATTATGTAAAAAAATACACATGATTTTGGATGATGGCGGGGCCAAAATGGGGGTGGGGGGTTAAACATATAATGGACAAATAGTTTTTCACTTTTGCAAATCATTTATCACGATAATAGCAACTGATCCATACAAAAGACTAACCCATACTTCCTTTGACAGAAATGCAAAGCACAGTATTCGGAGAGAAACTGAGACAGCAAGTGGAAGACCGCCTCAAGTTCTATGAAACCGGCGACATTCCCAAGAAGAATATAGAAGTGATGCAGGAAGCTATAGAAGAGTTGAACCAGTCCAGCGCAGACATGGTCGATGGCAGCGCAAAGAAAAAGAAGAAAAAAAAGAAGGATAAGAAACAAGAAGTAGTTGCGATGGATGAAGATTAGTTGTATAGTGTATTTTTTCTGTATTGACAGTTTTTTTTCTTTATTAAAGGTTAAGAACTAAACGTTTTTTTATTGTTTACCACGAATTAGTAGACAAAACCACGCCTTCCCAACAGGAACACGAGAAAAATAGATCAAATAAATTTCAATAGGTGTCGTTACATGTAACGATTTTCATATTAGCTCTTAGTAAAATTCAGAATACAATAAAATAGACTATATAATAATTATGAACAACTTAAAAAATCCCATAAGCTCGGAAATTTATAATGAGGGGCATTTAAATCAAATTTCTTAAAAATTTACAAATTTTATTTTTGTCCTCGTACTTCTAGCGGCAAGTAGTTGAACTACGTTGAGTTGAATTTTATATAATGCGTTTAAGCATTTGTACAAGCCTTTTGATGGCAGATGGCAGCACTACTGGTGCTGGGTACTCTATACAAAGAGCACAGATAATAATAATAATGCTATACTAGTAGGGTAACGAGGGGGAATGGCGTTCACTTAAGGCAAACATGGTGTATTATTTAAAATATTTATTAAAAATCAAAATTAAGATATGTAACAAAGTCTTAAACTATCGAGTAATCAACAGATTAACCACAAAAGCATATATCTTTAACCTACTAGTAGTAGGAAAACATTAAAAAAAAAACAGGTTTGAGCGGAATTGCCCCTGACTTTGGGTAATGCCGCTCAGGGTTAGGGGTAATGTCGCTCTGACATGTTTTCTTTGGAATGTAATGAGTAAGATCCATTTTTATAAAAAAGATTCATGAGATCAACCTTATACAATAAAAGTTATGTCTACAATCACAAATTAGCATCAATAAAAATATTTATAGGTATGTAAGATTAGCCTTTTTCAATTTCACAAATGCCTATAATAAAGTCTTAGAAGTCAAATCAACTTAAATTATTATAATCAGAGGTCAGACGAATTAAAAGTAATATATTATTATTGAATACATAAATCACAGATGTAAGCGTTTGGCGAATCCCACCCTGAACATATAGCATGAGCCCACAGTCCGCAGATGGTGCAGCGATACCACAACTCGTTATTTTTTCCGAATTCCTCGCAGATAATACATTTGTTATAATCTTCATCGTCTACATGCATTTCATCATCACTGTCATCATCGCAAAGGTGCTCTTCATCTTCACTCTCTGAAGAACTTTCTCGTAAAATTTTTCTCTTGTAAGATTTTTGTTTCTTCTTCTTTTCTTTGTCAACTTTCTTTGGTTTTGATTTATCATCTTTA